>CM030794.1:19118697-20556197 GCA_018127125.1 Rhododendron griersonianum | reverse complement strand
CCAAAATATTTCATAAGCATAGTGTATCAAAGAGAATTAATCGCTTACAATACTCCATAGTCAAAAGAAAAGTAATTAAAGTTACAAACACATCCTCAATAGAGAATTTACAAAGATGGTTAGGTAACTCCTCCAGTTAGCTTTCAAAAGTATTTCTTTTTCATATCCAAGCATGCAAGCTAATGTCCTGAGTTCACACCTGAAAATGATGATAGGTTGAGCTACACTAGCTCAGTAGAAAAATCTCAACTAAATCTACACGTGAATGAGATGATGAGTGTGGAGGTAGTGAATCATGCTAAATGGGGGAAAATCATACAACAAGAAGTGAATCAGCAACAATTTTAAACCATTAGAGTACAAAAAATCAACACACCAGTACAAATTTAGGAACCACACGTACCAACACCATTTGCAACAATTAAAGCGCTCTCACACACACTCCTACTATATTTCCACTCCTTGTGACTTTGTATTTCCACCCCTTGCGTTACAGTAAACTCCACCCCTTGCGATTCTGTATTTCCACCCCTTGCGTAACAGTTCAGTCATTCCTATTTGGGCTTCTGTATTTCCACCCTTTGCGTTACGGCAAACCCCACACTTATACTTCTCAACTACAACCACAAATCATCATAATCGACACTGGAACCATCTATTTATTTCACACATCCCACATTAACTAACACATCACAAACAATTCATGAATCACAACAATCAAAGAGGAAATATACAGCTTTTCAACGAAATAAGATCCCCATGTCCTAAGGTGTTCCATCAAATTCAAGTAAGGCAATCAAGCATTGACATCATACTAAATCACCACAAAACATGAAGATAGAGAGAAAAATCCCTACCAAAGTGGGTTTTGAGCAAAACCCTAAGTATACCAAGTGTTACAAGCTCGATTCTACCAAAGACAAGCTCCTCCCAACCTTTGCTACAAGATTTAGAGTAGATATAACCAAAAATAAGATAAACAAGCGTGAATCAACAAATGATTAAGAGTGATTGAGGGGAGAGAGAGAAAAACGTGATCTAGAGTCAAGGAGTGTGAGCAAGAACATAAAACTTACTTCTTGTTCACCAAACTCGAAAATGAAGTGTGTTTGAGGTGGAAAGCACTTGGATCTTGATGATTTGAGGTAATTGAAGGTAGAAATCAAGGAATTTGAGTGAGATTTGAAGGGGGTAGGTGAGAGGGGGTGTTTTAGATCTATTTCGTGGTTTTTGAAAGTGAAAAAGAGTAAAGGTTCCTATTTATAGAGGTCTGGATTCGCATGCACCCAGAATTTTCCCAGCGGATATCAGCACTGGGAGATGTGAAGTACCTGTACTGACACCAAAGCTATCAACAATGCCCAGCCTCTGGTCAATGGGTACCGGTACTGGGAAAAATGCAGTACCGGTACCGCCTGAAAATTTTTAGAATTTTACCAACATTCATCGAATCAAACTCCGTTCACTACCAACACCTCCAAACATCATTTTAACACCAAACTCATAGCTTAACTATTTTTCGAACATCCTATACATAACGGCACGTTAATCCGTACAACCATGTTAATAAAACACACATTTAACTTGAAATATGATCCTTCATATTAACCATTAATTAAGGTAAAATTTAAAATCACGGGTCTTAACATGGTGGGTGGCAGTTTGGCGTGGTCTCCTGCCATGTTTTGTTGTTGGGCGTCACAGTTCTTGCATAACGGCTATGGTCAGGGATGGAGGGAAATGGGGGAACGTGGGGGCACGTGCCCCTGCCCCTGCCCCCACTCGAAACTAAAATATTTTTGTTATATTTTTGTATATTTAGCATAATTATGAAATTAAATGTGCTACTGTACATACATACTTGCATATATCTCGAAAATATACATATAGAATTAGTTTTATGTTTCAATTTTGTCATATGGTGCATTTATACTTGTTGGTTTTTTAACTATTTGTCTATTTTGATTGATTCTTTCTTAATTGTACTTATTTTTTACCATCTAAGAGCAATATTTTAAAATAATATCATTAATAAAACTATATCGATCATTCTAAAACTTGTCGATGTTCATATAAAACATACTCTCAAATTTTTTCTGAGATTTTGTACTCATTTTCATATAATTTAAGTGAAAGTATGTGTTATATATGTTTGTAGATCGTAATGCATACCTTAATTGTGTACAATCTTATTGTGGTTAACTAAAAAAATAAATTTTTCCCACTATGACTAACAAGGTGCCCCTACTAAACAACATTTCTGAATCCGTCTCTGGCTACGGTGAGCATCCATGGCAGTAGGGGTGTTTTGGTGGTTGTATCGTCTCTCCAAGGGATTAGCCGGTGGTGGCGATCCGGTGGTGTTGGGCTGCTGACTGTCTGAATCTGGTGGCCAACAGTGAAGCTTGAAATATCTCGGAAGGGTAGATTAAGTTTTGGGTTTTCATGGGCTGGGCTCACAGTGGGCTAGGTTTTCTGTTTTGCGAGGTTTGTATAGTAAGATTTGGGCTTTTTTAGGCCTATAAGTGTTTGTGAGCTGTGTATTGTATATTTGGGCATTTTAGTCCTTTAGGTGTTATGGGTATGGTCCATTTTGCTGTATTTTTCAACCTTTGATTGAATTTCCTTCTCTTTTCCTAATAAAATGTTACTTTTGTTGATAAAAAAAAAAAAAAGGAGTGCCGATGGAGAAAATGAGAGTGAAAATTTTATCCCGTTTAATATTTCTGCCTCGTAAAGAAAAAAACTGATCCAAACATGCCCTTTCAGAGTCTCAGATGCATTTGTGTCGCAAAGGTCGGCGAATTGGGCATGCCAAGAATTTATGATAGACAAGGACAGATGGGTACCACCGATGGTGGTAGCCCGAATGGCAAAAGCCTCCTTCATTCCCAGGCATGACTCAGGTTTGAGTCTTGTCCATGGCAAAGGAATGGGGAATTTGTTATCTTGTCATCCTATACCTAAGTGGTGTTGTGGTGACGGTCTGTCCTCACGGACAATAGCTATAGTTCGAAGCGGACATTTCACAGTGGGTAGAGAGCCCCTATGGTCACGTCCAATGGGGTTGCTATGCTAGTCGCCCCCTCCCACCCTTTTGTTTATCAAAAAAAAAAAGAAGAACAGATGGGTGGGGTACATGCGGATGGTAGTGGGGTTCTTTACTTCTTTACATAGAGGAGTATGATTTTTTGAAAAGTCTATGAGGACATAATCGCGTACATATGTGTTTTGGACTCCTATTCAGTTCTAAAAAAAGATCTGAGCCACTCATTTTGTTTTAGAACTCTTCTTCACAAAAATCATTTTATCACAAGAATTATTGGATCGTACATAAACATAGAAACACGAGTAAATAAAGAGAGCACGAACATAGTGAAAGTAGGAAAGATGTTGGCCGTGAGAATGAGAGTCGTGTTATCCCAAGATTAAACCCAAGAGCTCACAAGCATTCCTCATCCAATGTTCACGACCACCGAGAGGTTTGAACAAGTTACGATCCGAGTTGCTCAATGTAGACTATAGATGTAAGGACCATATTCCGTAGTTTTTGTGTATTGGCAATTTCGTTTGACAAAACACATAATTTTTATCGAGTTGTAATTTTATTATTTTTAATAGACTAGTGAGTCTGTATAGGATTAAAGTTGAAGGAATCTTTATTTGTAATTCCGAGTGAGCGTATTTGATAAAAAAAGGAGGTCGACTAAAGAAAAGGGGTAGTCTTGTTATTTTTCCTCCTAGGGTTTGACCACATACATATAAAAGGAAAAAGGGGGCCAGCCATAGGGGTGGATTTTTTGATACTACTGTGAACGAAAAGAAATAAAAAAAAAGGGGCGGCAGTAGCTTATCTCGAGCGGCGGCAATTTAAGGGAAAATGGAAGCAACAAGTTTTTAAGAGAGCCATTCTTAAGGGTGATTTACATTAGGTTTTGGAGGGCTTGTGGACTCAAGGCCATCGGCGATCAAGATCACTGGGTGCGGTGTACGTGTAACTCGGCAGGTAGTACTTAGAACGTTATGAGGATTTACATCGTTTGGATAGGTATATCTATAACTGCACAATGATTATAGTGATTTGATTCCTTCCCGTGGTTTTTACCCATTCTGGGGTTTTCCACGTATATCTCTGCGTTGTGCGATTGATTGCTTTGAGTAGTTTTTGCTGATAATTTTACTTAGTGATCCGCGTTCATACTGTTAGGTTTTTTTTACGAATTATTAGTGAACCCTGATTTTTCAATAGAAAGTAATATAACTAGACATAGAACTCATGAAACTCTTACATCTCTAGCATACGGCTCAACTCATGTAGAGATCTCTCTATTTTCCTCTTATTTTTCCACCCTTGTTCTTGTATGAAACACCAACTTATATAGAAGTAACAAGCATGAATAGACATAATGCCAAGCATAAATACCCTTTGATTTTGTAACCGACATTGGTTTAATATGAACTTAATTTTGTAACGGTAAAATTATAAAGATGATAATAGAGGTATTAAAATTGAATATTTATTTTTATTATAAAGGTTCCAACATTTTGTTCAAAAATGGTTTGTTTAGGGTTTCATGTAAAAATAAACTCAATCCGATATCGGTAAAAATGTTTATAAAATATCTAACTTTGCTTCAAAATCCAAGCCAAGATTATGAAGAAAAGTTGAATATTTTGTAAACATTTTTACTGATATCGGATTGGGTTTATTTTTTACAGAAATCCTAAACAACCCATTTTGAACAAAATGAGCGTCTTGGATTAATTTTTTGAAACCCGAGATGAGTCAAAAACACGTATGTACGCGATGTATAAACCAGTGTGTATGTACTTCTAGCAAAGTTGTTTATATTTTTTTTTTCAATAATATTTTCCTTTAAGTGAATGGTTAAAGTGAATGGTTTTTCCTTCTAATCAACGATAAATAATTCTTAAATTCATCTCGACCAAATAAACCAAAACAATTTTTGAAAAAATGATCATTTACACTCTTGAAAGCTCAAATTATAAATCACGTAAATTGATTTTTTTTTGGTTATATTTATCTTTACTGGACTTTTTTCGAACTCAATCCATATTGTTAGTAATTTTTTTCAATTCCTCTCATATCTTTGACGAGAAGGTGAAAAATATAGAGAAGGCCACCAAAAAATCCTGATGCTTTACTTAAGCGAAAGCCTAAACGATTAGAGTTGATAAACAAACCGAATGAGTACATTAATTGTCCAATTTCAGTTTGGAAATTTAACGAGATAAGAAATATGTTCATATAGTTGGTTTGCTCGCTATAACACACTGATGTCAAACAAGTTCTAATTAAGCTGATTAAGGGTTGAGCTCGAGTAGCTTGAATTTTTTAATCAATATATTTTGGATTCATTCCGTATAGTCAGGGGCTGTACCTAGTTCCGGGTCAACGAATGAAACAACTGCCTCTCCCTCCCCCGTCTATCTAAGAGTTCTATTTCCTCCAGCTCCCGACTCCCTCCGATGTCGGCAGATTAATTCCCCAACCAAGCCAATCGATTCCATTGGTGAAAAATGGCTGATGCGAACTCAGTAAACTTATCAGGGTGAGTTGTAGAGTGTGCCGCTTGGATTTAAAACTTCGAACTTCAGAAAAAAGTTTGATCTTGGTTTGTTCATGCAACAATTCAATCCCAAACAAGCTTTTAACAAATTGAACAGAAGCTTAAACTTAAACTGAACTGTTTGATACGTTTGTAGCTCTATAGCAGCACCTTAACCCATGGCATACATCAGGGTCCAGCTCCTGGCAGTTTTCTCATACTTGCTCCTGTCTGTGTTGTACATTTCAGCAATCTTCGGCACGAAAAAGTAAGCAGGATCCGGGTTTGTTAACAGAGTGCAAATGGAGCGCAACACCTGAAAGTTAAGTGCAGAGACATTTCATACACCAGTAACAAGGACTAGTAACACCCAAATAGTTTAGAGATCCAAAAAAATTCAGCTGAATCCCAGACATGTTAATCCAGCCCATGGTATTCAAATCTTCTCTTCTTTTGTGTCGATATGCAGTAATTTTCTTTTGAATTCGACCCGTCATACACACCAAATGATGAGATTTCAATACCAAATCAGTACAAAACCTAACTAGAATGCTACAATCTCATAATCCATTATGCGGACTTGGGGTTCATAGTGTGCCTGCCGTGGGAACAAAAATAAAGCCCAAAACATTACCTGTAATCTATCTCAATTCTCAAGAATATCAAGAAACTGTTTGGTTAACAGTTAGGTCAAAAAAGGCACAGTAGAGAAATCATTATAAGGTGGTCCGAACAACAATCCAACACGTCAATATTGAGAACTCAATGCCAACAGAAAAAGCTTGATATTTCACTTTGATCGAACCTAAATCCCCCATCCAGTCCAAAGCAAAAAGGTGTACATCCACTTTCCACAAGGCAACACCACCATAAATTGTTGTGTTGCTTTGTCCCACCATAGTGAATTTGTATGGCAAGCATTTGTATGGCAAGCATTTGTTGTGAAAAAGAAAAGAAAAAAGAAAAAGAAACCGGAAAAAGAAAAATTCGGTGGTTTTGGACCTTTGGTGGAAATTGGAAAGACTTTGGACTATTGGTCAATGCATGTTTTCAAGGAAAAGCCAGCATGAGCAATTAATATGGAGCATGTGTGGGATATTTGGAGCTGGGCTCTAGAATATTCTGGGCAAATCAAGAGGCTTTGAGCTACATGTATTTAAGAAGGGTTTGTGCCGTGTGTGAACCTAGAGAGAGGGTGGGGAGAAAGAAAGAGAGACTGAGCTGAGAGGAGAGGAGAGTCAGTCCGGGAGCCCCTTTGGAGGGTCTCCCCCACCTTGAGGTTTTGTGTGAGAGAGAAAAGATGTGAGGGAAAAATAGAGTTGTGGGGGTGAGTGTAAAACATTGTATAGAACCGTGTGTTAGGAGCTCGGGAGGGTTTTACATCTCACATTGTAATCTCTATTTTTCATGTAGTGGAAGATTTCTCTCTCCCGTGGATGTACCCGAGTTTGGGGAACCACGTATTTTGGTTGTGTGTGTCTCTCACTGTGTGCTTTGTTTTTGTTTGTTGCGCTTCCGTTGCGGGTGGGATTACCGAGCATAATCCCAACAACAGCATTAGAACCACAAGTTTTGGTTCCCTTCGTACTACTTTTGGTTGTTACACAGGTTTAAGGCATCTCCATGGGACAAACCCGACCAACTAACTTTTGACACATACACAAGAAGGCCAAGACTAAAAATGAAATCACATTTGACAAACTGTTTTGTTTTCGCAAAATGGTACAAGAAACAAGTTATCATTCTCTCTTTCCTTCTCCAATCACCTCCAGCCACCCTTGGTGCCAACCCGCACCTAACATGTTTGTTAGTAAGTAAATGAAAAGAGGTTTCTTGTTTTCTGTGAACTGAAAATAGTGAAGACAGAACCTTACTGATCGATGTATTAGTTGAGTCCTCTAGTTCATAACACCAAATACGATTACAAGTAATCATGATTAGAAAAGAATGTTAGGGTATTGCAGTCATAATGCTTAGCATGGCAAAAGGTATGGTGTACATCCTGTACATGTATTGCAGTCATGGTGTTCATAGCACGAAGTACATTCCACATTCTATATTAATGCTAAGGGTACAAGTTTATTGCAGTCAAGATTTCAAAAGTCGTGAATAAATTCAAGCTTAAAACATATTTGACAAGTTATACAACAATTACCTCGGTCAGAGTAACGGCTGGACACCAGTTCCACTGCTCCAAAATACCAAGATAAATATCGCCAGTGATGTCTATGTTAGGGTGAAAAATCTTTGTCTCGAATGCAACCTGCAGATACCGTCGAGAGTACATAGAACTCAGTTTACTTATCATGAAAATTTTGCAGTAAACTCTTGGTGATCAGATTCACTAAAAAAGGGTAGTAGATCATGCTTTTGTATCCAGCGAAGAGAGAGACGATTATTTCAGGACAGTTTTACCCATGTAAGGAGAGGGTATAATATATCATCAAATTAGAGCTTCGTTTTGATGACAAGATGGGAGAAATATGTCAAAATAAAAGTGTCAGATCCCATATGACAAAGACAGCAGTTTCCGCAAAGTACTGGATTGATCAAGATTCAATCTGAGCTTTGGCATCAATTTTATGAGATAATACTAATCAAACATGACGTCACACAACCCATATACACGCACATTCAAATGGATAAAAGCGCAAGTATGCAAACACTAAGATACATTTCAGCATTCACAGAAAAGGAACAAGAGTACTCCACACTATATGATCCTAAAGTCTCCCACATATGCAACCAGTGGATACCACTGGTATTCACCAAAGGTATACATTTTAAAACCTTATAAAACTTTCTTCCATGCATAAGCATCGAAACCAAATACATTAGACATTGCATATCGAAGGACCAAACCAAGCTTTTTTATCTGAATCAATTGGGATCAGCAACATGAATCTTTTTTTTCCATTGTGCTCTCTAGGGCTACAAGTTCACTTAAATTTAGTAAGCTCAAATCTTTCCGTATAACAACTTCCAAAGTCAGTTTAGGTCTTCCCCTCCCCACTAGAATTTTTATCAACTACTATCATGTCACTCCTCTTAACTATTGCGCTTGCAGGTTTGCGATAGATATGTCCAAACAATCTTAGTCTATTTTCTCTCGACTTATCTTCTAGAGGTATCCTATTATACAATGAATGTTTTTGTCGCGAATACTATCTCACCTAATCTTATCATACACCCATTGTAACATTTTCATTTCAGTTACACTCATCTTACTTATTGTTTCTTGATAGGCCAATACTTTGTCCCAGATAGCATCGCTGGTTCTATAGCTGTTCTATAATAATGGTCACTTTTGAATATCTCCTCATCTTGAATCTTCACTTCTTCTACATGGACGCTACTATTGTCACTAAACTTACACTCCATATACTCAGTTCTACTTCTCAACAACAACTCAGTTCCACTCCTACTTATCCTAAATCTTTTTGAGTCCAATGCTTCTCTCCAAACTTCTAATTTAACATTAACACCTCATTCGGTTTCGTCCACTAAGCCAATATCAGCCGCGAATAACATACACCGTGGGATATCATCTTGAATATGTTAGCCAACTTGTCCATAACTAAGGCAAATAGGTAAGGACTCAAAACGGATCATTGGTGTAAACTTACTGTGCTTGGAATTCACTCGTTTCCGGTGATCTAATCGTAGTGACAGCACCTTCATACATGTCTCTAATCACATTGATATACCCTTTTGTCACTCTCTTTCGCTCCAAAACCGACCATATAATTTCCCTAGGCACCCTATCTATAAAAACCATATGGAAAATCCCTCTTCTTTTCTATATACTTTTTCTAACCATCTCCTTAAAAAATAAATTGCTTCCCTAGTCAAATGCCAAGGAGATCGACCGTGGAAGCATATTGGAGGACATTCAAATATAATTGTCTACGTCATTTTCAACACCACAAATCAATAACAACGTGAACATACACCGATCAAAAATATCATCAATAACTAAAGCAACATGAAACAGAGTAGGAACGACGATCCACTCCAATAAGTTCGAGGCTTCCTTCCCAGGGGAAACTTGTAAGACTCCATCTCAACAAAAAAAATTATCATGCTTTAATGCCAAATAAGAAAAGTCAGTAGAGAAATTCACCAAGTCTTGAAGTGTCCGAAGGCTGAGGACCAACCTGGGCATGATCTTAAAAAAGCAACAGCCAACAGGTTACAATTGAATTTGTGAGAATTTTCAATTGTTTCAAATCACATAGGACATTGCAAAACTGCTTTGCTATTATTTAGGTGCTTTTAATCCATTGCAGTGTCTATTGCACGGTTACAAGACAATAACAGAAAAACCTACCACAAAAATAACCACACAACTTATGCGAAAGGATGTATTTGCTCACATAGCTATATGCTCTCTGGTTTCCAATTGCGGCAGTTTCACCTCTTACCAGTGTTGCATCGTAGCACTGGCATAACAATTTTTGGTACGTGGCTTGATAGTTAAACTGGTAACACCATACCTATGTTTATATGGCATTGGCAATAAAGGCTAGGCTAACTGATAGGAACAAGCTCTAGCTTCACGGCAAAATATGGACAGGAAAGTGCATCCAAGAATCTTCAACAGACACGAAGTTCATTCCTTCCAATAAAAAAGCTAAAAATGCATAGACTAAGCCCGAGGATGCAGAGCACACTAAAGAGGCAAATTGCCACGACACATGCTACAGAATCCATCCACCCGCAATATGTCCTGCCAAATTTATTAACTACACTTTTAACAAGCTTGTCAATGGGAAATTTGGTTCGGAAACTAAAGAATGAGAGATGGACTTAAAATCCGTGGTTAAGATATCTTACATTATCTTTGTACGGTTGTACCCCACACGATTATTTATAAACTCAATACTAATCAAAATACCATTTTCACAATTCATAAAAGTTACGAACAGATAAGGATGCAGTCCATAAAATAAAAAACGGAGGTAAAAGCTTTATAGTAAAGTTCTAAGGCTTAAGCACTTGAGCAGTGTTAGTTATTCAGTACATTACAAAGATGCAGTCATTCAACAAAACTAGATTAACCAATCTCTAAGTTAAATTTCAAGGAAGAGCACATTTTGGACCTCACAAAATCAAGTTGTACCATCTGACAAGTCCTATTTCACGGCAGCAGACTCCATAGGTCATTCCATCATTGCATTCTAGGCACCATCTTGCAATTTGCAGGTGAATTGTTTTAGACATTAGGCACCCTAACAACCCCTCATGAACTGGCGTTAGGATCAGGGTCACCATTTTGTTTGTCCTGCATCACTTTCTTTCTTTAAACACAGAATCCTAGCATCTCAATGACTCATCTCAGACTCGTATCCCAAACAACCCAATTGTCAAATGTATGACACGGCTACCGTATACATTTAGAAAGGTCGGGCAACATATGCATAAGGAGATGTTATTACCCACCTGCCTAGAAGATTTAAGAGCCACCGACTATAGCACATGGTCACATGATACAAACAGGTCCAACCTTCCACCAATAATACCACTAAAATCTATCAGAATAACAACAAGGGTTACTCCAACAGTTTGTCCGGCCAACCTATGAGGACCCAAAACAGCAGCAACCATATTAGCAAGCCACTACCACCAATACACACAAATTTGTCACCAGCACCACAGCTGCCTCCAAAACTTGGTTAACATCAACCTTTTTATGAATTGGAAAAATCAATGTGAATGGCAGGGTTCAAGTATATGCAGGTAATCAAGGTAATCCATACAAATAACCAGAAGCAGAATAACCAGCACGGGAGCTCAACCAAAAGGGGCTTACATTACATCAACTCTTCTAAACGTACGAAGTACCCCATGTCAGACACCACAATTGGGTATGGCCGTATGGGTAAAGGATATGCAACTGACAATTAAGTTGGACATTTGCCTAGGAAGCACAAAACTCTATCATAGGATGCGCGGAATGCTCTATGGCACCTCTTAAACACCATTTACCAAGAAATCATGCAAGTATATTAAGGAATTTGATTATTTTGCCATATATCCATCTCCTTGACATGGGAATTACTTCTCACCTTGGACACGACTTACCAAACACCGAAACCGCAGTGCATGTAACTTAGGCACTAGCCGAGGAAATATCACCTGGGTTCAGCATTCAAGCTTATGCACGCAAGATTCCTTGCTCAAACTTTCAAAATGTATAGGGTACCATGGGCCACTGGGACACCACAATGGGGATCCCCTTATTCTGGACTATATTGTGGTATTCTGATCAATTATGTGTCCGAAAAAAAAGACATTAGGGGATAAATGGAGACACATTGTAATAACCGAACCTGTGTTGGCGTGTGTTGAGTACCAAACGATATTTTAAAAACACACATACACATGAAAGTGAAGCATATCAACATAGCCAAAGCAACTCAAAAAGCTACAAAAGAATCTAATTCTTTAAGACAAACCCGAAAACGAACCCAAACAACAAACCATATGAAATAAGATAGACAAAACAGCGATGACAATAAGTAACCTCAATTGAAAGAAGTTGATGGGATCTACCCATTCAGATAGACACCACACACTCGCATCCTAAAATGCTCCTTCATTGTGGTACATATAGCAATGTAGTCTGCAATACTGCAGTAATAAGAAATAACCCCAAGTCCCCAACACACCGCACACTACACACAACAGAAACCCTTCTACTACCAGATAATCATAACTATGCTGCTGCCAAAAGAACATGCAACATTAGCACATCACCAAACCTCTTCCCTGTTAACCTCATAATCTCGATTTAACACTTTATGTATCATACACCGTCAAATCAACGGACTGCTTCAAAGGATTGTTGCTTCATCAAACTGCTGCTGCTTCAAACTGCTGTTGCTTCATCTGTTTCTTAGTAGAAATCGCAGAAAGCTTAATGTTTTTTTATGATTGGGGGACTGTGGCACTATTCAGTCATCTATTTTTGGGGTGATGTTATCTTTTATTTTTGGAAGTTCGATCTGTTTGTATTGGTTCATTTCTTATCAACTTTGTTTTAGGTCTCGAAAGGCATATGATTGTCGCGTGGTTTGGTAACCTAGTTGGGATGCTTTCCCTGCATTGTGATGCCATTGGTAATCCTTACATATGATTAATAAAATTTCTTTTTTGCCGTTTTAAAAAAAAAAAAACCGTCAATCATCCATATATTCCTTTGTTAAGATGAAGAACGTTGGCATTTCATCAGTCCCATTGTTCTTAATTTACATGGTCAAAATGGCTACATCAAGGGATCAACGCTAGACAAATAAAGCTATAATCAGACTGATTACTACATCCCCTTTACCATGAATAAAGCTATAAAAAATAATCCACCATTATAAGCCCGGGTAGAGAATACGTGGAACTGTGGAAGAAACAGAATTGAAGGTGCAACTATTTTCTAACTTCTGCTTCTCAATCACTCTAGAGTGGCAACAATCCAGGTGCTACTCTGATTCCTTTCGCTCCTCTTTTGTGAGTGCCTGTATGCAGAGTCTAATGGGAACCATCTACGAAATAATCAGAAATACCCGAACCAAGAAACAGGCCACGGATATTTAAATGTATTATCAAAATATTACTTCCGCAATAGAAAATCAAGGGCAGGCCATAATGTCCTAAAATAGAAAAGTTAACCAAATAAAAT
This sequence comes from Rhododendron griersonianum, assembly GCA_018127125.1. Classification (NCBI taxonomy): domain Eukaryota; kingdom Viridiplantae; phylum Streptophyta; class Magnoliopsida; order Ericales; family Ericaceae; genus Rhododendron; species Rhododendron griersonianum. The sequence continues at coordinate 20,542,952 of CM030794.1, read as the reverse complement.
GAAGTCAAGCATGCCCAACACTAAACAATTTCTGACATTGCAACATAACCCCAACCAACTTACTTTCGTCCGAATAATTAACTTTGGTGTGAAAAGTATGCAAGAGCACCTCAAAGCGCAAGGATACTCCAGAGTTGATGCAATACCTTAGGTGGAACAAATGGATAATTGAGAGGGAAATGGATGTCAACTAGAAACTCTCCACCAGCATAAGGACTGTCTGGATCACCCATGATTCTTGCTTTCCAAGGAAAGATGTTTTCAGAAACTTGATCTACCAATCAATAGCAAAGAAAAGATAAAACATAGTGAATAAATTAGTGAATGTATAACACTAGAGTACTTGTTTCACATACTCTTGCGTGCATACAGGAATAGTAAAACAACCAACTTCAAGTTCAGCATTAACATATCCATGTCAGTTAGCATTATGAACATACGACTCAACAACACAATAGTAAAACAACCGACTTCAAGTACAGTATAGGCTGTATAGCTCAAGCATATTCTACAAACGCATAAGGTCACTCATATCCAGAAGCAAGAAAAGAATCAACAAACCTTTTTTGCAATCAAAGATGCTACTTGTGTGTGCATTGCTACCTCTTTTCCGTACAAATGTATGTTTTAGAACAGGAAACTTCCAAAAACACAAATTAGAAAATCCAATGTGCATAGGCAAGAAACAATAAAAAGCCAAATCTGAATACAGGTTAAAGATGAGAAATATATTAACAACTTCTTGAAGGATACCTATAGCACTTGAAATGGACATTGCGCATTACAATACATCGTTGCTGTATGTCTATATTCCTACACATTTTACCCTCTTTTGAGAAGGGTTAGAGTAAAAAATGTTCAAACTAAGGTAAGAGTAGGAACAAAACTAACCATAAGTAAAATACATAAGAGTGCCAATGGAAGTAGCAATAGCGCGATAGTGAAGATCGAAAAACATGAGATGCCAGTGAACAATTTCACCTGCTAGATTCAGTTATTAACAGTAATGTGGAAATCTGGGATGATGCAACTCATAATTAAAGCAGGTTGGCTAAGTGGAAGGGAGCTTCTGGCAAATTATGCGATCAACATATACCACATAATAGAAAGAAAATTATAGGACTACATTGCCAGCAATGCGATGGGACAGAATGTTGGGCAAGACAAACAAATAAAAGGAGTGTAGCTGAGATGAGATTGTTAGATGGACGTGTAGTAGGGACTACAAGTGATAAAAGAGAAATGATAACATTCGTGGAATGATGAGGGGACTACAATAAGTAGAGAGAATAGATAAAGGTTCTAAGGAAGAGTGATAACCTTAAAGAAGACACTAGGGGGAGGGGTTGACATGAGATGTGTGTCAGAAAAAAGAAAATCTTGAATTCGACAGGAATACAACCTTTGTTTGAGCAGAATGAAGAAAAAGGATTTCATATAGCTAACCCCATTTGATTGGGATGAAAGGCATGGTTTTGTTATACAAGTTCCTATATCTCGTGTTCCTCTTCTCACGATTAAAAAACTAGAAAGAGTAATCTAAAATGACGAGATAAGCTTACATTGAGAGTGCTACTAAAATACATGGGATATAATTCAAAAGGACAAATAAAAACAAGTAAAAAGTACTTGTCAAGAAGTACATCAATTCTTTTTTTTTTTTTGGGATCGGCAACTTAACTCTTCCATTAAGCCAAAGAAAAAAATTATCAAACAGTTACAGTCCCTATTCTACGATATGGTACAAGATACTGAAAGACGTTGAACAACTTTTAAGGATACAATGAAGGCTCAAAGAGTGCAGCTAAAAAGCAAACCAGGCTAGAAATAAGGGTCTCTGACTCTCTTTATATGCTAATATGGCACTTCACATAGCTCACGGACTGATATAAGCGAGCCTGCCTAAGGCTGCATTGTGTTGATTGCTTAGAATTCTAGGTAAAGCACAGTCGAACAATATGATTTCCATAGAACAACCCAATGTGCTCTCAATATTTGACAGGTGGAAGAAATGGTTTTCCCTACAGAAGGAACAAATCTAACCAAAGAAAAAAAGAATGGATGACCACTATGTAGCATGGACACGGATAGTCGGATACGGACACGAAAATTCTAAAAAAATGGGGATACGAACACGACGGGGGACACGCCATGTGTATATATGTGTGTGTATATATACATATATATATTGGGCCGGTTCTACCCACACAATTTTTAACACAAGATCTCAGTCATTCATTTCAATGGGTGAGATTAGAATACACTCTCTCTGATGTAGTATGTAGTAAGGGCACTTATGTCTTTTTGTATTGAGTCTATAAATAGGTGTTGGAGTCCTTTATTTTGGTAGCTTTTATCATTTTGAACAAATATTATCAAGAGCTAGTCTCTTTTGTATCCCATTTGGGGAGTTTCTCTCTCTAAGTTAATCTATGGTTATTTGGGTTTGCATCATTTGGTATCAGAGCTTCTAGGCTCGATCCCCACCGTTCATCTCGCCGGAATCCTCGCCGGAAACCTGAACCTCGCCGGAAAATCTTGCCGGAACCCTAAACCGGCGCCGGAAAACCTCGCCGGAGACACCATTTCATTTCAAATCTCCAAATCTGCTCAACCCAACCCTTAAAACTTCGATTTCGACCCTCAAAACTCTCTAATCCACCATTTCGGAGCTGATACTTGCTGTTTCGTGACCACCCAGCTGTTAATCTCACTCGAAACCTGTATTTCGAGTGGATCTAGTGATTTTCGAACCCATTTCTTGCTGTTTCGAGACAACCCACCAGATTTCGAACCCTAAATCTGCAGATTCAGCTAGATTCGAACCCTATTCAGCACGATTCTGCCTATTTCGAACTCGGTCTGACCATTCCGGAGCTGTTCTGACCATCTCGGAGCTTGACCCATCACCGCCGGAGCTCGGAACAGCAACCCAGGGGTGCGAAATCCATTTTTGGCCCTTGAATCACTCGATTCTGGCCTCGAATCAGCTGAATAGTGGTCAATCTGCCTTCGGGTCAGGTCGAATTAGTTGATTTGCTCTCTTTCGGCACTCAACATTGTGGTAAGGATCTTCAATCTACTCTTTTGGCACTTGAATCTGAGATTTAGAATTGATTTCAGCTGGATTTAGTCTTGTTTGTTGAAATTTATTTCGATTTACTTCGGTTTGCTGCGATTAGTTGGGCGTTAATGTCGATTGCTTGTGATCTGCTGAAGTTTGGGGTCCCAGTTGACTGGGTGTAGATTATTTGTATACTGAGTTGACTGAGTTTGGGTTGAAAGTTACTGAGTTGACTGAGTTCAGTGGCTGAGTTGACTGGGTTTTCATTCTTTGGGGTTGATTTGCTTGTTTGAAGTTGAATTTGAGTATTGTAATGGCTTATCGGGCAAGAGGTAGAAGAGGAGGTAGAGGTAGAGGTAGAGGCTTTGTGGTGAACAATGGGGAAGAAAATGAGTTTGGCAACCAAAACCATGAGATTCAGGAGTTGAGACAACAGGTTGCTACCCTAACGGCGATGGTGCAAGGCTTGCAAGTGTCGCGTGCGGGTAGTGGAGGGTCCGAGGACTCTCATAGTCACTTTGACAATCCGTTTGGTGATCCGAATTGGCGTAGGCCACCTCTCACTCACTCTCCTTATAGCTGGGAGCGGAACATCAAGATATGGAAGTCTTAACCCAAATGAGTTTGTTGATTGGATAAATACGGTTGAAAGAGTATTTGATTATGGAGATGTCTCTGAGGAGAAGGAGGTGAAGTTAGTGGCTATCCGTCTCAAAGGAAGAGCTTCCGCTTGGTGGGAGCAATTGCAAGGAACTAGGCTACGAAGAGGAAAGGGAAAGATTAGAGAATGGGAGAAAATGAAGAAGAAACTCAATGAGCAATTCTTGCCTTTCAACTATATGCAAAACCTCTACAAGAATTTGCATAATCTCAAACAAGTTGGAAGTGTTGATGAGTACACGGAAGCTTTCCATCAACTTGTTGCTAGAGTTGATTTGAATGAAAGTGAAGAACAAATGGTTGCGAGGTACATAAGTGGGTTGACAATCTCAATCCAAGATGCCCTTGATATGCAAACTTTGTGGACGGTTTCGGAAGCTTACAATCGGGCCTTGGTGGCCGAAAAGCAAGAAAAGAGAAAGTTTTCGAGATCCGGACAACAATATCAAGGCAGTTCCAAGTCCGGACAGCCCTTTTACTCTTATGCTAGGGGTGGTTCTTCCTCTAGTGGTGGCCAAGGTGCTTCTTCCGGGGTTGGTACTCAAAACCGAGCGGATAAGACTTCAACACCCGCTCAAAATCAGCCTCCCTCCGGTGCTTCGGGGGCTCGAAGTCAATTCCAAAGTGGGGGCTTTAAGTGCTTCAAGTGTGGGGAACCGGGTCACAAGTCTTCGGATTGTCGTAAGGCTTCCGGAGGTCGTAACAAGGCACTTTTCATTGAGGAGGTTACGGGACAAGGTTGTGAGGATGATATTCCCGTTTATGATGAGGAAATATGTGAAGAAATTGGGGGTGATGATGAGGAGGAAGAAGGTTATGCGTTGATGATCAAGAAGACTCTCCTTACTCCTAAGGATGCTAGTAATGAAGATTGGTTGCGTACTAATATCTTTTACACCACTTGCAATGTTGGCGGTAGAGTTTGCAACATGATTATTGATAGTGGAAGTTGTGAGAATGTAGTCTCTCAAGAGGTGGTGGACAAGTTACAACTCAAAGTGGAGGAGCATCCCCATCCTTATACCCTTTCTTGGTTCAAGAAGGGTAATAAAATCAAGGTGACTAAAAGGTGCTTGGTATCTTTCTCCATTCGACAAAAGTACTTTGATGAAGCTTGGTGCGATGTGGTTCCAATGGATGCTTGTCATATACTACTTGGTCGCCCGTGGTAATATGATAGGCATTCCATCCATGATGGAAAGAAGAATACCTACACCGTCCTTAAGGAGAAGCGACAATTCACTTTGTTACCTATGAAAGAGAAGGTGAATACAAAGCCTCCTCCCACTACGTTGCTTGCTTCTAAAGGATTTCTCAAGGAAAGTCATGAAACCGGGTATGTTCTAGTGTTGGTTCCTATGGCGGATATGGATGTGTCGGATGTCCCGAGGCGATTTCTAAACTTTTGAAGGAGTATGTTGATGTGTTTCCTCAAGAGTTGCCTCCCGAATTGCCTCCTTTGCGAGATATTCAACATTGTATCGACTTGGTACCCGGGGCGCCCCTTCCGAACAAGCCCGCATATAGAATGTCTCCAAGGGAGAGGGAAGAGATTCAAAGGCAAGTTACGGATCTTCTAGAGAAAGACTACATAAGGGCAAGCCTTAGCCCTTGTGCGGTGCCGACTCTTTTGACTCCGAAGAAGGATGGTTCTTGGAGGATGTGTGTGGATAGTAGAGCTATCAACAAGATCACTATCAAGTACCGCTTTCCCATTCCGAGGCTAGATGATATGTTGGATTGCCTTACCGGTTCAAAGGTCTTCTCAAAGATTGATCTAAGAAGTGGTTATCATCAAATTCGGGTTCGCCCGGGAGATGAATGGAAAACGGCTTTCAAGACCCCTCATGGCCTTTTTGAATGGCTTGTGATGCCTTTTGGTCTTACCAATGCTCCAAGCACTTTTATGCGGGTAATGACTCAAATGCTTCAACCTCTCTTAGGTATATGTGTAGTTGTGTACTTTGATGATATCTTGGTGTATAGTCGGTGCTTTGAAGATCATTTATCCCACCTCCAACAAGTCTTTGAAATTTTGAGAAGAGAGAAATTTTATGGGAACTTGAAGAAGTGTAGTTTTGCCGTTGATAAGGTGGTATTTTTGGGGTATGTTGTGTCTTCAAAGGGGGTTCACATGGATGAAGACAAGATTAAAGCCATTGTGGAATGGCCAACGCCTACAAGTGTTCATGAAGTGAGGAGTTTTCATGGGTTAGCTACCTTCTACAGGAGGTTCATTGCCAACTTTAGTAGTATCGCGGCTCGCTCCTCTTACCGATTGCCTTAAGCAAAGGGTGTTCATATGGTCCCAAGAAGCCGCCGAGAGTTTCAAATTGTTGAAGTCCAAGCTTACGGAAGCTCCTATCTTGGCCTTACCCGACTTTGACAAAACTTTTGAACTTGATTGTGATGCTTCGGGAGTTGGAATTGGTGGAGTTCTAAGCCAAGGCGGTCAACCTATTGCTTTCTTTAGCGAGAAGTTGAACGGTGCTAAACTCAAGTACTCTACTTATGACTTGGAATTCTATGCCATTGTCCAAGCCATCAAGCATTGGAGTTACTAACTTGCCTACAAGGAATTTGTCCTCAACACCGATCATGAAGCTCTTAAGTACATCAATAGCCAACAACACCTCAATAAACGGCATGCCAAGTGGGTGGCTTATCTACAGCAATTCACGTTCTCTTTGAAGCACAAATCGGGGATTCTCAACAAAGTGGCCGATGGTTTGAGTAGAAGAGTGGCTCTCTTGGTGGAAATGAAGAACAAGGTTGTTGGGTTTGAAGAATTTCGCACTTTCTATGCTGAAGATCCTTACTTTAGTAAGATAATCGATGCTTTGCAAAGGGATAATAAGGTTATCGATCCATGTTTCATGTTGAAGGATGGATTTCTCTTCAAAGAATTAAAGTTGTGTGTCCCTACATGCTCTTTAAGGGAGCAATTGTTGGCTGAAAGTCACAAGGTGGGTCATTTTGGCAAGGATAAGACTCTAGCGTTGCTTTAAGATGCATACTATTGGCCGGGAATGAGTAAAGATGTGGGGGGCTATGTGCAAAGGTGCCAAACTTGCCAACGGGGTAAAGGAACAGCCACTAATGCGGGATTGTATTTGCCTTTACCGGTGCCGGAAAGTCCTTGGAAATGCGTGAGTATGGATTTTGTCATGGGGCTTCCTCCTACGCAAAGGCGGAGTGATTCTATCATGGTGGTAGTGGATCAGTTTTCAAAAATGGCTCATTTCATACCTTGTAAGAAGACTATGGATGCGACCAACATTGCCAATCTGTATTTCAAGGAGGTCTACAAGTTGCATGGCGTTCCTACTTCTATTGTCTCCGATAGAGATGCTAAGTTCCTTGCCCACTTTTGGAGGACCTTGTGGAGGAAGATTGGCACCGACTTATGCTTTAGTACTTCTTTTCACCCTCAAACCGATGGTCAAACGGAAGTGGTAAACCGGAGTCTTGGGAATTTGTTGCGATGCTTAGTTGGTGAACATCCAAAAAGTTGGGATGGAATTCTTCCCTTGGCGGAGTTTGCTTACAATTCTTCTCTAAACCGCACCATCCACACTTCCCCATTTGAAGCGGTTTACGGGTTGAAACCTTCTAGTGTGGTTGACCTCGTTCCTTTGCCAACCCCTAAGAAGGGACACTCCAAGGCGGAAGATATGGCTACGTTTAAGAAGAATATCCACTCTCAAGTTAAGCTCAACATTGAGAAGTCTAATGCGAAGTATAAGGCAGCCGTTGATGCGCACAAAAGGGAGGTTTTGTTCAAAGAAGGGGATCTTGTTTGGGTTATCTTGAGCAAGGATAGGCATCCTCACGGTGCTTACATGAAGTTGAACGATCGGAAAGTGGGTCCTTGTGAAGTCTTGCGCAAGATCAATGACAATGCTTATCAAGTCCGCCTACCCTCTCATTTGAGCATCTCCAACACATTCAATGTGCAACACTTGGTGCCCTATTTGCCGGAGGACACTACCGTAACTTGAGGACAAGTTTCTTTTTAGTAGGGGAGTATGATGTAGTATGTAGTAAGGGCACTTATGTCTTTTTGTATTGAGTCTATATATAGGTGTTGGAGTCCTTTATTTTGGTAGCTTTTATCATTTTGAACAAATATTATCAAAGAGCTAGTCTCTTTTGTATCCCATTTGGGAGTTCCTCTCTCTAAGTTAATCTATGGTTATTTGGGTTTGCATCACTCTCCTCCCTCCCCATCTCCTCACCTAATCCTTCCCTCTCTCCTTTCCCACCACACAGCCCACCGTTCCCAGACCCACCCCGGTCGGCACCTTCATCTCCAACGAATGTCTGCTGCCCCATCTTTTACGATCAGAGGTATTAATTTTACCTCGATTTGTTAAATGAATGTCTGCAACTTCATCTTTCATTGAACATTATCAAGTTTAATTTTAAACGAATGTCGGCAACTCCAACATTAATCTGTCAAATCAGTCCCGAAGAAAACTCAAAATAAAATCAAATTCAGCGAAAGTGACTCTGTTCAGGGCGGATCCGATGACGGCGAAACGAGGAAAACTCAAAATAAAACACAAAAAACTCGCCGCGACGAACACAACAACAGCGGATCCAGCGACGCCGACATTGTTCAGGGCGGGGTGGTGCTTTCGGGAGTAGACGACAGGAACACTATATATGATAGTAATAATATTCTCTTTTCTGGGTTTTTATTTCTAGAAATCGATTGGAGGATTTCGAACCAAATCAAGTCCACTTTGCTTCTCCGATTGCCACAAACTGTGGCGTTATTTTCCCTTTTTTCCGGTTTGTTTTGTTTTGTTTCTTAGAGAGAGAGAGAAGGGGTCGCCGGAGATGGAGGTCCCGGCTAGAGTTGGGTCTGGGAACGGTGGGTTGTGTGGTGGGAAAGGAGAGAGGGAGGATAAGGTGAGGAGATGGGGAGGGAGGAGAGAGTGTATTCTAATCTCAGCCATTGAAATGAATGACTGAGATCTTGTGTTAGAAGTTGTGTTAAAATTTGTGTGGGTAGAACCGGCGTGTGTGTGTGTATTTTATCCAATTTGTTATACATATATAATTAAATGTGTGTGTGTATATTCTCTTTTGCGATCCAATTTGCCCTATCTTGGTATACCTACAGTCAATTCTTTCAAAATTATTCAAACCGATGCTTCTGATATCCTTCTCCAAAAAGTCAATCCTACTTCTTCAAAACAAATTGTTCGTTTCCATTCTGGTCTTTGGAATAAAGCACAAAGCAATTATAGTACTATTAAAAAAGAGATTTTAGCAATTGTATTATGTATTTCAAAATCCAAGATGATATATTAAACCAAAAGTTTTTAGTCAGAGTTAATGGTAAAAGTGCTAAATATGTCTTAGAAAAAGATGTTAAAAAATATAGCTAGTAAACAAATCTTTGCTAGATGGCAGTCAATTTTGAGTATTTTCTATTTTGATATTGCATATATTAAAGGAAATCAAAATTCTATTCCAAATTTTCTTATTAGAGAATTTTTACTTGGTAAACAATAATTATTATTTTATCTGCAGTTCAACCATGATACCACGAGGGGGCGGAAGCACAGACACAATGGAAGAACGTGGAGACAGAGTAAACTAATGGGCCACTAGAGAATCGGGGAATCACTAGTTGATTACTTTAAGAATTAAATGATAATGGAAGCACTAAGTAATTATTACTTAAGTAATCAAAGAATCAGAAGAAATGAAAAGCAAAACATAATTTAATCAAAACACTTAGATTAGTTTAGAGAGTAAACCTAAAATAAGTATCAAATTGTAGAATAATTAAAGTAGGCAAGGCACTTACCAAAATTGGCTGAACTTAATTGCCGAATCTGAAACAGTACATGAATTGATAGGTTTACAAACTTTATATGGGTAGGAAAGCTGGAATATAATCAAACTCGGCTTATTACTAGACTAGACTATGAAATTACAAGAGAAAACTGAACTAGAAACTCGACCTCCTTTACTACATAACTCTCAGTCCCTTTTACGGAGGAAGGACCTGAGATAATTACAAATGCTAGGTGACTCAGCCATGTGACTAAAGCTTGTAACTTTTCTCTTTCGGTGGAGAAACGACCCACGCAAATGCTTGCTATCTCTGAAGATGTTGTCTGCCTTTGCTTTTGGTGTTGATGTGACCAAAAGTAGAAATGAGTTCTCGATGCTCTTCAAAAGTAGAAATGACCAAAAGGAGGATATTACTTTTAACTATTGCTTTCATGATTTTGCTCTTGACTAGAAATGATGCTCCAGGCTATCGAACAAATGGCAATGTGTGTGCATACAATCGCCTTCTACCAAGAGATCCCTCATTTTGTTAAAATGCGGACTTACCATTTCTGGGTCATACTATGATGATCCAAACAGTTCAACTTGTTTAGAACATGTTTTTAAGGGTACTCACAAGAAATCAGCTCAAAATATGATCGGGAAGTGCTTAATCCAAACAGTTTTTCATAAAGCTTGACAAGAACTATTCTATGGAAAAAATGTTTGGATCAGGCACTTCCAGTTTATATTTTGAGCCGATTTCTAGCGGGTACCCTTAAAAACATATTTTAAACAAGTTGAACAACTTAAAATGAGGACCTTCAATGCGGACCTCATAGTTTGGAGCCTTTCAGGTTATATTTCGATGATCCAAACCGTTCATAAAAGGAGTACAGCCTGGCAGGCCATACGACTTTGAAGTGCCGATTTAATAGAGCAAACAAGCTTTAAGCATGCTGCGTCAAGGCCCCGGACTACACAAAAGGGTAAGGGCCATTATTCACAAGTTTACCGATTGCAATTACTTCCTATATGTTTTCCTAGGGGTCATACATACAGAGCACATCTGACATTTGGGATATGTAGACAAGTTGTATGAAGAATTGCATACTCTTGCCGTGTGTTGGAAGTGCTTTTGTTGTTTTCGGAACATCATGAGCAACCTTGTATCCTATGAAACATGTACTATTTTCTTATATAAGTTCGCAACTGTAAACTTGAGCCACGGATTAGTGATAGGCGCGTATATATTAACATAAGCGCCCCCTAATTTATCCTTGTTAAGTCCGTTGATATTGTTACTTGGAGATTAGTGATGCGTTTCTTGTGGTTGTAGATATTTGGAGGCATAACATATTAATGGGCTTTATTTACACCCGATTGGGCGAAGTTGGTTCACAAGTTTACGGATTGTTATGTGGTGTTCAATGCCTAGTGAATCATACCAATTTAATGGGTGGGTCCATTGATTAATTTAATTCACTTAGAAGAAATTGGTTCACTCTTGAATCAGACCAAAGACTTGCAACGTGTACTGGAAAAGGTGTTATAGGTCAACGTGGTCAAATCCACTTGGGAGAGTTTTTGAGATGGAAAGAATTATGTTTTCCTAACTCCGATTCTCGGCAGACTTGTATGAAAAAAGTAGGGTTTGCTTGAATGGGGGCCACGCATTAAGTCATTACATTACGGAAACAACCAGGTAGCACATATAAAAAGGAGGAAAACGGGCTGCACGAAAGGAGAGTTCGGCTGGGAACAGAAGAAAAAGGAGCTTGCGGAATTCAGCATAGATGGCCGGCTAAACACGTGTCTAGGGGGAAGATGAAGCTCCATAACAAGTATCCGTGTTTTTGTATAGACTAGAGTTTTATTTGGATGGGATTATATGTTCAGAACTCCTTTCATGAATTCAATGGAATGGTTTCTAAATCTTTCAATTGGTTGAGTATTTGTATCCTGGGTTTTCAAATTACCGATCACATAATGGCTTTCATTGTCTATGGGTGACTGCAATGGGTTATGCTCGCGAGACAGACCGTGCCGTTAGGCGGCCAAATCGCACTAGTGACATGGTCCGTGCCGTGGGATAGTCCATGCCGATTGGCGGATTGTAAAAATCTACTTGTCCACTATCATTAGGGATTGCAAGCCCTAGTGATAGTGATTTGCGATTTGAGTGTTAACCTAGTCTATGCGATACATGGTTATGCGGTTAGGGTGGATTCTAGACCCTAGACTTTCTTCCATCAGTTTCCAAACCTTTTAATAAATTTCTCTTTAGTTTATTTAGTTCTTCAAATCAAATCAATCAGTCAAACTCTTTCTTCCCGTACTAAATTAGAAGTTAATCAAATTTATAATAACTTAGCCAATCTGTCCCTGACTCCCTGTGGATCAACACTCAGTAATGACCATTATTCTACATAGTAGTAGTTACCTCCAAGGTTTTATAAATTTATTTTTGATACGGTACAACACGGTCAGTTGGCTTTTCTAGTGTAATGATTTTTGCTTCATAATGCACTTGCTTTGAAAGATGTACGATGGAGAACAGTTTCAACTGATTGTACACTTCCGCTAACGCATAGGTATCTCCACTATAAGAGCAGTACTGCACGTTTGTAGAATAGGCCTTTTGTAGTTGATGACTATCCACCAGTCATGACTTCATCGCATAAGGGGATGAGTTGGGGTCGTAACACACAAGTGAGTGGTGTGCAGGTGCAGGTCTTAGGCACCTCAGTACTACATACACGCACCTCCCATAAGACCACGCCTTATCAAAATCTAATCTAGACTCAACTATCTGGGGAGGGAGCGGGGGGTGGAAAACGCACCAATGGTTGACAACCATGCACAAACATAATAAGAATGCAAAACCTACAAAGTGCCGATACCATCCGAAATGAAAAGGACGTCTTCATTCAAGCAGTATTCCACCATATTCATGTGTTTGAGACAAAACTCAAACACAAGCCTCTGTATGCAAAAAGAAAAAGATTATAAAAAAAAAAAAAAAAACCTACACAATACTGCAAAACACCTAGCTCATGGAGCATACCAAAATGAACATGACCAAACTTCGAGATCTAAAACAAAGACAGATCCTACCTGCACTGCAGTTCATCAGAGGATCTTTCCGAAGTAATTTCAGCTCATTCAAGATCCGAATCGAAGCAAGATTCAAACCCTAGCCTCCGAAATCACAGAACAAACTCAGTTCAATAGATGAATAACATGTAAAGACATCGAGAGAGGGAGACGCACTTAGTCATCCAATATGAACTACATATAGGAGGGGAGAGAGAGAGAGAGAGAGAGAAACCCACCAGCTTATTATGGTATCTTCTACCTGAGCTTGTACATACTGGACCACCACTATAATCATTCATTTCTGGAAAATTCTTCCGTCTAACATCATCAAGTTTCTCCAACAATTCTTCTGAAGGTCCCACACCAACCCACTGAAAGAGAAAGAAAAAACGAGAAATAAGAATTGTTGCAGCGATAAATCTAGGTGAATGTCCTTCTAACTTTGGAAACAAAAAGGAATCAAATTTTACAATGAAGACATGACATTGGCTCGAGCTGCAATGTGATATAGCGAGAAGTACCTTAGCCATTGCTTCCAAACTAGCAAATGCTGCATCCCTCACTTCTGGAGTCTCATCATTGAGGCACTACAAGAATGCAAGAATAAAAATTCCATGACTCTGTTTCAGGAAATTAGGGCGTAGTAGTCAAAATGAAGTAACAAGACAAAACACAAGCAAACAGCAACATGCAAAAGGAAGCAACTATGAAATCCAAATATTAACGACCAAATAAATGGTGGCAGTTCAGGTATCAGGCATCTGAAGCAGCTAAGTATCAGAACACAAAATTCAAGAACGTAAACAAGCATTTTCCAAAAAAAAAACTTCATTTGCCATAAAAACTGAATCTTGTTTACTAAGTTAGTACTGATCACTGAAGCTCAAAGAGTCGTGTGTACAAAGTTTTGGGGTGTGAGATGGGTCAAAACATTAATTACTTGTAAAGTAGGAACATTGCTGACTTTTGCAAAACAAACCACGAGAAATGTGTATTTAAACTTATAGTAGAGTAGCCAAAAAAAGTAGCAGAAAAGAAAACAAATAGAGAGTGTTAGATAAATTGCTGAGGGGACACAACTCAAATACAAACATGGAAAAGGAAAAAAGAATAAGAGAGAAATAAAGAACAATAAATGAAGCCAAAACCCAGAAACTATGTTACATAGACTCCTCTATGGGTGTCGGACAGGTGCCTCTAGAGGCCAGATTCGCATATTCAGCAAATTGTAGATACAGGAACTAAAAATTTGGACACTGATGCGGAGATGGGTGTATTTATATTCGTAAGTAGGAATATAGGATCAGTGTTCAAGATTAAATAAGTATAAGAATATCAGCTAATATAAAAACAAGTAAGAAAGGGCTCAACATATAATCTTGATCACAGTCACACATTGAAACAATTTATTTAGTTCCAGAGCTGAGCAAAATTATTATTCAAACAGAAATCTTGTCAGTGGATTATATAGAATCCCTTTAAACAAAACAACATTTTGCCATTGATCAATCTCAACCCAAGCCTTCTCAAATGAGGCCACCTCAGTCAACAGTTTTGCACCTCCCCATCGACCCTACAAACACCAACCTAGAAATTCCATCACTCTATTTCCGTTGGAAAAAGCCATGCCTGCCTTCATTCTTACCCACCTTAGAACATTTTGGTTCTTTGCTTTGGTAACAAGGAATTCGACGAGAGCACTCAGCACCCTAGGCCGACAACCGGCAAGAGCGAACTCCAACAGCACTGCCTTACACCTATCCTTGTCACCATCCCAAGACGTCAGAGTAGAAGTAATCTTAAACCAAGGATGCCTTCACCGAAACAAAACACCCTACTCTAGACTCCAACATCCTACTACGGTATTGCGTCTACCTCTATCTCAGCTATGATAGATCTATTGCAGCCTCTCACCCTTCCCCGCAATCTAATAAAGCTTTGAAAACCACCTTTTCATTCCACCACCATCACTAGTTTCCCGTACACACCATCTTAGGAAACTCAAAACTCTTCGAACCAAGATGAACAACCCTACTCATCTAGAAATATCATCCCATCTACCGATCAACGGCATGGGATCAATTCTCGAAGCAAATAAAAACCCTAAAACCCAAGCAGACAAAATAACCACCCCAAGAAAAGACTGGATGAAATGACGGAAGAAAAGACAGGAGCAAATGACATTCTGACAAGGACCATTAAGAATTTTGTTTTAAGCTGATCCACAGAAAAATATTTTTGTTTAAGCAGCTTCTGCCAGAGATTATAATGCTATTTTCATGACGACTGAATCAATTGGCTCACTAGCGGAGCAGATAGGTATAATTTGCGGGGAATTCAGGAAGAAGCACAATGATGACAAGATACAGCATTCACCCTTCAAGTCAAATCTCAGGGTATGCCTTAAATGCAGTGACAAAAGTACGAGGAAGCCAACGCATGTGATCATGTGTTTATAAGTTCTGGACAGAAGCCAAGAAAATCTCTATGAGTGGTGACCAAGCATGTAAGAGCTGCCAGTTGTAACAATTAGCATCCTAATAACCTAACAACTAGTATCAACAAATTATCAACAAAAGAAAAACTGCTATCAGAAACGAAATATCACAAACAAAGGACTCGGTTGTGCCTGCTAAAACAAAAGGATTCAAAAACTGAGCGTGATATATTGTAAATTAATGAACTTACCTTCTTAAGTGACTGGCGGATTTCTGCACTATAATCAGGAGCTATGCATAACTGTGAATTGAGTTTGATACGTTTGGCCACAAAAATCTTTTGCTCTGACCACTTGGCAGCTTTCTGAGATGCATAAGATTTTAAATGATAAAAAGTAACACACACAAAAATTCCAATCAAGAACTCTATAACAAAATTGCCTTTCATGATATTCACTGAGAGCACGATTACACAAAAGAAGTACATAAGATAAATAAATAAATAATCTAACGTCGCTGAATAAAAAGGAAACAGGATTGAGAGCACTGACCACTCCATCCCCCAACCCTGCCTTCTCCAAAGTCAATACAACCACAGGATCAACAGATTCAACACATTCAATTTCTTGAGGAGCTGACAAACAAGTATGTTAGGTCCTTAGGTCCAACCATCCAAGCATTGAATGCCAAAAAAAAATGATACTGAATGCAGATTAATCAAAATTCAAAAATACTCCAAGTGCTAATCGCCAAAATTCGATTGTCATGAACATGACGATATGCTTTTCTCAAACTCTTTGATGAAGAAAACGAAAGAACCGAACAAACAAGTTCTAATAGTTTTACAGACTCCACCACATACCATCTGTAACAGATTCTTCAGAAGGGCCAAAGCCTACACCTTCTTCCTCTGGCTCCTTGTTTTTCTCGGATCTGAGGAAAAAGCAACCAACAATTCAATAAAAACTTAAGTGCTTTGTGGAGGTGTCCTTTAGCTTTAATCCAAAAAAAAAAACCTAACGCCTAAGCAACAAGTGCAGTATGAAATGAATTAGTGACACATATAAGCCTCAATTGCAAGCAAATCTGATAGAGGCTCAAGCCAGTTGCCAACTGAAAATGACTACATGAATCCTATGATGCACCGACATGGACACCGAAACCGACACCGGGACACGAGAATTCTAAAAAAATGGGGACACGGACACGGACACGGACACGGACACGGACACGGACACGGACACGGACACGGACACGGACACGGACACGGACACGGACACGGACACGGACACGGACACGGACACGGACACGGACACGGACACGGACACGGACACGGACACGGACACGGACACGGCGGGGGACACGCCACGTGTATATTTATTTATTTATTTATATATATAAATAAATAATTATAGTCTAACACTCAGAAATTTTAAAAAAACTAGCGGATTGCCCGTGCCTTAAAGGCACTTTCAACATAAATTTTATACTCTCCTATTAATTTCCATGCATGAACGCATTTGCCTCATAATTCACAAACTTTTTCATTTTCACAAAGTATCCGAACCAATTTTGGAGAGAGAGAGAGAGATTTGGTAAAAAAAAAGGAGTGATTAAGTATTCCTTTTTTGTTTTTGTTTTTCTAATCGTACGACCACAAATTTTAAAGGAAGTGATCTAACGGTTGTAAAAGTTGCTCTCGTTTATATGCCTAGACATTTTTAATAGAAACCGCTCTATTTTATAATATAGATTATAATTTGGCCCCAAATTTTTTAAAAAAAATACAGTTTGACCCCCAATTTTGTCAAAAATTACAGTTTGGCCCCCAAATTTTTTAAAAAAATTGCAGTTTGGCCCCTGCCGTGTCCCCATTGGTGTCCCCGCCGTGTCCCCATAGTGTCCCGCCGTGTCCCCCTCAAAATTTAATATTAAAATATGGGACATACGTATCTCCGAGGTGTCCCGCCGTGTCCCCGTGTCCTGACACTGCGATTTGTCGACCTCTAGAGGTGTCGGTGCTTAATAGCATGAATCCATTTATACATATTATATGGTTAGCAATTTAGGATACATATCTGGCATGCATTTCTTGGGGTACAAACCCCTGATTCATGTCCAACTAAAAAAGAGAAGAACCCACTTCTTGATTGCAGAAGCTCCCAAAATTTGATCTACTATTCTTTTTCAATAAAAGCAATCACTTAATAATGGCCCTTGTTCCTCGCAATGTGCAACATGAACAAAGCTTCACGTGCGACGTAAATAAATAGACAGCATTAAAGAAAAAATCCTCAACGTCCCCATGTCCAAAGAAAAAAGTCATAAAAAAAAGAGTGTATCCCAAGCTTAGTTGCACGAAGCGGGAGCGGGGGTCGACACCAGCGCCCCCCCCCCCACCCCCCCCAACATCCCGTAAGCTCCCATCTCCGGTAGGAGCGCGATCCCGTCTCAAGGGAAATGCACTCCCATCGCGTTTCTTACTTGCGTTTCTCAACTGGGAGCGCCTAGTAGGCGATTACTGCAACTAAGATCCCAAGTCAACAATCAAATAAACAAGTGTACAGTAGCCTAGGCAGCAAAAGTGACTAAAAGGCAGAAAATGGACCTAATGGATGAACTTGACTAAAGTTATGCGGAAAGAGGAAGAAACAGATCCATGATAATAGAGAAGAAAGGAGGCAATACAAGATAATTAAAATCATAGAACCAGGGAAGATAAATGGTAGTTTCCTAGAAGAAAAGGCTACCTTATTTTGCGAGATGATCTAGCTATCCCAGAGACACTGACAAGCTCAGCCTCCAACTCTTTTTTCTTTAATAAAGTAACAGAAAACGAAAATTAAACC
Source organism: Rhododendron griersonianum (assembly GCA_018127125.1). NCBI lineage: Eukaryota > Viridiplantae > Streptophyta > Magnoliopsida > Ericales > Ericaceae > Rhododendron > Rhododendron griersonianum. The sequence continues at coordinate 20,525,049 of CM030794.1, read as the reverse complement.
GGAGTACAAAACTAAGTAGTAAAAGACACCACTACGGGAAAACAGCTAACATACCATTGTCTTCGGCATTTTCCCAAACAATACTGATTTCACTGTTTCTTTTCCAATCCAACGACACAGCTCAAGTGTTAATCCTTTGGATGAAGCACGAACATTTTGATCTCGGTGGTCAAAGAGTTCCGGCAACAGCTTTAATATTCTTTTAGGGGGCACTATCTTCACCCCAAATTCACTAATATATGCCAAAACATACAGGAGTCCCCAAATCAGCAAGAGATGTAAAGAACAGTCAAAAGAAGATTCCAACGTACCAAACACGTGCTCACCTTAAAGCTTGCAAAATGATATCAATGGCTGGAACAACTGCTTTAGCAACTTTTTTCATAACAGCTTTCTCCATAGCATCCTGCAAACGGTCATAACTATTTGACACTCCTCGTATAATAAAATGTACATAAAAGAAAAGACAAACAAGAACAATGATTCAGTAAAGTGCACTTCAGTGACGGAGGCAAGTGGGAGGGTACTTTGCAGGGACTCCTTTCTCTGTCACTTTCTGTTCCCTAAAAGTGTTCCGCCCACAATATGCAGAATTTCACACAAACAGAAAATGCTGACAGAAATAACAGCCCCTTATTTTCCAAATTCTCCTACCAAAACTCCGTTCTCTAGATTTTTTCTTCATTGCATTGGATTGTTTTCTCCTACCAAGTTAAGAAAATCTTGGATCTGTTTGTATCCATAAATTCCTTGTGTTTTTTGGAATGAAGAAGTACATGCAATCCAAGACGTAAACATTAGAGTACTAGGCTACTAGCCATGCAAACACAAAAACTGTTCAAACATGGGACTTCTTATCAAAAATGTACAGGTAAAATACATGTGGTACCACATAACCTTTCATCTTAACGAAAAAGAGATTAGAAGAGATCAGGAGTCTACAAAATTCTTCCAAAAGCTATAACCTATAAATCATAACATATACTTTCCAATGTTGCCCATATAGGACTTCTTGCAACTTTGAATGTAAGAGTAAAGAATATCTTCTAAGTCTATTGACTCCCTAATTTGTCCAACAATTACTTTATGAAAACAAAATGTCAAGCCACATCAACAAAGCAGATACGTAAGCAATATATAAAGTTGAGAAAATATTACAGTTGATCTTCGCCATTAGTTAAAGAAATTCCACACCAAATATTCCCGTTTCATAATGTCACTAGCTACTAACTACCTTTCGAACATGTAACATCAGATGCACTGCTACAGGATGTAGAGATTCAGAATATTGTCCAAAATCACCTACCAAGACAACGTCTACAGACTCCAACTCTATGAGAAGCATAAACACCATCTGCAACTTCTCGACAGTCTTGGGTCTACCAGTCAGGCATTTTGCTGCAATTACATCGCACACTTCTTTCGCATATCTTTCCCTACGAAAATTGAAATTGCAAATCCAACCAGAAATCAAATGCGAAAAGGAATACAAAAAAGAAATGAGACAAGAAATCAAAAAACAATGAAGTACGCAGAATCTGCATCGGCAACTTTCAAGTACGCAATCAGCGCGTCAAGAGCCCTCTCCTGCACTGACGGGTTCGAATCCGCAACGGTGTTCTTAAAGAACAGCCCTGACCAACCAATTAACCAAACGAAACCCTAACTAACCGAAAAAACAAAAACAAAAAACCTTGTCTCACGAACGTAAACGAAACCCTAACTAACCGAAAAAACAAAAAAGCTCATATCTAAGGAAAGTAAACGAAACCCTAACTAACCGAATTCGCGTAGGCGGGGATCCTCGGGATCCGTGATGGAATTGCAGAGGGCTGCGAGGTCGACGTTAGCGTCGTTCCTCACCTTCCAGCTCTTGTGGAACAGTCGAACGTCCCACGGCAACAACTTCTCATCCTCCGTCTCTGAAATTGGGAAAAAATTTCCTGACATTGTATTACCGAATCGTCTAACTACAGAAGCGCTGTGAGAGAGAGAGAGACCCACGGCCTAACCAATAGCGCTGCGAGAGAGAGAGAGAGACTCTGAGCCTAATCCAATAGCCTGTCCGGGTTTGGCTATGGATGACCCCAAAATTGTACTACCGTTTTCCTGACCGTTGGATTGTGCAAAATAAACCTGAACCGTTGATTGCATGTCTAATTAACCAGTCCAGCCGGTAAGCTCTATCTCGTCCCCTTCTCCACATTTTCAAATGAGGCTCGTTTGTTTCGATGTAAAATGTTTTACAATGTAAAATATTTTCCCAGAAAATAAACTTCAAACTTTTATTTTCTGATATTTGGTTGGCACTTGAAAATATTTTCAGAAATCAACAAAATAGTGTAAGAGAGAGAGATGGGGAGCTTAAATGGTGGAGAGGTATGAGATTATTAGAATTGAACGTGGGTCATGACTGACGATCAAGAAAATTGAGCAGTGAGAATTACAGTAGAAGGCAGTGGGTTCATTTTGGAAAATAACTTACGGAAGATTTAAGGGTAAGTCATTTTCATCCAATTGATAGAAAATGTTTAACATGTAAAATGTTTTCCTCATTTTTTACACAACCAAACACCAGAAAATAGGTAAGACATTTTACTGAAAAACATTTTACGTCCAAACAAATGGAGCCTGAGAGTATAATTCTAGTCTTAAGACAATTTTAGTTTTTTTATGGCTACTGAATTTGTCACTCTCTTTTTTGTTAACGCCACTCCCCTGCAAGTGTATTTTTCACCAAAAATACACTTGCAGGGGAGTGGCGTTAACAAAAAAGAGAGTGACAAAATCATTTTCCTTTTTTATTTTTATAAGACAATTTTAGTTTAGTGATGGGGAAGGCCCTAAACTTTGAGTCTGACTCCTCTCTAATTATGATTTGGGAAAAACTTTTTCAATCACACTTTAATGATCAGGACCGTTCATAATTTTTAATTCCCTGAGGGCATCAAGCATGCCAAAAATCAATTTGATCTATTATCGTTTGATATGATTTCAAAACAGATTTATATTGTAAAAAATTTAGAAAGGGGTTTTGTTCCAGTGTTGTAATCTTATATTTTGCAAGATAATGTGTTCCAAAACCATATATAATGATGTCCAATAAACTCGATTTTTGGCATACTTCATGTTCTCATCGAGCAAAACAAAATGAACTGTTTCGATCATCGACGTGAGATCGTAAGAAATTTTTACAGGTCAGGACTGGAGAGAGTTTTCTCTCCAATGATTGGAAAAGAGTCGGACTCCTAAACTTTATCAAACATAAGACTTTGAAGAAATTTAAAAATTACTACCTTCCTCATAAATAGTTTTTCTATTTACTGTCGTTATTCCGTAATATCCAAGGTTTTTAAAATAGCTCATGGAATAAAAGAAGAAAATTCATACCTAAATCTATTCTAATATCTATCTACTAAGCAAATGTGTTCTGTCTTTAAAACCATCCAAACCCCCAATTCTAATTTTCTAGATGTATGGAATTTTTTTGTCTATGTTTATAAAAACAGAGAGAGAGAGAAACGTGACAGAGGAAAACATGGGAGAAAATTATTCTATGCTCCTAGGACCCTGTCACATGGTATTTCAAATTCATATTTCACCACAGATCTTTCCGTGTATATGAGACTAATGCTAGAGTACGTGCATCGAACACGGACCAAAAAAGTATTAAGCTATATTTTTTTTTACTAGCGTTGTGTAGACACCCCAATTTGGCCTAACGATTATTTCAAGTCCCACCTTGGGAACCATCCCGATGATGAAATGGATACAGTGATTGCTGATTGCCTTCTTGAGAACCTTAGGACTTTCGGTAAGAACTTTGAGCCACTTAGAGGACCCAATCCAGAGCCATATAGCCTTTCAGACAGAAAATACAGAAACCTAGGAGAATCCATCTGTCGGCCGTAACATCGATCTCACGGCCTTGTCATCATTTTCTCACCCGAGCAACCTGTTGCTAGAAAATCTCCCTGAGAGATCAATCCCTCGGCCGTAAGATCTATCCTTCGGCCGAGACATCCATTCCTCGGCCGTGATATCCATTGCTCGGTCGCCAGATCGTCCTTTTTCCCAGACTCTGGAACGTTCTGTCGATTGTTTGATCCAACTACACTACATTCCCGATGCGTTCGGGCCACGTTCAGAGATTGCAACGAAGAGTTCGAGTTGCATTGCAATTGCAATCGTGCCATTTGATTGGCCGGAGTGAGTCATCCCTATGCCTATATAAAGGAGCCTTTGGGCTCCAAAATTAACAAGTGAAATCATTCACCCAAGCTCCGATACTCTGTCAAAATACTCTCTCAAACCCCATCTTCAAAAGCCCTAACCTCTCGAAGGCCGCCATCAATCCGACGATCAAACCCCGAAATTCAAACCCTAACCCTAGGGTTTTTCAATCAAGCAATCAGTCAATCACACCCAATCCGAAGCAATCAAGCAACTGAGGGATCAATGTGGTGAGGCCCAACGGCCTCTGGTTTGTTTTATTTTCTGTCAATAATCATGATCTTAGCGTTTTGATTATTTACTAACGTTTCAGTCTGGTGTGAGGAAGAACATCGACCGGGGCTTCGATCCCTCGGCCGATACATCAAACCAGGAGGATCCCTCGGCCGTGACATCCATTCACCGGCCGCGGGATCCATTCCCCTGGGACAGCTTTGCTTTATTCTGCTTTCTGATGCATGCTTTATTTATCGCACTGGCTCACTTTACTTACTGTTTAAAGGCTTAATTAAACAGACTATGTGTTAGAATTAAACAAAGCATCTACATGTCTTATGTTGAATAATTATGGGCCAGTCTCACGGCTGGGCAGAGAGGGGTGCCTAACACCTTCCCCTTACTGTACTCTTGGCTCCCGTATCCAGAATCTCTATCTGTTTTCCTAGTTTTAATAAACTGGGTGGCGACTCTGTTTTGATAATAACCGCTATCATGTAGTGATGTTCCTAGCCATGGGAATATCCATGATTTCAGTTTACGAAGCAAGCAACCAATCGAGCAAACAAGTGTGATCAATCTGTATGGCGATGCCCCGTTTGGGAGGTGTCTACACGTTGTATCCGTTCGAGATACGAGCCGAAAAAATCCAATGTTGTTTTTTTATCCCGTGCATTGAACGGGCACAAACGCTAGTTAATGTACTATAGAAATGTAGTTGAAATCAAAAGCCCCAACTCTCAATCCCAAACTCCTAGAACTTTGATTTATTTTTACTTCTAAAAATTGAGAGAGAGAACGTGGGGGAAGAAAGAGAGAAAGAGAGGGAGGACGTTGGTGGGTGGAGAGAGAGAACATGGGTGGGTGGAGAGAGAGAGCATGGGTGGGTTGAAATAAGGTAAACAAAATTATACTCTTGTACTGTTTCACAACTTGGAGGGAGGGTTGGATTTGTTTTTCTTATAATGTATTTAGGCCCCGTTTGATAACAGTGATAGATGAATGGGATTCGTAAGGAGATGGGATTAGGATTGTGATTGATAATGAGAATGGATTGGTAATGAGAAGGGATTAGTAATGAGTATGTTTGTTTGAGATGAGATTGGGTGATGGGATTATTAATATCATGTTTGTTTGAGATGAGATTAGATTGATAGAAGGAATTGGTAATGAGAAATGATTGGTAATAAGAATGGGTTGGGATCGGACTATTAATACCATCTCCCCCAGGGTATTCCTAATATCCCTAATCCCCGGCTTGCTAGTCCATAAGATTCGCTAAGAGGGTTACCAAACAAAGTATTGGTAGTCCCTTGGGATTGGTAGTCCAATCCCAAGGGCTAAGAGGGTTAACAAACGGGGCCTTAAGGTAAACGGAAATCACACCTTTTTACTGTTTGGTTCAATTCGAGACAACGAATAAATTTCACCTTAATGTATTTTTGTTGCCATTTTGGTTTACCATTTTTCAAGACTTTTAGACTTGTTTTACTTAAAAGTTTGAAAAAATGTTTTTTTTTTGGTCAATCGGAACATCAAAAATGTTTGAATATGTAGTAAGTATATCATTTTCAAAATGTAAGTATTAGCATAAATTGTGATGTGTCCACATCATAAAGTAATAGCCAAAAGTTATGGTGGTAACAATGATTAGGTGTTGTGGTATGCTTAGGCCATCCACAGTGTTATAATCAAAAACCAATTGTTTTTAAAGTTAACAATGTTGGTGCAAAAAATGACTCGCAATGGTATAATCAAACTTAGCAACATTCTTAGAAATAATCAAATTTTGGATTTTGGATAACCAAAACTAGCAACCTTTTTAAATAATTAAAATTTGTGGACCCCACACCACATAAGTTAACTAGTTTCAAAATTTGTATACACGCGTGTTTCAACTGGTATTTTCTTCTTCTTCTCTTCTTCGCCTACTCTATATCTTCTTTACTTCACCCACAAACTACATTTCTCTTTCTTTCCCTCCAAAAAGTGAAACTCATATCTCTCGATCATCTACAATTCAACACATCGTCGCTGGATTAAGGTATTTCACTCTTCTTTCCCGTTTTAACCCCCCAAAAAAAAAAAATCATAATAGGAGGAAATAAAATCACCGATTTTTTCCAAAAATTAAAAGAGGGAAATATATTTTTGCCCAAAAAAAATGTAAATGGAGGGAAGTGAATGACGAGAAACAAAGGGAGGGAGAGAGAGAGAGAGAGAGAGAGAAATTGTAGTGGACTCCTTATTTTGGTTATGGATTAGAAGTGATCATTGTGAAGCTCAACATTGTTAAGCTTAGCAACCTTTTAAGAGAATAATCAAAAGTTGATGTGTCAACTTTTGGTTATCCTTTTTTGATTATACCATTGTGGATGGCCTTAGAGCATCCACAATGTAATAATCAAAATCAAAAGATTGTTAAAGTAAGCAATGTATGCTTAAAAAAGTGCTCACATTGTAATAATCAAAATTAACAACCTCTTAACCAATAATCAAATTTGGGCATTTGAATAATCAAAAGTAACAATGTGGGACTTCATATTGCTTACTTTAGAAACCCTCTAAATGAATAATCAAAAGCTGATGTGGCAAGTTTGATTATTACATTGTGGATGGTCTTAGTCTTATTTTATGGTAAGTATAACATTAATGACCAGTAGGTATGCATTTATGTAACATAACTAATGTATCATAATAAGGGTTTAATAAGGTAACTACCATAATAAATAAAATGTTACTTAGTTTTACTTAATTTGTATTATCTTGTAATTAAATCATATTACCTTAATGATTAATGTAACTAAATGACTTACTGAATGGGGCATTAAGGATTAATAGTTAGTGGTTTCTCCTACATTATCCAATTGTATCAATCACTACGTTTAACTACTACATTTACTAATTACATTGATCACTATCAACAGACATTAACTAATTCATTTTAACCAATTATATTAATGGTCAATCATCACTATAGCATTAATGCAATTGGTTAATGACTCTGGCTACTATAGTCGTTCGTTACTCATTGAATATGATCAATCAAACATCAATATAGTATTAATATTCAATCATCATTCATTGAACATGATCAATCAATTAAGCTCTTAGTCAAATGACTCTGGCTACTATAGTCGATTACAGCGATCAATCATTGTAGAGACTCAAATATTTTTAATTCTTGAAATATTTATTAAATGCCTAATTGAGAAAATATGGATTAATTGGGAAATATTTGGATTGAGGACCAAAGTGAAAGAATAGAAGGTTGAGGGGTGAATGTGTGGTTTAAAGATGTATGAGTATATATAGGGGTGTGTGAGGGGTAGGAGATCATTTTTCTCCATCTCACCCTCTCTCATCCGTTCCCCCTCTCCCTCCCAGCCGATCTCTCTCTCCTCTCCTCCTCTCACTCAAAACTCCACTCCTAGACCTCGAAACTTCAAGGATCAACCTCCCTCAAGCCTTTCAATCGCGTGGTTGAGTTCAAAATTTCGTGGGTCAAGCTCGGAGGAAAGTATTTCGTTGATTTCGAAGAGTTTGGAGCTAGGGCTTGTTCAAAATCTCTTGGGTTTTGCTCCTTGACCCGAGGTAGGAATTTCTTCACCTCTTTTATATGTATATGTGTTGATTACGGTGTAAAAGTTGGGTCTTGGCCGTTGTTCTTGGCCCAAATCGAAATCTGTCAAAATCTGCAAATCGCCCGCTGTAATGTGTTGGTACCGATACCAACTTTTTGAGGTATCGATACCACTGGTACCGATACCACCTTTTTGAGGTACCGGTACCTTGATCTCTGCCTGCTCTCTGGATCGGTTTGGTACGGATACTAACTTTTTGAGGTATCGGTACCTTGACTCAAAAAAACAGTTTTCGAACTTTGGTTGATTCCTCGTCAATTGTTTTGAACTCCGGGCACTTTTAACACCTTCGTAACACCTCCTAAACCGTTTCAAGCGTGTCCAATTGGTTTCCTATGATGATTCGAAGATATTCTTGCTCCGCTGACTTCCTTTTGGCATGAACGAATATTTAGTCACATGATTGAAGTTGTATTCTATTCTATGATGTGTTGGACATGTTTATGGTTCAAATGTGATAATGTTGGCATACCGCATGGAGTCTCACAAACGAGTGTGATCATAGGAAGGTTTGTTCTTGCTTGAGGAATAGGAAAGTAGTGTGAGTCGGAAGTTGGTATAGGGAGTCTTGTGACGCAAGGGGTGGTAACACGGAGACTCAAGTGGATCTCGTAACGCTAGGAGTGGTAATACGATGGTCCGAGTTGTTAGGGTTCACCGTAACGTGAGGGGTGGTAATACGATAACTCTTGGGATGTTGTACTGTAACGCAAGGGGTGGAAATACAGTTAGTGGAGATTCGTGATTGTGCGGCGTGTCAGGATTGTTAGAGAGGTTTGAGTATTGTGAGCTAGATGGCATTAATGCGATGACACTTTGACATGGAACAATTGTATTGATCGGTTGACATACTCCTAGTTGATTGTTTTCATTGATTGAGTCGTATCCATTTGTTTCCTTTCTTGCACCTATCATCATATTTGCATATAACATTGTTAAAAAAAATTCTACTGGGCTAGTGTAGCTCAACCTAATCTTTCTTTTCAGGACAAAATGCTGGATATTAGGCTGCGTGCATTCGTATGCTTGGACATGATGACTTTTTGGGAGCTAACTCTGTTTTAGTTATAAAATCATCTTTGTAATTGACTTTTCTTTTGGTAAAGATGAATTTGTAACTATTCATTTTAGAAATTCTTTTGACGAAACTGATTGTAACTTAATGGGTTGTTCGTACAAGTACTTTTGTTTATTTTAGGGCCGGTGTGCCAATGTTGTATAAATCTAAACTTGGGAACTCTTTGGGGTATTATCGATGATATGCAAGGATCTTTTATTGAAATGGAATATTTATTTACGTTGAAAATCGAGGGCATGACAAATTGGTTTCAGAGCGAAAATGGTTTGAATACTTTGAGACCATGGAGAGACTTTTAGTCTAATGGGTTCAAAATGTCGCGCCTTTTTTCATATCACATGTGTGCTTGTGTGCATTAACATTGTTTGACTTACGTGGCATTGCATATCAATGAAGTAGGGTGGCGTAGAGTTGTTTTACCCGTGTTGGGATAGTTGGGGGCTTTGACCTCATAAAGTAATGTTATTGATAAACTTCTCTTTTCTTATAACTTGTAATAAGATACCTCCGAGGACGCGTGTTCGACGAGGAGGGGTTGGAAATCGGGGTGGCCGAGGCCGTGGCCGTGGCCGTGGGGTGCCTCTCGAGGATGAGGTTAGTCAGCATGGGGATAATCCTGGTGGGAATCCGGGAGCTGGGGCCGGTCGAGGTGCAGGTGTGCCTCCAAATCAGACTCAATTTGCTAGGGATCTTGTTGCGGCACTCACAGCTGCAAACCTTTTGAACCAAGCTCCGAGAGAGAATGCTGAGGATCGAGCCATGATAGCAATGCGAGAGTTTAGCCGTAGGAACCCACCTGTGTTTGACGGGACTAGTAGTGATCCTTTGGTAGCCGACCATTGGTTGACCCAAATCCGTAAACTTTTTAGAGCTCTTAATATCATCGAGGACAACATTAGAGTGGGTATTGTGGCCGTCCAGTTGGTTGGAGAAGCTGGCGAATGGTGGGAATCGGTTTTGGAGTCAAGAAAGGATGCAAGAAGGGCGACAAGGACCGCGGCACAAGTGGATGAACCGGATATTGGAAACTTGACATGGGCTGAGTTTGAGGTGCTCTTCGAGGAGCAATATTTTTCGGAAACGAGTCGTGACCAATTGAGAAGTGAGTTCGAGAAGCTTGAACAAGGGGACATGACCGTGTCAGAGTATGCTGTAAAATTTCAATCATTGTCCCGTTTTGCACTGGAGTTGGTGGCAATTGAAGAGAGGAAATGTAGGCGATTCGAAAAGGGTTTGCACGATTCTATAAAGAAGTTTGTGGTGGCACAACGCAAGGGAAAGTTTTCCGAAGTTGTTGAGTGTGCTAGGAGCATCGAGACACCACGAGAGGCACCTAAGAATCTTAAGGCTTGGGAACCGAGACAACCAATGGGGGGTGTGAGTTCATCGTCAGGAAGTTTCGGTAGTCAAGGGAGGAAAAGGCAAAGGGATTAAATGTTGACTTCGCAGGGCCCGTCGAACTTTAGGCCTTCACCTTCTTCTTCGTTCGGGACTCGAGGAGTTTCTAATAGGCCTCCAATGGTATGTCATGAGTGTGGTCAGGCAGGGTACATCCGAACTCAGTGTCCGCGGATTTTGGGTACGTGTTTTACCTGTGGGAAGTCCGGTCATTTTGCTAGGAATTGTCCGCGTGGGGATGGGGCTCGTAGTGAATCTGGTTCATGCAGCAGTCGAGGGGTGGCCAGGGTTCTGGTCGGCAATCGTTTCGGGGTAATCAGAGGCAGCAGCAGTCTCACTTCCGTCAGACCACGTCAGCTCAGGGATCTCAGGCTGAGAGAGGAGCGAGTTCTTCTGCACCTACTCAGGGTTCTGGTCATCATGGTGGACATGTTCAGAGTCAGATGACTCAGGGTAGGGCTTTTGCTATCACTTCTGCTATTCCGCCTCCACCACCTCTTGTTACATCTCAGGCCCCGGAAACTTCGGTTGTGAGGGGTACATATCTCTTGTTTAACTCCTTTGCTAAAGTACTATTTTTTTCTGGAGCATCGCATTCATTCATTGCTGCATCATTTGCTTGTGCCTTGGAATTGGAAATCGAAAGTATAAATCCTCCATTGTTCGTTGAGACACCCGTAGGAGGTAGATCACCATTAGATCGTATTTGCCGGGATTGTGAGCTTATCATTTGAGATCGTCGTTTTACCTTTGACTTCATTGTGTTGAATATGTCGGGGTTCGACCTTATATTGGGAATGGATTGGCTATCGACGTTTCACGCTACTATAGATTGCTTCAAGCGTCGGGTCCGTATTTGTCCGCCTGGGGGTTCTTGTTTTGAGTTCTTCGGGGAGCGTCGGGAACCGATAGAACCGTATCTGTGTGAGTCTCGGGAGCATGAGTCTATGTATGCTTTATTAGCGAGCTTGGCGTTAGATGAGGACGTGTCCGCACGTGGAGAGTTGCCCCTAGTTTGTGATTTTCCAGATATGTTTCCGAAAAAGTTGCCTGGTTTACCACCCGAGAAAGAAATCAAATTCACTATTGACTTAATTCCTGGTACTGCTCCTATCTCCATACCTCCTTATCGTTTTGCCCCTGCCGAATTGAGAGAATTGAAGACTCAGCTGCAAGAATTGGAGAGTTTGGGGTTTATTCGTTTGAGTACGTCACCATGGGAAGCACCAGCTTTATTTGCTCAAAAGAAGGATGGGTCACTTCGTTTATGCATCGATTACCGCAAATTGAATCGTGTCACCATTAAGAACAAGTATCCAATGCCTAGAATCGATGACTTATTTGACCAACTTCGAGGCGCAACCTGTTTTTCTAAGATCGATTTGAGATCCGGTTACCACCAATTGAGAGTTCAGAGGGAAGACATTCCTAACCGCGTTTCGTACTCGTTATGGTCACTATGAATTTGTTGTTATGCCCTTTGGATTGACGAACGCACCGGCAACATTCATGGATTTAATGAACCGTATCTTTCGTGCTTATCTTGACCGTTTCGTAGTTGTCTTTGTGGACGACATTCTCATCTACTCACCTTCGGAGGAAGAGCACCAATCTCACCTTTCTATCGTTCTTGAACTCTTAAGAGAGCACCGCTTGTATGCTAAACTTAGCAAATGCGAATTTTGGTTGTCCGAAGTCAAATTTTTGGGTCACGTTGTATCGAAGGATGGAGTGTCTGTTGATCCGGGAAAGATAGAGTCCGTAATGAATTGGCAGCGACCGAAGAGTGTCTTCGAGATTCGTAGTTTCTTGGGCTTGGCCGGGTACTATCGTCATTTTGTCCTTGATTTCTCTCGTTTAGCGGCTCCGATGACTAGATTGACTCGTAAGGGGACTCGTTTTGTTTGGAGTGACGCATGTGAGATGACTTTTCAAGAATTGAAGAAGAGGTTGACAACCGCGCCGGTTTTAATTGTGCCCGAACGAGGAGTTGGCTACTCTGTATACTGTGATGCTTCGAAAGAGGGATTGTGGTGCATCTTGTTGCAATTGGGACGAGTAGTGGCATATGGATCGCGACAATTGAAAACTCATGAGCGGAACTACCCTACCCATGACTTAGAACTTGCGGCCGTCGTTTTTGCTTTGAAGAGTTGGCGTCATTACCTTTACGGTGAGAGATTCGAAGTCTTTTCCGATCATAAAAGCCTAAAGTACTTGTTCTCTCAAAAAGAACTTAATCTACGTCAACGCCGTTGGATAGAACACTTGGAAGACTACGACTTTGAGTTGCAATATCATCCGGGCAAGGCAAACGTGGTAGTGGACGCATTAAGTAGAAAATCGACACAACTTGCAAGTTTGGCCATTCATGAGGGGAAAACGATGAATGACTTAGGCTCGTATGCGTTGCATTTTGAGGAGGTTCGAGAGGGAGTCACTTTGTGTAACTGAACCGTTCAATCGACCTTGTCGACTCGAGATTGAGGCTCAACAACAAGATGAAGAAGCGGGAGAATTTCGTACCAAGTTTCTTGGTGGGAATGCTCGAGAGGGGTGGATGATTCGTACCGATCAAGGTTTGCGATACCAAGGAAAATTGTTCGTACCCATTTCGTGTTGGGAGGAAATTTTGAGAGCATTTCATCATTCACCGCTAGCCGTGCATCTGGGTGGAGCGAAAATGTATCATGACTTACATAGACAGTTTTGGTGGCCCAGAATGAAAAGAGATGTCGTTATCTTCGTATCCAAATGCCTTACGTGCCAACAAGTTAAAGCCGAGCACCAACGACCCGCCGGGGAGTTACAACCGTTGCCAGTGGCTGAATGGAAGTGGGAGAATGTGACCATGGATTTCGTTACCGATTTACCGAGTTCGCAGAGGGGACATGATGCCATTTGGGTGATAGTTGATCGATTGACAAAGTCAGCGCATTTCTTATCAATACAGGTTACGGATTCGATTGATACGCTTAGTCGTTTGTACATCCGTGAGATTATCCGTCTCCTTGGAATTCCCGTTTCTATCGTGTCGGATCGAGATCCAAGGTTTACCTCAGGCTTTTGACAAAGTCTGCAGATCGCTCTTGGCACCAATCTCTTGTTTAGCACCTCGTATCATCCTCAAACGGATGGGCAATCCGAGAGAACGATCCTAATTCTAGAAGATATGCTCCGGGCTTGCGTTATGGACTTTCGGGGTAATTGGGAGGATCATCTACCGTTGGTCGAATTCGCGTACAACAATAGTTACCAATCTAGTATCGAGATGGCACCGTATGAAGCCTTGTATGGGAGACCGTGTCGATCACCCGTTTGTTGGACCGAATTGGGCGAGGCTACTTTGATTAGGCCGGAATTGATCCAAGAAACCTCCGAGAGCATGAGGGCGATCCGTCTACGTCTCCTTGAAGCACAAAAGAGAACCACCAAGCAAGAAAAGTGGTTCGCCAACGATTGTTAATTGCGCAAAGTAGGCAAAAGAGGTTCGTCGATCGTCGTCGCCGACCGTTATAATTTGAAGTGGGGGATCACGTATTCCTTAAGGTGTCGCCGCGTCGGGGACTATCTCGTTTTGGGCAAAAGGGGAAGCTTTCACCGCGTTTCATCGGACCATTTGATATTATCGAGAAGATTGGGGAAGTCGCGTATCTGTTGGCCTTACCACCGAGATTATCGGGCGTTCATGATGTGTTCCATGTATCGATGTTAAGGAAGTATGAACCGGATCCATCACACGTTCATGAGTGGTCCAAACTAGAGTTAGAAGCCAATGCATCTTATAGGGAGGAGCCGATACGTATGGTAGATTCGCGCGAGCAAGTTTTGAGAGGTAAGACCATACCATTAGTGCGAGTTCTATGGAATAATCTCGAGAAAGAGGAGTCAACGTGGGAAAGGGGAGATGAAGTGAGGGAGAAGTATCCACATTTGTTTCCGAGTAATCAATGTGAGTCTTGAAATTTCAACCTTATGATTGTTAGCTTATTGTTTGGTAATATGCATTGTTGCATGAGCATGATTACTTGATGCATGACTTAGTTGACTTGCGTTGTAAATTTCGGGACAAAATTTCTTTAAGGAGGATAGATTGTAGAGACTCAAATATTTTTAATTCTTCAAATATTTATTAAATGCCTAATTGAGAAAATATGGATTAATTGGGAAATATTTGGATTGAGGACCAAAGTGAAAGAATAGAAGGTTGAGTGGTGAATGTGTGGTTTAAAGATGTATGAGTATATATAGGGGTGTGTGAGGGGTAGGAGATCATTTTTCTCCATCTCACCCTATCTCATCCGTTCCCCCCTCTCCCTCCCAGCCGATCTCTCTCTCTCTCCTCTCATCTCCTCTCACTCAAAACTCCACTCCTAGACCTCGAAACTTCAAGGATCAACCTCCCTCAAGCCTTTCAATCGCGTGGTTGAGTTCAAAATTTCGTGGGTCAAGCTCGGAGGAAAGTATTTCGTTGATTTCAAAGAGTTCGGAGCTAGGGCTCGTTCAAAATTTCTTGGGTTTCGCTCCTTGACCCGAGGTAGGAATTTCTTCACCTCTTTTATATGTATATGTGTTGATTATGGTGTAAAAGTTGGGTCTTGGCTGTTGTTCTTGGCCCAAATCGAAATCTGTCAAAATCTGCAAATCGCCCGCTGTAACGTGTCGGTACCGATACCAACTTTTTGAGGTACCGATACCACCTTTTTGAGGTACTGGTACCTTGATCTCTGTCTGCTCTCTGGATCGGTTTGGTACCGATATCAACTTTTTGAGGTATCGGTACCTTGACTCAGAAAAACAGTTTTCGAACTTTGGTTGATTCCTCGTCAATTGTTTTGAACTCCGGGCACTTTTAACACCTTCGTAACACCTCCTAAACCGTTTCAAGCGTGTCCAATTGGTTTCCTATGATGATTCGAAGTTATTCTTGCTCCGTTGACTTCCCTTTGGCATGAACGAATATTTAGTCACATGATTGAAGTTGTATTCTATTCTATGATGTGTTGGACATGTTTATGGTTCAAATGTGATAATGTTGGCATACCGCATGGAGTCTCACGAATGAGTGTGATCATAGGAAGGTTTGTTCTTGCTTGAGGAATAGGAAAGTAGTGTGAGTCGGAAGTTGGTATAGGGAGTCTCGTGACGCAAGGGGTGGTAACACGGAGACTCAAGTGGATCTGGTAACGCTAGGGGTGGTAATACGATGGTCCGAGTTGTTAGGGTTCACCGTAACGCGAAGGGTGGTAATACGGTAACTCTTGAGATGTTGTATTGTAACGCAAGCTGTGGAAATACAGTTAGTGGAGATTCGTGATAATGTGGCGTGTCAGGATTGTTAGAGAGGTTTGAGTATTGTGAACTAGATGGCATTAATGCAATGACACTTTGACTTGGAATGATTGTATTGATCGGTTGACATACTCCTAGTTGATTGTTTTCATCGATTGAGTCGTACCCATTTGTTTCCTTTTTTGCACATATCATCATATTTGCATAAAACATTGGTAAAGATTTTTCTACTGGGCTAGTGTAGCTCAACCTAATCTTTCTTTTCAGGACAAAATGCTGGACATTAGGCTGCGTGTATTCATATGTTTGGACATGAAGACTTTTTGGGAGCTAACTCTGTTTTAGTTATAAAATCATCTTTGTAATTGACTTTTCTTTTGGTAAAGATGAATTTGTAACAATTCATTTTAGAAATTCTTTTGACGAAACTGATTGTAACTTAATGGGTTGTTCGTACAAGTACTTTTGTTTATTTTGGGCTGGTGTGCCAATCTATCTAATAAAACAGAAGGGTGTTTGTCCTAAGTGGCACCTTTGTCCTACGTGGCACATTTGTCCTATGTGGCACCTATTATGCACATGCACACACGTTCACACACGCCGACGCAATTCCAACTGGCGTGCGTAGTGCCGTAGGCACGAGCAAACACTAGTGTTGTGTAAATCTAAACTTGGGAACTCTTTGGGGTATTATCGATGATATGCAAGGATCTTTTATTGAAATGGAATATTTATTTACGTTGAAAATCGAGGGTGTAACAATCATCACTCTATCAAATGACTCCGGCTGCTATAGTCGATTATAGTGATTAAATACTAACCATAATTCAACCGAAGGTCCCACACAATCACTCAAAATCCTTTAATTATTAGTTTAGCTTTTTTCCTCAAATTTTCTTATAATAATTAACCTATAGTGTATATTTAAATTTGTAAGTTATCATAATAATAACTGAATAATGATTTTCAAAATAATATTTATCAATTTATTGATACTTAAAAGTAATTTAATTGAATATATTAATAATATTAATTGAAGGTTAGTAGCGTATATTTATAATAAAATATTAAGTAAATTTTGTAAGTTATTCAAAAAGCATAAATGAATAATTGTTTTCACAATAATATTTGTAAATTGATTTTGCTGAAAAATAATTTAATGGAATATATTAACAACATTAATTTAAAATTAAGGCAAATTTTTGGCTTAAATATTTAGTTTTAATTTTTTTAATAAAAATATTGGTTTAAAAATTAAATATGATTTATATTTTCACCCAACATTTGGTAGTCTATTACCCAAATGAGTAGAAAAAGGACAAAAAGTGGTGTGATTTATAAATTTCCAATAATTTAAAAAACGGGTTTAATCATGAATCAGATTCGAAATTCTTACGGCAAAAGAGCCGCCTTCTGATATTGGTGTTTTGGTGCATGATTGCATAGCTCTTAGAGAATTTTTTGTCTTGTGTGTTTAAATTTGTCAAATGTGCTTGTAATCGAGCCACACATAATTGTGTAAAGAAGGCACTTTCTAGGGGTTCGTCCGACCTGTGGACAACAATCTTGCCCCCATGGAGTTCCTCACTCTTTTCATGTTTAGGCTTTTTGCTAACACTCTTCACTTTTTGCCACCAAAAAAGAAAAAGGAAAAAAAAAAGGGTATACCTCTTTGGCTGTCTAAACCGGACAAAAAAGCATTTGGCTGTCTCCAATTTTGACACAAGGATCGCATGAGTTTTTAAACTGATGATCAGCAGTGACTTCAATTTTAGATTTTTTATTTACATTTTTTTGTGGCTTCTTTCACATTTTAGTAGGAAAAATACTTCTCCCATCTCAAAATATTTGTCTACCACGTAACCAAGAATTAAAAGTATATTTTTGTTGAAAAAACTTCAATAATTTTGTCACAGATTAAGAGAACTCAATGATATCTATTGATTAGTAAAAAAATTAATTATTTAAACAAAAGTTTTTTTGCGTTCTCGTTTTGCATGATGAATAAACCTTTTGGGACAAAAGTAGTAAAACAATTTTGGAGATAGCCCAATTTCGGCTATCAGTGACTCTTAGTTTCATGAATGTAACACGAGTTTTTTTTTAAAGATAAATGTGTCCCGTAATCATGTTAATAGATATATGATCAACACAATTATGAACAAAATTGGTGGTCTCGATGAGGTCTAAAACATTAGTGATTCCGATAATTAAAATGTGTCAAAAAAATGGACCACAAATGGAAAAATTGGACAGTGCAGACGATGTGTTCCCCTAACTTTTTCCATTGGTTTTGACAAGAATAATCCAAAACGTAAAAAAGTTGGGTCATATTTGAAAAGAAAAATCAATAAGCAGATTATACCCAAAAAAAAAAGATGGCAAAATGTAAAACTTTTTTTATTATTCTATTCGAGACAAATTAGAAAGGATAAAAATTTAAACAAAAATAAATTGAAGGAAAAGAGCAATAAAAATAAATTTTTTTAAGAAAATAAGACATAAGCCGTGGGAATCATATGATCCCAACAAGATGTAGATCCATGTTTAAGAAACTAATTCAAAAACTGTTTATATACGATTATTACCCAATCATCTAAACAGTGAATTCAACGTCTTCACAAAGATAAATTTCACATTTGAAAAATACAACTATAAGTTATAATAGAAATTATTCTTAGTGGATGTGGTGGCTAAAAAAAGAAAAGAAAAGAAAAACTAGCAATACAAAAACTAGAAACTACCATAAGGGATTGGAATCCATTTACGTACGAAAAAAAGAAGGAAATGGATACTCTAAACTCCAAAGGTTTGGAGTGGGCCAACATTTCATGTATGAACCATCCATTATGAATGGTTAAGATTGGTTAGAAAATTCGTCCATGGAAGAGTTGACTTTTTCATAGAAGATGTTTTGAATAAATTCGAACTATTGACCAATGGACGGTCTCGATGTAGACTATTTCGTCTAGTCCAAACCATTGAACCGGAGCGGATCTGGACAAAAAAAACATATGAGGAAGCTTGGCGAGCCAGGAGTTTTTTTTCGCACTTTGTACAGTAAATAAGAGTAATAAGTTCTTTTGCTTTGCTATCCCCACAAAAAGAGACCCCGTTAAGCCAGTGGCGGAGCGGAATCAAAGTTGGATGAGGCCGAAATACTAAAGAAATCTTGGTTCGATGATTTTTTCTACACTAAATCAATTCATTCGAGTTTCTATGAGAAGATTTTGATAAATTGAAGGATTAATCTCAAGTATTGTTGCAATCATATCATCATTCACTATAATTTAGTGTTCTCGAAATGGAAATTGTTCTTACTTTCTGTAGACACCCCAATCTGGGCTTCCAGATTAGTTTACTTACGGTTTTTGATTCTCCGATGATGAAACGGATCAAGAACACCCCGGGAATGTCGAGTGTTTGAGATTTGAGTGTTTGAAAAATCCTTGAACCTAACCTGGCCTAAGCCACTCCAAAAGCCAAAAACCTTACTGGCACGCGCCGGTTTCTGATCCGCGCGCGCTAGTTTAATTTGCAACCGGGCTTTAACTTTCCATTTTTGGAAGGTTTCTGGAAGGTTTCCATTAATGGAACGTTTCTAGAATGTTTCCATTAATGGAAGGTTTCTAGAATGTTTTCAATAATGGAATAGTTTCCATTAGGGCTGCTCAAAAAATCCGGTGAACCATGAAACCGGTCCGGACCGAACCGATCCATACCTTTTGGATTTTGTCCGTGGATTAATGGTCCGGACACGGATTGAAAAATTAGAAAATCGTGACTCGCGGTTCGGTTCACGGATTTTCATTATAAAACCGTGGATTAACCGAACCAGACCGTGAGATATTTATTTTATATAAAAATATATATATAAATATATATGTGTATTTATATAATAAATTGTTAGTAATGTTAACACTTTTTTCTACCAATTTGAGTTTTTTATCTTAATAATGGGATATAGTGTAGATGTACATAAAATATAGGGAGTAAATCATAGTTTTTCGTATAAATAACGGGTAACCTTAGTTGAGTTTCACTAGTTCGTTTCTTTTCCAAATCTTTTATGTTATGTACTACAATGATACAATCCTACTAGTGTTTAGATTCTTTTGAATCTGATTTTTGAAGTAGGATTTTGGTAGTTTATGTAACAAGTACTTTTTGGTGGTGTTAAACTTAATTCTGAATGTTACATTCTTCCCTTTTAGTGTGGGATATATGCTTGAGTTTTATTTTTGCTAAAATCCATGGACAAAACCGTAACCGATCCGTGAGTCACGGATCGGATTGGAACCGAACCGTAGGACTTTTGGTTCGGACACGGATTTCATTTTGTAAAAACCGTGACTAGCGGTTCGGTCCTCAGATTCCTAGAAATCCGAACCGAACCGGACCGCGAGCAGCCCTAGTTTCCATTAATGGGATGTTTTCCATTAATGGAAGGTTTCCCCTAATGGAATAGTTTCTACTAATGGAAAAATTTCCATTAATGGAGGGTTTTCATTAATGGAAGGGTCTCCTCCTATAAATACCCCCCCATGTTCATCTTTTAAAGGGTTCAACAAAAAATCCATACACTTGGTGTGGGCTACCTGCCTGAAAAATAAAATATATTTTCCCGTTTTGAAGAAAAATATGGTTTGAAGAGTCGCCACCCGGATTTGTGGTTAATCACCCGAGAAACCGTTTTGTTTGGAAAAATGGTTGATTTGAAATTGAAAACCAGAGATCGTTTTGAGGGTCCGGAAGCCACGTTACGAGGGGGGAAGGGTTTTACGGCACCCCCCTCGCCCGATTCGAGATCGGTCTCTACTAAACGTTTGTGGGATTTTCAAAGGGATTTTGTTTCATTTCAAACAGCTAGCAAGTATCCACAGAAATACCATGTAGGAAGTGCATGCATGTGCATGTGTACATGGGAGGATGGAATAGTCATGCATGGTATACAAGACAGCAGAATATGAAACCTTGTCACTGGATTCACTCTTGAGCGCTTTAGAGTGGTCCCGAGCGCTCGGGAGTGTTGCCAACATTTCCTGCAAATTTGGTTAGACATATTCGCATGCTAATACTGCCAGAAAAGCCACAAAGAAATAAAAATACAGATGTGCTCCGCCAGAGGTTTAAACAGCTAAGAACTGGTCCTAACCATCCAAACAAGGCTTCCTTGCAACTGAAAGCAAACCTAACTGGGCTCTGGAAGGACCAGTGCACACCCAGTATCTAATAAAAACAGAAAATGAAATACATAATGAACAAAACAAAGTTTTAGTGGCGGCAGCACTCCTGAGCGCTCAGGAATGGTCCCGAGCGCTCGGGAGTGAACACAGTGCCCAGAAAAAGTTTTGTTTTCTTTGTGTTCCTCTTGCTCTTGGTGCTAAACTAAGATCAAATGAGCTCACAACTAGTATAAGGAACTAGTATGAACCCTTGATCCCCCTCAGAAGTAGAAAAACGGTAGATTTAGGTACAAAAACGAAATTTCATACCTTTTGTGCTTGAACAAGACTTCTTGGATGAGTATGGTAGCTTGAATAAGGGTTGAAAAACAGTAGAAAAATGAAGTCTAAGACTTCAAATGCTTTTGTGATTTTTGGATTTTTCTTGAAAATTGCTTGAAAATGAAAGTTGGAAAATGTTTTGAGTTGAAAATATTTGAGGGTGTTTGAAACAGGGTTTTCTGAAATGGGGGAGAGAGAAGGAGCAATTTTCGTGGTCCTCTTGAATGGAAGAACAAAGGGGTATTTATAGAGAAAGATAACCTAAGGTTTGGAAATGAAATGAAAGATAAAAAAATAGTTTTTGGAGGGAAAAAGAAGGCATGATGATATTCTGCTGACTCAGGCAGGCTTGAATGGTAGGTTTGAACGTTGAATGGGTTTGAAAGGCCTGAAAAGCGGTGGTCAAAGGTCAAGCTCAACATGCATTGGTCAGTCAGCACTCCCAAGCGCTTGGGAGTGGCAGCCCAACTTCAGAAGTGTGCCACGGACACTCCCGAACTCGATTTTGGGTGTTTTTCGAAGCGTTGGAAAGCTCGTTAAGTCCTCTTTCTAACCCAATTGGTTTCATTCAAATATATTTTATATGCTAAAATGTGTGCCAATTTTACCCTCAGGGTGTCGAGAAAAAAGGAATGTTTTGATTTTGAAAAAGTCCAAGAAGTATCGTCCAAGTTTGCCAAGGTTCGTTTTGACCCTATTTCATCATCGGGGAGCCCCGAGGGCACAAATTAAGAAAATTTGACAAGTCCAAATTGGGGTGTCTACACTTGGTTAGAAAGGTTAGGAAGAAAAGGTTACAAAATCTCACACCTCATTTCCACACCACATCCAACTTCAAACATCAAAACTCAAACACCATTCAACCTCAAAAACCAAAGGTATAACACCTTCGTTCTGCTCTCTGTTTTGATCCCTGAGGGAGGCTGGCAGGGCCAAGGCTGGTAATCAATACCAGTCCTAGCCCTAAAGCTAGCAAGGTTTCAAAAGCCGTGGCCTAGCAAACCCTCGCGCGATGGACCCGAACACTCGCACGACACTTCTGTCTGCATGAGATTGGTCCACGTGGGGAAGGGATGCTAGCCATTTCTTGTCTTATTCATGTTCATGGCTGTTATATAGTTTTATTTTTGATATAGATCACTGTGTTGCATGTTAAAATACATACAGTAGCTCAGTTTATTATCTCATTTAGTTTGGAATGCCCTTGGGTTGCTCCTGAATATGTATCAGGGCCCAAGCATGCAAAGCAATTCCTGGAAATTCAGTCAGGTGTCTCGCGCGAGTGTCTCACTCTATCGCGCGATGGTTCCCTGATTTCCAGAGACTGCCCTTGCATGGGCAACTAGGCCTTTGGCCTCTGTTTATTTCTCCCCCACCTGTTTAGGGGTTATAATTCAATTTTGTCTATTCTGTTTGTAATAATTATTTACTTCCAGTACATATCAACTGCTTGGTTTGCCCCCTGGGTGAGCACTGGTCCTTCCAAAGCCCAAAAGGGGATGAAATTTGACCTGTGGTGAGTTATGAACTCTCGCGCAACCTTTTGAGTATGTCGCGCGATGGTCTGCTTGCATGTACGTAGATCCATGCATGCAAGTTGGCCATTGTGCTTGGCATATTCAAACTTTGTGCAGTTTTGGTGTTCTGATCAGAGGGTTAAATTTTATCCCATTTATTTCCATAGTATTTCATCCATCCATGCTATTTGATCACATCTTGCAAACGTGTTACAGTTTTAATCCCCGATTAACTGTTTTCCCGCCCTATTTGGCTAAAATCGATTAATAAAAGAAGAATCACAAATTTTCACAAAATGCCTAAGTAGAGACCGATCTCCGGATTGGGCAAGAGGGGTGCCTTAAAACCCTTCCCCTCTAGTAACCTGGCTCCCGAACCCAGATATGGTTATGACGGACTGGTACCTTAACTTTTTCAAATCAAAAAAGCGCGGCAGGTACTTCGAAATACGGTTCCTTAGGTGTCGGACCTTCAAAACCCGAGTGGCAACTCTGTATTTTCCGAGCGCCTGCTTCTCCGCTCGCGCTCCCTCGATCCAAAAGGGCCACTTTGGCAAAAGAAACGAAATCCTTTTTCCAAGGGCATGCTGCCCACACTTTCAATTATGTTTGTAAGGTTTATAACTTTTTTTTTAATCAATATTTATAAAAAAAAATATGTAAAATATACTCAAAAATATAAAACTGGGTGGGGCCGAGGCCACCCTAGCCCCTATATACCTCTGCCCTACGTTAAGCTAAGGTTCTTATTTTTTTAATACTTATTTTTCATTTTACGAGACATATCATTCTATCACAACATCTCACATTTAATTAAAAAAATAAGTACTTATTTTAGTTATCGTAACTGTTAAGGATAAGAGGAGGATATGGGATTTAAGGATGAAACTACAACATTTTGGAGGACTGTTGTCCCTGCTGCCCTCTTGTGACAGCATGCAGGCCCCCAAAATCCATAATGAGGCCCCGTTCCATTATCTTTCCAGCAAAATAGATACATTGATAGCGATGGGAGAAGAAAAAAAAGAGAGATAGTGTGGTCCCCCATTAAATTCACTTTTTCAATGAGAAAATATTGCTAATTTTGACTATCCAAATGCCAAAATTTAGTTATTGATTAAAGGGAAATTTATAGAAATCGTCCTCCAAGTTTCATCCGTTTCTCATTTTCGTCCTCCAAGTATCAATTGCAACTATTTTGACCTCCAAGTTTGTTTTTTGTTCTATGTAGGTCCAATTGATAACGGACGTGAGAAAATCTGACGGAAAACTTGGGATTGAAGGGTAGTTAGGACATTTCATGTTCTTTTCCTTGGAAAAAAAAAGGGATATATACCGTATATCTGCTTTCCCCTTCCTATTTCCTCCCCACTATCACGGTAACAGAGAAGATTCCACTCCCCAGTTCCCACCACCACCGGTGACCACCAAGGGCTCCCTCACCGCCATCGACCGCCACCAACACCGGTTCTCTCTCTCTCTCTCTCTCAATTAGTATCCTTAACTGAGTTGTTGAGTTGGTGGAAAAAAAATTCTCAACCTGATTCGAAAATTAGGGTTTTATTTTTTTCCACTATTGAATTCTATTTGATTGGTTGTAGAAAGCAGAATAAGTAGAACTTGTGGAATTTAATGGCACAGGATTGTACGAACTTACCTCTACCTGATAATGGATTAATGAAAAACTCTATCTTAGAGGGCGTGAATTGCCCATTTTCTGCCACCTATATCTTGATAACAAGTATCAACCCAGAATGGTTAGATTCCAAATACATTTTCCTCTGTTCTTGTATGCTGTTTTGGATAAGGAAGATTATGGGGAATGAAAATCAATTTTATAAAGTTTGATCAATCCACTGATGTGCATAATTCATCCATTTTATTTATGAGAATTCTTAAATGTATCCATTGGTTAGCTAGGATATAACCAGAAATTTAGTATATGGGAAGGAGTAGGAGTATTTTGAATATAGTCCTGAGTATGGGCACTTGGCACACAAAATGGGCGTAGACTATCTAGCAAAACTTTTATCGAAGGTCTCCTCCCTTTAGTTACATTCTATTTTGTAGTTACCTAAATCATCTTTATATTCACCTCATACATTTCATTTGAAAAAACTGTTTTGGGCTAATCTTGAGGGGAACCCATTTGCATTTTGTTACTGCAGATGAGTTCACGAAATAGGTAGAAGTTGGACCCATTTTCTCCAAACAAAGATGCTTGGAGGCAACAAAAGGAGGGTTTTTGTTTGGAAAATTGGATGAAAAATCCTAAAAAGCTACAGCGACTGAGATGATTCATAGAGAGGTATCAGCACAGAGATGACTCCGCTTGGCAGTTCAACAACTTCGAGATGCCACACGCCGATCAAGAGCATGTCTCCCGCTTGACATAATACCCCAGAGAAGCTATTCAAGTGAATCAAAGGCCAAGAAAAATGATCAATTTGTTGTAATTTGGAATATAAAGTTGTAGTATCACGTTTGAGATTTGTGAAATCTAACTTCGATTGTAGCCTATTTGTGTGACCATATATATGGTTCTATGGTTTATGTTATGAATGGATAATTTGGCAAAGAATTTTGGTTATGAATGTGGCTTGTGAATAGTGATTTAGAATGAGAAATGCCTAGCGTGGGCTTGTGCGTAACCTTATGTTGTTCCTGTTGTTATTGTTGTACTGTCTGAGACCCGAGATGTCGGGCTAGGACCAGAAAACAGGGTAGACTCTACCGAATTTTTTTTGGAACCTATCTTTGTGATTCATTTTGAGTACCAATTTAGCAGCATAAAAAAAACAAATTTGCAGTCATGTGTCTAGTGACATAATGAATTTGCAGTCACAGAACTTGCACTGAATTTGCACCATAATGATAACAAATTTGCAGCATAATGAGAATGAATTTTGCTGCATAATGAGAACCAATTTGCAGTCATGTGTCTAGTGACTAGGCAACCTTTCAATTTTGGTCATCCAAGTGACTAGCAAGCATAATATAGCCTCAAAACTTGCAGCAGATTGCAGCAGAATGAGACAAACTTAGGACATGGTAAATTGCAGCATATTTTGCCGACTGAGACCTTAACAAGTACTTGGAGATTGCAGTTGACCATACAAGAAGCAGAGCAGAGACTAAGAACAGAACCACAAAAGTAAGACACAAAACTGATACATAGAACAGGCATGCAAAATGCCAAACAGATTCACAAAGCAAGCCACCTTTGGCATTCATAAACCATAAGACACAGTGTTTGACTAATACCCCATAACAACATTACAAAAGATTTTGTCCCCAACATTAAAATTCATAAGACACAGTCTACACCACTTTAGGAACTTCATGACAAAACAAACTGTCCATAAGAGTAGCCATATCCAACAAAAAAAAAAAAGACAAAAAAACACAGTCTACACCACTTGAGCAACTTGATGACAAAAAACCAATGTAGCTTCCTTGTGGTGGTGCCCTTATACTAAGCCACTTTTGACCTCAAGCTCTCTTGGTTGAGGCTTGTTGCAGTGTAGACAACTTGATGGACTTCTTTCCTTTGGCCATCACTCCCCCAAAAGGTTGACTGGAATTTGGATGAGGCACTGTCCTCGTAGCTGCTTGTGGTTGGCTGCCACTAGTCCTCATGTCTGGTTGGCTGGCATTGGTCCTAGTGGTCCTAATGGTTGGTTGGCTTGCACTCTAGTTGCAGTGCTCTTCTTCTTTCTGACCTGTCCATGTACATTAAACATCTTTTAAACACTGACTACATAAATGTACAGAAGCATTAAGAAAGTCTCAAATTATAAGAAATTCAACTCACTGGAAGCTTTTCTCTAGTTGTACCCTGCTTTTGAGTAACAGGTTGCCCTTTGCAAGTTCTCTTATTGTGTCCAAGCATACCACATTGGGCACATGTGGTTGTGGTGTTTCTTCTCTTCAACTTAGTGCCAGTCTCTGGTTCATCAAGTCCCCTCTTCCTCAGCTTCTTAGGTCTTCCTGCTTGTTTCTTAACATTTGGTGGCAATGGTCCAATCACACCTGTATTGGGCCACATGTCTGCACCATTCATTGGATAGATTATTGGCTCATAGCTAGCCATGTAAGTCTGTTTTGTGAACCAATGGGCAACATATTCATCTACATTCTCATGATTGAACTCAATGGCTGCAATTGCATGAGCACATGGAAAGCCAGTGAGGTCCCATTTCCTACATGTACAAGTGTGGGAAGCAAGATCAACTGTGACTTGTTCACCACTAAAGCAATTGATTTGGTATATTCTCTCCCCTGACCAAGCAGCCACACAATTGGCACTTGCATAATCTGACCTCTTATTAAGCCTAGACCTAATGTTGGGACATAGAACATCAGTGTGCTCCCTCATTTTCTCTCTTCTTTTTTGCATTCTCTCCATCATAATGAATCTTATCTCCTCTAACATTGGGATGATTGTTTTTGACCTTGCATCTAAAATGGTATCATTGAAGCTTTCACACCTATTGTTGTCCAAAACATCACATTTATTTAATGTCCTAAAGTGGGACCTTGACCAGTACATAGGTGGGTGATCAGCTAACCATTTTACTGCCCCCTCATCAGCTGCATTCATTTCTTCCATATGGAAGTTAAACCTAGCCACATGAGTAGCCTTAGCTGCATTGAATAACAGCTCCTTCAAATGTAACCCCTTGTGTAGTTCCTTGAAGTTATTGTAGAAGTGCCTTATACATAATCTATGTTCTGCATATGGGGCTACCTCTCCACAAGCAGCAATTAAACCCTGCAAAGTTAAACTAAAAACATTAATGTACATGAAAAACTATAAACTTTTGAAATTAAACTAAGATTTACCTTTTGTTTGTCTGATATGAAAGTGAAATTGGGCTCGTAGCCTATATTAAGATCTTCAGATAAGATCTCAAGAAACCATTTCCAAGCTGGCTTGTTCTCTGCTTCAACTACAGCATATGCAACTGCATAAGTCTGGTTGTTACCATCCATCCCAACCGCAACAAGCAACTGCCCTTAGTAAGGGCCTTTAAGATGGCATCCATCTAACCCAATGACTGGCCTGCAACCAGCCATGAAACCTTGCTTGCAAGCCCCTAAAGCAATGTACAGTCTCTCAAACCTTGAATTCCCTCCACCTTCTTCATCTTCTATGGTTTTCATGATGACAGTAGTGCCAGGGTTTGTCCTTCTAAGCTCCTCACAATAGTCTGGAAGCTTGGCATATTGCTCCACATGGCTACCCTCAATCATCTCCATGGCCTTTGTCTTTGCTCTGTACAGTTGAGACCTAGATACCCCCACCTTGTGATCTTTCTGAACTTGGTCTTTCATGGATTTAACTGGCCAGGAGGGATTAGATCTAAGGGTCTCCACATATTTGTTTGACAACCATGTAGAAGTCACTTGTCTATTATGAAAAACCCTTTTACAGTTGTGTTTGTTATTGTAGGTCCTCACTTGGAAACTATTTAGACCTTGCATCTTAAGATGCATGCAAGCAAGGACCATTGACATGGCTTCTTACAAGCAGCCCTGACCCTACGGGAATCATTCTTGACAAGCTTTATGGCTTTTGCAGTCCTTATGGCATGCTCTTTAACTGCATCTTTGAACAACTTGCTTGTTGAAAAAATCATCCCAACCTTGAACTTTGGGTCTGCCATGTCTGTGTTTGGATTAAACTGATCATGTTCTTCTCTAGCTTCCTCATCAGAAGACCCATAAAGGCTGACAAGCTCATCAGATTGACCCTCTGCATCTGAGTCTTCATTGTCATTTGCTTTGGTACTCATTGGCTCTTTTCCCTTTCCCATGGACAACCCTCCCCACTCCACATTTTTGTCCACATTTATTTCAAAAAGCCTATCATCTTCACTCTCATCAGCTTCACTATCTACAAATTCCTCCAAGTCCGTAGTGTCATCACTTGAATGTGTGTAATCTTCATCACCATCACCCTGATTCACATCTCCATCTCCATCTCCATCTCCATCTCCATCTCCATCTCCATCTCCATCCTCCTCCGAAATGACTACTGCAGTACTTAGGTGTTGGTTTTCATTAGAAAAGTTACAATGGTTTTCTATGTACACCTCAATGGTTTTGCTTAATTTGACCCACTTAACCATTTCAATGCAATCACTATCATCTTCCAAGTGCCTAAACCCATGGTATAGATCCCTCGCAGGAACTTTGTAGTGATAAGTCATTGAGCCAAATAAATTCAACTCTTTAACCATGTCTTTCAATTCTATCATTCCCATATAATCAGTATCCACCCAGTCAAAGAAAGCTACTTTTCCCCCGACATATCTCCTAGTATTTACACCAATCATAATGCATCTTGATGGAGAAGTGTACAGCATCGTTTTTTTCTGTCATATATGCATAAAAATTGCCATGGTCAACAACATGCAGACAAGGTGGGGACTGGGGACCACAATACATTATCATTTGCATAAAAAGTGTCGATCCAAATTAAAAAAGACCATATAAATCCAAAAGAAGAGTAAAGAGTTCAAAAGCACAAAAATCTAGTCTTTGCAAACAATATTAAATGCACACCAAACAATATTAAATGCCAATTTTTTCGGTGCTACCATATTAAATACCAACTTACCATAAACTGGTGCATCTTTTCCAACCCTAAGAATGGCCGTTTTGAAAACCCTTCTTCGAAAGCTAGCTTCTTCTCTGCTCTCTGTCCTTTACTCAGAGATTCCCCATTGTAAAGAGGTTCCCCTTTTGGCCTTTAATTAATAAGAGTAAAGTAGGGTTTTGGCGCCACTTTTAGGGCACCAAGTTTGCCCTCCTCCTCTACCCTTTTGGTTTATCAAAAAAAAGTTTGCCCTCCTCTGAGTTTGGCGGGAACAAAGTAGATATACCATTTTGTCCAAGAAAAATGACATGAAATGTCCTAACTGCCCTCAATCCCAAGTTTTCCGTCAGATTTTCTCACGTCTGTTATCAATTGGACCTACATAGAACAAAAAACAAACTTGGAGGTCAAAATAGTTGCAATTGATACTTGGAGGACGAAAATGAGAAACGGATGAAACTTGGAGGACGATTTCTATAAATTTCCCTTGATTAAAAGCCAAAGGGTTGCTAAATTTGGTTATACCATTATAAGCCATATTTTGGACCAACATTACTAACTTTAGAAATGGTTTTGGTTATGCCATCAGCCATTAGAGACACTCTTAGTGGACTTCAATTCACTTGATGGAACAGTTGCCGATGCCATAGAGATCGATCATCATCCGTTGAGCTTTTAAGACTATGGGACCGAGGTATGGGGTCCTTGCAATGGAATAGTATATTTGCCAAGTCAGAAGGCCTTTCGGCTTACGTTGAATCGAAGCTTTTGAACGACAGGGGTTGGGTTTCAGGGAGGAGAGAAAAGGCGAGGATGATCCTGTTTGCTTATAGGGATGGCAAAGTGAACCGAACCGATGGGTACCCGAACCGTAACCGAAATTTTCCCCCGAACCATAACCGAAATTTTCCCTGTGGGTATGGGTATGGTTGAGGCCTTGGATAACCGAACGGGTATCGGTTCGGGTTTGGTTCAGCAGATCCCCGAACCGAACCGAAATATATATATATAGGAGTCCAGTGGTCGAAGTGCATATGTCCAGAAATTTAGGGACCAAATTGTTGCATATATTAAGGTTTAAGGGCCTAGAGTGTGATAACCCTTTTCTTTATTTATAATTAGGTTACAATTGACAGCTACAGATTCATACAAAGTTGTGAAATCCATTCCGTACCGGAGCTTAAACGGAACACAAAGACTAGAGATCCGTTCCGGTTAAAATACCGGACTGTTCCGGCCAATACCGGACGATACTGGGCTGTTTCGGACATTTTTCGGTGTTCCGGACGGTACAAAATCACACTTGATTTTTATTTTTTCCCGTGCTGCAGCCCCTAGTAAATGGTAGGAATCAGACTAGGTACCAGCTGGCCCTTGGATCCTAATCTAACGGTACGAAAAAGGACAACAAAAACCCTCTTGTCCAGAGCTTGGGAAAACGTAAGAATTGTCTGGGATTACACATTACAATTTACAACTACAATTTATTACATAAGAACCCCAAACAACATTTGCATAATGTTTCTAATAATTTGTGTGAATATTGTAATTCTGAATTCTAATATTTTGTCCAATATTTTTCATTTAATAAAATTTTATTATGCTCCATATAATAATTTAGTTCTATACGTATGCATGTTAGCTCGACTTTAATTTGTACACATAATACAAAAATAGTATTAGAAGTATATAAAATTATGAATAAATATATTGCGGTAAATCCGAAACGGTACCGAGATATACACCGGTACCGGTACATACCGTTCCAGTAAAGAAAACGGTACGCTGGCCGATACGGGATTGATAACTTTGGATTCATACCAAACAGTCAAACCCACCCCCTCCTCTCTTACTGCGTTGTAGACAATCCTTCGGGCTTCACCGCCGCTCGTTGTCGTCTCCTCTCACTCTCTCTCTCTCTCTCTCTCTCTCTCTCTCTCTCTCTCTCTCTCTCTCTCAGACATGAGACACCCCCACTCACCTTCTCCAATGTTGTCAAGCAAAATATTTGGTCGAACGCACAGATCGAAGGCTCCGGAGATCGGCCGCTCCGGCGACGTCGAAACATACGTACAGTACGTACTTCTCTCTCTCTCTCTCTCTCTCTCTCTGTTACTCCCTCTTTCTTCTCTCATCAATCAGAACCCACCCCAAGAACTTGAAACCGGACAAAATTTTCAGATCTGCCCATAGCAGTTGTCATTTGGTTCGGGTACCCAATTGGTTCGGGGATTACCCGAACCCCGAATAGTTCGGTTATGGTTTCTTCTTGCTCTCCCTGTTCGGGTATCGGGGCGGATATGGGTATGGGTTCGGTTTCGGGGATCGGGTACGGAATTCCCCATATCCGCCCCGAACGCCCTAATTGCCATCCCTAGTTGCATACACCGAGATTTTGAGTAGTATGATTCGAGGTGGGTTTTTTTTTTTTTTTGGGCAAAAGGTGAGAAAATTGTTATTCATCTGATAGACAAAGCCTAAATATCAGAGAGATGAGAACCCCATGGGGATAAAATGGATGTCCACACAAGACCCTTATGCACCCAACTCACACCAAACGAAGTGGCATAGGAAACTTTCGGGATGGTTAGCAAGCCTCATGTTGGAGGAAACGGACCGAATGAAATTAGGCCTTCCTCACATCGTCTGCGAATACGAGGATGTGTTTCCCGAAGAGTTACCAGGACTACCGCCGCCAAGGGAAATGGATTTCACCATCGAGTTACAATCCGGCACAGCCCCTATTTCTATGGCCCCGTATCGGATGGCGCCAGCAGAGCTACGGGAGTTGAAAACGCAGCTTCAAGAGCTTTTAGAATAGGGTTTCATCCAACCTAGTACCTCACCATGGGGAGCCCCTGCTCTAATTGTCAAGAAGAAAGAGGGCAGACATGCCATTAGAAAGGGCTTTTTGAGCACAACAGTGCGCAGCCCTATTACATTCACATTTAACAAAACCAAAACCACAAGAAGTGAAAATTTTCTTCAAGACTAAACAATCATGAATAACTACTGCTATATCGGAGGGAGGGTCTTGATCATCATTGCATCTCCTAACAATCGTCTCCGCGTCCGATTCAATATGCACCTTAGGAAACTTTAGAGCAGTCCCCAGTTTTAACCCATTACGAATGGCCAAAGCTTCAGCAATTCTGGACGAGTTGATCCCATCATGAATAGCCAGAAAAATACCTACAACCTGACCATTATCCCTTCGAGCCACTGCCCCTGTGCCAATAGTATTTGAGCTGCTGCAAACCGCCGCATCGACGTTTATCTTCAGCACATTCATCTCAGGTCGCTGCCACACCAAGGTCCCCATCAAAGAGGAGCTCAAGGGGGGATGGGGGACCTTAGTGTTAGCGTCCTGAAACTCATAAAAATCACCTTGCGCTTTCCTACTAACAGCATCAGTTGCCCAAACAATTCCATTGAAAATAAAGTCATTCTTTGCTCGCCATATCCACCAACAATAAAGTAAAGCCATACCTAAGAAGGGAGAGGACAAACGACACTGTGTTGTACGATCGTAGATGCATTCCCACCAATCAACCATGTGCCTACAATCGAGCAGTTCCTCAGGTCTTAGCCGAAATGGAGAATGGATCCAGACTGTGATTGTAGCCTCACACTGAAAAAGAACATGCGCGATTGATTCTTCCGCTTTTCCACAGCGAGTACAAACTGGGTCAGCTCTGACTTTGCGTGATACCAATGCTGAATTTGTTGCCACCGCATTATTAAAACATTTCCAGATAAATATCTTCACCTTCGGATAGATTGAAAGTCCCCATAGCTTCTTCCAAACTGTTGGTAAGACACTCGAGGAGCTTGTTTGGCCTTCTTGAAGGTTGCGATGAGAACTTGAACTTTCCTTCGCTAGACGGTAAGCCGATTTGACTGAAAAGGTCCCATTTGGGGATGGGTGCCAAATTTTACGATCTCGTTGGCTGGTATAACTAATAGGGATGGAAAGAATCGCATATGCATCCTCATGATTGAAGGTCTCACGGATTAGAGAAACCTTCCAGGACTTTGTATCAGAATCAATAAGATCCGCAACTTTCTTTATGTCCTCTCTTCTGGGTGTGGTTCCATTAATTCTAAAACCTGTATTCTTGGATAACCAAGGGTCTTCCCAAACACGTATATCATTCCCAGATTAGACTTGCCATATCCATCCCTTATCGATCAGTTCTCGGGCCCAGACAATGCTCTTCCAAACCCATGAGGATTGGCTACTAGCATTGGCATGCCAGAATGATGTACGGGGGAAATACCTTCCCTTAAAGATCTGTCTAAATAGAGAAGATGTACCAGAAATTAGTTTCCAGCCTTGTTTAGCTAACAAAGCTTGATTAAAAGTCTCCAAATCACGCAGCCCCAATCCACCATCACCTTTACACCTGCTCAGTTTTTCCCACTTAATCTAGTGAATTTTTCGTTCCCCTTCCTTGGAACCCCACCAGAATCTCGCAATTTCTGATGAAATTTGTTGCAAAAGAGTTTTAGGCAACCGAAAACAAGACATAGCATAATTTGGATGCGTCAAAAGAACTGATTTTAACAAAACCTCACGCCCCGCATGATTAATCTTAGACTCCTTGTAGCTCCGCAGCCGCTTTGTTGTTCTATCCTTGATGTATTGAAATAGATCATGCTTGGAGCGACCAAGGAACACTGGCTGCCCCAAATATTTTGCACCGTATGCCTCCATCGATATGCCAACCTTTGCAGATAAAAGATTCCGAGCCTGGACTGGAGTATTGGGACTGAAGAACACTGAGGATTTGTCTTTGTTGATCTTTTGGCCAGAGGCAGCTTCATAGGAATAAAGGATCCGAGACAAAGCCTCGCAATCCTGAACTGTGGCACGACAAAATACAATAGAATCATCCGCAAACAATAAATGAGAGATAATAGGACAATGATTGTTAATCCGAAATCCCTACAAAAGTCTTTTGCTTAAAAAATCGTGAAACAAGGCTGTGAAACCTTCTCCGCACAAGAGGAATAAATATGGAGAGAGAGGGCACCCCTGGCGGATCCCTCGGCTTGGATAGAAAGTATCCCCTGCTTCCCCATTGACTGTGATGGAAAAAGAGACCGTCTTCACACACTCCATCACCCATCCAATCCATTTCTGATGAAAGCCCAACTGTGTCATCACCATCTCCAAATAGCTCCACTATATCCGATCGTATGCTTTTGCCATATCCAACTTGAATGCAGCCACCCCATGAGAACCAGAACGTTTGTGTTTATATTGTGTTTTTTCTATTTTTCTTTGATGGGTCGTGTTTATGACTTATTGGATCATTTAAGTTAATCCATTAAGACCCATTTAAGACCCAACTATTAAATGGGTTAGATGAGTTGGACCCATTCTGACCCAACTACTGTAATAAATGTGCTAGGTTGGGTCTATTTTATAGTGGGTGGGTGGGTTTGGATTGATTAATGGGTTTGGGTTTAATTTGCCACCCCTAGTTGTAGGTGATCTCAAAAAATTAAACCATTTTATATCATACAATAATTATTTTTCATTGAGTAGAATTAACTAGGTAGTTTTTTTTTTGAACGGCAATAATAACTAGACAGTGAATAGCGACTCTCCACAAATAAAGAGGATCTCTTCATTTTGCAAAATGTAAAGATGGTGTAGAGAGCCTGGTGCCGGCTTCTTTTGAAGAATTATCTCTCCACTTTATCTCTAGAAGGCATGGGTGGAACCATGATTCATTCATACATGTAAATGTACAAATTTGTGAATTCGCTTTTATACGTCTATTCACACCAACCATAATCCATAAAAAAAACATGTGATAAAAATACTGAACTTACGAAAAAATAAATAAATTTAATGTCGAAATGGGTTACATTCCTCTTCGATCAGTGGAAAATTATGCAAAAATTTATATTGAGAGCCTGGTGCAAGCTTCTTTTGAAGAATTAGCTCTTCACCTTATCTCTAGGAGTTCGGAATGGCTAGTGGAGATGCTCTAACCACAATGGTGTTTGTGCCCTCCCCTCCTCTGTCCATTCAACTCAGTTTATCAATTCTATCCATTATCGCATGGTCATTTTAACATTGCATGATGGGACATATGATGTTTCTTTTTTACGATGGTAAGAGATGTCTAAACCAGCTTACGTGTCAAATGAAGGTCCATCAACGTCAAAACAAGGGGATTCACAAGAAATTGCTATCTTGTGGCTTGGCCCAAGAGTCGAACCCTAGACAAACAGCATATAACTTTCCATTTGTGTCGATATTGCATACACTTTGCCCCAGTTCTGAAGGAGGATGGGCGAGTCTCATGACCACGTATTGTGGATCGAAAATAGTACATATATAGCCAACACAGACATATATAGCCAACACATGAATAGAATAGGCATGTCAAGCAACAAGAGCGATAATTTGAAAATTGAGGTGTATAACACACCTGTTTCATAACCACCAATTGATGGACGAAGCAGATTTCAGTGAACATGTAACCATAATAAATGTTCTAATGCACGCACCTTTTTTCTCCGTAATTAAACACTCTTTTTTTTTATCGGCAATGAAACAAACTATACTTGCGTTCACTATCTGTGCCCAACACTAGAAACTGACAGTCTCAAAAAAAAATTGCAAACTAGCGAAGCTGGAAATACACAGATAAACTTGAACCGTTACTCGGATCACCAGCCTCCCTTGTGCGCAA
This sequence comes from Rhododendron griersonianum, assembly GCA_018127125.1. Taxonomy (NCBI): domain Eukaryota; kingdom Viridiplantae; phylum Streptophyta; class Magnoliopsida; order Ericales; family Ericaceae; genus Rhododendron; species Rhododendron griersonianum. The sequence goes on along the minus strand of CM030794.1, from coordinate 20,488,847 downwards.
ACTCGAAGCATTTACAAACTCCCTAACGTAGAAATATGCAAATCCCAAACTTCCGGCGAGCAAGTTAAAGGTCTCTGCTGCAATTGTATGTACTACGTAACAAACTTGGAAGAGAACTTACAGAGGTTCTGCAAATTTACAAATAAAAGACGGTAAACATCGGCAGGGAATTCTTAGACCACAAAGTGGTCAAACGTCGTTTGGGGAAGAAAAAGAAAAAACAGTAAACAAGGCATCATCAATCAGAATCAAAATCAACAGGTTGCATTCCGAGAAACAGCTGTTTGCAAGCCATATTAATATGTCATCGTAAAGTATGATCTCAAACAATCAAGGGTCAGAAACAACCATTTGCATTCCAAGAATCTGAGTACCTTGTCAATGAGACATGCCATAGGCAGAGGAATTGTTGATTCTTTGCTCTAACAGAAGACTCTGCAGCAACAAAGATATCTTCGTAAAACAATAGGGTCAAAGTAACCGAACACCAAGTAAAACCAGAGCAGAATCCAACGGTGACTATATTTACTCAAATTTGGAATTTTAAGCCGCTACGGTTTCACCATAGAAGAAACAGAAAATTTCACTTCTTTTTCCCTAACTTTTCTTCTATCTGTTTCCACAGAAACATGAACCAGTCCCAGACTCTCAAAGCAGTCACTGTCAAGCACATGATAGGCAGAAAGAAGCATTCTAGGGAAGGACAGCTTGTAGCAAGGGAAAATAGTGTGAACGAATGATGCAGGATAACATAATCCGCATTATCTATTTTTTTCCAAACATCAGAATTATTTACAAGTAATGCAGGAATTTTTCTAAATTAGATATGGGAATGTAACTACAGATACACTCCTACACAACAATGGCAGCTACAACACAAGAGAGAGGCTGATAGTGGTAAACAAACAACTCCTCAAAAACAAACAACCCCCTAAATGGATAGCCATCACAAATTTTGTTTATCCAATTTTGGATATGCTATTAGAGATACCCGTAGCTGGGATGAATGTCCCTTCTCTATTGAATACGTAGATATAGTAGCTCTATCCTGTTGTGGACTTGTGAGCTCCCCCTATCATTTCACTCTTTCCAAATTTCTGTTCAATATTATTCTCTTATCTATCTATGGAAGAAAATAAGTACTATATTGGGGAAAGTAATTACTTCCGAAATTCTAAATCAAGTGAAATGTATTTAATTCAAGACTACGTGGTAGAGTGTGCTTGCTTAGAGGCTTAGTTTCAAGTCTTACCGCTATGAATTAAAAAAAGAAACCAAAAAAAAAAAAAGAATAAACAAAAAGTACTATTTTTATGCACAAAAATTAATGTCACACATAAAAGAGACTATAATTGAAGACTTAAAACTAAAAAATTCTATACGCCTCACGGTCCATATGTAATAGATGAGGGGTCGGATCGGCCAGTCAATTCCTTAATCTTGGATAGCTTGAGAGCAACCGTAACCTGTGACCAAATGCAACCACCCTAGTTAGCAAGAAAATAATAGAGTCAGTAACAATAAAATCAAGGATCATGCATGCATTTCTCACAAGACGAGAAAGGGCTGCTTCTTGAGAGTTTGCTAGATCTCTGCTGTATTGCTCCATGTAAAGCTGAATGGTTGCACCTTCCAAGTCCCCTCCAGAGATACAGAAAATCTAGAAATGAAGTTTCAAAAACGTTCAACCGCAAGAGTCAAGATGCATAGAACAACTAGGAACTCTTTAGGCATTGTTTTTGCTTTTCTTATTTTCATTTCCTGCCTTTCATTCTTCGAGTTTCTCCCAATAACAGTAAAAAGTAAGGAAACACTGGTCGTTTAATATTGTTTTCATTTTGTGAGAAACAATTTTCGAAAATTCAAAAAAATCGTTTTGCAGTCTCTCCAAAGTGTGTTATCGTTAGAAAACCTTCTTGTAAACAGTTTTCAGAACAATTTGCCGAAATATTTAGTATACTGAACAAAAAGGTATGAGAAAACCGATACAAAACCAAAAAGGCCCAGTCCTGAGAAGATAAACTCTCAAAGCATACATGTTAATGAAATTTCAGTATCATAACATGTTTCTCCATAAATCTCAAACTTGTAGTGAATGGATTTCCAATGTTAGATGCTGATTGCAGTTGTCTACTGTTCTTGAACTGGGTCAATTTAAAAAAGAAAAAAAAAAAAAAAAAAAAACTATTCTGAAGTTTGAACATTGAATGGTGAAAGCCCACTTACCAGTTTTGAGCCATCTTGAAACCAAAATCGAAAACCCAAGTGGTTCGAGTGGGAACCATCAACAGGATCTTCGTATTCAAACTCATCACATCTACTAAACTCTGGGAAATTTGAAAGAATCTTCCTGATAATTCTGTACAAATTAACAGTGTAAGCTCTTCAAAATATACAGACATAAGAAAGACCCTTGGACATCATCATGACAAAAGTGACAACCTGTTAGAAGGTAATGTGTCTGGTTAGTTGCATCAACTCTTTTTAACAAATTGTTGAATTCACAGTAAATCAATAAGAAAACACATCCCTAGATGTTAGCCTCATTAATATGGGACCTTCTGGAAAAAAAGAGGAAAAATAAAACGTCCTGGACTTATAGACAGCATTCTTACTTAAGAAAAATGACCTGGCTACACAATTTTTGTATTCTTACTTTTCAGTTTTTTATCCTTGTTGTACTAGTGTACCATGCACTGCTAACTTAACTGCAAAACTAGACAAGAACAGCGAAGAGGGAGGAGAAGAGAGACAATAACAGGAGTAAAGAAGAAACGAGAGAGCAGTCCGTAGACGAAAACTGAGGAATGTTGGCTATGGAGGAGAGGAATCCATTAACTGGAGGTAAATACGTACACAGAGACAACAAAGCACCACACAGACAAAAAAGAAAGAAAAGGGAATGTCGTAATTGAGTGCAAATGCTGAACACTGAAGGAAACCAACAAGTTTCTTTATTCTTCAAGGTAGCAGGAGAAGCATACCTGTTGATATTAATACTACCTGATCGTTGCAGATTGACCAAATATGCCAACAGTTCTTTAGCTGCATCTACACCAACATTCTTTGAGGGAAAATATTAAATTAGGAAACGATGTCTTCATATCTATTGCAGAAAAGAGATCTCAGTAAAAAGCATCAGAGGTCATACATACCACATAATCATAACGAGTACAATAGTGGCGACCATATAATGTCCAATGCTCGCGGACAATATCTTCAACAGTCACAAGGTTATCCTCCTCTAGTTTATCCTTATTTTTATAAGCAAGAATCGAGAGCCAAGCCAATACAGGCCAGATTCCATCTTTCTCACGAATATGGTCCGATCCTGTCCACAAAAGTAATAAATCACAAGACTTTTTGCAAGTTATGTGCCTGTTATGTCCCCATTACAATATACATTCACACTAATATGATAATGAAGAACAGGAACAAAGGCCCACCAGTTCCAAAACTTTCGTCACCCCAAATTGAACAACAACCGGCATCCATTAAATTGCTGAAGAATTTCCATCCAGTAGGCACCTTGCATTTTACAGGAAAAAAATAAACTTATACCTCTCATACCTACTGGTACTAGGAGCCCATGGTAATTTTCAAGTTCATGCAACAGATTACCTCAAACAATACCACATCTTGATGCGGAGCAACAATATCGAGAGCACAAGATGTAATCATGCTCCTACAGGAAAAAACCCCTCAAATATGAGGTCGAAAGTTTAGTATGTAAAGGGGAAAATATGGACATAGAGGATAGTCATTGTCCCATGACAGATAAGTCGAGAAAGCAATGTCAATGACTACAGAAGCGAGATAGGTGCAGGAATAAGTTATGGTTCATTTGGATTATGAAAGAAGTGAGACATGCAAGCGTAGGTAAGCTTGACATGTGCACGTTCACATTCAACTACACAAACACAGATGCAAACACAAAGAAGCTAAGCAATACGTTACTGAACCTGGCAAATCCCTTAAGAACACCAGAAAAGTAAGGTATGGCTTCACCAGCATTTGCAGCAATAATAGCAACGGAATCAGATGGACTAACGAAAAACCTGACATCCGCAACACATTTCAAAGTTAGAGGTTTTGGTTTAGAGGTCTTGTTCCCAAAATAAGTCAAAAGTATGATACTACCTTTTACCAACGATCATGTTATGGTTGGCATCACCATCAGTAGCAGCACCAAATTGTGGTGGTTCATCCTGAGAGCTTCTCTTACCCAACCCCATGCGTGCAAGTAAATCACTTGCATTGGTCAGACCAGGATCTAGATGCCATCCTCCAAAGTCCTCCTGCTCACATGAAGTAACAAACGAAACGACATGGAGAAACATCAGTATTAAGTCAAGAATTAACTCGACAATTCCGTAACAAATAATATGCCATCGCAAACACAAATATACCTTGCATACACAGTTCATTAATGAGCTTTCATCTGCACCAAGCTCCTCCAAAAATATGCGCTTCACATAAGGTCCAGCAACTCCATGAAGTGCATCGTAACTTGAAATTGATAACAGCAGTTAAGCACCAAAGCGATACTGACAAAGTGTAGCAGTAAAATGACAGCGAAATGAGACGCAATCAAAGTACCAGAATGTGAATTTTGGAGATGAAAGAAGCTTTCGGATAGACTTGAAATCAAATATGGACCTGGGAAATCAACGACAAACTGTGTTAAAGAATGGACTCCAAAGGTAAATAGGACAGAAGGAATCTGTATGGACATATCAAAAACATGCAAAAGTACAAATACGTGACGAAAAGAAAGGAGAACAATCCCTCATGCATTCTTGGTCCAACAGGAATTGACAGTTAAAAGTCCCTTAAAATCATGAAACCAAAGTAAATATAAGAAAGAGAAAATATAAGAAGGGTGAAGGGAAAGAAAAGGAGGAGAGAGAGAGAGAGAGAGTCAGAACTCTGTTTAAAACTAAACCAAAAGGAATAATAATCCTTGTGGGTACATCTGAAGCTTATATCCATGGGCAAAACCCAAAAATAAAGAGAAGCAATCAGATAAAGGAAATAAATATTATGAAAAATAAACAAGCATAAGATCTCTGCTTCCATCTATTATGCTTATATGATGTGCATAGCTCATATCCCCATCAGAAAAAATTAAGCGTAGGCAGCCTCACTACCACAATGCAGAAAAGATCATAAGAATGGGAGATACACACAAGAACACACACTCAGGCTATTCTATAACCTATAATACTCCAGAATCACCACTAAAACTAGCCACAAGGAAACAAAGAGCAAATGAAGAAAGGATGGATAAGCGTTTGTCGCATTGAGCCATTGAAGATAGCATACTTCATCAATTCCACGTAATCATAAGCTGAATCGAAAACTTCAACATAGAACTGTCTCCCACGACTTGCAAAGCTTGTTATGCCGATTACGGAGAGATCCACCTGAAGTGGATTTCAAGCATTTAGGCATGAGAATTGTGAGATGAGGACATAATCATAAAAATATATACTGCCAAAAAGCGAATCATACATCTGACAAGTCTTCTGCAATTAAGAATTCCCGTATTGTTTCCATGTTCTCGGAGATCTTCCCAGTAATTGCTTCTGGTGCTGGTCCACCATTTTCCATGTTGTATTTAATTCCAAAATCCTGCATAGAACAAACAAAAGAGAACCACACAATCAGCTTTGCAGTTGGTGATCTGAAAATTCTGAATGGAAAACGAGCGACTTTTTTCCCAATTTAAACAATTCAAATGGCAGATACAATGATTATCTTGGTGTTGAGGCAAATGAAAGAAATTTACCAACTACCCAATGCAATTCTATAGAACAGGATGAAAAGTAGCAAAAAAGTACAAAAAGGGCACTGAAAGTGGGCAAAAGTAATTGTTGAATGTCATATTTGGGGACTTTAATGGTAAAAAAAAGTGAGGCACAGCTTTAAAAGCAAAACATCAGCAAAATGGAGGTTGCCCTTATGGGGGGTGTTGAGGCAAATGAAAGAAATTTACCACCTACCCCATGCAAATTCTATAGAACAGGATGAAAAGTAGCAAAAAAGTACATAAAGCGCACTGAAAGCTGGTAAATACCTCATGGGGACCTCTGGGATAGTGTCTTCTAGTCAATATGAATGCTCCTGATGCCTTGGATTCCTATATTTAAATTCACATACATAAATTTTATGTAACAATCATGATATACAACTACATGTAACCATCAGAGCTAGATTAACTTACTTCACGCCCAACTCTTCCCCGTACAACAGCTGATGCAGCAGCAACAGACAACAAGCCATTTTGACCGACCCAAATATGACTTACTCCATTTGCCGCTGCCATCTTAATTATAATCTGCCAGTTTCCCAAAAACCTATTAGGTAGTGTTGGAAAAATGTATGCATATTAATTTGTTGGAAAATTATATGTATTACAATTACATATTTATTTTGATGAATGTTTGAAAAAATGATATTATCTATTTTGATGATGTTTTGGCAAATGCTAATCTATCGAAAAGTTTTTTTCGGACTAAATTTTCTAGGCCTTGAAACATTGCATAAAGTCTCTTGGATTCAAAGTTTAATATCTACAAAGACTTAGTGAGCTCAAAACATGCATTAACGAAATTATTCAGATGATATTTTGAGCTACAGGTTGACAAACTGGTTGACAGACCGGCTGTCTTTACAGAGAGCTGTGACAACCAGAGACCATCAGATGACAGACCGGACGACCCACCGGCCGGTCGACCACCCGAACGACCGCCAGTTCTGCAGTTTCTGCAGATCAACAGCTAGTTCCTCCACTCAACTCTCCAACGGCTCCATCACTTTACAAATGGCTTGTAGGAGATTGGATGGCTATATAAGGCTTCAAGAACTCTTTGATGAGTACCAATCCAAGCTACATCATTCCAAGAGAAAATTCTCCAAAGATCAAAGCCAAAATTCTCCTTGTTCTTCCACTTTCATATTTTTCTTGAGAGAAATTTTGTACAAGTCGTGAGCGATAATTTTCATACTTTCTTCACATACTTGTAATTCCTAAGCGAGTGTTTGAGTCGAACTCTTGAAAGCTTAGAAGACCAAATTCTTGTTGAATTTGGGTGTTATTGTTTTTGAGAGGTTTTCGGAGAAAACTCTTGCGGTTGTACTAGCTCCTCGGAAAAGCTAGGGGATAAGGTCGTTGTAAGCACCCGCAAGACTTACTGCTTGTAATCTTTTTGAAGATTAAAGGAACCTTCAAGTAGTTGCTTGAGGAGAAGTGGACTAGGCCGAACCGTGAACAAATCCGGGCCGAACCACTATAATCGGGTTCTATCTCTCTAACTCTCACTATTTTATTTGCTCATATTATCTTGGATGTATTTGTTAGAGAATATTAAGCAATCCGATTCACCCCCTCTAGGTTGCCATTTTTGGGTAACAGGTAGTTTACACAGCATATACTAAGAAAAAACAGAATTATCTGGATGGAATCCTTTGAGAAGTTGCTACCATTGCCAGAAACAACCAGCGTGGCTCCTATATGCATGAAAATGCAGTTACAAGAAGTGAACAAAACAAACCACAATGACATGAGGAAAAGTCTAGAGTAATTTAGGACTTGCAACAAGAAAAGAGACATACAATATTGTTGAACCAATAAAAATAACTTCTTCACTACAAACTAAAACCATTCCGTTGAAAAACAAATAATGTATTAAGAAAATAAATGTCATCAGCTGAATACTCTCTCAAATCTCAGGCCATGTTTGATAAGTGAGTTAAGGATTGGGATATGTGGACTATGGATCCTCATAGTTGGTGGGTTATTCATGGTGCATCTGCCCCGACTCTTCAAACTATAGCCTTGAAGGTTCTCATTCAACCTTCTTCTTCTTCATGTTGTGAGAGAAATTGGAGTACATACTCCTCCATCCATTCATTGAAAAGGAATAGGATGACCCCCCAACGGGCCGAGGACTTGGTGTGTGTTCATAGCAACCTTCGGCTTTTATCGAGGAGAAGCCCACAATATTGTCAAGGGTAGACTAAGATGTGGGATATTGCGGGAGACCAATTTGGCTCACTTGATGAGGTTGGGATGCTTGAGGTTGCAAACCTCTCACTTGATGAACCCGAAATGGAGGCTATAGTCTTTACGGATGATGGAGATGAGATTCTTGAAGAATCGATGGAAGTTGGGTCTAATTGAAATTTGGAGACTAGTTGCTTAGTTTATTACTTTATTTCTTTGGCTTAGTATTATGGAACTATGGATGTTTATCATGTTTTATTTTCAATTCGGTATTTGGATTGTATTTAACTTATGGATTATGGATGTGTTGTTTTGTTTGAATCGTATTAGAACTATGGATGTTATGTTTTGTGACTTTTGTCTACATTTTGCCATTTAAACTTGGAAAAAATTGAAAAAAAAATTATATATATATATAAAAATAAATATACACGTGGCGTGTCCCCGCCGTGTCCGTATTCCCATTTTTTTAGAATTGTCGTGTTCCCGTGTCCGTGTCCGTGTCCGTATCCGTGCATCATAGCTTATCAAAAATGGTCTAATAGAACGCTTACCTCTCACTTCCTCCTCTGAAAGGGCATAGAATGTCGCTTGAACATACTTCCGCAAGTAGAGGAATGGGTCGAACACCCCCACCTGGAAAATGTTAAGACCTTACATAAGATGAGAAACCAAAATATATTGCAGTAACCAAGCTAACAAGTCCTACTTTGATCTTGCTATTTTCAAATGAAAATGAACTTTAATAAACAATTTCCAAATAGGCTTACCGCTGCAGTAACTATGTAAGCTGTGCTATAGATCTCACTTCTGTCCAGAGGACATCTCGGTCTCCCATTGGTCCCCTCCACAAGGGACCAATAACAATTGGGGTGGATGAAATGTTTGCACGCGAATACAACCACCGGGTGGCCCAACACACACTTGTTTAGACAAATTGGGCATGCGTGCCCTTCGGATAGACGGCCTTTAATTTCATCCCGGACTTCATCTGGCCACCTGAGAACTAACTCGGTCGCTGAGCCGTGGGAGGCCGTGGAAAAGTCGAACTGGCGGGAAGAACACGCTGTGTGGAGAACGTGCTCACACGGAACCAGCACGCTCACCTTGTCCCCTGCCACGTACGGTCGATCGCACCTTGAGCAGGCCCGACCACTGAACGCAACCGAGCGGAAGTGTGGATCCTCCTGGACCGGTCCTGGGCCGCCACGCCAGCAAGTCCTGAATACAACAGCGCCATCGGGTGGCTTGTAACACGGTACCGGGCACCGAACCCGGACCTTTTCCAACCAGCGAAGACAACCTTTGTGAAGGAAATGGTTGCAATCGAACTGCTCGACCACGCGATCTCCAGCGGAAAAGTTGACAGTGCAGAGGGCGCAAGGGTGCTCGGGGTGAAGGCTGCAGTCCTCGGGGAGTACAGAGAAAAAAGTATGGCTAATATTCCGGCCGTCAAGGGGGCAGAGAAAGTGTCCTCGCCGAGTAAACATCGGAAGATAACACGAGGCATGAACCTTGTGTTCGCAAGGGATGACCACGGAAAGATCGTTGCCCGGAATGTGCAGCAGCTGGCATGCCTGACAAGGTTTGTCACTGTGAACTACAGCCCGAAGGTCTGGATCGTGATCGGCTTCCATTTTGCTTTGAATGTTTGTCAGGGGAGACGGGTGAGTTGCTGGGAGGGTGAGTTGCTGGGAAGGGCTGTGGGGGAGGTGATCTCGGTGGAAGTGGATAGGAGACCGGAAGCGGAAAGGAGACGAATATTTGTGAGGGTTAGGGTTTCTACCTTAGTATTCCGGGATGGGCCTCGAAGATGGATTTTGTGTTGCTACGATAGGGTTGGTAAGCTCTGTAGGGCTTGTGGGAGGATTGGGCGAATGCTCGGTTGAGGGAGATGAGTGAGAGGCAAGAAGTAGCAGTGGATATCTCTTGGGTCGATCCGGTCTTTGCCAAACGGCCAGGGTGTCTCACGCGGCCGATGGTTGCGAGCTTCCTCTCCTCAGTGCTTCAGACCTGTCGTTTCTGTGGTCCGTCCTCAGCCTTGGTCCGTTTGGTGGCATGGAGCGTGCGTGCGAAACCCTCTGGGTTCTTCCCCAGGCGGCGACGGTGGCGGCTTTTGGCGGTGGTTGGTGGTGGAAGGTGTGTTTGGGCTGCTGTCTTGTTTGTTTTGATCTGTGGGACTTTGGAGTTGTGGTTTGCAGCTTCGGCGGGTGGAGTTTGCTTTGTCTGGCTTCTAGGTCTAGGGCTAGGGTTTGGGCTTAGCCGGTGTTTTGTGCTGTTTTTAGGGTTGTGTTGGTTCCTTACGACACTTGGTTTTTTTTTTTTTAATCCTTCTGTTTTTTTAAAAAGTTGTGAGGTGAATGTAGTGATAGTTTTTTTTTTTTTTTTTTACTGCACGGTTTCTTTTTGTATCATTAATTTTAACTATAGGAAAACTTTTTCCGCTGATAAAAATAAAAAAAAAAGGATAGGCGTTTTGCACTGTATAGGGCTGCTAGGGAAAGTCTATATGGGTACATACATTCATGTACATACACCATGTACATATGCACGTTAGACTTATCTCGGGTTCTATAAAAATGATCCGAACCACTCATTTTGTTCAAAATAGTTTATTTACGGTTCTCGTAAAAAATCAACTCAACCTGATATTGGTAAATGCGTTTACGATACATCCAACTTTGCTTTAAAATTTAGGCTTGAATTCTGTAGCAAAAGTGGATGTTTCGTAAACGCCTTTAGATTATTATGGAGGGAGAGAGAGAGAGAGAAATTGTAGTGGACTCCTTATTTTGGTTATAGATTAGAAGTGATCATTGTGAAGCTCAATATTGTTTAAGCTTATCAACCTTTTAAGAGAATAATCAAAAGCTGATGTGTCAACTTTTGGTTATCCTTTTTTTATTATACCACTATGGATGGCCTTAGAGCATCCACAATGTAATAATCAAAATCAAAATATTGTTAAAGTAAGCAATATGTGCTTAAAAAAGTGCTCACATTGTAATAATCAAAGTTAACAACCTCTTAACCAATAATCAAATTTGGGCATTTGAATAATCAAAAGTAACAATGTGGGACTTCATATTGCTTACTTTAGCAACCCTCTAAATGAATAATCAAAAACTGACGTGGCAAGTTTGATTATTCACTTTTGATTATTATATTGTGGATGGTCTTAGTCTTATTTTATGATAAGTATGATATTAATGACCAGTAGGTATGCATTTATGTAACATAACTAATGTATCATAATAAGGGTTTAATAAGGTAACTACCATAATAAATAAAATGTTACTTAGTTTTACTTAATTTGTATTATCTTGTAATTAAATCATATTACCTTAATGATTAATGTAACTAAATGACTTACTGAATGGGGCATTAAGGATTAATAGTTAGTGGTTTCTCCTGTATTATCCAATTGTATCAATCACTACGATTAACTACTACATTTACTAATTACATTGATCACTATCAACAGACATTAACTAATTCATTTTAACCAATTATATTAATGGTCAATCATCACTATAGCATTAATGCAATTGGTTAATGACTCTAGCTACTATAGTCGTTCGTTACTCATTGAATATGATCAATCAGACATCAATATAGTATTAATATTCAATCATCATTCATTGAACATGATCAATCAATTAAGCTCTTAGTCAAATGACTCTGGCTACTATAGTCGATTACAGCGATCAATCATTGTAGAGACTCAAATATTTTTAATTCTTGAAATATTTATTAAATGCCTAATTGAGAAAATATGGATTAATTGGGAAATATTTGGATTGAGGACCAAAGTGAAAGAATAGAAGGTTGAGTGGTGAATGTGTGGTTTAAAGATGTATGAGTATATATAGGGGTGTGTGAGGGGTAGGAGATCATTTTCCTCCATCTCATCCGTTCCCCCCTCTCCCTCCCAGCCGATCTCTCTCTCCTCTCCTCTCCTTTCACTCAAAACTCCACTCCTAGACCTCGAAACTTCAGGGATCAACCTCCCTCAAGCCTTTCAATCGCGTGGTTGAGTTCAAAATTTCATGGGTCAAGCTCGGAGGAAAGTATTTCGTTGATTTCGAAGAATTCGGAGCTAGGGCACGTTCAAAATCTCTTGGGTTTCGCTCCTTGACCTGAGGTAGGAATTTCTTCACCTCTTTTATATGTATATGTGTTGATTACGGTGTAAAAGTTGGGTCTTGGCCGTTGTTCTTGGCCCAAATCGAAATCTGTCAAAATCTGCAAATCGCCCGCTGTAACGTGTTGGTACCGATACCAACTTTTTGTGGTATCGATACCACTGGTACCGATACCACCTTTTTGAGGTACCGGTACCTTGATCTCTGTCTGCTCTCTGGATCGGTTTGGTACTGATACTAACTTTTTGAGGTATCAGTACCTTGACTCAAAAAAACAGTTTTCGAACTTTGGTTGATTCCTCGTCAATTGTTTTGAACTTCGGGCACTTTTAACACCTTCGTAACACCTCCTAAACCGTTTCAAGCGTGTCCAATTGGTTTCCTATGATGATTCAAAGTTATTCTTGCTCCGTTGACTTCCCTTTGGCATGAACGAATATTTAGTCACATGATTGAAGTTGTATTCTATTCTATGATGTGTTTGGACATGTTTATGGTTCAAATGTGATAATGTTGGCATACCGCATGGAGTCTCACAAACGAGTGTGATCATAGGAAGGTTTGTTCTTGCTTGAGGAATAGGAAAGTAGTGTGAGTCGGAAGTTGGTATAGGGAGTCTTGTGTCGCAAGGGGTGGTAACACGGAGACTCAAGTAGATCTCGTAACGCTAGGGGTGGTAATACGATGGTCCGAGTTGTTAGGGTTCACCGTAACGCGAGGGGTGGTAATACGGTAACTCTTGGGATGTTGTACTGTAACGCAAGGGGTGGAAATACAGTTAGTGGAGATTCGTGATAGTGCGGCGTGTCAGGATTGTTAGAGAGGTTTGAGTATTGTGAGCTAGATGGCATTAATGCGATGACACTTTGACTTGGAACGATTGTATTCATCGGTTGACATACTCCTAGTTGATTGTTTTCATTGATTGAGTCGTATCCATTTGTTTCCTTTCTTGCACCTATCATCATATTTGCATATAACATTGTTAAAAAAAATTCTACTGGGCTAGTGTAGTTCAACCTAATCTTTCTTTTCAGGACAAAATGCTGGATATTAGGCTGCGTGCATTCGTATGCTTGGACATGATGACTTTTTTGGGAGCTAACTCTGTTTTGGTTATAAAATCATCTTTGTAATTGACTTTTCTTTTGGTAAAGATGAATTTGTAACTATTCATTTTAGAAATTCTTTTGACGAAACTAATTGTAACTTAATGGGTTGTTCGTACAAGTTCTTTTGTTTATTTTGGGGCCGGTGTGCCAATGTTGTATAAATCTAAACTTGGGAACTCTTTGGGATATTATCGATGATATGCAAGGATCTTTTATTGAAATGGAATATTTATTTACGTTGAAAATCGAGGGCATGACAAATTGGTATCAGAGCGAAAATGGTTTGAATACTTTGAGACCGTGGAGAGACTTTTAGTCTCATGGGTTCAAAATGTCGCGCATTTTTTCATATCACATGTGTGCTTGTGTGCATTGACATTGTTTGACTTACGTGGCATTGCATATCAATGAAGTAGGGTGGCGTAGAGTTGTTTTACCCGTGTTGGGATAGTTGGGGGCTTTGACCTCATAAAGTAATGTTATTGATAAACTTCTCTTTTCTTATAACTTATAGTAAGATGCCTCCGAGGACGCGTGTTCGACGAGGAGGGGTTGGAAACCGGGGTGGCCGTGGTCGTGGCCGTGGGGTGCCTCCCGAGGATGAGGTTAGTCAGCATGGGGAGAATCCTGGTGGGAATCCGGGAGCTGGGGCCGGTCGAGGTGCAGGTGTGCCTCCAAATCAGACTTAATTTGCTAGGGATCTTGTTGCGGCACTCACAGCTGCAAACCTTTTGAACCAAGCTCCGAGAGAGAATGCTGAGGATCGAGCCATGATAGCAATGCGAGAGTTTAGCCGTAGGAACCCACCTGTGTTTGATGAGACTAGTAGTGATCCTTTGGTAGCCGACCATTGGTTGACCCAAATCTGTAAACTTTTTAGAGCTCTTAATATCACCGAGGACAACATTAGAGTGGGTATTGTGGCCGTCCAGTTGGTTGGAGAAGCTGGCGAATGGTGGGAATCGGTTTTGGAGTCAAGAAAGGATGCAAGAAGGGCGACAAGGACCGCGGCACAAGTGGATGAACCGGATATTGAAAACTTGACATGGGCTGAGTTTGAGGTGCTCTTCGAGGAGCAATATTTTTCGGAAACGAGTCGTGACCAATTGAGAAGTGAGTTCGAGAAGCTAGAACAAGGGGACATGACCGTGTCAGAGTATGCTGTAAAATTTCAATCATTGTCCCGTTTTGCACTGGAGTTGGTGGCAATTGAAGAGAGGAAATGTAGGCGATTCGAAAAGGGTTTGCACGATTCTATAAAGAAGTTTGTGGTGGTACAACGCAAGGGAAAGTTTTTCGAAGTTGTTGAGTGTGCTAGGAGCATCGAGACACCACGAGAGGCACCTAAGAATCTTAAGGCTTGGGAACCGAGACAACCAATGGGGGGTGTGAGTTCATCGTCGGGAAGTTTAGGTAGTCAAGGGAGGAAAAGGCAAAGGGATCAAATGTCGATTTCGCAGGGCCCATCGAACTTTAGGCCTTCACCTTCTTCTTCATTCGGGACTCGAGGGGTTTCTAATAGGCCTCCAATGGTATGTCATGAGTGTGGTCAGGCAGGGTACATCCGAACTCAGTGTCCGCGGATTTTGGGTACGTGTTTTACCTGTGGGAAGTCCGGTCATTTTGCTAGGAATTGTCCGCGTGGGGATGGGGCTCGTAGTGAATCTGGTTCATGCAGCAGTCGAGGGGTGGCCAGGGTTCTGGTCGGCAATCGTTTCGGTTAATCAGAGGCAGCAGCAGTCTCACTTCCGTCAGACCACGTCAGCTCAGGGATCTCAGGCTGAGAGAGGAGCGAGTTCTTCTGCACCTACTCAGGGTTCTGGTCATCATGGTGGACATGTTCAGAGTCAGATGACTCAGGGTAGGTCTTTTGCTATCACTTCTGCTATTCCGCCTCCACCACCTCTTGTTACATCTCAGGCCCCGGAAACTTCGGTTGTGAGGGGTACATATCTCTTGTTTAACTCCTTTGCTAAAGTACTATTTTTTTCTGGAGCATCGCATTCATTCATTGCTGCATCATTTGCTTGTGCCTTGGAATTGGAAATCGAAAGTATAAATCCTCCATTGTTCGTTGAGACACCCGTAGGAGGTAGATCACCATTAGATCGTATTTGCCGGGATTGTGAGCTTATCATTCGAGATCCGGTTACCACCAATTGAGAGTTCGGAGGGAAGACATTCCTAACCGCACTTCGTACTCGTTATGGTCACTATGAATTTGTTGTTATGCCCTTTGGATTGACGAACGCACCGGCAACATTCATGGATTTAATGAACCGTATCTTTCGTGCTTATCTTGACCTTTTCGTAGTTGTCTTTGTGGACGACATTCTCATCTACTCACCTTCGGAGGAAGAGCACCAATCTCACCTTTCTATCGTTCTTGAACTCTTAAGAGAGCACCGCTTGTATGCTAAACTTAGCAAATGCGAATTTTGGTTGTCCGAAGTCAAATTTTTGGGTCACGTTGTATCGAAGGATGGAGTGTCCGTTGATCCGGGAAAGATAGAGTCCGTAATGAATTGGCAGCGACCGAAGAGTGTCTTCGAGATTCGTAGTTTCTTGGGCTTGGCCGGGTACTATCGTCGTTTTGTCCTTGATTTCTCTCGTTTAGCGGCTCCGATGACTAGATTGACTCGTAAGGGGACTCGTTTTGTTTGGAGTAACGCATGTGAGATGACTTTTCAAGAATTGAAGAAGAGGTTGACAACCGCGCCGGTTTTAATTGTGCCCGAACGAGGAGTTGGCTACTCTGTATACTGTGATGCTTCAAAAGAGGGATTGGGGTGCGTCTTGTTGCAATTGGGACGAGTAGTGGCATATGGATCGCGACAATTGAAAACTCATGAGCGGAACTACCCTACCCATGACTTAGAACTTGCGGCCGTCGTTTTTGCTTTGAAGAGTTGGCGTCATTACCTTTTCGGTGAGAGATTCGAAGTCTTTTTCGATCATAAAAGCCTAAAGTACTTGTTCTCTCAAAAAGAACTTAATCTACGTCAACGCCATTGGATAGAACACTTGGAAAACTACGACTTTGAGTTGCAATATCATCCGGGCAAGGCAAACGTGGTAATGGACGCATTAAGTAGAAAATCGACACAACTTGCGAGTTTGGCCATTCATGAGTGGAAAACGATGAATGACTTAGGCTCGTATGCGTTGCATTTTGAGGAGGTTCGAGAGGGAGTCACTTTGTGTAACTGGACCGTTCAATCGACCTTGTCGACTCGAGATTGAGGCTCAACAACAAGATGAAGAAGCGGGAGAATTTCGTACTAAGTTTCTTAGTGGGAATGCTCGAGAGGGGTGGATGATTCGTACCGATCAAGGTTTGCGATACCAAAGAAAATTGTTCGTACCCATTTCGTGTTGGGAGGAAATTTTGAGAGCATTTCATCATTCACCGCTAGCCGTGCATCCGGGTGGAACGAAAATGTATCATGACTTACATAGACAGTTTTGGTGGCCCAGAATGGAAAGAGATGTCGTTATCTTCGTATCCAAATGCCTTACGTGCCAACAAGTTAAAGCCGAGCACCAACGACCCGCCGGGGAGTTACAACCGTTGCCAGTGGCTGAATGGAAGTGGGAGAATGTGACCATGGATTTCGTTACCGGTTTACCGAGTTCGCCGAGGGGACATGATGCCATTTGGGTGATAGTTGATCGATTGACAAAGTCAGTGCATTTCTTATCGATACAGGTTACGGATTCGATTGATACGCTTAGTCGTTTGTACATCCGTGAGATTATCCGTCTCCATGGAATTCCCGTTTCTATCGTGTCGGATCGAGATCCAAGGTTTACCTCGCGCTTTTGGCAAAGTCTGCAGATCGCTCTTGGCACCAATCTCTTGTTTAGCACTGCGTATCATCCTCAAACGGATGGGCAATCCGAGAGAACGATCCTAATTCTAGAAGATATGCTCCGGGCTTGCGTTATGGACTTTCGGGGTAATTGGGAGGATCATCTACCGTTGGTCGAATTCGCGTACAACAATAGTTACCAATCTAGTATCGAGATGGCACCGTATGAAGCCTTGTATGGGAGACCGTGTCGATCACCCGTTTGTTGGACCGAATTGGGCGAGGCTACTTTATTAGGCCGGAATTGATCCAAGAAACCTCCGAGAGCATGAGGGCGATCCATCTACGTCTCCTTGAAGCACAAAAGAGAACCACCGAGCAAGTCAAAGTGATTCCCCAACGATTGTTAACTGCGCAAAGTAGGCAAAAGAGGTTCGTCGATCGTCGTTGCCGACCGTTATAATTTGAAGTGGGGGATCACGTATTCCTTAAGGTGTCGCCGCGTCGGAGACTATCTCGTTTTGGGCATAAGGGGAAGCTTTCACCGCGTTTCATCGGACCATTTGATATTTTCGAGAAGATTGGGGAAGTCGCGTATCTGTTGGCCTTACCACCGAGATTATCGGGCGTTCATGATGTGTTCCATGTATCGATGTTAAGGAAGTATGAACCGGATCCGTCACACGTTCACGAGTTGTAATACCCGTTCCGGATATTTAGAATATTTAATTCACTTTTTATTTGAATTATATGGTTCGGGGTTAGATTGCATGCATTAGTAACTTAAAGGCCTAAAGTGCAATTTTTTTTAAGGTGTTGTGCATGTGTGCCGTGTGTGTGTGTCTAATTAAAAAGAAAAGAAAAGAAACCCAGATGGAAGGTTCTGTCTTCTACGTTAGAGAGAGAGAGGGAGAGAGACGTGGAGAAGGAGAAGAAGAAAGGAAGAGGAAAAATTAGGGTTTGGTTCAATTGAAGCTTAATTAGGTAATTTTCCATCTCTTTAAGTGTTGTATTTCATGCTTTCCATGCTAGGTTTCATGTTCTTCATCTAATATGAACTGATTTGGGTCCATGGGAGAGGGTTTTAGAGGTTGGAGTTGGGTTTTATTCCAGAAAATTCGTGCGTCTTATGGTTTTACAAAACTGTGTTTTAAGCAAAGTTGAATTTGTTCTGTTTTTGACGAATTTATTCAAGGTACCTAGAAATCTTCTAAATTCTTGAAATAAATCCTGAATGTTCATCTGTAAATCTATTGCATCATGTTAAATTTTCAGAAAATAACTCGAAGTGGTTTGGCCTACAAAATTCGTGGACTGAACTGGTGTCTGGTTCGCATCTGTGCTGGCAGCACAGACACGTGTTGGAAAAACGGGCATAACTTCTTGCTCGGGTATCGGTTTTACGCACCGTTTCTTGATTCTAAAACTAGACTTGCATACCTTTCTGAATATATAAGGTTCGTGCCTTAGTTCCTTCTAGGAAAAATCAGTTTTTGTTCCGAAGTTGATGATTTGGTAAATCTGGAAATCTGGGCAGCTTTTGGAGCTGTGTTCTTCATCGATTTTGTCATAGTTCAATGTACTTACTGATTATGGGTTCTTATGAGTCTTAAACATTGATCAATTGGTGATGTTTTGGTGTTGGAATCATTGGAAAGTACTGAGTATGTGATTTTTATTGAGTTTTCGATCGCAGACTGTTCTGCTGAAACTATGATTTCTGCTTTTAGATGTGTAACTTCATTTGTGCGTATCTTGGTCATTCGGAATCCGTTTAGGGCAAATTTTATATCGAGATTAATGTTCTGAGAGTGTACTTTTTAATGGTGGTAGTCTTATGACCTGGTTCTAAACTAATAAGAAGTTATGGTCAAAATACGAAAGGATGGTCATGATTTTCAAACCGATTTTAAGAGTTATGTCATATTTATACTCTTACGTTTGATTGAGGGCACTTATAGGTCTTAAAATGGACATATTTGCATTCGTTGGATATCGTCTAATACCTTATTAGTTTTATAATTTGGTATCAAATGATTGTTAAATGATTTAGGAGGTGTTGGTGGCCTTGTTAACCTTTTTGACACTTGTTAGCATGGTAAATATATTATAGGGTGTATCATATATGTTCTTAAACATTCAAAGGGTTTTGTTTGCTAATAGGAGTTAGCCTGTGACTAGGTAATGAGCTGGTCAGATAGGAGGTGCCGAAACCGTAAGTTTGGCGTATCTCGGTCGATGCAAAGGTGAGTGTGTTTGACATGTTTATGTTCAATAAGGTATTGCTATGGTGGTGAGTGTACATATTGCTAATCACGGTTTAGCTTTTGATATGGTTATCTTTAATGAGATATTGGTGTAGTGGTGACTGTATATCATGCTATTGTTGTTTAGCTTTGATATCTTGTGGATGTGTGCGTGTGAGGCACACCATGTCGTAAGCCATATCGTTCAATGGACGACGGTTGGGAGCATGGTGTGTGGGACACGAGGTTTGATTGTGATATGTGTGTTTGATGAATATGCATGCTGATGGGTGTTGTTTGAACCGCCGAAGGTTAGCGTGTGAGGCATACCATGTCGTATGCCATGCCGGCTAATTGTCGGTAGATGGGAGCATGGTATGTGGGACACCTCTTCTTGGGTACATGCGATGTGACAGACGTGTCACTGCATGTGTTGTGATTATATTCATTTTGTTGAGCATTGAATAATATTGCTCTGTTTGATGGACATGTTGGATATAACTATTATTTACATTCGATTGTTTCAATTATGTTGGAGTTCCAAATTTACGTTCATATTCCTTCGAGTATTGTGTTATCTTATCGAGCATTTCTATGTCTCACACACTCTAGCTTTCCTTTTTGGTCTGCCAGGTAGCAGGTTGCTTAGAGTGGGTCCACTACCGGTTATCGTGTTGAGAAGAGTTTGGGCTAGCGTTGGATGATGTGGATGATCGAGTTGGTTGTAGGTAGTGAATTAAGTAGTGGATTTATTTAAGTTGTAATTGAGTTGTCGATGGACATATTGAAGTACGAAATTTTGTAGAGTATTGTAATTGAAGTTGTAGTTGGTTGGTCAATACGTTGACTCATTTTTATTTTGAGGTGATAAGTCTTCCGCTGGGTGTTTATTTCTGATAGGTTGTGTGGTGTGGTTTGGTCTTCTGTGTGGAATGCCACGTGGTCGTGCCGACTCGGGCCCACTTTGGGTGTCGTTTGCGGGACGGGGCGTGACACGAGTGGTCCGAACTAGAGTTAGAAGCCAATGCATCTTATAGGGAGGAGCCAATACGTATCCTAGATTCGCGCGAGCAAGTTTTGAGAGGTAAGACCATACCATTAGTGCAAGTTCTATGGAATAATCTCGAGAAAGAGGAGTCAACGTGGGAAAGGGGAGACGAAGTGAGGGAGAAGTATCCACATTTGTTTCCGAGTAATCAATGTGAGTCTTGAAATTTCAACCTTATGATTGTTAGCTTATTGTTTGGTATATGCATTGTTGCATGAGCATGATTACTTGATGCATGACTTAGTTGACTTGCGTTGTAAATTTCGGGACGAAATTTCTTTAAGGAGGATAGATTGTAGAGACTCAAATATTTTTAATTCTTCAAATATTTATTAAATGCCTAATTGAGAAAATATGGATTAATTGGGAAATATTTGGATTGAGGACCAAAGTGAAAGAATAGAAGGTTGAGTGGTGAATGTGTGGTTTAAAAATGTATGAGTATATATAGGGGTGTGTGAGGGGTAGGAGATCATTTTTCTCCATCTCACCCTCTCTCATCCGTTCCCCCCTCTCCCTCCCAGCCGATCTCTCTCTCTCCTCTCACTCAAAACTCCACTCCTAGACCTCGAAACTTCAAGGATCAACTTCCCTCAAGCCTTTCAATCGCGTGGTTGAGTTCAAAATTTCGTGGGTCAAGCTCGGAGGAAAGTATTTCGTTGATTTCGAAGAGTTCGAAGCTAGGGCTCGTTCAAAATCTCTTGGGTTTTGCTCCTTGACCCGAGGTAGGAATTTCTTCACCTCTTTTATATGTATATGTGTTGATTATGGTGTAAAAGTTGGGTTTTGGCTGTTGTTCTTGGCCCAAATCGAAATCTGTCAAAATCTGCAAATCGCCCGCTGTAACGTGTTGGTACCGATACCAACTTTTTGAGGTATCGATACCACTGGTACCGATACCACCTTTTTGAGGTACCGGTACCTTGATCTCTGTCTGCTCTCTGGATCGGTTTGGTACCGATACCAACTTTTTGAGGTATCGGTACCTTGACTCAGAAAAACAGTTTTCGAACTTTGGTTGATTCCTCGTCAATTGTTTTGAACTCCGGGCACTTTTAACACCTTCGTAACACCTCCTAAACCGTTTCAAGCGTGTCCAATTGGTTTCCTATGATGATTCGAAGTTATTCTTGCTCCGTTGACTTCCCTTTGGCATGAACGAATATTTAGTCACATGATTGAAGTTGTATTCTATTCTATGATGTGTTTGGACATGTTTATGGTTCAAATGTGATAATGTTGGCATACCGCATGGAGTCTCACGAACGAGTGTGATCATAGGAAGGTTTGTTCTTACTTGAGGAATAGGAAAGTAGTGTGAGTCGGAAGTTGGTATAGGGAGTCTCGTGATGCAAGGGGTGATAACACGGAGACTCAAGTAGATTTCGTAACGCTTGGGGTGGTAATACGATGGTCCGAGTTGTTAGGGTTCACCGTAACGCGAAGGGTGGTAATACGGTAACTCTTGAGATGTTGTACTGTAACGCAAGGGGTGGAAATACAGTTAGTGGAGATTCGTAATAGTGTGGCGTGTCAGGATTGTTAGAGAGGTTTGAGTATTGTGAACTAGATGGCATTAATGCGATGACACTTTGACTTGGAACGATTGTATTGATCGGTTGACATACTCCTAGTTGATTGTTTTCATCGATTGAGTTGTATCCGTTTGTTTCCTTTTTTGCACCTATCATCATATTTGCATATAACATTAGTAAAGATTTTCCTACTTGGCTAGTGTAGCTCAACCTAATCTTTCTTTTCAGGAAAAAATGCTGGACATTAGGCTGCGTGTATTCGTATGCTTGGACATGAAGACTTTTTGGGAGCTAACTCTGTTTTGGTTATAAAATCATCTTTGTAATTGACTTTTCTTTTGGTAAAGATGAATTTGTAACTATTCATTTTAGAAATTCTTTTGACGAAACTGATTGTAACTTAATGGGTTGTTCGTACAAGTACTTTTGTTTATTTTGGGGCTGGTGTGCCAATCTATCTAATAAAACAGAAGGGTGTTTGTCCTACGTGGCACCTTTGTCCTATGTGGCACCCATTATGCACATGCACACACGTTCACACACGCCGACGCAATTCCAACCGGCGTGCGTAGTGCCGTAGGCACGAGCAAACACTAGTGTTGTATAAATCTAAACTTGGGAACTCTTTGGGGTATTATCGATGATATGCAAGGATCTTTTATTGAAATGGAATATTTATTTACGTTGAAAATCGATGGCGTAACAATCATCACTCTATCAAATGACTCCGGCTGCTATAGTCGATTATAGTGATTAAATACTAACCATAATTCAATCGAAGGTCCCACACAATCACTCAAAATCCTTTAATTATTAGTTTAGCTTTTTTCCTCAAATTTTCTTATAATAATTAACCTATAGTGTATATTTAAAAAAATTATTAAGTAAATTTGTAAGTTATCATAATAATAACTGAATAATGATTTTCAAAATAATATTTATCAATTTATTGATACTTAAAAGTAATTTAATTGAATATATTAATAATATTAATTGAAGGTTAGTAGCGTATATTTATAATAAAATATTAAGTAAATTTTGTAAGTTATTCAAAAAGCATAAATGAATAATTGTTTTCACAATAATATTTGTAAATTGATTTTGCTGAAAAATAATTTAATGGAATATATTAACAACATTAATTTAAAATTAAGGCAAATTTTTGGCTTAAATATTTAGTTTTAATTTTTTAAATAAAAATATTGGTTTAAAAATTAAATATGATTTATATTTTCACCCAACATTTGGTAGTCTATTACCCAAATGAGTAGAAAAAGGACAAAAAGTGGTGTGATTTATAAATTTCCAATAATTTAAAAAACGGGTTTAATCATGAATCAGATTCGAAATTCTTACGGCAAAAGAGCCGCCTTCTGATATTGGTGTTTTGGTGCATGATTGCATAGCTCTTAGAGAATTTTTTGTCTTGTGTGTTTAAATTTGTCAAATGTGCTTGTAATCGAGCCACACATAATTGTGTAAAGAAGGCACTTTCTAGGGGTTCGTCCGACCTGTGGACAACAATCTTGCCCCCATGGAGTTCCTCACTCTTTTCATGTTTAGGCTTTTTGCTAACACTCTTCACTTTTTGCCACCAAAAAAGAAAAAGGAAAAAAAAAGAAGTATACCTCTTTGGCTGTCTAAACCGGACAAAAAAGCATTTGGCTGTCTCCAATTTTGACACAAGGATCGCATGAGTTTTTAAACTGATGATTAGTAGTGACTTCAATTTTAGATTTTTTATTTACATTTTTTTGTGGCTTCTTTCACATTTTAGTAAGAAAAATACTTCTCCCATCTCAAAATATTTGTCTACCACGTAACCAAGAATTAAAAGTATATTTTTGGTTGAAAAAACTTCAATAATTTTGTCACAGATTAAGAGAACTCAATGATATCTATTGATTAGTAAAAAAATTAATTATTTAAACAAAAGTTTTTTTGTGTTCTCGTTTTGCATGATGAATAAACCTTTTGGGACAAAAGTAGTAAAACAATTTTGGAGATAGCCCAATTTCGGCTATCAGTGACTCTTAGTTTCATGAATGTAACACGAGTTTTTTTTTAAAGATAAATGTGTCCCGTAATCATGTTAATAGATATATGATCAACACAATTATGAACAAAATTGGTGGTCTCGATGAGGTCTAAAACATTAGTGATTCCGATAATTAAAATGTGTCAAAAAAATGGACCACAAATGGAAAAATTGGACAGTGCAGACGATGTGTTCCCCTAACTTTTTCCATTGGTTTTGACAAGAATAAT
The DNA here is from genome assembly GCA_018127125.1 of Rhododendron griersonianum. NCBI lineage: Eukaryota > Viridiplantae > Streptophyta > Magnoliopsida > Ericales > Ericaceae > Rhododendron > Rhododendron griersonianum. The sequence goes on along the minus strand of CM030794.1, from coordinate 20,464,673 downwards.
CCAAAACGTAAAAAAGTTGGGTCATATTTGAAAAGAAAAATCAATAAGCAGATTATACCCAAAAAAAAAAGATGGCAAAATGTAAAACTTTTTTTATTATTCTATTCGAGACAAATTAGAAAGGATAAAAATTTAAACAAAAATAAATTGAAGGAAAAGAGCAATAAAAATAAATTTTTTTAAGAAAATAAGACATAAGCCGTGGGAATCATATGATCCCAACAAGATGTAGATCCATGTTTAAGAAACTAATTCAAAAACTGTTTATATACGATTATTACCCAATCATCTAAACAGTGAATTCAACGTCTTCACAAAGATAAATTTCACATTTGAAAAATACAACTATAAGTTATAATAGAAATTATTCTTAGTGGATGTGGTGGCTAAAAAAAGAAAAGAAAAGAAAAACTAGCAATACAAAAACTAGAAACTACCATAAGGGATTGGAATCCATTTACGTACGAAAAAAAGAAGGAAATGGATACTCTAAACTCCAAAGGTTTGGAGTGGGCCAACATTTCATGTATGAACCATCCATTATGAATGGTTAAGATTGGTTAGAAAATTCGTCCATGGAAGAGTTGACTTTTTCATAGAAGATGTTTTGAATAAATTCGAACTATTGACCAATGGACGGTCCCGATGTAGACTATTTCGTCTAGTCCAAACCATTGAACCGGAGCGGATCTGGACAAAAAAAACATATGAGGAAGCTTGGCGAGCCAGGAGTTTTTTTTCGCACTTTGTACAGTAAATAAGAGTAATAAGTTCTTTTGCTTTGCTATCCCCACAAAAAGAGACCCCGTTAAGCCAGTGGCGGAGCAGAATCGAAGTTGGATGAGGCCGAAATACTAAAGAAATCTTGGTTCGATTATTTGTCTAGACTAAATCAATTCATTCGAGTTTCTATGAGAAGATTTTGTTAAATTGAAGGATTAATCTCAAGTATTGTTGCAATCATATCATTCACGATAATTTAGCGTTCTCGAAATGGAAATTGTTCTTACTTTCAATTATGTTTGTAAGGTTTATACGGAGTAACTTTTTTTTAATCAATATTTATAAAAAAATATATGTAAAATATACTAAAAAATATAAAACTGGGTGGGGCCGGGGCCACCCCAGCCCCTATATACCTCTGCCCTGCGTTAAGCTAAGGTTCTTATTTTTTTAATACTTATTTTTCATTTTACGAGACATATCATTCTATCACAACATCTCACGTTTAATTAAAAAAATAATTACTTATTTAAGTTATCGTAACTGTTAAGGATAAGAGGAGGATATGGGATTTAAGGATGAAACTACAACATTTTGGAGGACTGTTGTCCCTGCTGCCCACTTGTGACAGCATGCAGGCCCCCAAAATCCATAATGAGGCCCCGTTCCATTATCTTTCCAGCAAAATAGATACATCGATTGGGATGGGAGAAGAAAAAAAGAGAGAGAGATAGTGTGGTCCCCCATTAAATTTACTTTTTCAATGAGAAAATATTGCTAATTTTGACTATCCAAATGTCAAAATTTAGTTATTGGATAAAGCCAAAGGGTTGCTAAATTTAGTTATACCATTATAAGTCATATTTTGGACCAATTCACTTGATGGAACAGTTGCCGATGCCATAGAGCTCGATCATCATGGCATCCGTTGAGGTTTTAAGACTATGGGACAGAGGTATGGGGTCCTTGCAATGGAATAGTATATTTGCCAAGTCAGAAGGCCTTTCGGCTTACGTTGAATCGAAGCTCTTGAACGACAGTGTAGGGGTAGGGTTTCAGGGAGGAGAGAAGAGGCGAGGATGATCTTGGTTGCATACACTGAGATTTTGAGTAGTATGTCGATTTCGTCTCTCTTTGAGAGGTATGATTCGAGGTGGGTTAACTTGAGTAGTTTAGGTGGTGTCTTTCTCCAATTTTGAAGTTTAGGGCCTGTCAATGGGCCGGATCCGATCCGAAATTGATAAGACTCAAATCCGATAGTGGTAATCTGAATCCGATCCGAAAACCTTTTTTACTTAAAATATTTTTTTTCAAAAAAAATTTAAAAATAAAATACAACTTCTTAAACATTTTTTTTTCAAAATAAAAAATTTACAATTTTTTTAAAAAAATTTTAAAAAAAAATTTCGGATCGGATTGATATCCGTTATCAATCTGATCCGAATTTGAATTACCGGACTCAAATTATCGGATCTACATTATCGGATTCGGATCGGATCCAGTCCATTGACAGACCTAGTTTAGAGGTGTCCGTTTAATTTATCCGAGGAAAAATGGGAAAACAAGAACATACTGAGGTGAAGAAACTAAACATGCATATTTCTTTGGTTCCCCTTTCATTTGCTTTTTCTTTCGTATTGCTCTGCAAATTCCTTGGTTAAACATACAGCAGCAGTGGAAAAATTATTCGAAAACATGTAGTCCATCCGCTGAAATTGACACCACCAAAACCCCAATAGATGGGGGGAAAAAAGAAAAACAACCGAACTTTCAACTTAGATTATTGGTATCTGCTGTATATGTTCTCAGGATAAATCGAACTTTCAACTTAGATTATTGGTATCTGCTGTATACGTTCTCAGGATACATCCCATTTTTAATCCAAAATGGTTGCATCAACTACAAAATTCTCAAGATCACTAAATGAGGATTGGCTCTATTCAACACGTTTTCACAACATAGTTACCAGATTAGCTTGTTTGAGTTCCTCGTGCCAAAATCGGTTCAGCCTTCCAAGACAAACGCATTAGAGACCTGGAAAGTACATATTAATCAGCATCAGTATGGCTAAGAAAGCAAAATATCTCAATCATGCAAAATATCTCAATCATGCACTTTCCCTACCTGGCCATATATATGAATGTCACTGCATTAAATGGTTTCCGACTATTATTATTTTGGGTCAGCTACACATTTGAGTATACCTTTACAGAATAAAGATGCTTATATTCCATGCGCAGATGATAACGGAAACAATCTTAAGCTTATTCAGAAAAGAGCCGAACAGGAGTTTAACTGGAACTATTATGTACATGCCTTGTTGTATTGACATCAAAAAGGTGAGTCTTAAGTTTTCGGAAAAGTTTTGTTTATGTTAAGAGAACAATACTTGAGAACAAAGGTAATTGTCATTTCTATTGTTAGTGTACATTAGATGTTGCACATTTCAATTTGAGCAATGTCGAACAATTTCCCAACGGAGACTACAATCCAACAACAACATAACCCATGTTGTCCCCAATCATTGGGGGTATGGGCGGGGGAGGATTGGAGACAGACCTAACCTTTGGCAATATGCACAAAGTGTCTGCTCTCAAAATACCACTGAAACAGTGGCCCCCCTATACCTGTTTTGCTGCGGAACCATGCCCACTAATCAAAGCCAAATAGCATCAGAGATGGCAGGAAATGCAGACAAGAATGAATCTAAAGGAATGGTATCTAAAGTAGAGACACAACACTTACTTTCACATGATCAGGCTGATCCTCAGCCGTGTGCAAGCTCCTAAGATCAGAATGCCCAAATCTAGAAGCTACGAAAATATATGACGATACAACAGCAACAAGTACACCAAGCACCATGGAAAACAGCTGGAAATTTGCAAGTAACTCGCCTCGGACCTCAGAGTCCACTGAATGGCATGAGATCTCATTGTTCTTGAGCTGACACCCCTCAGGCATCATGGAACCGTAAAGAGTAAATGCAGTTTGATAGAACCAGAGGCCTTGGAGTGTTATAGCAATGCCACAACACAAATCAACAGGGAAGCTGGTTGGAAAGAGGGCCCCGGCGACAGCGGATAAGATGCAAAGGGCTATTAGGAGGACGAGGAGGAGGTGGTAGTATCCCTCGAGGCCCTTGTGGCTGGTTGAGTGGAAGTAAAACAGGAGATACTCTGCACAAAAGGCTGTGGCAGCAATCAGGCATAGAGCTCCTTCTGGCATGGGGAGAAAGCTGAATAAGGAAAACGTGTTAGTCATTATCCTGACCAAAAAATCCTTCTTATCATCTCAATTGTCAAAAGCCAGTCACATTGCAAGAATACGAATGTGGCAGGTTGGGAATCCATTTGTATTACTATTACCACACTCAAAATGATAGTTTAAGAGGCAACTTTTCTAATCTCTTTATGCATATCTCCCCAGATGATTTCAAAGAATTGTTTGAGACAGACAGACATTGTATCAAAGTGATTTGCATCTAAACTAGACAATATATCCTATAAATTTTTCACCCGCAAATTCTAACCATGCTGGTTCTCGAATTAAGGGCAGAACAGTATCTAACCAGGCTAATGAGGCTACATCGGAGGGGATTGATGCTAAAGAAACATCAGGCAGATATTTTGAGATAATTATCATTGGCATTTGCAATCAATACTGAATAGTACACTCATTTTGTTCCTTATATAGTATATAAACAACTCATCTCTTTAACGTGTGACAGAGTATATAGAAAACCTTTGACTAAAACGTTGTATCAAGATGATATATTACAAGAAGAACCACCTTAGGTCTAACAATGGATGTTGTCCACTCTGAAATTCTTGAGGAACAAGTTTCGTGAATTTCTTACAAGTTTGGAGATGCCAAAATTTCTTATGCATTGAAGTGTGAGGAAGCCGCAATGAAATACGTTAGAAGAACTCGGAAAAACAGAAAGGAGAGCAACTAAGCAAAGTTTTTCATCGTGTATGGCTCACAGCTTAGCACATAACTACAAATTTATCATTGTAGCTCTTCATTTTCTTTGTTAGCCTTTAATGTGATTCTGTGAATAAGGTGTCACTATAGCCATTAAAGGGAAAATTTGATGTCTCAAAGTTCCTAAAACTTGAACTTGTAGCATAAGTATCCAATGCCGATGTGGAAAAGAAAATTGCCATGATTAAAGTAACTACTACTAGTGATCAACGGAACTTACCCAAAGTCATTGTGAAAAGTACCATGATTATGAATACTCAAGTGATCACTAATTCGCCTTTCAAAAAAATAAGTGATCACTAATTCTAGGATATCACAAAAGGGAACATGATTCTCAAAAAGCAACTGGCCACATGAATAATGAATCCACCGGCATTAGAACCAAGTTCCATAAGCAGTATATGCTCTTCATAGGGTTGCATTTAGATGAAGTTTAACGCAACAATTTTGAGAAACAATTAAGTAGTACTGAATTGCATTACATCACATAATATTATAGTTGCAAAGTAAACTAGGCTGAGGAAAATCAAAACCCGAAACACAAGCCAAAATATGCACCTAAAGAGAATACGAAGCAATGATGCAAAGTACCCAAAATATTTCTACGTCTAGCTTCCCAAATGCATTACTATCTCACCTAAACCAATCCGAGATTGTATTAGCCTAAGCAGAGCACCATTCAAATATAAATAATTTCAACAACAAATTCAAGTATCTAAACTTCTCTTTTCATTTCCCACATATTCACAGAAAATAAACAAAATTATGCACAACTACATACGAAAAACGCTTCGAACATTCGATAAGAAACACACTGACCTGGTTTTTTCTGATAGCAGGGTGATGACACCGAAGACGAAGAACATAAGAAGCATCCCAGAGTGCTCGAAATCGTTCATGTGAGAAGGGTTCAACACACCATTAACAAAGAACTTGAGGTGGGTTGAATACAAAAGCTCTATACACATATCGATGAAAGCCCCTATTGCTATAATGTAAAGCTCCAGGTACTTGAGCCTACCATTACAACCCGGTACAGGATGCCAAACCCTAACCCTAAACGTCTTTGGGTTCGATGCGTAGCGCAGGATAGAGCTCCAAAGATTCCATAGCCCAACTAGAAGAAACAATGTCCCGGGTAGAACATGCCCTATGAAAGACCCCATCTCTCTCTCTCTCTCTCTCTCTCTCTCTCTCTCTCTCTCTCTCTCTCTCTCTCCCAAGACCCCTGAATTGCCCTGATAATTTTTCTTAATCAGCCAAAATAAAACGCAGAATTCCCCTGATACCTTCACAATCTCCCTAAAAGTGATTAGATTCCACCAAACGACTAATTGAACCTTCTCAGAAAAGTTCTCTCTCCACCAAACGACTGATTGAACCTTCTCAGAAAAGTTCTCTCTCTCACTCTCTCTCTCCAGAAGACACAGGATTGAATTTGTCTAATTACCACCTTTGCAGTTGCACGTGAAGGAATCTTTTCGGTTCTCTCTCTCTCTCTCTCTCTCTCTCTGAATCAAATTGGGGCAAAACCACTCTCCAAATCAGCGGCTGCTGAGTCTTCTTTGCAATCACCAATCAGTTCCTGCTCCAAACAAAGGTCGAACTTTCCATCATATTACTTTGCTAAAAGCACTTTCGATCATGGAAATTGAAACCATGCTTTTGAAAAAAGACCAAGTTCATTCACGAGCTTCGTACACAAATCTCGCAGTCCAATTTCCCGAAAAAGTCAAAATTCGCGGTTTCATCGGTGACAACGAAACACCCAATACCAACAAGTCAATAATGGAAGCCTTTGAAAAAGTCAAAGTTTTTTCTTGACTGGCAAACTGGTAAATCCAGATCTTAAACCGTTGAAGCTAACGGAACAATAATTAACCACCACATACACTGTACATACACATACTTATACATATATTCGTAGAATTTAGTTCTGTAACGAACAACTAACTGATCATTTACTGAAAAAGGAAGTATGGAGTATTGATTGATGAGCGAGAGCGTACTTACTTTTGGGATTGGGAGAGAGAGAGAGAGATTGAAAACTGAAAAGGTCGTGGTGATTGATTTATTTATTTATGAGATGATCCGATCGCTGGGTCCGTCTGAAAAGGAAAGCACCAAAACCAAAAGGCCAGAGTTATTATGCAAGCATCATTGTACAAGGTGGACTTTTCGATCAAAATAAAAAAATAATTGTTTTTTATTTTTTTATAACTCAAGTGTCTAATCCAGTTTATGCACACTTCGACTAATTTTGGTAGATCAATTCTGCCGCCAACTTGCGGAGTCTCAATTAAAGCCATAGCAAAGCTCTGTATGGACACATGCAAATGATTTGAGCTATTCAATTTATTTAAAATATTTTTTAAAAGTTTTTTATTAAAAAAAAAATGAGCTCAATCGAATATCAGTATGGCTTGATCAGTTTTCTCGATTTTTAGTCCCTGAGTTCTTGGGACAAATATTGAAATAAACCGATCAAGATGATTGATTAAGCTTGTTTTGTTTTTCACGAGAACCCTTATATAAAATATTATCGAACGACTGGAATTATTTGTGTGGAATGAGAGGTGAGCCTCACATAATCCGGTGTACACGCGGTGTACCTATTTTGACATACCCGGCCATAATCGGGTTGGGCAAAACAATTATTATTCAACTACACACACTTTACACATGCACTCACATTTTTTTGTGGGTTTCACATACACGGGAGGTGTAGTGTGTATGAGCCTCAATGTAAATGTGTGAATTGTGTAAGTATTTGGGGTTGTAAAATGATTTTGGACGAAATGTTTCTCCAGAAACGTGTGGGCCCTAAAGCAGTGTGAGCCGTTGAATTAGTCGTTGAGCTCATCATGAGTTCCGATCCAATGAGATTGGTTAGTTAGGTAAATTATTCACCTAAACAAATCAGTTCTAAATTGACACTCCATAAATGCCTTATTAAACCACATTATTAATACAGAAAATGGATGATAGAGTTAATGACCACCCATTTTGATACTAGCAGTTTTCTTACGTTATTATTGATATTTATTGCTTAGTTTTAAGTTAGAGGTAATATCTCCTTGTAGTGAATTCTTGACCAAAAAAAAAAAAAAACTAATTTCTACCTCATTTCCTTCCTATCCTTCTTTTTCCTCCCTTTTTACCCCCCTCACCCTTCAACCAGACATTTTGTACTTTTGGTAAAGATTTTGAGATTTTTTTTTGAAGTAATAACAGAAAACTTATGAAGAATCGTGGTGTGAAAAAGGGGTTTGTTTCTGGAGCGAAAACCAAACAGAGTCGGCTACATTTGTACCAAGAAGTGCAAAGCCCCACCTCGTGTCCGGCCCAGGAACGGCCCTAGGCATGCAACATGGGGCCCTATTTTCGTATGTGAAAAAAAAGGCTATTAAGAAAGAAAATCTAAATGTATACATCATATATTTTTTTGTTTATTTTAGCTAATGAAATGATTAATCGAAGCATAACAAAAAACATTAAGAAATAAAAATACACATTTTTAAAAAAAAATCTACATATGAGATTTATCTATGTAACGAACCACTATGACATTGATTGGTTTTGTCATTTGTGGTACCATTTCTAATTAGACCCATTTTGTGCTCGGTTCAAATCCCACAAGCTAAAGTCCGCGAGGAAGATCTTTTTTCCAAGTTTTGAACTCTCAACCACTTGCTTATATTTTCAGCTTATATACATATATTACTTATTCTAAAATTGGGGTCCCTATTTTTGGCCAGAAAAATGAAGGCCTTAGGTGCGGACCTCTTTAGGCCTTACCCTAGTACCGGGCCTAGTCCAGCCTCAACATTCTACTGTATTTGAAGAAAATCTCATAATCTTTGGTTAACAACAATTTTTTATTAGCCAAATAAATATGATATAAGTAATACCAACAAGATTACAACCTCAAAATAATATAAAGAAAAAGACTAGAGTCAGCTCTGCATAAAATTTTGGGTCCAAAAACAAGTTGCCATTATATATCCAGGAACAAAGGTGCCGTTCCACTTTCTCTTTAAATCTTCTTTTTTAAAAAGAATGTAATTTCAAGCTCAAATATAATAAAAATAAAAAATAATTTTTTAATTTGTTTTGCACCGTTTAAAAAATCTCAATAAAATCTATCAAACGAGATCCATATTGGTAGAAAAATTATTTATGCAAACACATTATTTTTGAACTTAAAATTACCTTCCTTCAAGTTTCTAAAAAAAGTAACTTTTAGAAAAGAAGGTAATTTCAAGCTAAAAAATCATATGTTTACGCAAATAATTTTTCTACCAATATGAATCTTGTTTGATAGATTTCATTGAGATCTTTTAAACGGTGCAAAAAAATTTAAAAATTTATTTTCTATTTTCATTCACCTTGTTTGGTTCAACTTTTTGAAAATTATTTTTGATGTAATGAGTAGAGAGAGATAGAGAGAAAAATGTATTGACAAACGTGTAGAGAAAACGACCCCTCAGTGCCCACCCCTAAAAAGAGTACTTTTTTAAAGAAAACACCCCTAACTTTCAACACACACAAATATGAAGTACCGCATGCAGCTTCAGAAAGGCAAGGCAGAAAATAAAGTTCAGTCACTGGTAATTTGATGGTCTACCTACAACTAAAGCACGCCAAACAAATATCTTCTATACATCCATTAGATCAGCAATAAAAGATACCAAAAGGTTGTAAACAGAGCACATGCTTTGTACTCAACCCTCAAAGCCAGCACTTCCCCAGGTTAAACTTCTTGAACATAATCAAACACTGGTGGTTGATTTGAAGTGAAATTCGTCGATAGTGGAGTATATCATCCCTTCCTCTTCAAGTGTTCTGATAGATTCACTGGCAAGAAAACAATAAGAAAGATAATTAAGGGCATGATTGTGCATAATGAGATGGAGAGAGAGAGAGAGAGAGAGAGTACATGATCTTCTCCATAGGAAGTTTTAGCTTCTGGGACAGTTCATCCCTATGTACCCCTTTTTCCCGTCCACTGCAAACATAAATTGTTCTCAAATGTTGATAAATATCAGCAATATTTACCAAGGATACATTAAGCATTAGAGAAGGGATATGACAAGAATTTTGTACTTAGGATTATGAGAAATTAAAGCTCAACTGTACCAATATTGTTGCTGAATGTAACACATTAAAGGCATTGCTTAATGTCTGAAACTGGTAATACCGGCCAAAAAAATCATAAAACAAGCAGACAATCAATTACTCACAAGTTTGAAGGTTGCTGCAGATAATCAAGCACCATTTGATCAAATCCCTTCAGTCCCTCAACACTAAATTGCCCAGAGAACTGGGGAGGAAAAACAACAAAATAGGATATTTACAATACTAAATATATCACAACAAAAGTTAGTTTTCCCAATACGAATCTCATACATGATTTGGTGGTGTTGACTGATATCCATTTGATCCATCCCTCGAAGCTGTGTTTGTAGATGGAGTCACAGAATGAGACTGAGTAGTGGCATCTCCTTGCTGCTTTAAGCAGAATAAAGACAATCAGCTATACAAGACCAGGCAAGGCATTTCTGAACACAAGCAAGGTGCTTATTTGGTGTTTTTTTTGGAGACAATTAGAACCACAAAGGTGTTAATTATTTATACCTTTGTTCTGGAATTTTGCACTTGGAAATGTATACACTCAACGAAGTGGAAGGTAAGCTCATCGAAGTTTGTCACGGGCCTGAAATGAGTCCAAAACAGCTCTTTAAAATTTAAACTATTGACTTGTGATAATTGCAGAGGAAGTGCACCGCCAATTGATGCATGCTACAGAAATGTAAGGCAGTGTGATGAACAGGTAAGATTTCCTTGACTAATCATTGCACTTCGATCTAGACGCAAGCGATGACATATATCATACATGCATCGTCGTCGTCGTCGTCTATCCGCTCCACTATATAAATGCATGCTACCACAAACATGGTTACAGTACGTACAGCCACAGATGACAGAACTATAGACTACAGACTTTAAAGGCATTTGCAGAAAGCATTATACAATTTAAATAGCGAAGACAATCTTCAAAGCTGTTCAAGTAATTCTACAGCTTGACAACGATATAACAGTCAATTTTTTCAAGCTAACACTAACAAATATGTTTGTCTATCACAATCAAATCTCAAGCTCCTCTAACATGGACACTGATACGGATACAGATACGGGGCAAGAAAATTCTAAATAAATGGGGACACGGTAAAAAATTTGTATACATGTACTGATATTTAGTTGTTACTTATGTGAACATTCCATCCAGAAACGATTAAAACTAATATCTTTCTAATTCTTATTGTTTCCTTTTCAAATATTACAAGTCAAACAAGAGTTTTATTTTATCAAAATTAATTTATTCGTACTTTTTTCATTATATTTTTGGATTTCATATCCTCAAAATGAACTTTCAGTATTATAAATTGATCCTTGTCATGCTTCCATTCACGTTCAAGATCAGACATGGCTGTCCTCAAAGTGTCCCCGGTGTGTCCCCTGGTTAAAAATAATTAAATTGATTGGACGAACCATGGTGCGTCTCATACATGTCCCCATTTGTCGAAGCATGTCACACGTGCCCCAGTGTCAATACAGATACAACAAGCAGGTAGATGTGTTGGTGCTCCACAGGACATATCTAAAAGGCGAAAAGGAAGGAGGACAACAAAAAGTTAGGCAGAAAGCCAAACTGAAATGTGAAGAGAAGAAAATAGAATGAGAAAGTGAGTCTGGCAAGTTATGACTCTTAACCAACCTAAGAAAAAATGGGGGGAAACAAACTAATAAAAAAGACGGCGATTGAAATAGTGCGGAAATTTACATTCAATAAAAGTAACCCACCCCACAAACTGTTTCAAAGTTTCCTCCTGATGATCAGACATTTTGCCCCTTTTGAGGCAAATTAATGCTGCAGACCCCTTTATCAGTTTTCAATCATGAAGTGACTATGCATAGCAATTGACTCAATTATTGGGAAAAGGGAGTAAAGCCATCTTTGCATATGTACTTAGACACAGGAAACAAGTAAACGAATGTTTCACACTTAAATTTTCCAATGAAATGGAACAGGAAACAAGTAAACGAATGTTTCACACTTAAAATTTTCCAATGAAATGGAACTCAAGTACATTGCATCATATGTGTACTCCAGTCTAAAATCTGAAACATTAATTATGCTGTGTTTGGATTGCTTTTTGAGTAAGCGTAATAAGTGGAGAGAGATAGAGAGAGAAATGTTGGAAGTAGGGAGAATCTAGGTGGAATTTTTTGAAAAATTCTTTTTGAGAAGTAAAGCAAACACAGCATAAACTTGTAACTATATTTCGTTGCAATGCAAGGAAATGGATATAGCAAACAATTGACTAATAGAGTATCACTTGAAAAGGACAACCGTCTCTCACCTCTAATTCTGTAATTCATGTGGCATGCTTTTACCAAAGTTTACACCACAATGGTAGACAAAATAGAAGACTCTTGCACGTTATAAATACTCTAAAGCATATTCCATAACAAAGTCCATCCAAAACACGCCAAATACAGATGCAGATGTTATGAAAACCATCCTTTGCTTCCATCCACATGTATAATTTAACTTAATAAAACCATGAATGGAAAAGAACCGACTATCGACATAAAACAAAAATGCCACAAGCAACAGATGGAATTATTTTGAATTAATACTTAAAACAGAAATTCAAGCAATAGCTATACCTAACAGAAAAAGCAACTAACTGCTTACTGCCTTTAAAGATTTTTAGGCGCCCATTGACACGAACATATATTCCATCTCTGTGCAAAGAAAAAGAAATCATAAACAAAACACCGTGAAAATAACGCATCCTACAAGGAAATCAACAGACTCAATTCACAAAGTTAGAAAACAAATCTCCATAAATTCGTATGAGATTGGAAACCTACTGTATGTCTTCCATTTCCTTGGTATCAAAAGCTTCATTGATCCTAATGAAAAACAAACACGTGTTATTGTCCGGATTTCTTTTTCATATCAGACTGTAACTAATGCATCAAATATATAAAAGAAAAGTCCTAATAGATACCATCTGTTACAATGGATTTGTCCTGTTCCATCATCGATAGTGAAAGAAACATCAGTAACCCTTTCAGCCTTTTTAGACACCATACCAATGAGCGTAACCTGAAGCACCAAGAAAACAAAAGGACCATTGGGCAGTATAAGAGAAGATCAAACAAAATCTATTTGTCGTAAAGTAAAACAGACCTAAAACCTCAAAAATAACAGGAATTCAGCATCCTTTCACGTTGTAAATTGTCTTCCAACAATTACCTTAGTGTAGAAAAGGACAGAAAAAACCCAAAGAGAGTGAGGGGGAACACTAAATGGGAGTAAGTGAAGTGGTGCAATAGTGCAACTTCAGAGTATAAAAGGAAATATAAGAAAGCAGTTCAAAAAAAAAACCTAAATATGCAGACAAAACAAAATATGTAAGGTAATAGAATCGGATATCTGACCCCGAAAGTACCTAAATATGCAGGGAGGGGAAGACATTTGTTTCTCAGGCGAGGCGTATCACTGTGCATGGACGAAGGTAAAGAGGGGGGAGTGGTTCGTGTCACCCCCAATTTCAAAAAAAGAATAAATAAAAAATTGGACACTTCTCTTATAATCATTGAAACAAAAAAATTTAGGATCAATCCTAGACGATTAATGGAATTTTAAAGAATATCGATTTGCATTTTGACAAATTGATAAAGTATTTTTGTTCTATATAGATAGATGATTAACTTTAAATCATTTGGACTTTTTGGAAATGTAATAACTCATAAGTGTATTACTAGTATTTGATTTATTATAATTTCATATTCCCGAATTCAAACTCGCCCGGCTCCTGTCACTATAGGTATAACAAGAAGAAGTATTAGTTTAACGTAGGGTGCATTGCTTCATTGTTTACACGGCAAAACTCCGTAGAATACATATATTCATACGGCATTGAAGAGTCATCCTCAATAATCTTGATATTTAATTAAAAATCCGTCGAGATTCAAATCAACCACTTGTCTCTTCTTCAAATTTTTCCAAAAGGTCAGCTTTCGCGGTAAACCAACAATTGATTTCATGTGTAGTAATAAAGGTCGAATTTTAAAAGATAATATACGTATGACTTTACTAATTGGGGGCCGGTAAGATTTTGGGGGCCCAAAGCGACCACTTTGTTCGCTTTGCCTCAGGGGCCGGCCCTAGACTCTTCTCCTAGTTATGTTCCTAATTGTAAGTCCATAAAAGATTTCAAAAACGGGGAAGAAGATCAGACAAATATCATACATTAGCAACATCGACGCCGTTTATTACGAAATTGGATTTATCATCACCGGAATCAGAGGCTTCACTGATCTGCTTCACCGTCGCAGGAACTAGTCCATAAGTTTCACGACCCTGCAACACAACGGAAACCGCAAAAATACATCAGAAAAGAAGGGGAAACGCCGAAATCAGGAAAATGGATATTATTAGGGCTTTACTTTGGCCGGAGAAGAGCCGTGGTCTGTGGACTGGGAGGACGTGAACCCGCCGCCGTTGAAGGCGGAGTTGGCGTCGAACTGACTGGAGTACATCTCGCGTGAAAACCCTAGTTAGAGAGAGAGGAAGAGAATGACGGAAGGGATTTTATTTTACAAGCACATGTATCGAAGTGTTTCCCGCCATTTTGCTTTGTAGTTCCCGCCTTGTAATATGGTGTCATGAGCGCGAAATTACCCCGGCTTGGAGAAGTTCTTGGGTCCAGACCTTCCAAACGTATTTTGAATGATCCGTATTTTAGAGAAAAAAAAATGAGAGAGAGAGTAGCGTGGTGATTGTGTAGGGGTTTGATTTATCGGAATCTTGACCGTGATTCTAGTTGGGTTCTTTCCTCCGTTGCTCCGTTGCTTCCTCCGCCTGACCTGTAACAAGTTACTAGGGCTATGGGAGCCCAGTGACCCTCCGACGATCAAGTTAGATCTCAGGGGTAGTGAGTAGGTCTAGGGTTAGGGAGAAGAATGTCATACCTCATCAGATGAGTGTCCCTTTGTATTTATAGACCTAGGTTTGCGTGGCCTCCAAGCTAGCGCGTAGAGAGTACGCTCGGGTAACCGCCTCGGGTGACGTCATATATGACGAAAGGGATAAGGTGGTTACGGAGCACATGGCCAGGTCAGCCCTTCGCGAGGATTCTTCTCGATGATGTGTCTCATCAAGCGCAGGGGGCTTGCACGGGAGCCCTCGGTGCTGCGTTTCGGGGGTCGGTACGAAGCCCTCGGATGCCCTCGGTAATATGGCTCGGGGGGTCGGTACGGAGCCCTCGGTAGTATGTCTCCGGGGTCGGTACGGAGCCCTCGGGTGCCCTCGGAAATATGGCTCGGGGGTTCGGTACGGAGCCCCATTTATCCGGGCCACTACAGATTGTAGAGCTGTAAATGAATTGAGCCGTTCGTGAATTGTTCGAGACTCGACTCGGTAAAGGCTCGTTCGAGTTCAATTCGTCTATTAAATTAACCGAACTTGAACATCAATTTTAGGCTCGTTTCATAAATGAGCCGAACATGAACGCAGCAGTCTTCGGCTCAATTAGGCTCCCGAACCTAGAGTATATGTGTATCATGGGAATTTTTATAGTTATATAGTGAAAATTTTAAAACTTGTACAAGTCTAAATGTTTACAATTACTAAAAATTTACTTATGTATATGTTTTTATCATTTTATATGTATATGAACATATTTATGTACATAATGAAAAATTTATTTGCAGTTTTAGACCTGTATGAGAGCATAAAAATATGATATTATTGAATCGTTAAGACTCGTGAACAAGCTCGAGTTCGACCCAAACCTGGGCAAGTTCGGTTCGAGTTCGGCTCGTCAAAATTTTCATTGAGTTCGACTCGAGCTTGAATTCGCTATAAAACTTAATGAACGAATCTGAACATTTTAATATTCCGCTCGTTTATAGCCCTAGTGGTGAGGATTGAGGAAAAAGAAAGAATAAATTTGAGCTGTCTAGATCGTCGATGGGTCCCGCAAAGTAATACCCTTCGGAACCCAAAAACTTCTCCCCAGCTTGAGGGAAGAATTATGGAGTGCTTCTTGCTAGCTCATTTGGTTTACTTTGTACTCATCTGACTTGGGAAAAAAAATTTCCATTGACTTCTACTACTATTTTACAATAACACAAACAACGGAAATTTTTTTCAGACGATATGTTTTCCCAAAAAACCGTTTTACGTCCAAAACAAACAGAGCGTTAATGGAAAAATGAATGTTGGGTTACCTGCTAGGTCCGGTGAGTAAGATTGGCCTAAGGGAGCCTAGATTGTAAGATTAATGTCGCCCAGATAATGACATTGTATGATTAACCCCGGTGCATTGTTTTCCTTTGTTATGATCGTTGAGGAACCCGGTTAAGTAGATAAGTTAGGGGCTCATTTGGTTGGGGTATTGAGAAGAGGTATTAGTTTTTCCCCCTCCTAAGACCGTGGGTCCAGATTTATCACCTGGCAACCAAAATACGCAGGGGTATTAGGTTTCCCTCCTCTTCTCTTGTACTGGCTAATACCCCCTGCGGAGGGATTATTTATTGGTGGGTTTTGGGATGTTATTAGTTAATACCCCCGGATAAGGTTGAAATAATAGTCCCTAACTTTATCCCCCATTTTATCTCATCCAAATCAAGTATTATTTTATCCTCTCATTATTAATACCTCATCCAAGCCAACTACAATTTAATTCCCATTCTATAAACATCACATCAATGTGGGTCATCCCTTATTAACCAATACTCTCTACTATTTTATCCTCCTTCATAAATAATACCATCAATCATTATCTCGCATCCAAACGAGCCCTAGGTGTATCCATCTAGGCCCAGTGCTGGACAAACTAGGGGGTTTTGTATAGTTTAGTTGTTAAGGGAGGAAGGTTTCTCGTGGATGAGATTCTTATATACTCCGTACATGTGTTTAATGGCTAGCTAAAGAAATCAAGGGAAATGATACGCCCACCGCTTCTCCTCCACCGAATAACCCATCGCATCACCCATTGCCCAACACGTGGCAGTGGGCTCCACCATTTTTAAAAAAAAGAAAGAAAACCAGAAATGAGTCCACACCCAATTGAGAGAGAGAGAGATAGATAGGAGGAGGACGGCCACAACCACTGCCGACGACCACCACGACCGCCGTCCCCCAAACCTCCGTTCCAAGTATGCCGATAACCCCTGATATCCTTCCTCATCACCCCCTTCTCTCTCTTCCCCCATTTCACACCCTCTCTTCTCTCTCTAGAAAAGACTCCAAATCCCAAACAAAAACTAACACACCAAGCTCCTCTGAAAAATTAACAACTACATCACAAAAAAAAAACAAGAACTAGAACCCTGCAATCAGAGAATAATCATAGGCCTCGATGTCTGGGTGTGCTTGTTCGACCTTGGAGACCAGGTAGGCGTTCTCGTCGATGAAGACGGTGCGGCCGTTGCGGTTGAGGACGTGACAGAGGACGGTTTCGTGGGTCAGGCCGAAGATGAGTAAGTTGCATTGTGGGGCAACGCCGGGAGGACGGCGGTGATGGATTTGAGATTGACAGAGGCGGTCGGTGGAGTTCGGGGTTGAGCCGTAGTGGAGGAGGGCATCGAAGATGGGTTTGGCTAAGGGGCCGCCGCCCCTGTCGGCGACAGAGGAAGTGGTTGTGGTGGGGGTTTTGGTGGTGAGGACTGAGGAGAGGGAAGTGGAATAAGAGAAAGAAGAATGAGAGGAGAGGAGAGAGAGAGAGAGAGAGAGAGGGGGGAGGGACTGGACTTTTCTGGTTTTTTTTTTTTTTTAAATGGTGGAGCCCACCGCCACGTGTTGGGCAATGGGGGATGCGGTGGGTTATTCGGTGGAGGAGAAGCGGTGGGCGTATCATTTCCCAGAAATCAAATGGCATATTGTACACTTAACTTTTTTTTTTCTCTTTTCTTTAAAGATGTTTTCCCAACTATATTCTCGTTGTTGACCTGTCAGCATGCGCCGGGTACAGAAGACGTACGGGCTAGAGGAACCGTATTCCGCTAGAGACAACACCGTCCTTGAGGAGGAATCCACCCAGCCTTTTTCTCTCTAGAAAGTCTACTGGCACAACAGATCTGTGCACAGATTATGCACAGGTCGCGTTGTGGGGTCTACTAAGGGTTCCATACAAATAATTCGAGCCGTTCATTATGTTTAAAATATTTTTTCAAGTGCCCCCGCGAAAAATTAGCTCAATCCGACATCTATAAATACTTGATCTAATCGTCTAACTTTTCATTCTCTAAAAATCGGAATGAAAAGTTAGATGATTAGATCAAGCACTTATAGGTATCGGATTGAGCTAATTTTTCACGGAGGCCTTTGAAAAAATATTTTAAACATAATTAACGGATCGGATTATTTATATGGGATCCTTAGTGGGCTCCACAACCCGATCTGTGCACAATCTATTGTGCCAGTAGCAAGGTTCTTTTCTCTCTGTGTTTTGGAAATGAGAGCTGCTAATGGTACAGCAATGAGCCATGTACAGATGGCTTTTGCGCCCATCTCGGGTCCCGCAAAGATGATCGGAACCGCTCATTTTGTTCAAAACATATTGTTTAGGGCCCCTGTAAAAAATCATCTCAATCCGATATCGGTAAGGACGTTTACGAATCATCCAATTTTGCTTCAGAATTTAGGCTAAATCAAGATCTTATCGGAGGAGTCAACTTTCGATCAAGATCTTATTTATTCTTCCCCATTAATTTGTACTCCTCAATCATACGGTTTTAGTAGTTACATTAATCTATCAGAAAGTCTAAGGGTACATAAAAATAGGTACAGATTTTGTACATAGATTTTTCGTGGGGCCCACTACAGGTCCCATACAAATGATTCGAGCCGATCACTAAATGTAAAATAATTTTTCAAGGGTCTTGCAAAAATTTAGCTCAATCCGATACTTATAGATATTCAATCCAATCATCTAATTTTTCATTTAGATTTCAGAATATGAAAAAGTTAGATGATTGAATCGAACATCTATAAGTATCGGATTGAGCTGATTTTTTTGCAAGGGCCCTTGAAAAAATGTTTTACATTTAATGAACGGCTCAGATCATTTGTATGGGACCCGTAGTGGACCCCACGAAAAATTTATGTACAAAATCTGTACCCATTTTTCTGTACCCTAGTCTTTCTGTTAATCTATTTTCGGGCGTTAAACTTAAACAATATGTTATCCGTCCACATTGCAAAAATGACGATTTTAGTAGAGTGCTGCTATGGGTACATACAAAATGTACATATAGATTTTGTGAGGCTCAAATCGGGTTCCACAAAGATGATCCAAACCGTCCATTATTTTTAAAACATATTTTTATGGAGCCCTGTAAAAAATCAGCTCAACCCGATATCGGTAAGGATTTTTTCTGAATTTGTGGGGGTGACGAGTAGTTTTCGCCCCCACAAATTCAGAAAAAATCCTTACCGATATCGGGTTGAGCTGATTTTTTACAGGGCTCCATAAAAATATGTTTTAAAAATAATTGGCGATTCGAATCATCTTTGTGGGACCCGATTTGAGCCCCACAAAATCTATATGTACATTGTATGTACATTTTGTATGTACCCTTAGCATTTTTGATTTTAGTAGGTGTCCGACTCTTATGCAAGTTCACCTACCGTGATGATCAAAAAAAAGAAAAAAGTTCACCTACCGTGTAGATTTCGGCCGGGTACTACTAGGCGGCCGTGTAGTGTGCTGCGTAGGGCGGCACACGGATGACCATTCTTGGCAATTAATAGTTGAGATATGTTTTTTAACTTTGACCAGTAATAATTTTGTTTTTAATCTGAACCGTTGATTGATGAGATCGACGATTGTGTATCGTTCTACACGCGCATTGCACATGGGTGCACTACAGCACCCTATGTATTTATAATATGATCCATCCCTTTTCCATCGTATGATGTGTGGAATTCCTCTTTATTATTTTTTAAAAAATAAATAAATACAGTTTTATGCTAAGAATATTAGCGTTTGTGCCTGTTCGATGCACGGTATAAAAAAAATCACATTGGTGGTTTTTGGTCCCCGTGTATCGAACGGGCTCAACGCTAGTTGATAAAAAAGATAATTTCATATTTTTTCTG
The DNA here is from genome assembly GCA_018127125.1 of Rhododendron griersonianum. Classification (NCBI taxonomy): domain Eukaryota; kingdom Viridiplantae; phylum Streptophyta; class Magnoliopsida; order Ericales; family Ericaceae; genus Rhododendron; species Rhododendron griersonianum. The sequence goes on along the minus strand of CM030794.1, from coordinate 20,444,782 downwards.
GTCCCGTGTTCGATACACGCTAGCACTAACCTCATTCTCCGCACTGATAGACATATATTTATCTCTCTCTCTCTTTTATAATATTCCAGGGGTATAGAATAATCCCCCCCCCCCCCCCCCCACTTTCCCACATTTTTCTCTCTCTCTCTATCTCTTTTATAAAAAAATCAAATTTAAAGTTTGGAGATTTTAGAGGTTCAAAAAAATTTGCATAGGATATTGATAGATAGATAGATGGATGATAGATAGATAGATATCATCCAAAAGAAATCACTTATAATAAGGTATATGGGAACTCTAAATGGCATAATTCTACTGGTTACTCTCCTTAGAGCATCCACAGTGGAATAAGTAAAATCAAAAGGTTGCTAAAGTTAACAATGTTTGCTAAAAAAAGATCTCACATTGGAATAACCAAACTTAATTAGCAATCTCTTAACAAGTCATCAAATTTTGGCATTTGAATAATCAAAACTAACAACATTTTGTCAATAACCAAATTTAGTGATCACCATATTTTCTCAATTAAGTACACGCATCATTACACACAAACATTATCTCTCTCTCTCTCTCTCAACAATGTTATCAACAAATAATTTTAAAAAGCTATTTTTTTCAGAAACTTTTAAATAAAAACGGTTTTTTCAATTTAAAAAAAAAACTATTTTGTTTTTAAAAAATTGTATTTACACAAAACTGCTTTTTTTACACAATTTTCTTTTCATAAACTATTTTAATACAACTATTTTTAACTTAAACTGCTTTTTTCCCAAAAACATATATATTTTAAAAAAAAATTTGTTTTAAACATAAACTATTTTTTTAAAAACTAGGTTTTCAAAAAATATACGTGAAATGAAGGGGAAAAGTTTGGAGGAAACTGAGTGAAGGAAGCAATGGCACATTGGTTTTGATTATGAGCAAAAATTAACCAATGTGGGACTTGACATTGTTAACTTTAGCAACCTCTAAATGGATAATCAAAATCTGATGTGATATGTTTTGATTATCCATTTTTGCTTATTCCACTGTGGATGCTCTTAAGATCAAAACATGCTTTATATATAGAAAGTTATCCTAACATCCTAGGGGTTATATACGCATCTTTTTTTTTATTGGCAAAAAAAGATTTTATTAATCATTGAAACATCAAACAAGTTACAATGATTAAAAGGATTCAAAGAAAATGTCATCACAACGAGAAAAAACTGACATTCTAACAAAGGTTGACACCCCAGCCCTCGATAATCATTTGCCTCTAAGAACCCAAACAGTTGACGAGGAACCAACCATAACAAGAGAAAGCAAGGAGAAACAAAAGAAATACAATAGCAGAGTATACAAAGATAGAACCGGGGAGTGTGCGAAGCGTGCTGCACGACTGCCGGCGCCGCCTTGCCGGCATCGGTCCGACGATCAGAGACGTCCACTGCGTAGAGCTCGCCGAGTACTACAAGTTTACCAAAAATCAATTTGATCAAATATCGTAAAGTGCTTCATCGGAATACATATAACTTGAAAAAAAATGAATCCTAATGGATACGAAACACTGGATCAAAACCACTGAATCCATTCTTTTCGAATTATATGTGTTCTGACGAGGCACTTAATGATATTTGATCGAGTTGATTTTTGGTACACTTGTAGTACTCGACGAGCTCTACGCAGTGGACGTCTCCGATCGTCGGACCGGTGCCGGCAAGGCGGCGCTGGCAGCCACGCAGCAAGCTGCGTAGCACACCCCCCGGTTCATACAAAGATAATCAATTGAGACATAAAATCTTCAGGCCTCCCCATTGCTAGGGCTGTCCAAGAAAAACCGAGAACCGTGAAACCGGTCTGGTCTGGACCGAACCGATCCGTGCCTTTTGGATTTTGTCTGTGGATTAATGGTCCGGACACGGATTTGAAAATTAAAAAATCGTGAGATACGGATTAGGATTGGATTTTTATTTCAAATCCGTGGATTAACCGAACCGAACCGTGAGATATTAAAAAAATTAAATATATATATATGTGTGTGTGTAATATTTATAAATAATTATAATTCTACTACTTGTTATGAATTTTTTTTAACAATTTTAAGTTCATAACAATGACCGAAGGAAATCTGCTCCTTATATGAAATTCCTTACTTTTACTTCACCTGCCTTCCCCCTCTGATTTATAACTTGTAGTCAGCTACTACCACTGTGTAAATAGAACCTCCTGCTACTCCGTGGATGTAACAATGGCTGATGAAACCTGGACTGAATTTTGGACTAGAATTTGGAATGATATGTAATACAGTAGTTGAAGTAATTTTGCATTTTTTAGAGTTTAATGTTTATGGAAGGAAATCCGTGGATAAAACCGGGACCGAACCGTGACTCATGGTTCGAAATCCAAACTGAGCCGTAAGACTTTTGGATTAGGATTGGATTGTATTTTCTAAAAACCGTGAGATACGGATTAGGATTGGATTCATACGAATCTGATCCGATCCGGACCGTGGACACCCCTACCCATTGCTGTCTTCCACATGGCTCAGATATTTCCAAAAAAAAATTCAATTTCTTGTGATTTGACGCATATCCAAATCAACGATCGATGACTTAACACATACCAGCCAGACAATAATTTTGTGAATAGAAGAGTAAGACAAAACATATTGACGCTATCTTAACTGTTATAGGAACGATTGTCATGACTCATGCAAAACTATCCTCCTAAAATGTTACTATCTTATTATATCAATAAAATCGATAGTGTTAAGATCGAAATTCATAATTTTTTTAAAAAAACAAAAGAAGTAAAAAAAGATATCACGGATAAGGAACCGTGTCGGGGAGAGGGGAAAAAAAAAGAAGAAGAGGAAAACGGGTTGGGTTGGTCTCGTAGAGACCAGTTCTTTTTTAATTTCTAATTTATGCCTCGAATTCACACAAATATTTTACTAGTGAAAGTTTTTATTTTTTTTTATTTTTTTTTTCTTTGTTAGTCCTCAATATATGTTGGTCCGTATACTTACAATGCTAAATCATGATTACGAGTCCTTCTTTTTAAACACAAAATATCTACGTATATCCTTTCAGAATTTGTTAATTGATTCTTAGAGCTAGGATGATACATGAGAATTGAGATACTTGAGGACAAAAGTGATCGGTTGGATCAAATAGATTGCTTACATCACAACAAAATGATAGTGATCTACGATTCTTCTTTTCTGGGTGGGCCCAAAAGGCTTACTTCTATTATTATTTATTTTGCCTGAGAGAGAGTTTGGGACAAAGGAAAAGAATTGGCCCAAGCCAATTCTCTGCAAAACTATCCTCCTAAAATGTTACTATCTTATATCAAGCTTCGCAGTACTAAAACTTGATTTATTTACTATGCAATATAATTATCTATATCTCGTAGAGACCAGTTCTTTTTTAATTTCTAATTTATGCCTCGAATTCACACAAATATTTTACTAGTGAAAGTTGGATTTTTTTTTTTTTACGCTCCTCGTTTGTCCTCAAGATAAGTTGGTCCGAATACTTTCAATGGTAAATCACGATTACGAGTCCTTCTTTTTAAACACAAAATATCTACGTATATCTTTTCAGAATTTGTTAATTGATTCTTAGAGCTGGGATGATACATGAGATACTTGAGAACAAAAGTGATCGGTTGGATCAAATAGATTGCTTACATCACAACAAAATGATAGTGATCTACGATTCTTCTCGCAATAAGTATTGTTTAAAATCAACTTCAACGAATCTGAGAAGTGTAAGTTTCATATCAATTTTCTTAATTATTCTAGCTAGCGTGTTGGATTATTTTTTTCAGTAACTGCCGTGGACTTAACGTACCTTTCAATCTATTATTCTGTTAACTCGATCAAGTAGACATGTTGATCTTATCTTTTAGTCAAATAAAATATTAAAAATACAAAGCATTGCAACACAAATAATCTATCTTTTGTGTTAACTCCACCGATCTGTATTCAATTTTATGTTTTTATGTAATATCTAAATGGATAGGGATACTTCTCATATTGGTATATGCAAGAATGTCTTTTGCCGATAAAAAAGAAGAAGAGTATATGCAAGAATGTTGACAAAAGCCTGGATGATAACTTGTTCATTTTAAGCAAAAGTTTTGAACAAATTAGAATTTATTTGACTTTGTATTTCATAATTAAATAAATAAAAAAATAGTTTTCACAGTTGCTTCATTTTATTTTCATGCATAGCACGAGTTACTGTCAAAACTATGCAAGAAAGAGTGTTTGTAAAAATCTATACCTAATTTTGCATAAATGCAGCAATAGAGAGCTCCATCCACTTACTCCCTCCACACAAAACATGACCCTTTCTTTCTTTAGATAGAATGTAACTAGCTATAAACACGTCTTTTTAACAAAGTGTCAAAAGTTTCGACTCAAAACTAACGAATTGTGGTTCTTTGATTAAAAAACATGCTTGTCTCCATTCGCGTGCATCCATGTATAAGTAATTTATAACCCGACGATTATTTTGAATAATCAATATTCATTTTAGGTATTTGATGGAACTTAAACATATGTAGATGGAACTTTCAAAGACAAGTCTAAATAGCAATTCAATTAATTCTAGAAGACAAATTACTGGGACTGATTTCTTAAAGACAGCTTGTGGTGAGTTTGGCCTAAATTAATTTTTTAATGCAAGTGTCATTATTGAATTTTAGTGATATTTTGAATATTCGATAAAATATTTTGGAACTGATCATTTATTTCGATGAGAGGACTAAAAAAGTATAAATATGTAAATTGAAGTTTAAAAAAATCAAATACAATGACACTAAAGACAACTATTCCAGATTTGTTTTGTATTTAGCAAAGTTTTATTAACCTTGGTCCTTACTTTTTGTTTTTAAAAATTATCACATGAAAATGATAATTCATAAATTTTGATACAAATTTGACAAAAGTAAAAAAAAATAAATTGAACATGGAGAGTTTAAATTTTAGAAGAAAGTGATTACTCCTTTCAATCTTTACAGGGGCATACACAGATTTTTCCCTAAATCTCAAATTTCTTGTCCATATTTCGGCTTGCGGGTCATTTTTAATTTACTTATATTCATCAATAACATTACTATAAATTTCAAAACTTTGTTTAGCAGAAGTAATTATATTTACAAAATAAAATTCATATTGCATATAAAATGCATTCTACATTTTATATTTAAAAATGTAAACAAATTTTGGAATGTCTAGAACACAGTGAAAGTGAAAAACGAGAAAGTTTGAAACGGAGGGAATACTACATCAGTAAGAAACTCCCTTTTACAAAAAAACATATTCTTATTTTTCAGAAAAAAGTTTTTGAAAAACCCTAGATCGTAGGTATATTATAGATTTGCTTCATTTTTATTTCTCCTATTAATCAACCCATAAATCAATATCTCAACCGATCAAGAAACGAAAAGCAATAAATAGATGAACACAAGTATACGTGGAAAATCCCTAATTGGCTAAAACCACAAGATTGAATCAAAACACTATAACCATTGTGCATTTATAATCAATCTTACCTACGATTATGAATCCTCACCTCGCTCTAAGTTCTACTTGTTGAATCCTTGTTCACCATACTCAGTGTTTGATCGTCGCTATTTTGAATCCACAAGCCTCTAGTAAAGGGGCCTTTCAACCAACTAGGCATCTCGGTGGGAAGGCCGACCACTACTTTCCATTTGCCTCCCGAAAAATCTACCGAAGGATTTTGTATTTTTTAGGAATCCTCCTTAGGCTTTTATCGAATAGGTTAAAAATGATATTAAAATATCTTGGAGATGTCTTGGATGATAGATGATCCATGAATCTCATGTGTACTACATGATTCACTTCCTAAGTCCCTCTAGGGTTTTTTCCAAGTTATAAACAAAATATTGTGGCTGTTGTACCATGATGAATTAACCCTAGAACTGAAGAGATGCGCGTATTTACAAGTCAAAAAATGCGCAAAAATCGATTGATGGCTTATAATCCGATGGATTGAATTTTAGGTAGAAAGGTCCGATTGACGGAAGATTGACAACCCGATCGATATGATAAAACCGATTGATCTACTTTAAGGTCGATCAATCAACTTCTAAGACAGCAGATACCTCTCCGCATATTTGACTCATCTTGCAGGCCCCCTTTTCACAATCAACTTCGCCTAACACTTGTTGATGCCCTGCATCACAATACAATTATACTCTTGCACTTAGACACTCATTACATGTTGAATACGAATCATTTCCACATAATTACAACTCGATAAAAGGAATATAAGAAAATGTGTGTTCTGTTAATGAAATTGCCAATACAAAAGAGTTTGGTTTTTTGGAGCTTATAGTTTTCTTCAAATTCTCGGGACATGGTGATAAGAAACCCCATTTAGCCCTGAGGGTTTGGTACTAGTATAGCCCAAGATGAAGATCCAACTTTGTTCAAAAAGGAAAAAAACAAAAACCTTTTACACGTCCAACTCAAAACAAAAAGAAAATCTCCACGTGGTGCGATATTCTCGCGATTGTTCATTTACGAATAGGGACGTGGGACTCTTCCGATTACGTCAGTCAGAATAATTGCCCGATCACAGCGAGCCGAGTGATCACTTCCTCGGAAGCTCCGTTCACCGGCGATTAAATCGCCGGATCTGACATCGCTTGTGCTATATACTAGTAAACTAACGAGTTTGACGGTCTTAAAATAAACAAAGAAAGAGTATACCAACTCATATTAGTACGTCTGTTGCATTAATAGCAATTTACACCCTTACACTGTGTACAGGTTCCACCCCGGACTTTGAAATCAAATTCGGGACGGAAAGTACATTTATCTTTCCAAAGTGTTGTGATTTTTTACCAAATTATTACTAGCATGGAAACTAGCCAACTACCTAACTTACGAATACACAATCAACACACACCAAGAAGACCCAATTAGCATTCAATGAGAAGATTCAACAATTAGCATCCAAGAACTCACTTGAGTTGTGACATTAAAATCTTATTAAGGAGGTTATTTGGGAGGTGTTTTCTCTTGTAAAAATGTTATCGTAATGTTACAAACCCAAATGGAAACATGACTCTTTTGGTCGTACGATGTTCATCCGTCAGCGAACCAAGCACACAAGCTTGGAACATAAGAGCTCTACAACATAAGGTACTCTGCTACTCGATGTAAAAATTTGGAACATGAATAAAACAATAGACCAAAAAATAGGATAAGAAATAATTTTAATTCCCAAACAAGATGGAATCTGGAACTAACAATTTTTATATACTTTATGACATATATTGAGGCAAAAGCCAAGTGAATACACAAATTGGAGAACACAACAACATGAATTTTGAATCGGTTAACAAATTTTCAAGGGAGAAGAACATTGCCCCTGTTTATTTAAGCCAAGGATTTTTGTCTATTTTGCGATGCATATTGATTAATAATAGCCAAGTGAGTACACATACTGGGAAATACGTAGTCTGCTGTGTTTGGTTTGATTTTTGAAAAGTTTTTTGGAAAATAATAGGGATAATAAGTGAAGAGAGATAGAGAGAGAAATGTTGGAAGTATGAGGAATCTAGGGGGAATTTTTAAAAAAATTCTTTTTGAAAACTAAAGAGAACAAGGCGGTCGTATTTTGATTTTTTAAAAGGGGTGCATTGCCAGTAACAGAAGTTCAGGGGGCGAGGTGTCATTGGCCCTAATTTTAAAGTAGTGACTGATGAGCGAACGTTTTCCCATCGGCCCCACCCCTTTCCCTCTTTTCAATTGAAAATTGATTTCTGATTGATAATCTCTCTCTCTCTCTCTCTCTCTCTCTCTCTCACCACATCCCCACTTCTCCCCACTCCTCCTGTCTTCCCTCGCCGGCCAATCAACTGAAGTTCAGCCGGAAAAGATCTCGTTCCTCTCTCTCCAACACGCACGCGCTCATATTCACAGGTACGCTTATAGGCATCCACACGCACAAGTACTCGTATCTTCACGAATTCAAGAAACCGTAATCGCTTTTCTTCTCGATTCCTAACCTTCGTCTCTCGGCTCTGAACCGAATGCCTGGCTCGATTAACAGGACTCGGATCGCGCGCGCTTTCACACCTCTCTCCAGCTGAAGCGAGGAAATTCGAAATCGTGCGGATTTTTCTACCAGGTTGTTTCGTTTCCTCTCGATTGACGATGACGAACGATCGAGTCACTTAGGGTTTTACTTTGAGTTCGCGGAAGTGAGGATTGTAGTCTGAGCTTCCAGATTCGTGCGATTCTTTCGATTCTTTTTTATTTGTTTATAGTGTTTTGAGAAAATAGGGAGAGGGGGTTGAATTGTAGAGTGTGAGGTTGGAAATTAGTTGAGAGAAGTCGAAGGTGATTTACGAGGGGTGGATGGTCCGGTACGGTAGGAGGAAGATCGGGAGATCCTTCATTCATATGCGGTACTTCGTGCTCGAGTCCCGATTGCTTGCTTATTACAAGAGGAAGCCTCAGGACAACGTGGTAATGCCTCGGATTTCTCGAATTTCATTGTTACCTTTTCAATTTACGCATTTTTTCCGTATGCTTTGTGGAATGAAAGCCAGACGAGAGTTGAAGCAATTTGTTGGTTGTCTCTTATTGAAACTAGAGAAAGTCTATATACACAACTCTCGGCCACAACTGTGTCCGGATTGTCCGGGGCCATTTGAATGCATGTGAACGGCTCCGGACACGGTTGTGTCTGGCGTTGTGGTCGAGAATTGTGTACGTAGCATTTGGGTTGAAACTAGGCTTTAGGTGGTTTTGTGGAGCTCGATTAGTTCTGGTAGCCACCTCACCACCCTGCGTTCGCGGATCCAACTTCGGATCTCCGTGGTGAAGGTTGGTGGTGGCTTGGCCGGTTGGCCCTGAGGCGAGATTTTTTAAGTACAACAATGTACTTGTTATGGTAATTTGTTGATGTAAACCCTAGCGTATCTGTTCTGTTGGCTACCCTAGCTTGGTTCTCTTTTTATCCTTTTGCAAATATAAAAGGAAAATCGGGTAAGCCGTAGAGCAGGCAGTCTTGTGGAACCATGTATGTCTGGGTGTCTTGTTTCTTTTGTTGCGATTTGATTTGATTTTTCTTCATGCTATTTTTTGTGTGTGTATGTGTATGTGTGTGGTTATCACTTATCGCCGAACATGTTTTAGCACAGGATTAAGTTACCTTGAAAGATAGTTGGCTCCCTGATATTTCTTTCTTGTGGAAAAGAAAATGGAAAGAGTACTTATACAACACCATCTGATGATGCGCACTTGGTGCTTGGTACCATGGCATTCTTTTTAGACTAAACGATTTCAGTCCTCAGTTGCAGAATTGATTCTTTTGTGTTCTATGTCTAATTAGGTTCCAATCAAGACCTTTCTCATAGATGGCAATTGCCGGGTGGAAGATAGAGGCTTGAAGACTCATCATGGACATGTAAGTTGCTGTCTCTTTTGTCTTTTATTTTTGATTTATGTCAAAAGTTTGAAACTGGGTTCTACTGCAAACTCATGAACTTATCTTGTTGGACAATGAACAAACTGTTGGTATGTTCCAACCTTGAGTGACACTGAAGGTTCTGATTTAACACTGTTGGCCTTCTAGGCCAATGCTACTCGGTTTGTTTCTCACACTGGAAGTTAGGGCTTAAGTTTCTTTGGTGTCTTGCATAACATGAATAAAAAGAAGGAAGAAGAAAGAGGGGCGAACAAGAGGTGATATTTTGATATTCACTGTCAGTATCATATTCTAATTGTCAGGTTTTTGCTCTGTGGTAGATATTTTTGAGAAGTATATTGAAATGGCGTCCTGGGCAAGACAGATTGTTTAATCATTTGGGCTTAAAGAAACAGAAAATAAAGGACTCAATTGTGCATCCATTTCTCATAGTCATTTAACTAGTGTAGCTTGTTAATACATGTCTTTACTCGAATTAATTGCTACTCCATTAACACAAGTAATATGCAGAAAGCATCGTGATTGGTCGCATTTACTTGCTTCTTGCACTCCTAATGTAATGCTAAGACAAGAAGTTCACAGTGAAATCGGAGTAATTAGTTGGTCCTTACCTTTGGCATGTGGGTACTCATTTGATATCACATTTTGGGCACATTTGTGTCCCCGTGGTCGTGGTGAGTGCTGGGTTTTCTATTTTTATTTTATTGGTTGGAATCAGGGTTGCCATGGAGTTTAAAAGGTTGCGTTTGCTCGTTCTATTACATGTTTCAAAAGGTTTTTGCCCCAGAATTTAAGATGGGTAGCAGTTATACAGCGTAACTACAATTAGGAGTGTTGTCTATGAATTGCTATTCAGCCCTAAAGTTGCACAGTATGGCATATCTGGCCGAAGTTTTTCTAATATTAAGTGTGCATGCCATTTCTTATCTACTAGATGATGTTGAATAGCTTGATGTACATTGTTGGGTCCATTTTCTAACAGCTTAACCTTTTGGGACCAGTGGTAATAACTTATTTTGGTATCAGAGCTCAGGTTGGGAGAGGTCTTGCGTTCAAGCCTCTCTGTTTGCATTCTTCTTATCTACTTCAAATTCAGTTTAAATTTATGTATGAATGTTTGCATCTCCACGGGCAAGCTCGTCTTGCATGTGAGAGAGGGTGTTGGATAGGTTGATATTCTTTGTTGGGCCCATTTCCTAACAGCTTAAACTTTTGGGACCATTGGTACTTAATAGCTGGAAACCTAATTGCTTTAATCCGGTGCCTCCACTTTTTCCTTGACTTCTTGGCATAGTAGGCTGATCTTCAATGCTCTAGCTTATCTAGGTTATACTTGTAAAACCTGTTGTTACCACCAATGTTTTTCGTTGTAGTGGATCATTTATTTGACGAGTATGTTAAAATATCGAGGTAATTGTTGGGATTCACGATTGTTGGGGGATATTGTATGTTATTTATCAGCTATCTATAAGTAAAACAGGGCCCTTCAACAAAATGGGGCCGTCACCACACAGTACAGTTACATTGACAAGGTTGAAGCTAGCACTGTGTTCCAGCGCTTAAATAAATGCTAAATTTGTTGCCCAATGTATGGTTTTGAAGTACTTTTTTGATAAAAACTTGTATTACCTTGAACTTCTAAGTTTCTAACATTTCAAGCAATATTTGAGCTTTTTGAGGTACTTTTTGCAGGAAAGGAATATCAAATTAGCTAGAAAAGTGATTTTTCGAGTATTTCACATGGACAAGAAATAGCAAAAACATATTTTTCTTAACCCCTTCTTGTTTAAATACATTTCTAAATATAATTTACAGTACATAATCTTAAAAAATAATGCAATATATACTACAAACAAGTGTTCGGGGCGTGTCCCCGTACCCATACCCAATATGGGGACACATATCCCAGTATCCTAAGATTTAAGTTTAGGAAGGTTTGATGCTTGGACTTGCACCCGCACCAGATACTTGCAACCGATTGCATGAATTATTGTTACGGTTTTCTTTTGATGACTGTTATGACTTTGAAGGCAGGCCCAGTCCCAACTTGTGGCTTACACGTCTTCTCTCTCTCACATTGACGCATAAGTTTGTTTGGGCTTGATCTCAAAAGGCACAGTACCATCAACCATGATATGATTGAAATTTGCGTGGGAGTAAATTGTCTGTGCTAAATGTTTGGTGCTGGCAATTATGATTTCGTGGCATGTTGTAGTATTCCTTGATGAATATCTCCTAAAATCGTCCTTTTATTTATTTTTTTGTCACTTGCAGATGGTCTATGTTTTGTCTGTCTACAACAAGAAAGAGAAGTACCATTGAATTACCGTGCGTAATCTTTTCTTACCCTTTTCTGTAGTTTTTGATGAAGATATAATTCTTATTCGAAATATGGCACCGTGGGGCATTAGATATTCAGAACGGGGATGTTGTATTTTCCAGTATTAGTTAGGTCATGTTGTGTAAATTGGAAATGCATCCCTGGTAATGTGGCTTGCTTAAGTTAATGATGCCATAATACACTAGATTATGTTAGTGAGTTAATCTGCTGCTTGCCTCGTAAGTTTATTTTTTGGGGTAAGTTAAATCTTATGTCAAAACAAACAAACCAAGAGCAAGGACACAGAAAACAAAGCTCCAGCCACAGCTAGAGCAAAGCAAACAGCCATCAGGAGCAACACCAGCTCCTGCCAAACTACAACTCTATCCAAAACCAAGCACAAACTACAAAAGACTGAAGGACCAAACTTTGTTAGAGATGTTCCATTCATCTTACGGAAGGTTGCTATTGCAGGTGCAGGATTTTGTATTTGAACATAGTGTGCATTGTAGTCGAGGATTTTATTCTAATCTTTTTCTAGTTATTATAGCCTTTTATTCATCTGTATAATCATGCCCCTTATGTTCAAGAAATCCTCCCCCTTTATTGCAGGAGTCGTTTTTTCCTTCATAAACTGAGAGCTTTCAGTCATTTGATATGAACTTTTGGCAGTTGGCCCTATTTGTCATAATCACTCTTTTGGATTTGGGCCGTGCCCTTTTAGTCACATTTGTTTCATTTTTATCGTGTATTTGCAGATGGCAGCATTTAATATCCAGGAGGCACTTATATCGTGTATTTGCAGATGGCAGCATTTAATATCCAGGAGGCACTTATCTGGAAAGACAAAATTGAATTTGTTATTGATCAGGTTTGTTTCCTTTGACTGCATTCACTCTTTCCCCTACCCTCTCTACCCAAAACACATAATATAACTAAAAAAGAACCTAATGGTAAAAAGAAATGAAAATACCTGTTAAGTGATCTTCTCATCTATGCTCATAAGCATTTTAGCTGAAATTGTTGCTTTGCTTAGATTGTATTGCGAAGTCCGTCATTTTCGCTAGCTGTAGAGAATTTTTGCTTAATGCTTTTGTGAACTCTTTTGCAATTTTTGATAACATATTTATTTAGATGGCACCTGATGGTCATGTCTGTGGTATGCTGATGCCGCGCAGCCTCCTTTTACGAAATTATTTGCAAGAAGAGATCACGAATTTGTTTATGTTAAAGATTCTCTCTTTGAAACATAAACACAAATATGTATGAATTAGAGGTACTCCCTCTTCGAACACACGATAATGAGAAAACTCTCAATTTTTCTTAATTCGATAGCAACTAATTTGCCCTAAGGCTAACATCTCAATTTATAGTAGAGCATTACTAAAATACTAAAAAGGAAATAAAATCAATCTTTTTTGGGTAAATTAATAAAATCAATCTTAATTCTTCTTGACCAAGCATCCTACAAAATAGGAATGATAGTTCAAAACAAATTAGGGAACTAAATACTTCTTAGAACACTTATTCCTAAAATTGATACTCCCCAACAAAATTACTAAAATCAAAATAAGGAAAACTAGAAAAAGCTATTATGGATTTTGGGGGCCTGCATGCTGTCACAAGTGGGCAGCAGGGACAATAGTCCTCCAAAATGTTGTAGTTTCATCCTTAAATCCCATATCCTCCTCTTATCCTTAACAGTTACGATAACTAAAATAAGTAGTAATTATTTTTTTAATTAAACGTGAGATGTTGTGATAGAATGATATGTCTCGTAAAATGAAAAATAAGTATTAAAAAAATAAGAACCTTAGCTTAACGCAGGGCAGAGGTATATAGGGGTTGGGGTGGCCCCGGCCCCACCCAGTTTTATATTTTTTAGTATATTTTACATATATTTTTTTTATAAATATTGATTAAAAAAAAGTTACTCCGTATAATAAACCTTACAACCATAATTGAAAGTTGGAACAATTTCCATTTCGAGAACACTAAATTATCGTGAATGATATGATTGCAACAATACTTGAGATTAATTCTTCAATTTATCAAAATCTTCTCATAGAAACTCGAATGAATTGATTTAGTGTAGAAAAAATCATCGAACCAAGATTTCTTTAGTATTTCGGCCTCATCCAACTTCGATTCCGCTCCGCCACTAGCTTAACGGGGTCTCTTTTTGTGGGGATAGCAAAGCAAAAGAACTTATTACTCTTATTTACTGTACAAGGTGCGGAAAAAAACTCCGGACTCGCCAAGCTTCCTCGTATGTTTTTTCTGTCCAGATCCGCTCCGGTCCAATGGTTTGGACTGGACGAAATAGTCTACATCGGGACAGTCCATTGGTCAATAGTTCGAATTTATTCAAAACCTCTTCTATAAAAAAGTCAACTCTTCCGTGGACGAGTTTTCTAACAAATCTTAACCATTCATAATGGATGGTTCATACATGAAATGTTGGTCCACTCCAGACCTTTGGAGTTTAGAGTATCCATTTCCTTCTTTTTTTCGTACGTAAATGGATCCCAATCCCTTATGGTAGTTTCTAGTTTTTTCATTGCTAGTTTTTCTTTTTTTAGCCACCACATCCACTAAGAATAACTGCTATTTAGCCACCACATCCACTAAGAATAACTGCTATTATAACTTATAGTTGTATTTTTCAAATGTGAAATTTATCTTTGTGAAGACGTTGAATTCACTGTTTAGATGATTGGGTAATAATCGTATATAAACAGTTTTGAATTAGTTTCTTAAACATGCATGGATCTACTTGTGTCTTATTTTCTTAAAAAAATTTATTTTTATTGCTCTTTTCCTTCAATTTATTTTTGGTTTAAATTTTTATCCTTTCTAATTTGTCTTGAATAGAATAATAAAAAAAGTTTTACATTTTGCCATCTTTTTTTTTTTTTTTGTTGGTATAATCTGCTTATTGATTTTTCTTTTCAAATATGACCCAACTTTTTTACGTTTTGGATTATTCTTGTCAAAACCAATGGAAAAAAGTTAGGGGGACACATCGTCTCCACTTTCCAATTTTTCCATTTGTGGTTCATTTTTTTAACACATTTTAATTATCGGAATCACTAATGTTCTAGACCTCATCGAGACCACCAATTTTGTTCATAATTGTGTTGATCATATATCTATTAACATTATTACGGGACACATTTATCTTTGAAAAAAAACTCGTGTTACATTCATGAAACTAAGAGTCACTGATAGCCGAAATTGGGCTATCTCCAAAATTGTTTTACTACTTTTGTCCCAAAAGGTTTATTCATCATGCAAAATGAGAACACAAAAAAACTTTTGTTTAAATAATTAATTTTTCACTAATCAATAGATACCATTGAGTTTTCTAATCTGTGACAAAATTATTGAAGTTTTTTCAACAAAAATATACTTTTAATTCTTGGTTACACGGTAGACAAATATTTTGAGATGGGAGAAGTATTTTTCTTACTAAAATGTGAAACAGTGAAAGAAGCCACAAAAAATGAAAATAAAAAATCTAGAATTGAAGTCACTACTGATCATCAGTTTAAAAACTCATGCGATCCTTGTGTCAAAATTGGAGACAGCCAAATGCTTTTTTGTCCGGTTTAGACAGCCAAAGAGGTAATACTACTTCTTTTTTTCTTTTTACTTTTTTTTTTTGGTGGCAAAAAGTGAAGTGTTTTTGGCAAAAAGCCTAAACATCAAAGAGTGAGGAACTCCATGGGGGCAAGATGGTTGTCCACAGGTCAGACGAACCACTAGAAAGTGCCTTCTTTGTATAATTATGTGTGGCTCGATTACAAGCACATTTGACAAATTTAAACACACAAGACAAAAAATTCTGTAAGAGCTATGCAATCATGCACCAAAACACCAATATCAGAAGGCGGCTCTTTTGCCGTAAAAACTTCGAATCTGATTCATGATTAAACCCGTTTTTTAAATTATTGGAAATTTATAAATCACACCACTTTTTGACCTTTTTCTACTCATTTGTGTAATAGAAAACCAAATGTTGGGTGAAAATATAAATCATATTTAATTTGTAAACCAATATTTTTATAAAAAAAAATTAAAACTAAATATTTAAGACAAAAATTTGCCTTAATTTTAAATTAATGTTGTTAATATATTCCATTAAATTATTTTTCAGCAAAATCAATTTACAAATATTATTGTGAAAACAATTATTCGTTTATTCTTTTTGAATAACTTACAAAATTTACTTAATATTTTATTATAAATATACGCTACTAACCGTCAATTAATATTATTAATATATTCAATTAAATTACTTTAAGTATCAATAAATTGATAAATATTATTTTGAAAATCATTATTCAGTTATTATTATGATAACTTACAAATTTACTTAATAATTTTTTTAAATATACACTATAGGTTAATTATTATAAGAAAATTTGAGGAAAAAAGCTAAACTAATAATTAAAGGATTTTGAGTGATTTTGTGGAACCTTCGGTTGAATTAAGGTTAGTATTTAATCGCTATAATCGACTATAGCAGTCGGAGTCATTTGATAGAGTAATGATTGATCGCTATAATCGACTATAGTAGCTAGAGTCATTTGACTAAGAGCTTAATTGATTGATCATGTTCAATGAATGATGATTGAATATTAATACTATATTGATGTTTGATTGATCATATTCAATGAGTAACCAACGACTATAGTAGCCAAAGTCATTAACCAATTGCATTAATGCTATAGTGATGATTGACCATTAATATAATTGGTTAAAATGAATTATTAGTTAATGTCGGTTGATAGTGATCAATGTAATTAGTAAATGTAGTAGTTAAACGTAGTGACTGATACAATTGGATAATGTAGGAGAAACCACTAACTATTAATCCTTAATGCCCCATTCAGTAAGTCATTTAGTTACATTAATCATTAAGGTAATATGATTTAATTACAAGATAATACAAATTAAGTAAAATTAAGTAACATTTTATTTATTATGGTAGTTACCTTATTAACTACTCTTATTATGATACATTAGTTATGTTACATAAATGCATACCTACCGGTCATTAATGTCATACTTACCATAGAATGGACCGGGAGACCTTGCCAAGCAGGGGTGCCGAGCGCATATCGGCCGTCCAAAAGTGTTTTGGACGGCCCAGATGCAAAGGTACCGAACGGATTTTAAAAAAAAGAAAAGGAAAAGGAAAAAGATGTTTCGATCCGGGCCGTTCATTCCGAGATGAACGGCCGGATTGACCGCTTGGCACCCGCTCGGCAGGGGTGCCGCTCGGCAGGGGTGCCGCTCGGCAGGGTCCCCGGGTCCCCATAGAATAAGACTAAGCATACCACAACACCTAATCATTGTTACCACCATAACTTTTGGCTATTACTTTATGATGTGGACATATCACTATTTATGCTAATACTTACATTTTGAAAATGATAATACTTACTACATATTCAAACATTTTTTCAAACTTTTAAGTAAAACAAGTCTAAAAGTCTTGAAAAATGGTAAACCAAAATGGCAACAAAAATACATTTAAGGTGAAATTTATTTGTTGTCTTGAATTGAACCAAACAGTAAAAAGGTGTGATTTCTGTTTACCTTAAATACATTATAAGAAAAACAAATCCAACCCTCCCTCCAAGTTGTGAAACAGTACAAGAGTAGGTGTTTCGGTTTCTAGAAAAAAGAACTTTTAGAAAATGAATGTAATTTCAAACTCAAAAATCATATATTTTAATTTTTCTACCAATATAGATCTTATTTGATAGATCTCATTGAGATATTTTAAACGGTGCAAAAAAAAAAAATTTATTTTTTATTTTCATTATATTTGAGCTTGAAATTACCCTCTTTTTTGAAAATGAAGGTTTAAAAAGAAAGTGGAACGACACATTCGTTTACCTTATTTCAACCCACCCCATGCTCTCTCTCCACCCACCAACGTCCTCCCTCTCTTTCTCTCTCTCTTGATCCCCCACGTTCTTTCTCTCAATTTTAAGAAGTAAAAATAAATCAAAATTCTTGGAGTTTAGGATTGAGAGTTGGGGCTTTTGATTTTAACTACATTTCTATAGTATATTAATTGATAGATAGATATTAGAATCGATTTAGGTATGAATTTTCTTCTTTTTTCCCATGAGCTATTTTAAAAACCTTGGATATTACGAAATAACGACAATAAATAGAAAAACTATTTATGAGTCTTTAAATTTCTTCAAAGTCTTATGTTTGATAAAGTTTAGGAGTCCGGCTCTTCTCCAATCATTGGAGAGAAAACTCTCTCCAGTCCTGACCTGTAAAAATTTCATACGATCTCACGTCGATGATCGAAACAGTTCATTTTATTTTGCTCACTGAGAACATGAAGTATGCCAAAAATCAAGTTTATTGGACATCATTATATATGGTTTTGGAACATATTATCTTGCAAAATATAAGATTATAATACTGGAACAAAACCCCTTTCTAAATTTTTTACAATATAAATCTGTTTCGAAATCATATCAAACGATAACTGATCAAATTGATTTTTGGCATGCTTGATGCCCTCAGGGAATTAAAAATTATGAACGGTCCCGATCATTAAAGTGTGATTGAATTTTTTTTTTCCAAATCATAATTAGAGAGGAGTTAGACTCAAAGTTTAGGGCCTTCCCCATCACTAAACTAAAATTGTCTTATAAAAATAAAAAAGGGAAATGATATTGCCACTCCCTTTTTTGTTAATGCCACTTCCCTGCAAGTGTATTATTTTTACACTTGCAAGGGAGTGATGTTAACAAATAAAAAAGAACGACAAAATCAATAAAAATAAAAAAACTAAAATTGTCTTAAAGACTAGAATTATACTCTCAGTTGAAAATGTGGAGAAGGGGACGAGATAGAGCTTACCGGCCGGACTGGTTAATTAGACATGCAACCAACGGTCCAGGTTTATTTTGCACAATCCAACGGTTAGGAAAACGGTAGTACAATTTTGGGGCATCGATGCCCCAAACCAGGCTGGGGCATGGTAGCCAAACCGGCAATTTTCCTATGGGTACTACACATTTGTACCGAAGGTGTACAAAACCCACCGAACTATCCATTGCTTGACACGTGGTGGTGGGCCCCACCATCTTCAAATAAGAAAAAAGAAAGCCAGAAAATTCCAAACACCCCCCCCTCCCTTCTCTCCTCTTTCTTCTTTCTTTTCTTCCGCTGCACTCCAGAAAAGACTCCAAATCTCCGTTCACAACCACTGCCGACGACCACCACGACTGCCATCCCCCAAACCTCCGTTCCAAGTACGTCGATAAGCTCTCTCTTCCCCCATTTCACACCCTCGCCTCTTCTATCTCTAGAAAAGACTCCAAATCTCAAACAAAACCTCACACACCAGGCTCCTCCGACAAAATCAACAACAAAAAAAAGAACTAGAACCCTGGAATCAGAGAATAATAATTATAGGCCTCGATGTCCGGGTGTGCTTGTTCGAGCTTGGAGACCAGGTAAGCGTTCTCGTCGACGAAGACGGTGTGGCCGTTGCGGTTGAGGACGTGCTCAGAGGAGGGTTTCATGGGTCAGGCCGAAGATGAGGAAGTTGCATTTTGGGGCAGCGGCGGGAGGACGGCGGTGGTTGATTTGAGATCAACGGAGGCTGTCGGTGGTGGCGGTGGAGTTCCGGGTTGAGCCGTAGTGGAGGAGTACGTCGAAAATAGGGTTTGGGTAAGGGGCCGCCACCCCTGTCGGGGGCAGAGGAGGCGGTTGTGGTGGCGGTGGTGGGCGTTTTGGTGGTGAGGAGTGCAGCGGAAGAAGAGAGAGAGAGAGAGAGAGAGAGAGAGAGAGAGAGAGAGGGAGAGGGACTGGAATTTCTGGCTTTCTTTTTTCTTTTTTGAAGATGGTGGGGCCCACCGCCACGTGTCGAGCAATGGGTAATTCGGTGGGTTGTTCGGTGGGCTTATCATTCTCCATTCAGAAAATTAGAGAGAGAAAAAGGAACCCATCTTTTTTCAAATACTGACTCTGAAAACCCACCCCAAACTCCATTGACACCGACAAATCCCCCAAAGTGCCATTAATGGCGACCGGCGCCTCCAAGGTCGAGCAAAAAATTGGTGCGTCTCTCTCTCTCTCTCATAAGGTTTGGGATGCGAAAGAGGGGCTACTGGTTGAGGAGAGGTTGGAGGTTGTTAATTGGGCTTTTGGGGGAGTTGATGTGCTGTGTAACGGGGAGAATGCGACGAGCCGGAGTGGAAAGTTGCGGCTGTGGAGGGGGAGGAGATGGTGGTGGGTTTGATCTTAAAATGAAAATCCTAGATCTCAAACTTTTTTGCTCTGTAAAATCCGAACTCTCTCAAATTTTTTTCTCGGTTTGGGCTTATGAATTTTTCTTGTTTAGACAGTCCATTTTTTTTAATCTCAACTTTATAGGACCCCAACGATAATAACTGGTGTATGTTCCGGGCGAATCCTTCATCTGAATCAAGCTTTGAGGCGAAGGGAATTCTGGTTGCTGATCAATGTCTGCATGGAGGTGGCAACTTTAGAGAACTTTTGTTTCAATTTTGAGTTCTCTCATAGACTGTGGAGTTTGGGCTGTGTCGGACTTTGCTCTAGATTTTGGGCTCATCCACTCATCCAGCCAACTACTTCTTTGGATTGGTTTCTTGATTGGATGCTAGCAGCACGATGAGGAAATTATTGTGAATGATATTCTTGTTTTGTGGGGTTTGTGGCTTCATCGGAAGAAAGTTCATTTCGACGGCGAACAACACTCTGTTACTCAAACGACAGAGATGATCAAGCAAATTTCAGCCTCACTGAAACATTCAATGGAGAATCTGGACTATGGTGTGGTTGCGGACAATGTTTGTACAGCTTGGTTGAGAACTTTACAAAATGAATAAAATTGTATGTTTCAAGGGGCCATTAACGGCAACCGACGCTTCCAAGGTCGAGCAAAAAATTGGTGTGTGCCTGTCAAACATACAATTTTATTCATTTTGAAAAATCATTAAAGTTCTCAACCAAGCTGTACAAACATTGTCCGCAACCACACCATAGTCCAGATTCTCCATTGAATGTTTCAGTGAGGCTGAAATTTGCTTGATCATCTCTGTCGTTTGAGTAACAGAGTGTTGTTCGCCGTCGAAATGAGCTTTCTTCCGATGAAGCCACAAACCCCACAAAACAAGAATATTCTTCACAATAATTTTCCTCATCGTGCTGCTAGCAACCAATCAAGAAACCAATCCAAAGAAGTAGTTGGCTGGATGAGTGGATGAGCCCAAAATCCAGAGCCAAGTCCGACACAGCCCAAACTCCAGTCTATGAGAGAACTCAAAATTGAAACAAAAGTTCTCTAAAGTTGCCACCTCCGTCACACATCACGGACATTGATCAGCAACCAGAATTCCCTTCGCCTCAAAGCTTGATTCAGATGAAGGATTCGCCCGGAACATACACCAGTTATTATCGTTGGGATCCTATAAAGTTGAGATTAAAAAAATGGACTGTCTAAACAAGAAAAATTCATAAGCCCAAACCGAGAAAAAAATTTGAGAGAGTTCGGATTTTACAGAGCAAAAAAGTTTGAGATCTAGGGTTTTCATTTTAAGATCAAACCCACCACCATCTCCTCCCCCTCCACAGCCGCAACTTTCCACTCCGGCTCGTTGCATTCTCCCCGTTACACATCACATCAACTCCCCCAAAAGCCCAATTAACAGCCTCCAACCTCTCCTCAACCAGTAGCCCCTCTTTCGCATCCCAAACCTTATGAGAGAGAGAGAGAGACGCACCAATTTTTTGCTCGACCTTGGAGGCGCCGGTCGCCATTAATGGCACTTTGGGGGATTTGTCAATGGAGTTTGGGGTGGGTTTTCAGAGTCAGTATTTGGAAAAAGATGGGTTCTTTTTTCTTTCTCTAATTTTCCGAATGGAGAATGATAAGCCTACCGAACAACCCACCGAATTACCCATTGCTCGACACGTGGCGGTGGGCCCCAGCATCTTCAAAAAAGAAAAAAGAAAGCCAGAAATTCCAGTCCCTTCTTTTTTTCTGTCTCTCTCCTTCTTTCTCTTCTTCCGCTGCACTCCTCACCACCAAAACGCCCACAACCGCCTCCTCTGCCCCCGACAGGGGTGGCGGCCCCTTACCCAAACCCTATTTTCGACGCCCTCCTCCACTACGGCTCAACCCGGAACTCCACCGACAGCCTTCGTTGATCTCAAATCAACCACCGCCGTCCTCCTGCCGCTGCCCCAAAATGCAACTTCCTCATCTTCGGCCTGACCCACGAAACCCTCCTCTGAGCACGTCCTCAACCGCAACGGCCACACCGTCTTCGTTGACGAGAACGCTTACCTGGTCTCCAAGCTCGAACAAGCACACCCGGACATCGAGGCCTATAATTATTATTCTCTGATTGCAGGGTTCTAGTTCTTTTTTTTGTTGTTGATTTTGTCGGAGGAGCCTGGTGTGTGAGGTTTTGTTTGAGATTTGGAGTCTTTTCTAGAGATAGAAGAGGCGAGGGTGTGAAATGGGGGAAGAGAGAGATTATCGGCGTACTTGGAACGGAGGTTTGGGGGATGGCGGTCGTGGTGGTCGTCGGCAGTGGTTGTGAACGGAGATTTGGAGTCTTTTCTGGAGTGCAGCGGAAGAAGAGAAAGAAGAAAGAGGGGGGGGGGGGGGTGACTGGAATTTTCTGGCTTTCTTTTTTCTTATTTGAAGATGGTGGGGCCCACCACCACGTGTCAAGTAATGGATAGTTCGGTGGGTTTTGTACACCTTCGGTACAAATGTGTAGTACCCATAGGAAAATTGCCGGTTTGGCTACCATGCCCCAAAATTGTACTACTGTTTTCCTAACCGTTGGATTGTGCAAAATAAACCTGGACCGTTGGTTGCATGTCTAATTAACCAGTCCGGCCGGTAAGCTCTATCTCGTCCCCTTCTCCACATTTTCAACTGAGAGTATAATTCTAGTCTCAAGACAATTTTAGTTTTTTTATTTTTATTGATTTTGTCGTTCTTTTTTATTTGTTAACATCACTCCCTTGCAAGTGTAAAAATAATACACTTGCAGGGAAGTGGCATTAACAAAAAAGGGAGTGGCAATATCATTTCCCTTTTTTATTTTTATAAGACAATTTTAGTTTAGTGATGGGGAAGGCCCTAAACTTTGAGTCTAACTCCTCTCTAATTATGATTTGGAAATTTTTTTTGATCGGGACCGTTCATAATTTTTAATTCCCTGAGGGCATCAAGCATGCCAAAAATCAATTTGATCAGTTATCGTTTGATATGATTTCGAAACAGATTTATATTGTAAAAAATTTAGAAAGGGGTTTTGTTCCAGTGTTATAATCTTATATTTTGCAAGATAATATGTTCCAAAACCATATATAATGATGTCCAATAAACTTGATTTTTGGCATACTTCATGTTCTCAGTGAGCAAAACAAAATGAACTGTTTCGATCATCGACGTGAGATCGTATGAAATTTTTACAGGTCAGGACTGGAGAGAGTTTTCTCTCCAATGATTGGAGAAGAGCCGGACTCCTAAACTTTATCAAACATAAGACTTTGAAGAAATTTAAAGACTCATAAATAGTTTTTTTATTTATTGTCGTTATTTCGTAATATCCAAGGTTTTTAAAATAGCTCATGAGGAAAAAGAAGAAAATTCATACCTAAATCTATTCTAATATCTATCTATCAATTAATATACTATAGAAATGTAGTTAAAATAAAAAGCCCCAACTCTCAATCCTAAACTCCTAGAATTTTGATTTATTTTTACTTCTTAAAATTGAGAGAGAGAACGTGGGGGATCAAGAGAGAGAGAAAGAGAGGGAGGACGTTGGTGGGTGGAGAGAGAGCATGGGGTGGGTTGAAATAAGGTAAACGAATGTGTCGTTCCACTTTCTTTTTAAACCTTCATTTTCAAAAAAGAAGGTAATTTCAAGCTCAAATATAATGAAAATAATTTTTTTTTTTTGCACCGTTTAAAATATCTCAATGAGATCTATCAAATAAGATCTATATTGGTAGAAAAATTAAAATATATGATTTTTGAGTTTGAAATTACATTCATTTTCTAAAAGTTCTTTTTTCTAGAAACCGAAACACCCACTCTTGTACTGTTTCACAACTTTGAGGGAGGGTTGGATTTGTTTTTCTTATAATGTATTTAAGGTAAACATAAATCACACCTTTTTACTGTTTGGTTCAATTCGAGACAACAAATAAATTTCACCTTAAATGTATTTTTGTTGCCATTTTGGTTTACCATTTTTCAAGACTTTTAGACTTGTTTTACTTAAAAGTTTGAAAAAATGTTTGAATATGTAGTAAGTATTATCATTTTCAAAATGTAAGTATTAGCATAAATAGTGATATGTCAACATCATAAAGTAATAGCCAAAAGTTATGGTGGTAACAATGATTAGGTGTTGTGGTATGCTTAGTCTTATTCTATGGGGACCCGAGGACCCTGCCGAACGGCACCCCTGCCGAGCGGTCAATCCGGCCGTTCATCTCGGAATGAACGGCCCGGATCGAAACATCTTTTTCTTTTTCCTTTTCTTTTTTTTAAAATCCTTTCGGTACCTTTGCATCTGGGCCGTTCAAAACACTTTTGGACGGCCGAGATGCGCAGTCCAAAACGTAATTTGTAAACCAATAATTTAATGGAATATATTAACAACATTAATTTAAAATAAGGCAAATTTTTGTCTTAAATATTTAGTTTTAATTTTTATTTATAATTTTTTTTTTATGAAAATATTTTGTACAAATTAAATATGATTTATATTTTCACCCAACATTTGGTTTTCTATTACACAAATGAGTAGAAAAAGGTCAAAAAGTGGTGTGATTTATAAATTTTCAATAATTTAAAAAACGGGTTTAATCATGAATCAGATTCGAAGTTCTTACGGCAAAGAGCCGCCTTCTGATATTGGTGTTTTGGTGCATGATTGCATAGCTCTTACAGAATTTTTTGTCTTGTGTGTTTAAATTTGTCAAATGTGCTTGTAATCGAGCCACACAGTGGATGTGGTGGCTAAATAGCAGTTATTCTTAGTGGATGTGGTGGCTAAAAAAAGAAAAACTAGCAATGAAAAAACTAGAAACTACTATAAGGGATTGGGATCCATTTACGTACGAAAAAAAGAAGGAAATGGATACTCTAAACTCCAAAGGTCTGGAGTGGACCAACATTTCATGTATGAACCATCCATTATGAATGGTTAAGATTTGTTAGAAAACTCGTCCACGGAAGAGTTGACTTTTTTATAGAAGAGATTTTGAATAAATTCGAACTATTGACCAATGGACGGTCCCGATGTAGACTATTTCGTCCAGTCCAAACCATTGGATCGGAGCGGATCTGGACAGAAAAAACATACGAGGAAGCTTGGCGAGTCAGGAGTTTTTTTCTGCACCTTGTACAGTAAATAAGAGTAATAAGTTCTTTTGCCGCCCCACAAAAAGAGACCCCTAACTTTTTCCATTGGTTTTGACAAGAATAATCCAAAACGTAAAAAAGTTGGGTCATATTTGAAAAGAAAAATCAATAAGCAGATTATACCCAAAAAAAAAAGATGGCAAAATGTAAAACTTTTTTTATTATTCTATTCGAGACAAATTAGAAAGGATAAAAATTTAAACCAAAAATAAATTGAAGGAAAAGAGCAATAAAAATAAATTTTTTTAAGAAAATAAGACACAAGTAGATCCATGCATGTTTAAGAAACTAATTCAAAACTGTTTATATACGATTATTACCCAATCATCTAAACAGTGAATTCAACGTCTTCACAAAGATAAATTTCACATTTGAAAAATACAACTATAAGTTATAATAGCAGTTATTCTTAGTGGATGTGGTGGCTAAATAGCAGTTATTCTTAATGGATGTGGTGGCTAAAAAAAGAAAAACTAGCAATGAAAAAACTAGAAACTACCATAAGGGATTGGGATCCATTTACGTACGAAAAAAAGAAGGAAATGGATACTCTAAACTCCAAAGGTCTGGAGTGGACCAACATTTCATGTATGAACCAATGGACTGTCCCGATGTAGACTATTTCGTCCAGTCCAAACCATTGGACCGGAGCGGATCTGGACAGAAAAAACATACGAGGAAGCTTGGCGAGTCCGGAGTTTTTTTCCGCACCTTGTACAGTAAATAAGAGTAATAAGTTCTTTTGCTTTGCTATCCCCACAAAAAGAGACCCCGTTAAGCTAGTGGCGGAGCGGAATCGAAGTTGGATGAGGCCGAAATACTAAAGAAATCTTGGTTCGATGATTTTTTCTACACTAAATCAATTCATTCGAGTTTCTATGAGAAGATTTTGATAAATTGAAGGATTAATCTCAAGTATTGTTGTAATCATATCATTCACGATAATTTAGTGTTCTCGAAATGAAATTTGTTCTTACTTTCAATTATGGTTGTAAGGTTTATACGGAGTAACTTTTTTTTAATCAATATTTATAAAAAATATATATGTAAAATATACTAAAAAATATAAAACTAGGTGGGGCCGGGGCCACCCCAGCCCCTATATACCTCTGCCCTGCTGCCCACTTGTGACAGCATGCAGGCCCCCAAAATCCATAATGAGGCCCCGTTCCATTATCTTTCCAACAAAATAGATACATCGATTGGGATGGGAGAAGAAAAAAAGAGAGATAGTAGTGTGGTCCCCCATTAAATTTACTTTTTCAATGAGAAAATATTGCTAATTTTTAATATTGCTAATTTGGACCAACATTACTAACTTTAGAGATAGTTTTGGTTATGCCATTAGAGACCATCTTAGTGGACTTCAATTCACTTGATGGAACAGTTGCCGATGCCATAGAGCTCGATCATCATCCGTTGAGGTTTTAAGACTATGGGACAGAGGTATGGGGTCAGAGGTATGGGGTTTTAGTCAACACAAGTCCGCGAGGAAGATCTTTTTTCCAAGTTTTGAACTCTCAACCACTTGTTTATATTTTCGGCTTATATACATATATTACTTATTCTAAAATTGGGGGTCCTATTTTGGGCCAGAAAAATGAAGGCCTTAGGTGCGGACCTCTTTAGGCCTTACCCTAGTACCGGGCCTAGTCCAGCCTCAACATTCTACTGTCTTCAAAATCTCATAATCTTTGGTTAACAACAATTTTTTATTAGCCAAATAAATATGATATAAGTAATACCAACAAGATTACAACCTCAAAATAATATAAAGAAAAAGACTAGAGTCAGCTCTGCATAAAATTTTGGGTCCAAAAACAAGTTGCCATTATATATCCAGGAACAAAGGTGCCGTTCCACTTTCTCTTTAAATCTTCTTTTTTTAAAAGAATGTAATTTCAAGCTCAAATATAATAAAA
The DNA here is from genome assembly GCA_018127125.1 of Rhododendron griersonianum. Lineage (NCBI taxonomy): Eukaryota > Viridiplantae > Streptophyta > Magnoliopsida > Ericales > Ericaceae > Rhododendron > Rhododendron griersonianum. The sequence goes on along the minus strand of CM030794.1, from coordinate 20,417,608 downwards.
ATAAAAAATAATTTTTTAATTTGTTTTGCACCGTTTAAAAAATCTCAATAAAATCTATCAAACGAGATCCATATTGGTAGAAAAATATGTTTGTCTATCACAATCAAATCTCAAGCTCCTCTAACATGGACATTGATACGGATACAGATACGGGGGAAGAAAATTCTAAATAAATGGGGACACGGTAAAAAATTTGTATACATGTACTGATATTTAGTTGTTACTTATGTGAACATTCCATCAGAAACGATTAAAACTAATTATCTTTCTAATTCTTATTGTTTCCTTTTCAAATATTACAAGTCAAACAAAAGTTTTATTTTATCAAAATTAATTTATTCGTACTTTTTTCATTATATTTTTGTATTTCATATCCTTAAAATGAACTTTCAGTATTATAAATTGATCCTTGTCATGCTTCTATTCACGTTCAAGATCAGACATGGCTGTCCTCAAAGTGTCCCCAGTGTGTCCCCTGGTTAAAAATAATTAAATTGATTGGACGAACCATGGTGCGTCTCATACATGTCCCCATTTGTCGAAGCATGTCACACGTGCCCCAGTGTCAATACAGATACAACAAGCAGGTAGATGTGTTGGTGCTCCACAGGACATATCTAAAAGGCGAAAAGGAAGGAGGACAACAAAAAGTTAGGCAGAAAGCCAAACTGAAATGTGAAGAGAAGAAAATAGAATGAGAAAGTGAGTCTGGCAAGTTATGACTCTTAACCAACCTAAGAAAAAATGGGGGGAAACAAACTAATAAAAAAGACGGCGATTGAAATAGTGCGAAAATTTACATTCAATAAAAGTAACCCACCCCACAAACTGTTTCAATGTTTCCTCCTGATGATCAGACATTTTGCCCCATTTAAGGCAAATTAATGCTGCAGACCCCTTTATCAGTTTTCAATCATGAAGTGACTATGCATAGCAATTGACTCAATTATTGGGAGAAGGGAGTAAAGCCATCTTTGCATATGTACTTAGACACAGGAAATAAGTAAACGAATGTTTCACACTTAAAATTTTCCAATGAAATGGAACTCAAGTACATTGCATCATGTATGTACTCCAGTCTAAAATCTGAAACATTAATTATGCTGTGTTTGGATTGCTTTTTGAATATTTTTTGGAAAATAGTAAACATAATAAGTGGAGAGAGATAGAGAGAGAAATGTCTCTCACCTCTAATTCTGTAATTCATGTGGCATGCTTTTACCAAAGTTTACACCACTATGGTAGACAAAATAGAAGACTCTTGCACGTTATAAATACTCTAAAGCATATTCCATAACAAAGTCCGTCCAAAACACGCCAAATACAGATACAGATGTTATGAAAACCATCCTTTGCTTCCATCCACATGTATAATTTAACTTAATAAAACCATGAATGGAAAAGAACCGACTATCGACATAAAACAAAAATGCCACAAGCAACAGATGGAATTATTTTGAATTAATACTTAAAACAGAAATTCAAGCAATAGATATACCTAACAGAAAAAGCAACTAACTGCTTACTGCCTTTAAAGATTTTTAGGCGCCCATTGACACGAACATATATTCCATCTCTGTGCAAAGAAAAAGAAATCATAAACAAAACACCGTGAAAATAACGCATCCTACAAGGAAATCAACAGACTCAATTCACCCGGCTCCTGTCACTATAGGTATAACAAGAAGAAGTATTAGTTTAACGTAGGGTGCATTGCTTCATTGTTTACACGGCAAAACTCCGTAGAATACATATATTCATACGGCATTGAAGAGTCATCCTCAATAATCTTGATATTTAATTAAAAATCTGTCGAGATTCAAATCAACCACTTGTCTCTTCTTCAAATTTTTCCAAAAGGTCAGCTTTCGCGGTAAACCAACAATTGATTTCATGTGTAGTAATAAAGGTCGAATTTTAAAAGATAATATACGTATGACTTTACTAATTGGGGGCCGGTAAGATTTTGGGGGCCCAAAGCGACCACTTTGTTCGCTTTGCCTCAGGGGCCGGCCCTAGACTCTTCTCCTAGTTATGTTCCTAATTGTAAGTCCATAAAAGATTTCAAAAACGGGGAAGAAGATCAGACAAATATCATACATTAGCAACATCGACGCCGTTTATTACGAAATTGGATTTATCATCACCGGAATCAGAGGCTTCACTGATCTGCTTCACCGTCACAGGAACTAGTCCATAAGTTTCACGACCCTGCAACACAACGGAAACCGCAAAAATACATCAGAAAAGAAGGGGAAACTCCGAAATCAGGAAAATGGATATTATTAGGGCTTTACTTTGGCCGGAGAAGAGCCGTAGTCTGTGGACTGGGAGGACGTGAACCCGCCGCTGTTGAAGGCGGAGTTGGCGTCAAACTGATTGGAGTACATCTCGCGTGAAAACCCTAGTTAGAGAGAGAGGAGGAGAATGACGGAAGGGATTTTATTTTACAAGCACATGTATCGAAGTGTTTCCCGCCATTTTGCTTTGTAGTTCCCGCCTTGTAATATGGTGTCATGAGCGCGAAAATACCCCGGCCTGGAGAAGTTCTTGGGTCCAGACCGTCCAAACGTATTTTAAATGATCTGTATTTTAGAGGGGAAAAAATGAAGAGAGAGAGAGAGTAGTGTGGTGACTGTAGGGCTGAAAATGAATTGAACCGTTCGTGAACTGTTCGAGTTCGATTCGTCTACTAAATGAACCGAACTTGAACCTCAATTTTAGGCTCGTTTCATAAATGAGCCGAACAAGAACGCAGCAGTATTCGGCTCAATTAGGCTCGCGAACCTGTAGTATATGTGTATCATGGGAATTTTATATAGTTATATAGTGAAAATTTTAAAACTTGTACAAATCTAAATGTTTACAATTACTAAGCATTTACTTATGTATATGTTTTTATTATTTTATACGTATATGAACATATTTATGTACATAATGAAAAATTTATTTGCAGTTTTAGACCTGTATGAGAGCATAAAAATATGATATTATTGAATCGTTAAGACTCGCAAACAAGTTCGAGTTCGACCCAAACCTGGGCAAGTTTGGTTCGAGTTCAGCTCGTCAAAATTTTCATTGAGTTCGGTTCGAACTCGAATTCGCTAAAAAACTTAATGAACGAATCTGAACATTCTAATATTCGGCTCGTTTACAGCCCTAGTGGTGAGGATTGAGGAAAAAGAAAGAATAAATTTGAGCCGTCCAGATCGTCGACGGGTCCCGCAAAGTAATACCCCTCGGCACCCAAAAACTTCTCCCCAGCTTGAGGGAAGAATTATGGAGTGCTTCTTGCTAGCTCATTTGGTTTACTTTGTACTCATCTGACTTGGGAAAAAAATTTCCATTGACTTCTACTACTCCCTCCGTCCCTTTTTAAATGTCCTGCTTTGTAACTCCAACTTATTAAAAAGACATCATCATTATACCTTTCACATCAACTTTTTCCTCCACTTTTCATACTTACCCATCATCATTACACTTTTACTCACTAACTTTTCAAATTGGAATCTACTTTTATGGATAAAATAGACAATTCACCAACTTTTACCCACTAACTTTACAAAATGGACACTTATTAAGGGACAGCCCAAAATGGAATACTGGACTGTAATAAAGGGACGGAGGGAGTATTTTACAATAACAGAAACAACGGAAATTTTTTTCAGACGATATGTTTTCCCAAAAAAACGTTTTTCGTCCAAAACAAACGGAACGTTAATGGAAAAATGAATGTTGGGTTACCTGCTAGGTCGGTGAGTAAGGTTGGCCTTAAGGGAGCCTAGATTGTAAGATTAATGCCGCCCAGATAATGACATTGTATGATTAACCTCGGTGCATTGTTTTCCGTTGTTATGATCGTTGAGGAACCCGGTTAAGTAGATAAGTTAGGGGTTCATTTGATTGGGGTATTGAGAAGAGGTATTATTTTTTCCGCCTCCTAAAACCGTGGGCCCAGGTTTATCACCTGGCAACCAAAAAACACAAGGGTATTAGGTTTCCCCCCTCTTCTCTTGTACTGGCTAATACCCCCTGCGGAGGGTAATAGTCCCTCCTCCTCCATTTCAACTACAAAATAACTTTATTCCTCATTTTATCTCTCATCAAAACCGAGTACTATTTTATCCTCTCATTATTAATACCTCATCCAAGCCAACTACAATTTAATCCCCCTTTCATAAATAGAGTCCTTCTACCACCACACCCATTTACACACCCATTTACACACCCATCCACACACCCACACTCACAATAAGGGTGGAGCCAGCACACACTACACACCCAATGTGTGTGGACTCCACCCTTATTGTGAGTGAGGGTGTGTAAATGGGTGTGGTGGTAGAATTATTGCATAAATAATACCCTCAATCATTATCTCGCTTCCAAACGAGTCCTAGGCGTATCCATCTAGGCCCAGTGCTGGACAAACTAGGGGGTTTTGTATAGTTTAGTTGTTAAGGGAGGAAGGTTTCTCGTGGATGAGATTCTTATATACATGATGACACATGTGTTTAATGGCTAACTTTTTTTTCCTCTTTTCTTTGAAGATGTTTTCCCTACTATATTCTCGTTGTTGACCTGTCAGCATGCGCCGGGTACAGAAGACGTACGGGCTAGAGGAACCGTATTCCGCTAGAGACAACACCGTCCTTGAGGAGGAATCCACCCAGCCTTTTTCTCTCCAGAAAGTCTATTGGCACAGCAGATCTGTGCACAGATTATGCATATGTCGCGTTGTGGGGCTCATTAAGGATCCCATACAAATAATACGAGCCGTTCATTATGTTTAACATATATTTTCAAGTGCCCCCACAAAAAATTAGCTCAATCCGACACCTATAAGTACTTGATCTAATCGTCTAACTTTTCATTCTCTAAAAATCGGAATGAAAAGTTAGATGATTAGATCACACTTATAGTTATCGGATTGAGCTAATTTTTCGCGGAGGCCCTTGAAATTTTTTTTTAAACACAATTAACGGATCGGATTATTTGTATGGGACCCTTAGTGGGCTCCACAACGCGATCTGTGCACAATCTGCTGTGCCAGTAGCAAGGTTCTTTTCTCTCTGTGTTTTGGAAATGAGAGCTGCTAATGGTACAACAATGAGCCATGTACAGATGGCTTTTGCGCCCATCTCGGGTCCCGCAAAGATGATCGGAGCCGCTCATTTTGTTCAAAACATATTGTTTAGGGCCTTGTAAAAAATCATCTCAATCCGATATCGGTAAGGACGTTTACGAATCATCCAACTTTGCTTCAGAATTTAGGCTAAATCAAGATCTTATCGGAGGAGTCAACTTTCGATCAAGATCTTATTTATTCTTCCCCATTAATTTGTACTCCTCAATCATACGGTTTTAGTAGTTACATTAATCTATCAGAAAGTCTAAGGGTACATAAAAATGGGTACAAATTTTGTACATAGATTTTTCGTGGGGCCCACTACAGGTCCCATACAAATGATTCGAGCCGATCACTAAATGTAAAACAATTTTTCAAGGGTTCTTGCAAAAATTTAGCTCAATCCGATACTTATAGATATTCAATCCAATCATCTAATTTTTCATTTAGATTTCAAAATATGAAAGAGTTAGATGATTGAATCGAACATCTATAAGTATCGGATTGAGCTGATTTTTTTTGCAAGGGCCCTTGAAAAAATATTTTACATTTAATGAACGGCTCGGATCATTTGTATGGGACCCGTAGTGGACCCCACGAAAAATTTATGTACAAAATCTGTACCCATTTTTCTGTACCCTTAGTCTTTCTGTTAATCTATTTTCGGGCGTTAAACTTAAACAATATGTTATCCATCCACATTGCAAAAATGACGATTTTAGTAGGTGTCCGACTCTTATGCAAGTTTACAGATAACAAGTTCACCTACCGTGTAGATTTCGGCCGGGTACTACTAGGCGGCCGTGTAGTGTGCTGCGTAGGACGGCACACGGATGACCATTCTTGGCAATTAATAGTTGAGATATGTTTTTTAACTTTGACCAGTAATAATTTTGTTTTTAATCTGAACCGTTGATTGATGAGATCGATGGTTGTGTATCGTCCTACACGCGCATTGCACAGGGGTGCACTACAGCACCCTATGTATTTATAATATGATCCATCCCTTTTCCATCGTATGATGTGTGGAATTCCTCTTTATTATTTTTTAAAAAATAAATAAATACAGTTTTATGCTAAGAATATTAGCGTTTGTGCCCGTTCGATGCACGGTATAAAAAAAATCACATTGGTGGTTTTTGGTCCCCGTGTATCGAACGGGCTCAACGCTAATTGATAAAAAAGATAATTTCATATTTTTTCTGGTCCCCTGTTAGATACACGCTAGCACTAGCCTCATTCTCCGCACTGATAGACATATATGTGTGAAAAATAAATTTAGAGTACCACTTGACAGTATTCCAGGGGTATAGAACAATCCCCCCCCCCCCCCCCCACTTTCCCACATATTTTTCTCTCTCTCTTATAAAAAAATCAGATTTAAAGTTTGGAGATTTTAGAGGCTCAAAAAAATTTGCATAGGATATTGATAGTTAGATAGATAGATGGATGATAGATAGATAGATATCATCCAAAAGAAATCACTTATAATAAGGTATATGGGAACTCTAAGTGGCATAATTCTACTGGTTACTCTCCTTAGAGCATCCACAGCGGAATAAGTAAAATCAAAAAGTTGCTAAAGTTAACAATGTTTGCTCAAAAAAGATCTCACATTGGAATAACCAAACTTAATTAGCAATCTCTTAACAAGTCATCAAATTTTGGCATTTGAATAATCAAAACTAACAACATTTTGCCAATAACCAAATTTAGTGATCACCATATTTTCTCAATTAAGTACACGCATCATTACACACAAACATTATCTCTCTCTCTCTCTCTCTCTCTCTCTCAACAATGTTATCAACAAATAATTTTAAAAAGCTATTTTGTCAGAAACTTTTAAATAAATACTGTATAAAAACTGTTTTTTCAATTTTAAAAAAAAACTATTTTTGTTTTAAAAAAATTGTATTTACACAAAACTGCTTTTTTTACACAATTTTCTTTTCATAAACTATTTTAAACTTAAACTGTTTTTTTTTCCCAAAAACTGTTTAATAAACTTTTTTTTTCCCAAAAACATTTATATTTAAAAAAAATATTGTTTTAAACATAAACTATTTTTTTAAAAACTAGGTTTTCAAAAAATATACGTGAAATGAAGGGGAAAAGTTTGGAGGAAACTGAGTGAATGAAGCAATGGCACATTGGTTTTGATTATGAGCAAAAAATAACCAATGTGAGACTTGACATTGTTAACTTTAGCAACTTCTAAATGGATAATCAAAATCTGATGTGATATGTTTTGATTATCCACTTTTGCTTATTTCACTGTGGATTCTCTTAAGATCAAAATATGCTTTATATATAGAAAGTTATCCTAACATCCTAGGGGTTATATACGCATCTTTTTTTTTATTGGCAAAAAAAGATTTTATTAATCATTGAAACATCAAACAAGTTACAATGATTAAAAGGATTCAAAGAAAATGTCATCACAACGAGAAAAAACTGACATTCTAACAAAGATTGACACCCCAGCCCTCGATAATCATTTGCCTCTAAGAACCCAAACAGTTGACGAGGAACCAACCATAACAGGAGAAAGCAAGGAGAAACAAAAGAAATACAATAGCAGAGTATACAAAGATAGAACCGGGGGAGTGTGCGAAGCGTGCTGCATGACTGTCGGCGCCGCCTTGCCGGCATCGGTCCGACGATCAGAGACGTCCACTGCGTAGAGCTCGCCAAGTACTACAAGTGTACCAAAAATCAATTTGATCAAATATTGTAAAGTGCTTCATCGGAATACATATAACTTGAAAAAAAATGAATCCTAATGGATACGAAACACTGGATCAAAACCACTGAATCCATTCTATTCTAATTATATGTGTTCTGACGAGGCACTTAATGATATTTGATCGAGTTGATTTTTGGTACACTTGTAGTACTCGACGAGCTCTACGCAGTGGACGTCTCCGATCGTCGGACCGGTGCCGGCAAGGCGGCGCCAGCAGCCACGCAACACGCTGCGTAGCACACTCCCCCGGTTCATACAAAGATAATCAATTGAGACATAAAATCTTCAGGCCTCCCATTGCTGTCTTCCACATGGCTCAGATATTTCCAAAAAAAAATTCCATTTCTAGTGATTTGACGCATATCCAAATCAACGATCGATGACTTAACACATACCAGCCAGACAATAATTTTGTGAATAGAAGAGTAAGACAAAACATATTGACGCTATCTTAAGTGTTATAGGAACGATTGTCATGACTCATGCAAAACTATCCTCCGAAAATGTTACTATCTTATTATATCAATAAAATCGATAGTGTTAAGATCGAAACTCATAATTTTTTTTAAAAAACAAAAGAAGTAAAAAAAGATATCACGGATAAGGAATCGTGTCGGGGAGAGGGGGAAAAAAGAAAGAGGACAACGGGTCGGGTTGGACGGGTTTGTGTTGGCCCATATTCGACACGACCCGTTTATTATTTGACCCATATTTGACATGCGACCCATTTCAACCCGTCCAGACCCGTTCGTTTGCCACCTCTATGCAAAACTATCCTCCTAAAATGTTACTATCTTATATCAAGCTTCGCAGTACTAAAACTTGATTTATTTACTATGCAATATAATTATCTATATCTCGTAGAGACCAGTTCTTTTTTAATTTCTAATTTATGCCTCGAATTCACACAAATATTTTACTAGTGAAAGTTGGAATTTTTTTTTATTTTTACGTTCCTCGTTAGTCCTCAAGATAAGTTGGTCCGAATACTTTCAATGCTAAATCATGATTACGAGTCCTTCTTTTTAAACACAAAATATCTACGTATATCCTTTCAGAATTTGTTAATTGATTCTTAGAGCTAGGATGATACATGAGAATTGAGATACTTGAGGACAAAAGTGATCGGTTGGATCAAATAGATTGCTTACATCACAACAAAATGATAGTGATTGATAGGCGCGTAAATGTTCACATACGCACCCGTAATTTATCTTTGTTAAGTCCATTTATATTGTTACTCGGAGCTTAATACTTAATTTGTGTATTGTAGATTTTTGGAATCGTAATATGTTAAAGCCGACTAAATCATGGGTTGAGCCATATTATTTTTGCTCCAGCTGATGCATTTCTGGGTGGGCCCAAAAGGCTTACTTCTATTAGTATTTATTTTGCCTGAGAGAGAGTTTGGGACAAAGGAAAAGAATTGGCCCAAGCTAATTCTCGGCAGCGGGCATGGCCCACAATGTCTGGAAAATAGGGCTGCTACCAAGGTCGGCTACAACTAGGTATAAAAGGACAACAAGCACAAGAGAGAGGGGGACTTTTTTACACGCACATATTACTGGAGAACGGAAGCCGAGAACCGAGAGCAGTGCAAAAACCATCTCTGGCGTTGGATCACATGAGTGAACAGCAACAAAGAACTTCGATGTTCTCGTTTCCGATGTCCGGCTAATCCCTTTTCTAGGGCGTAGATGAAGTTCGAACTCTGAGTAACGATGTTTATGTTTTGATTTAGTGTTTTATTATTCGAATCGTGGTTGTATGACTTGAGGATTTATTTGCGATATTAATTTTCTCTATCAAATCTTGTGTATGATTTTCTAGATTTTTATGCACGTTCATACAACGGTTCTTAATTGTTTGTGATAACTGAGTAAGATGGGTTATGCTCCGTAAGACGCGCCGTGCTATTAGACGATCCGTGCCATAGAGACGGGTCGTACTAGTAAGACGGTTTGTGCTAGGCGGCGATACCCCATGCTATTTTGTGATTCATAAATATCTTTAGGCGATACCGTGAGGGCCTGCAAACCCTAACGATATCCGGATTGATTCGAATAATTAACCTTTATCATCGCATAAATATTGTTACGATGGGTCGAGTGGATTCGAAACCCTAGATCTTTCCTCTCATAAACTCTCTTTACTTTTTAATTGCTTTATATCTCTTTAGTTTGCATAATTTAGCTTTTAATATTTTCGAAATCCAACAATCAAATCTCTTTCCGAATTAAGTTAGAAATTAATTGGAACAACTGCAATTTAGCCTTTGTAATCCCTGAGGACAATACTCGGAATACTTACCACTGTTCATTTGAGTAGTAGTAATTGTTTCGTTTTATTAATTATTTTTGATACGAAAACGACACGATCAGTGATCTACGATTCTTCTCGCAATAAGTGTTCTAAAAAATCGTCACTTAAGGCCATCCACAGTGGTATAATAAAAAAGGATAACCAAAAGTTGACACATCAGCTTTTAATTATTCACTTAAGAGGTTGTTAAGCTTAACAATATTGAGCTTCACAATGGTCACTTCTAGTCCATAACCAAAATAAGGGATCCACTATCTCTCTCTCTCTCTCTCCACTCCCTCCATTTACATTTTTTTTAGGCAAAAATATATCGATTCCCTCTTTTAATTTTGAAAAAAAATCAGTGACTTTCTTACCTCCTATTATGATTTTTTTTTGGGAAAAAATAAAAACGGGAAAGAAGAGTGAAATACCTTAATCTGGCAACGATGGGTTGAATTGCTGATGATCGAGAGATACGAGCTTTCACTTTTGGAGTGAAAGAAAAAGAAATAGTTTTTGGGTGAAGTGAAGAAGATATAGAGTAGGCGAATAAGAGAAGAAGAAAATATCAGTTGAAATACGCCTGTGTACAAATTTTGGAACTAGTTAACTTATGTGGTGTGGGGTCCACAAATTTTGATTATTGAAAAAGGTTGCTAATTTTGGTTATCCAAAGCCCAAAATTTGATTATTTCTAAGGATGTTGTTAAGTTTGATTATACCATTGTGAGCCATTTTTTGCACCAACGTTGTTAACTTTAAAAACAATTGGCTTTTGATTATACCACTGTGGATGGCCTAAGATCTTAGACAACGAGAGATTGTTTAAAATCAACTTCAACGAATCTGAGAAGTGTAAGTTAATTTCATATCAATTTTCTTAATTATTCTAGCTAGCGTGTTGGATTATTTTTTTTCAGTAACTGCCGTGGACTTAACCTTTCAATCTATTTATCTGTTAACTCGATCAAGTAGACGTGTTGATCTTATCGTTTAGTCAAATAAAATATTAAAAATACAAAACATTGCAACACAACTAATCTATCTTTTGTGTTAACTCCACCGATTTGTATTCAATTTTATGTTTTTATGTAATATCTAAATGGATAGAGATACTTCTCATTGTGGTATATGCAAGAATGTCTTTTGCCGATAAAAAAAATATATATATACGCAAGAATGTTGACAAAAGCCTGAATGATAACTTGTTCATTTTAAGCAAAAGTTTTGAACAAATTAGAATTTATTTGACTTTGTATTTCATAATTAAATAAATAAAAAAATATAGTTTTCACAGTTACTTCATTTTATTTTATGCATACTACGAGTTAGTGTCAAAACTATGCAAGAAAGAGTGTTTGTAAAAATATATACCTAATTTTGCATACTGCAGCAATAGAGAGCTCCATCAACTTACTCCCTCCCGCACAAAACACGACCCTTTCCTTCTTTAGATAGAATGTAACTAGCTATAAACACGTCTTTTTAACAAAGTGTCAAAAGTTTTGACTCAAAACTAACGAATTGTGGTTCTTTGATTAAAAAACATGCTTGTCTCCATTCGCGTGCATCCATGTATAAGTAATTTATAACCCGACGATTATTTTGAATAATCAATATTCATTTTAGGTATTTGATGGAACTTAAGCATATGTAGATGGAACTTTCAAAGACAAGTCTAAATAGCAATTCAATTAATTCTAGAAGACAAATTACTGGGACTGATTTCTTAAAGACAGCTTGTGGTGAGTTTGGCCTAAATTGATTTTTTAATGCAAGTGTCATTATTGAATTTTAGTGATATTTTTTTGAATATTCGATAAAATATTTTGGAACTGATCATTTATTTTGACGAGAGGACTAAAAAAGTATAAATATGTAAATTGAAGTTTAAAAAAATCAAATACAATGACACTAAAGACAACTATTCCAGATTTGTTTTGTATTTAGCAAAATTTTATTAACCTTGGTCCTTACTTTTTGTTTTTAAAAATTATCACATGAAAATGATAATTCATAAATTTTGATAAAAATTTGACAAAAGTTTAAAAAAAAAAAATTGAACATGGAGAGTTCAAATTTTAGAAGAAAGTGATTACTCCTTTCAATCTTTACAGGGGCATACACAAATTTTTCCCTCAATCTCAAATTTCTTGTCCATATTTTGGCTTGGGGGTCGTTTTTATTTTACTTATATTCATCAATAACATTACTATAAATTTCAAAACTTCGTTTAGCAAAAGTACTTATATTTACTAAATAAGATTCATATTGCATATAAAATGCATTCTACATTATTATATTTAAAAATGTAAACAAATTTTGGAATGTCTAGAACACAGTGAAAGTGAAAAACGAGAAAGTTTGAAACGGAGGGAGTACTACATCAGTAAGAAACTCCCTTTTACTAAAAACATATTCTTATTTTTCAGAAAAAAGTTTTTGAAAACCCCTAGATCGTAGGTATATTATTGATTCGCTTTATTTTTATTTCTCCATATCACTTTTTGAAAAACCCTAACACTTGTTGATGCTCCATATCACAATACAATTATACTCTTGCACTTAGACACTCATTACATGTTGAATACGAATCATTTCCACATAATTACAACTCGATAAAAAGAATATAAGAAAATGTGTGTTCGGTCAATGAAATTGCCAATACAAAAGAGTTCGGTTTTTTGGAGCTTATAGTTTTCTTCAAATTCTCGGGACATGGTGATAAGAAACCCATTTAGCCCTGAGGGTTAATCCGGTTGGTTAGTGAGTTTGTTTCTCATGAAATTGACAATGGTTCAATCCTTGGGATCAAGTTGCAAAAAAATAATTTCTTATAAATTTCTTAATTTTGGTGTAAAAGACCTGCTTTTGACTGGATTAGATAGAGAATTAGTTGAGTGCGTAATCTAGCCCGAGCGCCACCGTCTAACAACCAAAAAGGGGGAAAAAAAACAAAAAACCTTTTACACGTCCAACTCAAAACAAAAAGAAAATCTCCACGTGGTGCGATATTCTCGCGATTGTTCATTTACGAATAGGGACGTGGGACTCTTCCGATTACGTCAGTCAGAATAATTGCCCGATCACAGCGAGCCGAGTGATCACTTCCTCGGAAGCTCCGTTCACCGGCGATTAAATCGCCGGATCTGACATCGCTTGTGCTATATACTAGTAAACTAACGAGTTTGACGGTCTTAAAATAAACAAAGAAAGAGTATACCAACTCATATTAGTACGTCTGTTGCATTAATAGCAATTTACACCCTTACACTTTGTACAGGTTCCACCCCGGACTCTGAAATCAAATTCGGGACGGAAAGTACATTTATCTTTCCAAAGTGTTGTGATTTTTTACCAAATTATTACTAGCATGGAAACTAACCAACTACCTAACTTACGAATACACAATCAACACACACCAAGAAGACCCAATTAGCATTCAATGAGAAGATTCAACAATTAGCATCCCAAGAACTCACTTGAGTAGTGACATTAAAATCTTATTAAGGAGGTTATTTGAGAGGTGTTTTCTCTTGTAAAAATGTTATCGTAATGTTACAAACCCAAATGGAAACATGACTCTTTTGGTTGTACGATGTTCATCCGTCAGCGAACCAAGCACACAAGCTTGGAGCATAAGAGCTCTACAACATAAGGTACTCTGCTACTCGATGTAAAAATTTGGAACATGAATAAAACAATAGACCAAAAGATAGGATAAGAAATAATTGTAATTCCCAAACAAGATGGAATCTACAACTAACAATTTTTATATACTTTATGACATATATTGAGGCAAAAGCCAAGTGAATACACAAATTGGAGAACACAACAACATGAATTTTGAATCGGTTAACAAATTTTCAAGGGAGAAAAACATTGCCCCTATTTATTTAAGTCAAGAATTTCTGTCTATTTTGCGATGCATATTGATTAATAATAGCCAAGTGAGTACACATACTGGGAAATACGTCACTGCTGTGTTTGGTTTGATTTTTGAAAAATAGTAGGAGTAATAAGTGAAGAGAGATAGAGAGAGAAATGTTGAAAGTAGGAAGAATTTAGAGGGAATTTTTAAAAAAATTCTTTTTGAAAACTAAAGAGAACAAGGCGGTCGTATTTTGATTTTTTAAAAGGGGTGCATTGCCAGTAACAGAAGTTCAGGGGGCGAGGTGTCATTGGCCCTAATTTTAAAGTAGTGACTGATGAGCGAACGTTTTCCCATCGGCCCCACCCCTTTCCCTCTTTTCAATTGAAAATTGATTTCTGATTGATAATCTCTCTCTCTCTCTCTCTCTCTCTCTCTCTCTCACCACATCCCCACTTCTCCCCACTCCTCCCGTCTTCCCCCGCCGGCCAATCAACTGAAGTTCAGCCGGAAAAGATCTCGTTCCTCTCTCTCCAACACGCACGCGCTCATATTCACAGGTACGCTTATACGTATCCACACGCACAAGTACTCGTATCTTCACGAATTCAAAAAACCGTAATCGCTTTTCTTCTCGATTCCTAACCTTCGTCTCTCGGCTCTGAACCGAATGCCTGGCTCGATTAACAGGACTCGGATCGCGCGCGCTTTCACACCTCTCTCCAGCTGAAGCGAGGAAATTCGAAATCGTGCGGATTTTTCTACCAGGTTGTTTCGTTTCCTCTCGATTGACGATGACGAACGATCGAGTCACTTAGGGTTTTACTGTGAGTTCGCGGAAGTGAGGATTGTAGTCTGAGCTTCCGGATTCGTGCGATTCTTTCGATTCTTTTTTATTTTATTTTATAGTGTTTGAGTAATAGGGAAAGGGGGTTGAATTGTAGAGTGTGAGGTTGGAAATTAGTTGAGAGATGTCGAAGGTGATTTACGAGGGGTGGATGGTCCGGTACGGTAGGAGGAAGATCGGGAGATCCTTCATTCATATGCGGTACTTTGTGCTCGAGTCCCGATTGCTTGCTTATTACAAGAGGAAGCCTCAGGACAACGTGGTAATGCCTCGGATTTCTCGAATTTCATTGTTACCTTTTCAATTTGCGCATTTTTTCCGTATGCTTTGTGGAATGAAAGCCAGACGAGAGTTGAAGCAATTTGTTGGTTGCCTCTTATTGAAACTAGAGAAAGTCTATATACACAACTCTTGGCCACAACTGCGTCCGGATTGTCCGAAGCCATTTGAATGCATGTGAACGGCTCCGGACACGGTTGTGTCTGGCGTTGTGGTCGAGAATTGTGTACGTAGCATTTGGGTTGAAACTAGGCTTTAGGTGGTTTTGTGGAGCTCGATTAGTTCTGGACGCCACCTCACCACCCTGCGTTCGCGGATCCAACTTCGGATCTCCGTGGTGAAGATTGGTGGTGGCTTGGCCGGTTGGCCCTGAGGCGAGATTTTTTAAGTACAACAATGTACTTGTTATGGTAATTCGTTGATGTAAACCCTAGCGTATCTGTTCTGTTGGCTACCCTAGCTTGGTTCTCTTTTTATCCTTTTGCAAATATAAAAGGAAAATCGGGTAAGCCGTAGAGCAGGCAGTCTTGTGGAACCATGTATGTCTGGGTGTCTTGTTTCTTTTGTTGCGATTTGATTTGATTTTTCTTCATGCTATTTTTTGTGTGTGTATGTGTATGTGTGTGGTTATCACTTATCGCCGATGTTTTAGCACAGGATTAAGTTACCTTGAAAGATAGTTGGCTCCCTGATATTTCTTTCTTGTGGAAAAGAAAATGGAAAGAGTACTTATACAACACCATCTGATGATGCGCACTTGGTGCTTGGTACCATGGCATTCTTTTTAGACTAAACGATTTCAGTCCTCAGTTGCAGAATTGATTCTTTTGTGTTCTATGTCTAATTAGGTTCCAATCAAGACCTTTCTCATAGATGGCAATTGCCGGGTGGAAGATAGAGGCTTGAAGACTCATCATGGACATGTAAGTTGCTGTCTCTTTTGTCGTTTATTTTTGATTTATGCCAAAAGTTTGAAACTGGGTTCTACTGCAAACTCACGAACTTATCTAGTTGGACAGTGAACAAACTGTTGGTATGTTCCAACCTTGAGTGACACTGAAGGTCCTGATTTAACACTGTTGGCCTTCTAGGCCAATGCTACTCGGTTTGTTTCTCACACTGGAAGTTAGGGCTTAAGTTTCTTTGGTGTCTTGCATAACATGAATAAAAAGAAGGAAGAAGAAAGAGGGGCGAACGAGAGGTGATATTTTGATATTCACTGTCAGTATCATATTCTAATTGTCAGGTTTTTGCTCTGTGGTAGATATTTTTGAGAAGTATATTGAAATGGCGTCCTGGGCAAGACAGATTGTTTAATCATTTGTGCTTAAAGAAACAGAAAATAAAGGACTCAATTGTGCATCCATTTCTCATAGTCATTTAACTAGTGTAGCTTGTTAATACATGTCTTTACTCGAATTAATTGCTACTCCATTAACACAAGTAATATGCAGAAAGCATCGTGATTGGTCGCATTTACTTGCTTCTTGCACTCCTAATGTAATGCTAAGACAAGAAGTTCACAGTGAAATCGGAGTAATTAGTTGGTCTTTACCTTTGGCATGTGGGTACTCATTTGATATCACATTTTGGGCACATTTGTGTCCCCGTGGTCGTGGCGAGTGCGGGGTTTTCTATTTTTATTTTATTGGTTGGAATCAGGGTTGCCATGGAGTTTAAAAGGTTGCGTTTGCTCGTTCTATTACATGTTTCAAAAGGTTTTTGCCACATAATTTAAGATGGGTAGCAGTTATACAGCGTAACTACAATTAGGAGTGTTGTCTATGAATTGCTATTCAGCCCTAAAGTTGCACGGTATGGCATATCTGGCCGAAGTTTTTCTAATATTAAGTGTGCATGCCATTTCTTATCTAGATGATGTTGAATAGCTTGATGTACATTGTTGGGTCCATTTTCTAACAGCTTAACCTTTTGGGACCAGTGGTAATAACTTATTTTGGTATCAGAGCTCAGGTTGGGAGAGGTCTTGCGTTCAAGCCTCTCTGTTTGCATTCTTCTTATCTACTTCAAATTCAGTTTAAATTTATGTATGAATGTTTGCATCTCCGCGGGCAAGCTCGTCTTGCATGTGAGAGAGGGTGTTGGATAGCTTGATATTCTTTGTTGGGCCCATTTCCTAACAGCTTAAACTTTTGGGACCATTGGTACTTAATAGCTGGAAACCTAATTGCTTTAATCCGGTGCCTCCACTTTTTCCTTGACTTCTTGGCATAGAAGGCTGATCTTCAATGCTCTAGCTTATCTAGGTTATACTTGTAAAACCTGTTGTTACCACCAATGTTTTTCGTTGTAGTGGATCATTTATTTGACGAGTATGTTAAAATATCGAGGTAATTGTTGGGATTCACGATTGTTGGGGGATATTGTATGTTATTTATCAGCTATCTATAAGTAAAACAGGGCCCTTCAACAAAATGGGGCCGTCACCACACGGTACAGTTACATTGACAAGGTTGAAGCTAGCACTGTGTTCCAGCGCTTAAATAAATGCTAAATTTGTTGCCCAATGTATGGTTTTGAAGTACTTTTTTGATAAAAACTTGTACTACCTTGAACTTCTAAGTTTCTAACATTTCAAGCAAAATTTGAGCTTTTTGAGGTACTTTTTGCAGGAAAGGAATATCAAATTAGCTAGAAAAGCGATTTTTCGAGTATTTCACATGGACAAGAAATAGCAAAAACATATTTTTCTTAACCCCTTCTCGTTTAAATACATTTCTAAATATAATTTACAGTACATAATCTTAAAAAATTATGCAATATATACTACAAACAAGTGTTCAGGGCGTGTCCCCGTACCCATACCCAATATGGGGACACATATCCCAGTATCCTAAGATTTAAGTTTAGGAAGGTTTGACGCCTGGACTTGTACCCGCACCAGATACTCGCAACCGATTGCATGAATTATTGTTACGGTTTTCTTTTGATGACTGTTATGACTTTGAAGGCAGGCCCAGTCCCAACTTGTGGCTTACACGTCTTCTCTCTCTCTCTCTCTCTCTCACATTGATGCATAAGTTTGTTTGGGCTTGATCTCAAAAGGCACAGTACCATCAACCATGATATGATTGAAATTTGCGTGGGAGTATATTGTCTGTGCTAAATGTTTGGTGCTGGCAATTATGATTTCGTGGCATGTTGTAGTATTCCTTGATGAATATCTCCTAAAATCGTCCTTTTATTTATTTATTTGTCACTTGCAGATGGTCTATGTTTTGTCTGTCTACAACAAGAAAGAGAAGTACCATCGAATTACCGTGCGTAATCTTTTCTTCCCCTTTTCTGTAGTTTTTGATGAAGATATAATTCTTATTCGAAACATGGCACCGTGGGGCATTAGATATTCAGAACGGGGACGTTGTATTTTCCAGTATTAGTTAGGTCATGTTGTGTAAATTGGAAATGCATCCCTGGTAATGTGGCTTGCTTAAGTTAATGATGCCATAATACACTAGATTATGTTAGTGAGTTAATCTGCTGCTTGCCTCGTAAGTTTATTTTTTGGGGTAAGTTAAATCTTATGTCAAAACAAACAAACCAAGAGCAAGGACACAGAAAACAAAGCTCCAGCCACAGCTAGAGCAAAGCAAACAGCCATCAGGAGCAACACCAGCTCCTACCAAACTACAACTCTATCCAAAACCAAGCACAAACTACAAAAGACTGAAGGACCAAACTTTGTTAGAGATGTTCCATTCATCTTACGGAAGGTTGCTATTGCAGGTGCAGGATTCTGTATTTGAACATAGTGTGCATTGTAGTCGAGGATTTTATTCTAATCTTTTTCTAGTTATTATAGCCTTTTATTCATCTATATAATCATGCCCCTTATGTTCAAGATATCCTCCCCCTTTATTGCAGGAGTCGTTTTTTCCTTCATAAACTGAGAGCTTTCAGTCATTTGATATGAACTTTTGGCAGTTGGCCCTATTTGTCATAATCACTCTTTTGGATTTGGGCCGTGTCCTTTTAGTCACATTTGTTTCATTTTTATCGTGTATTTGCAGATGGCAGCATTTAATATCCAGGAGGCACTTATCTGGAAAGACAAAATTGAATTTGTTATTGATCAGGTTTGTTTCCTTTGACTGCATTCACTCTTTCCCCTACCCTCTCTACCCAAAACACATAATATAACTAAAAAAGAACCTAATGGTAAAAAGAAATGAAAATACCTGTTAAGTGATCTTCTCATCTATGCTCTTAAGCATTTTAGCTGAAATTGTTGCTTTGCTTAGATTGTATTGCGAAGACAGTCATTTTCGCTAGCTGTAGAGAATTTTTGCTTAATGCTTTTGTGAACTCTTTTGCAATTTTTGATAACATATTTATTTAGATGGCACCTGATGGTCATGTCTGTGGTATGCTGATGCCGCGCAGCCTCCTTTTACGAAATTATTTGCAAGAAGAGATCACGAATTTGTTTATGTTAAAGATTCTCTCTTTGAAACATAAACACAAATATGTATGAACTAGAGGTACTCCCTCTTTGAACACACGATAATGAGAAAACTCTCAATTTTTCTTAATTCGATAGCAACTAATTTGCCCTAAGGCTAACATCTCAATTTATAGTAGAGCATTACTAAAATACTAAAAAGGAAATAAAATCAATCTTTTTTGGGTAAATTAATAAAATCAATCTTAATTCTTCTTGACCAAGCATCCTACAAAATAGGAATGATAGTTCAAAACAAATTAGGAAACTAAATACTTCTTAGAACACTTATTCCTAAAATTGAAACTCCCCAACAAAATTACTAAAATCAAAATAAGGAAAACTAGAAAAAGCTATTTATTAAGTTATTTCAATTTCCATTCTGCATCATTCTCCCCGTCTTGAAGAAACTCATCCTCGAGTTTATATAGTTGAATTCGTCGAATCTTGTCCGCATTAATCTTGTACTTCAAATTGATTTTTCCAAACCCAAATTGTAAAGAAGAGTCTTGAAAAATAAAAGTAACAGTTGCCTTCCCAATTTTCTCTAAGTACGCAACCCAAATATTGTTCTTCACAGCAACTCCAATATATTCCCAAAAAGGATCCGCGCATTGATTATCCCAACCAATTTCACCACCTTCAAGCATGGTTTTAACTTCTTTTTGTAATATTTTTTGATTTTTTCCTTTGAGTAATTTTCTCCACCGGTTCTTCGTCAAAAACTGGTGGCTTACCCCAATCCACTACTGGATCTGGAATAATATTTGATGCGAATGGCCACTCAATGGTAGCTTCATTCACCATTGTCCCCCCTTGACTGATGATAACCAGCCAAAGGTTTGGTGATAGAAATATCATCCGACACCTCCTCTTCCGGAAACCGATGTTGAACTAGACGACGGCGAGGTGGGATTGCAACTTCAAAAGCCTCCATGCGTTGGGTAAGCGACCCAATCGCCGCCAAGACTTGCTGCAACCTTTCCTCCATTCGAGCATCTCGAGCAACCTCATCTCGCTCATAGACTTCATCAACACTAGCTGTATGACCTCCTGTTCCACCTCGACCTCCAGCACGTCCTCCGTCCATAGTCAGGATTGGAACGAGAGCTCTGATACCAACTGATGCCGCGCAGCCTCCTTTTACGAAATTATTTGCAAGAAGAGATCACGAATTTGTTTATGTTAAAGATTCTCTCTTTGAAACATAAACACAAATATGTATGAACTAGAGGTACTCCCTCTTCGAACACACGATAATGAGAAAACTCTCAATTTTTCTTAATTCGATAAACAACTAATTTGCCGTAAGGCTAACTTCTCAATTTATAGTAGAGCATTACTAAAATACTAAAAAGGAAATAAAATCAATCTTAATTCTTCTTGACCAAGCATCCTACAAAATAGGAATGATAGTTCAAAACAAATTAGGAAACTAAATACTTCTTAGAACACTTATTCCTAAAATTGAAACTCCCTAACAAAATTACTAAAATCAAAATAAGGAAAACTAGAAAAGCTATTTATTAAGTTATTTCAATTTCCATTCTGCATCATATGCTATAGTGTCTTCTATTTTATTTCTGTGGATGCCTGCAATGGAACTGATTACGTGTCCATAATTTGCAGCATCAGGGGTCACTAGTTGCCAATGGTAACAAGTATGTTTCTTTTGAATACAAATCTGGAATCGAAAATGGGAGGAAATCTTCCTCATCTGATCAAGAAAGTCAGTAAGTGTCTAATTCCCTTGCTGAGTACTTGATGGCTGTTATTTTTAGATTTAGGGATGGTGAAAAGTCATGTTTGGACCATGGACAATTTTCTTGGGGGGGACACAATGTCGTTTAGATGTAAACTTTCCTTTTAGTTCCATCTTATATAGAATGGCTTCTGAATCATGTAGAGAATTGCTTCAGTTGTGATTATTTGTGCCTTCTTAATTCTGTAGGTACAGTGCCCCTGAGGATGTAGACGATTCGCGTCCAAATTTGCTGCGGAGAACAACAATGGGAAATGGTTGGCTGTTGGGTTCATTCATTTATTGGCTTCTAATTCCTGGAGTGTAATCCTTTGCTTCATTTTATAATCAATGTCTTTTTCTAGGTCCTCCTGAATCTATATTTGACTGGACAACAGAAATAGACTCAGACTTGTCAAATCAGAATGCAAGCAATCAAGCATTCTCCAGAAAACATTGGCGTCTTCTCCAGAGCCAAAATGGTTAGTTATTTTTTATAATTAGGTTAGTTCACAGTTCAACACAGGGATGACTATCATAAATAGTTATCCATGGGGAACCTGAATAGTTTAGTTACTGACAATGTTGTTGTGGCATCAATTACCTTAATTAACACTTTCTTACTTATATGGTTACTCGCAGGACTTCGCATTTTTGAAGAGCTTCTTGAAGTTGATTTCCTTGTATGGAGTTGGTTCTTTGATTTGCTCCTTTGCATTGCATGATCTAGCTTTGAAGTGTGTTTATTCAAGGCTTCTTATTATGTATAGTGTTCTTTATCCAGCCAAAAAGCTGTAGTAGAGCGATGAAGGCTGTAGGGGTTGTGGAGGCTACCTGTGAAGAAATATTTGAGCTTGTGATGAGCATGGATGCAACACGGTTTGAGTGAGTACTGATTTGGTAGTTTTAAGCTCTAAATGGAGTAGTTTTAGATGTTAAGCTATTGACTATTGAGTTTGTCATAACCGTAGACTTTGATCGCACATCAATTCGTTTATCCATGCGTTCCATGCGTTCAACTGGAAACTAGTTGACATAAATTTATCAAGCTGCTATACAATTCTTATTTTATGGACATGATAGTATCTTGTAAAACATGTCTGTAGACATAGTTTAAGAATTACGGCCAGATAGAATGCAAGATGCACTGTTAGTAGAGTAATCCGATGCTCGGTCAAGCAAATTCATAATTTTAGGTCTGTTTTTATTGTCCAAAATATGTAATATAGTAGTACTTATTAGGTCGACTAAATGACATCTTTAATTGCCTGGGGACGATAAACATATGTAATCATCAATTTTTTGCTCCAAATCATGTTCAAATGTTTTTGTCTGCTGTTTTTCCATACCTTGAAAGAGTACTATGTTGTTAGCTTATGAAACTCCTTCCGTTGAAGGTTTGAGTTTTAGATATCCATGCTTTGCCGTCTTTCATAGTTAAGAAGTTTGATATGCAGATTATGAACTAAATATTGGCCAGCTTGTAGAATTGGGAACTTACTCCCTAATAGATCAGTCTGTTCTTGCAGTCTTAGACTGTTAGTATTTGCAGTTCTGGGGCTCTTAATTTTCTTGGACGAGATACTCGGTTCATGGAGATTTTCTATCTTTTGTGCCCAATTAATGGTTGTACAACCAAACTATATCGTCAATGTGCTGGACTGCAAGTGGAAGCAAATAGATGAAGACACTTTACTTGGGGTTATGAAATTCGTCAGTTGTCCGAGTCAGTGTTCTTAAAACTTCTCCTCAAGACCAATTGCAATGTGCAGAGGCTCTTGCAAGAGGCAGCTCTCACTGTAGTTTTCCGGGGGGAAGACGACAAATATTCTAGGTATCGCAATGGGTTGTGTTTGCCCCCATTTGAATGCTAGGCTGTAAGAATTAACAACCAAGCGAGGGGCCTCTCATTACCGCGGACCCATACTACGCGCGGTTATAGTACAATTTTAGTAGTACTATTCTTGAAAATGGTACATTGTGAGTCTGCTCCATTATTTCCATTGTTTTGGTTTCTTCATCTTTAATACAAACAATTTAAATTTTGTCCCCTCACTATATTTGCTTACTAATGTGAGTGTCTAAGCCACTAGACTACTTACTTTTTCAGGAAGGACAATAGTAGGTTTGGGAATTTTGGACAGGATCCTTTAATGTGACTCTAACATGACACGAAGTTAGAAGGTTTCAGTCAACCAAATAACCCGATGGTATGAAAAATGTGTTAAGAGTCATGTCATGATGGTATTGAAAACATGTTCATTTTTGGTACGGATTAAGCAGGTTGTTTATGTCTAACATTGCTACGTGTCTAATTTTATGTACATTTTTAGAGGTTTTTTTTAACTGAAGGGGTTATTAGTGTCGACCCGAACATGACGTGATTTTGTGCAGGTCAGGTTAGTGTTAACTGTTAAGATATGAGTTAAGGGGTGCACACCGGCCCGGTAGCCTACCCAACCCAGCCCGCTTTTTTCGGGTTTGGGAAGAGTATTTAAGCTTATAGGGTCGGGCTGGATTGAGATTTTAAGCCTGTTTAGTAAATGGGTTGGGTTAGGGAAAATCCCTTAAGGTCCAGCCTGGCCCGATAAAAATAAAATAACTCATTTTTTTATATGATGTGTATACATACATATATACATACATACATATACATATATACTATGACAGTAGTAACTCATAGTTGTCTTCATTTTTTTTTGTTGTGCTCTAAGTGAAATGCTGTGAAGAAGTGTGATTTTACAGGAAAGACACTGGAGAAGTTTTTGCATGATATAGCTTCATGGATGTTGGAGAGTTCCAACTTTTTGAGCACTTTAATTGCTTTTTGTGGAGACAATTTAATTGTTAGAACTTTTAGGGGTCTGTTTAATAGTGGTGTGATAACTTAGAACTTTAAGTGTAATTATTTCGGTCGTGAATTCTAAGTCGTGAATTCTAATTAGTGATCTTTATGGTTGATTTGGGATACAATGCTTTAGAAAAAAATAAATGGACTTATTGGCGGGTTTGGGAAATAAAGTTATAATTGGGCAGGACTTGGGATTATTAATTGAAGCCCGATTATTTATTGAGCGGGCTTGGGTATGAGCAAGCCTCATTATTATGTAGTGTGAGTCCGACCCGGCCCGATGTTTGTGCAGCACTATTAATATGACATGTTAAAGTTAATAGGTGTTTTGACACGAATTTGCACAGTGAAAGACTTTCTTTCTCTGATTCCAGTGTTTCACATGTTGATGTTTGTCATCTTAGTGAACTTCTCCAAATAGAAAATTGGATAATCATTGATAATGAGTATTTTTGGCTATTGAATTGTTATGTCAGAGTTACCGAGTATGTGTTGATGTTTTGAGAGATGTATGTAGGAGCCGTTCCACTTTTGTGGGAAAAGTACTTTTTGAAAAAGAAGGCAATTTCAAGCTCAAAAATCATGTGTTTACGCAATTAATTTTCCTACCAATATGGATCTTGTTTGATAGATTTCATTGAGATCTTTTAAACAGTGCAAAAAAAATTGAAAAATTATTTTTCATTTTCATTATATTTGAGCTTGAAATTACCTTCTTTTTCAAAAAGTACTTTTTTGGAGAAAGTGGAACGGCTCCGTACTGTCGTCATTCGTCAGTGGCCATCTATTAGGTGATTCAACTTTGCTTCTTTTATCTCCAAAGCTCTTGTGTCCAACATGAGCCCTGGACTGTCACCAATTAGCTCTAATAAAATATGGGTATGTTTTTCACTTTCTATGCCTATATTCTGGATTTTCATGCTGTTATTTTCTTTTATCCGTTTTGTAGGTGGGACTGCAGTTTCCAGTATGGTAGCTTAGTGGAGGAAGTAGATGGGCATACTGCGATACTCTATCACAGATTACAGCTGGACTGGTTTCCAGTGTAATAGTCTTTCCTAGTTATTGAAGTTGGTGTACTCTTGATAATTTCTAGTCATGTGTGTTTATGGAATCTGTGCATCTGGTTTTTCACCATGACTTCACTGACTCTGGTGGGAAATTTTTAAAGTTCAAATGTGCTACCCCTGTTGATTGTAGGAAGCTAGATGCATACTTGAACTGAACTAGGAGTGCAAACACATGGCAACTATGCATAAGAGGGGAACAAACACACGACTTTTATATTCTGATACTCTGTTAAATAACCAGTTGACCTAAAAGCTTAAGCTGACCCAATTATGTCTACCAAGCTCTCACAGTGCTGTTTGGAAAAACTTCTAATGAAACTACACTAGAAGGCTATGTTGCATTTGGTTGTAAATGCGAATGTGATCAGTTATCGAATCTCACACTGTTGTTTACTAGCTAAAAAAACACATGAAAAAAGCTAGTTTCTTTTTCCTTTACTACTGCTGAACTATTAGTCAAATATGAACAACCATAACTCTGCAGCTTAACTACATATTCTTGTTGAGGAGTCAAGTTAGCAATAAATGAGGTAATAAAAGCCTAGGCTGCAGTAGCTACCCAATTATGCGACTCTTCTTGCACTGCTTCTCCTTTTACTGGGAATGTTGTAGAGTTTCTTATTTTTCAAGTTTCAATTTCTTCATCTCCCAATTTTGTTGAGGGGAGACAGTTTCAATACCGGCTCGCCCAGTGTTTTAAAAAGCTCTAAGCGCCACAATCCCCTGAAGCCTAGGCGGGAGGTGAGGTGCACGCCTCATTAGAGTGAGGGCACATTGTACAAAATAAATAAAGTTGTACTATAGGCAAAATATTCAACATGAGAAAATACTGTTCACAATAAAGATAACATTCCAAGTGTCCAAAGCACTGAATACTAACAAAGCCTCGCTCCTCATTCGAGCAAGGTGCAAGTTGTAGATGATAAATAAAGTTCTACTATAGGCAAAGTATTCAGCAGAAGCAAATATTTTACCTTTAAAAATAGCAATCCATATGTCTAAATCACCAAATACTAACAAAACATAACATTAAAAAAAACTAGAATTCACAATCTGAACTATAGGATTTCCTTTCATTTTGTGCAGCTAGGGCTGCTCCCAACTGAGACTTCATAGTTTTGACTTTAAAGGATTTTATTGAATGTTTTCCCAACTTGTAATCCTTTATCAATTATTGAGATGAGATATTGAACAAATCTAGTAAAAGACACTGACTCTCACACCTCATGCACTTCTTGCCTCGGCCGTAGCTGCGCGCTGGAGGAGCCTCATTCGTGCTTCACGAACTTCATCTCACTTCAAGGTGTTTTAGGCATTCTGGTTGACCTTAGCGCCTAGGAAAGCAAGGCGCCCACCTTTTAAGCACTGGGATGGACTTTTAACTGTGTTGCAATTGTTCTATATGGACGCAAATTCAAAACATTGACTGCAGCAACAGGTCCTTTCCTCTCTTCCATAGAATATTTAGCTGCAACATTAAAGAGCACAAACCAGTTTATTTGATGTTCAGATGCTTGTTTCACCAGCCTGCAACCTCCCAAAACGTTTTGTTTATCAATTTGTTGGTAATCTATCAATCCCAGCCCATTTGTGCACCTTTGGAGACCTAAATCTTTGCTTGTTTGCTAAATCTTTGGTCACAGATAAATTGATTTTATTGAGCCCTGTATGACATGTAATGCTTTGATTGCTTACTAACTGATTTTTTGGTGTTAGAGCCAGTAGGAAAGTGTTTTCTTACACTTCTCCTACATGACATCTTTGTAGCACTAAACCTGGTGGCATCATTTATTAAAATGCGTTTGCATCTGTGTCTTGCGCTGTGACATAGTTGTAAGGGTTTCATGCTAATACCTCTAACGAATGGTTTATAGCTGGTAGGACGGTATATAATCACTCCTCTCCTGTGTCACAAACATTTGCTACATTCAACCTTCTAGTTCTTTCAATGTAAAGAAAACAGGTCTTTGATGTTTACATCTGTCTCTCTGGGAGACAGAAATAAATGATTTTACAATGCAATAATTTGACAAATTTTCCCATTGTTGAATTTTTTCCTTTTTGAACTGCCAAGAAGGTCCAATATCTTTCTTCTTTTTACATTTTTACTTTGTTGAAACTTGAAAGAGGCAATGATGATACAAATGGAACTGTTGCAGGACTGTGTGGCCCCGCGACCTTTGTTATGTCCGTTATTGGCGCCGAAATGATGATGGAAGTTATGGTATGTGTGTCCGTCCTTTTGTTCACCTTGACCTTTTTCCCCTTTTCGCCTCAATTGAATTTCCCTTGTTTTTTTTTTTTTCAAACTTTGTCGTGGTGCAGTTGTGTTATTCCGTTCTAGAGAACACGAGAACTGCGGTCCACAACCTGGATTTGTCCGTGCCCATATTGAGAGTAACCTCCAAATTGTTTTTTTCTTTATGATTCAGACTGAAAAGAAATTTCTTTATTCTCTTTCATTTTCTTTCTTTCTGTCCTATTTATTGACTATTATATATATGTCTTCCATTTTGGAGTAATAACCCTATTAAGCTGTCCAGGCGTTTGTATGTGTGGTGATGTTCTCAGGTGGAGGATTCAATATTTCCCCGCTGAAATCTCGAAACGGTAGACCTCGAACTCAGGTACAGCACCTTATGCAAATTGATCTGAAAGGATGGGGCGTGGGTTACGTTTCATCATTTCAGCAACATTGCCTCCTTCAGATGTTAAATAGTGTTGCAGGTAAGTAAATATATAGAGTTACTGCTTGTTAAAGTTTGGAGTGTCATCAGATTATTGTTGTGATGGTATGTGCCACTTCTCTTGATTTGTGGTTGCGATGTGAGAAGAGAAATGTGTGCTGGAAATGTATAAAGGGTTGATATTAGGATGATTTTTGCATGAGTATAAGTTTTTATCTCTTCAAATCTATGACTGGGTCAAAGGAATGATTGGGGTTTTTAGCGGAAGAAATGGTTTGAGGTGCATAAATATTTTGGATATTGTGGTCTTGTATTTGTTGAGTTACCAATGGTCCTAAAAGCTTAACTTGTTAGGAAATGGGCCCAACAATGTATATCAAAAATCTCTCACCCTCCCTCACGTGCAACCGCGTCTTGCACATGGAGATGCAAATTTTCATAGACAGAGCGAAACAAAATACAAAGGGGAGAAGTAGAATGCAAAAGGGGAACAAATGTGAACAGAGAAACTTGAATCAAAGACCTCTCCCAACCAGAGCTTTAATACCATGTTGAGTTTCCAGTAGTCCTAAAAGCTTAAGCTGTTGGGATTTGGAAATGGGCCTAGCAATGTATATCAAGCTATCTACGGTATTCACAAATTCGCTAGCTTCTTCACCTGGTTATTGCTGTGTGTGCATGTGTCATTTTTTCCTTAGCCTCCTCATTCCAATAACTTTCCTGGATTTTTTTACATCTTGTTAGCCTTGTGGATTTTTTTTAATTTAATCAGCGGACCTATGTAGCTTTTATGATAGATGATGACAGTAAAAGATGTATCGTTGTCTTCTTTCAATTTTAGTCTCTTTGTTTGAAAATTAAGTTTCTCAAGATTTCTCATTCAGACATATTGACATATTTTTTCCTTCTTTGTTATTTCAGGACTGCGTGAGTATTTTTCTCAAACAGATGAAAAGTGTGCTCCTCCAAGAATCCCAGTTATGGTAAATATGGCTTCTGCCTCTGCTTCAAAGAAGAGTCAAAAGCTCCAGGATTCCTCTGTTGGTCCTTCTCTTGATCAAATTAATGCTGCAAACAAAAATGCAGTGATGATGGATGAGTACTCTGATGACGACGACGAACTCCAAACACCTGACCAAGAGGTTTGCACTGTATATCTTCTCAATTATGCAGTGATGGATATGTTTTGATCATCTGTGCGCACTTCTTCTCAATTATGCCTTTTGCATAATTTTCAGGCGTCCTCATCCGGCCTTGAGAGTGAAGTGAAGAAAACGGGTAGATGACGAATAAATTTTTGTTCTTTTACTCACAAGTCATTAATCCCTTGATTTTGAATCAAGTGGGGCTTCTGTGACGGTTGTTTTCTTGCATTGAAGCTTTAGAGGATGAATGCACTGATCAAATTGATTTGTCCTGTTTCTCGGGTAACCTACGACATGATGACCGGGATAATGGTCGTGACTGCTGGAAAATATCTGATGGAAACAACTTTAGAGTTCGTAGCAAGAATTTTTGTTATGACAAGTCGAAGGTCTGCTAATCTTTTGCATTTTTTTCCCCAATTCATGCATTCTTATGGCCCTGTTGAGCTTGCTCTAATTTAGTTGTTGCAATGCGTGTCTGAAGATTCCTGCAGGTAAGCATCTGATGGATCTTGTTGCTGTTGATTGGTTCAAGGACACAAAGCGGATAGATCATGTTGCTAGGCGCCGTGGCTGTGCCGCGCAAGTAAGTATAATATGCAATGTTGTGTCTACCATAAGGCCCTTTCTGGTTCTTTAATTCCTTCTTTCCTCTTATCCTGACAACTAAATACTAATCCTTATCGGTTAGCTGCTTTTTATAACGTCTGAAGTTGCCTGTAAGATAAGATGTTAACTCTCTACCCAACCTTGCTGTAAACGTTTAGTACAATCCTAGTTTGTTTTTTTTGCAAGGTCATGTCTTTGGGAGGGCTAAAATTGTTTACATTACTAATCTCTGGTGCTATCAATAATACGTATGCTCACAATGGGATAGTTACATCATCTAACTGCTATGATGGTCTGTTATGCTACTATTGCAGCTTCGGTATAGTTCATTCTACCTTTGAAGATGAGGTGTAAGAATAGGAGGGGAATAATCAATATGTTAATATTTATTTGGCTCTTGCTTTGAGAGAATAATGCAGCAATTTTCGAGTCCCAACGGTTTAAGGCATGTAGATCTTAGATCTGGATGGGGAGTGGGATGGGTTGTTGATTGACTTGATTGCAAGGGTTAGAAAGTCTTGATCACAATCAAGGCAGGGTTGCTGGAGAGTGGAAATCTTTGTATAGCACCATAGCATGGAGAGGTGGCACACACTATAAATATTGCCAAGTGATGAGGTTTGTTAGAACACGTGGCATCAAATTAGTTTGAGTCTGGCACATAACTAAGAGTAATGAGGCCCCTCTTGGTGGTGTTTGGCTATAGGCAATGTATCAAGGGGCACACTTTTAGGCGGCCCTTCCTTTTTAGCGTCCCATACGCTGTTGCGTTTAGGTCCCTAAGTTCCCAAGTCTTGCCTCCTTGAATTAGGTTCTTCAACTGTGAAAGCTGTGGAACTCATTGATGCAATAGGTTTAAGGATATGTATGTCATTTTGAGTCCTTTGTAGTCGAGGGTCTATAAATTGGAGTCTAGAGTGCTCATTAGGTAACTTTGATATATTGATAATACATATTTGAGAGCTTTGCTCCTTGTATTCCCCTTTGAGGGATTTATCCCTCTTATGGAAATCTATCCTTGATTTGGTTTGCATCACGCATCGGGGCACCCGAGCTTAGTAGCCTAAAAGACCCACCTTTGTGATATGTCCCTCCATGCTGCCATGTGGGCATTGTAAACACCAGATTTTGCGTCGTTTTATGTTTACCGGGAGCTGTGCACTCTTCTTTGGTTTTTCCTATGTCAGCAATTCGGGGGCTGACGTCCTTGATTCGTGGAGATTAATTATATAGTAGTTGGGGCAAAATCTGGTGTTTACAGTTGCCCCTCTCTGTTTGGTAGAGCCTGCCTGTACCTAACAAAGACTCGATAGAAGGGTTAGATTTTGCTACACTCGGGCAAGGAGGTTATCTGTTCATGGAAAACATGCTGATTGCTGAGTTATAGATAAAGTTCAGAGAAGAAATACTGCCTATCGTTTGACAGGAGAAGATCCTGCTTGGGAAAAATGTAGCAAGGATACGTAGTCTTGCATGTTTCCAGTTAGATGATGAAGAGAGACCTGGCTACCGTCTCGAGAGTCTATTGACCTGTGAAAGTAGGGGAGCATCTGCTTGCTGCCAGACAAACTGCTCAAATTAGGAGGGATAATTGGATTCTGTCGACCTGTGAAAGTAGGGGTACATCAGCCTGCCACCAGACAAGCTGCTCAAATCAGGAGGGATAATTGTAGTCCGTCGACCTGTGAAAGTAGGGGAACATCTACCTGCCGCTAGACAAACTGCTGAAATCAGGAGGAGGGAAAATTGCAGTCCATCAACCTGCGGGAGTGGGGGAGCATCTCCTCACACAGGTGAGAAAAATGTGCTCATGTTTAGTATGCGAAGAGGCTCAAAAGACCGTTCATCGGTTTAAGAAATGCTTAAAATGGTAAACAGCGCAAGGAGATCTCAAAATTACCTAGAGCTTTCACCGATGAATCTTGTCAAAAAACTCTTGTGCACACAATCCAAAGCTTGGAGGCACTCGAGGAACTTGAAACTATGCTCCGAGGGTTAACTTTCGCAACGAATGACGACCGAAACAGACCATGGGAGATCAAGCTTTGGCCAAGCTCCTTCTTCTCCCCCTTGCTGCCGTGATTTCTGCTATTGGGAGGCAGAAATGCTTCCTTAAATGGAAGCACACTACTTTGGTCAATGATAGTTTGACCCCTGGACCACCCTTGGGCCCAAGAACTTCCAAAAATGATGTTTTGGCCCCTGATTCGTGGAGTTTCTCCCAGAAAACTTTGTAAATACTCTAGATCAATTCTTTACCCCAAAATAAGTGGGGTCTCTTCCTTGAAAAATTATGGATCCCGGAAGCTCATTTCTAAGCATTAAGCCCAAATACTCTAGTACAATTCTTTACCCCAAAATAAGTGGGGTCTCTTCCTTGAAAAATTATGGATATGTCCCTGGTGGGCTCGGAAGCTCATTTCTAAGCATTAAGCGTACCTGATGAGTTTTTCTCCTGCAGATAACAGTGGGTCACTTGGGTATCTGCATCCGGTTCTGCATGTACTGCTACTAATTATTGCACATTAATGTTACCCAAACATGCGGTAATGTTCGCCTGTAACTATCAAAACTTTAAGAGGCGACAAGGATGGACATAGATCTTCTAACTGATGAAACTTGGTTATTTTGTAATCGTTTAACCAATGAAACACATGTATTACCATCGTAATGGTTGTGATCAATGATAGCCACTAGTTCTCTACAGTTGGGCTTGTTTCATGAAGATCCCGGATGGTTGTGATCAATGATAGCCACTAGTTCTCTACAAAATAACGAATGCAGTAAGCAAACTCCGACAAGGAACTGGCTGACCGAT
Organism: Rhododendron griersonianum; assembly: GCA_018127125.1. Taxonomy (NCBI): domain Eukaryota; kingdom Viridiplantae; phylum Streptophyta; class Magnoliopsida; order Ericales; family Ericaceae; genus Rhododendron; species Rhododendron griersonianum. The sequence continues at coordinate 20,385,050 of CM030794.1, read as the reverse complement.
TGTTTCCACTACAAGCCACTGGAAATGGAAATTGGGATTCCTGTAACTCTGCTATCTTCTCCTCCTCCTTCGCATGCCAAGGATGGATTTTCTTAGTCTGCGACTCTGCGACATATCATGCTTTAAGGGTCACCCTACATCCTTGAACCGATAACCATATTTCGGCTAACCTAGCCTCCTCCGTCCCTCGGGACCAACAAGGGGTAGTATAAGAATATTCACCTGTTGTCCATCGTCTATGCCTTTCGGCTTGATCTTAGGCACTGACTAACCTTCCGCAGACAAACCTTGTGGAGGAACCCTTACGTTTTCGGGGCATTGGATTCTCACCAACGTTTGTGCTACTCAAGCTGACATTCTCGCTTCCTCCATGACTGCTTGTTTTGTGGGTCGCCTGATTTTCTTGTAATAACATGTTGAAATGGTTGCTAAAACTTAAATGTTTTACTGTTACAAAAACTTTTCGTAAATTAGAAAATTCAGGTGAAGAGCATCAGCATAACTAATCCTATGGGTACCTGGGAGCATTTAAGAAGTTTTCATCATAATTGTGGTCTAATCGTCATTTAATATCTAAGAAGTACTTAATAATCTATTTTAAATAACACTTGCGTGTCATGACACAAACTATTGAAGGTAACCGTAAATTTTATCATTACGTCTCTATCCACACTCCTTGGTGTTACTCATCACCATCATATGTTTAGTGGGCTTCTTTTACTTGAATTGGTGACCGCTTGCTTGGGCAATTTTTGGTTTTTCCTTGTTTCCTTTAACTACAGATTTTTAGATTGTTCAGGAGTGGAATCTCTGTTCGTGAAAATGTATCATTGAATGCTTTATCGTGCCGTATTAGTTAACCTTTTTTGTCCATTTGTGCACAGGTTGCCTCAGAAAAAGGATATTTCTCCATTATTTTTAACATACAAGTAAGTTGTTTTTAAAGGGGATTTGAAATACTTAGCCATCTGGAGGCTGGATTTGAAATACTTAGCCATCTGGAGGCTGGAAGAGAACTAACGTTGTACTTTTACAGGTACCTGGTTCAACACATTACAGTATGGTTTTCTATTTTGTGTCTAAGCAATTAGTACCTGGATCACTCTTGCAACGGTTTGTTGATGGGGATGATGAGTTCCGTACAAGTAGACTGAAGCTTATCCCCGGATGCCCCAAGGTACGTCAAGTCTTTCTCATTTTTTTCTGTAATTCTGAAGTTGTGCGAGTAGAGTGTTGGAAGAAGCTTCTATATCCAAATTCCACTTCTATGGTTGAATAGTCTATATTCCACAAACATTCATGCGATCATCTTCCTTGCAAAGTAGTTGTTTCCTAATGATTGCAGATGAGGCTATTGTGATGAACTCTAAAATCATTTACGCTTAATTTGGTAATCTGGGAATGTTGACGTTCTTCAACATCTGTTGATATTTGACGAAATAATGCAAATCTAGTGGATAAACATTGCGAGGCAACTGAAATTATATAATATCTTGACTATTATTGTGCTGATTGTAGTCATTCTTGCAATTCAAGTTTTATTACTTTAGTTTGGTTTACCGCGTATTAATAACTACTAGTTACTTGGTTCCATATTGTTAAGTACTAGGGCCAGCTACGCTAGTTACCCACTTGTGTGATGTGTTTGACTTCAATTTTCCATTTGCGTTGAATGCACATAATTAGTAACGGGGGATACACCTTTTGATGGGAAATGGTCAAGTGGGGTGCACCTGACTATATACTTCAAAGGTAAATTAGCAATAGTATCATCAATATAGATTCATTTTGACTATCTTCGCTTGCATCAGAAACATCACCAGCTCCTTAATTTATTTCAATATGCTTAGTAGCAGGTATGTTTAAATTATCCAAACTCGATTGAATGGCATTGAGGCTATTTTTTAGATCCTTTAGGTACTTTGGCGGATTACCAAGGTTAGTACAGATATGGATAAGAGTTAGGTTAGTCCAGTTCAGCTGCTTGCGCAATGAAGAATTGCCATTTTTTGAGCTTGTAAGACCCGTTGAAGTCCCCGAATAAAGGGAAAAAGAAAAAGAAGGCTATAGGTAGGCCGTTTGCTATTGCTATAAGGGCTGCTTTTTTGTGTCTTATGGAATCTATTACCTTTGTACATGTTCAATCTTGTGTCAACATAAAAAGGTTTTGATCTTAGTAGCAAGATCCTTCTAAAATGGGTGCGCTTCCAAGACGGGAGCTCGAATCGGTGCTCCCAAGATGGGAGCTCGCTCCCAACTAAGATGGGAGCTTATTGGGCGGTTAATTCAATATGGCAGGTTAAGGCCAGGAGAGACATGGCAGGTTGTGTTGTAGTCTTGTAGAGCCACTGGAGTAAGCCTAATATGAATTAGTAATTTCACCAAACACTTGGCATGCACAATCCAAGCCACCCAATCTGTTTGAAAGATTACCTAGTTGGAGAGAGATAGTAGTGCTTGGAGCTACAATTAGGGCATTATGCAGATAATATTGCCCCCGATTCACATAGTTTGTCCGCTAGAACCCAAAAACTTGAAAAGAAGACTTCTTTTCTTGATAAAGCAATCAAACGTGAAGGTCTTGCATTCGACTCCATATTGTAGTTGCCTTTGGGAACCGATGAAGCAAGAACACCATATCAAAGAGTTTCAGACTAATTTGGAGTTTCTCTAAGAGCTGACCCATCTCTAAGCATTCCTCGTTTCGCATGGATTCACCGGGCTCCGCATTCATAGTCTTCTCAAACTCCGTCATCAAATCGTCTCTATAATCTTCATTCATAATCTTTGGATCTTTGAGACCCGTTTCCTTAATTGACGATTCAAGGTAATCAAGATTTTCCCGCTCTCAATGAGTTCTCTGCTGCGTTCAAGTTTCTTCGAGAAAATGCATTGATTTGTAGGAAATCTTCATGAATAGAATCCGATTGTTCTTGAGACTATTCCATGGCGAGCTCTAATCTTCACTGTCCAAGGAAGGATAGGTCTGATACCACTGATAGGTATGCTCACGGAAATGACAAGAAAGACAAACGAACAAGGAAGAAGTTTATTGAATGGAATGAACCTGTACACAGGGAACCTTCCGTCCCACTCTATGCAATACAATTCATGGATCCCATTAACTAAGCTCACCCTCCAATTTATACAATCAAACAAACTATTTTCCCCGCCTAAACTAACCAACTACCCACTTGACTGTTAGTGCCATACAATTGCTAACTTCTTCCCCTACATTCAGTTACTCCTGCCACGTGCCCAAGCTTCAGCTGGTATCCATAGCTGGTGTCACGTCATGTTCTCAGTAAATGGATTAATGGTTTGGGGGAGTTAAATATTTTAGTTTGGCAAGAAATTTTTGAATTAAACAAAAGGTGCGACAGTGAAGGAAGGTCAGGTTTGTGTAGTGGGAAAAGGGGAATATGAAGAGCTTTATAGAGAACAAGTGTTAAGCACATGGCAGAAATTTAGGAAATCCCTTTGGTTCTATGGAGAGATAAACCAGTAGCACTTTCCATTGTGCAAGCAAGATTGGTTGGAGGCAAAAATTTAGAGTCATGCACGACTTCTGCTTTTGTTATATGTTTCTCTCGTTCTCCGTATACATGATATTCCAGAGGGTTGGTGTTGGGAGGGGGGAAATCAAGACTTTGTCCGTGAAGAATTGTCAGGTCAGGTGCCATTTTCCATGAAATAGTGTGAAGCCCATGAATGAGCCTATTCGTACAAAGTGAAAAAATAGGGGTCTAATTTGTCAATTTGAAATTGTGGGGACCAAATTGACACAAGTGAGGAGCTCTAGGACTACTGATGTACTATTATCTTGAAGGTGTGCTTATCTGTGCCATCACACTATGAACCAAGCCAAGCTTGATATTGCTTCTTAGACACGCCACAGTGCAGCCCACCATTTTCTTCGTCATTGAAATGTACTAGCCGTAACTTGAATTGGACAGGTTGCTTTCTGGTCGTACAATACTTAATTGTAGCTTTCGATTACTAGTTTTTGTGTTGCTGGTTGCAGCAAGCCTAGGAACATAAGCCGTGCCGCAAGCTAAGATGCACAAACACTTGTAGGGAGTACGCGTGTCATGTTAGATGCTGATACTTCTCAGACACTCCTCAAAGCATGTCCGACACTTATTCAATGTGTCTTAATCAAGCATCGAATCTCTAATGTAGGATTCTTTAGCGACACTTAGCGGACACTTCTTGGATCATCCAAACCCGTCCCATGTGATGATTGGTCTCACAAGTGGCATACTGAAATATCTGGCCTTTCAATTTAGTTTGTGTGAAGTTGCATGTCTTTTTTTGCTTTTGAACAAATTGTTCATATAATATCACACAATAAATAATAACTATATATTTCTGAGCATGTCCCAAATGTGCTGTGTCCTGCATGTTTTGGAAATTGATGCTTTGAATGTGGTGTCGTGTCTCGTGTCAGTGTCCATGTTAGTTTGGCTTCAAATGACGTGATGCCTCAATGAGTCTATCCTCAGCATGAGCACGGTGCTCATTTGAGAAGATGAAATTATATGGTTCAGGAATGGTCCTGTGGATAAATATACACATCTTAGGGGGTTTTCCGCTTTTGCCCCTTAAAAAACAAGTACTTATTTGCAATTTTCAAACTTAAAATTAATACGCTTACTGAAATCAAAAAATGTGCAATATGGATCTTGTTTGATAGATTTCATCAAGATCTATCAAACCTTGCAAAAAAAAAAAAAAAAAAAATTTTTGTAAGCTCATTATTTTTAAGCTTGAAAATAGGTCATTTTTTAAGTACTTATTTGAGAATGTGGAACGGGGTCTTACACATCCAATGTCATCTTGACTTGCAACAATTACCTAATTTATTTCCTGTTTTTATCTTTTGGATTGTATGTCGCTCTCATCCTGTGGTGTTCGAGTTAGTCTCTGTGTTATTTTTCTACGCTTTTGATATTCTTATCTTGTAGATTCGTGCTTGACTGTAAGCTGTCTATCATCGTTTAGGGCTCATGGATCGTGCGCCAGAGTGTTGGCAGTACCCCTTGTTTACTGGGAAAAGCAATTGATTGCAACTATATTCGTGGTCCTAAGTACTTGGAAGTAATGATCTTCTTCCTCCTTTCGTACGGAATTTTCCTGCATTAGTGTTAGTCTGATCACAAGTACTCCTTTGAAAAGCTTGGGAGTAGAACTAGATTTTAATCTTAAAACTGCTCTCTATTTTTTTGGCAGATTGATTGTGACATAGGTTCATCTACGGTGGCTAACGGAGTTTTGGGGCTTGTAGTTGGTGTAATAACAACACTGGTAGTTGACATGGCTTTCCTAGTACAGGTATGTGTATCTTGAATATTGAGGATTTAAATCTCCTAACTTACATCTTTAACGGGCATTCTATATGTAGACGTCATTTGTTTTTATGCTTCACATCACATGTGATAGGACGGTGTTATTGTGCGAAGACGGTCTAATGAAGCTATGATACCCTTTATCCCCTTGAGTCTCAGGGACCTTGTGTTTCTTGCGCTATGAATCTTTGTTAATTCTGTATGATATGAGATGCAGATAAAAGCCTGTTCCTAGGAGAATCATGATACTGTATATTGTTTATTTTCCAGTCTTTCCCTATGGAATTACTTGTGCCAGTAAGTGCAGTAGATGGACTCTTGTTTGTATTCTTTTCATCCCCGTTTAGGAATTCCAACTCGTTAACAAGAGATGTTATAATGACATTCAATTTCCAATTGGAAGGCGCTAATTTCTATATTGCCCTTTTATGCTCACTTTTGAGTACCTATTTGTGAATTGTGAGTGATAGTTTTGGGAGACTAAAAGTTTTATGCTTTGACTTTTGAAAGAGGACTACCTAATTGGGACTTCGAAATGAAAACATGGACCAATGATATACGAATGGTGGATTAACAATTTACGAAGGGAGAAATAGTCTTTCTTATTTTCAAAACTCAGTTCTCCTGCCCATGCAGCCCATCTCATATTGTCCTATATTGTGCTGGAAGATAGTTTCCTAATCCTGGGGGCACAGTTGATAGTTCATTGCGTTGATGATTATGGTCTTTTTTCACGGAGCACTTAATTGATTCCAGTAATCGTTGGACCTTGGATCGTAGCTATTATAGATGCAGAAAAAAATAGTTGTACTCTCAGAAAATTGTACTTTGAGGTAGATAATTGTTTTTTTGAACAGCTTGAGGTAGATAATTGTACTCTATGGTTTGTAGGATTTATCTTCGTTGTCAACTTAACTCAAGCTAATGGAGTGGTTTCCATTTGTTATTGCCAGGCAAACACTGTGGATGAGTTGCCGGAGCGACTTATAGGCGCCGTCCGTGTTTCACACATACAGCTAAAATCTGCTATTGTTCCAAATCTTGATGAAGAGCCTTCTGGGTAAATCTGCCGTTACTGTGGAAATTTATAGAAGATCATTTGTTTACATGTGCCATTTTTTCAGTTCCAATTTACCCGTCCATTTATTTGTCATTGTCAGTCTTACGGAACTGAATATTTGATGAAAGTAGTTCTTGCTTAGTTTCTTTTTAGGTTGAGGTATATATAGACATTTTTACTTTCCTTGTGCTTATTTATAAAGCTACTCTTCATCTTGCTTACTGTTACTGTCTTTTTAGTGTGATATTTCTTGGATAGGTCCAAGCTAAAACTAATTGACAACATGTAGAGTAGTAGCCTTTAGATTATATGAATCAAGTTTGGGTGGCGAACTTGACACGCAAAGTGGGTTTGAGAATCCTGAATACTGTCTTTTGTTGGCGTCTGTGTTGGGTAATGAAAATATCTCCGAAATGCAGAATGTGAATTGGATGCTTTTGAAGCTGACTTTTTCCTCTCTTTTTTTTGCCTTTGCTTTTGTTTTTTTTTAAATATGAGAGCATCACACTATAGTGGTGGAATTTAGAGACAGAATCAGGGTTTCTAATTTGGAGTGATGAACATAACTATTGTATAAATGGGGTGAGCCATTGTTTTGTTTCTTTTTTCTTTGAATCTAATGTGTCGAGCCTATGTAGTTTCGGAATTACTAACAAAACTACTAGTACTAGTATAGTTAGTTTGGTCCTTGTTCTAAGTTGTTTGGGGTGAATGCAACTTGTACTACTTGGTCCAGCCTCGAGGGAAAGTTGTGCATAAGCAAGTGTAAGCCACAGATGATTTGCTTATCAGGCATCTCTCTTTTCCTTTTTTATTGTGAATATGTACCAACTCCTCCATATTCTCAAATTCTGTCCACATCTCGGGCTCAAAATTATGATCTGAACCGTTTATTTTGTAGAACATGCAAAAAACTATCCCAACTATACAAAAATCTTTATGGTTTGATATAAAGGGGAACAAGTTACTTTTGTTTTCTGTAAATTGCTAGGGTACACTGTAGAATATCTTTACCATTCATTTTGCATAACGATTTATGTGTTCACACATCTATCGATCTCCAATCATACCTACGCGGTGAATGGTTTGGATCATAGTTTTGGAACCAAGGTGTGGACGAAAACTGATAGTATGGATGGGTGCGGAGAGGAAGTCATGCTGGTACGATTATGTCCTTCACATTATTACGAGATAGAGATGGTTTTGGTGAGCTTTACAACCCACAAGATACAACTCAAACTTGGCTTTGTTTAAGCTGTTTGAAGTTTTCAGGCAAAAAAAAAGAAAAGAAAAAAGAAGCTGTCTGAAGTTTTTTAAGATTTCGCTTTCAGTTGTGATCCTTGTCCACAGATGAATTTGAGTCCACGTACGAGGAGCAAAAGTTTGAGAATGAATTCTGAGCAATCGAAAATAGAAGCAAAACAAAACTATAAAACACATCCCAAAGTGTCATTCTGAGGGCGCATAATTTTCTCTTTACGGTAAACTTATATGAGAGAGATGTTATTTAATTTTATGTCACAACGAGTAAATAACGCATTTGTTATTTTATACTCCCTCCGTCCCATAAAGTTTGGCATTTTCAAGAATGCGTGTCATTTTTAAATTGCATATATCTTTTAATCTATAATGTTTTAGGCAATTTTTTGAACTTTGTTTAATAGAGCAAATTAAAATTTGTCAAATAAGATCCATATTGCTTATAAAAAACATTACGGATTGAAAGATATAGTTAATTTTTTTATAGGACTAGAATAGTGAAAGTGCCAAACTTTATGAGACGGAGGGAGTATCATCGTCTATAAGAAATACACGTTACACAATATAAATATGAAAACTTGGTAACCATACTCAATTCATAAAGTATATACTCACACAAAGGAAGCCTGACTGACACATTAAATCAAGAAAGTCTGCTGATTACAAGTACAAAGAACCAAATAACTAAATGGACAGGCAAACACTGTAATAGATAATTCGCCATATTATCAAAAGCTTATTTTCGGCTAACGAAATCCACGAAGGCATCCAAAGCAGCCTCGGAACTCGCCGGAAAATTTCCCTCAAACTTGTGGCCCAACGCGGCAGCCCGCTTGTGAACTACTTCATCGGTCATCAGCCTCTCAATCCCCTTCACTATGTCCTCTTTCACCATTTCTGGGAGATCACCTTTTGATATCATGTACCCCACTTTAAGGTGGTTCGCTATCAACTTGGCATTGAAGAATTGGTCTCCCCTAATGGGCCATGCCAAAAACGGAACACCGCGCCCGATCGCCTCTACCGTCGAGTTCCACCCGCAGTGCGATAGAAACCCGCCCGTCGAAGGGTGGCTCAGGATCATCAATTGCGGTGCCCATCCGCGTATTATCAAACCTCTATCACCAACTTTTTCATCCAAGCCATGAGGATAGTAACCTTCTTGTGCGGCATCTGAACCGGGTTTACCGCCAACCAATTCCGGGGGCGGGCCGTGCCGACCCGCATTTGGTTGGATCACCCATATAAATGACCAGTTGGACTCTGCCAGCGCATCAGCCAGTTGCGCAAATTCCTCCACGGTGGGCCCAACTTCGCTCCCGAACGACACGTAGATCACGGATCCACGTGGCTTCGAATCCAACCATTGGATCACCTCGTCTTCCGAATAATTCGACTTGTGTCCCGACCTAAAATCGCGGTCGTGGAGGATCGAACCGGCCGATTTCCAATATTGCTCCGGTAGTAGCGGTCCGACACCCCAGACCGGTATTCCCATCTCCTTGCCCAAATACTCTATGAACGGATGTTCCAGCTCGTCACACGTGTTCATCAGAGCTGCGATCGAGCCGTTCACCTCCTCCACCCACCGCGGTGGATCACCGATCTTCGGCGGGCCGCCCGGTGGTCCCTGTAATCCGGGTGGAGGAGGTCGATCCTGGCGCATGTGCCCATCTGGCAGTCCGAGTAATCCGGGTGGTGGTACACCCGGGCCTGCTGGACCGCCTGGCTGGCCACCCTGGCCTCCTGGAGGCGGCCCGTGAGGCTGTTGGTTCACATCCGAATAAGTCAAGGACATGTCTTCGGGCAATCCGGGAATGACCCGGATCTCACCCGGCTTCATATCCCCGGCCCGGACCTTCGATGACCCGAGTTCCACGGCGGCGTTGCACGCGCCGGAGGTGAGGACCGCCGCCGTCGGAACACCGAATTTCACAAAGACCTCTTTGCTCCAGCTCATCATGACATCAATCACGGCGCACAAGGGTCGTCGGGTCGGGTCACCAACACGGGCGGATAGAAATGACTCAATGGACTGACTCATTTGTTGCTGGCTTTGGTGGAAAGGGTTATGTCCGGGTACGGGTCCGGCGGCATCCGGTGGTGGCGGGAGAGGCCCCGGGGCGTCGGAAAGTTCGGCGATTTGGACGAGGGGTTGTTGGCGGAGGGAGGAGGGGACGGAGGAGGAGAGATTGGAGGAAATGAGGAGGGTAATTTTGTAATTTCGGGAGGAGAGGCGTTTGCAGAGTTCGATAATGGGGAGGAGGTGGCCTTGCCCAAAAAAGGGTAAGACGTAGATCTCTCCATTAATTGTTGCCATTTTTTTGGATTGGATTTGGATTTGGATTTTGTTGTGGGTTTTGGATGAGATACGTAGGTGTATATATAGTGTATATTGGGGGGTAGGATAGGAAGAGGAAAGGGAGAGAGAAGGAGAAGCTTAGGGACGAAGCAGATCGAAGAATAACTTTGGAGAGGGTTTTCTTTCTCACTTTAACGGTTGGATTGGATTGGATAACCTTTGATTCTCGGGGTTTGACAGTTTGGTGGAAAAAAGCATGGATGGATTTCTACGGGAGTCAGATACTGTCCAGACCCGTCAGTTTGGCCTTTTGCGGGTTCTTTCCGGGTTCATAATAATAATTGAAATTGTTCATTTTTTAGAATTCGTTGAGACCAACGATCACGTCAAAAAATGACATTTAATACCATTTCAAAACGCATTAATGTTGTATAAAAAAGGTGTGAAACACAGGATGGCAACTCTTCAACACATTTCTCCAAAACTTAATGCATTTTTAAATGATATCAAACAGTATTCGATCAACATGATATCTGGTGTGGTCATCAGTCTCGACGAGCTCTAAAAAATGAATGGTTTCGATTATTGTTGTGGACCCAGAAAGAATCCACAAAAGGGCAAACTGGATGGGATTGGAGGCTAACCCATACTGGACGGGATCTGACTCCACACTGGAGGCTTTTTGGAAGTTGGATTTGGAGGGAATTGTAAACAAAAAGAAAGGAAATTAATGTTTACACTCCCTTAATTGATGCAATATGGTTAGATACTGTCCAGTATGGTTACCCTCCAGACCCCTCCAGTTCGGCAAAAAATAAGCCAGTAGGCTTATTTAGCCAAACGGGGCCTTAAAAAGGTGCCAGATCACTGTTGTTTCCCTCCAATTTCTCCCTCTAACGTTTTGTATTGTCTGTTAGTGTCCAGCTCAGCGGTTGCCGTTAGGAAAGTCACAGATTGAGACGGCAGGGGGTAAATTGAATAACGGAATGAAAGCTCAGGTGTTCAATTGAAATTTATTTAAGTTCAGGTGCCTATTTGACATTGGATTCAAAGTTCAGGGTTTTTTTTGAATTTTTCCCTAACTAATTGGATTTGGAGGGAATTGTGAACAATAAAGAAAGGAAATCGATGACTACATTCCTCTAACTAATTGATGCACATATTTTTTTTGTTTTGTTTTTTAGCTGATGAATTTACAAAATAGTTCCTGAAATTTGTAAAAAGTATACTCATGCAAGGACTATTTCGACTAAAAGACAAAAAAAAAAGAATGTTTGCATCAATTAAGAGAGTGTAGAAATCCATTTCTTAAAGAAATGTTGTTATAAAAGAGTATTACTTATTTGAGTGCTAATTTAGGATTCGAGAAGGACCACAAAGTTTAAAAAAAAAAAAAGAAGTCATGCACATGTGCATGAAAAATGAAAACCCCCCGTGTGTCAAAGTTTTCAATGTAAATTCTATCTGCCTACCACCGCATGTGGGCCCTACAAGACTTTTTTGTTACAATCTGAACCGTTCATCTTGTAGAACACGTAGAGTAGTATACCCGAGAAAAAAATTAGCTTGATTGGATATCGATAGGTATATCAAAACTTGAATTTTGGTTTACAGAATGGAGGGTCAGAGATTTTGAAGTTAAATTGTTTATGGTTGTCCATTTCCTAAACCGAAATTCAAATTTTAATATACCTATTGATGTCCGACCAAGCTCATTTTTTGTGTGCATATATTATTATGCGGACTCTACAAGATGAACGGTTCAGATTATAATAAAAAATAGTTGGTGAGGCCCATAACGGGCTGTGGTGGAAAGAATTTTAACTCTATTTAAAAACGAAAATTAAAAAGAGTTTCTTGAGCTATGACACCGACCTATTAAAGCAAGGGTACATTTTAGAGATGGTTGATCTAGTTTGCGTGAAATCTCAATTTTGTCATTCTAGTTTTAATTGTGTCATTTTAAATTCTAATTATTTATATTTTGTCTTAATTTTGTCCCTTTTACTGACGATGTTATTAGAACCAACACAACTCGTGGGCAAAATTGATATTTTTTCATCCTAGAGGAACAAAATTGGGACAAAATATAAACTCGAGGGACTATTTCAAAAAAATTATATTTTATTTTGATTTTGAAAAGACAAACCTAAGTATCTATTTAACCTTAATTATTTTTTTATTGAATAATGAAAATATATTGAGAAAATTAAAATATTGTTTTTCAATATATTACAGATAATATTATGAAATTCGAAAAATATTCCTTAGTTAAATAACCCGATGTAAAGTTATTTAACTAAAGAATGCTTCGAATTTCATAAAAAAAAAAAATTTAATTATCTCAATATATTTCGATTATTCAATCAAACAAAAATAATCAAGGTGAGGAAGATTTTAGGTATGAGTTTGTATTTGCAAAAATCGACAATCAAATGTAAAGTTTTTGGAATGGTCCCTCTAGTTTGCATTTTGTCTCATTTCCGTCCCTCTAGGAGGAAAATGTCCCATGAGTTCTGTTAGTTGTAATAATACCGTCAGTGAGAAGGACCAATTTCAGACGAATTATAAACTACTCCCTCCGTCCCTTTTTAAGTGTCCTGCTTCGTAACTCTAACTTATTAAAAAGACATCATCATTATATCTTTCACATCAACTTTTTCATCTACTTTCCCTATTTACCCATTATCATTACACTTTTACTCACTAACTTTTCAAAATGGAATCTACTTTTAGGGACAAAATAGACCATGCACCACCTTTTACCCACTAACTTTACAAAATAGACACTTATTAAGGGACAGCCCAAAATGGAATACTGGACTCTAAATAAGGGACGGAGGGAGTATATGGTTAAAAATGAAACAAGCAATACCAGAGGGACGGAATTTAGATTTCACGCAAACTAGATGTACTTTTTCTAAAAGGGAGACTTAGCCAAAAATCCGTCATATTTATATTTTTTGAACACAAGGACAAGCACATTTTGCAATCAAATATAAGGACAAATGTGCCTATGAAAGTGCCTAAAACCCTAGGGTACCCTATGAAAGTGCCTAAAATTACTAAAACCCTAAAATAGGAAAGTGCACCCTAAAATCCTATGAAAGTGCCTAAATATGTTTTGGCCTTATGGCTAAAAAAACTCAAAAAGTTGAAGGACCTTCACTAAAAATTATTTTACTAGTGTTCTTCCCCTAAATGAAAACTATTTTACCGTTCTCATGGCTAATTTTCCCTCTCTAAAATTAACCCTTGAAGCAATCATTCCTTGAGAAGTTTCATTGTGCAATCTGGAACAATGGTGGTTGAAAACTTGAAATATGAGAGAGAGATATCTTTGTTTGTTTGTTTTTTCCTAAACATGGGGAAGGGGGATCTGAAAATTAAAAACTAAATCTTGATTGACTGAGAATATGGTCTAGATCGAGACCATCGCCGATAGTAGTCTGCGTATAGGATGAATCCCACAAGGATTGTTGGATGTTTTGATAGTCGTGGGAGGTCAAAGGCAAGGAGGATTTGGGCATGCGCCGATCGAAGATGTGACGACATCGAATTCGTACAATTTTTTATCTACGAATTTGATCTGTGGAAATTTTTATAGAACCCTAAAGAGGTACACACTCTTCTCCACCCCAAAACCCTAGTACTTTCCTTCTCCTCCTACATTTTCTGACTTGCTCGTAGGAGGGGAGGTCAGCCAGATTGACCTTTAATTTAGTCGTTTGTTCCCTATGTAGGTCAGATCAATCAAGAGTTAGGCGAACTCTGTTGCCGAACTAGGAGCTCAGGAGAGGTGACTTGATCTTGACCGACAATCCCACAAAATTTCTGTATTAAAAGAAAAAAAAATTAAAAGCATTTATGTGTTTAAACAGCTCAAAAGAAACAGAATATCCTAGAATGAAACATTGGACAAATAATCAATCCTAGGTTAATTATGATGTCAATTCTCTAGCTTTCTAATTGAAAATTAGGCCAACTAAAGTAACCCTATTAGTTAAGTTTCCAACTTCATCAACACATTAGGCCAACTAAAGTAACCCTATTAGTTAAGTGGGGCGGTTCCGGGGACATATATAAAAATATCTTATAATTTTTTATCAAATTTTAATGATCCAAGCCGCTCAATGTGATCAGCACGTGATTTTAAGGGTACTAGCTTGCGAGAAATCAACAAAAAAAAGTGACCGGGAAGAAGATAAATTTTATAGATGTCCCTGTAACCGCCCCGTTAGTTAAGTTTCCAACTTCATCAACACATATACTCTGAGTAGAGAATAAATTATATACACCGTCAATGTAAATATTTGTTTCCTCTAAATTAATTACATTACGTTAGGTCGTCAAAACAATAGTCTCAATTAATAGATTATGACGACTTTACGCATTGTAATTAATTTGAAGAAAATAAATATTTACGCAGTCAATGCATGTATTATATAATGTAATCACCTCCGACTTGCGTGCATCACAAAACAGCGGTTGGTCAACGTGGGAAGAAGATTTGGTGGGATACTTTGGACTTGTGGTTTGTTTTGAAAACTTTCTTTCTTTCTTTTGGGTTGGGGTTGGACCCCCATGACTATTTTAGACAATTATAAATATAAATTCCGAATATAAAATGACAGGACATGCAAATTGTGGGATCGGTCGCTTGATGTCGGTAACTACGTGTTAAAGGGTTACTGCATTACTACTACGCAAGGAATTGAATGCAATGCCGATTTTGCCACTGCAAATTACGCACGTACGCGTTCCTGAGGAGTACGTTGGCCTGACTGTCAATACTCGGTTGGTCAATATTCGGGACTTAGAGATTTAATACTGGTCTCTCACGTGTTATCAATTCATTTGGAGTTTGTCTAGTTTTAATTGGATTACTCGCAAGTAGATAATGAGTCCGGGCCTCACGATTAATCGAAGTGCGTGTAAACTGATTCGGACACTTAGAGCGGTAAAAAAAACCCACGCGCGTACGCGTTCAAAAAGGAAAGCATTCACGCAGTTTTAATGAAATGACTTGGATTAGGAGGGGAGCGTGTCGAGATAGAGAAACAAACATTAAAAACTTCATCCAAGATCTAGCAAAAATTGTATGCGTAATATAGGTATGTTTGTACACATGGCGTGTTCAAGTCTCAGGACGTCTAGATTTTATTTAGGTTTGGACTTTTGCTCTCGGCTGTTGGATTGTGTTTTTAATGGTTCGGATCATTGAAAACATAATTCAACGACTCAGATCATGGTCCAGATTTTAGCTAAAATCCGGATGTCCTGACTTAGAATAGCTGTGTGTATGTACATGTATATACGGATAGATATTGATACATTCATATGTTACGCCGTCGCAAATACAACTCTATAGCAGGTTGCAAAAAAAAATGAATAGAGGGAGACAAGGCAAATAGAGAACTTGCAGGGAAAAAAGAGAGAAAGAAAGTGGAGGGAGGAGATGTAAAGTGGGTATGGGGATCATAGGAAGGAAAAGGAAATTTTGTTCACCCTCCTTAAAAGAGGGTGAACATTACCCTCCTTCCTATTATTTTAAATTTGAGCATTCCTTTTCCCCCCTTAAATTCCTAGAGTATAGTGGAAGAGGGATCAGATTCCTGCTCTTTCTAGGAAAGAGATTGTTTCTGGATTGGGAGAGTAGCAATCATATTTCCATTCCTATTCCTATTCCAACTCTGCCCAAACAAAGAAATCTTAGAGTTAAAGAAATTACATTTCCATTCTCTCCTAAAATATCTGTCATCCAAACACAACCTAAAAAAAAAGCAGTTTGTGAACAAGTTCAAAAATATTACTCGATTTTTTTTTGCCAAAAGTTTAGAATTTCCATTCATAATGAAGAGCTTACAAGATATATTCTTCTCAAGGGAGAAAATAGTTGAACAAGCGGGTAGGCAATCCAAAGATCTACACCTCCAAACCTCATACATGCACATAAGAAGAGCATCAGTGTAACACCACACACCAACTATTACATCTCACATAACTCAACTCACACAAACTGACACCAAAAAACGACACCCCCGAACGGTGGGTGAGGAAGACCCCCGTAGGGAAGAAACACAGGGACAAAACAAACCAGAACAAACAAATTCAGAACAAACCCCAACAAAATCATACCCAAACAATTGACATGATTGGATGCCGAGAGACCACGCCGCCTCTGGAGAGAATGAAGAAGACGATTCGGTGGTCAAGAGACCGCCAAGGAAGAAGAATGCCAGAACCATCGCCGAACGTCATTGTCGCCGCAATATCCCGCACCATCGCCGCAAACCCCAGTTGATGTAGGCACCGAGCTCCAACGCAGAATAGATCTAGGTTTGGGGGCCGGTTTCACCCAAACAGAGAAAACAAACACAAACAGAGAGAGAGAGAGAGAGAGAGAGAGAGAGAGAGAGAGAGAGAGAGAGAGAGAGAGAGAGAGAGAGAGAGAGAGAGAGAGAGAGAGAGAGAGAGAGAGAGAGAGCCCTCCCGCCGCCCCGATTAGGTTAATATTAC
Organism: Rhododendron griersonianum; assembly: GCA_018127125.1. Taxonomy (NCBI): domain Eukaryota; kingdom Viridiplantae; phylum Streptophyta; class Magnoliopsida; order Ericales; family Ericaceae; genus Rhododendron; species Rhododendron griersonianum. Next base: position 20,368,561 of record CM030794.1, on the reverse strand, counting down.
TCCAGTTTAATGGTGTAAGAAATTGGTGTAAATACAACATTTTAATACAATGACTAGGAAAAGGTTAATACAATTTGAGAGTATGATGCTCCAATATTGCTGGGGAGCATCATTAGTTTTTTTTCCCCCAAAGAATAGACATTACAACGGACAACCCTCTCCTTGGAAGGAAGATAACAGCCACAAAGGAGGCCTAAACTCTCACGTAGAAAACTCGGAACCTCGATCTCTGCCTTTTGGGCGACACAATGGGCAACCATGCACATTGATACTCAGTTTAACAAAACACATCTCCGTGCTCGAGAAACCCTCTAAAAGACGTAGAATATCCACAATATTGTCCATCTCAAACTCCATAGTGAACTTTCATCGGGGGGGCTTAGAGATCAGGGGAATCTTTTTATCTCCTTATTTGTTTATCATTGCAATAGACTATCTTTTTTTTTTTTTGCCAACTCGGTAGAAATTTTATTATATCATTGATAAATAACGAGTACATCAAACTGGTTGGTTATCTTTGCGAAGGGAAGAAAATAACTAATCAAGAGGTCTAGCTTCTCAAGTTTTAACACTAGAGCCTCGCAAACCAAATTTTGCCAAAAGATCCACTACTCCGTTAGCCAACCGTCGACAAAAAAGAACAATAGACTATCTTGTTTGGTCATTCTTAAATTACACCAAAAGTATGGATTTCCTTGTGTTACGGGCGTCGCGCAATGGTCCCTCCAATTTCTGTTTTGTGCTTTGCAGACGATTGTCTTATTTTTACACAGGCAAAGCTAAAATCTATCCAAACGCTCAATCCTATTCAAAATTTAGTATCTCAAAGTATTGATCAGGGAAAACTATTAATTGGGCTAAATCTTGGGTCATTTTTCCCCTAACATGTCAAAAGTTATAAACAGAAGTTTGAAGTTGATCATCTTCATATTTCTGCTGCTTGGAATAGCGATACACAGTTTGGGCTTCCACTTATTGATGAACTTTCTCTTAATTCCATCTTGAAGACCTCACAAAATCGTAGTATTAAAATTTGATCATTTTTGTTCTTAAGCTGGTAGCTAGAGCTAGCATTTAACACTTATCAAGCATGTCCTATATATCCACTTTAATTACCTGCTTAGTCTTCTTTCGCCATTCTCAAAACTAGATTTCCTAGCTCATCGAACGGAAAAAGATAACGTTAGTTAGCTGGAATACTGTTTTCCCCCCTACGCGCGCGCTTTGGAGGTTTAGGCACTAGAAGCCTTCAACTATGAGCATTTCAACTCAGGCTGAAACTTGGGTGCTTTTCTCCTCACTCAACGTACTTCTCCGCGGAGCCAGGTTTTCAACCTAATTCTCAATTTCAGAGGCTCATGCCAAACGCACCCCGTCTTCGGCTTGGAGGGGAGAATAGTGGATGCCCTTTCCATACTCAAGTCCCAACTTGTTTGGCAGTTGGGCTTGTTTGACAAGTAGGTAACAGTGGCACTCTGTTGGCATGGCAAGATCAATGGTTAGGTCCTTTATCTTTGATTAACTTTGTTCTTAAACCCTTGCCGCCATCTGTTCTTAGACTGGGTTCCCACTTTTATTATCGATGTCAGTATCTGCTATTCCAGTCCCATCTCCTCCCTCCTCAGTCCGCTCAACTCATTTATCAATTCTATCCATTATCACATGATCAAGCGAATAGTGTGTGATGGGACACATGATGTTTCTTTTTTCACGACGGTGATCAAGAGTGTTTGAGTAAGTTTATGTGTTAAATGAAGGCCATCCAGACTAAGGAATTTGTTGGGAATTTGGTGTATTTGTAAAACTTTGTGAATGTAGCTAGACCAAGTATTAGTGTATATTCACTGGTAAGTGTAATACCTGAGAAGAGGTATTAGTGAATATTCACTAGTTCTAGTATATATAATACCCACCCAAGGAGAGGTATTAGTGAATATTGTTTCCTTTTGAGAGGTATTAGTGAATATTCATTGGTTTCCTTTTTACTACTATCCACTAAAACGTGTTCCTAAAATCTCTAATGATTGATTACAAAACTTATCCTTATTTAGTGCGGTAATTGAACTGATTTGATTTTCTTTCCAAAAACCCAAATCCTTAGACGCTCCTTCTTCCCCTATAAATTCAGACTTTCAGAATCACTGAAAATATAGAAAAAACATCTCCCTCTTCCTCTATTTTTCTTTTGAGTTCGAGCAATAGGTTGATATTGTGTTTTGTTTTCGGTTTTCTTCTGTGCACAGAAGGCCGAACAGAGGTGGTGTATTCTGAGCTGATTTATCCTGAGGATGGTGTGGTATTGATCGATTGGCTTGCACATTCTGGACAGAGCCGCGAAACGTCTTAAAAGAGAGCAATCCATTGGTAAATCTGTATTTCGGTTACAGATCATTAAGGTAATCCGTTCCTTGTTTTACACCAGTTATTCCAATAGAATTCACAAGAAATTACTATCTTGACCCCAAGAGTTGAGCCCTAGACAAACAACATATAACTTTCCATTTATGTTGTCATTGCATACAATTTGCCCCAGTTCTGAAGTAATGATGGACGGGTCTCATAACGGCGGCTTGTGGGATTGAAAATAGTACCATATATATAGCCAACATATGACTTCAAGAGTGATCAATTTGAAAGCTCAGGTATCTAACACAGCTGTTTTATAACAACCAATTGATGGATGAAGCAGGACGCTGCCAACATGCAATGTAACCACAGATGTTCTAATGCACAATACACCTTTTTTCCTCCATAATGAAACAAACTATACTTACATTCAATAGCTGCGCCCAATAAACAAGAAACTGATAGTCTTGCAAAATTTAAAGCCACGGAAGCTGGAAAATTGAAATACATATAGATTACAACTTGAACAATTACTTGGATCACCTTCACGACATGCATGCAAACTCTAAGTATTTCAGAAAACCCTCATGTAGAAACATGCAAACCCCAAACTTCCTACGAGCCAGTAAACGGCCTCTGCTGCAATAGGTATTATGGAACACGCTTGGAAGAGTCCGAAGAGAGCTTGTAGAGGTTCTGGAAATTTAAAAAGAAAAAGACTGGGTAAACATAGGCAGGGGATTGGTAGTAAAATGTCGTTTGGGGAGGAAAACAACAAAAGAAAAAAACAGTAAACAAGGCATCATCAATCAGAAGTAAAATCACCAGGCTATGATCTTTCATCATGCCAGCCATATTAAGATGTCATGGTAAAGTATGATCTCAAACAATCAAGGGTCAGAAACTGCCCTCTGCATTCCGAGTACCTTTTCAACAAAGATGCCATAGGAATTTTTGGTTCTTTGCTCTGACAGAAGTCACTGCAGCAAGAAAGATATCGTCAACAATAGGGTCAAAGCAACCGAACACCAAGTAAAAACCAGAGCAGAATCCAATGGGTGACTATTTTATGCGAATTTGGATTTTTAAGCCAGGTATGGTTTCACAAGAGAGGAAGCAAACCAAACCGAGCCTTGTGTCCAAATCAAAATTGATTTCTCCTACATTTTCCATAACTTTTCTTCTATCTGTTTCCACAGAAACATGAACAAGTCTCACTCTCAAATCAGTCACTATCCTGCAAAAGATATACAGAAAGAAGCATTCTAGGGAAAGGACAGCTTGTACAGGCAAGTGAAGGGAAAATAGTGTGAAGGAATGCTGCAGCACATTTGTTAACTTCTACAAAATCATGAAGTTGATAGCCTAGCGTGAGCAAATTCTGGACCTAAATGAGCTTCGGACAGGGATCCTTGTGAAAAACAATGTATGTGGCTTATTTTCCCAGAGAGAAAAAATTGTATGCAGCTTTGGACGAAGAGTTTTAGGCAGCACTTGGATTAAGAATCACCGGGGAGTGGGTATATGTAACGTAGATTAGTCTTTATTTCCCAATCTCTGAGCAGAATAATCTTACAGCGATTCGAAAAACTGTTGCTGGTTTAGCTGTCATGCTAGTAGGATTGAACAAAAAATGAAGATTTAAGTCGTGGACAGTTTCTGAAGGTAAGTATCTTAATGATTAGCAATTTTATACTTTAAACATTTTCATCCATGAATATGGAGAGCTCATATGAACAGAAATTCATGTTATTTTTCTTACCCGAACTATTAATGGAAAAATATCTCTAACCCTGCCTTTTTCTTTTCTGAATGTTCAGGCTGATGGAAGAATATCCAAGGCAACTTCTTTAAGTGATGGCATCACTTCCTGCTTATGTAAGCAAACATATTTACCTCTTACTTTTCTGAGTACCTTCCAAGGACCAGGATAGCACCTAAAAAAGAAGAAAAAACATCTGTTGACTGAAAGTTATCCATTTGGTAGAAACTATCAAGAGCATGGCAAATTCACCACTGAGGGCATGCCATATCCTAGCAATAAGTATTTCAAGTTTTCTTCATTGTAGAGAATAAGTAAACAGATTCGAGTTTAATAGCAAAAATGTTGTGGAAATGGAGGGCTTAGCAAGTTGCGAACCTGAAAAGGGTTCCTCCCCTGGTTCCTTTAAAATTATGAATGTAATATACAGTCTCCATCTTCGGAAACAGTGTCGTAGTAAGTGCTGCAAGCTTTGGGTAAAAGAACGGCGGATAATCTCTTAATTCATCTCAAGGAAACTACCATCTGAGTGACCACCCAAATAAAGGGGGAAAAAAGAGTAGCAGACTAGCAGTGAAGTACTAATTTGGACCAAAAATCTGATGAATGCATAAAAGAAAACTGATCCTCTTCTATCTGCAGCAGAAGAAAACCATCCGCTGTTGCGTTGCGCAACTAAGGCTGAGTTTGGATTAAGGATTTGGAGGAAAAGGAAAAAGCAAAGGGAAAAGTTCACAGATCGGACAGCCGGATTGAATCTTATTCCCTCCACAAATCCCTGCCAAAATCGTTGACTGAAATATAGCCTTGGACTATATTTCAAATTAAATCGAAAGAAACTTTCCCCTTCTATTTTCTAAACTACAAGTTGCCCAATCCTTGCTTTCTTTCTCTACTCTCTCACCTCTCTCCCTCTGTTAAAGGATACACCCTGATCTGATGCGGTCAAGTTCTCCATTGAAGATAATCAGTTTCCGGGTGGTCTTTGCAACAGCTTCATTGTAAAGCTCTTCCACAACAAGCATCTCTGTGTTGCCAAAAAGAATGGACTAGATTAAACAAAAGTAGTATCAAAACAAAAAGGGTGGGGAGTCTGAGGCTACCATTGACGTTATAATATGGATAGGCGGCGAGGAACATTTCATCTTCTGGCTTCACGCGGTCAGCCATTTTAACTTTTGAGACAAAACCAAAATCCTCAAGGAACGATGGCTTTGTGAGATAGTCCAACTTAAATGAAGCTCCTCCAAAAACTGATTGTCTTGCAAATTTAACCTCATTAGCCTCTGGGAAAAACTGCAAGTTTACATAAAAAGCGCATGTCATAAATTCACTTCAAAGAATGAACAAAATCGCAGGAAATCCTAAGTCTCCTGCGAGAAAATTTATGGCCCCATTGAAACTTAGAGGGCTGGATTGGATCATGAATTTATGGATTGACAAAACAGTGCTATCCCTAAAGACTAACAAAGTAGGAACATCATAGGAACTGATCCATTCATAAAGGCATACTATTCTGGTCCGTGTAGCCTTTTCAGGAATGACGAAGAGGTCGCAAAACTCACGAATCAATTGCATACTTCCAGTCATTTCCGTACCACCTTCAGCATCACCTGGCACCAAAATTACACAGAAAGAGAGACCACGCAAACTAAGGGAACATTAGGAAGGACAATAAGCAAGAAAAAGAGAAAGAAATTGTTAAAACAAAAAAACAAGTAACCAGAGACAACCTGGTACAGATTCAAGTCCAGCAGTTGGAAATTCAATCTCCTGAGACGGAGACTTGTCAGTTGGAAAAAACAAGGGAATTCTAGGGGTGATGTATCCTTCTTATCTTTAACATTCCAAAATGAAAAAAAGGAATTAATACGTAAGGAGAGGAAATCGGTACTTCTTATCTTTTAACTCACCATCAACTGTTTATTATCCTTCAAAGCCAATTCAGTGGCTTCTTTTGCCTGTCAATTGTTCATAAAGTATACCGAAGTTATAAAGTTTCAAGGAAACTAACTACTCCAAAAGACAAAAGATGTTAAAAGATGGAAAGTTTCCAACAAAGATCGGCACTGAAAGAAAAAACAATGACGTGAGACAAGTCTAAATGGAACTGCGAGGACAAGAGAGGGAGAGCCTTTCACTAGTTCATGACCAAAAGATTCGAGTGCTTTCTAAAGTTCATTGGTCTCTAGGTATTCTTCATCCCGGTGATCATTCTACTCTTTCTAGAAGATCATAACTTTCTGCTTTACCAAATACATATCCACTGCCAGGTCCCTTGGAAAAGAAGACAAGCTGAGAAAGAAAAAAAGGGTAGAAAGAACGATAAAGAGACAGAAACAGAGAAGAAGAAGAAATCTACTTTCCCAGCTTTTTTCTCACAGAAGAAAATATGAAGAAGTGAATAGATAACAAGGAGAGAAGTACATTAAGATGCAGAAAGAGAAAAATGAGGGGGAAATAAAAAAAAACGCTCTCCTAGTCCTAGGAAATTTTCTGCTAACAATAATACAAAATCCTTCGTTGGGCCATTTCCATGCTTATTTTGAAATCCTAAAAGAGTAAAGACACGTCAACTAAACCATGTATAGAAGGATCCAGAATTGGTGAAATCACCCAAAATGGTGGTTAAGTGCTAACTAAGCTCCAGTACAAACAAGATCATAAAATCACTATTATCTCAAAATCATATTAGTCACTCCAAAAGGATTGTGCCGCTAGCATTTTAGCTACACATATAAATTTAGCCCATGGCTCCATAATATAACAAAACTAATGCTAAATTAGGCTGAGATGTGCCTTCCCCAAGTCATAGTGAACCCCGCTTAGCAAAACCTTAAATTTAGGTTCTCACGAAAACACAGCTGCAACTTGCAATGCGGATGTCATGGCACTGTTCTAAGGGTAAGCAGCCTTTAGCTCCGGTTTTTCATCGAATCAATCAGCGCCATCAGCCGTATAGCTTGTTATTTAACCGCTCAAGTCATGCCCATGGCCGCAAGGCTCATGTGGGAGAATCATCTGCATTTTACTTAACTCAACCTTGTGGGAGGTCCATCTAACAAATGATACAAGAGACTAGCTAGATCAAATTTGTAGGCCTGGTGCTGCCTTTGGCCATGTATGCCACTACAAGATTAAATGCATCAAGAGAGCTTACTTGCTCAAGAAGTTCTGAATAATCATTAGGAAATGGAACATCAATTCCAACTGAATCATCGCTGTTGCCGGAAACAACATGGGTCTCAAAATCAAGCTTTATAGACTTCTTGTATTCTGCAATTTTCTTGTTGCATAAGTTCATACCCCTTTCCATCTTGAAGCTTCTACAATTGAAATCCTACATAGCGTGTCAATCAATACAAAATTCTACAACGCCGAAACCAAGTTCAATGGAAATTAAAAGTAGTCAGAAATTAAGCGGAGAAAACGAGTTCAAGGTTTGGGCATTGGGATTTTTTTTTTTTTAAGAGCAAGACTACCCGTTGGTACCAATATGGCTATGTGAAAGTCAGTTTTTGGGTTCAATCAATTGGGGTCGGCTACAGGAATCCGTGTTTTCCATTGAGCTCTGTCGAGGGCATCGTGTTCCGTAATATCTAGTAAGCCTAGATCCTTGCGCACTACCGCTTCTAAGGTCAATTTCGGTCTACCTCTCCCCTTTTAGTGCTATCCAGTTTTTGGCTTGCTACAGTGTCAAAAACAAAAAAATAAGTAATAATCTTGCTTTACCGGTTCAGTCCCATTTTGGCACAATCACAAATTCATACCATTGGATTTAAGTCATTTCCTTGTCAACACAAATCAAATGGATCGGATGAAGTGGGAAAAAATGGAATTGCCATTTCTTGGCATTAACAAACGGCAATGGTCGGACTTAGATTTTGTCAAAAAATATGCCAATAACACGATATATGGCGATGGGGTGGACTTGCTCTGCCAAATTAGAAAGCTTGCTCACTTAGAGCATCATTTGAGTCGAAGTTGGAGCAAGGGATTGAAGATGGTGTTGGAAGCGTTATTAGTGGGCTGGCCGCTATGATTGCTAGTTAATTTGGGTCCACACTCCACAGAATGCAATTGAATAAATCAAGAAGACTAGTCTAGTGGTTACCAAATTGAATGATGATTACGTATTTATATCTTTTTCTCTAGATAGATCATAGATTGATAGATAGATAGATAGGAGTATTTTGTGAGCAGAAGAGAGGAAAGAGAAAATGGTGAGGAATAATCAAACCTCTGGAATCGGTAGAGAAGGGATTGCGATGGGAAGCCTAGAGGCGGTTGGGGCTCTGGATAACGGCATTTTGATACCACAACCTCTTCCTAACTAGAATAATGAGAGAGAGAGAGAGAGAGAGAGAGAGAATTGAACCGTGGAGGGTCCGGTTCCGGTTATACTCCGTACTTGTGTTCTTTCGGATCCAATTTGATGATCCGACATCGACTCCTGTGGTACCGTCGTACCGATTTATTCTTTTGATGCATTGTAATTCAGAAAGTCTACACACACAGACAATCTGTGCACATATTTTATTGTGGGGCTCACCATGGGTCCTATACAAATCATCCGAGCCGTTCATTAAATGTAAAATATTTTTTCAAGGGTCCCCGAAACAAATAAGCTCAATCCAATACCTATAGGTATTCGATCCAACTATATAACTTTTCATTATCTGGAAATATGAATGAAAAGTTAGATGGTTGGATCGAGCACCTATAGGTATCGGATTGAGCTTATTTTTAATGGGAACCCTTGAAAAAATGTTTTACATTTAATGAACGGCTTGGATGATTTGTGTGGGACCCGTGGTGGGCCCCACAACGAAATCTGTGCACAATCTATGCACAGATTGCTGTGTGTGTAGCAGGACTCATTGTAATTAGAGATTAAATTCTTTACACCGCCGGTGTAAATATTTGTTTTTTCTAAATCAATTATATTGCGACACGTCGCCATATTTTATTTATTGGGACCACTGTTTTGCAACGTGGCGCAATGTAATTGATTTGAAGGAAACAAATATTTACACCGACGGTGTAAAGAATTTATTCTCTTGTAATTAATGAATGAGAGCAATGTTATACGTACGGACAGATCCATTGGGTATAGAAGGGCACGCGGGGTCTATTTCGGGTCCCGCACAAATAATTTGAGCCGTTCATTAATTTAAAAAAAAAACCCGAGTGGGTCTCAAATCAGCTCAATCCGATTTGTGTTAGTACTCGATCCAATCTTCTATTTTTTCATTCAGATTTTATGACTGAAATCTGGTCGGTTCTTTAATTAAATGCTTTAATAATATATATTTTTATTCTCATTCCAACATCTATTAATAATGACATTGAAAATATAAATCACTTCATTATACAAAGTCAAACACTATTTTGAATGACAAAAATGATCATATATAATTCTTCCTAGTTCCTATTCTTGTATCTTTAAGGTGAGAAAAACAACTACATGGAGTACTGTTTTGGAAGGAGGAATTAAATCTCAGTTGACCATATGACTCTTCATATGGATCTTTTATATAAGAGAGAAACTTGCCGCCATTTTCTTTTCCATAAGAAACAAATGCTCAGCATCCATCAAACGGAACCAATGGTGTTCTTAAGAATTTTCTGTACTATATATTTTTACTGGATAAAGAGTTCTTTTTTTTTTCTTCTTTTTCTTCTATTTTTAGTAGATATTGGTATTTTAATTTGTAGGACATGGGATGATGAATGTTTGGACTATGAGTTAAACCAAATGAAAAAAAGAAATACTTTTGACTTGAATGAGATCCTCAAGAAGACGAAATATAGAATCCTGTGAAAGTGTCGAAGAGAGGAACAATTTAGTGAAAAATAACTTGCAACCTTTTCTCAAACAATGTTTTCTCAGTGAAGAGGAGGCTTTCGTTTTTATAAAAAATTATGCCAATAGACATGGTTTTGCAATATGAAAAAGGCCGCTTCATCACAACAAATGGAGAAGTTAGAAGGCGAGACTTTTTTTTTGCCATTGAGTGACATAGGATTGAATGCTATATTTTGTGTGAAGTATTAGAAATTGGAGTTTTGGTCAATTTTTATTTTTGTTATCTCACCCGAGTTTTGTGCGGTTGTTATACAACTATAATTTTTCCCCTCTTTTAGACCTTAAACATTGAAACTTGTGAATTTTTATTTAATTGTTTGTGGTAGTATTATCCAATTGTTAATTTTCCATATTGTAAAGATATTGTTCTGTTTGTTTTTTCCCCTTATTTTCGAGCATTGTTTTGTTAGAGAAAAAGGTGCCGTCAAGCATTTTTTTTTTGGAACACGTTAGAAACTCATTGATTAAAATGATGAGTACAATCTACCAAGTACAACTAATACGTACAACTGTTACAAAGATCTATTACATACAATGAGACTAATAACAGATCAAAACCAAATGAAGGATTCAAGTCTAGCGAGCCAGAGCCGCGTATGGTATTTGTCGATGTCAAGCTGTCACGGTAGTTCCATAATTGACGATACTTTCTACAGAGACCGATCGATGCCAACCTAGCGCGTCTGATGCCACTATAGTGGCTTTTTTTGCACTTTTGGTAGAGAGCACTGCGAGCATGGTAGTGCCGTACGTATGCAACTAGATAGCCGAGAAGCCAATTACAGCGCATAATCGATAGTGAAAAAGCAGAACCACACCGTAACCGTAGTTATTGAACTATGAACTACGAAAATCAAAGAAATTCCACTACCGCAGATACTATCTTACCCACGGTGCCGTCAAGCATTGTTTTGTTTGGAAATTAAACAAGTTATGGGAACAACAGAAGAAGATTATTTATTATTTAATCCCTCTCCGTGTACATAACCTTTTTATTTGTATTGAAAACCTTTCACTTATCTAATTTTTAAAAGGAAACAAGGGTAATATTACCATTACAAAAAAGTATTACAAAAATTTATGACTAGTTTAGAAAATAGTGGTGAAAAGTGATGCTTTGTGAGTACCCAACTCTAATGATTTAAGTATATATGTGTGTGTATATATACACATACACTAATCTTCTAATGAGGACCTAAAATGAGGACTACCCCATTTCTTCCCTTTCCCGATTGAATTTTGATGATCCGAGCCGCTCAATGTGTTCAGAACGTGATTTTAAGGGTACCCCCAAGAAATCGGCAAAAAAAATGACCGGGAAGGGCTTCATTTGAGCAGTTTTTATTTGAACCGTTCGATAAAAAATAAATAAAAACTGCTCGGATGAAGCTCTTCCCGGTCTTTTTTTTTTGCTGATTTCACGCGGGTACCCTTAAAATCACGTTCTGAACACATTGAGCGGCTCGGATCATCAAAATTCAATCGGAAAATGGAGGTCCTCATTAGAAGGAGACTATATATATATATATATATATATTGCACATAAAGTATTGCTCCAGGAGCACCTTTTAGCGGGATCATTACTATAATGGTATCTGTTTTCATTTTCTAGGAGTTTACTTTCGATTCCAGAAAAATAATGTAAAGCATGCGTCCCGACCGGTACGTACAGTAACAAAAAGTTGCTTACAAAATGCTTGCGCAACAAGATCATCATCATCATCATCATATAAAACAGTTGCCGGCCAACCAATTTTTAATCGGTAGGCCAGGGGCAGGTGAGGAAATGAAACCATTATCTTCTTCAAAGCTGGATCTCAATTCCAACGTCAACCGACAGTACCCTTTAAAATGTCTGATGCGATCGAATAAGCCGAAGGAAATTGAATTTTATTTGGATTTTGTGGCCAGCAGCGCATTGATCACTCATTGACACTGAATTTGGTACGACAGCCAAATGATTCGTTAACAACACGATAAAAAGCAGCAGCTTCATAAGTGCTTTAAATTATTAATTTGTCGGTGGCGGGAAAAAAATACTCCACTACTCGGCCAGTTACCAGGTGAAAAGTGGCTTAATCTGTACTCATGATTCAACTAACAATTAGCCATAACGTTATTGGTTCTTCTGCGCGAATTTTCTTTACCTACTTTTTAAATTTCTCTCTTCAAGATAAAGTTGGAAAAGGCAAAACGTTATTGGTGCGTGCAAAACCAGAAAAGTTCAAAAAACGAGAGACCGAAAACCGTTGCGAGTATACATGTCAATACCCCAAATGCTTTCCCATAATCTATTTAGGAGAAAGATTAAGTTTAAACGGGGTTACAATACTGACACTTCGGTTCAAATTCATAAATGGTAAAAAATGAGGAGTTTAGAAGTTACATTGAAAAATTACAATTTGCATCTCTCAAAAGAGTTTTACCCAATATATCAAAATAATCCTCCCGTGATAGTTTTCAAAATGATGATGACAGATGCACGTCTAGCACTCCATGCTAATGTCCCTGGGATGTACCTGAAAATGATAAATTGAGCTACATTAGTCCAGTAGAAAAATCTATACACAAGTTATATGAAAATATACTGAGTAATGCATTTAGAGTGAGTGAATAATGAATATCGACTGATATGCCCAAGTATACATGATTATCATCAAGCAGCGCACTAAGTTCAAAAGATTCTAGACATCCTATAAGAAGGATCTATCAACTCATATGTCAAGCCTAAACCACTACCTTTCTCACATCAATCACAACAAATCAATAACAAGTTTTTCAACCATTTACCAAATCTCATATGATTCCACAATCTTTCTAATTTTCTTGTCATTCATCATCAACATCCCACTTCTCATTACCAATTGTCATCAAAATCCTTTTCCATAATTCATTCCCTTTTGTTTTCAAATAGATGTAATGTAGAGAAATACATGACCTATTATGGTCAAGCTCTATTGATTTAAGTTTGGCTAGCCGGAGTCCGTTGATTCTGTGTACGAATACCGAAAACCGTTGATTCGCTCAAGAATATCCGGAGGATTTTTTTTTAATAAAAATCATTTTCCTTTTAAAACATGTCAATTTGGTAAAGACCAATCTTTCTTCCTTTTTCCGATAATCTCATATTATAACAAACAAGGTTTTCGTCTGTATCACTCGTTTCTGGTCATATCACCGAATGTCCATGGTGATACCCATTCATTTGCGTGGTCTGGTCATCTCACCGAATGGTGATACTCGTTCATTTTATCTGCAGATCTTATCACTTCGCCGAATGTCCATGGCAATACCAACAGTGTCCATTCCGGTCATCTCACCACTCCGGTCTTAGCCGAATGGTGATACCCGATGTGTCATGTTCTTGTTGTGTCCACAATCTCAAATAATCATTCATTTCCCATATTATTATAAACAATCAACCATATCATATCTCAACTAATACACAAGCTCACAACTTTTTCTCGGGTATATCATCACGTCCTACACGACGTTCCAACCCATAAGTAACTCTACAACATTCTATCCACTAGTACTGATACTTAAATCACATATGATAAATGCCATTAAAAGCTCATAGTTTAACAGATCAAGAGGACAAGAGATCCTATTAGACATGCTCACATCTACCCATAATACTCACCACAACACTCCATATAGCCTACGGTATTCCTACTTAACCTTACGGTACATTTTTCATCAACCATAATACTAAAATTACGTTCTACGAGTGTCTTGGGATCGGGAACATCAATGAGTCAATAGAGATCGAGCATTCGAGTTTAGAGATTGTTTAAAGACGTTTCAGAGGTGTTAGAAGTGATCAGGAGTCAAACAATCGAAGTGAGAGCAACGTGAGCAAAACTGTCACATAAGACCCTGGAATCGATATGACGTGATTTAGCGTATCGATACTCCAGTGCCGAGAGTCAATGTAAGTTTGACGTATCCATACACACCATCACAGTGTGTATCGATACCAGAGGCTTTCGAGCAGCGATTTTGCAGATTTTCAAGAGTGAAACCCCAATAACAACCAACAATCTAAAGCACGATCAAGGCGCAAAATCAACTCATAAACACATATCAAGTGCAAGAAATCCCTACCTTAAAGGTTAGAAGCTCCAACACGAGATCAACGAGCAAGCCCTAACTCCGAAAGCTTGAACGAACCAAAATACGCCTCTCCAAGCTCAACCCACCGAGATACGAGCCCGATAGCGCAAATAGAAGGCATATGGAAGATTGGTAGTGGGAACTTGGGTGGTGGAATGAGAGAGAGGGGGAGGGAGAGAGAGAGAAGAGCCGAGAGAGAGAGAGGGAGAGATCGGGAGAGTAGAGAGAGAAGAGATTTGTGATTTTAATCCCTTACACACAAACACACCTATATATATACTAGCACAAACATAAATTACACTTACATCCCTCTACTAACAATCTTCCACATTAATCCCAAATCAAATAACCTCAACAATTCTCTCATTTTCCTTATTTCTTTTCAATTATAAACCTTTAAACAATATTCCGAAAATACGGATCTTTACAATAACGCTAGATGATAAAAAAAATAGTTTAATATTTTTTTCGATCTCATGCTCGATGCAAGCTAGCATTGGTTTCACTTTATGCACCAAAAGACATGTGTGGTAGAACATAAATTTGGAGTACCACGTAACATTGATCAGGTGCATCTGACGGGCACAAATGCTAGTGTCAGATTATAGGTAAGTGTGGTACGCAAATATATGTACTATTTTATTTGGAAAAGTATTTTATTGCCAGAGTTCTATTAAAAATATATATATATACCGACCAAAGATATCTAGTAGATTATATTTTTCAACCCCCTCGGACCTTTGGACGAAGATCTGTGGTGTGAAGTGGGGTCGGTGATCGCACTCAATTGACAAAAACCGCCTAGACCAAAGATATAGTAGAATATATTTTCCAACAGTAGCTAATAACTAAATATTTTCTTGAAAATTTTAATTAGGGAGTTTCCGATAGTGAATAAGTTGTTGAGAAATGTCAAGTTATTTCCGGTATTGAATAATTTGTTGATGGGTTTGTAAGTAGAGTTACTGTAGCAAAAAAGTTTTTATTGACAACTTTTTTGTTAGTGGAAACGAAATGATAAAATGCTGAAACTTT
Source organism: Rhododendron griersonianum (assembly GCA_018127125.1). NCBI lineage: Eukaryota > Viridiplantae > Streptophyta > Magnoliopsida > Ericales > Ericaceae > Rhododendron > Rhododendron griersonianum. The sequence goes on along the minus strand of CM030794.1, from coordinate 20,353,433 downwards.
TTTGTTTGTGAAAACGAGATAGAAAAATGCGTTAAGTTTTTAGTGTTTTTTGTTAGTGGAAACACCCCTTAATCTTGCTCTGGAGTGGGAAAAAAAAAAATCTTGCCCTGGTCATTACAAGTTGTAAATCGTGGATGTGCCCTGCCTCTGAACAAACAAAACTGTTGACTTGATTCTTAGTGGCTGTGAATGGGAGCATATGTGAAAAATAAAAGAGAGAATGGTGAGACAAATCAAATACTTCATTCGTGTCAAAATGATAGACTAGGTTAGAAAAAGAATAACATTTTTATCACAAAAAAAATAAAAAATAAAAAATAAAAATAAAAAGAACTAGAAGAAGTTCTATTGATGTTATAAATGTGATAGAAACATTACGTATACCAGGATAATGATTAAGCAAAGCTTATTCTCTCGTCACAGTCATTTCAAATTTTATTTCTTGAAGAATAAATAATGAAGGTGTTTGATAAACTTTCCAAGAATTTAGTCCAGTGGTTGATTTTTTTTGAAAGGTGTTAATTTGAAGGGAAATTTAAGCGAGGGTATGATTAAGTATGATTTCAAGATAAATAAATGAGTTTCTTTTTCAAAAATAGAATCAACAACGAATAGAGGCCAGGAGGGAGACGGTTGGTGTAACTCACTATGTTTATTTTAGATTATTTTCTATCTTCTGTGGGTCGGATTTTTTTGGATGATTAAATCATCGACGAGATGAATTGGAGAAGTACATAAACATGAATCAAACTTGAAAAAAGTTTAGAAAAAAACAAAAAGTAGCCTAAAAAATCTGTTTGTTTTGGGTTACTTTTTTCCTTTAGTTATTCTTTTAGCTTTTGGTCATAGCCTTTTACTTTAGAATTCTCTCGTCTAGACAAATAAATAATAAAAAGATCTAACAGAAAAATAATAAAAGTTCAAAAAGAAAAAAAGGCCAAATAAATTAGAAAAAGGCCAAATTTAACGCAGGTGAGTATCTTTTTAAAAAAATAAATTAGAGGCATGGTTAGAATTTGTACTAATAGTACAAGCCCTACAATTTACTTTTTGGATGTTTGTAAAAAGAGAATTGTATTAAGATGAGCTCTCAAGTTAAGTAGCCTAGTGGACAATCTGATCAATGGACATGATGGATCTAGATAACTAGCGGTCTGGTGGTGAAAGCTTGCGACTTAAATAAAATAAGTGTTTACTTCAACTTAAAGTAGGTTTAACTTTAATTCTCGAGTCCATCTCACTTCTACGTACGAGTGTGTAAAATGACTGTAGAAAGAGATGAAGAAATTAACTTGAAGTGCACCACAAGCTAGTCTGAGACACTTTGCATTACCCAAAAAATAAGCACAAACTGTTTAGTGATATGAGTGTTGACAAATAGAAGAGGACTCCTAGCTGCTTGTTTCTCAGTTATATTAATACGAAAAAAAAAATTACAACTAAAAAATACAACAAAAAAAGCCGAAAGAAATCAGAGCCGCTGTTGCTTCTTAAATACTGAATATATAAATAATGCTTCTGGATTTTATGTAATTTAAAAAAGAGCGGTGATAGAAACACAACTTAAACGGGCACAATTGAGTTTAGAGCTATTCGTTACACAATTGTGTCCAATATTGCGTTTTAAAATTGTAATCCTACACTTTTGTCAGAAGAAAAAGGAACATACAATAGAGGGGAAAACCGAAATGCAAAAATCTATGTCATTTTCAGAGAATCAGAAAATAGGTGAAAATTAGGATGCTTAACCAAAATAGACAAAAAGTCGGTGGGTTGAATAGGTTGCCATAGCCCCATCATCAAGTTTTTTGATAGATTCAGATTGAAGTCTAAGATTTTCCTTATCTGGCTTAAATTAATTTTTAAAGCAAACTTAAGACTCTACTCATTCATGTCTTTCTTGGTTTTATTTATTTATATATATAAAATTATTCGGGGATCAACCGTTTAGGAGATTTACCAGAGTCAAACATTTCGTTTTTTAATGGACCGAGGTAGGAATCTAGGATTACCATGGATCCATGGGAGATGGGAGATCCGGGGGTGCTATAGTGCACGTGTTGGGCGGCACATAGCCGTCGATCTCATCAATCAATGGTCTACATTAAAAATCAATTATGACCAGTAATAAATGATTCTTTCCGATCATAATTAAAAATCATATACTCCGTATATCTCAACCATTTATTGTCAAGATCGATGACCCATGTGCGCCCTACAGGGTGCCTTGCAGGGCCTTGCACTACAGAATTTTCCAATCCGAGAGATGGGAGGTACAAGATTCCCACTTAGTTTGGAAATGTGATTCATGCCATTGAATGTATCATTAGAAATTACATTTCTATTCTAATCACTTCCAACGTGAGAAATATTTCTATCCAGAATTACGGTCATCCAAATTGACCCTAAGGCCACGGGAAAGGATGAAAATTCCGTAACTTTATGTGTGTTCAGTTATCAAGAAAAATTGTAACACTCACAACTTCAATTTTTCTACTACTAGAAAATACTTTTCTGCAAAATAGATAGGAACGCACCTGATTTAGATTGATCCCGCTTTCTCTAGTAATCCAGTAACCCGACCATTATGAATGATTCTAGAAAATTGAGAACCAAAATCTAACTAGTAATATATTGTAGAACTTGTCCAAATACAAACCACAATACCGAACCTAGTTTGGTTCTACCCTTAGATCCAGACACACTTCCTCAAAGATAACCTGTTACATACTCATAAGCTTAATTTGGATGGCGAGAATCTTGAAAAGAACTAGGAATGTGATGCTCTATTTCCATTATTCTTATGTTTGGAAGAGACAAGAAGGCTCAATTTGGATGACAAGAATCTTGATCAGAAGGAATGAGAATGTGATACCATACTTCCACGATTTCGAAGTATGGATGGAACATGAATAAGAATGTGATGCCACGTTTTTAGGATTTCCATGTTTGGGAGAGACATGAATAAGATTGTGATTCCTAATAACACATACGACCATGAATCACATTACTTGATTAAGTGAGAATCTGATCCCTCCCTTACCCATGGGAATCTTAGATTCCTGACTCAATCAATTAAAAAAGAAAATATTGACTTTGTTAAATTTCTAAAATAATTGATTCCTGCATAAGATAATTGAATTAATCCAAACACTGAAATGAAATTACTTCAAATATTGTATTCCTAGAAATTTCATTCATAATAATCATATTCCTATTCTCCCTCAATAAAATTCTGAATATTTGCAAAAGCAATTTCAAGCCACTTAAATGTCCGAGCATAGATGATTGTTTCAACTAGCATCCTTAGAAGATGTAAGGACCCGTATTTTCCGAAGATTATTTAAGATTTATAAATGCTAGAAATTGGGGAAAATATGAAATTTATAGAGTTTAATTGACTTGGGGTTAATGTGTTAGGATCACTTCTCGAGGGAGTGCAAGTGTGATTTGTGTGGGTGTAGTATATGAATGAATGAGTGTGTGTGTGTGTAGAGGAGTATTTATTTACTCCTACTCCCTCCCTCTATCTCCCGGTCCCTCTCTCTCTCTCTCGGCACCCTCTCATCTCTCTCACCCTTTCACTTAAAATTCCACCCCAAGCTCAAGACTCACCAAGATTCTTCACCAAAATCATCATCTTCACGGGCTTTCAACCTCGGGTTTCGTAGGAGCAAGCTCGGGGAGGAGTATTCTTGCTTGGTTTCGAGGTTTGAAGCTCTAGGGCTTGATCGATCACTTTGGGTTCGGTTTTGAAATTCGAGGTAGGGATCTCTTACTCTCTTTACATGTTTATGAGTTGATTTGGTACTTAAATCATGCCCTAGATCGTTGGTTTCGTCATAGGAATTGTTCTGATGGAATTTGAAAATCGTGTACTGAGAACCCAAGTCCTACCGGTAGGAGTTTGGAATCTACCGGTAGAAACGCTGTCCAGTAGTGTCACTTTTGTGAAATTTTGGTCTACCGGTAGGTATTCAAAAATCTGTCATTTTTTTGCGAAATTTTGGTCTTCTACCGGTAGACATTGAGACATTCAAAATCAGCATTTTTGGAAAAATTTCGAAAGGGCATAACTTTTTCATCCGAACTCCATTTTGGACAAATTTTATATCGAAATTCATGTACCGGAGGTCTACTTTCCAATGGTGGTGGTCTCATCTCCAAAATCTTAATCGATAAGGTTTGGTAGCCAAAATAAGATAGATGTGTTCGTAAACGTCGGATAATCCCTTTCCTTAGAATCGTGTGGGTGAGACACGGATGTTCTTAGGCTCTCTTGGGTACTTCATTGGAAGGTTTGACGAATGCTAGGGGTAAACTAGGCTTTGTAGTGGTCGTCGAGTTCTGTATGAGTCCTTTGACACCGAAACGAGGGTTTAGAGAACATAAGGAATAAGGGTGTACGAATCCTGAACAAGGGATAGACTGACACGAGGTGACTTATGGTGTAATGGATGGGTTTAGATGTTGAACTCGGGAACAAGAATAGAAGTATGAGTTGCATTAAAAATCAACCTCCCTTATCTTCAAGCGTGCAATAGATGTTTGGAAACACGTATGACTAAATGCGAGATGAATGGCTTGAAATGGATGTACGGGGTCTGAGACCCGGAATGAGAAATGGATGTACGGGGTCATGATCACCCGGAATGCATAGTGGGTATACGGGGTCCGAATGCCCGGAACGTCTCTCGGTCCACAAATCAGCGAGTCCCTTATTATGGAAGTATGTGAAAGAGAGCCGTGAATAGAAAAGAATGAATAGAGGAATAAATGGATATAGGTAATGACCGTGAAGTGTTCCTTGAGTCTTAAAGTTCTGGGTAAGATATTGGTGTTCGATTATATTCCTTTCTCTTAAGTGTTCATCTCGGTACTTCATCTATCTCATATGCATATAGTTTGAGCAAAGATATCTCTACTGGGCTAGTGTAGCTCAAGCCTTACAACTTTTCAGGTGCCGAACCGGGAAAATATCTTGCATGCTTGGAGCGCTTGGATGTGATCGTTGTTTTGAAAGTTAACATCTGAGAAGTTGTCTGTCCATCTTTGTATACTTTCTTTTGGAAGATGTATTTGTACCCTTAATCGTAAATCTTTTGACTAAGGAGTATTGTAAACTCTTAAATCTCTTTTGATATCTGATACTTATGTTGATTTGGGCCTCGAAGCCAAGTTGTAATATTCTGGAGATTATTGGATGTTGAAAAGTTATTTTTGGAATTGGGAATACTAAGTTATTTTGGGAATTCGTACGGATAATTGTGACCTTTATTTACGAAAATTCTTTATATATATGTTAAAAATCGAGGGCGTGACAAATTGGTATCAGAGCATCTAGGTTTAGAATACCTTGAGACCGTGGGGAGACTTAGTCTCATGGGTTCAAAATCATAGCAAAAGTTTTTACATGACACGTGTGCTTGCATTAGTGAGTCGGTACATCAGCATGACATTGCATTAGCGAATAACGTGGATTGTTATGGTGTTGTTGACCCGTGTTGGGGAAGTTGGAGGTTTGACCTCATGATAGAGCCGTGGTTGCTGTCATTGATAGTCGTCGTTGTTGATTGTGTTGTGTTTCCCATTCCTGTAGCACGATGCCACCGAGACGTGAGAATAACCTCGCTAGGGAGATTGTAGCGGCACTTGCAGAGTCGAATCTTTTGAATCCAGCATTTAGGGCTAATCCGAATAACCGTGCCATGGAAGCGATGAGGGCATTCTGCCTTATGAAACCACCTCAGTTCGATGGGAAGAGTAGTGATCCTCTTGTGGCCGATCATTGGCTATCACAAATTCGTAAAATATTTAACGCTCTTAAGATTACGGAAGATGACCTTCGAGTGAGTATTGTGGCTATTCAACTTGTCGGTGAGGCGAATGAGTGGTGGGAATCGGTTTTAGGAGCAAGAAGGGATGCTAGGAGAATGGCAGGGGCGATTAATCGAACAAATGAACCAGATGTAGAGAACCTGACTTGGGCTGAGTTTGAAGAACTCTTCGAGAATCAATATTTTCCAGAAACGTGTCGTGAGAAACTTAGAGGACAGTTCGAGGAGTTAGAGCAAGGAAATATGACCGTCTCCGATTACGCTATCAAATTTCAATTTTTATCACGTTTTGCACCGGAATTAGTGGCGTTAGAGGAAAGGAAGTGTAGGCGTTTTGAGAAGGGATTGCATCCATCTGTTAAGCTATTAGTGGTGAGCCAGCGCATTGGGACGTTTTCCGAGATAGTCGAATGTGCAAGGAGTGTTGAAAATCCAGTGAGCGCACAGGGAAATGTGGAAGCGTGGGAATCTAAGCAACCGTCCGCCAGTGCAAATTTGCCTTCGAGAAGTTCTGGGAGCCAAGGGAGGAAGAGACAACAAGAACCACCCCAATCATTGCAAGTTCAGCAGAGTTTTGGACCACCTACTTCATTGGGAAGTCATGGAGTTTCTGTCAGACCACAGATTGTGTGTCATCGGTGTGGTCAGCCGGGTCACTTTCGTGCTCAGTGTACACGACAACAAAAGGCGTGTTTCATTTGCGGTGCACCTGATCATCTTGCAAAAAGATGTCCTCGGATAGTAGGAGAGCGTAGTGGGCTTAGTTCGGTGAGGCCAGGGCAGAGTTTTGTTCATCATCAGTCACAGTTCCAGCCTACTTCGGGTCGGAGGTCGCACACTGAGTAAGGAGCGAATCCTACCATTTCTCAGGTTCCTGAGACGTCGGATGTATGGGGTAATGTCTCCGCTCTTGTTTAAATTTCTTTGCTAGAATATCTTGATTCGGGAACATGCCATAGATCTATGATTTGCATCTTTCCTTTGATTTGAATTGGAATATCGAATCTTTTTTTTTTTTTATCTATTCTTGTTTGTTGAGTGATGCCTCCGGATCATATTTGTTGAGACTATAAGTTGGTTATTCCGAGTTATCCTTTAGCCTTTGATTCCCCTATTGGGTGTAAAGTGAGGTTTGGTCCTGCCTTGGTAAAGATTTGGTTACACCAGTGATTATTAGTTATATATCGAGTGTGTCTCCATCCAAGTCTTTCTCTTATTGCTCTTTCCTCTATAGTCTAGTTGAACTCTGACTGGAATTTGTATCTAAGCTGGTTGTCCATGAGGTCGTTTGTTCATGGGGTTGAATAGGTCTTGACACCGGCATCGATTACCACACAATCATTTCTAATGCTCCCTTATGCTGTCCGGATCCTTATTACGAGATATCTTGTGGTATGCTTACTATTGAATTTGACATATTTATTATTGAAATCAATGAATATTTCTTGTCTTGCACTCTTGCTCTACTTCGTACATTATGATTCATGGTGTGAATTTTTGTTAGTCAATTTAGAATTCCGTCGTTGTGGTTACAATTTTCTCAGTTCGTAGTTGCCATTCACTTGATCCTTGCTATTACAACACCTATCAATTAAGGCCAAGTTAGTAGTGGTGTCTTCAACGACATTGTATCCATTGTGTTTTCAAGTTCGAATCTTGTTGCAATTGTGGCCTTTTTCGGGCGTTTAAAAGTCTGATATAGTCCTCAACCTTGGAGGTGCCTGGTTTGTTCTATACTGTTTCGTTCCGGCTTATCAAGAGTCATGCACTTTTTGGTATTGGTCTAAGCTTGGTTACGCGTCGTTAATTAGTTTGGCCCTACCTTTCTCATGGTGCCCGTCATTTGTATCAGGATACTTTTTTACCAAAATGTATGCACTCGTTTCCTAGACTTGTGGAGTGGTAGGAAAATTGAAGTTAACTTTTTCAGATTCTTGGGTTTATCGTTATGAGTTAGAATACTGATCTCGTTGCCGTTGTTGCCTACTTTGGCGTCTCAGTTTGTTATGATCCCTCAACCATGAAGTTATGTGATTTGAACCCGTCTTCGTTTCGCATCAGTTTGCGTGTCTAGACTTCATTGGCTGGTTTGGATTCCATTACTGCAGTTACTAGTCTGATTATTGGAAATTGCTATTCTATCCAAGTTCATAAGTCGTAACACTCGCTTACTAAAGACAAATCTTATCATGACGTATTAATTGCTATCCATTTATGGTGGCGGTTCGATTCAAATTCACTTGTTGTAGTTGCTCTCCACGGCATTCAGATTTGTAGCCTTTGTTATAGTCTCTCAACTCTTGAGGCACAAAACTCGTTCTATGTTGCTTAATTTCAATCTGTTAGAAGCCTTGCTTATCTTTTATACTGGACAAATTCTTGATCTTGCATCGGTTTGTTCATGGAGTGGCTTGTTTCATTATTACGTGTTGCGGATTATCCCAAAAGTGGTACGTTGAGTTTGTTGCCTAGAGAATTTAAAGATTTCTTGTATCCTATGAGTTCCGGATACCTCGCCCCGTTCTTTGAGTTTGATCGGTGTTGTTTGAATTTTGGAGCTCACATATTTCGTTTGAGGTAGCTGAAGGATTGTGCTGAACGTTGCCGTCATCCTTTGTCACTTGGGGCAGGAGAACTCGCGTATTTCGTAAGTATCGCCGCGTTGAGGTTCGTTTTGTTGGGAGCAGAAAAAGAGGGAGCTTTTATCATTAGATGAATATGTTATGTGTCGGATACGGTGTGTGCCTTTTGGATACCCAGGCGACAACCGATGAAATCCAGTTGGAAGAGGCGATTGATCACCGCACCTTCTATATGGAAGTCTCGGGAGGTCAACTGGACTATCAGTCTACATTTAGAGGAGAGATCTTTGTGTTTGGATAGATAATCGTATATAGGAATTTCGCAATAAAAAGGGGAGCTTCGAAGATGCGTATCGTTTGACTTTGCCGCCAAAACCTTTAGGTATTTGTGACTCGCTCTATGTATAGATATTGGGAAAGTACGAATCGAATCCATTGCTTGTGTTAAAACGATCCGAATTTGAGTAGAAGCCGCCGTGTCCTATGGTGAGAAACCGATACGTGTCCTAGATTTGTATAATCATGTTTTGGAAGGATAATACGATATGGTTAGTGCGAGTTTACGTGGGAAGAGGAGGACGAGGCTTGAGGGAGATGTCCACATTTGTTTTAGATGATTGATGTGAGTTTCGATGTAAATTTCCATGATTATCGAATTGTTGCATGATAAATAGCGTTATGGTTAAGGCGTATCTATGTGTTGCATGTTCGGTTGGGCTTGGTCTAGCAATTTCGAGGACGAAATTTCTTTGAGGAGGGAAGGGTGTAAGGACCCGTATTTTCCGAAGATTATTTAAGATTTATAAATGCTAGAAATTGGGGAAAATATGAAATTTATAGAGTTTAATTGACTTGGGGTTAATGTGTTAGGATCACTTCTCGAGGGAGTGCAAGTGTGATTTGTGTGGGTGTAGTATATGAATGAATGAGTGTGTGTGTGTAGAGGAGTATTTATTTACTCCTACTCCCTCCCTCTATCTCCCGGTCCCTCTCTCTCTCTCTCGGCACCCTCTCATCTCTCTCACCCTTTCACTTAAAATTCCACCCCAAGCTCAAGACTCACCAAGATTCTTCACCAAAATCATCATCTTCACGGGCTTTCAACCTCGGGTTTCGTAGGAGCAAGCTCGGGGAGGAGTATTCTTGCTTGGTTTCGAGGTTTGAAGCTCTAGGGCTTGATCGATCACTTTGGGTTCGGTTTTGAAATTCGAGGTAGGGATCTCTTACTCTCTTTACATGTTTATGAGTTGATTTGGTACTTAAATCATGCCCTAGATCGTTGGTTTCGTCATAGGAATTGTTCTGATGGAATTTGAAAATCGTGTACTGAGAACCCAAGTCCTACCGGTAGGAGTTTGGAATCTACCGGTAGAAACGCTGTCCAGTAGTGTCACTTTTGTGAAATTTTGGTCTTCTACCGGTAGACAATGAATGTCTACCGGTAGGTATTCAAAAATCTGTCATTTTTTTGCGAAATTTTGGTCTTCTACCGGTAGACATTGAGACATTCAAAATCAGCATTTTTGGAAAAATTTCGAAAGGGCATAACTTTTTCATCCGAACTCCATTTTGGACAAATTTTATATCGAAATTCATGTACCGGAGGTCTACTTTCCAATGGTGGTGGTCTCATCTCCAAAATCTTAATCGATAAGGTTTGGTAGCCAAAATAAGATAGATGTGTTCGTAAACGTCGGATAATCCCTTTCCTTAGAATCGTGTGGGTGAGACACGGATGTTCTTAGGCTCTCTTGGGTACTTCATTGGAAGGTTTGACGAATGCTAGGGGTAAACTAGGCTTTGTAGTGGTCGTCGAGTTCTGTATGAGTCCTTTGACACCGAAACGAGGGTTTAGAGAACATAAGGAATAAGGGTGTACGAATCCTGAACAAGGGATAGACTGACACGAGGTGACTTATGGTGTAATGGATGGGTTTAGATGTTGAACTCGGGAACAAGAATAGAAGTATGAGTTGCATTAAAAATCAACCTCCCTTATCTTCAAGCGTGCAATAGATGTTTGGAAACACGTATGACTAAATGCGAGATGAATGGCTTGAAATGGATGTACGGGGTCTGAGACCCGGAATGAGAAATGGATGTACGGGGTCATGATCACCCGGAATGCATAGTGGGTATACGGGGTCCGAATGCCCGGAACGTCTCTCGGTCCACAAATCAGCGAGTCCCTTATTATGGAAGTATGTGAAAGAGAGCCGTGAATAGAAAAGAATGAATAGAGGAATAAATGGATATAGGTAATGACCGTGAAGTGTTCCTTGAGTCTTAAAGTTCTGGGTAAGATATTGGTGTTCGATTGTATTCCTTTCTCTTAAGTGTTCATCTCGGTACTTCATCTATCTCATATGCATATAGTTTGAGCAAAGATATCTCTACTGGGCTAGTGTAGCTCAAGCCTTACAACTTTTCAGGTGCCGAACCGGGAAAATATCTTGCATGCTTGGAGCGCTTGGATGTGATCGTTGTTTTGAAAGTTAACATCTGAGAAGTTGTCTGTCCATCTTTGTATACTTTCTTTTGGAAGATGTATTTGTACCCTTAATCGTAAATCTTTTGACTAAGGAATATTGTAAACTTTTAAATCTCTTTTGATATCTGATACTTATGTTGATTTGGGCCTCGAAGCCAAGTTGTAATATTCTGGAGATTTTTGGATGTTGAAAAGTTATTTTTTGGAATTGGGAATACTAAGTTATTTTGGGAATCCGTACGGATATTGTGACCTTTATTTACGAAAATTCTTTATATATATGTTAAAAAATCGAGGGCGTGACAGAAGATTGCATCACAATTTATCCCAAACAAATTACCAAATGAAGTTTTCAAAGCTTCCACAGAATCCACACACAAGATACAAAGCATGGAAGATACAAGTTTTGGTGGGGTTAAAGGAACTCGTGAAATTTGGAATAGGAAAAGATTGGAATGGGAGATTGGGTAGGTTGAATGACAAGTAAAATACTCTAAGAATTATCCTTAATAGGTCAAATAATTATAGTAATTTATTAAAGACTTTCTAACAAAAGAGAATTTTACTGTATATAGGCACAAAAGAATAAATTACCATGTAAAAGAATTAACTTACCAAATCAAAATGCATAATAATATATATGCATACCTATATGAATTGAGATTAATTGTACGGTCCGGTTTGGTTCTAACCGTAGGCTTTAAATTGATAACCACTAACCGAACTAAAACTACAAGTTCTTATTTTTTAAGAACCATAACTAGACCAATGAACCGTAGACACAGACCAAATAAAACGGTTGGGTCCGAATTGGATGCTTTAGCGGTTATATATATTGCTTTCCTTGATCGCCCCTACAAATAGATCCCTGTCAAGAAAACATACATAAGAAAATTTTTAGTCTTTATTACTTCATCTCACATAACTTTTTCCGAGAATCCATTTTCACGCAAAATTTCTGACAATTGAACGGAGCCTAACAATTGATATTTTCTTATTGAATTCCTTGCGCTCGTGTTTCGAGTTAATAAAACAAATTAAAGTTGCCGATAAAAACATATGTATATTTTTTTTTTGAATATGTCACCGATAAAAACATTGAATGCCTGCGTATTTCTCGTAAGGTTTTCCTTTTTGAGAATAGTTTTCCCATCTTAAAAACATCACACACCGAATCAAGGATTAATGCATGCACACCTAACATATTTACCCACTCCTTCAACTATAGTCAATAAATCTCCTAGGCATTTTTTTTGCAATTTTAAATTAAATAATTATGACCTCACCAACTACTGCTTTTTTCCCTTCTCACCAACCGCTGTGAATTAATTTTTTTTGGGCTCGGCAACTACTGTTTTGGATTAACTTGTACTATACCCATCACATTAAAAAAAATATCCAGAAATGAACCACAAGTGATGACCAGATCTCTATAAAAAGCTTCTACTTCTTTGGTCTCACTTGGAAAGCAAAGCAAAGCAAAGATAGAAATTCAACCATGGGAAAGAGCAAGGTTCTTGTTGTGGGGGGAACTGGGTACATCGGCAGGAGAATAGTCAAGGCCTGTTTGGCTCAGGGGCACGCAACCTATGTCCTCCAGCGCCCGGAGATCGGCCTCGACATCGATAAACTTCAGGTGTTACTTTCCTTTAAGGAGCAGGGGGCTCGGCTCGTTGAAGCCTCGTTTTCCGATCACCAGAGTCTCGTGGATGCTGTTAAACAGGTTGATGTGGTCATTTGTACCATGTCTGGTGTCCATTTCCGGAGTCACAACATTTTGGTGCAACTTAAACTGGTTGATGCCATCAAAGAAGCTGGAAATATCAAGGTACAATCCTTCCATTTTTACATTCATCGTCTTGTTCTTGGTAGTATATCGCAGTAGGCAGTTTTTTCCAAAAAAAAAAAAAGCAGAGAGCAAGTAAGCACTATTTGCATTCGGCCTAAATTAATTTGTCATAGATATGCACTAGGTATTATTTACCTTTAGTGATTCGTCTCGTCGAGAGGATTCAAAAAATATAAACATATGGATCGGAATCTGAAAAATTTCTGATAAACAACACTTAATTAAGACAATAAAAACAGATGTTTCAAACTCTTTTTAAAAATTTTAATTAGTGAAAAATTTCTTGTTTTTGGTTCTGAGTTTTTACTTTTTAGACATCTCTTATCGCAACTAATGATTAATTGAACAAAAATTGACGTAAATATAACAAAAATAAAGAAAAGACGAACAAAATATTATGCAAATCAATATATTCATCAATAAAGTGAATCATTATATATATTTTCAGTAAATTGTGATGAAAAAATTATTATCGTTATACCCGAGTTTTAATTAGTTTACATGTATCTCGACTCATCCTGGGTCAAGATATAGGATGTCAATATTATGCAACTCATGAGTGCATTTACTACTATCAAGTGTTTTTAAATACCAAGCGATATCGGTCTCACGTCGGTCGTGGTGTTATTTGGTCATGGAGTGGTTTTTTTTTTTGTGCCCGGCCATTATGGCATTAGAGATTGTGATAAAGGGCTATTTTGGGTATCTAAATATATAGTAGCAATAAAGTCAAATAACATTTCTTGATCCTAAAACTCGTTTGTGTGTAAAATAAGGGGAAAATGAGAGTCCTTGGCACTATACGGCCCCTATACGGTGGCAATCCAGCCCACATCCCCTTTTGGACTTTTTTTTAATGGCAAAACGAAGAAATTTTATTAATGAAAAAAAATATACTACACCAAGAGCAGATAGCAACACAACGTGAGAGTAGAATTCCTAAAGGACTTATGGGTAACTAACACCTTATATATGAACCTCAAACTCAGATTAAGAGTACCAATAGAATTTCTCCACCAAAATAGAGAGAGAGAGATGGGATGGAGATATTGTTTAGTTTATTTATGCCGGAGATGGGTCGCCGGAGATATAGGTTGCCGGAGTGGGGAAGGGGATGATTTACAGGGGAGGATATAGAGAAAAGATTAGGTGAGATAGATCGACTTGGAGGAGAGAATCAATATATACAATCTTAAGTTTTAATCTCAGCCGTTGAAACTAATGGCTGAGATAGAGTGTCAAAATTTGTGTCCCCGGAACCGACCTCATATATATATGCTTTGTTTTTCCATTATATTTATGCCTATATACTTTGATACATAGATTAATACTATGTTTTGCTTTTCCATCTTTATACTGTCTCTATGTGCTCCTATACTGTGTCTGTATGTTTATATATATGCTTTGCTTTTCCATCATATTATGCCTATACTCTGATACATATAAGGTTTTTGTGTAATGATGGGTAGACTTGATTGAAAAAACGTGGAGATCACTAAATTTGGTTATTGACAAAATATTGTTAGTTTTGCTTATCTAAAGACCAAAATTTGGTGAATTGCTAAGAAGTTGCTATATAAGTTTGGTTATTCTAATGTTTGCATTTTTTTGAGCAAACATTGCTAACTTTAACAACCTTTTGTTTTTTATTATTCCACTGCAGATGCTCTTATACCTGTACTTTGATACATAGATTAATATATGCTTTGCTTTTTCAACTTTTCTTTTAAGTAATTAGACTGATTCTTCCATAATATTTCCTCATGACCCCCAATAGTCTATTACGGAGTAGTTTGATTATACTCTGTCTCCATGTGCTTCTATACTGTGTCTGTGCTCCCCCAATGGTATCAGAAAAGTGTGATTGGTAACTTTTTTGTTTCCTATTTATGTTTCTACTTTTTTTCAAAACTAAAACAGTAAACATGGTCGGTAATTTGTTTATGTTTTTTGTTTTTCATAAATGTTTTTAAAATTTTTAAAAATTATGAAAACTTATAATAGGTGTTTTTAATTACTTGTTTTCAAAACAAAGGTTTCAAATTTTGTCGGGCTCGATCGACTCTCCCATCTAATACTCTCTCTCTTTCTCTCCATGTGACACCCAAACACCACTGAAAGGTTTTTTTGACTAGAAATGAAACAACTCAAATTACTTTAAATCACTGTTTAATTGAGTAAAGATATTGTAGAGAGAGAAACCCAAAAACCAATGTCCGCTTAAGGTGGAAGAAGACACAGGAAACTATCCAGTGTGGTTAGCTTATTCGGACTAGACTTTAACCTTGGGTTTTGACCGCCATATTTTGACGTGTATAATCAAATTTTGACCTCTATAGAAGGTTGATTATGAGTGAAATTCTAATTAGGAGTATTAATTAATGAGTTAAAAACTGATCATGTGGTGATGTTATTCTCTGTTTTTTTTTTTTTCCCCCTCTCGTTCCAATTGATGAAGGATGGAAAACAAAAACAAAATGGTATTACCAAACATGTTTTATGTTGTTTTCATTTTTTACTGTTTACAGAAAAACGTATTACCAAACATGTTTTTCGTTTCTATTTTTGTGAAAAATAAACATGATTCTATTTTTAGTTCTGAAAATGTTACCAAATGCTCCCTATGTAATCTATAAGTTGTTTTTTTTTTATTACGTAATGTTGAATTTTCAATCAGTATTTAAGTTCTGCTATCATCGTTTGAGCATTCTGTCACTGGTCACTCATATATATATATATATATATATTCAGTCAAGAGTTGTGTAGTCAGTTCAACTCTGATCCTATAAAGATAAATCGGAGTACTTTTAATGTTAGAGATATAACGTAGCATATATAACTTCTTCTAGACACGCCAAAAAAAAAAAAACATTAATTATTACAATTTGGTGCAGCGTTTCTTGCCATCGGAGTTTGGAATGGACCCAGCAAGAATGGGACACGCCATTGAACCAGGGAACGTTACTTTCGAATTGAAGATGACAGTTAGGGATGCCATTGAAAAGGCCAAAATACCCTTCACTTATGTCTCTGCCAACTGCTTTGCTGGTTACTTCGTTCCTAACCTCTCTCAGCTTGCTACGCTCATCCCTCCCAAGGACAAAGTTGGCATTTACGGAGATGGCAACCAGAAAGGTAATTACTACAATATATTGGGAGTATAATACTTTCTCCATCCCGATTTAATTGATAACGTTTCCAATAAGGTTACGAATTAATTTACGATCCCTTTGCATCATTATACTTTGTCCAATAAGGTTACGAATTAATTTACGATCCCTTTGCATGATTTGGCAGTTATTTTTGTTGACGAAGCCGATGTGGCAACATACACAGTGAAAACAATAGACGACCCTCGTACTTTGAACAAGACATTGTACCTCAGGCCAAAGGAAAACATCCTTACGCAAAGGCAGTTAGTTGACATGTGGGAGAACCTCACCGGTCGGACCCTCGACAAGTACACCATCTTTGCCCAAGACTTCCTAGCTTCCATGAAAGGTACGAATTCGAATGGGATTAGTATTTATGCTCAATGCAATGCAATGCTTTCGATACAACATTGACATGATATAGTATATCTTAATCTCCCTTCACCAGAAACTCTTGCCTTAATGCACTCTCGGTTGCATGATTGTCCTAAAATTCATGTCTTTCTGGAGTTTCTAGCTAGCATATCGTGACAGTTGAGGATGCGTTATAATGAATTAGTAATTGAGTCGAGAGCATGAACGCAAGGGAATATTCATCCGGCCTATTGTATGTGTGCCAATAAGCATATTACGTTCCATTTGCTTTGTGATTATTCTTGATGGAAATGTTATATAGGCCTGATTATATATACTATCAAATCTTAGCTCACTGATGTTACTTGAGCTCGTCTCGAGTTCAAGTGGAGCTAGCCAATTCAGGAACTGAGAAACATGACAAGGAGATCGAACTAACAAAACATAAAAACTAGCTATTTAGAAGTAGTACTTCTGAAGTCCTGGAATTCAATATTCTGAATGCACCCTAGTGGTCAAAACATAAAAACATATATACAAGTAATTAGTTTTTTGCATGATTAGTGAAAATCTTAAAAACATCATGCACATAATTACGTACATTAATTGTTTTTAATCTAATTTGAGTTATAATTCTCAATAATATGGAACGTACCGAGGGAGTACTTTCTAACTATATATACCAAAACTGCATGCAGGAATGGATTTGGCTGGGCAAGTGGGAGTGGGGCATTTCTACCATATATTCTATGAAGGTTGCTTATCCAACTTTGAAATTGGGGAAGAGGGTGAAGAAGCTTCAGAGCTCTATCCAGAGGTTCAATACACTCGCATGGATGCCTACCTAAAGCGCTACTTATGAGACGAATCTACGTTCGAATTATACTCTCACCGTCCTATTTTGTTTGTCTACTTTTTAATGTCATAAACTGAGTGTCCATTTTGAAAAGTACTTCAAGAATAAATTCTAAGTCCTGTGAAAAATTTATTTTTCCCTTTCTCCCTTCGATTGGAGTGATAAGTGCAATTTGATCAATTGACGGGGTATCTTTTGGAAAGTTGAAGTCTCCAAAGTGTAATGATTATGCTATTCTAAATTTTCTAAATTAAACAAACAAAATACTCCAATAAATTGTGGAAGGAGTATATATTCGATAATGATGTGATAAAGCATCAAAGAGAAACTGTGAAATAACTTATTTAGATAAAATTTGTGTGGTCTCTCTCTATCCCTCTCTTTTTAAGAAACTCATTTTGGGAGATTTGATAAAACAAAATTACGTGATCAATCGTATTATGGATATCATGTGAGAATTAATTAAGGAGTCCAAATATATACATACATGTGTATCCGCGCATTTGTGTCTACAAAGGCGACACCATGTATAGTCTCGCGGGGTCGCAGCATGACCCACAAAGGAAATAATAATTGCTATAATTATATTAAAAATGTTATTGGTTAACAAATAAACCCATCAAAGTGCAAAGATAGTACTATTGGCCAATAAAAAGAAAAGATAGTACTTTTTTTTTTATCGACAAAAGATGAAATTTTATTAAAAACGGAGAAAGGGGAAAGGAATCCAACAAAAAATTGGATGATACATCTCGAGGGCAAAGCCCAAGCCACCCAAAGGTCTACTGGGTCCAAAACAGTAAAACGTTACAGCTCAATCCAAACACCCGAATATAAACATAAAAAGCCCAAACACCCTAACCCGGTCCACCCAAAGACACACACACACAAAAAAAAAAGTACTATTGACACCGCTTTAGTCTAACCAAAATTTCAGTACAAATTTCTTAAAACTCATTCAAATCCTTGATTCGGATCCATACCAAATGAAGTTTTACTCAAATTTGTACTCAAACAAGGGAGATCATAATATTTTCTCCCTTCTAATTTACGACTTTGCCATTAGAACATTAAGTCATTTTTTTTTTGCTTACAGTTGAAAATGGATGGTTCATATCAAATGAACTTTCTACTCTAATTTGAGTAGAAGTACATGTGATTAGGGGTGATACCGGTCCGGTTTCGACCGGTTTCGGCATATTTTTCGGTCGAAGCCGGTTATCTGGTTTGAGATTTTTAGAAACCGGAACCGGTTGAGATAATCCGGTCCGATTTCGATTGAGTCAACCGGTTCCGGTCCGGTTTATCCGGTTTTCATTCACGGGACATATTTTTGGGGAATTTAGAGGCCGGTCCTTTTTTCTTGGTTCGGACTTCAAATAGTCCTGACCAAAATATTTTTTCTTTCCTTCAGTCCTTTTTCTTGACTTTTCATGCAATTTTACTATTTTACTATTTTACCCATTCTTCTTAACTTTTTGTGTACATGTCTATTTTTAATAAAATTTATATTTTTAGAATTAATTTCTGACCCATATTATTTAGGACAAAAATACCCTTGGCTATGTGGGCTATGAGAACTGGCTATGTGATCCATATTTATTTCGGACAAAAATACCATTGGCTATGTAGGCTATGAAAACTGCCAATTCTCATAGTCAGTTCTATGAGAACCGTTCAGTTCTCATAGAAAACTGGCTATGTGAACTACCAATTCTCATAGTCAATTCTAATGGTAAATTTTTTGAGAATTGACTGTGAGAACTGACTATTCTCATAGAGAACTGACTATGAGAATGGGGCTATATAAACTGAAAAATAAATAGTTCACATAGCCTCACCACACACTAAAATACACAGTTCTCACAGAAAATAAATAATTCTCATAGAAAATACAGGGTCCAATAGATAGTTCTCATTGAAAAATATACAGTTCTCATACAAAAATACACAGTTCTCATAGACAATTCTCATTGAAAAATATACAGTTCTCATACAAAAAAACTCAGTTCTCATAGAAAACTGGCTATGTGACCTATATTTATTTCGGACAAAAATACCCTTGGCTATGTGGGCTATGAGAACTATCAATTCTCATAGTTAGTTTTATGAGAACAACTCAGTTCTCATAGAAAATTGACTATGTGAAATGAGTTATGAAAGCTGGCTATGTGAATTGCCAATTCTCATAGTCAATTCTAATAGTAAGTTTTATAATAATTGACTATGAGAACTGAATATTCTCATAGAGAATTGGCTACGAGAATGAGGCTATGTGAACTGAAAAATAAACAGTTCACATAGCCTCACCACACACTAAAATACACAGTTCTCATAGAAAATTACACACTTCTCATAGATAAATACACAGTTCTCATAAAAAATTACACACTTCTCATAGAAAAATACACACTTCTCATAAGAAAATTACACACTTCTTATAGATAAATACACACTTCTCATAACAAAAACACAGTTCTCATACAAAAAATACACACTTCTCATAGCAAAAACACAAAAAATACACAGTTCTCATAGACAGATAGACATTAGACGGGGCTCGATTAATACACTATAACACTTAAATGTTCTCACGGCCAGATCTTATACGGAATACTTCTTAACAATTACTAAAAATACAAAAGCTTATCTACAAAATTGAAAATGTTTGTCTCTTTCCGATTCTTCTCCAACTGGACCATTCAACCAACTAAAAATGAAAGGTCTAGAAGCCATATTATGACACAGAAGAGTGATTAATAAAAAATACACAATTCTCATAGACAGTTCTCATAGAAAATACACAGTTCTCATAGAAAATACACGATTCTCATAAAAAATACGCAATTCTCTTAGACAATTCACATAGAAAAATATACGGTTCTCATAAAAAAATACATATATAGTTCTCAAAATTCAGAGATTAACTTTGAGCATCTTAATGAAAATTAAAAACCATGTTTTCCAAACACGTGGTACGTACCAGCTAGGAAAGACATGATCATGGAAATGATGAGATGTTCCATCTTCGGTCTCCCCGCACCGGTGTGAATTCGATCATTTCTCGGAATTAATTAATTAAAGACGGTAAAGACTCTATCAATTAATTAATTAACAACTCTCCTTAGCAAACTAATCTGCCATTGGCCTCAATTCTCAAGTCGTCGCCGCTCGTGCGTTCGTCGTCTTGTTTATAGGAGTAGCTCCGTCGAGTGGAAGCCGTCGCCGGTGCTAGCCCTGGCCACCATCGTCGACGATTCTCAAGTTGTCGCCGCTTGTGCGGTCGTCGGTGTCGTCCTCAGTGAAGGAGGGGATTTGTCGCTGCTTGATGTAGTGGACCTCGGCCGGTGATCTCCGCATGTGATTTTCGCCGTTGTGATTGTCGACGAAATCCTGAAAATTGATCTTGATTCAAGGAGAAGGCCTCCTTCAGGTTCTCGAGGACCTTGTCGGAGTCGATGTGGCCGTTGTCGTCGCCGTCAACCTCCTGGATCATGGCGGACACCTCGTCGGGGGCTTGGACCGCTTGGTTGAAGGAGTGTGTGAACAATGAGAATTACGAATGGGAGAGGAGAGAGAGGTGGGAGAGAGAGAGACGTGATGAATGGGAGAGGAGAGAGAGAGGGGGGGAGCAGATTCCATTGTAGAGAGAGAATGGAGCAGAGGAAATTATCACAGGAGGAGTCGATTTGGGCAAAAATGTCTAGAGAGGGGGGGGGGGGGGGGGGTTTCGTCTGGAGAGAGAGAGAGAGGAGGAATGGTGAGATGGAGTTGACGATGCAGGCTAAGAAGGGCAAAAATGTCATGAGATAACATATCCGAACCTAAGCAGGTTTGGAAATAATATTCAGGGTTGGGATTAAACCGAGCCTAAAACTCAGGACCGGCCTCTAATTTTCTACATATTTTTGGGCACAACACATCAAAAATCCACAATTCAACCCACAAAATATCAACCAAAAACCCATAATTCAACCCCTTTTTTTGGGCCCAACAAAAAAGGATAAATTTTGAACCCAATACATAAAAAAAAACCCATAAAAATATAATTAAGCCCATAAAAACAGTTTATATATATATATATATATGGGGTTGATTGTATATATATAATAAATATATATATTAGACCAATATACATATATATAACCGGTCCGGTTTCTAAAACACATAAACCGGATCGAAATTATTTTTCCGGTTTATAAAATTTTATAAACCGGAACCGGATCGAAATTATTCAACCGGTTTAAAAAATCCGGTCCGGTCCGATTTTTTCGGTTTCGATCGATTTTCCGGTTTGAACTAACAGCCCTACATGTGATGACCGGAGAAGCTCCTATTGATGAAGCACTTGATTGGGTACCGACAGGCACGCGGGGCCCACACTAGGTTCTGCACGGATAATCCAAGCCGTTCAATAATTTAAAAAAAAACGAGTGACCCCGTGCAAAATAAGCTCAATCCGATATGTGTAGGTGTTCGATCCAATCTTTCATTTTTCCATTCAGATTTCAGGAACGACTCGGATCATTCGTGCTGGATCTGGAGTGGACCCTGCGTGCCCTTTGATACCCCATCAGTATGGAATCCGTCGGTCCCAATAGACGGATTCGTATAACTAATCCTACAAACAAACAACTTTAGTAGTGTGAAATAATCAAACAATCAAATTAAATCTTACCATTGAATAAAAAGAACCCCATCCTCCTTCTAGTTAATAGGATGTTAGCAACGTGCTACGCACGATCGGTTATGCTACGCACAATAATTAAGGGAGCTAATAATGCCAAAATCATTTTTGTTCATGCTAAAACTCTTTTGTTTATGCCAAAACTCATTGATTGCATGACTTAATTGCCCTTTACTACACTACTTACTTTACGAAAATATCCTTTCAAATCCAGAGGATTATTTTTGTTTACATCTCTTTTCAATTACCTCTAGTTTTGCTCGTGAATTGCATTTTTGCTTGATGTTTATTTTTTGTTTGCTTCTCTTCAAAAATTAACTCTAGAATTTGCTCATGAATCATTGCATTTTTGCTTGAAACGTGGAACTGGAAAACGCATTGCACTTATGGGATTTTAAAAGATATTTTTTTAAGTAAGTGATGTAATGAAAGGCAATTAAGTCATGCAATGAATGAATTTTGGCAGGAACAAAAAGAGTTTTGGCATTATCAGAAACTCAACCTTGTACCTCGCACATGGTACAAACATTTTATGCACTACAATTTTGGCACAATCAAAAACAGTTTTGGCATTAGCAACATCCTTAATTAACTGTACATGATAGCGTTTCCCTGGCTGAAATATGCGCCAGGTTTACATCAGTTCTAGGAATGTTGACAACTTTTACAAATTTGAAATAACTACATAAATAACGAAAGTCTAATCAAACATTTTTCTAATATCAGAACCTAATATCAGAACCGGCTTTGTCAGGAGCATGCAATCCTTTTACAAAAGAAAGGCAGTCAGAAAGGATGCACACTGCGTCACCTCTTCTATCCTTACCCCATTCCAGCGCTCGAATTCCTGCCTGGTTTTCCTCTTGCATCTCTTCTAATCCAAGCCACAACACCTCTAGGCAGATTCTTCTTCCAAGCACCATCAGTAACAAAAACCCATGGATCCTCTCCAGCTGCTTCTTCTTCATTACCATCCATTATAAAGCACTCCTCATCATTATCCTTACTTAACCCAGCTGATACGTGCCCTGCCCTGCAACTCCTGCTCACAGTGAACATCTTAAAAGAGGATGAGTTGAAATAATGCTCTCACGTCTTTCTCCATACTCCGCCAAAGCTTTAAGCATATGAATTTTTTCTTGTTTTTGTCATCCTATCACACCCAAAACACATAATTAAAGCAGATATCAAATAGCTTTCCTCCTAAACAGAATTCTGATTCTTTGAGGGAACTAATCTATAATATCAAAGCATAAATTAAGGAGTAAGTGAAAAATAATCTATGAAACACACAAAAAAATGGCAAAATAAGTTCAACATATGCACAAATGTTCTACAATTTTTTCGGAATAAGTTTCAACCAAGCAAATATCTTTCGCCTATTAATCTATTCGGGGCATTAGAAGAAACATATCACACAAAGAAAACATCTACGCCAGTCGTGACACCATAATGTATAGGAAGAGTCAAGAAAATAAACCTAATTAAGAAAAGACAGTAAGAAACTCGTGTGGGACAATCAACGGTGAAAGAGAGCTAATATAGGCTTAGAAACGTATCTACAGCTGTGGAATTGAAATCCACACTCATAGATGATGGCTGTGATTGTGGAACAGAGTGCGAGTTACTTACTGGCATGATGATGCCTGTGATTATGGCTGGAGATTTGCTAGATGGGTTTGCTTGGTCTACATTCAATGACCAAATTCCTTTTTTGGACGATACGTTATTCAGCAGGTATTGTCATCTAGTTGTAAATTTGTGATGCCTGAAGACCTTCTAGTAGTTTTAAAGTTTAAAAAAAATACAGAGACTATAAAATGAACATAAGCCTCTAAAAGTTCAAAATGAAATGAACATAAGATAAGAAATCAAAAGGATCTCCCAAGTGCAGAAAACAGAAAGTACAGGACACATGAACTGTGCGCTTTAGTAGTTAAGGGTTGTGTGGTGTGTGTGTGTGTGCGCGTGTTTCAATTGGTATGGGTATTGTGTGTTTCAATCGATACGTGGCGGGTGTGTGTGGTTGGCATGAATCATGGGCTAATGCTGTAGATGAATCTGCTACTTCTAAGTGACAAACCAAGCGTAATGTTGCTGGTATGTGTGTTGTCCATAGCTACAGAAATCAAGGATGATCATAACAAACCTACAAAAGTACGAAAATAACGCAAGCAGCTCTCTTAGTCCATGGAATCACAATAAACTATGCACCTACTATGGATTCGTGTGAGAGGTTTCGTATTAGATAGAGGATATTAATGTCAAATATGCAATAAAAACCGAGTCTATTTATGCGCTTGGTAATGGGTGTTGGAGTGACCTCAACACCCAACGAAGCCACTTCCATATTTTGTTAATGATTTCTTGAAATTGCAGCCACTGGAAAATAGAAAACAAATAGACTTTTTGATAATCTTAATCCAGACGCAGAAGATAGTAAAAGACAAAGTTGCTTTACAAGCTTATAATGACACCCCACAGTTGGGTTCACATAATGACTTTAATTATCTTCTCCTTCGTTAATGCCCACAACACAACAAAGTTTGAATAGTACCCTCTCTCTCTCTCTCTAACTGTGTGAGTATGAGTGTGTGCCTATGTGAGAGTGGAAAGATTCAAACATTTATTCCCAAAATGAACCATATAGTTCAACTTATGCACAAATCACAGGAAAAGAGGACACAAATGAATTAGACTCAAACATTTGGGCATTTAGGGGGAGACGGAGGATGGTAGAAGAACTTGCTACGCTTGTTGTTGATCATCCAACAGCTTCTTTTATTAAAGGTGTTGGATAACATTGAGTAGCATGATCAACACGTTTGTTTTCTGGTTTTAGTGAACCTATGAGCTGTAAATTTGGCTTGCTAATTAGGCCCAAAGGCATGATGAAAAAAAGCATCAATTGGTATCTTAGTTTCAATCTGCAATGAAGCTATTGTAGCTTGAAACTTTAGCCTAGTTACTCCGAACAAAGCCAGAAACCTCAAATACAAAGAGAGAAATTGAAATCCAGCCGAAATTGAAACTCAGAAATTCATATCTGCAAACTCAGAAATTGAAATTCATATCTGCCAAGCATAAATTGAAACCCACAAATTCATACACATATATCCACACACACACACTTATATATATAGAAACCACTAAAAATTCAATTAACCCACCGGAAAATCTGCCAAGAAGTTGAAGCAAACTTGCTGGAGAAGGACAAACTATACTCGTCGGAGTCGGCATTGGTCTGTACTCGTCGGAGTTAGCGCCGATCAAAACAAATCGACTGTTACAAAGCCTACAAATCGAAATCGAAACAGATCAAAACATAAGCCCTAGAAATCG
This sequence comes from Rhododendron griersonianum, assembly GCA_018127125.1. Classification (NCBI taxonomy): domain Eukaryota; kingdom Viridiplantae; phylum Streptophyta; class Magnoliopsida; order Ericales; family Ericaceae; genus Rhododendron; species Rhododendron griersonianum. The sequence continues at coordinate 20,328,283 of CM030794.1, read as the reverse complement.
CACGAATCATACAGAAATTCGCAAAATACCCAAACCCTAGAAAAATTGCACAAATTATACAAACCCTAGAAAATGAAAAACAGGTAGCAAACAGCCATGGCAAACCGATCGAGGAGGGTGGGCAGCCATGGCGTGGTGAAGCTTTTGTGATGAAGAAGTCGGTGGAGATAAAGCGGTATCAGATGGAGATCGATTTCGCCACACAAAGAGAGAGAGAAAGAGAAATGGACGATGGAGAAGTCGTTGTCGCTGTGTTCCCCACCACCGGCTGTTCCCCCTCTCTCTCCCATCGCCGACCTCCTCCTCAGTCCTCTCTCTCTCTCTCTCAAAGTGATGCGAGAGGAAGAGGAGAAGTACCCAGCTGTCTCCTGCAGGCTTGAGACGAAAAGACTAAAACACCCCTACTCAAAATTAGAAATGCCAGACACTAAAGGACAAAAACAAGGCAAAACTCTTGGGACACAAACGGAATAGTCATAAAGTCCGAAAACCCAATTTAGTAAATTGGTAAATGGCCAAACAGTGGCAAGGTCCCACCAAGAAACACTCGAAAAGACGGGAATGCCCCCGGCCATTACACTCCAGCCTCTCCCACCAAGGCCCTCAATTGGAAATCACTGGCAAAAATGGCCCGCCAGAAATTGGAATTCTTCCCTCTATTACTTCGGAGGTGGATAATGAAGTCGTTGGAAGAAAGTAAAGTACTTCTAGAAAGTAAACTAGTCAAAATCAAATGCATATATGCTTATTGCGCATAAATCACTGAATTAACCCAAACGAACAAGAAAAATGAGAAATCACTGCATGTGTTCATTGTTTGTGGTTGAATTGGAAAGTGACTGTTAGGATCGATCATTGACAATTTGGATGAACACCACAAGTGTAAAAGTCCGAAACACCTGAGGGTCAACAGGGTCTACAAAGATAAGAACAATAAAGCCCGACCCATATCCAAAATGAACAACGAAGAACCCGCACACCCAAACCCGGCCCAACCTGGGCCGGCCCACCCAAACCAGTCCTCAAACCCTAATCACTACAGCACCATCATCGTATAAAACACCGGAAAACAGCCTCACCGTTAAGCCGAGCCGACCTCTCCTGGATGTAGAGGCCGGCGGCTGGATCCGGCCTACGAGAATGAGAACCAAAGCAATCAGACCATAGGACAACAGACCACCACCACATCTGACAAACCCACCTAAACCCCAGCCTCACGATCTTCAACAGTAGCAGCAGCAATCCAGCCCGACGAACTGACAGCCCCACGCCCGATTGAGAACTCCGAACAGCTGCCGACCTGTAACAATCCTAATTTTTCGTCAACAAAATTAAAAGTTTAATTATAATTTCTTTTATTTAATTGTCTGTTTACTAAAAGTACTGGTTGTTATAGTAACAAACCTAACCAACCTAAAACTCTAATATTAGGATATAGATAGACGTACACATGTATCACATATATGATATAATACTACCCTAGTAATACTAATCATGTGGATAAAATCCTAGACTAATTATACATATATTTCCATAATCCTTAATGGGAAGTGCTATGGTGTCCCCGTTGGATTTGGGGACACCGTAATAATTGGCATGACTTGACCTTTAGAAGCATAACTAAAACCATTCAGTGGCATAACTAAGGTATAACAACTTTTCCAAATTTTCCCTGGTACTTAAAGAACCGGTAAAAAAAAAAAAAAAACCCTCACTCCCCCTATAACCATGGTTTAGCCACGGTTAAGGATTTTTATCCCTTACATCCCTACATCTATCATCCTCTCTACATCTTTTCCCCCATTTATTCCCTTTAACCAGGGAATTTGTTATACCCCGTTCATCTCCTCATCTCCCACGAACACAGAAAGAAAACCCTCGTTCCTCACCCTGTTCTCTTCCTCCGTCCCCTCCTCCCCTCATCCCGACCTTACATCCACCCCGTGGACGTCGCCCGCCGCCCCCACCACCAACACGAACGGCGTCTGGGTCGCCATCCGACAACCCGGATCCGAAACCCAGAAAAAGATCCAAACCCAACTTGGACGAGAACAAGGAACCCAGGTTCGACGAGAACAAGGCCCAGATCTTCAGGCTCAAGCTCACCCACGCCCACCTCCAATCCAATATTTGTTTTTGGGTAAAATCTTTTTCCCTTTTTTACTGCCCATATTTGTTGAAATCTGATATTTTTGTGTTCGATCTTCAATATTTGTGTTGTTGAAATCTGCTATTTTGGAATTGGAAGTGATTGTTGTTGAAATCTGCTATTTTCTTAACCTCGTAGTCTTTGAAATCATAACCCATTATACTTATACAGCCAACTAGAAGAGATGTTGAAACCAAGTGTCCACATTCAGTGAGGATCGGAAGTTAGGAAAAACTGATTTTGTTTCCATTATTGTGTGTGTACGATATGCAGTTGTGACTGATGCAATTTTATAGACAACCTGATAATCAATCTCTTTTAACCTAAAAATGTTTGCACGCACTGAATTTTATATAGCGTTCAACAACATAGTAAAGTTTTTGGTCTTTCTTACCTGTGCATATAAATCATCTAAGAAGCTAAAATACGAAAATAAGCATCTACATGGACTAAAACTTTAATTTTTTCTTTTAAACATCTCTCTATTGGGTTAGTTTTAGAGGGATGCACAATAATCTAATTTGGAGGAGAAAGAAGTTTTCATTTTGCAAAGTAGAAATTTACTGATTACTATCGACATTAAAGAGAGAAAATAGAGTAGGCTCAAGTTTTCTCCCTTTTCTCTCTGTAATCTTTATTTTGATGCGTTCGATTATTGTGTTATAACTTTTGAGATGTCTTCCTATTATTTCCGACCATTCTATCCATTTTCTTTATTTAGAATCTTCCTATAATCTTTATTTTTGGCACAACTAGTAGATATGACAGCCCATAAGTAATGTTTCAAACACAACGGATTGTGGGTGTGTTTGTTTGATCTGATTAATAGGGAAGGGATATATAATCTCATAAGACATGTAGTCCCATCAGACTAATAGTAATGGGATTAAGAAATACCGAGCGCCCCATGGCATTAAGTCTCATACTTTTTTGGATTATACTAGGGGCCGTTAGTTTAAGATGGACGATAAATATATTAGCACAACACTGGAATGTGATCCCCTTAGATATAGTCCAATCTGACACTCATATCCAGTTAAACAAGTGGCCCCTAAATGTGTTGTATTAAAAGACATGAAGAGGAAAATCATTTCAAAACAATCTCTGGCTTGGTAGATTTGGATTTACCTAGTTGTAACTTGAATGGTTGTCCTATAGTCTGGTTGTCTATCTATATTTGTAATAAGTTCATCCTGAGAGTCTTAAGCTTTCCTACATTTGCAGGTATAAGAAAAGGCGATGGGATCTCAAGCAACTTATTGGATCTGGTGGAATGCCATATCTGTAACTATTAGCCCCATATATAATTTCAATGAAATGCTGTTTGTTTTCATCCACAACCAACAGGAACAACTCTTGCTGACCTAAGAGATAATAACCAGATTTACAAGATTCTAAGATAATAATAGCGTTTGATCTCCACAAAATCTAGCAGCCATTGTTGTGTATTTGCTGTCTATTGGCTGTCTATTTTTGGATCATGTATTTTTGAGACTATAATGGTATTAGTGTTGTCTACTGATGCTGCTAGTGCTGTTTTGTGTCCGGTGATTACTCAAGAGTTTTTCTTTGGTGATTGCTCAAGAATTTGTCTTGAGATTGAAATTATGTTGCTGCTTTATACTGAAGATGTCAACGGAATGTTGTTGCCGCTGCTGTAAGTTAATTATACTGCTGTTACAGATGATGTGCTGTGTTGTGTTGAGGTCTGCTATCGGTGCTGCGTTGATCTCTAAAGTTTGTTGCAAAATTTAGATTACTGCTTATTTTTATGTGTGGGCTTAGATGATGATGATCGGATAAGCTAGGCAACTTTTTGTTCTGTTTCGTATGTATTTTGTTTTGGTTGGTTGGTCTCATGCCAACTACAACTAGTTCATTTTGGCTTTGACATTGAAGATGTATGATTTCATGTTCTTTTTTTGGGAATTTATTTACAAGTTCATGAGTGAGAGAAATGAACAGCTCGTAAAAGTCCATATTTCCATATGCTTATGACCAAAAAAATTCATGTACAGGACCTAATCGATTGTTGAACCAATGGTGTACCATTTGATATTCTCAGTCAACAAATTTTTAAGTTAATTGAGTGATTGATCTATTAAAGATGCTTCTCGCCCAAAAATACTCCTAGCAACATTTTTGAAAAAACATAACCACCATTTTCTTGTGCTTTTGCATTATTTTATTTTTCTCCGGAAAACAAAACATCTCATTCATTCATCCATAAAAAACTTACAGCAATAGCATTACTGACCTTCCAATGTCATGAACAGAAGTTGAGTGATTCTTCCTACTGTTACCCAAAAAAAAAAAAAGAGTGATTCTTCCTGCTGTTACCAAAAGAAATTTCTGGAATAGGGAAACTCTGTTTGGGACGTTTTGCCTTGTCTGGGAAAAAATTGGAAAAAGGTCTTATCAAGTTGCCAAACTTGACTAATAGAATTGGATCATTTAGAAATCACCACCATATGCATATACAAGAGCAGCCCTTAAGGCAATGAGGTTGACAATTCAGAATGAAAAAACCACCACGATTCTCAGCCAAGCACCACAATTGGATATAGAAATTGACCAGATTGTAAGTGACACTGTTATTCCTTGAGAGCAGTTGAAACGAACCGCTTATAATACAGAGAGATCCATTTGGATGGTATCCACAACCCCTAACCTCATGGGAAAGATGACAAATTTCAATACTCTGTAAGTCGTAACAAATTTCTTTTTTTGGGTAAATCAGTCGCAACAAATTTCAATAGTATGTATGTAAACGCCTACTTTGGCAACATCATTCTTAAGCTTTATCAAGCCAAGAGAGGAGTTAACTCAGTACAATGGCGTTGATCTCTCTTCATAACTTCATGAAACTAAGTAAGGCTGGAACTTTCTTGCAACTCTCAACTGCTATGTCCTCTTTTTTATCCTGCTCGAATTTACTTTGCAGTCACTGCAAGGAATAAAATGGCAAGTTGGTATAGTAACAACCAAAACGAAATCCAAACATGACTATGAAAGTGCAATTGTCTTGGTCCAAAATATACCAGGAACATTGGATGCACGCAGGTGATTATTATGTCCAAAATATACCATAATCGATTGACCATATGGTTGGACCACTAAAAGCAAACAAAATGTATACACATATTCCATGAGTCCAAACAAGTTCAAGGAACAGGCCAATAGATTCTAATCCTCCAATCAAGGAAATAAAATCAATTCAGATTGAAACTATATGAGTTTCTAATAAGTCAAACTACTCAAAGGTGTCAACTATAAAAACCCTGAAGAACAATCAACTATAAAAAAAAAAAAACCTAAAGAACAATCAAGAGATTTACTGAAACAAGGCCTTCAAATATCAAGTCATTTAGCCTTGTGATTAGGCTACTAAAGACAAAAAAAAGGTTTACATTCTTGCCCGGATAAAAAAGAAGGGGGTTCTTGCTACCTAAGTCAAAGCTAACCAATACTATTGACTTTATAAAACTATTTGTCTTCACGAAAAAATTCAAAACGCCAACTAAATATAATATGAATTTCTTTGTTTGAAACTAGGGGTGGCACCAACCCCACCCCCTCCACTTAACAAATAAACCAGAGATCCCATGGTTCAAAATTCCAATCTCCAACAACAAATTCTAACTTCCAGCATTTAATTAGTTGACCACTGAAAAATAACTTCTATAGCCCTAAAGGAAAACCCCAATTCAGCACTCACTCCAGACTATGTATGGCCATGGGATGAATCGGATCAATCTAACAAAAACGTGTTATGACTTGTTAGATCAATATAACAGAAACTTGTTAGAATAGCTTCTTCAAATGTAGCTTTAGCGATCCGGGCACCTGCAGTCGAGAGCAGTTATTCATTTCTTAATCTCTCTGCACATAACTGGAGGAATGAGAACATATATATAAGACCACTAGGTGAAGACAATGGAAAACTAATACAACCAGTCAATGCAAAGCTAAAATGATTGACCATACGTTCGGTAAGCTGGGTGAAGAAACTAATTACATTTATTTGGCAGCTTGGCTAGCAGATAGAGTTTTTGACCCAACCTGCTCAACTCATAAGGTTTATGCAGAAGGTGTCAGGGATGTTGTTCTCTCTGCACTAAATGGAATTAATGGTAAATACCAACATAACTATAATTAATGGTTCATTAAGCTTCAATATATAGTGAATGGATTGAGAGCTCTCAGATTTTTGCCTCGTAGCAACAAATATGGGCAGACTACCAGTGGTAAGACATTTACACACTTCATCAGAGAGATCCAAACGAATAAAATCACTGGCATCAGAGAGATGATAGACATATACACACACTTCAACTTAGAACCAGATTTGATATCTAATCGTGAAATATGGAACCAGAAAATACATAGTTAGGGTTCGAACAAAAAAATCCCCAATTTCACAAGCCCTGTTTTTTTTTTGGTTTGAACAAGGTATAGTGAAATTAAAGGCTAGAATCGACTGAAATTGTAGGGGTCATCCATAACCCAGAGAGAGAGAGAGAGAGACCTTTGTGGTCGATAATGGCGTCAGTGCTAGGGCCAGGCGATTTTTGTCTTTGGTGGTGGTCGGCGGAGGTGAAGGCACTGAAGGGTGAGGTTGGTGGTCGTCAGTGGTTGTGGTCACCGGTGGTGATCGCGTCGTACTGGCTCCTCCTCCTCCTCCTCCTCCCCTCTCTCTCTCTCTCTCTCCCTCTTTGATCGCGTCATACTTATCGTATTGCTCGTTAAAGAATAAAGACTGATTTCATTTAACCAAAAAAAAAAAAGACTATTTCAAATTTTGGAGATTATTGTATGAACCCAGTTGCACCAATATTACATACAAAATAAAAACTTCATCGCCACACATTTATTTTTTTGTCGATCTGGACCATTAGAATTTCACGTCTTACAAATTCTGCCATCATTCACGAAAAATAGAGATCATCGGATATAAATGATCATCAAATTAGAACACATTATATGCAACTGGAGGAATTAAGTCTTATAGTGCACCGCCCGAGTCTCGCATGTCATTTTTTTGGGCAATCAGAACCTTCTATCTTTTACATTTGAGGAATTATATCGTTACTGCCAATAATGAAGTCTATCACATATCGATAGACACTTGATCGGATATAAAATAACATTCTAATAGTGGAACCGCTTCCCGATCGAAGGGTTTCCAAAATCTGATAGACCCAAAAAATTACAGGAATGATTACAACGACAACGACAACAAATTGAACGGTTTTGATCGTCATGATCGTGTTCCGGTCATATGACTACCGTACATTACACTAAAGCACAATACCTTAGTTTATAAACAATAAGGTTGAATGTATAGATTTTAAAGGAAGTAGCCGAATAACTTTTTCTGATGATCGATCTAAACCGTTAAGATTGCACATCTTATCGATTCTATATTTGTCGCCAACTTCAATGATAATCGGATGTCAGCAACCTCATGATCGAAACAAATTCTATCCTTACGGAGCTATTTAAGTCATATAGTTCACCACTCGATGACTGTTTTAGCATTTCTTTCAAAATCCAAACCGTCTATCTTTTACGTAAGAGAGATTAGATCATTCCTGCCAAGAATGAAGTAAATTGGTTATCGTTACAAACTTTATCAGGAATAAGTTATCATTCCTATTATGAATTATGGCACCGATCAAAGAGCTTCATAAACCGGATGGAGACCAAATTTTACTGGATGGAGCCCAAATTTTCCAAATTTAACAAAATCAACAATAACAACCAAATCAACGTCCTCGATTATTAAAAATAATTTTTTACTATGGTCCGTTACATTTTACTCTTCAATATAATTGAATAACACATCAACATTTTAATATTTCCGCCACTAACCACGGTTAAACATTTTCAAAATAAATAAAGAAAACAAAATACGACAGGTTGGTATCGTTATTCTTTTTGAGGTTATTGTTATGCCTTATAAAGGTTATTGTTATGCTTACATGTGGTCATATTATGCTTCTTTACCTTTTTCGCTTTTTGTTATGCTTCTTTAACTTTTTGTTATGCCCGAATTGGTTTTTGTTATGCTCCTCAATGGTTTCCCCATTATGCCTCAGCTGTTATGCCTTTTAGTAGTCTTGTTATGCCTATTTTGGATGACTGTTATACCTTTTCAGGTGACGTTATACCGTCCCATTAAAGTGTTATGCCGTCCAATTAAAGTGTTATGCCTTTTTGGCATAACTTGTTATGCTATTAGTGGTTTTGTTATACCGAATTTTGTTACCTGTTGGGATGACTGGGTTGACCAGTCATCTTTGGTCAAACTTGCATTGCTGGCCTCCCTTTTAACCGTTGGATCCGAGTTATGGTGTCCCCGATTTGCAGGTGGACACCATAGATTTTCCCATCCTTAATTACATGCATGCATATAATTGAGAGATAGCCGAGAGAGAGGATAAGATTGGAAAAAAAATAAAAATAAAAATTGATGACCTATCCTTATCACTATCCTTATCTTGCTAACAATCTTGGTGGGCAAGAAAATAATAAATGAGTGAGAGAGTGAGAGAGAGGATAAGTCCTGTGAAAATTTTATTTTACCCTTTCTCCCTTCAATTGGAGTGATAAGTGCAATTTGATCAATTGACGGGTATCTTTTGGAAAGTTGAAGTCTCCAAAGTGTAATGATTATGTTGTCCTAAATTTTCTAAATAAAACAAACAAAATATCCAACAAATTGTGGAAGGAGTATATATTCGATAATGATGTGATAAAGCATCAAAGAGAAACTGAAATAACTGATTTAGATAAAAAAAAAATTTGTGTGGTCTCTCTCTATCCCTCTCTTTTTAAGAAACTCATTTTGGGAGATTTGATAAAACAAAATTACGTGATCAATCGTATTACGGATATATATCACGTGAGAATTAATTAAGGAGTCCAAATATATACATACATGTGTATCCGCGCGTTTGTGTCTACAAAGGCGACACCATGTATAGTCTCGCGGGGTCGCATGCATGACCCACGGAGGAAATAATACGAGTAATTGCTATAATTATACTATTAAAAATGTTATTGGTTAACAAATAAACCCATCAAAGTCCAAAGATAGTACTATTGGCCGACAAAAAGAAAAGATAGTACTATTGGCACACACAAAAAAGGTATTATTGAAGCCGCTCCGCTTAGTCTAACCAAAATTTCAATACAAATTATTTACCCAAAAAGAATTTCAATACAAATTTCTTAAAACTCATTCAAATCCTTGATTCGGATCCATACCAAATGAAGTTTTACTCAAATTTGTACTCAAACAAGGCTTTGTTTGTTTGGCCAGGGACGGAACCAGGATTCTTCATACGAGGGGGCCGGCAACATGAACAATAAAATTTTAAAATTCCAATATTTAAGAATATAAAATCTCTTGTAATAAAAAAAATATAAAATATTTGAACAACAAAATAATACCTATTACAAAACACAATATCTAGGTGATCTTTACAAACCACAAACAACTAAATTAAAGGTGAAAAAATAAAAAATTTCCTAATGTTATACCTCAAGCATGTTTCAAGATAGAATTTAACGATACCTTAGATCTGAAAGTCATTTATGATTGAGTTGGAACTAATTGTTGGAGTAATTTCCTTCTCATTAAATATAACCAAAGCATTTGTGAGAAACTCATCCTACATCCGAAACATGTGTTTTGACAATATTTATAATTGAAAATGTCATTTATATCCACTATTTTTATTTACTAGGAGACCACCATGTATAATTTTGATATACAAACAAAAAAAATTCAAAACCACGCATTGCTGTAGTGTGGATCCGACTTTGTGTTTGGCATTTTAGTTTAGTTTAGTTTTGGTAGTAGGTGGAGAGAAATAGGATAATGATTGGAGAGATGTGTAATGATTGGAGAGAGATAGGGAGGGATGACAAAGTAATAATTGGAGAAATAGGATAATAATTAGAGAAATAAATAGGGTAATGATTGGAAAACAAAACAAAAACAAAACAAAAATGTCAAACAAACACTCTCCCTTCTAATTTACGACTTTGCCATTAGAACTTTAAGTCATTTTTTTGCTTACAGTTGAAAATGGATGGTTCATGTCAAATGAAGTTTAATTTCTACTCTAATTTGAGTAGAAGTACATGTTATGACCGGAGAAGCTCCTATTGATGAGGCACTTGATTGGATACCGACAGGCACGCGGGACCCACACTAGGTTCTGCATGGATAATCCAAGCCATTCAATAATTTTAAAAAAACGAGTGGGCCCGTGCAAAATAAGCTCAATCCGATATGTATAGGTGCTCGATCCAATCTTTCATTTTTTCATTCAAATTTCAGGAACGGCTCGGATCATTCGTTCGGGATCCAGAGTGGGCCCTGCGTGCCCGTCGGTACCCCATCGATAGGGAATCTGTCGGTCCCAATAGACGGATTCGTATAACTAATCCTACAAACAAACAACTCGAGAGAAACAATTTAGTCGTGTGAAATAATCAAACAATCAAATTAAATCTTACCATCCTTCTAGTAATAATGAAGTCGTTGGAAGAAAGTAAAGTACTTCTAGAAAGTAAACTAGTCAAAATCAAATGCATATATGCTCCTCGGGCATAAATCACTGAATTAACCCAAACGAACAAGAAAAATGAGAAATCACTGCATGTGTTCATTGTTTGTGGTTGAATTGGAAAGTGACTGTTAGGATCGATCGTTGACAATTTGGTTGAGTTTTTTTTCATAGAGAGAGAAAATTGTGCCAGCAAAATTTTCCACCTTTTCTTGTGCGTTCCTTTTGACCTAAGCAATTGGTTTTTGTCTAGCTCTCCTGACTACTACTCCCTCCGTCCCCTTTTAAGTATCACAGTTTGACTTTCACGCAGTTTTAGGTGTCAACATAATTGTGCCTCCAAAATATTACTTTTCATACTTACCCTCTATGCAGACATCATCATTACACTTTTACTCATCAACTTTTCAAAAGGGAATATACTTTTAGAGGCAAAATAAAAAATGTACCCACTTTTATCCACTGACTTTAAAAAAAGACACTTATTTAGGGATAATATCCAAAATGAAATACTAGACACTTAAAAAGGGACGGAGGGAGTACTTATTTATCCAAATCCAAGCAAAAAATTGGTTTTTTTTTTAAATCGGGGAAAAAAAAAGACTTCATTAATCTTTGAGAAGAAATACTAAAGATTAAATGGATCTTGGGCACATCGGCAAAAAACCCACACGAGAACCAAACTAAAAATGACGGCAAGAAGCCAACCCAACCAAGACACTACAACCAAAGCAAAAGCCTCATACCCCCTAAAATACCCCACAACATGCACCCCTCAAACTAAAATCCAAAGGAAACCAAAAATGTCAAGAGAAACAAACCAAAAACACCGCCAAACCTTGAAATTAAAATTCCGGAGAAAAATATATAAAAAAAATCCTTCTTAATGGGGCCACTCCCTCTCAAGGGAAAAAGAGCTAGCTTCAAATTGTCCAACAAACTCCACAATATGAAAGGATATCTTACCATGCATGTCCTTGCACGAGAGTTGGGATAAGGGCGTTAGTTATCAGAAGAAAAAGAGGGTTGGTTAGTCATGAGGCGTGCAATGATGCAAACATCGCATCACGGTGACGGCATCACCTACGGTTGACTGGGAGGGACCCTTGTATCTTTTTCTTTGGTGAGATTTGAAGGGTCGACGACAGAACGTTGATTTACCAAATAGTCCACTTTTAAAGGCCTCTTCTTTTTTTTTCCATATACAATGGCCACATTTTACCAAATACAGTCGCCCAATTTAAGAAAGTTAAGCTTATAAACAATCGATAACATGCAGAGCGACGTGTAAATTTAGGACTTTTGAAGGAAAATTATTTTGGCACTCTAGTTTTTGAAAATTGTACTTCAATTTTTTTCTTTTAATGTGTTTTGAGAATTGTGATATATGTACTTCGGACAATAAAACAACACAAATTATGAAATGTGATTATCAATATGTGGAGTGCCAAAGTTATATTTCTTTGCATAAATATCTAAATAAAATATGTGCTCTTTAACAGGTTTGTGTATGCATGTGAGTCGGGTTTTTTGTTCTTTGGGCAAATTTCACTCAGACCCCCTGAGGTATCTGACAACGACAGAAGGTACCCCTCAGTTTTGAAAAATGACAGAAACCTCCCCTAATTCACAGTTTGGGTTTCATTCCGTTAGTTCCGTTAGTGACATAGACGGAAAATGTACGGAAAATGAGATCTTCAATTTTATTTAGTTCTACAGCTATCTTAGGGCTCTCATTGAAAGTCCTAGAGCAAAAAATTAATTATGATCCTTTAGGATAAAATGATCAGAAAAATAAGATCTTCGCACCGATTCAAACGGATTGAAAATTGGAACACTTAAGTATTTTCTCTTCATTTAGTTCTATGGCTCTCTCAGGGCTCTCATTGAAAGCCTTGGGGCCAAAAATTAACTATGACCATTTAGGATAAAATGATAAAAAAAAAATAAAAATCTTTGCACCGATTCAAACGAATTAAAATTTGGAGCACTTAAGTATCTGCTCTTCATTTGGTTCTACGGTTTTCTTAGGGCTCTCATTGAAAGCCCTAAAGCGAAAAATTAATTATAACCCTTTAGAATAAAATAATCAAAAAAATAAGATCTTCGCACCGATTCAAACGGATTGAAAATTTGAGCACTTAAGTATCTCCTCTTCGTTTAGTTCTACGGCTATCTTAAGGCTCTCATTGAAAATCTTAGAACCAAAAATTAATTATGGCACTTTAGGATAAAATAATCAGAAAAATAAGATCTTCGCACCGATTCAAATGGATTGAAAATTGGAGAACTTAAGTATTTGCTCTTCATTGAAAGCCCTAAAACCAAATGAAGAGCAAAAATTTAAATACTCCAATTTTTAATCCGTTTGAATCGGTGCAAAGATTTTATTTTTTTAATCGTTTTATCCTAAATGCTCATAATTAAATTTTGGCTCTAGGGCTTTCAATGAGAGCCCTAGGAGAGTCACAGAACCAAATAGCAGATATTTAAGTACTCCAATTTTTAATTCGTTTAAATCGGTGTGAAGATCTTACTTTTCTTATCATTTTATCCTAAATGATTATAATTAATTTTTGGCTTTAGGACTTTCAATGAGAGCCCTAAAATAGCTGTAAAACTAAATAAAATTGAAGATTTCATTTTCTGTACATTTCCGTACGTTTTCCATCCATCTCACTAACGGAACTAACGGAATGAAATCCAAACTGTGAATTATGGGAGGTTTCTGTCATTTTTCAAAACTGAGGGGTACCTTCTGTCATTGTCAGATATCTCAGGGGGTCTAAGTGAAATTTGCCCTTGTTCTTTTTGAACGGGCGCAAAAAAGAGTAATACATCAGCGGAGACAAATCTCAAAACATTACTGTCATGAAGGCATCTCTATTATAAAACAGAAGGGTGTGGGACAAATTGTTAGAACGGCTTAGATTCATTTGATCCAAAGGTTGTAGTGCATTCTCCCACTTCTCGGTTAAGTGCCCATGATTTTTACCTAAATCACACAACTGTCATCTCCTTCCAACCGGAATGCATAGTGCCGTAGGTACGGGCTAGCACTAGTATTAAATATAACTCATTCTATCCCTTTTTAAGTGTTTCACTTCGTAAATTCAACTTTTTATGGAGATATCATTATTACACTCTAAAAGTTATAACTTGCCTTACTTACTCTCTATGGAGACATTATCAATACACTTTTACTCACTAACTTTTCAAAATAGAATATACTTTTAGCCTTAGGGACAAAATAAAAAATGTACCAACTTTTACTCACTAATTAACTTTACAAAATGAACACTTATTAATGGACATACAAAAATGGAATATTGGACTCTAAAAAAGAGACGGAGTGAGTATAAATGAATCACGACATTTTTTTTTATAACTAGATGTTCAAGCCAGTTTACGCGCACATCGACTAATTATGAGACCCTGAAGTTAACGACCAGACAAACCTCCAGTTACCAAAAAAGTTGGAAATGTTTGGCTTTCATGAGATTCAAATTTGCGATCTCTTGAAGAGCAAGCCCTTTGGTTTTTTTTGAAACGGCAAAAATTTATTAAGAAACTTGATACTGGTACATCAAGTGGGGGGATAGGGGAGGGGGATCCAACCAAAGGTTGGAAAACACCTAAAGGACCGAAGCCCAAACGCCTGAGGGGCAAAGCCCGAGAAACGTGCCAATCCTGGAACAACCATGGGTCTAAAAATACCCAGATCAAACAAGTAAAAACAGATAAAGACAAAGATCTAAAAGCCCAAATAAGAAAATTACAGCTCAACACCAAAGGGCCAAAAAATCGGCCCAAACTCCAAACCAAACCCTAAACCAAAACATATGAGACGGCGCCAAAAGCACCACCACGCCACAGACCACCACTATCCACTTGGCCAAACCCAAGGGTTCATGGGATCACAACATTGTGAAGATACTTTTATCCTTGGGATGTTCTTGAGCTAGCTAGTGATATGGTGCAAGTCATCCAAGTTTCAGGTGTGATTCCGGAAAGTTCAAGGCGCAAGTCAGTTATCTTTTCCTTGCTAGATTTGGTTTCAATTTATCCGCCAATGTTAGTTATCAAACTTCTCAATGAGTAAAAAATGCCACCTCTGCTCTTAATGTTTAGCCTTAGTAGACCATTTAGTCCTATCAACAAATGTATAACACTCACGTTTGAAGGTTAAAAATAATTATTGAAGCAGTGATTCAATATATGTGAGAGCTCCAGAGTTCATCAAGCTTTATCTTGGGCAAGATTTGCTACTTCTTTTAGAATTCACACTGAAGTTAACATTACTTATCCCTTTGACAACGGATGATCTTCACAAGTGGATCTTTTTGTGTTGGGAGTTGCATATTTTTATGTTTGTTGTACTCCTTTATCTAGCTTTTAGTTTTTTTTTTTCGGATATCATTGGAGCTGTATTTTATTCTCTTTGGACATTTGTAAAGACTCATTATCTATCTATGAAGTTCTCTTTTTGATGTCAAAATATATATATACTAGTGCTAGCCCGTGCCTACGGCACTACGCATTCCGGTTGGAAGGGGATGGCAGTTGTGTGATTTAGGTGAAAACCATGGGCACTTAACCGGGAAGTGGGAGGATGCACTACAGCCTTTGGATCAAATGAATCTAAGCCGTTCCAACAATTTGTCCCCACACCCTTCTGTTTTATAATAGAGATATATAGTCAGAATCCTATGAGGGATCCCTTACGGCCTTACCGTAAGGGACTCCCCTTTCCTGATTGAATTGCGGCGATCTGAGCCGCTCAATGTGTTCAGAACGTGATTTTAAGAGTACCTGCGAGAAATCGATCGCCCAAAAAAATGACCGGAAAGGACTTGATCCGAACAGTTTTGCATAAAATGCATTTATAGTGTTTTTATGAAAAACTGTCCGGATCAAGCCCTTCCCGGTCATTTTTTTGGGCGATTTATCGCGAGTACCCTTAAAATCACGTTCTGAACATATTGAGCGGTTCGGATCGTTGCAATTCGATCGGGAAAGGGGAGTCCTTTACGGGAGAAACTTTTATGTATCCTGGGGATACCAAGGGGTTGGTATCCCCTTCCGGTCCGTTTCTCATTTTTCGGCCATTTTCCGATAACATTTGGATGATCGGCTCCGTTCATTTTGTCGAGTTCGACGAGAACCTTAATCATATCAAAAATCGTGTTCATCGGACTTTATTTGATACATGATCGGCACACGTGAAAATGGAAAAAAAATCAAAACTGGGTTCTGATTCAATGTGTTTTTTGGACAGTTTTGATTTTTTTTCCATTTTCACGTGTGCCGATCAGGTATCAAATAAAGTCCGATGAACACGATTTTTGGTATGATTATGGTTCTCGTCGAACTCAACAAAATGAACAGAACCGATTATTCAAATGTGATCGGAAAATGGCCGGAAAATGAGAAACGGACCGAAAGGGGATACCAACCCCTTGGTATCCCCGGGATACATAAAAGTTTCTCCCTTTACGGTAAGACCGTAAGGGATCCCTTATAGGATCTTGACTGTGTGTGTGTATATATATATAGGTCATCCAAGTTTTAGACCCAATGTCTTTGAATTTAAAGGACAAGTTCAATTTATCTTTGAAGTGCACTCTTGTGGTTGTGATTTTCATCTCCATGTTGGCACTCAAATTTTTTACTATTTAGTAAAAGTGTCCCTCTTGCTGTTAAATGTTCAACTTTCTAACCCACGGATGATTTACTACTAGTACAACATAACAAATACAAGACACTCATGTTGTACTCATGTTTTTTATACGGTAAAAAATAGCGGTTAAGATAGTTATATGGTGCAAGTCATTCAAGTTTTTCGTCCAAATCAATGGAGGTAAAGGAGCAAGTAAATTAGTATTGTGGTACTAGTCGAAAAGTTATTGCAATTTTAATGCTTGTATCGGTCAATCTATACAATTCACGATGGTGTTGGAACTACAAAATGATATTTTTACTGGATGGTCCATATTTCTTTGAACTAATGGTTGAATTTACAATGATTCTATTTTGATATCCTCACAGCATTAAAGGCAAACGTTTTTGCTCTAACATTTCCTATTCCACTCTAACCTTTCCCACTCCAAAGTCTCTCTCTCCTTCCTTTCCTACTCCAGATTTTTTGAAAATAACTTGTGACAGTTCAGAGAATGGTACCATTAATTTTGAAGGTAGTGCCGTTGGCATGGGTCATCACTAGTAATGATACAACGCAAGTCATATAGCTTCCAGGTGCAATGATGTAAGTAATGGAGCAACTGCATTATCTTTGGTTAGGGAAAATGTATTTTTGGAGAAAAAGAGAAATTGTAACGAGGGTAATAATGTCTTGGGAAAATGTGTTATTAAAGAAAATAAGAAATTGTAGTGAGGATAATAGTTTCTTGGGAAACTGTGTTTTTGAAGAAAAACAGAAATTATAGTGAGGGTAATAATGTCTTTCAACATCTAGATTTCATGCCAGTATAATACTTTATTATGGCTATTTCAAAACTTGTGTTTGGATCAACGAGTTGGAGAAGAATTTAGTCCTTCCACATATCCTCAATCCAGATACTCCCCAAGGAAAAACCTTGTTTCTAATTGTTGGGAGCTCAGCCATATTTATAGTCTATGGAGAGGGTGGAAAACATCGTAGATAATTGGCAAAACACATTAGCAATGCGTCGACCTGTGGTGCTGATTCAAACTTTACATTCCACAGATCGAGTGTGTACTATTCCATCTGATAACCCTATCGAGTACGACATATGATAGGAAGATCACAGCAGTGTGATAATGCAAGTAGATTCATATTGGACGAGATCCATTCGTTACTGGAAATGAGCAACAGAAAGGTCACTTAAGAATATGGCAACTTCTATTGATATATTTTGACTTCTGGCCAAATCCCAGCATTTCCACAGAGAGAGAGAGAGAGAGAGAGAGAGAGGGAGAGAGAGAGAGAGAGAGAGTACAGTCTGATGGGTGTATATGACTGAGTTTCGCAACCTGTGTTAAATTTCCCCACGTCAAAATAGATGCACGGAAAGCCACGGCCTTGGGGCTGCATTTCTGCTCTTCTTCCGACATTTACTCGGATGATATACATTTTGATGATTTCTTATATCACACTATACAACCGTTGAAACCTTTTCTTAGTGCAGTTTCATCCAAGTTCCTACCTATGAAGACCAGCTTATTAATCCTTTTCTCATCGGGTCCCCATGCCTTTCCTGGACAACCATCCAAAATGGAATGCACTCCCTGAAGGAAACAAGTAAAAAGGGTTACTTCTATCGATGCAGAAGGTACAGTAGTAAAGATTTGGAAACCCCTGATGAAATAAAATCTAATAAAAACCTGAAGAACGTAACGCGTATCAGAATCATTTACAGACAAAACCCCTTTCATCCTGTACAAGTCGTCCCCCTTTTCTTCAATTATTCTTTCAAGCCAATCGTCAACCTAGTTTGCGAAAAAACAGAAGAAGGTAAGTTGCAGTTGCCAACTTAATTGCAAGTTTGCAACAAAAGTATAGTATGTCGGTTATGTGGCTTGTCACTTCCACACGTTCTTGTAAATTGGTAATACGGATGAAAGAAAACTAATCACTAGATTGCAATCCTTCTAGTACTTTTTTACCTCGTCAAGATCAAGGGTACCCTCCGAAACAATACTGACACTGGAGACGGAAGAATCATGTTTATGGTTGTGATGATGTCCCTCGTGGTGGTCTGTTGAGAACAAAACCAAAAAAGAGTTGCTTAGGAATATGCGAACTGGATTTCAAAGTCTCTGGAAACTCACCCGAAATCACACGTATCAAAGGACAACCTACTATAAATTCCTTACCAGAAGAAGTCCAACTACACGTGTAAACAGGCAAAACTAGACATCCACATGAGTAATAGCAAAAAGGCCCAACAAACAATCATCAAAAGAGACCCAAAGTCTGGACAAAGCTCCTCATTCTTCAACTCCCCAGACACATGCCATTGAAAAAAACAGAACGAAAGAAAGACGCTAATATCTACACAAAAATAGGAATCATGAGATGTGATTACATCCTGCACAATAGCCCTATTAGTAATCTGAAGCTCAAGGTCAACATTTAAGATTTTTTGACATCGTTGCCAAAAGATAGGATTGCCATAAATAGTTTCACCAATCCACAGTATACTAGTCCAGTTATACATGCTAAAGAAATTACCCACAAAGTTATACATACTAAAGACATTCAGAAAATATAAAAATCAGTACAAACAATAGTACATCTAGGAGGAGCATAGTTGTAGATCCAGAAATCTTGAACAGAGGGGGATTGGAAAAAATAAAACCCCAGTACCTCAACAAAGACTGGAGGGAACAAGGGACTGTAACTTAAAAAAGTAAGGTACGTACATAAAAAATACAAGGACAACATCAGGAAGACAACGATTGAAATTTTATAAGAACATGAATTTGCCTGACCATAAAGGAACATGAGATGAAAGAGAAACCTCAGAAGTAAAATGGAAAGACATATAATATCTAGAATGGATTTGTATTTGAGATTCATTACTGGTAAGTAGTAAAGAGCCTTTCCTATTCTAAATATGAAAAAACAAGTAGACCATTACCCTACCCGAAAGAACAAAAATCCAAATAAACCAAGAAAAGTAAAAGATAGACAGAAAGTAGACGTACCATGCCCACTCTCATGATTATGACTAGCACAATGAGAACTGTCTGGCTTAACTTCTGAATCAATTCTGTAACATCCAAGTTATGTTCAAGAGTCAAATGAAATGATTTCACATGCACCAATAATAATACAGAAATCCATCAACATATATGTGAAAAGACTTTTTCTAATTCTCCCCCTAACCCAATTTACAATGACAATTGACAAAGAAAGATTACTTGCATCACCTTTCAAGATCATAGCCTCCGACTCCCAAAACAAAGTCCATGTCGACAACACCATATTTAGCAAGCTTTATTTGAGCTATACCATTAATATGCTGAAAAGCAAACCGAGAATCAATCCAAAAATCAATAGCAAGTCACAGACTGGATGAAGGAACCACTGTAACATTAAATGCACATGAATACAAGTAAAAGCCGATGAAAGCAACAAACTGCCTATTTATTCCAGGTTGTCATCCCTTTGTGACAATCAACAAAAGCACCAAATAGAAAACCTACCTTAATTCTCTTCACCAAACACTCCAACTCAGCCTCGGTCACCAGATCAGTCTGCCAAGATTAATTGAAACAAAAAAAAAAATCAAGATAGGAGCACACAATCGTGAGATTCGAAATAAAAGTAACGACTGGTGATTCAGGTTGAATGAAATAAAGTAAGAGCCTAGATCCTTGAATGACAAAGTCTAACTCTACCTTGTTTACAATAATACGATCTGCGTAAGCAATTTGTTCCACCGCCTCATTCACCACAAATCTTGGTTTCACCTCATTCAAATGTTGCATGGCATGCTTAGAGTCAACCAAAGTAACAACCCCATCGAGTTTAACGTGATGTGAAACAAGCTCATCCGTACAGAATGTTTCAATAACAGGACCTGGCTTTGCAAGGCCTATAGAAAGAGCATCAATGAATATACAGAACGCCAGCGCTCATAAAACATTTACATTTCCTTTTCTTAATAACATTTTTTTTTTGTTGAGAATTTTATACTAACTATTAAGGAGTACATTTATTAAAAATAAACACAATAATGAAGTCTGTTTCTTCAAAATTTCGTAAACAAGAGAGCTTATTAAGTTGTGAGTGTCGATCTCAAGATCTTCCTAACTAGTGTCATGGTGAAAGCAGAATCGGGTGTTGTGTCCACATCACCAAAAAAGAAACCTTACTTATAAGAGGGTTAAGCATAATTTAGAGAAGTCACTTACTGTGTTCTACCCCCCAAAGCTTATTTTCCATCTTGTACCATACTCATCAAAGAAAACTTCACTTATTCTTCCATACAAAAACCTAATTCTACAAGCTTTTTAAAACCTAATCCCACTGCAAAACCAATGATAGAGACCGATATCTCAAGTTGCTAGTGTTGACAACTTTTAGGGTGCAAATCAATAATATGTGATTATGAGCTTTACGTTATCAATTATCAAACTATCACAACCTTCGTCTCTAAGCTTTGCCAAGTTATTTATATTATTATTTTTTTTAGTCAAGTTTCATTTCTAAATCCTTTTATACTTCTGTTAAGAGAAGCAAGGTATTGAAAAAATTACATGAAGTTTTCAACCTTTAAATTCACGTAGTAAAACGGCTTTTGTTCTAAGAGTGTCCAACATGTGTTGCTATTCATGTGAAGGTGTGTCCTTGAATATAGTCTCAGTTTGCTATGAGCTCAACATCCAAAAGATTTGGTGGCACCCCTTTGGAGTCTCTTTCTAGCATACATACATAAGCTTCCCTACCAAAATGAAACACCAAACCCAATTGGTTCTTCTAAAAAAACATCTTATGAGCTTAGAAGCTTTGAATCCAGAGAGACAAAGTCTTAGTCTTTAGATTCCTTCAAGTTTACATGCCTTTTGACAAGAGTAATACCAAGTATTTAACTCATAATCTGCAACCAAATACAAGCATAAACAATTAACAATATACAGATTACAGTGATCCTTCTATTTTAATATGACGATCACTTCACATAAACCGAGCTATGACCTCGTAAGCCATGTGATTTAGTCTAGGGTGAACACACAAAGGGCAAGACAGAGGAACATGGCATCCGAATAAAATTTAAAAAGATAAAGGGAGACACAATATAACCATCTATCTATGAGAACCCGTGGATATACAATCCCTTTTCGTAGATATCCAGGAACAGATTATTTTCAGTATTTAGGAATTCACATGAGATAGTAAATCAGGATACCTGTTGTTTCTATTACAATATGATCAAATTTGTCTCGCTTCTTCTTGACCAACTCCAAAAGCATTTTAACTAGATCCCCACGAACCGTACAACAGAGACAACCATTGTTAACCATAACGATTTCCTCATTGGATGAGGAATGACTAGCAACTAAAGCACCATCAATATCCACTTCACCAAACTGCAATCAATGTTACAACAACAGGTCAATAAGATTATCGGGAAACAAAATAACATACTCCCTCCGTCCCATAAAGTTTGGCATTTTCAGGAATGCGTGTCATTTTTAAATTGCATATATCTTTCAATCTATAATGTTTTAGGCGCTTTTTTGAACTTTGTTTAATAGAACAAATTAAAATCTATCAAACAAGATCCATATTGGTCATAAAAAACATTACGGATTAAAAGATATAGTTAATTTTCTCATAAGGCTGGAATAGTGAAAATGCCAAACTTTATGGGACGGAGGGAGTACATCATTCAGTTGCTACAGGATCAACAGAATTGCTTAAATTGCCGATCAAAAAAAAAAAAAAACAGAATTGCATAAAAGTATATTTGCAAAGACCTGCCTTCGGAACTAAGAAACACGAGACATCATAATACTAATTTTTCTGCAAACATAGAAGATTATTTGTAAGTGGGAAAGTGCTTATTATCCTAGTAATCCTCACGCTACCATTTTAACATGGAGGTGACTTGTTGAGCTGGGGATAGAGTGGCTAGTGGACCGCCAACCATAGATACTTCATGATTTTGGCAACAATGCACTAAAAATCCATAGATTAAATGAACATCGATGAAAGGAAAACAGATTACTTCTTAACTGCTTTTCAAGATATCAGATTCCTATGGCTAAGGAAAATTTGCCCTCAAAGTCACAGATTGAAATTTAATTGGTCGATGATTAAGTGATAAAAAGAAGTAAATGATGTTCAAAATCCACTTTTAGCCTCTCAGACACTCCCCTCATGAGAGGCTACAAGACAAAAAAAAAAGGTAGAGTGAGATCTGGAGTGAGAACATCATTTTCATACCCTCAATTCCATTCTTCCTTTTCTTTTTGAAAAGGTTTTACTCTTCTAAAAATGACACCAAAATAAGGTTTTATTTTCCCTTTTCTTCTCCCTTTCTAGCAGTCACATCTTGGAGAAAATTTTCAAAGGATTGGTACATAAGAGATACGACGGAAAAATCATGTTTGAGTGCAAAGCTTTATACTTGAGATACTATTGACAATGAGAAAAAATACAATGACAAGAAGAGTGTTCATAACTACGAGTTTGAAATGAAGCAACCCCGGTACCTCATTTTCAATGACAGCAATCTGTTTTCCATGTTGAGCTGTCAGGATATGATTCAACAGAGTAGTCTGCCACAGGAAAATCATCACGTTGAGAAAAAATACAAGACAACAGTTCTTTTCTAATTATATATTTAACTAAGATGCATCTAAAATACGTACAAAGAACGGTTCCAGATATTATCAAACTCCATACACCTGTTTGGCTCAGTAAAATGAGTTGGTTAGAGTTAGAGCATCTCCAAACTTGCTCAAATATGGACTCAAGCGTAACTTGAGTTTAAACCCAAAAAATCCTTTTTCCAAGTAAAACTAAACCCCCACCATAATCTTCACTCCTTCACTGAAACCATTACATTTTTTTTTACACATTGCTCATTTCTCAAGGCTACGATGACATTTGAATTACCGCTCTCCACAAATGGAGCTTTTACTTGAACTCAGAGGCGGAGCTATACAGGGGCCCGAGGGGGTCTCGACAGCCCGGCCACCCCCAATTTTACAATTTAAAATCTTTACTAGTATCGTATGTGATAAATCACTAATTATATACTATTTACTACAGAAATCTACACATCCATGCTTCATAGCAAATAACTAATGAATGTTTAAAAGATACCATTTGTGGTGGATTTAACAATTTTCTCACGAACCACGCAGAAAGTTGGACTCTTGAAATTCCTAGAATCTAAAATGGATAATAAAAGGGAGAAGAGAAACGCAACCTTTCCGGAGCCGAGAAAGCCCGTGATCACCGTGGCGGGGACGCGATCTTCGAGGTTTAATGCGGGGGCAACGGATGCACCACCGGAATCTTCGGGCTCATAGTCGGCAGCAGAGGAAAGGCCTCTGGAATGCTGGGAAGGAGGGGAAATCGTTCGGCGACGGACATCGAATTGTGGGGAAACGAGGGAGTGGAGGCTTCTGAGGAAGTGGAAAACGGTGGGAGTGTCAGTAGGGGAAAAGCTAGGGTTGAGGGATTGGCGGAGGAGGGTTTGGGATGAGGGTTTTGAGAGGAAGAGCCTGGTGAGAGCGGTCATGGAAGGAAGGAAGTGTGGCCGAGAGAGAGAGAGAAAGAGACTTAAACCCTCGAAGGTGGGGTTTTAGATGGTCAAACGAAACGAGGATTGGATTTGATAGTACTCCACTTTTGAGTGGGCGGGTCAAGGCACTTCGGAGGTACGTAAAATAAATAGATTGGGCCGGTTCTCCTCGTATAAAAATTGACACAGAAATAATCGGAATTTCACACAAAATGATCGGAGCCGTTGAATTTGTTTAAAATATATTTTTTAAAGAGTTTTCATAAAGAATTAGCTCATTCCAATACAGTATCTTCAACTCATACTCTATATCTTCATTTTTTTTTTTTTGAGAAATAGGCAGATGCAGATATATTAAACTGAAAAACGATTACACGGCCCAAAAGTGACATTACCAAAATACAACAAACACAAAGAGCCCGAAAGGATCCGAAAAAGAAAAGAAAAGCAAGAATACAAAACAAAATTGAAAGAGAAAAAAGCCAGTAGGAACCACTGATGCGCTCAAAGACGTGGCTTGGAGGAAGATGGAGGATCTATGGGTCTTCAAGTTGGAGGTTAACATCCCTTCGTCCCACCGTAATCAAGGCCGCAAGGTGCTCCCACTGCTACTGCTGAGAACTCTTAAATCCGTCACTAAGGCTGATCGGACCCAAGAGCCAAAAACACAGAGCTCGTTTCCCAGATAGGGCCCTCAAGTTCAAAAATAATGGCGAGAGAGGAACTTTCCTCCCAAAGGAGAGAGTCTTGATCTACTCACAACCATAGAGGTGGGAGACGAGAGAGAGACTACGTTTGTTGCGTAAAATTCAAAAAGTGATGTTTAAGTTATACATTTCGAATTAATAGAATGAATTCCCAACTTTTCTTGTTATAGTTTCGAATCCCTGCAATACTTTCTTTAAAGTACTCAGTAATTTTTTAACATTTTAATATTTTATTTGTGAATTTTATAATGCGTCCCAATTTTAAAAAAAAATTTGCATCGGGCCCTAAAAGACATTGAACCGACCCTTTAAGTTGGGTCTAAATGGACGTTGGGGGTTGATTAACAAACCAAGCGCTCTATGTATTTTGGATCGTTGAAAGATAGTATTTCGTTACGCAAAACGTTAATAATCTCACACATATACGCAAACATTTTGCAAATATACTCGCATTTAAGTGTGTGTAGTGTGTACAAAGTGTTTATATGTTGATGCGTGACAGTTGAAGTAACACAAGTAAAATAAGCTTAATTCAATAGTTTTTCTTAATCTTGTTTGGCTTTCAAATTAAATTTGAACAAGTTCCTATTAGATTTTTTTGCGTTCAAACTATTCAAGAACGTCTCGTGATTCGCTCGATTAAAATTCTTTTTTGAGATCGACTATCTCACAAACAAATTAAGTTTAGACGTATTTTCAAATAAAACTTCAGACGATCGATCAGAAAATATATTACTTTTTTTTTTCTTGAGGATTTAGTAATTATCTTCGTTCGTTAATATATTAGTGCAGTACAGATTTGGCATCCAGTGAGCAGCACTCATAAATAGTTACATGATCAAGATCATTAATATCCAACAAAACAGGCACTAGCAATACATCAGCACTATCCGAGGAAATCAAGCCCCACACAACGAGAAAATTTTCAGTGTCGAGCGGGTATATCCCACGTGATCTCCGTTCGGCACTTCTGAGCCGTCCGATACACTTTTGGACGGCTCAAATTGAAACATTCTCTCTCCTCTCATCCCTCCTCTTACTCTCTTCAAATCTGAGCCATCCAAAATCGCATCGGACGGTTCGGATATTCCGAGCGGGCACCACATGGTACCCACCTGGAACTGAAAAATTTCTCACAAACAACCACTAAGCAGTCAGAGAGCACTTCAACACGAAGATATCCTCTGCTCGCCGAATACAGAGCTCTGAAAATAGCTACCTCCTCCGCCGTAGCTGCCGAACTTTGCACCATTCTTCTACTGCACAAACCCATAAGTATCCGTATCATACCAAGCAATAGCTCCCTCCCAAGACCCAGCACGCCAGGCTCCTCCACTACGGTACGAATTCCATGGCCATCAATTAGCAACGTCTTTGTAAGAGATTAGCCTGACTTCGAGAGCCACACCCACTGGAACTGAATTCGGATTGGGCTGAATTTGTGCAAGATGCTACTATTTTTTCAGTTAGTATAGCCTATTTCGGAATATTTTTGCGCCTTTTATCTATTAACCTGTTTATTCATCTTTTCAAAATTTGGAATTAATCAATTTATTTGTTTGATAAACTAGATTCTAAAAGAATTATTTGGGATAAAATTAGAAATTTCATATATAATTGGTCACATAATCGTACTTACATAGATGCTTTTTAAGCAAGTCGCACGGAAAGTGGTGTTTCCAGGGACGGATCGGTGAGTAACTCGTAAGAACCTCCCCTTGGGAGGGGAACAATAGTTGGAAACCTCCCCTTGGGAGGGGAACAATAGTTGGAAACAACTGCTAATACCCTGTAGGCCTCTAGAGCAAAAAGGAGAATCCACCCTCGGAGGGACTCGCGTCTAGTTGGTGAGGCAATAGCTTACTAAGAGCATCCACATCTCTCTCTTTACTCCCCTCTTCAAACTAAATTAAAGAGCCAAAAAGGGAAAAAAAACACCCAAAACCCCGCATCAGTCTCTCTTCCTTTCTACTTTGAAAAAACTCTAACATTGCTACAGTGGCTCGTTTGGACAGACGAGCAACTGTTCACTTGCTTCTCATTTTTATATTGTTTCCCAATCTCTCTCTGTGTACTCCATCTCTCTCTCTTTGATTTTTATACCTTTCCTGCTTTTGTTTCTCTCTCCGAGGCAAGGGAGAGTATTTAATTGAGGTGGGTTTGATTATTTATTGAGAGGAGAGTGAGTAAAGAGCCTAATGCATAGTTATTTTAAAAATAGGTAGCTAAAGTAATAAAGTGATTTTTTAAGGTGTAAATTGGTCTAAAATATAGAAAATCTGGTGCGGATGCCTTAAGGCTATGATCTACTGCAAGCTCTCTTAAACATTAACCTGAGAGTTATGAAACAAGGATTTATTACGATTGCACCAAATGACCCATAGGACACAGACCAACTCCAAAATAGCTAATCAGGAGCCTCCGCCGGCCGATCATCCTGCTAACTACTCCGAAAACAGTACTAGAGACCCAGCATCAAAGCCCAGACCCAAAATAGAAGCAAGCCACACCCGTTGGGCCGACTCAAAGGCAAAAAGTAGGTGCTCAATTGACTCCCCTACAGCACCACAACTGGGAGTCTGGGACACAACTCATAAACAGATACTACTAATCTTCCAATCAAGACATCCTTAACCGGAACAATACAGTGAATAACCTTGCATAAAAACAGAGAAAATTTGGAAGGAAGGTTTAAACCCCAAACCTTTTTCCATAACTGAAACCTACCCTGAAGGGATGAAGGCCAATTACTCTCAACAGCCATAAAGTATGCAGGCTTAACCCACAAATGTTGGCTGGCATTAACTTGTAAATAAATATGAAAAAAATGTGAAAGCACTTTTGAAGTTTGATTCAAAAACTATGAAGTATGTATGTTGAAATGCTAAATATTTTAGTGTTTATCCATCTTAACTAACTGCAGTCGCATAAAAACGATAACCTGTAAAACTAACAGTGTTCTAAAAGTCGACCACCTAGGCCAACTACTCCCCCCTTAGGCGCTAGGCAGCGGTCCAACGCTTAGATTAGGCAGCCGACTAGTCAATGCCTAGGGGCTAAGGAAGAATTTGTTCAAAATATGTGTGAATATTTTACAAAATTTAGGCTTTCTTATTTCAGAAAAGTCGATAAAATACACAAATATTTCTATTGCTTGTTAACAAAATTCAATGGAATCGATGTCAAGTAAGTTGGTTTTCTTTAATATTGGTACACATACACTTATTGAGTCGAGCTCTAACTTACTCAGACTATAAAAATCTAATCAAACTTCCCCTCTGGGAATGTTAACAAGGCAAATGCAAGTCAAGCGCTTGTGACCTTAATCATTTTAGAGCAGAAGGGGAGTTAGGTTAATAAAGATTGATTTAACAACATTTTTAATCATACATGGATAAACAGATTAAACAAACCCAAATATTGCAACCAGAACAGCCATAAAATAACTCCCATTTCCCTCTGGATTTTCTGTAAATATATCTCGTCCCATCTAAGCGGCTTCTAAAGATGCGGTGACCGATGACTACTTATCATCTAATTGCTTAAGTAACTTGTTTGCCCAGAAATATGCTAGAATAATGTGCCTTACGGCAGTTTGGCCAGAAAAGGAAAATTTCATGTAATGAAGAGGAAAAAAGAGGTGCATTAGTTACAGATTTTATATGAGGCTTCTTTTCCATGGTTACTGGAAGCAAATGTCCCAATCATATCATTTTATTAACTGGTGCTGCTTGATACTCCGTAATTGCAGTCAACGGCGTTTATAAAAAGGCTACAGACTAGGTTCATAAATCTGTTCATTTACGAAGCAGCTCCCAAATTGGAGGCTATGAACTTGCTCATCAATGGAGCTTGATGATGATTGGTGACGAGTTACATCAAAGAATCAAAATATTTTTTTTACGTACGCATACCAGGAATTCCATCAGATGGCTGTAGTT
Organism: Rhododendron griersonianum; assembly: GCA_018127125.1. NCBI lineage: Eukaryota > Viridiplantae > Streptophyta > Magnoliopsida > Ericales > Ericaceae > Rhododendron > Rhododendron griersonianum. The sequence continues at coordinate 20,299,657 of CM030794.1, read as the reverse complement.
GAAATGCAAACTTGGGCGGTAGAGTCATGAGTGGTTCATTCCCGCCTTCCTTTTGAATGGACATTCCTAATGCATACCCTAACGCTCGTGCCACAGGAACAGCCACAGCATTTCCAATTTGCGGATACCTGTAACAGAACAAATTTCAGTATCAATGTGCGCAAAACCAAAATAAGACGACAATGTAAATGCGAAGAGGTACTCGTGGAGTTATGACATGATTTTTCATAACTCAATAACCGGCCCAATAGAAACATTTAGACATCTTTATGGAGGCAAAAGCTTGTGCTATAGTGCTTGCGAATGACTTTATCTTCAGGAAACCGAGGAGCTTTGGCATCCATAGTTGAGAGACGCAATTTCTGAGACAAACCAGGTCACAACTTGCGGGTGTTCTTTGCTTTCATCCTGTCGTTATTCAGCTGAAAACAATCAATGTCAAGAAGTTGGCACAAATGCTTTGCCGCGCACAAGCTAGTGAACTCTCTTCCGTTTAATCATTTCACATTCACAAAGCATGTAACATTCTCGCAAATTCTTGCCAAAAATTATGTTCATAAAGAACACCCAAAAGATGGTTATGTGGATGATCACATCAAAGAAAAGTAACAAACCAACAAACTAAGGATGTGAAGAGGAACCAATATGCTGAGGATTCGACAGCACAGTTTACAAGGCCACAACCCTCTAATCTACAATGGTTATGATGATGAGATGCATATCCCCTGTTTCAATTGATAGTGTAACAGGGGGACGGATGTTATATGTAATTGAAACAAATCGTTGGATATCTGATGAACACATCATTGATATCTCTTGGGAGATAACCATCACACCTGTCTTTAACTGTTCCACAGAACCTATAAAAGTCAGGAAAGCCTTGCAACCTCGCAGATTCTCGGATAGTGAGTATTCGGACCTGCTCTGGATGCAATATGGCCTACAAACAAATTTATAGTCTTATATAATTTTTTCTTTTTTCCTTTAGAGTTCTTACTTCTTACTAGCAAAAACCTGGAAAGAGAAGTACCTGACTTTTAACATAAGGTAATTACAGTTGCTACTGTCTCATCCCACCATAATCTTGCATATCATCCATATAACCAAAAAAACCTTTCATCCATTAGAGCACAAGAATCTGTATGAGAGACTTTCAGAAAGAAAAGACATACCTTCTAGATTTCCCTTTTTCAAAAGTCAAGATGAATTCTGGGACCTACAAATACAACATAATTTTGATTCATGTTAAGACCAAATATTCACCCCAACCATTTCAGAACAAATGTCTCATTTTAGCAGGGCGCCAAATAATCAGCTCTGACTCCAGTAAATCCATGGCTGTTTTCCCACATTGCAGCTGTCCAAGGCAACCATACCCGCTTTCAATCGTCCCCCCATACTTCAAATTAGTAGTTAAATCATGAATCAATCCACAAGGACTATATCAAAAAATGGTCCTTTTTCAAATCGCAAATTGAACCAAATGGTGAATTCCATCATGATATCTAGAATATGTTGAAGAATATTTAAGCTCGGGATTGGAAAGGTATATTGTAGAAGTGATAATTTTAGGCCTAAATCAATAAGAAGCTCGTCTTATGTGATGAATGATCACATGATCTAACAAGGAAGACCCTTGCTTGTATTGCAAGAGATGTGGGATCGATGAATTATTTATAGCAAATCATGTCCTAATACTCACCTCTAAAGGCTTTCAATATCCAAATTGCCACACTATTTCACATATCTCACTTAACATCAAATTATTTCTTTGGCAAATGAAAAATATTGATAAAGTTAATTCAAGAATAGTAAGATCATACCACAAATTATCACACAATTTTTGTGTTCCAGCGATTCACCCCACAAATACAAATCGTAGATTGGCATACCGCATCGAATTGTATGATATGTTTCGTGAATCGTCTGGTTCTGATAAAAGAGTTTTATGATGCCAACTGAATGAAAACTTCACCAGCAACACAGCTTCAGAAGCAAAACGCATTGAGAGAGACAGACAGAGAAACACACAGAGAGAGAGAGAGAGAGAGAGAGAGAGAGAGAGAGAGAGAGAGAGAGAGATCACATCTAGTTCTGCTTGAAAAAAAAATAGGACTGCAATGACATGCTTTCTGAAGAAGCAACAAGCTACCTACATTGGCTGCCCGGATGGTAGCATCACTTGCTCCCTGCAAAAGGAATACTAAGGAACCAGAAGATGTCAAAAAGCTCAACATCAACGTAAGCAATAGATTGACCAAACCTATTTCTTTGGAATACGATAACCCGTAAATAATCATCCTACGACAAATTATGAGGCTGATTATCATGCAATAGAGCCTTTTTTTTCATATGTAGGTTCCTTTTTGGCAAATCCCATCATCTCTAAACCTATGTTACTAGGGAACACTACTACCATAGAGAATTACGTTTTGGTACGAATGTTCTAAAACACGGTACACTACCGTTCCAAAACGGTAAATTTAGCGATCCAAAGCGATCCCCTTAGTTTCCCCCAAAATGTCAACTTATTATGGTCAAAATAGAGAAAATGGAATTTCGGTGGGAGAAATTGTAAAATGTTTAGTCGTTATGCTCCTAGAAATGTGTTTTGTATGAATAATATGACAAACAATATTTAGTTTCACTAGATGTTTATCACTTGGAAGAGTAAGTTCTAGTTTTGTTATCTATAGAAGCCTACCCCTAGCGTACCACAATTTAAGCATGTGATGTACTGTGTTCTCGTTCCCGTTTCTCTTACTGCCGTACCGGAACGATCTGCGTTCCAGGTAACATAGCTCTAGACAATTGAGGAAAACAAGAAAGAAGACATTTTAAAGGAGGAGCTCCATAATCTCCTACTTTCCCCAGTTCATATAAGCTAGTACGCGCAACTACTTAAGAGTTGTCAATACGCAATCCAGCAGCCACCTCAGTCATACCAACTAGGGAAAGAGGCACAGAGAATTGCACAATATACATACCCCACAAACGAGAAATAAATGCCAGCAGCATCAACATAGACTAAGAGCCAATAAACAAGTGAATTGAAAAATACTCATCAAAATCTAATCTAGCTTTTATTAAGTAACCTATACAGTCGGGCCGAATGAGAACATCAAATATTCCCATTCCATTGCGAATCAGCATTAGATTTCAATCGAGTTAACAAGTCAAGCACTTGTCAGGTACACTACATTGCCCTAACTTACAGAATCTTACCTCCAACCAATCAGGAGTGGCAATTATGGTGCAGATGATTACGAGAAAAATCAGACAATCACTCCCCAACAGATGGGTCTGGCTGGGGTAATAGGTAGGCCCCTTTTTTCCTTCTCTGTGTGGAGCTCTCATTTCACTACTTGAAGAGTAGCCTCGGTGCTGGGTGGATAGCACTTAATATTGCGCACATCACAAACTTTTGGTAAATGTAACAATTTATTACAGTTTAGTATATCTTTGACTTCATGACACATGTTCTTAACTGGTAAACAGTCCAAACCGTTCCCTAGGATTTAGGTCTGACCCATGCAACAAATACTTCTAGAATTCTCCTAACGCTTTATTTATCAAACATGACTCAGCTGTTTATAATCTTGACATTTTATCCAGTGATAGGTTTGGTCCATGAACGAGAATGTCATGATTTGCCACAGCATCATCAAAGATTACCAATGTAGTAAATTTGGAAGTTGTCGCAGCCAACAAATGCTTCATTGTCATTGTTACTTGTAAGTATAGTTAGTTTTGGTCAATTTCTGTTTTAATATTAGCTTCATCTCGTCAGGGGCCAAACCTCCTTGTTAAAAGAAAATAAATGGAAAGATAGTTCTATAAGTAATGATTTAACAGTGGGTTCATGCAAATACATGCACGCACACACACTCAGAGACAGACACACAGTGACACTGTGACACCAATACGATGAAAATGGAAGGCTCCATCAAACTTTTTCGATTTCTTACAAATCGAGTAAGTTGATCGTCAATTATTAGAGGGTCATTTTTACTACGAAAATAGGTTGTCTTCCTGACAAGTCTAGTTTGGTTCACTTCTTAAATGGTACAGGCAGTTTCTCACTGAACAAGTGCACTGGAACCTGTTTATAGTTGTACATAGTCAAAGAGAAGCATGTATTCAGAAACATGTACTCACTAAACTGGTACCAACCACATGTAGCTTTTACCAGCAGATTTCCTGGTCTGACATTCAAAATACGTGAAATCCAAATTCAAACCAATTTATAACTGTGAGCAGTGTCAAAGTTTTCCCTACACTTCATTCCTATAATCCCATGGAGAGTGATAGCTAATGCAACCCCTTGAAAATAGCAATCGTAATGTCCACGTTAAATTGCAAAGTCTGTAACCACTCCCTCAAAGTACAACACAGTGAAAACTGGAACTTGACCGCACCCCAGTAGGGAAATTTAACATTCAAATGACATTGAATTACTTTGCATCCTAAATGGGAATGCATTTCAAGCAATCTTCAGAGGGGTTGGCCCTTTTTATTAACAATTTGTTACTATATTACATATAGTTCTGCATTTCCAGAAATGGAACAGGGAAGTAGTTGCCTTTTTCTGGACTCAAACAAGTCACTTTTTTTATAAGTAAACCCAAATGATGCTTGTAGCAAAAAGTTGACTGTTGAAGCTTGCATGAACGTGACAACCTTAGCTTTTGAAACTTACTCACTTTAAGATTATGGGGATTCACGCCTTCAACTACCAAAAAGAAAATGTATCAAAAAAGTAGCCAATCAAAAGTAAATAATCGACTCCAGTTGAAGAACTGGCACAGAAACAAGATTAGCTTTGCATTCTACCATAAAAGATATGCTCATTACCATCTTTAGTTAACCTTATATGTCTGGAAATCTGTTTGTGGAGGCATTTCGTATTTCATCTGCTCACAGATTTCATGGTTTGTGACCTGAGGTAAGTATCTAGATGAGATGCATCGAAAGAGCAAACCAACCAAAGTAAGGATGATAGTAATACAGCTGGAAGATCAGAGATGGTGTCACGTAGAATTATAGGCCTTCTTCCAGTTCTCGAGGTGTAAGTGTTTTGCTGCAATATTAAGGTCATTTATGAGCAAAACAAAACTTCAGAACTGAAATTACCATTTAAATCACCTCGGTACCTCAAACTCATTTGGAGGCCAGTATCTGACTTTAACCTCATGTGTAGGAAGTGGAAATTGTGGTAGTTTCTACACGAAAAAGACATTCATGAAGTTCCTTCTTGTATGCTGGAAACAAATTCACTCAATACATTCTAACATAGCATTCAAATTTTGCTCCCGCTCGTTGTTTCATCTGGAGTGCAGGGAAATAACAATTCAGGGCTACAAAATGCAAAATCAGACACATGCTTTTGATGGACACATGCTTAGCCTCAAGATAGTAACACAAACAAGACATTTTGAACATGAAAAGGTATTGCATCAATCTCTTCTAATGTGTGTGTGTGTGTGTTGAGAGAGAGAGAGAGAGAGAGAGAGACGGCATACAGATTATTCACTCCAGGAGGTACCTTAAATTTTAGCCCATGCTTCCCTGTTTCAGTAGGATCTCCAAAACACACATCAACTAGGCTCTGAACTTCATATTCTCCGGCAGGAATCTTAATATTAGATAGAGAATTTAAACTGCTTTTGAGTTCTCTGGTATCTTCTGCTCTAGATTTAAGGGTTCCATCTAGATTATTCAAAACATACCGTTGGCATAGCTTTTTCCATCTCTTCAGAAGTTCAAGAAAATCCTCCGCTGTGTAATGGTAACGAGGTAATGCTACACCCTACATGCCATAAAATGTTGTACAGTGGGGGGTAGGTTTCTATAGATTACATTTTTTGCATGTACTTGTTTAAAACGTAGAAGTATAATGAATAGACTATATTATTCAGATTATGATATATATCACATTCATAGAAGCCATTTGACCAATTCCTTCATGTATTTGTCCTAATAAAGCTACTTCTGATTTTCTACTAGCACGCTTTTGCACAAGGTTTCAGCAACATTCGCCATTTCTCTCCAATTTAGAAATGTAGTAGAACCTAGATGAATCCACATATACAATCTGAATACATGATCTCAAGATTGGGAGTGTCGTGAAAAATCAAAATCAAGCAAAATATGATGTGGTTCAGAGATACTCTTTGATTGGGAGCAAACCTTTACGTATGCACAATCTCCAAGATTGAAAATGCAGTTGCCGATTAAAAAAAAAGATTGAAAATGCAGTTGACAACTTTAGCTCGAGTATAATGGCATTCTACATTCAAAATTATTTCATCCTCCTCATCAGCACTGCAAAAATAACATGAAGAATATCAAGAGCAAAGAAGAAACTAAAAAGGAAAACAAATTGAGGCAAACTTTTAAAAGCTACCCAGTAGACAAGTATGAAGATTGCCACTCACTTTAATTTCCAGCTTTGGCGATTGGATCTTCAACTCTGCAGACTCCAATATAGTTTATACTCAGAACTGGAATATGCTTGACTATTGGGGCATGGTTCCAACCCGTCTCCCTTTCCGACACTCAAAAAGTCACTTATAATTCAAAAACGATGTTTAGAGCATGACTATCCCCACTCAATCCACACAATTCTCCAGTCCAGTTATATCTACACTTTGTAAAACTCATTCACGTCTTCCCAAACTCAACTTTAAATCTAATCTGTTAATAGCATAGCCTTAAATTCAGCAGGAAGGGAAAAATTCCGTTGCCGGGAACATAGCCTTATATTCAGTTAGTATGTCGTAACTTAAAGGTGTTTTTGATACCTTTTCTAGCGTACCAATTTTATATTAGCTTAAATTACATGTTGAGGCATATGCACTATGTATGAATGGAGATCCATCTCCATCTGTGGAGGGTCTCCAATAAGGGGAATCAACATTTGGTTTTCATTTAGACCATGGTTGGAGCCTTGGAGTGGATTAGTTCTCCATTTTCAAGTTTTTCAGATGCACAGTAGAGGGAGATGCTCTAAAATAGAATTAACTATTTTGCAGAAAAAAACTATCAGCGAAACTAATTGCCTTTTCCTCCCAAAATTTCCAAATGTTGGTAGATGACCTTATTATCGTACGATTACTCTAAACTGGCTGGTACTAGTAATTTTTCTTCTTTGAGAACTTACGACATGTAAACGCATACTATATGCACAAAATTTTCTTTTATGAAATAAATTCGAGTCCCTCACATGACATCTTGGCTTTGTACCTGACCCCTAACATGGAATCGAGACATGACTGCAAAAGAGGACAGTACAAGTGATGGAATATGGTAGAGAAGACTTGGGAACTTCACATATTGAACCTGCGGTTGAATCTAATGTCAATGATGGCAGTGGTTCTGTGCAAAGTGGTTGTGAACATGTCAACCCTGAGGAAGTACATCAAAATGAAACTGATAGGTTCCCTGTTATTGACGCTGAACCAGGAAGAGAAGTAAGAGAGGAGTTTCATGATGAAGCGGTGAATGTAGATTTGTCATTGTCATGTAAAGCTACAAATCTGTCGACTGATAATCACACCGCCACGATGCATGATAGTGCTAGTTTGGAACACCAACGAGAGTCTTCCCTAGAGGTTGGTGTTTTTAGCAATTAGCACATTTTTCTCTGTACTTAATTGATAGTGAAAGCAGCTGTGCCGATGCATAAATTTCCAAGAATAGAATTCGGTATACCAGAAATTGAACAAATGCTTCTATGGTTTTGCTTGTTTGTATTAAAAATAGTTGTGTTATCCACTGTTTGTTTTTCCTGAAGCATAATAGATCTTACCCCTTGCATTTTTCTTATGGCTTATGCTGCTTAATGTCCCGGCTGTAGGCAGGGTCACAATTGGGAAGCAAAACTGTGAAGGCCAAATCAAAGTCTCTTGGCAATGTTACTCGGGTTCAGAGAAATGTTTCAAGTGAACTTCGTAAAGTTGATGCAAAGAAAGCTACGAGAATAGAAAGAAAAAGTTCTCGGACTACAAAACCAGAAAAGCAATCGCCACAAACGGCTGCCCGGCCATATGTTCAGTGCACAGGACTTCAAAACCAGAGGCAAGTACTGCTTAATATGTTAAATAATGTACCTTTGGAAATAGTGAAATAGTGGTTAGAGTCGGATGACATTGGCTGAAAGCCAGTTGATGGTCTTGAGGTTTTTCTATCCGTTGTTATTCAAAACCAAAGATCCAGACACAGCCTAATGCATTTTTTTATCTCCTGGGTATGGAATTGAAAGATGCTTCTCTACTAGCAGTGGAAAGGAAATGAATAGCAAAAAGATTGTTGAGCCTAAGCTTTCTGTGTCCGACAAGGTTGTTCCTAAAGCACGGCAAACAACAAACAGGTTCCTGAGCAACGTCATATCAAATGCTTTAATAAGTAGATGATTTGGCTGACAACATTTGGAGGTCTAATGTGCAGTTACTTTTATGCAGGCCCAAGCAGACTGAGAATTCAGCTAAACCGGGCATGAAACAGAGCTCTGCAGTGTACAATCTGGAAAGATATCAACTAGGAAAGGCGGAAAGAGGCAAGGAAGCACGTTAATATTATTTCATTTATTGGGAAAAAAAAAAAACAGAAGACGAATCTATGTAGCTTCTTTTTACACTCTTCTTTCTCAGTATCACCATTTCTTGTGAAGTTAAGAGAAAAAATGCATGCAAGTAGGCTGAGAAATCAAATCCAATGCAAAGAAATTAGTTTGTAACCACGTTTCATGAGTGTGACTAGATATCATTCATTGAAATTCCTCTGAATAAACTCATTCTGAATGGATTACAAATTACTTAGATGCCTCAGCTAGGAAATTTTTCTTTAAATAGTTTAAGACTAGCTCCTTTAAATAGTTTAAGACTAGCTTCTATACCAGGAGATGCAACTGAACTGTTTTCAGTTGTTATCCCTATTAGGACAAATTACAGCAATACAAACAGTTTCCTGACAGATAAGATTACCTGTTTGCTGTAATAACAATATGAAGATGCTCTGGTGAAAAAATCTGTATCTGCAGGAAAAGGAAGCTGAGATTAAAGAACTACGGAAAAGCCTAAATTTCAGAGCAACGCCCATGCCTTCTTTCTATCATGCAGCTGTACGGCGTGATTCACATAAACAGAAGGAACAGAAACAAGCCTGTAATGCATACTTTTTGAAGGCTCAATTATCAAAACTGGAATACAGGGCGTAGGGATCGCTCACCACTCAAAGGAATTCCCCTAAGAGATACAAAAACGGAGAATAAGAAGTAAATATACTTCTCACTAGCCAAAGGCTATACTTTACTCAAACACACTCTAATGATTTCATTCATAGCAATGGATATAAATGGAACATCCCTCCAACATAGGAAAAATAAACTTAGATTTTCAAAGCTAGAATTGCATGAAAACAAAGACTGACTTCAAAAATCTAGATAGACTCTTTGAACAACTCAATGACTCTCCGAATGACCAAAAGACACCAAAAACTGTGTAGATAGATACTTAGACTAGGAAATAAAAGACATGATTAAAAAAAAACTTCCTCGTTTCTAATAGCGCCATTATACTTCTGGTTTGTGATCTCGTATATTTAGCTTCTCCGACATCTTACTGAGTTTCCCCCTCATCTTTTTGCAAAAAGCCGCTCCACAGTAGTAAAGTCTCATCTTGTGTGTTGGCCGAAGTGACAATAGTCACATTGAACCCTCGAATATGTTCGAAAATCTCGAAATGATCTTCCAGTTCCGGGGAGAATTCGCAAAACTCCGTTTCCATCGAGAATGGAATGGAGTTTTCCCGTATTTCGACCGGAGAATCTAACAGAGACATTACTGTGGAGATTCTGACCAAAAAATGAGACATTCCATGCCCTCGGAGAGTGCTTTGTCGTGCTAGGTCACTGACATATCCTTTTTTGTCTTTATTTGCCCCCGATTGGATCGAAACGACTTTCCTGTCGAAGCCCTTTGTGTCTGTATTAATTTCTGACCGCACGAAATCTCCATAGCCAATTTTCCTTTTTTCATTATTAAAGCAGAAGGTGCTGCCTTTGGTACTACTCTTATTTTACACAATCCAGGAACTTCCATAACGTTGGCGTAATTCAGTTTGAGCAACAGATCCTGACGTAATACATCTTCGTAATGAAAATGGAGTGGAACATGTCCACTAGCAGAGGAAATGCCTCTGGAATGGTGGGTAGGAGGGGAAATGGTTGTTGGGCGAGGGACATTGAATTGTGGGGAAACGAGGGAGTGGAGGCTTCTGAGGAAGTGGGAAACGGTGGGAGAGTCAGTGGGGGAAAAGCAGCTAGGGTTGAGGGATCGGCGTAGGTTTTGGGATGAGGGTTTTGAGAGGAAGAGCCGGGTGAGCGCGGCCATGGAAGAAGTGTGGCCGAGAGAGAGAGAGAGAGAGAGAGGGGGAGGGGGGGGGCTTTTTTTGTGGGAACACTGAAACGAAGAGAGAGAGAGAGAGAGAGAGCTTAAACAGTTAAACCCTAGAAGGTGGGCTGCGGATCCCCTGTCCGACTCCCCTGTCCTATTCTACATGCGACACGTGTCCACTCCTTATTTTTCCCTCTTAAGTCTTCTACATGCGACACGTGTTCACTCCCTACTTCCCGGGTGTTTGGAAGGCCTGGTTTTGCATTTTCCAATTCCAATTTTTGGATTTTGAGTGTTTGGTAGGAAGAGAGAAAATGGATTTTCCAATTTGGAGTTTCCAGGCCGAAACGGAAAATTTGGTTTTAGGAGCTTTTTGGATTCCCATTTTCCCATTCTTGAATCTAGGTGTGCCAAAAGACAACTCTACCCTCTATCTTTTGGGATAATCTCCACTTTGCCCTCCTTTTAACTCCTTTTAAGGAGCCGGGGGATCTGCCACAGCAGCCCAGAGTAAAAACGTCAACGTTTTTTGTTAAAATAAAAATTTTACCATCAATTTGTAATCCTATGAAGCAGAAATGTGATTATGAGAGCCCTAGAGACAAAATTTGATTATGTGTCTTTAGAATAATATGATCAGAATAATAAGATCTTCACACCCGTTCAAACGAATTAAAAATTGGAATACTTAATTTTTTAACTATATTTTTTAATATATAAACGGTCTGAAAAAAAATTAAGTGCTCCAATTTTCACTCCGTTTGAATCGGTGCAAAGATCTTGTTATTGTGATCATATTATTCTAAAGAATTGTAATTCATTTTTATCTTTAGGCTCTCATATTAAGTATATGTTCTTTATTTAGGACTCCATAGAGCAAAAATGTGATTATGAGAGCCCTATAAACAAAAATTAATTATGACCCTTTAGAATAATATAATAAGAATAACAAGATCTTTGCACTGATTCAAACGGAGTGAAAATTTGAGCACTTAATTTTTTGAGACCGTTTATATATTAAAAAATATGGTTAAAAAATTAAATACTCCAATTTTTAATCCGTTTGAACGGGTGTGAAGATCTTATTATTCTGATCATATTATTCTAAAGAGACATAATCAAATTTTATCTCTAAGCCTCTCATAATCATGTTTCTGCTCCATAGGATTACAAATTGATGGTAAGGTTTTTATTTTAACCAAAAATGTTGACATTTTTAGTCTGGGCTGCTGTGAGCCTGTGGCAGAGCCCCCGGCTCCTTCAAAAAGGAGGGCAAAAAGATAAAAGCAAACAATAATTGAAATAAAAAAAATATAATTAAAAAAAGGGGGACACTTTCCGTTCATGTACATAACCAATTTCGGAAGTAAATTTAAAAAAATTGATTAACACATTATTTATATACATTATACACCATTATTAATAATCGGGGGCAACATAGTAAAAAATCAATTCATAATTCATTTTCATTCCATATCTTCCAAACACTCTCCTACTGCAAAATGCATTATGCACATATCATCCAAACACTCTATCAAATACAAAATACATTCTAATCATAATCCCAAAAGCTAAAAAGACAAAAAGTTGAAAATGAAAAGCCAAAAAGTTGACTCCCAAACACCCCCACTCCATTCCAATTCCCTTTTATGTTCCCCTTCTCCTGTCCAAGAAACTATTCCCCTGCTCCACTCCTCTGTTTTGCATGATTTTTTTCTCTGCACTAACCATGCTATAAAAATAGTACAAACAAACATTAAGACCAAAAAATATAGAATTTGAAAAATCAAAGTGATAAGTTAGATTGGCTCCGTCCTAATTTACTTGAGTAATGATTTTTACACAGATTTTTGTGTACATATCATATACATACATTTTTGTGGGGCTCACATCGAAGTCCCACAAAATGATCCAAACCGTTCATCTTAATTAGCTTTCCAGTAGAATAATATAGCTTCTTTTTTTTTTTTCATAGAGGAAATGGGGCTAGGGCAATCTTAGAGTCCCTTAATTGGGTTTGAAAGGATTGGCATTTCTGCTTACCTTGGATAGGGTTAGAGGGCCATTGATCAATCCTGTTCAAGATAGTTCCATGGAGTTTGTTTGCCTAATACAATAGAAGTGACATAATTCAAGTTGAAGGCTAAGCAACATAGCTTGATTGTTGACAGTTGCTTGATTTCCTGTGTATTCTTTCGATCAACAATGGGAGGGGTTGGCGAAAGAAGCTCCATTGATGGATTTCCTTCTCTTTCAGAGCGACACCAATCGAAATGGATAGCTTTCCTTTCTTGTTCCACTTCCTTTGCATTCGATCCCACGTCTTTCCTCCTTCAACTGGCATTTGAACCAATACCGAAAAGATGAGTGGTTTGGATCATTTTATGGGACCCCGATATGAGTCCCACAAAAATGTATGTACATGATATGTACACAAAAAATTTGTATGGGAATCATTACTCAAGTAAATTAGGACGGAGCCAATCTAACTTATCACTTTGATTTTTCAAATTCTATGTTTTTTGGTCTTAATGTTTGTTTGTACAGTATGGTTAGTGCAGAGAAAAAAATCTTGCAAAACAGAAGAGTGGGACAAGGGAATAGTTTCAAGGTACGCATTTTTTAGCATGTCGTTCATGTAACAAGTTCCACTAACACTTTTACAACAAGTGTGGTTTTGTCTTTATTTGAATTTTGTTTGTGTTTGGTCTTTTTGTCCCAATTTTTTTTTAACTTTTTGATTTGTCTTGATGAGACGAATTGGAAACGTAAAAAAAATTTACTTTCATCCAAATATTTTGAACAAGAACCACTTTCAAGCAAAAAAAAAGTCGACTTTTTTTTATTTAAAAGTGGTCATTGTTCAAAATATTTGGGTAAAAGTAAACTTTTTTTTTTTACTTTTCCGAATCAAAAAATCAAAAAAATTGGCACAAAACGAACAAATGCGAAAAAAATTTAAATAAGGACAAAACCAAAAAAGTGAAATAAGTTGTTAGTGGAACAAGAGTGAATCAAACAACTTGACATTTCTCAACAACTTATTCATTCCCGAAAACACCTAACAATTAAGGCCCTGTTCAGATGACAAGAAAGTATGGGAAAACCAACATTTTCATAAATTTTGGCATGTTCACTCTCCAGGAAAGTAAGTAGTGGGAATCGTAAAAATACTTTTCCCACCAGGACTCACTTTCCCTCAAATTGCATCTTGCAAAATGGTAGGAATTTATTTTCCTCGGAAAGTTTCCTCTCGCTTGAAAGCACTTCTGTCCTCCCATAAATATCATTTTTCCAAACTTTCTTCTTATCTCAGTTGAGTTGACATTCAAATTATCTTTTCCTAGATAGTTTATTTCTTCAAAGTATTTTTTCCCGAGAAAGAGCAAGAAATATATATATTTTTAAACGTATTTGTTTTTTTTTTATTAATTTTATGTTGAGTTGACTTTCAAATTATCTTTTCCTAGATAGTTTGCTACAAAAATTTTCTCACAACTTATTCACTAAACCGGATAATTTTGGAAAACTGATTTTTGCGCTCCATTTTTTACTGATGGCGCTCCACTTTTAACATAAAGTTATTAGTAAGATGAATGCATAATAGCCATTGGATTTTAATCTTCACACGTGGCAAAGAGGCGCTTTTCCTCTTGGGAAATCCACTATGACGATTTGTAGGGAACTTAGTAGGGTATCTTTAGACCAAGAGTTGATTCTTTTTCGGCAAAAAATCTACACAAAGTCTACAGTTCCCGACCCGTTTCCCCGATTTGCTTCCCGACGCTGATATGGTGGGTGGGCCCCACGTCAGCAACTGAAAAAAAGAAGAAGAAATTTCACGCTGAAAGTTTGGATTTCCCCCAAACCAAACCATTTCCCCCAAACCAGACAATCTGGAAACGAACGAAGAGAGAGAGGGAGGAGGGGGAGGACCACTGGCGTGACACCCACCACCACCGCCGGCTCCACCTCCGGCTAAATCGATTAAGACAAGTCGTTCGAATTCGATTCGCATTCTTAAAATCCAATTCTCTAGAGCGAAACGGATTCCCAACTTCTTACTTCTTCTTCCAAGTATCAACTTATACACAAGTGTTCCATCAATCCGTGTAACGACCCGGATTTTTGACCATATTTTTTTTCCTATTAATAATTGTAACAATCAGTATATATATTCTTTTTTTTACTAATAATATTATTAATAGCTTTAATAATAATAATAGAATTAAGTTCTTAATATTTTTTTTACAATTATGAATGCAATTATATGAAATGCATGCATTCTTTTATTTTTTCTCTACACACATGCATGCATGCATTTCCCCTACCTCCCTCCTTCCTACAGCCTCTCCCTCTCTCCCACAGCTCCCTCTCTCTCCATCCATTACTCCCTTCTCTTCCTTACCCTCCAAGAAAATCCAAATTCATTCCCCCTCACCCAAACTAAAAAAATTCCTTCAACCCCAAGCATAATCCGAATTCAATTCATTCTTATCAATTTCCTACTTCCTCCCTGGCCCTAAAACTGAGCTCAATTCGTCCATTTCGAATCCAAAGAGCCCAACCTCCATTAAATTCGATTTTATCCAACCTCTTCCAAATTCACTTATAAAAACCCCTCCCCATTAGCCCACGAGCACACCACCATCCCCCCCCCCCCCCCCCCCCCCCCCCCCCCCCCCACTTCACTGAGTCAGAAAAGAGAGAAAACCGAGGCCAATTCGAGCTTCAATCAATGGAGTTCTAGAGAGAGAAAGTGAAAGAGAGAAAAGTGGGTTTGTGTCCTAGACCCAACCGAAACCCAATTCACTCATTCCAATCACTTCCTACAACTCCAAGCATCCCCAATCATCATTCAATTTGGTCCCAAGGTTCCCTCTTAGCCAAACCCGAAGTCATCTTCTCCAAATTCAAAGTTTCGGTTTTTGATTCAACTCGACCAATTCGAGGTATTATAATCCTATCCAATCCTTCTCTAAGTATATATTAAGTGTTTTTAAGCTTAACCCTATACCCCAAATGGACCCATGCATCAAAATCATCGCGAAAAAAAAAGGATTCTGCACACAACCTTGCGGCCGCAACCTTCGGACCGCAAGGTCCAGTCATTTTCTGGCGCGCCACAAGGTTTGACCGAGTCAGACCTTGCCGCTGGTACCCCCACCGCGAACTCCGTTCGGTTTTATTAAAAATCGATTGAAACAACTTTGCGACCTTCCGAACAACGTTTTTAACACCCAAATTATTTTTCCTAGACTCCTCGCACCTCAAAGATGATATCTTGTTAATTTCATATTTTTTATATTTAATTATCTATTTATTATTATTTTTACCAAATTTCCAATCGAAATTACTTTGCGACCTTATAAACCATGTTATTAATGCCCGAATAATTTTTTTTAGACTCCTTACATTCCCTAGACAAAATCTTGTTAACCTCAACATATTTTATTTATTAGATTATTTATTATCTAATTATTTTGCTTTCGGTAAATTTCGGTAACTTCTTTATTTAAAATAATCCCTCAACTCTCCGGACCTACTTTTTGATTCTCGAACATATAACGTAGGACCATAAGAACTCTTGTTAAAGTCTAGATCATTGATACAACAGATTATTCTAGTTGTATTTTTAGAAATTTTAATAATTATTTAACTATAAATTTAAATCAAGTATTTCTATTAAATCCTTTCTTCTGTTATAAAAAAAATCATTATTTAAACCAAATATTTTCCTTTTTAGCCCAATTAATAAGAGTAAAACAAGTAGAAACTTAGTGACCTAATGATCTAATAAAATATAGTAATTATTGTTCTACTAATGATCCTACTTAATTGTTTTCGCAACTTTATAATTAATATTATAATATTCTTATTTTCTTATTTTATTTATTTATTTATTTTTAACTTGTAGAACTTACTAATTGTTTCCATACAAGATTAAGGGCAACGGCCCATTCATAAAAAGTTACATGATTTCTACTCTTATTGCTTATTTAAATTACTATTGTGATTATTTGTATACTGCTTCGACTCTTAATTCATTGTGCTAGAATTGGACTCTAGAGACATGGGGTGACTTGCGATTAGGATTTCACTTAGACGTTACTAGGCCATGGTTATTTAGGAGAAAGAGATGTTAGAAGATGTTTGCAGGCGAATTGTGTGAAGTGATTTGAAAACTGGCGGGTGATGTGATTTGAGACTAGGGGGTTGTCCAGTGATGATATAAAACCTGACGGGTAGTCCAGAGATGTTTTGTGTTGATAAAACCTGGCGGATAGTCCAGAGATGTTTTGTGATAATAAAACCTGGCGGGTGGTCCAATGATATTTTGTGATGATAAAACCTGGCGGACCAGCGATATTTTGCTGGCAGTAAAACCTAGCGAATAATCTAGCGATGTTTTGTGATGATAAAACCTGGCGGTGGTCCAGTGATATTTTGATGATAAAAACCTGGCGGGTGATCCAGTGATGTTTTTGTGATGATAGAACTGATGAGAGTTCAATGGTGATTTTGGTGTGGTAATTAAGGAAGGCGAACCCTAGTTATGGTCCGAGCATGACCTAGATTATCTTTGTTACTAGGCTATTGGACAGTAATAAATAAATGGGAAATTTTCACTTTGACCCCTCATGATTTGCGCCGGGTGCGGATACACCCCTCCTCCTTTGAATATCAGCACATAACACCTCCTGGTTTCTGGACTAATGTGCACGAGTGACTCTGTTAATGGAAACAATGAAAATACCATTTTGCCCTTTCTTATATACTTATACCCCTTTCCCTCCAAATCCCATTTCACGAATCACGAAGAGAGAGACAGGGGGGATAAGAAAGAGACCAACACCCTAGGGTTTCTTTCTGGAGCGGCGATTCGGTTCACAACGATCGATCGAGGTTGAATGCTTGGTCGCGACAGTGAAGACGTTGAAGGATCTTCTGCGTGTTCGTCAAAGTAGCCTTTTTTTAGCTTATGCAGAGAAGGTATATCTCAAACCCTTGAATCATAACTGGGTCAGACTAAATTTTGTCAACTATGACTATTTTTCTGTCGATTTGCTTGATTTTTGAACTGTATGTGTATTTATATAGCCTTTGAAATGGTAGTTGGGATGTGGTCCCCCCATGTTTGCTGTATTTTTTAAAATGTGTGCGTAAGAATCGATTTTTTTACTAGTTGTGCACTTTTCCCTTTTTTTTTTAAAGCTAGTGGGTGTCGATTTAGTGGGGCTTTGGTCAATGAATTAAATAGTGCATTTTTTGTTGCTTTGCTATGCTTTTGACAGAAATGGGGGACCAGTACTTCAGCTTTGAAATACACCATGGGGGACAATTTGTTTGGAATCCACAAGTGGCCTATGTGGGTGGTAAGGTAGATTATGTAGGTGAATTTGACCCTGCTAGGTTGTCATTATTTGAAATTAAGGATGTGTACTACAAGATGTTAGGTGGTACAGGTGCAATTGACCTGTATTACAGGTGGCCTGGGTATACACTTGATACGGGTTTATCACTGATAAATGGTGATGTTGATGTGCTAAACATGTTAGAGATTTACAAGGGTTTGACTGTCATTGTACTATATGTGGATAAGTTAATGGACCCCCTCCTAGTTATGTCATCCAATGGTGGGATTTTATCAAGTTCTCCAGTAATGCCAAGTGGACTTGTCATTGACCTGTCTGATAATGATGAGGGCACAGGAGTTAAGGACTTTGGGGCTGAAACTGTAACTAAAATTGAGGTTGAGGACACTGGGGATGAAAATGTAACTGGGGTTGAGGACATTGGGGATGAAAATGTAATTGGGGTTGAGGAAGGGGCTAGAATGGAGTGTGATCTTAGTGATGCAGATTCTGAGGACTCAGATTATGTTGCTAGTGAGGAAGATAATGATGAAGTTAGTGATGATGATGAAGTTCGTGATGAAGCTAGTTGGATGTATGAGGATTTAGAAGGTCCAGATGATGACATTTTTGAAGTTAATTCCCATAGGAAGGTAGGTGAACAACCTCAACCACAACCAACCAATGCAGATGTTGATATTGATGAGAAATGGTACTCTGACCCAGAGGATGAAGAAAATCTTAGTCTAAAGGGATCATCAGATGAAGAGGGGGATGGAAACCCAGAATTCAAAGAGAAGATCCACATGGCCAACCTTATATTGGTAGAAGGAATGAAGTTTACTGGAGCAAGACAATTTAGGGAGTTTCTTAAAGAGTGGAATGTGGTCAATGGGTATAACATAGAGTACAAGAAAAATGAATCTACTAGGATAACAGCTGTTTGTAGGTATGGTTGCACGTGGAGGATTCATGCTTCTCCTATAATGAGGACCACAACTTTCCAAATAAAGTCAATAACAGGGGAACATGAATGTGGAAGGCAGTATGATAATAGGCAGGCCAATTCCAGCTACATAGGGAAGAAGTTGTTGGATGAAATCAAGGACAACCCTACCATTAACATAGCTAGTTTTAAGAACAAGATAAGGAGAAAGATTATGGTGGATGCTAGTAGGTACCAAGTTTACAGGGCAAAGAGGAAAGCAACAAAACTGATTGCTGGTGATATCAAAGAACAATACCTAAGGATTTGGGATTATGCTGAGACAGTTAGGAAACACAACCCAGGGAGCCATATCATTATCAAAACTGATCCAGATACAGTTGAACCTACCTTACAGAGGATGTATTTCAGGGTGTCAGCAATGAAAGATGGATTCTTGGCAGGGTATAGACCTATCATAGGTCTTGATGGATGTCACTTGAAAGGTATCTATGGAGGGCAGTTGTTGACTGCTGTTGGGAGAGATGGGAATGATAACATGTTCCCAATTGCTGTGGCATTGGTGGAGCTTGAATCAAAGGATTCTTAGACGTGGTTTCTACAGGTTTTGCAAGAGGACATTGGGAGTTATGAAGAGATGGGTTGAACATTTATTTCAGACAGACAGAAGGGATTGATTGAGACTTTTAATGAGCTGTTGCCAGGGTGTGATCACAGGTATTGTCTTAGGCATATGTATAGCAACTTTAAGCTGAAATTTCCTGGTGCTTTTTTGAAGGAGTTATTCTGAAAAGCAGCCTTCACATGTAGTGTAAGTGGGTTCGTAAGTGGGTTCAATTATTGGATAAAAAAAAATTGAAGAAGCTGACCCCAAGTTGAATGAAAGGAGGCAAGTCTGGGTACCTCGCTGCATATTCCTGCATGATCCACCCAGTTCCAGATATGCTTGACTTTGTAGAAATAGGTTTCCAACCTCTGAACCCACCAAATTTTAAGAGGGGAAGTGGTAGACCCTAGAAACTGAGAAGGAGGACTGCGGATGAACCTAGAGATCCAAACAAAGTTACAAGAAAAGAGTTGAATGTTACTTGTGCCAAATGTATGCAAGTTAGGCACAATAAAAGATCATGCAATAACAGGATCCATCCCAAATCCAAGTTAGTCAAGGTAAATTTATGTCACTTAGTCATCTCCATATATTACACTCATGTTTTCATTTAATTTAATGACGTGTATTTGTTTATGCCAGAATGGTCAGACATCCAATGCAACATCTCAACCAATGGGAACACATACTGATGTACATCCCACAATAGTAATATTCAGAATCATTTAATGTTGTTTATCATTTCATGTACTAGACAATTTCATATTGTATTTGACTTGCTACTCTTGCATGACTTGTTAGGGCACAAGAACTAGAGCTGGAAGAGGAGCAACTGGAAGGGGAATGACAACTTCAACTGGAAGGGGAATGACAACTTCAATTGGAAGGGGAGCAACTGGCAGGGGTGTCATAACTGTTGGAATTGGAAGGGGAATGGGGGCTGGATCTTCACAACCTCTAATTGGTTCATCATCACAACCAGTTGGAAGAAGTATTGGAAGAGGTGTGATTGGAAGGGGAAGGGGGGTTGGATCTACACAACCTCCAACTGGTTCATCATCACAACCAGTTGGAAGAGGTACTGGAAGAGGTGTGACTGGAATAGGTGCTGGAAGAGGTGGTAAAGCTTCATCAGTAGGACCAGTTGGAGGACTTTCTTTGGCAACAGTGCTTCAGAACATAAGGGCAAAAAAGCAAGCTAGAGTCACTGGGATGTAGTGGCTTAGGGCTTTACTATGTGTCTGTATTTTTTTTTGGGTTTCTGCTACTTATGGTAACTGTTAAGTAATGTTGGCTGCTGCTATGCAGTCTTTTTGACATTGGTGGTGTAGTTGCCAATTGATAGGCGCGTGGAATTCATGGATTTAAGTGCCTAAGTAGGGAAATTAGCGCGTTAGACGTGCGATTAATTCTCATTTTCCATTTAATGCGTGCACGTGGTTGGATTTTGTGTTTGTGCCTAATTTGCAGGGAATTGAGATGTTTTGGCGTTAATGAGGAGTATCCGGAAGGCCGTGATGGGGCTCGAGAGCGAGAAGGGCCGTGGAGACTAAGTATTGGAGTGGAATTGACGAGGGAATCACCGTAGTCGTTCGTGAGCGCTACAAGAAAAGCTAATAGCGCTCAGAAGTGGAACAAAAGGTGCTAGAAACAGATCAGAGAGCTCGCGAGCGCTATACCATTTTGGGTATAGCGCTACCGAAATGCCAAGGGAGGTCAACGGCCACGTCAGCAGTCAACGGCCAATACGTCAGCCGAAGGGGCTCGTGAGCGCTACACCACTTTTGGTGTAGCGCTACCGATGGGATTAGTGGGCCTTCGAACGGCGGCGTTTTGGGTTGGGTCGGTTCGAATTCCGATTATTATTAGGATTTTAATTGTTTTTAAGGGGATTAATATAAATACCTCGTTTTAACTTAGTTTTAGGGTAGATTTTTCATTCCAGACTTTTACGTAGCAGCTTTTCACTAACGTTGTTTTGTTTTCTCTCAGTTCTTAAGTTTTCTGCACTACTTCCTTCAATCGCTTGGATTCTGGTAACGGTTGAGATTTTCTTCATTAATTAAAGTTGTTCGTTATTAATTATTCTACGTGGATCTGCTCTTTTATTTTCCGTTTCTTTTAAAATAGATGATCATGTTTCGATCCAGGTTTTTATTTCCTGTTACTTCAAGCATGTGTGAGTAGTTCCTTAGGGTGCAGCCACGGGACGAAGGCGTCCTGTGGCTAATTTAATCAATATTTCACCTCGGGTACGAATTAATTTATTTTTCCAACAATTTTGGGATACGAAAGAGAATCCTTTTCTAATAAACAAAACCCAGGCATCATCAGATTTCAAATGCGTATGAGGGCTGGTGACAGGTGGTAGGCATTTATTGGGAACCCCCCTCTTCCCTTATTCTGAAATCAGTGAATTGAATAATTGTGTCCCGAGTAAATATTGGTTAGGCTAGTTGCAGACGCTGGGTTCCCACGGCTGTACTCTCCTTTAAATTCATAGTTTATTAATTCAATTTAGTAATTTAGTCAATCAATCAATCAATCGAACAAAGGGTGGCTACCTAAGAGCCATATTAAACTAGAATTCATCACATTTAAGTTAAGCACCGTCCGTCCGTCTCTGTGGTTCGACTCCGGTACTTCCGGATTTATTGTGCTACACTGGTCGAGAGTCCTACGCTTGGGACGCGTTTTTAGTCTAAATTTATTAACACCCGAAAGGTCAAGCATTTTTGGCGCCGTTGCCGGGGAACGGCGACGTGTGTTCTAGAGTGTGAGTTTTCGTGTTTTTTTTGTCTTTTAGTTGAGTCACCATAGGTAGAGAGAAGAAGGTGTCCTTTAAACAGGACCCTCTTTATTATCGTGACCCGACACATCGTTTAGTTCGAAAAGAACTGGAGTCGAGTCAGCCTGTGTGTTCTAGTTCTTCATCTTCTAGTTTAGAGTCAGACTCAGCTGAGCATCAGTCAGAGTCTATTCCCATTAGTGGTTTTTATATAGATTTACCTTTTGAGTCAGTTAGTGTCAGTAATCCACTTTTCCAGTCGGTTTTAGAATCAGAGTCAGAATCCGTTGAGATGGGAGATAGGCAGGTAGCTATTCAGCCGTCCTTGAGACAGCACATGCATCCCGGGAGGACCACTCCTCTCGGACCCATTGTGTTCCCTCAAGAGACACAAGAGGCACGCAATGCCTTTACAGTAAAGCCTGGTGTCCTTAATAGTCTCCCTAGTTTCCACGGGAGAGAGTGTGATGATCTGTATGAGCACGTGCGGACATTTGAGGGATTGGTGCGCAACCTTGCGTCTAATACCCAGTATGAGAATGCGTGCCTCAAGCTGTTTGAGGCGACATTGAAAGATGGCGCGCTTCTGTGGTTCCGAATGCAAAAGTCTCAGTCTTTCACCACTTGGGCACAAGTGCGTGATGCGTTTTATAGGAAATATTTCTCTGAGGCTAAGACTAAGACTTTTAGGCGTCAAATCCAAGGTTTTAGGCAGGAGAAGGATGAGTCATTTCTCAAGGCATGGGAGCATTTCAAGGAATTGCTCCTAAGGCTGCCACACCATGGCTTTGAGAGAATTCAGTTAATTGGGTTCTTTCATCTTGGTCTCAATGCTGAGTCAGTCCAGCACATAGAATATTCTTGCAAAGGGGACGATTTCTTGTCCAAAACAGCAGACCAGGCTTGGGATTTCTTAGATGACCTAGCTGATAGGCAGAGGGCTTTAGAACCATCCGATTTTGAGCGATCCGGACCTTCTGGGTCCAGTGTTGTCCCGGTCACCATTCGTGACCAGCGACTCCAGGCTCAAGTTGAGAAAATGGCTCAGAGATTAGAGGAGCTAGAGGTGAGGCAGGCTCGACCAATTCATGAGGTATCAATTGAGGAAGTGTGCGTGTGGTGTGAATGTAAAGGGCACACCGCGACCGTTTGCCCTGGGTTTATTGCCGCCAAGGGGGCAAGCCATTTTACCCAGGAGGAAGTCAATGCAGTTAGGACTTGGGATCCTTATTCTACCACGTATAATGCGGGATGGAAGGATCACCCCAATTTTGGGTGGTCAGACTCCAGACCCGTAGGTGGAGGCCAAGCTCAATCCTTTGGGCCACCTCCACCACAGCAGTTTCAACAGGCCCAATCGTCCAGGCCTCCTCAGGGCCAGGTTATCCCATTTCACTTCCAGCCACAGGCTGGTAGAGAGGCAGGACCATCCACTCGTGGTCCTCCCCCAGGGTATTCACAGATGACCGCGCGTGACCATAAGTTAGATGATACTGTCAATTCCCTGATGCAGCCACAGATGACATTTCAGACGGAAACGAGACAGCAAATTGGGGCTCTTACAACCCAAATGTCACAGCTCACTGCGGTGATCGGTCATCTGCAGCAGGAGAAAGGTAAGTTTCCGGCCCAGGGTAGTACAGCAGGGGCCCATTATTTAGAAAATTCTTCAAGTTCCAATATTCATAACCCAAATCAGGAGGAGGCTAAGTCGGTCACCATTCTTAGGAGTGGGAAGGAGATCGATAAGTCCATCCAGCCAAAGCAGAAACCAGCTCCACCCCCGGAGCAGGTTGATGCACCAAAAGCAACTCCTGATGTTGTTGATGTCCCTAGGCCAGAGGTTAAGGATGATGAGGAGTCACCAGAGGTGGTGGTGCCTGCAGCTACTGCCCCCACGACTCCAACACCGCAGGTTGTGCCAGTAGCTCCATTTCCCCAGAGGTTGGCGGTGAAACCTAAGCAGAATATGAACCATAAAATGTTTGAACTTTTTAAGAGGGTGCAATTCCCTATCACCCTGATGGAGGCTATTGAGTCTTTTCCCCAGTGCGCGAAGGTATTGAAAGACCTTTGCACGAAAAAGCACAAGGGTTAGAATAATGTGGTTCTGACCGAGCAGGTGAGCTCCATCCTTCAGACTGAAATTCCTGCCAAGTGCAAGGATCCTGGGTGTCCCACCATTACCATAGATATAGCAGGCCAGACGTTCGATAAGGCATTGTTGGATTTAGGAGCAAGTGTTAACTTGCTCCCTTATTCAGTATACTTGAGGTTAGGCTTGGGGGATCTAAGACCTACCCCTGTCACACTGCAGTTAGCAGATAGGAGTGTGAGAGTACCCAAGGGTGTGGTGGAGGATGTGATGATTCAGGTAGGTGAGTTCCAATTTCCCGCAGACTTTATTGTTCTAGACACTTGCCGAAACCCTGAGGTTCTAGAGAAGACTCCCATTATTCTAGGTCGTCCTTTCTTAGCCACCTCCAATGCCGTCATGAATTGCAAAACTGGCAGAGTCCAGTTGTCTATTGGCGAAGAAATGATGGAGGTGGATGTCTATAATGTTAGTACTCTTGAGGAGGATGATGAGGAGGTAGAAGAGGTGAGTTTGATCAATGCGCTCGTGCAGGAGCATATAGATACAGTGTTGTATAAGGATCCTCTGGAGATTGCTCTTACCGCCGAGGAGGCGTCATTTTTAGATTCTCCAGAGGTGGGAAGTTTGTTAGAATTATTAAATGTTGAGGATTCAGTAGAGGAAGTATGTGGGGTCTCTTATGACCCATTGTTTGAGCCTCTCGGCGACCCTCCGCCCAAGGTTCTTCCGTCTTCAGTTCAGCCGCCGAAACCAGAGTTAAAACCTCTGCCGGACATGCTCAAGTATGCCTTTTTAAAGGGCCGTGATACTTATCCGGTAGTGATCTCCTCATCCCTTGAGGAGAATCAAGAGAGGAAGTTGCTTGATTTGCTAAGAGAGCACATAGGCGCGCTTGGCTGGACTGTAGCAGATTTGCATGGTATAAGCCCAACGGTGTGTACACACCGAATCGATCTTGAGGATAGTGTGAAGCCTTCTAGGCAACCTCAGCGGCGCTTGAATCCCCATATGAAAGAGGTGGTTCGAGCTGAGGTTTTGAAGCTCTTAGATGCGGGTATCATTTACCCAATCGCCCATAGTGAGTGGGTGAGTCCAGTTCAGGTAGTGCCTAAGAAGGCTGGGGTGACAGTTATTACTAATGAGCGAGGTGAGTCCGTACCAACCCGAGTTCCAACGGGATGGAGAGTATGCATAGACTACCGGAAGCTCAATGCGAGCACCCGGAAAGATCACTTCCCTCTCCCTTTCATTGACCAAATTCTGGAGAGGGTAGCTGGTCGGGCTTTTTATTGTTTCCTGGATGGGTATTCGGGATACAATCAAATAGAAGTTGCGTTAGAAGACCAGGAAAAGACCACTTTCACGTGTCCGTATGGTACTTATGCCTACCGTCGCATGCCCTTTGGGTTGTGCAATGCACCTGGTACTTTTTCCAGGTGTATGATGGAAATTTTTAGTGACATGGTGGAGAGAATAGTGGAGGTGTTCATGGATGATTTTTCGGTCTTCGGGGACTCATTTGATGGGTGCCTCGAGAATTTAGGTAAGGTGTTGCAAAGATGTGAGGAGAAGCACTTGGTGCTGAATTGGGAAAAATGCCACTTTATGGTTACCCAAGGGATTGTGTTGGGACACATTGTGTCCTCCAAGGGTATCGAGGTGGATAAGGCTAAGATAGACTTAATTCGTAAGCTTCCAACTCCAAAGTCTGTCAGAGATGTGCGTTCATTTCTTGGACACGCTGGTTTCTACCGGCGGTTCATATAAAATTTTAGTGCTATCTCCCGTCCATTGTGTCAGTTGTTAGCAAAGGACGCACCCTTTGAGTGGTCCGATAAGTGTGAGGAGGCATTCCAAAAGCTAAAGCGGAGTCTCACTACTCCGCCTATTGTGCAGTCTCCTGATTGGAGTCTTCCCTTTGAGTTAATGTGTGATGCATCTGACTATGCAGTCGGGGCTGTTTTAGGACAGAGGAGAGGGAAGGACCCATTTGTGATTTACTATGCGAGCAAGACGCTCAATGAGGCACAGATGAATTACACCACTACTGAGAAAGAGTTGTTAGCGGTGGTGTTTGCCTTAGATAAGTTTCGATCCTATCTGGTGGGGTCGCAGATCACGGTGTTCACCGATCATGCGGCCCTGAAGTACTTAATGACCAAACAGGATGCGAAAGCTCGCCTTATTCGATGGATTCTGTTGCTGCAAGAATTCCATCTCATTGTTAAGGATAAGAAAGGGGTAGAGAATGTAGTAGCTGATCATCTATCTCGCCTGGAGTTCGAGGATCCCACCTCGGATCTTCCCATTAGAGACTCTTTTCCAGATGAGCAGTTGTTTGCTGCTAACGAGTGCCCATGGTATGCTAATATTGCCAATTACTTGGTAACCGGGCAGATTCCTTCCCATTGGTCTACCCAGGAAAAGCAGCGGTTTTTAAGGAGTGTCCGACAGTACATTTTCGATGACCCTTATTTATTCAAGTACTGTGCGGATCAAATTGTGTGTAGATGTGTCCCCGAGTCTGATCAGCAGGGGGTCATAGAGTTTTGTCATGGGGAGGCGTGTGGGGGTCACTTCTCTTCGAAGAAGACCACCGCCAAGATTTTGCAGTACGGGTTCTGGTGGCCCGTATGTTTAAGTATGTGCATGCGTTCTGTAGGTCATGTGATCGTTGCCAACGGCTTGGCAAACTGTCTTCACGTCAGGAGATGCCCCTCTGGCCCATTCTTGTGTTAGATGTATTTGATTGCTGGGGCATCGATTTTATGGGTCCATTTCCTATGTCTCATGGTTTTGAGTACATTCTGTTAGCGGTGGATTATGTGTCGAAATGGGTGGAAGCAATTCCCACTAAGTCTATGGAGTCTGAAGTCGTGCTAGAGTTTCTTAAGGCTAATATCTTGTCGAGGTTTGGCGTGCCACGCGCCATTATCTCGGATCAGGGCACGCATTTCACGAGTCGGTCATTTGGGAAATTGATGGGGGAGTTTCAAGTCACTCACAAGGTATCCACTGCGTACCACCCCCAGACTAATGGGCAGGCCGAATTAGCTAACAGAGAGATTAAGAGGATTTTAGAGAAGACTGTAGGTGTGACGAGGAAAGATTGGTCCACCAGGTTAAACAATGCATTGTGGGCCTACCGCACTGCTTATAAGACCGTGTTGGGTGCTTCACCCTACCGGCTTGTTTACGGTAAGGCCTGCCATCTGCCAGTTGAGTTAGAGAAGAAGGCCTATTGGGCCATTCAGAAAGTCAATTCGAGTTTAAGTGAGGCAGGTGAGCATAGGAAGTTACAGTTGTGTGAGCTCGAGGAGCTTCGGAATGACGCGTATGAGAACGCTAGCATCTATAAGGCTAAGGTTAAGACGTATCATGATAGGAATATCCAGCGCAAAACCTTTAGGGTTGGTCAGAAAGTGTTGCTCTATAATTCGCGTCTCCATTTGTTTCCAGGGAAGTTGAGGTCACGTTGGGACGGTCCCTATGTAGTGGTTCAGGTATATCCAAATGGTTCAGTCGATGTCCAAGATTCTAAGGATGATCATGTGTTTAAAGTTAATGGGCAGCGTCTGAAATCCTATTTGGAATTTCTAGAAGTAGGTGAACCAGATGAGGAGTTGGTCAATCCTGTCTATCAGGATGACCCGGTTGCATAATTTGTTAGTCATGATTTGCACGGGGAGCGAAAGCGTACCGCTGAACTTAATTGTTTGTCGGACCCGGCCCCTAGCGATAGGGGTACCCATCATTGACTTGGGTTTATAGCTTCGCACGCCGCTATTAAAATAAGGATCGTGTGCCCAGCTCCGGTTAGTAAGGGCAATTTTGTGTCAGTAACATTGGATTTTTCCTAATATCTTTTGCTTTTGGCACAATCTATGTATTTTCGTCTTTTATTTCTTTGTTCCTTATTTCTTGTCATTTGTTTAGATGTTTAGAATTTAAAAGAAAAAAAATATCAGTGACATAGGGCTTTAGGTAGCTTTTCTGATAGGAGCAATTCACCGTGCACCACTCACGTCTTCCAGATTAGCCCCATCGGGGGCGGTATAGATCATAGGTTAGGCTTTGGTATTCCCGTGCTTCATAACCGCACTTGGCCCTATCTTGTGCCTGCCTAGTTACGATCTTAGGGGACGCTGGACTTAATTGTTTGGCGGAGTCCAGCGGTGACTTGGACGCTCCGAGTTCTGATATTAACTCATGCATCTTGTACATATTGCACATATTGTATATCTTGTACATAGTTCTCTTATTGGTTGGTTGTTTCTTGGTGTTTCGGGCTTTTCATTCAAAAGATTTCATCAACGCATTATTGTATCGGACTTTTAGTAGTCCGTCTTTGTGGTAGTTTACCGTTAATGATCCGTGCTCTCCGAAATTGTCCCTATCGGTGGCAGCTTAGGTCTGTGGGTGAGATTTGCTTTTGTTCTTGTCTCACTTTGTTTCGACCAAGGGAACGCTGGGCTTAATTGCTTGGCGAGGTCAAGCGGTAAATTTTACTTCGGGCGTAATGTAACACATTTGACGGTCTAGTATAGCCACCCGAGTTTTGTCTCTTCGGTGAGACTCGGGACGAAAAGTATGACTCGTGCGACTGCGTGAATGTCTGGTGGTGTTCTTTTATTTTCATTTTTATTTCTTGTTGCGTCCCGGCTTCTATTAGCGGGCGGTACTAATGTCATATGTTGCCTAGTAGGTAGTTGGTTCTTAAGACTTTTGCAGGATGAGCATGCTACCACATCAGCCTTGGTAGTTTGGGCCTCTCCGCCGGTATGAGTGAGGCATTCAGGAGCCTCGAGCAGGGGTGCCACTAAGTGTGGCGGTTGTCAGTCCGATAAAGCATTGGCGCGGCTCTATGTGACTAGCTGTGGACCTCGTGAGGTCCGAAGGAGCGAA
Organism: Rhododendron griersonianum; assembly: GCA_018127125.1. NCBI lineage: Eukaryota > Viridiplantae > Streptophyta > Magnoliopsida > Ericales > Ericaceae > Rhododendron > Rhododendron griersonianum. The sequence goes on along the minus strand of CM030794.1, from coordinate 20,270,565 downwards.
TTCTGGAAGCAGTTCTGATGACGAAACGCAACAGTGACAGTAAATTCCTCGAACATCGGCCGAGGTCACGGTGGTTGGCTGCCACCCCAGGTTCACTCTTTCCTTCTTTTTGTTTTTTGTTTTTTTTGTTCAGTGTTTCCATGCTTTGGGGACCAAGCGCATTTCAAGTTGGGGGAAGGGGTGTACTTTGTACACTTGTATTTTGAGCGTTGTTAGTTAGTTGGTTTAGGCTCCATTAGGCTCCATTTTTTTTATTTTTGTCTGGGGATACGATTGTTATGCTTGTTTGTATGAGTTAGATGAACATGCTAGATTTTTGTCTTATTATTTGCCTGTTTAACTCGTTTACATGCTGCTTGCGACCTTAATGTGTGTTGCAATAAGAAAACCCCAAGCGTAGGGTTAGGTCGGTTGAAAGCATAATAAAACCCGGAAGTCCGGGATCGATTCCACAGGGAGCGCGTCCATAACTTTTACTTCGGAGATTAGCGAGAGAAGAGAGTTTCGGCGTTAGGGCCGCCAACCGAATTTGGCGTTGAGACGGCCAACTGACTGATTTTTGGGAAAAATAGCTACTTAACCTAACTACGGCTTTTTAACTGGAGATTAACTAAAGACTAGGTTAAAGGATAACTAACACCCATAACTCAAGAGCACCCTTGTTCCTCTCTTTCGAAATGACTGGTAAACAGATTAGGATTTCGGGAACATTTTGACAAACGCTCGGAAAGACATAGCCCTAAGCATCACGCGTGGCAAGAAATCGAAACCCTTGCCTACGAATGATCAAGGGGGTTAACATCTCCAAGCTTTGCTACGTAAAAATACCCTAAAACATGTTTACTCTTTGAATTTTAGAGAGAGAAGAACAAGAAATACCCTTGGTTACGGGATGTTAATCATCCCATAACCTAATCTTGCTACACTACTCACACATAATCAAGGGAGAAGTGAAATGAACAAGGGTAAGGAGAGGGAAAAACGAAATCATGCTCAAAGTAGAAATAAACACTTGATTGATGAAGAACCCAAGTTAACTTACAACTTTTATGAAGAGCAACCACCCTAAACCCACCAATCAATGCTCCATTAATGAGTATTTGAGAGTTGGAGAAGAGAGGGAGGTAGAGAGAGAAAGAGCTAGCTGAAAAATGATCCAAGATGCCCTAAAAAACGTGCAAGGGGGGTTTATATAGTACCCCTTTTTAGTTACAAAAGAAAAAGAAAAAGAAAATAGAAATCTGCAGAAACTGGGGAATGTCTACCGGTAGACATTGCCATCTACCGGTAGAACGGCTGCGTGGTAAGAACTGAAGCTGCTTTGACTGGAATTTCTACCGGTAGACATTGGCCTCTACCGGTAGACATTGGCCGATCCAAATTGGCCCAGAATGATGGCCTCACTGATCTGGGATTGAACCGGTAGACGTTGAATGTCTACCGGTAGACATTGTGTTTGGTCAGTCCTTCTCAGCAGCTCACTGCAGGTTTGGTTCCGGGGCTTCCACGACAATCCCCAAGCTCCGGAATCGCTCCGGTAGGAGCCCTCGGATCACCGAACGTTGTTGGAGCAAAACTTGGCTTTAATCATGCCTTATTGACGAGAAAAACCTGTAATCACCAAAAACGTACCTTTCGCGCAATATCAATAAAAAACAAGGAGTTATGCGCGTGAGCGTGGCAAAAATGAGCGAGATAAGCCCGGTTATAAACACTATCACGGGCTTATCACACCCCCCTACTTAAACTTTGCTAGTCCCTAGCAAACGATGCACAGAAGGACAAGTCACCGAATCTTCCCTAAAACAAAAGGTACGAAACATATGCTCGAAGTTTCAAAAGAGCAAAAGTTACAATAAACTTCATCCGACAGTGCAACAACTCATTCCAATTAACATGCCATGAACTATATCTATCAGGCTTACGCAAGTGAAACACGTGAGTAAGCTGAGCAAAGCGAGCTTCGATTCCAGTCCTCACAAGGGCAACACTCCAAAATAATTACAACCCTCAAACAAAGCAAAAGCATCCCATGCTTAGATACAAAAGGCTAAAGCGAAACAGGGCCCAAACAGTTACGCTAGCAGTCAAAGGAAAGCTCAAGAAGAAATAAGCAACGAAAAGCAGAACAGACATAGCTAACAGTAATAAAAAGATTCCGAAAAGCATTGCAAAGAGGCACCAGAGTACTTGACATCAACTAAGGACTTTTGGGCTTGTAATGAGTTCGGTTCGTCACAGAGAAAGGATAAGCAACATGGTTACCGGTCTATGCTAGCTCGGTATACTACCCCATAACCGGAACCATAAAAGTACGAATGCCCCCAATTAAAACCTTCAGTATGACACAACAAAACTAAAGACAGAAAATTAAAACAGACTCGATAAGCAAAAACAAGACTCTACCACCGACTCGATAAATAAAAACAAGGGTTACTCCAAAAACCACCACTACCACATACTACCACCAACACCATCACTGAGCTCCAGGGCCAAAAGCATGCTCGAACATCCCCGGATCGTACTGCTGCTCCACCTCCCGAATTTCCTCCTCATTGAGCTCATCCTCCGAGTATTCAGGGCTACGGTGCTCACCAATAGCCCTGTCTGTTGCGAACTCCACAGGGGGCTCATACCTCCTCCCCGTCTGCTCAGCCATCTGCTCGTAAAAGAAGCTTGCCTTATGGTCAGCCCTCCTTTGGTCCTCCTGAACCTCCGCCGTTCTGCACAAAAGCTGACACAAAAGCCTTTTCAGCGTTGACCCTTTCTTCTTCGGGGCAGAGCTAGAAGGCTCATTGGACGGGCCAGCCTGAGGATCCCCTTGGGCTTGAGCTTGGGCTTGGGCACGGGCCTCCCTCATTTTCATCACATTTGTCCGGCTCTTATTTTCCGAAGTGGCATTGATGATGCCCGGAGAGCTAGGGTCAAGCCTTTGGTTGTCCAGGGTGAGGCCATTGGCTAAGCACAGCTGGGTGATCATGGCGGGAAAGGGGAAGTTCAGACCTTTTCTATATTCATGTTTGAATTGGACGAGCTGGTCGAAAATCCATTGGGCAAAGTCCATGGTCTCATTTGGATTCATGAACACGTAGAGCAACTCCAATTCATGCTCATACGGGGTTTTCTCCATACCGCGGGGGAACAGGTTGTAGTGCAGGACCTTGTTCATGGTCCTGTATTCGTCCTTTAAATCACCCCCTATCTCGGAACGCATCCCATCCTCAAAAACCACAGGGTAAATCACGCCCATATCCATCAACTCCCCACCAGGCCGAGGAAAGGTGATGGTTTCCCCCTCCGGCCTAGTATAGTCCAGGTATTCAGCAATAACATCGGGGGTCACTACTATGTCAATCCCACCCACAGTGGTCTCAATACTAGCATTAGCAATATCGTACTTCATACGAGAAAAGAAGTCAACGACCCAGTTTTTAACATACCCCTCTACTTTCTTGAAAAAGTGCTGCATACCTTTGTCCCGGATGATTTGAATGTAGGCATTCTCGGCCAAGCTGTGCTCGCAAACTTGCCGCTCGCACGTTACCTTTCGCCCCTTGAGTGTGTTCACCCACTCTATGTGCTTTTTCCTCTCACCCTCCTCCTTTCTCTTCTTCCTCCGCTCCTCATTCTGATCACTGGAGGAGCCCTCGCCCCTCTTCCTTGTTGACAAATTGATTACTTTCCTTCCCCCCTCAGCCTTAGACCGATCGTATGTACGCATAGCGGTCGACATGGTGCGGAGAATTTCAGCCTTAACCAGTCAACAACACCCCGAGTAATGCTGCCTCTTGATGAAAGAGAGAGAACCTTGGCCTGAATTTGAGATATCCAAAGGAGATTGACGGTTGAATCACGAAGCAGGAATTTGGATCTTGGTATTCCGGCTGGATAGTAGCGGGGGTGGCTTTGAAGGGGTTAGAGAGAGAAAGGGGCAGTGTAATTTGAGATTAGAATAAGAAAATGAACCGACGGGCCTTTTATACTGTTCTCGGTCTGACGCGACCTACCGGTAGGTATTCAATGTCTACCGGTAGACATTCCAACTTGCCCAACTGATGGCTCCTCTGATCTCGAATTGAACCGGTAGATATTGAATGTCTACCGGTAGACATTCCAAAAAAACTGAAGTCTGCAGCTTTTCCCAGAACACTTCCCAACTACCAAATCCCACACCAGTTAAGCTTCCAACCTAAAATCACAGCCCCGACCATCCTCCGCCACATCGGTATCCTAAGTTTACAAGGAATTTGGTTTGGACACAGCTCAAACAAGGATCAAAGGCGATAATATGTGGTTTAAACACAAAAATAATGCCTTGTATCATTTTTTCAAACAAACCTTAGCCTCGTTTGCAATGCATGACCGGAATCAAAATTACCTAAGTATGTACAAGAGAGGAAAAGGCCTAAACTACAGGTACGAGAAACAAGGACACATGGGATACAACAAAATGAATCTCCACTCTGTATGCTCAACCGACTCAAATGCACTTTGGAGATATGATACACACGGTTCATGTAAATGCATCCGGGATGAGTTGCACAAATTTTCAATGGTGTTTTCACACCGAACCCTTGCTACTTACGAACACAGACTGAGCATATGCTAAGTAACTCCATACAAGGGAAGATATCGCAAAAATTTTAAAATTCTACGCAAAAACGAAAACATAAAGCATAAATGTAAACTCCCCCCCAACTTGAAATGAGCAGCGCCCTCGATGCACAAGGACGAAAAATAGGGAGAGGGGACAAAAGAATGTACCGACGGGGTGGAATGTCAACCACCCGATACCTCGACCAAGTTGGAGGATTTTGCGCCATTGTCACCGTCCGTCCGTAGCAAAGCTTCCAAAGCTCATTCCTGCATTCAGGCTTAAGAACCAGCGAATCGGGAGACAAAAGACATTAGTACCGCCGGCTCGTGATAGCCCGGCACAAAAATCATTATGTACAGGTTAATAAACCACCGAATCGTCACGTGATTAAACGGGTACTACTTTTCTCCCCATGTTTCGCTTAAGGTGTCCAAAGCAAAAGAGACAACACCCTAGGCGAAACACAGGTGGCTATACCGGACCACAAAAGATTTGCCCTTACGAACCGGAGCTGGGTACACGACTTATTTGAATAGCGGCGTGTGAAGCTATAAACCCAAGTCAATGATGGGTACCCCCGAAGAGGCCGGGCCTTCCAAACAATTAAGTTCAGAAGTACGCAAAAGCTCCCCGTGAAAACATTTTTAGAACATATTAGACCAGCGGACTATCAACATAAACCGGATTCTCTAATTTTTCAACCGTATCCTCCACCGCAAAGTTTTCTAAAAATGGTTTTAGACGTTGACCATTGACCTTGGAAATAAAACCACTTGCGGGGTCCAAAATTTCAACCGCCCCGTGTGGAAAAACTTTATGCACAACATGGGGGCCCTCCCAACGCGACCTTAATTTTCCCGGAAAAACATGGAGTCTAGAATTATACAACAACACTTTTTGACCCTCCTCAAAATTTTTTCGTTGGATGGTCTTATCATGAAAAGCTTTGACTTTCGATTTATAAATGTCAGTGTTATCATACGCATCCCTCCTGATTTCCTCAAGCTCACTGAGTTGGAGTTTACGGTGAGCACCGGCATCGGGCAAACGGTAGTTCAAAGATTTAATAGCCCAGTATGCCTTGTGTTCCAACTCAACCGGGAGGTGACACGCCTTACCGTAGACAAGCCGATAGGGCGAGGCGCCCAAAACGGTCTTATACGCGGTCCGGTATGCCCACAAAGCATCGGTCAAACGTTGTGACCAATCTTTCCGGTTTGGATTGACGGTTTTTTCTAAGATATGCTTTACCTCACGGTTGGCGAGCTCGGCTTGGCCGTTGGTCTGCGGGTGGTAGGCGGTGGAGACCTTGTGAGTAATTCCGTACTTCCTCATGAGGGCTTCGAAAGAGCGGTTGCAAAAGTGGGTGCCTTGGTCGCTTATGATGGCTCGGGGCATCCCAAACCGCGACAAGATATGCTCTTTGAGAAAGTCGACCACCACTTTGGAATCATTGGTGCGAGTGGCAACGGCTTCAACCCACTTGGACACATAGTCCACCGCCAAGAGAATATAGAGGAAACCGCCAGAATTTGAAAATGGGCCCATGAAGTCAATTCCCCAACAATCGAACACTTCCACAACTAGGATATTGGTGAGGGGCATCATATTCCTCCGAGTCACCGCACCTAGTTTTTGGCATTGCTCACATGCGCGGTAAAATGCATAAGCATCCTTATGAAGGTTCGGCCAATAGAATCCGCATTGAAGAATTTTGGCAGTGGTCTTCTTATGGGAGAAATGACCACCACACGCTTCGGTATGGCAAAATGAGAGAATCCCTTGGTGATCTTCGTCGGGCACGCACCGCCTAATGAGTTGATCCGAGCAATATTTGAATAGATAAGGATCATCAAAGAAAAATCTTTTCACCTCACTAAGAAAGAGCCGTCGGTCTTGTGGGGTCCAATGGTTCGGAATTCGCCCGGTGACGAGATAATTTACGATGTCGGCATACCATGGGCAACTGGACACGGCGAAAAGTTGTTCATCCGGAAATGTATCAACAATCGGGAGCTTTGAAGAAGAATCCCCGAATTCAAGACGGGACAAATGATCCGCTACGACGTTCTCCACCCCCTTTTTATCCTTGATTGTGATATTGAACTCTTGGAGCAACAAAATCCATCGGATTAACCGTGCTTTCGCATCTTGCTTCGTGGAGAGGTATTTCAAAGCGGCATGATCAGTGTAGACAATAATGGGGGATCCCACCAAATACGACCGGAATTTGTCTAAGGCAACTCTTTTTCCGTGGTGGAATAGTTCATTTGAGCCTCATTCAGGGTTTTGCTCGCATAATAGATGACGTATGGATTTTTGTCTTTCCTTTGCCCGAGAACCGCCCCGACCGCGTAGTCACTAGCATCGCACATGAGCTCAAATGGCAAACTCCAATCCGGTGTTTGCACAATGGGAGGAGAGATGAGACTAGACTTCAACTTTTTGAACGCTTCTTCACAAGCCGGGGTCCACTCAAACGGGGCATCCTTAGAGAGAAGGTGGCACAACGGCCTTGAAATTGCACTGAAATCCTTGATAAAACGCCGATAAAACCCGGCATGCCCGAGGAAGGAGCGGATATCCTTAACACATTTAGGGGTTGGGAGGGTGGCGATAAGATCAATCTTGGCCTTGTCCACTTCAATTCCTTTTTTCGATACAATGTGGCCCAAAACGATACCGTTAGTCACCATGAAGTGACATTTCTCCCAATTGAGCACCAAGTTTTTCTCTTCAGACCTCGCCAATACCCTCTCCAAGTTTTCCAAGCAAGCTTCAAATGAGTCGCCGAACACCGAAAAATCATCCATAAAGACCTCGACGATCTTCTCGATCATATCACTGAAAATGCCCATCATACACCGTGAGAAGGTTCCGGGCGCATTGCATAAGCCGAATGGCATGCGGCGATAAGCGAACGTTCCAAACGGGCAAGTGAACGTCGTTTTCTCCTGATCAGCTAAGGCGACCTCAATCTGGTTATACCCCGAATATCCATCCAAGAAGCAATAATACGCGTGCCCCGCAACCCGTTCCAATATTTGATCAATGAAAGGCAGAGGAAAGTGATCCTTCCGAGTGCTAGCATTAAGCTTCCTGTAATCGATACATACACGCCAGCCGGTTGTGACTCGGGTAGGAACTAACTCGTTGTTGGCGTTGGGCACCACGGTGATGCCGGATTTCTTGGGGACTACTTGGATAGGACTAACCCATTTGCTATCGGCGATCGGATAGATAATTCCCACATCTAAGAGTTTCAAAACCTCCGCTTTCACCACATCTTTCATTATGGGATTCAAACGGCGTTGTGGTTGGCGAGAAGGTTTGATGTCATCTTCGAGGGCAATGTGGTGGGAACATATTGTAGCGTCGATCCCTTTGATATCCGCGATAGTCCAACCAATAGCTTTAGTATGCCGCTTCAAAAGTTCAAGGAGTTGGGATTCTTGCAAACTGCCAAGAGAAGAAGAGATCACCACTGGGTAGGTATCATTTCCACCCAAGAAAGCATACTTCAATGTATCCGGAAGGACCTTCAACTCGAGTTTTGGTGGTTGGATACTCGAGGGAAGGGTCTTGCACTCAAGAGGAGGCAACTCTTCAAATTTAGGAGACCATAAGTCCGTCCCGCACACATCGGCCATATCAAGCAAAGAGCACAAATACTCCACCTCCGGTGAGTCTAGAAATGTTGCTTCTTCGGTGGTAAGACACACCTCCAACGGATCCTTGCATAACACATTGTCCACATGTTCTTGGACCAGTGAATCGATAAGATTGACTTCATGGATGCACTCATCGTCCCCCATTTGACTTCCAATATTGAATACGTTCACCTCCATCTTCATATTGCCAAAGGTAAGGTTGAGCAAACCACTCCGACAATGGATAACGGCATCGGCCGTAGCTAGGAATGGACGCCCAAGAATGACCGGAGTTGATGTTGCCGCTTGAGAGGAGGGGACCGGGCAAACATCCAACACGACGAAGTCCACGGGATAGATAAAATTATCAACTTGAACAAGCACATCCTCCACCACTCCACGAGGAACTCTAATGCTTCTATCGGCCAATTGCAACGTCACCGGTGTTGGCCGCATCTCTCCCAAGCCAAGTTGTTCATAAACCGAGTACGGAAGCAAGTTCACACTAGCCCCCAAATCTAGGAGAGCTTTCTCAATCTTCTTGTCGCCAATGGTGAGTGAGATGGTTGGACAACCCGGGTCCTTGTACTTCGGAACCGCATTGGTTTGGATAATAGAGCTCACTTGCTCCGTCAAGAAAACCCTCTTTTGAACATTCAACTTACGCTTTTGAGTGCATAAGTCTTTGAGAAATTTGGCATACGTAGGAATTTGCTTGACCGCATCCACCAACGGTATATTGATTCTCACTTGCTTGAACAACTCATAAATCTCGGCATTGGTGTTGGCATGGGCCGGCGCCTTCAACCTTTGGGGAAACGGGGCCGGTATTTGAGAAACGGGGGCCGTTGGTTCTTTGTCTTGAGATTTTTCCGGTTGCTCACCAACGGGAGAAGGCTCCGAGGTTGGTGAGTCAATAGGCTGATCCGGAACTTGCACAATGCTTGGTGTCACCCGTGGCTTGATAGGCTTGGGAGGAATAGTCTTGTCAACTTCCTTGCCACTCCGCAATGTTGTAATGGACTTGGCTTGCTCGGGACTAGGCACCGAAGAGCTTCCCACAAAATGTTGTCCTTGCGGATTTACTTGGGTTTGAGTCGGAAGTTTCCCCCTCTCTTGTTGAAGTAACCCCACCGTGTTATTCAATTTGACCATTTGTTTGTTGATCTCCCCCAACGCTTGAGTGGTTTGGTCATTGAGCGTTGCTTGACTTTGGACAAAAGAAGACATGATATCCTCCCATGACCGCTTGGGCGGTTGAAATTGATTTGGCATTTGCCCATGAGAAGGTCCCGGCGGTGCAAACCCCGGTGGTTGTTGATTATGGGGAAACCTCGGCGCTCCTTGAGATTGAGGAGGCCGGAACGCTTGTTGTTGTGGTTGTTGATGTTGTGGGACTTGAGGAACTTGTTGAGGTCCGGGAGGTTGCGGGTCAATCCATCGGAAGTTGGGATGAAACTTCCATGCCGCATTATATGTTGAAGAATAAGGGTCAAGCCGTTGATTAACGGCATTGACCTCCACTGGACATGGAGCCGTTCCTTGGAGAATATCTTTGACGGCAGGGAGCATTTGGCAATCTCCTGTGGCGTGCCCTGAAACATCACAGATAAAACAAAATTCTTCCACCTTGCCCACCGAAGCCACCCCCGCCACTTTATTAAGTTGTAAATTTTCGATTTGGCGGGAGAGCTGGGCGACTTTGTGTGCAAGGTCATGTTGTTCATTGAGTTGGAATTTTCCGGGATTGCTCGATCCCGAATTAAGCATGTTTCTCTCGGAGGGTTCCGAGCAATCCCAGGACTGCGTTTTCTCCGCCAACTCCTCGAAATAATCCCACGCTGCACTAGGAGTTTTGGCCATAACTCCACCCTCAACCATGCTATCCATTAGGAGTCTTGTGCTCGGAAAGCACCCCTTTAACAAAATTTCCACTTTTTGAAAGGGTTCGAAGCCATGGTGGGGGATGGAGTTAAGCAAATCCTTAAACCTTTCCCAATACTGATAAAACGATTCCCCCTCCTTCTGCTTAAAAGTTTGGATTTGACTTATAAGCTCTTTCGTGAGATGAGGGGGAAAGAATTTTTTGTAGAAAGCCTTTGATAAATCTGCCCAATTCGCCAAAGATTGGGGCCTCATATTATTCAACCAGAGTTTGGCCTTGTCCTTGACAGAAAACGGGAAAAGTTTAAGTTTTGCCGACTCCAACTGGGCAGGCGTAGAAACTATTGTCGACACCATTTCCTCAAATGCCCGCATATGCGTGTACGGGCATTCCTTATCTTTTCCGTAGAATGAAGGCATTGAGTTTAGGTGATGCATTTTCACCGTAAAATTATTCGCCTCAGTTGCGGCCGGAAGAACTATGGTAGGGGCCGGCGTAGTACGTGCCGGGTTCAGATAATCACTCATAGTTCTTTCAGCCGCACCTGGGTTGCCTCCAGCACCATTGCCTGCCATTGTTTCTCTCGGAGGGGATCGTATTACAAAAGGAGTTCTAACGGGTGGTGGTGTCCTTGCCCTAACCCGACGAGGGGTTTTGGGTCGAGGAGGAGAAAAAGACCGGTGAAGCCTTTTAGATTTAGGACTCCGAAAGGCTCCCCGGTGTCCACCGCGCATACACTTAGAATCCTTCCCAGAGAAACAACAGTTGACAAAGCAAAATTAAGCGGACAAGAGGGGCTATGCCGCCACCTCCTAACAACAGCAACAATGAGGGGCTATGCCGCCGCCTCAAAAAGTATGTGCAGAAAGTAAAAAGGCAGTTTATACTTTCACTAGCTTCGTTAAACCTCAGGTTAGAGACACGCTCAGGTTAGAGGTATCCACCAGTTTAAGCATAAACTACGCAAAGCAAAAGTTAAACGAGATACTTACAGTGGTTTGGCGAACCTCCAATAAGCTATAATAATAGAAAGCGCTCCCCGGCAACGGCGCCAAAAATGCTTGCGACCTTAATGTGTGTTGCAATAAGAAAACCCCAAGCGTAGGGTTAGGTCGGTTGAAAGCATAATAAAACCCGGAAGTCCGGGATCGATTCCACAGGGAGCGCGTCCATAACTTTTACTTCGGAGATTAGCGAGAGAAGAGAGTTTCGGCGTTAGGGCCGCCAACCGAATTTGGCGTTGAGACGGCCAACTGACTGATTTTTGGGAAAAATAGCTACTTAACCTAACTACGGCTTTTTAACTGGAGATTAACTAAAGACTAGGTTAAAGGATAACTAACACCCATAACTCAAGAGCACCCTTGTTCCTCTCTTTCGAAATGACTGGTAAACAGATTAGGGTTTCGGGAACATTTTGACAAACGCTCGGAAAGACATAGCCCTAAGCATCACGCGTGGCAAGAAATCGAAACCCTTGCCTACGAATGATCAAGGGGGTTAACATCTCCAAGCTTTGCTACGTAAAAATACCCTAAAACATGTTTACTCTTTGAATTTTAGAGAGAGAAGAACAAGAAATACCCTTGGTTACGGGATGTTAATCATCTCATAACCTAATCTTGCTACACTACTCACACATAATCAAGGGAGAAGTGAAATGAACAAGGGTAAGGAGAGGGAAAAACGAAATCATGCTCAAAGTAGAAATAAACACTTGATTGATGAAGAACCCAAGTTAACTTACAACTTTTATGAAGAGCAACCACCCTAAACCCACCAATCAATGCTCCATTAATGAGTATTTGAGAGTTGGAGAAGAGAGGGAGGTAGAGAGAGAAAGAGCTAGCTGAAAAATGATCCAAGATGCCCTAAAAACGTGCAAGGGGGTTTATATAGTACCCCTTTTTAGTTACAAAAGAAAAAGAAAAAGAAAATAGAAATCTGCAGAATCTGGGGATCACCTACCGGTAGACATTGCCATCTACCGGTAGAACGGCTGCGTGGTAAGAACTGAAGCTGCTTTGACTGGAATTTCTACCGGTAGACATTGGCCTCTACCGGTAGACATTGGCCGATCCAAATTGGCCCAGAATGATGGCCTCACTGATCTGGGATTGAACCGGTAGACGTTGAATGTCTACCGGTAGACATTGTGTTTGGTCAGTCCTTCTCAGCAGCTCACTGCAGGTTTGGTTCCGGGGCTTCCACGACAATCCCCAAGCTCCGGAATCGCTCCGGTAGGAGCCCTCGGATCACCGAACGTTGTTGGAGCGAAACTTGGCTTTAATCAAGCCTTATTGACGAGAAAAACCTGTAATCACCAAAAACGCACCTTTCGCGCAATATCAATCAAAAACAAGGAGTTATGCGCGTGAGCGTGGCAAAAATGAGCGAGATAAGCCCGGTTATAAACACTATCACGGGCTTATCACATGCATATATCTGGTATCTCTGTTTGAGTATTTTCGCACTATAACCAATGTTGAGTAGGTGTTCCCACTTAGTTCACAGTGTGTCCCTGAAAGCATTCCCATGTTTCTTTGTTCATCAACTTCCGCAATAGCATAAAATAGTAGGCGTTTGTACCACTTGTCGTAGTCTAAATGTTTTGCATGCATGATTGAGAGTTGGAAACGTGCTTAGGGGATGAAACAAGGTAGTTCTTGTGTGATTAAACCACTAAATGAGTCCCGTTGATCCATTTTAAGACCAGTCCATGTCAGTCAATTCTGTGTCACACTTAGGGAACCGGTGTTTGGGATGCTATGTTATGTCGGTGGTGGTCCAGCTCTGTGCACAGTTTAGAGGCCTCGAATTGTTGAGATTAAGGAGCATCGTCATTTTGGAAGAATCAATATTTTGCTTTTGGGTGCTGTGTCTTGGTAAAAAAAAACCAACTATTCCCAGCCCAAAACCCCAATTCCTTAAACCAACCATTTCTTTTTAATCCCCACCAACAAAAATAATTCCCTTTCTTTTAAAAAAAAAAGGAAAAACAAACGTAGTCAACCCTTTTGACCATTTGACCTCCAGTTCGTTTTAAAAAAAAAGAAAAGGGGAATAAGCATTCGGGAGCGCTACACCAGAAGTGGTGTAGCGCTAGGGTTAAGCCGAAAAAAAAAAAAAGAAGAGAAAAGGTCGGTCAAAGGGGGGTCCACCCCATTATCCCATCACCATCAGGTTTTCCACTTCCCCACAAAACCCCTCGAATCTCTCCTTTCTCTCTCTTCCATCACCATCTTCTTCTTCCTTTCTTTTTCCAATAACCAGAGCCTTTCCAAACTCCATAACCAACAAAACCCTAACCCTTAAAACTCCATACTGCCCTCAAAACTCCACCAATCTTTACCAAAATCCATAAAAATACTCCTCTCACCCTCCTCTACCATAATATCCAACCCAAATTTCATTCTAACCCCCTAAAATTTTCAGATCCGAAAATCCCAAACTCCGCCTTTTTAGCCCAAAACCCACCAAGTATGGCACCCAAAAAGCAGAATGTTGGCAAGGGAAAGGCAGTGGCTGGAACCTCTGGCCCACCGGAGGAAGTTCCAAAGACCCGGGCTAAGCGTAGGGACCGGGAGCAGATAGAGAGGGATAACCAGGCGGGCTGGGAGGCGTCTATAAAGGAGCGGGGCGTGAAGAACGAGAGGCACATTGTTGATGATGGGTTATGGCCGGCAAACTTTGAACCTTTTGCCGCCATTCGGGACCAAGGTCTAAGGTATTGGTTCGATCCTAATCCTGGGTATAACAATGCTTTATGTGAGGAGTTTTATAAGAATATGGTTGTGCCGGAGCCGGGTCACTTTTTGGCTCCGGGTGCCCGGATTACTTCACGAATAGGTAATACTCCAGTTTTTGTTGATGTGGCTGAGATAGCCACTGCTTTAGATTATCAGAGGCCCACGAGACCTGTTAATTTCCCTAGGCCGGATGAAACTTTTGATCAGAATGAGATAGCTGGATATCTGTATGAGCACCGAAAGAATGCTAGGATTCCTCACTGGCCTGGTAGATTCACGACTGCGTATAGGTTTATCAACCAAGTGGTTTGCTTTAATTTGTATCCTCGGGGTCGGGAGGGCGCACCCCAGAAATCTGTTGGAAACTTGATGTATGCATTCATGGGTGAGGACACGGTCTCTGATTGGGCCCTATATATTTTTGGGCAAATGTGTGATTTTAGAGATGCTCCGACTACTTTGAGGATGCCTTTCCCGTGCTTAGTTACCAAAATTTTGAGGACTAGAAATGTTCCGGGAAAGCGATTCTATAGTAATGATGATCTACTGCCGGGGGATTTGGATTCTTCGTTTATTCAGCGGAGTATGGCCCAGTTAAGAGGGGTAGAAGGATCGTTACTGTCTCCACCATCGGCTAGTGCTAGTACTAAGACTTGGCTGGAAAAGATTTTTGGTTGTTTGACGGGCCTTGCTAGGAGCCAGCGCAAGTTGAAGAGAGAGCAAAGGCAGTTGGCCCGGAATCAGGCGGACTTACTTGAGAGGCAGCGCCACATGGAGGCACAGCTGTCTGGGCAAAATCCAGGGCCTTTCCAACCTAGGCGGTGGCCGGTGTTAGAGGTGAGCGATGATTTTGCGGATGAGCCTGAGGAGGAGGAGCATTCGGATGCTGGATGGTAGCTGAGCATAGAGCTGGGATGGTGGTGGTGTTATTTTATGTTCCATTGTCGAGTCATGTCAGTTTTTGTGTTATTTCATGTGTTGTGTGAGTCGGTGGATTGAGTCTTGTCATTCAGATATTGTGTAATAATTCGTACTTTGTTATGTTTGTGACTGATGTTTTGTGTTGAGCACCGGTGTGGTGCAGGAGTCATGGTGGCGGCCAGTCAGGGTAGACTAACCATGCGTTTCTATAGGCCGCTACCCTTTGCATGTTCCTTGTCATTCAGATATTGTGTAATAAGGGTGGCTACCTAAGAGCCAGATTAAACTAGAATTCATCACATTTAAGTTAAGCACCGTCCGTCCGTTTCTGTGGTTCGACTCCGGTACTTCCGGATTTATTGTGCTACACTGGTCGAGAGTCCTACGCTTGGGACGCGTTTTTAGTCTAAATTTATTAACACCCGAAAGGTCAAGCACCAATGGTTAATTATGTTGAAACTGAATTATGTGGCTGCTATGCAATCTTTTTGACATTAGGAATGTTTGTGTGCCTGCTAGGCAGGCTGCTACTTCATTAGGAACCGTTTGTATGGCTGCTATGCAGTCTTTTTGGCATTAGGAACTGTGAACTAATGCTGACTGCTGCTATGCAGTCTTTTTGGCAATGGAATTCGAGTTATTATTGGTAATGGAATGTCTGTTTGCAATGGAACTGCTAAGCGTATGATTTTATAAGTTAGAACTGTATGTTAGAACTATATTCTACCCAGATTTGTTCATGTTAGAACTGTCATGTGCAATGTGAGTTTGTATGTTAAAACTGTAATGCAAAACATTGGAATAACAAGCTGCACTATTACGATTCAATCACATAAGTTCAACACAAAGACTCATTTAGAACATTGGCTTTCAATTTTGCATTACACCAAAACACTCCCACTCCCCAACAACTTCCCCAGCTACGTACACCAAACCCAACAAAAAAAACCACAAAAAAACCCTAATCCCCTTCCAAACCCTACTTGCTGCCCAGCTTCATTTCATTATGAACAAAATTGTGCAAAGCACGCACAATGCAGAGGTCCACCAGATCCACTTCATCATCGTCTTGAATGCTTCCACATTTGCTTCCACCATCACCAGTCTAGCCATCAAATGTGGGTCTTCATGAACCACCCTAGGACTCTCTTCCACCCTTAGCCTCTCTTCCACCATTGGACTCTCTTTCACCTTCTCATCTCCTACATTAATGATTCGAACAGGTTTGCACCAAGCCCAGGTATCACAACCCCTTGGTTCAGAATCATAGACGTAATAGAGCTTCCCCTTCGATGACTTCTCGGACTCCACCACTTGAATTGCAGCTCTTTTCCCACATGGACACTTCTTTGGTACGTACCTTAAGTCTAGAGCATCGCAACCCTTAGAGCTGGTTGTGGATAAGGACGCCATGACTGGGTTGCAGAAGATGAACGAAGAAGGAGAGAGGAAAAGGAGAGATGTATGGGAGAGGTACCAAATGGATTGATAGGATTTTGTTCTTATATTTGTTATTTGTTATTAATTAAGGGCATTTTGGTCATCCATAGTAGGAAAAAGTTGATCCAATTGCCAAAGAAAAGCGTGTACACCACGATCTATTACTGTGGATGGAAATGCTCACTGTGCACATTAGTCCAGAAACCAGGAGGTGTTATGTGCTGATATTCAAATGAGGAGGGGTGTATCCGCACCCGGCGCAAACCATGTGGGGTCAAAATGAAAATTTCCCTAAATAAATTTATGTGTGTTACTTCTGTTTTACTTTTTTGCATTGATATTATATTGTTGTCTGCTAGCTGTAATTTAAGGAGGGTGGTTGGGTTGGATTATACTACGGGGTGAACTCCTTTCACTTAGGCACGGATTGTCTGTCATCCGTGTCAGATTTTGCAGAAAACCAGGAGGAGACACAAGACCCTAAAGAAGGGTAGTACTATCCAGAGATGAGTCCGGAGATGGAGACTGAGTGTAACGACCCGGATTTTTGGCGCTATTTTTTTTCAAAAAAAAAAATAGTAATAATATTGTTGTTCCAAATTTTATTAGTTATTTGAATTAACTAAAGTAATAACTATTAGAACATGTATACGTGTGTAATTGTATTTATACGTTGGTGTGCCAAATGCACCATAACATTTTTCCTCCACCTTCAGTCCTTCAAAAAAAATTCGGCTGTCTCTCACTTCTTTGCCGTTACTCTCTCTCTCTCTCTCTCTCTTCCTTTCTCCCCAAGCCAGCCATCCCCCTTGCCAAAATCTATCCATACGCCATCCTTATCTCTTCTACATCTTATCCTCTACTATTAATGCCTCCACACTTGAATTAATCTTGCACCCCACTTTTTCTCCTCTATATATATACACCTCCCTTCCCCATCCGAAAATTCACACACAAACACACCCCACGCCACTGTAATTTCAGAGAAGAAAAGAAAAGAGGATGGAGAAACTCAGAGCTCCGGCAATGGAAATTTAGAGAGAGAAACCCGGTGGGTTTCGGTTCCACGCTAGCCCGGGTACCAAAACCGGATTACCCAACCGTAGCCCAGTCCTCAAACATCCCAGAACCAATTCGCAATCGACCAAACCATTCTCGAGCCGTCCTCCGTCGCTGCCGTCTCCTTCGTTTTTACTGAAACCGACCTGGAACCGTTTCGCTTTTCGGACGAATTCAAGGTATTATAATCCTTCTCCTATCTCTCCCTAAGTATATTAATGCTTTAATATGTTAGTGGTAATTAAAAAGAAATGAAATCAGCGTAGGATGGACGGGAACCCAGTTGTTCGTATGCCACTGTTGTTAAACATTGGAAATTTGAAGAAGATGACACTGATATTACAGTCGAACCATCAGTAGCTATTCAGGTGCAATGATTTTGACCAAATGTATGTGCAGTGATTTTGACCAAATGTATTAACATATTAACCTTAATCCCTGTGTTTCTGACTTTAAAATTTCGAACTATAACAAGTTGTCCTTTTGTTGTTATAATGTGTGGAAATCATGATTAATTTTGTTAATAACATTAACAAGTTAAGTTAATTCACTTGTTTAATAAAATTGCTCGCACATTTAAGATTGTATGGGCATCGGCCTAGTTATAAAATACTAAGGGATTATTTACTCGCACACTATCAATTACCATGCTTGCTTTCACATAGAAACGTATCATGTTTATTGATTATGGATTCATGATTGTTGTATTTGTTGGATCAATCTTAGATTCGCTTGGTGGTTTCAATGAGAAATTATGTAGACATTGTTATGGTTAATGAAAAATGAAAATAGATGAAAGGTTGTGGGCTTAGCAGGACTTTAGGGGTAGCCTGACAGGACCTCGTGTTAATCGGGGGTAGCCTAGCAGGACCTTGAGGGCAGCTTGAAAGACCCGGTGTAGCTAGGGTGGCCAAGCAGGACCTCTGGGATAGCCTGGCAGGACCTCAAGTATTGGGGGTAGCCTAGCAGCACCTGGAGGGCAGCCTGATGGACCTAGAATTGTGAGGGTGGCCAAGTAGGACCTCTGGGGTAGCCTGGAAGGACCTCAAGTATTGGGGGTAGCCTAGCAGGACCTGGAGGGCAGCCTGATGGACCTAGAATTGTGAGGGTGGCCAAGCAGGACCTCAGGTATTGAGGGTAGCCTAACAGGACCTTGGGGATAGCCCGATGGACCTGGAATTGTGAGGATAGTCTACTAGTACCGGTGATATTGAAGGTAGCAGGACGTTTAAAATATGTTCAATGAAATTCTGAGTTTGTAAAGCGATAGATACTATGGTGCAGGAATGATTATGAAATGTGAGATTCAAAGGCTTACTAATGGATTTACTTATTTAATGCTTGTCGTTCTATTAATTTCATATGAATTGTGGTAAAACTGCTTAGCTGTAAAGTAAGGGGTTGGTAGGGTTAGGATTATTCTACTGAGTGAATTATCACTCACGGATACGTTTGTATCCTGGTAAATCGGTTGCTTCGGCGATCATTTTGCCAGAGGGTGCAGGATTCAATGGTGGAGCAGTTTGACCCAGGAGGAGTACTAGGGGCGAAGACCGAGTATGCTTGGGATCTGTATCAAGACTAGAGTCGCTCTGAAGTTATTTCAATAAAATGTCAGATTTTGTTTAGGTTAATTAAGTATTTTTTTTTTTTAGTTAGTATCTTTCAGGAGAAGTCGGCTCAATGCTTGTCAGACAAATGTTTACTTTTGAATAAAAGCTTCGTATTTTAAATTTGGGTTGAAACAAATAAACCCCTATGTTGGAGCATCCATGTATATTTGGTCGACTAAAGAAATTTTTTTTGAAAAATAATAAATAATGCTGCCGATATTCGTTTAAAATATCGGGGCGTTACACTGAGCCAGTATGTGCTTAGGACCTGTATCAAGCTTAGAAATCAGCTCTAAGTTTTGTCAAATTCATACCACAGTCAAATTTAGGATTTCCACATTCTGTTGTAATAAACAATTTCTTATGTCGAATTATTTGTTTTAGTCATTAATAAAGTAATCTTTTTCTTATATTAATATTTAATACCTCCGATTTTTATTCTGAAAATCGGGGCGTTACAACCCTACCCTTTCCGGCCACTCGTGACGAGAGATCCTAACCGTACACGTATTTACTGACTTGCTTTGATCAAACTGCTCGATATTCTCTATAGCAAATGGGTCTCTGTTTCCGAAAGGTTTTGGCTCTGAATTAGTGATGGTTTTGATGGGGATGGCAAGATGAGAGATGAATGTGAGAAGATTAGAGATTTTGGATTGGGTTTTCAGGATTTGGAGGAGATACCCATGGGCTGGTCGTCGAAGGTGGAGACGGCGGCGGCGGTGGTAGACGGTGGTGGTGGGTGTCGCCGGTGGTCCTCCTCCTCCTCTCTCTCTTCGTTCGTTTCCAAATTGTATGGTTTTGGGGAAATGGCCAGGCCTGCTTTATTTGGATCTCTTTTTTCCCACTTTTCAAAAAACTTTCTCAAATTTTTTTTCAAAAAATGTTCCAGCCTTAGCCCCACTTCTCCTAAAAAATTAATGATGTTTACGTGGACTAGGCCCCACGTCAGCTTTAGGTAAAAAAAAAAAAACTAAAGTAAAATCAAAACACGCTTCATCTGGTTCTACCCGAAGAAAGAGGGAGGGAGGAGGAAGAGACCAACACCACCACCACCACGACCTGCGACCTTCCCTACACCGACCGCCGCCATCACCTGTGGTGATTTTTGCCTTCGTGGCTTTCGACGCGACCACGCACCGCCAAGGTCTCTCTCTCTTTCTCTCTCTGTTGACAACAGAGAGAGAGAGGTGAGATTCGTGGAGAGAGAGAAGGAGAGTAGGTTATTTTACAACTTTGTTTCTGTGTTCCGTAGATGAAGAAGAAGACTAGAGGGTAGATGAAAGAGTAAAGGTTAACTTTATTTACAGTGGAGGGGAAGAGGTGAAGTCAACGTTGGAAAAGAGGAGAGAGTGAACAACGAAAATTTGGAGCCCACCCCTTTAAAAAGTTACTTTCATCCGATCACACTTTTTTAGTTTTAAGTTCAAAAAATTCTTCAGCAAAATGGATCCAAACACGACAGTTTGGGGAAAATCCAAATTTTCAGCGTGAATTTTTTTATTTTTGCAGCTGTTGACGTGGGACCCACCCGCCACGTCAGCATTGGGAAGCAAATCGGGGAAATAGGCCGTGACTCGTAGACTTTCTGAAAAATCTATTGTGGGCTGATTATAGTGTAAGACACGCGCTAACTTTTCCCTTGGGTTTTTCGTTAGCCCTGTTACTCTGTCAACTGCTACTGAGATGATTGATCTTTTAAACTTAAATGACCAAATAACCCCAAACCACTACTCCTCCCCTTTCTCCTCAAACAACAAAAGATAGTAGTAGTATTGCTATTATTTCCCTCAAACAATTTAAAGCACACCCATTCGGAGACCCAACGCCTAAGCATGTATACCAAATTACGTAAATTTTGAGCCAAAATTGCTATTGAACAGTACATTAGCTATACAATTTTCAGGTCTTCTCCACATCAGCCTATGTATACCTTATTTATTTCTTCAAAATATTAATATAATAATTTTTAGACTGTCTATATATTAAAAAATATGATTAAAAATTCAATGCTCCAACTTTCAATTCTTTTGAACCAATGTAAATTTTTTATTTTTCTGATCATTGCATCCCCAAAGGGTCATAATTAATTCTTATCTCTAGGGCTTGTATTAGTTTATTTTATGAAATTAGATTAACATATAAGTAATAATATAACAATGGGGTCGAAACCGTACACTTAAGTAACCTAAGGGCCTAATCGTTTTAAGTCAATAACTCATTTGGGGCAAAATTTCTATACTAAACAACCACAGGGGTGTAACTGCAATATGATAACCACTATATTTAATGATCTGGGTTGAAACATTACATTTAAAATGAGCATGGGGATAAGTGTAATTGTAGTGTCAATTTTTTAAAACTTCTAGCGGGTGAACAGTTCCAAAAACGTGATTAGTAATCACGGCTATATACAGTGCACAGTGTCTTTTCGAAAAATCTGGGTTTCGTTCGTTCAATTCCAATTTCGATTCTAATCATAAAACTAACATCTTAGTACATTAATATACTTAGGGAAAGTAGGGGAGCGATTAATCTACCTCGGTTCCGGTCGAAAAAGTGGGTAATGGTTTCGGACGATTTTCGGACAATGGAAGAAGACGACGGAATGCGGGACCTCGAAAATGGATCAGAATTATTGAGGTACGGTTCTGAGATGTTCTGGGTTGCAAATAGGTAACCCGAATTGGTGTCCGGCTAGTGTGGAACCGAACCGCTCAGGTTTCTCTTTCTTTCTTTCCTCCTACTGATTTCAGCGGGGTGTGTGTGTACTTTGTTGTATTTTTGTGTTCTGAATATTGGAGAGGGAGAGATGTATTTATAGAGACAAAGTGGAGTGGGGTGCTAGGAATGAGAGAGGATAAGGGTGGCAATTGAATGGTTGGAAAAAATAAAAAGGTTTAGCCAAAAAAATAGAAATAGGGGGGATGGTTCACTTGGTGTGGAGAACAAGTAAGAGAGAGAGGGAGAGAGAGGCACACGGCTGAGAGATGAGAGAGTAAAAAAAATTGTTTTGAAAAAAAAGTTATGGTACATGTGGCACACAATATACACGTGGAATCTATATTATAATAAAATCTTTATAACTAATTTAATAAAAATAATTATACCGGAATAAAATTTGTAAATCTTATAAAAAAAATTTGGATCGAAAATCTGGGTTATTACAAATTTCTAATAACAGGACATAGTAACAACATACTATAACAAGTAAATAATCCGCAATAACATATCAATAACACATGTGCATTCAACAACTTCGAATTTAGAAATTAATAATAACACATGCACATTCACTATTCAACTGGCGTCAGTGTCCGTGTAATCAGAGTTTCTCCTATGCAACATTTTCGTAGATCGTGTCTCCATTTTTCAATATCGATTCCACTTTCCATTTTTCCAAATCAACATTTCCAAAATCGTTTTTACACACCCAACCTCGGTTCCGCCGTTCCGAGCTCCCGAGTATCCTCGCAATGGTTCCGCCGTCCTAGGTTCCCATTGGCACACAGTTTGCATTGGCTCATCTCCGCGGATAACCAAGCCACACACCCAACCTCGGTTCCGCCGTTCCGGACTCCCGAGTATCCTCACAATGGTTCCGTCGTCCCAGGTTTCCATTGGCACACACACACACACAATGAGCTACTAAGTTCGACCACATTGTGGTTTCAAAAATATTTCCTTTTTAAAACACGTCTTTTCATTATTAATACCCTACGTGTCATGTCTCTAGATTTCCTCAATTTTCGTGTCTCGTTTTCATGTAAGGACTCTACAGTCAGACTTTCCACATAAGAATACTATATACGGTGTCTCGTAAAAATGCATCATTGATCGTAATCTTGAAACTAAACTAGAATAATTAAAATAACAAGATCATCCAACTCTATAGTATTTTTCATATTTAATCCATCGACTAGTCTATAAATTCAACAAGATATGCACCTAACTCAACATTAAGACAATTAAATTAAGAATTAAAAACATGTATACATGCTCATAACCTCTTTCAAGTGAAATCTAATGACCATGCTACCAATCAAACTATTATTTCTTACATTTCAAAAATCCGTTCTTTCTTCCTTTTTGGGAAATTCAAAACAACATATATTTCCGGAATAAAAGTCAAAATATTCTACATGATCATATTTCATTTCGAAATTTTAGTAAAACAAATTTGCTAGCTATTTTTAGTATTTTAACTTAACATGCATTTTTTTAAACACAAAAAAAACTAAAATTTTTACTAGAGAAAGTGAGTAGAAGTATTCTACCGTTCTTCTTGGTGGATGGTATGACTACAGAAAAGAAAATACGTCGACTTACGAAAGGTGAATGTGGCTATCGAATGAATTGACTCCTTACGGTAGCTTCGAAAGACAAATGAAAGACTTTCTTTTTCTCTCAAAACTAAATCTTGACTAAACTACTAAACTTTTTGGATCGAGAGGGTGGTCAGTAGTGGTTGGTGGCGGCCTTGGGTTGAGTTTCTTGAAGAACTCAAAAAGAAAATCAAGAACACCAAGAACAAGGTAAGAATAAAGAACAAACACAAGGTTTCTAGAGAGAGAAGTTGGAGAGATTGAAAGTGTGAGTTGAATGGCTTGACAAAGGGTCCTATTTAGAGGAAAGTGAGGACCTCTCTCCCCCCCATATGGCCGTCTCCCCTCCTTTCTATGGTTTATTTGCTCCATGGTCATGTCCAATCCAACTTTAAGCATGCTAAAGCCTTCCCCTCTCTTGTCATTCTATCCTAGGTGCAAGACTATGTGATCATGAAGGATTTCTTTATGGCTTTAAAGGAAAATCCTAGGCAATTATATCCTAATTAGTAAATCTTACAAGTAAAAAGAAAATGATAGCTAGGCTAAAAGAAATAGCTCTTTCCATGTTTAGTCAATCCTAAGTCTAGATTGTAAATAAAATCTATGATGATTAAATGCTAGATTTTAGAAATGATGAAATGGTAAGTCTTTCCCTTGAAAGTGACAACATAATGTAAGAAATAGTTAAGACTTTCTAAAAAGTCTATATATATATATATATATATATATATATATATATATATATATATATATATATATTAAAGTAGGCTAGTATGTATGTATACCTAGAAAAATCTAGGAAAGTTATTCTTGAAGAGTAATTAGGTTCAAGTCTAATATTTTTAGGCTTGCATGCATGACAAGTTTAGGAATATTACTTATGAAAGCAAAATCATTATTTCCTTAAGTTGAAAAGGTTCAACTAGAGTTGGGAATGGTTCATGTGGTTTAAGGATGGTTGAAAAGGTTCATCTAGGGTTAGGAAGATGTAACTAGGTTGAAATGGTAATTAGATTTCTCCAACTAATTGGTTAGAAACTTAGAAACTAACTTATACTTGCCAAGTAGGATTTCTAGACAAGAAATAAAAATTTTAAGAATTTATTTCATTCACTAAGAAAATATACAAGTGTTCTTACAAGCATACTTGTCTTTAGAAAATGACTAGATCGTCCAGTGCGAAGTAAATTTAATTTTATAAGTCTTAAATATAATTATGATGGATTATTAAAATTTAAAAAGAAAGTTATAAAGCAATCCAAGAATTAATAAAGGAATTTCAAATATTTAAATGAAAATTTTATTTACTAAAAATCGGAGTTGTTACAGAAAAATCTATATGTGAATAATGTCTTCTCATTCCTGAAATGACGTTCAATAGATACCATTATTTAACATAATATATAGTATTTTTCACAATCTAAATTGGAGAAAATTCTCTTTAATTATAAATTTACATTTGATAGAAGACTTCATAAGAGCTTAACTTAAAATTTTAGTGGTTGATTATGAGTTGCATTGTTCAATTTGCAAACATTTAATAATGATGAGGGAAAAAATTAATATATGATACTGGTACATAAAATATAGAAATTTATTTTATGTATCAACTACTCCATTGTTGAGAATTTTTTCAATAATTTCTGATGTGGTCGTCGCGGGACATCCATTTTTATCTCTTGGCCCTTCGATCAGTTCATCTGCTTTAGCCGATCGTTGCTTTTTTTGCCATCATTGCTACTGCTCTTCTTCGCTGCTGGGTGCAGTTGGGTTTTATGTTGTTATTTGCTTCTAATCCCTTGCATTTCACTTCTTTTGATTTGAGGTATCTCTGTATCTCTCCTCTTGGTCGATTGGGGTGTTGTGTATTGTTTTTGCTCTCTTATGAACAACGTACTTTTTCGGTTATTTTTTGATTGTACTCCGAATGTTAGTCATGATAAACAAATGTCGATTGTTATAAGATATGCGGATGTTGAGGATGAAAGTAAAGTAAAGGTGGAGGAATTCTATCTTGGGTTTATGAAAGTTGATAACACATCGGGGCTTGGGCTTTTCAAGCGGCTTGAAGGTGCTTTGGTTGATTTCAAACTCAACATTGATGATATAAGAAGACAAGGTTATGACAATGGCTTAAATATGAAAGGTAAACATCAAGGTGTCCAAAAAAGGCTACTTGATGTAAATCCTAGAGTATTTTATATTCTATGTGATTGTGATAACTTAAATCTTGCATTATGTTATATTGCAAAATCTTGTGCGAAAGCATGAAACTTTTTTGTATATGTGCAAAAAGTTTATACTTTATTTTCGGGTTCACCATAACGGTGGGATATTCTTAGAACATATGTAAAAGGCTTGACACCAAAAGTATTGTCAGTTGCTCGTTGGGAAAGTCATGTTAAGAGTGTTAGAGCAATAAGAAATCAAGCACCGGAATTAAGAGATGCATTGATTGAAATTGTAAATATTTCTAAAGAGGATGTTGTGATGTCAGAAGCTAATGGCTTATGCAAGAATGCTTTGGAGTATTTTGAGTTCTTGATTAGTTTATGTATTCGGTACAAAATCTTAGAAAGAGTTAATCAAGTTAGCAAAATTCTTCAACGGGAAGAGATGAATATTGAAAATGCAATTACAAGGATAAAAAAAGTTGATTTTATTACTTGTTGAAAAGACTTTAGAGAAAAAAAATTTATTATGACCAAGTAGGATAATATGATTAGAGCACTTAATTTTGTAATCACATTTCCATTTGTGAACGTGTGTACCGGCGTGTGTGAATGTGTGTGTATGTACATAATGGGTGCCACATAGGACAAAGGTGCCACGTAGGACAAACAACCTTCTGTTTTATTAGATAGATAATTAAAATGGACATGTAAAAATAGAAAGTTTGGAAAAATTATATGTCTTGGAGTGAAAAGAGGAGGAATTAAGCTAGGGAATGAATTTTGGACACTTTTCTTCAATTCCACATCGATGGAATATAGAGCTATTGAGACTGCCTTCACCTATATAAGGTTATTATTGGTTGTGTGAGGGGTTCGACTCACCTCTAGTATTGTACAGTTTAATATCCTCCAATGTATGGCTGAGATTAAATCAGCCCATCCATATTGATATCTTCAGCTATATTTTTGCCACGTGGACTAGTTTTTTTGCCACCCCAAAATCCCTATGTTTTGACCCCTCTGTAGTGACCCCTTTGCTCCCGCCAGTCTAATCCCGCCAAAACACACTTTCATTCCCACCCAAATGGTACCTGCACATACACACTTTCATTCCCTCCAAAAAACTACACTATATTTTCCGTCTTCCAATTGAGAATATCCTTTTACGGAGAATATCGTGAAAATGAGTTTTATCCTAAAGGGTCATAATTAATTTTTGATTTTAGGGCTTTTAATGAGAGTTCTAAGAGAGCCGTAAAATTTTAGGCCCTTGAACGACGCCGTATCTGCTTAGATAATACCCACTTTTTAATCGATGAAGGTTTGGCTTGGAGTTTGATGACGTGACATGTTTGCATTGGTTTGGAGGAAAGTTGGACTTTTCCTCTCTTGACGGAGAGAATTTATTCTTCATATTTATATATGATAGTTATAAAACGTATTTGACTTAATATATACTCTACAAAAATACAAGTAGTGTATTTACAACTCACATATTTGTATGCGTACAATAATTTTATGAGATAATAAAAAAATGCACAACTACGTAAAAGAAAAATTATTATTATTGTATAAAGTGCTGTTTGAAAATCCAGACTGTTATATATTTTCTTGATTGGTATTTTTTTTAATCTTTTATTCACTTAAAATTACTAAACTACTATTGTCCCTTGATTAACTTTTTCCTATATGAAATGCAAGTTGGTAATTTCACGTAAATAAAAACAAAAAAAGAGTGTCAACGGAGAAAATGAGAGTGTTAAAATCAATTCCCTAAATTTATCCGTATAAACTAAAAAATGCTACTCCCTCCGTCCCGGTTTGTTTGGCTTCTTTTTGACTTTTTGAGAGCGTTTGACCTTTCAAAGAATTGTCTATAATTTTCAATTCTTAATATTTTTAATATGCAATATGGATTTTGTTTGATAGATATCAATTAGTTTTATTATACAAAATCTTCAAAATCATAAAAAATATTATAAAATGTAAGATATAAGTAAATTTTTGAAAGACATGAATTTCGACAATTAGACAAATAAATTGGGACGGAGGGAGTATGAATCTGTCAATATTTCTTCTTTTACCATGAGTTTATCATTTCAAAAAAAATGAATCATGAATATGACAATCATCGCTCCTTTTTCCACGGAAACATAATATCTTCCTAAAAACACAGTGTTTATAAAAATAAAAATGGTACTACTACTAAATGGAAAGAACGAACTTCTTGCCCTGACCAGCAGCAGGGGCCAAGGCCTCACCATTTCCAGAAACCCAGACACGCCGTCGATCGGAGCAAACCCTCCCGAACGATGCATCGGTGGTGCACCAAACTCCGTTCACTGTCCCTACTTCATTGCTCTACCCACAAACCAACCCTACTTTCTCTCTCATCATCACCATCTACCCATCGTCTCCTCCACTCTTCTCCGCAGCTCCTTTACAGGCCCTTGGCATCTTCCGTAATTTCCCCCAACCTTAAGCCCCTTTTCAACGCTTCCTCCGCCTCTCACCCTTCGTTGCTCAATCAGGCTGTCTGCTCCCATCCCCATCTCTCTGTAAGTATTAAGGGTTTGTTTTTGTTTTACCCATTTGAATTGAGGGATTTGGTGAGAAAAGAAAAGAATACAGAAGGGATTCTCACTACTTGTTTGGATAAATGGGTGAGAAAGAATGACGAGGAACGTGTGTAAATGCAAGGCTTATTTTGTTTCTCACAAAAAAATGATACTTTGGTGGGAAACCATTACCCTTTCTTTCTCATAAAGTCACATGATAATGTGGGAATGGAAAAAATAGATTTTGGGCACAAGGGGGTTTTCATCTCTCGCTATGGATTTTCCTGGATTTGGGTAACTTGATCTGATATGATATGAAGACTAAAACTGTAGTTGGCGCACTCAAATCTAAGCATCAATTTGAGTGAATGAATGCTTCGTTTGTGTTATAGTTGTAAGCGTGTGAAATGGCTGTAGGTTAGTCTGAGATGCGCGCAAGCTGGCCGACATTACCTCCTCTCCCCCACCCCCCCAAAAAAAAAAAAAATTGTTCCAGGTCGAAACTAGCCAGGAATTTTAGTTGTTTACAGAACTGTACTGATTATGCGACTCGACTTTGAAAAGGATAGTTGTAAATCTGGATGTCGCGAAGTGGTCTAAAAAAATTTGAGCGAACTTTTGCATAATTTTTTCAGGGAAAGTTAGTCTAATATAAGTTGTATTAAGGAGTGCAGGAAGTGCATTTTATTAAGGGCTGGAGTAACCCCACTGCATTGCCAAGATCAGGCTCTAGAAGGTAGGAAACTTATAAAAATGGAGGGTAGTTTCATTTCCATTGAGATCCAGAAATGTTTTGAAGGGATTTCAGAAAGGTTTATTTTTCTTGTCAAAAGTACTGTGCCCCCAATCGAGTCCAGTTTTGAAATACCAATTTAATGAACTGCCCATTCGAAACACACAGGAGAAATTTTGGATTATCATAACTCAACTGAGTCTAAGCCAATTGAAATGTTTAGTTTACTTATCTACTATTCTTGGTTATTTGGGCAATCGCGAGTGATGAACTTATAGATTTGGTGTTTACTGATTGTGGGTATGTTCAACTTCTGTTTGTATTCTTCTTTTCCACTTGGTTTCCAAATAAATTTAACGGAAGAAAATTGAATTCAAATCCGTGTACTCACGGTTATGGGGATGTAATGGGTTCTAAGTGATTCTGCAATGTTTATTGTCCTTCTCCTTATCTCCTTATCGGTTCTTTGTGCTTAACTCTTAGCTCATTCAAGTGCGGCATCGTACAAAGAAGGAGAAGAGGGAGAAAACAAAGAAGTTTAAGCCGTGGACACCAGTCACGTCCAAGTTGAAGAAAACCAAAATGAAATGTTATTCGTAAGTTTACAACTTTATGATCTACATACATACTTACGAGCATGTCTTGATAATTATGTGTAATAGATGTTATTTTATCTTCAAAGAAAAGGAATTTACTGGGTTATGTGTTTTTTTATCAGATCTTATAAGGGGAGATTTAGGGTAATGAATGATGGCACAATTAGGCGGTGGAAAGAGGGCAAGCGACACAATGCACATTTAAAGGTCTGTGTATTCTTTTTTCTCCTTTCTAGATTTTGGTTATCAAGTAGCTTAAAGTTGTGGAATGGTGGCATAAGAGTAGAGGTTACTGTCATAGTTGAAAAAGAAACCCATTGAAACTCTTTGATCATATAAACTTAAACATGCTTTGTTTGTCTCTCTCAAATGAGTGTACCGTTAGATTGTGACGACGTGATGGTTATATGTAGCTGCTTGCTTGGCTTCTATGATGACGTGTATATCTCTCTTTGGTAGTACTACTCGGAATAGAGGAGATTGCATGATTTTGGGTTACTTTCTCAATAGTATGCTTGCGCTCTCTTTGTTCTTTCTAAATCTCTGACAAGGTATTAGAGCTTTGATTGTAAGTTGTTGGAATTCAGATTTCAAGTCTTGTTCTCTTTGTTTCTTTTCCTGTCGTGTGATGATTACTGTACTTTGAACTATGTGTGTTTGTGCACCCTTTCAGTTTAGTCTATATTTGCTTCTCCACGTGCCAGACCCGGACGGTGACATGTGTGACACCAAGTGCTAGTTTGATGTACATTGCTGGTACCATTTCCTAATAGCTTAAGTTGGTATAATTGGTGTTCTAGCACGTATGAATGTAGCTATTTTTGTAATAAACTACTATTGGGAGTATCGAGTGGCATTACACGTAAAGGAGGCTGACCAATTACAAGTCCTGTTCTCTTTGTATTTGTCCTCTCTTTATTATTCTCTGTTGGTCTGTTGTTGGACTTATTTGTTCAGTAGTATATAATGGTTCTAACACGTATAAAGGGATATATTAAGTTATTCTCTGTTTATACACACAAGGACACAGATAGTGAAAGTGTAGGAAGATAGGGACATGGGCCAATTTATTTCCCCATTGAGGATTGGTGGAGTTGCAAATGATAAGTGAAGAGGTTGAGTAACTTTGAAAAATGATGCAACATGCATGTATGAGGGTCCACAACCTTTAGTGAACAGCATTGGCAGAAATGAAGTAGGAGAATGAAACAGAGAGTCAGAGATTGTTGTGTGCAAGTGTCTCTCTAGTGAAGGTCGGGCCTTGTGAAACATATGCCATTGAAAATCAAGAAGCTAGTTTGGGTTTTGTATCTAATGCGTAGCATGAGCTCTGGAAAACTTGGCACCCAGTTCTTTGCACCTTGTGGACATGGTTTCCAGCTTTTCACCTCAAATAGTTTCATATGCTTGATGGGAACAATTTTTATGGCTTATGGCTATTGGAACTTAAAAATCTTATGATCCAGTGAGGTGCATGTGTGGCATTGAAAGTATCGTGATGTTCCTGGACATTCTGCAGGATAATTTTAAAGCAATCAATGGAGAGAGACACACAACTTAATAAAAGCCTTGAAAGATGATATTGCAGTGTAAATTCAGCATCTGACTCGATAACTGGATAGTATTTAGTGTTCTAAAAGTCGGTCTAGGCAGTGGTCTGCCGCCTCGACTAGGGGCATAGGCGCTGAATTAGGCAGCAAGATGATTAGTCGTTTGCTAGGCGGGATTAGTCGGTGACTAATTTGCTAGGCGGCAGGGTGGGATTAATCGGAGAATTAGGCAGTCGTGGGTTAAATACATAATGTTCCAAATCTATGGGGTTAAATGTTGTGGTCATATACTATAGGGGTTTTAATGTAGTTTTAATATAATATATATTATACATCTACACTATACAATATAAATGATCGATACAAATACAATGTATACATAATACATCTACACTATACAAAATTAAGTGTATGTAGGCTCTGTTTGCATGTAGGCTCTATTTCCTCTGTTTGGATGTGAATTGATGTTTTGTTGTACTTATGTTGTTCTACATACTCAACTGGCTGCCCGACCAGCGCCTAAGGACTTGTAGAACACTGATAATATTCAATTCTGCACTGCTTATTACAGTATGCTGGTGCCTCTTATACTGACAATCCTTTAACTCTAGTTAACTTTTCCTAAGCAACCACTTTGTATGTTGGAGTTTGTCCCACATCGGTTAATTATCTCCTTGAAATATATATTATACATCTACACTATACAATATAAATGATCGATACAAATACAATGTATACATAATACATCTACACTATACAAAATTAAGTGTATGTAGGCTCTGTTTGCATGTAGGCTCTATTTCCTCTGTTTGGATGTGAATTGATGTTTTGTTGTACTTATGTTGTTCTACATACTCAAAATTGGCTGCCCGACCAGCGCCGAAGGACTTGTAGAACACTGATAATATTCAATTCTGTACTGCTTATTACAGTATGCTGGTGCCTCTTATACTGACAATCCTTTAACTCTAGTTAACTTTTCTAGTTAACTTTTCCTAAGCAACCACTTTGTATGTTGGAGTTTGTCCCACATCGGTTAATTATCTCATTGAAAACTAGTATATGAGCATGGCCGGCCTCTCCACTCATTGCCAGTTGGTTTTGAGTTGGATGCTTTAACAAGATACATATTAATGACTCGTCGAATACCAAGATCAATGATTCTTATTAGATGCATGAAATGACTTTTGAATACCAAGGACGATAACCCTTGGAAGCATCAACAGTTTGTGTAGACTCCTTGGAAAAACTCCTGGAGTTCCATTTTCTTAAACTTACACGTCTGCAATTGTGCATTCGATGTCTTCTAATACTTTCAATAGTAGTTTGCATGTGTATATTGAGGGCTTTTTTTTTTTTTTTTGTTGATATGATGACTCCTCAATTCTTGGTCCCATTTGGAAGAGTAGACCAGCCATGTTTTGCTATTCCAAATAACCTTGTCCGGTTGTCCGTATCACTCTGAAATTCTGTGAAAGGAATTATGTTACTAGCTTGTCATTACTATGCAATCTAACAAATCGATCTTTGATTTTCGAAGATCTATCTTATATTTGAGGGATTCAGCTTTTATTTGAAGCTCTGGTATTTCCAATGGACGTCGTTTTCTACGATTGCACTCTTTCATTCTCATTAGCATCTCGCAGTCCATTACACCTGGTTTAGCTATAGATTATTCCATTGTTTCTTCAACGATTTCTTGGATGAGTATTCATGTTTTGGTGTGTTGGCTTGTATTTTTCCTCTTAATAATCACTCATAGTTCCATGGCAAATATTTCTGCACGGAACTTATTTCATTTCTTGGCCTTGAACAAATACGGTTTTTGCCTCGTTCTCTTAAAGATTGCAATCTAACCATCACCATAGTACAATGACCCATAAACTGTAATAGCACACTGCACATACCATACCACCACTCATCTGCAGTTGAAATATTCTATGTCCATTATCTAAGCCAAGGATACTTACAAAATACTCTTAAGTCTTAACCTCTGAATTTATGTGATTTTCAGAACTGCTAAAATCTTGTTGTCTCTCAATAAGAGGATTTATTTTTCTGGAGTCTGGACTGCCTATTAAAAAGCGAAAAGAAAGAGTTGATTCTAGGATTTTGTTATGTGATATGGCCATCTATCTGTTGTTCCAACGCCCGTCCTTTGATCTGCAATATCAGAGATCAGATATAGAACAAGCACGAGAGAGGTAGAGAGCGCTTTGTAATATCTCAAACCACTGTTGGAGCCAAGATTTCTTTCTAAAGGATATTTGGTAATTATATTTATATTAGGCCTAAGGGTGCTGCGTGTTGGTACTAAATTCCTTAAGAGAGAGCCACAGTTGGAGCCAAGATTTCTTCCCTAAAGGATATTTGGTAAAGCTTTGAAATCCCGAATTATATTAGGCTAAGGCCTAAGGGTGCTGCCCGTTGGTACTTATTTTCTTTTGCTCTCATTGCTTTCCTAAGCAACCTCCAATTGTTTCCATCACCTATTTAATTATCTACAAAGATATGCCTCTTTGAATTTAAAGAACTATAGCATCTTCCTAGATGCATGAATGGCTCTTTGGATGGTAAACCGAAACATCAACATCCGAATTGGGTGCTTTATGACATGGCCACTGGTGAGGGTGTTTCACTGCATGATGTATCTGGTGTTGTATTATCAGAGGTCATGATTTTGCTGCTGTTACTCCAGATAATTCATAGGAGTCATCATAGTTGGAACATCACTTGTGCATTAATACTTTGAACGAACTTATTTGTTTTCAATTGCATGAAAGTTGGGAATGTTTGATAGCTCCATGATGGGGCGCCACCTTTACATGGCAAAAATACTGGCATTTGTTATGTGCTTTCCTGTCAATCGACATTTGCTTATAGCAGAACTTTGTTATTTTTTGTGAGTCTGAATTTTACAATATCATTACTGTTATCATTCTTTTGCTAATTGCTTTCTTGCATTTAGGTAAGTTGTGGTCCTGATGCTGGACTGTAATGATATTGTTCTGCTTCTATTGCAGTTTTTAACTGTGAAATGTTCATGTTTAACCTACAATATTCTATTTGCTTCATGCAGTCTAAGTCAGCAAAACGTAGACTCAGACTGCCTGGTATTGTTCCTTTGGCTTATGCAAAAGTCATGAAGAAACTCAACTTCTGTGGTTAAACACCTGTGAGTGCTCTGTTTTCTCTGTTTGTGCTGTGATTTTTCTCTATGAAGACTAAGCGTTCAACCCTGGCCTCTTATGATTTTTCTCCCTTTCCTCTAGTTTTTGTATTCGCAGACTGAAAATACAGAACGTGATTCTGTAGCAAGAGGATCAAAACCCGCAATCTATTTGGCTTGAGGCTATGAAACTTTTATGTTCTTTGTTAGAACTGCTTTGTTTGTATTGGAAGAGTTTTAGAAGGAATTGTCTGTTAGATTCTTTGAATGGGTTGATTAGCTAGACAAAGTATTAATTTCAGCAATTTATGTTGATTTGGAAAATGAAATCAACATTTAAGTGCTAACTGTCTAAGGGCATCATAATCTGCCTATCTACTTGACTGTTTATCCAATTTCAGACTCTAGGGTTTCCTTTGAGAAAGAACATGTTAATAATGTTATATAAATGTCAATTTGTATCATTGAATTGTTTGGTAACAAGTATATTAGTTATTCCGTGTATACAATCCAGATGGTAATGTAAAACCTTAAACCATTGGCAGCTGTCCTTTCACAACTCCTCCTCTAGACAGAGACTCATAGTCTGGATTATACTCGTACCGTATCCACTTCTTGTACTCCGGTGAGTAGCGATAGGCTTCTTTCACACTGAACCTCCAAGTGCAGAGGTTGTTTCGGTTCTTGTTGCAGTCATAGTCATTTTTGAAAGCGATAATTGTGCCTTGGGTTGTCGAGCAGTTCCACATGGTTGATGATGGGAAAATCATGCTCTGTCGGAAAGTGAAACTGAATGCCTCTTGAGGTTTCAGGTGAACAACTTTGCGCTCATCATTGAATGAGAAGCACCTGATGCTGATCTGAGTCTTGTCCCAGTTTCGAACATTGATGGTCTTCTGAGGCGATCGCCAGAATGATGCCTCAGATGATGGGACGAAGACGAGGATTGCAGTTAGTAGTATAATGAAATTGGTTGCGTTGGCAGTTTGCATCAGAGTAGCAGCCATTGTGGGTTATGCCTTTATCAGCTTCTGTAGGTAGCAAAATAGAACAAATGAGCTCGAGAAGGAAGTTGTGAAAAAGAAAAGAAAAGAAAAGAAAAGGAAGGAGCTACCAATGGTATTAGCTTGGTAATGTTATTTGCCAGAATCTCTAATCCATTCAAACGGTGGCAGTGGCATTATGTAGATTTGGACAACATTGGCGGCTGTATGAGGTGGTGGAATACGAAAAATGCCAATTATTCAAGGATACAATTCAAGGTTACAATGAATGCACTTGGCTCAACGATTGTGTAATTGCACTTCAAGTGCATTGAGGTTGTGGGTTCAATTTCTATGCAGATAAAGTTCCTTTGTCGATATGTTAGATATGGATCGGGGCAATACGTTCATACTCTATATCACAGAACCGACCACATAAAGGTTGTGGATGCAAGAGTGGGTCTCTCTAAAAAATCTTGTAAAACTGGGGTCGGTTTCTTTGTCTCTCGATATATATATTTTTTGATCTTTTTGTCTCGATATGTTGTCGTCTTAATTTTGATTGAACATAAACTTCCGTTGATATGATGGCACCCTCGAAACAAAATTTTCTTTTCCTTTCTAGGGTTAAAAGTTTGGTCAACCAAATCCTTATGCAATGATTTTCCTAGTCAAATAGATGTGAAATGCTAGAAAGGAAACAGTTTTACGTCGATAACATTCAACAAAAAGGAAACAAAAGAAAAACCGCAGGGTCCAAATGCATAGAATTCGTATGTCTAAATACAAATTAAAGCTTGAATTTCAAAACATGTTTCTAGAGCAGAAACCATGGTATGATGATACGAAAGGGAAATTCCTCTTATCTATCTCTCTCTCGCGAACACACACACAACCAAAAACAAATACTCCAGAAAAGCACGCCTATAAGGTAAAGCGAAGAAAAGTAATTCCATTTCGTTGAGATCATCACTCCGGTAATAATTTTGCAGATTCTGGTTACAAACTGAGGAAGGATTGGTGTTTTGGGAGTTTTCAGAAACCCATTCGTTGGATAAATTCGTATGCCCAACAAAATGCCAAGACCAAAAGCAAAAAAGGAAAGAACAAAAGCCATGTCATTCAGGAGGCATTCTGTGCATGCGAAAACGTAAAGCATGGGATTGGGGAAATACCTCTCCCCTCCTTTCCTGCGCGCATGGGGTAGGAACTTCTTATTCTCCTTATAATCTGTCGAACGCAATCAAGGTATTCAACATATATCTTACGCGCATGCGTGCGCGCATGCACACATGTGTATCTGGAATTGTGACTGACAAGAGAGGAGCGGTTGCGGATGATGTCCTTCAAAACTTGTTGATGTTGTGTATTAGCTTTGTCCAAACACATGCTAAATTTGGATTTCAAAACCCATTAGGCTCAGTTTGGATGCCCGTAATCTTTTGTAGGAATTCCACTAATCAAATTCCTAGTAATTCGATACCTAGAGTAAATCTATTCCCACGTTTGGATTAATTAAGTAATCTTCTCTATGAATCATTTATTTTGAAAATATCATAAAGTTAAACATTTCCTTTTTATATTGATCGAGCCAGGAATTCAAGATTCCCATGGGAGGTGGGAGATTCATCATCTATTCAGGAATGTTATTTCTCCTGAATTGGGAGAATAGTAATCTCATTCTCATTCCCTCTCTTCGCAAACATAGGAATGTTGGAGTTCCAGAATCACATTCTCATTCCCCCCTAATATACCTGTCATCCAAACACAGCCTTAGTGGAGTAGAACTTGTGGCCTTAGGTTGGTAGATTCTAGTTAGAGTTGGTGGAGTGCAATTTTGTTCACCCACCTGTTTGTACCATATATTCACCGCCTGTCGATTATCGACCAGAAGGTGGTGATTATGAGAATGCTTCCTATTTTATTATTTCGTATTAATAATATAACTAGTTTTTATTTCTTTTATTTGTTTGTATTTGCATGTAGGACACTTGTCATCGTCCTGCACACTTTGAAGTTGAAGAGAAGTTATTTGGACAAGTGGCATGCTCCTACACACTTTGGAGTTTGTGGGAAGTTATTTGGACACTTGGAAGATGATGAAGAGTAGTGAGAAGTTAGGAAGTTATTTCCTGCACATTTTTTTCTATAAATAGCCTCTTTTGGCTTCATTGTAAACTCCTTCAACAAAATCAAAGTCTTAACTTTGTTCTAATTTTTGTCTTCCTAGGAGTAGGATTAAATTAACTCCCTTACTTTCAATGAGGATCTGTCCTTCTTGATTGTAATTCTACCTTGGAAAAATAACAAAGTCCATTTATTATTTTTCTTTCGCTCCATCCCACTTCACTAAACCATCAATCCACTCCGCCCAATCGATGGGTCGATTTCGTTCTTGAAGATTGGCGGGTGACGGTCTTCTTTACGAGTCGATTCATCACTACCAAAAATAGCATTTGATTCATTCGCCATTTCTCTTCCGGTGAAGTCCTGAAACACGGCAAGGAACCTCAAATCCGTTTGTGGAGACAAGCCGCGTTCGCCTTTTCTTTTTGTTGTTGGCTTGTTGCTTTTGTTTTCGTTCTCTGTCAATTCGCTCCGGAGAAGGAAAAAATAGGTAAACAATTTTGGCGCTAGAGGAAGGGCAACATTACTAAATCGGAAGTAATGGTGGTGATCGATGTGAAAATAAAAGCCTTGCATGTAAGGCTTCAACAATTTGCAGAAATTGAATAACGGCCACTCATTGGCCAACTTTTGGATTTCGACAGAAATGGTTCACAAAAGCCTTGCAAGGCTTGAGCAATTCTTAGATCATTCTGGAAAAAGAAACGAAGCAATAGAAAGTGAAATGGCCAATTAAATAATGGCCAAACTGACCAAAATCAGAGGGTTCATATATAAGAAATGGAAAAATTCTAGTCTAATACAATTGGTGTACTGCATGAATCTCATAAAGTTTATCCAACAATTAGATCACTGTTTGTGTTCAATTTTTCTTTTTGGAAAAAGATTTGAAGTATTTAGAATACGAAGTTCCCAGAAGAGGGTTTAAGCTAGAATGGAAAACATGGCTTTGATACCAAATTTGCAGACACGAAGTGGGTACAAACACGAAGTAGGTTAGGATCGAGAGAGAACACAACAGAGGGATGTATAAACAAACACACTGACTTGATATTAAACTGACTTGATATTATACATCGGAGTGGTGCCCCTTTTATAGGCATAAAAGGGCTTCCTACTTACATCACTGATTACCTCATGTACACAGTAATAAACATAATTTGCACAAACTACAGTAACAGACATAATTGAACATTACTTGGACTTTGACTACTTTGCTACTAGTCTTATTCCTGCGTACTAACATATGCCACATCATACCATTCCTACAGTACACCAATTATATATTGCACACAAACAGTACACACCAGTAAATACTAATAATTTCACCCCCTCCTGGAAATGAAAGGGGGACCCACAAAAGAGACAGCTGGCTTGATTACTCTGAACCTTCTGAATCATATTGTCTTGAGTAGTCTCCAGAATAGTCTTCAGTCCTGTCGGTCAAGTGATACTGATCCAAAAGAAATCGGATATTTTGGCGCCATTCCTCTGGATAAGTCTCATTGAATTTCCAATTTGCAGTTTCATAATGGAGGAGAGATGAAGGGACTTCTGCAGGTGTCAATCCATTGAGTGAACACAGTGTTTGAGTCATGACAAGATAATTTCCACTGTTGATCTGGATTCTTTGAGGCTCCGGATATGCCGAAAGAAATATGGTGTGATAATCCTTTCGCCAAGTGATAGAACCATCTGGATTCGGAAGACATCTGTTGTTACGACTTGTCCAAAAAACAAATTGAAGATTCCCGCCTGCAGTGTTAGGGACACTTCTGATCTTCTGTTGCCAAAATGGTATGTTTCCAAAGAGCAAGAGGAACTTCAAGAAGAAATCTTCTGGAGGTTGGATCTGATTGAACGCCGCATGAGCCAAATAGACCAACACTACTGATCTATTGAAACAGACACTGATAGTATAGACATCTACTAAATACCATAAGAGGAGGTAAGCTTCTTTTTTAAAATAAAAAACATTATGGTCATAAACTTCAAACTGGGTGAGAAAAGGATAGACAGGATGGAAAGGTAGACCACCTAGGGGACCTTCATCAAGACCATATTTGAAAATACAGAGATGCTGAAGGTTTTGACACATTTGGACACATCTAGAGAGAAGGGTTAACTCTAAAAGATGACACTGAAGGTGGACAGGAAGATTGACTGGATGGACACAGGAAATCATTGGAAAACAACCAGGGACAAAGAAATGTGGTTTTGTTTTTGAAAACTGGTTGATTTCTTTTTTGAGTCTAGACAGAAAATCTGGGAGGACATTTGTTTTTCCCTTTATATGGATAGCATCAAAACTCCAATTGGAAAACCAATTTGCCCATCTGAGCAATTGTGCTTTTGGAAGGTGTTTCTGCTTGAACTTGAGCATGCTGGGAAAACTCATCATATCAGTCTCTATTAGAAAATGATGACCAATAAGATGGAATTCAAATTTCTCAATACTCCTTTTGATTGCCAGAATCTCTTGTAGGTAGAGTGGTAATGAAGCTCTGCTGGAGAGAAAGCACCACTCTTATATCCACAAATTCTGCGCTTCTGTTCTGTGTTTTCTTCCAAGAGAACTACTCCCCAATATAGATCAGAGGCATCTGTCTGAAGTACTCTTTTTCCATCTGACGGTATGGTTAATGGAGGAAGGGTTTTGGCTATGGTTTTGAGGTCTTTGACGGCTTTGGTGCAATGGGTTGACCAAGGAGGAGGGATTTTCTTTAGTAGAGCTGAAAGAGGAGTACGGTATTGGGCAAGGTTGGGAATGAAATCAGCCATATAGTTAACAATTCCAAGGAACTGTTGAACTTGTTTGACTGTGAGGTTTTCATCTGGAAAATGGTCAAGTTGGGAAGCTATATGGGGCTGGAGGTTATATTGACCTTTAGAGATATGCATCCCTAAAAAATCAATTTCTGGTTGAGCAAGGAGCATCTTTTTCTCTGAAAGCATGATACCATGGGTTTGGATCAGGGAATGGAAGGCTTGTAGCAAGACAACATGAGACTCAATATCTGGAGAAAAGAGTAATATGTCATCAATGTAGACAAGGGCTGAGGATAGAATGGGAGCAAATATCCGAATCATGGCCTTTTGAAATAAAGATGGAGCTGTTTTTAATCCAAAAGGCATGACTGACCACTGGAAGTGGTGATCTGGAATGCAAAAACCAGTTTTGGGACGCTCATCTGGATGGATGCCCAGCTGCCAGAAACCTGCTTTCAAATCAAATTTTGAGAAAATTTGAGCTTTGGGCAAGTTTGCAAAAAGAACACTTCGCCGAGGAAGAGGGAACTTGTTATCCTGCAGAAAATGATTGAGAGGCTGGTAATTGATAACCAAGCGAAGCTTTCCTCTTATCTGCTTTGTTCTTTTGTTCACATAAAATGCTTCACATGCCCACTGTGAGGTTGTGGGCTCAATCAATCCTTCTGACTGGAGCTGTTGGAGCTCTTGGAGAGCAAGCTGGTAGTGTTCCGGGTTCATTCCATGATGGGTAGCTTTGGTGGGGTTAATGTCTTCATTTTTCTTAAAGGGAAGAGAAATGAAGAAATCTGGGTTTTTCCAAAGTGGGTTGGAACATTTGGTAAGAAACTGGGAATGGGATTCAGCACAGGAGGTCTGGATTATGGTTTTCTTTGATGGAGGAGAAATTTTCTATGGAAAAGAGATTTGGTTGGGAGGTCCAGGGTAACAGATAGTTTTTGTATTTCAAGCCTTTTTTGAGCCAGGAAACTTTGCTGAGATTTTGGAGAATATCAAAGCCTAACAATAGATCTTTCCCTGGGAGGTCAGAACCATAGACTTGGTGTTTTATGGTGTATCCAGGAAAAAGTTGAATGATAATAGGCTTACTGATGAGAGTAATGATAAAAGTTTCTCCATTGGCTGCTGTGAAGGGTCTGAAACATGACTGCCAGTAGGACCTGGGGAGGATTGCT
This sequence comes from Rhododendron griersonianum, assembly GCA_018127125.1. Lineage (NCBI taxonomy): Eukaryota > Viridiplantae > Streptophyta > Magnoliopsida > Ericales > Ericaceae > Rhododendron > Rhododendron griersonianum. The sequence goes on along the minus strand of CM030794.1, from coordinate 20,229,489 downwards.
GGGTTGAGAATGGAAGCTGCTGCACCAGTATCAAAGAAAGCGATAACTGGTATAGGTTTCTCATACTTCCCAAGCAAGATTTTGACCCTGGCTAAAGGTTGAGCCAGCATGATGTTAGGGAACCCAACTGTTTGGATTTCATAGGGGAATAAATCAGAATCATCAGAAGAATCCTCTGATTCTGATGAAGAATCATCAAAGGTGAATGCCAGGACTGCTTCATCTGTTGCTTCATCATCAACTGAAAATAGGGATTCGACATCAGCATTTTCAAGATCATCGTCAATGAGAGCCAAAGAGTTCACCATCTTGTCTCTTGCTGCTTTATTTGGACACTGTTTTGCATAGTGCCCCTTCTTTCCACATATGTAACAGCGATCAGACTTTCGCTGCCCTCTGAACTTCTTCTTCTTAAAAAACTTCCATTTTTTCCGACGTGGAAACTTGCCGGACTTGGAAAACTTTGGGAACTTGCCAGGAGATTTGGACTTCCATTTCTGAAAGTGTTTGGTTTTCCGATATGAAGGACGGCAAGTGCACTTCTTATCCTTGCACTTTATAGATAAGTCTGGTCGATCACAAGCTTTGCCAAGAAGTTTTCCCTGTTCTTCAAGAGTTCTGAGGAATTTCTGGTGATTGCACAGCTTCTCCAAGGCAATCAAAGAGTGCTGATAAATACCGCCAAGAGATGTTGCATTTAACGTCAATCCTTTTGTTTGAAGTAGCCTTGTTGTCTCATTTCCCAATGGGTCTGGAAGAGAATTGAGAAAAGCTTGCTTAAGATTGACATCATCCATGCCATTGAGAAGATAAAACCGTTGAGACATACGGTCATAATGGATCTCCAGATCTTTCCTTTTGAATGAACAGCACCTCATGCTGAGATATTCTTCTCGAACAAACTCCTTTGTGTTGTTGTGATCTCCAAGAAACTCAGTATGCAGAACTGAGATGAATTGATCAAGAGTTGGCAGTTGCTTAAGTTGTAACTGTCGGTACTCACCAAGAGCTAAGTACCATTGACGTAGTCGGCCAAGAAATTTTGTTGTACACTTAGTAATGACAAGACTAAGCGTAGTGTTTGGAGAGAGCATAGCAGCAGTGCACCAAGCATGAATCTCATAAAGTTTATCCAACCATTTTGATGGGGGAATATTATCAAAGGAAAAACAGTGATCTAATTGGGGGAATATATAATTGGTGTACTGTAGGAATGGTATGATGTGGCATATGTTAGTACGCAGGAATAAGACTAGTAGCAAAGTAGTCAAAGTCCAAGTAATGTTCAATTATGTCTGTTACTGTAGTTTGTGCAAATTATGTTTATTACTGTGTACATGAGGTAATCAGTGATGTAAGTAGGAAGCCCTTTTATGCCTATAAAAGGGGCACCACTCCGATGTATAATATCAAGTCAGTTTAATATCAAGTCAGTGTGTTTGTTTATACATCCCTCTGTTGTGTTCTCTCTCGATCCTAACCTACTTCGTGTTTGTACCCACTTCGTGTCTGCAAATTTGGTATCAGAGCCATGTTTTCCATTCTAGCTTAAACCCTCTTCTGGGAACTTCGTATTCTAAAATACTTCAAATCTTTTTCCAAAAAGAAAAATTGAAGCGTATGCTCTGTGGTTGCCTTTTAAGGATCCTCCACATCAGAAACTTCATTAAACCTATTTTGATTAAAATTTTCTGTATCAGTGGGTTATCAGTACCTTGAGACTTTGGCTTTTGTGTAAGCGGTGTGTCTCGGTTTATCTACCCTAGTATACAGAATTTTATTAATCAAAATTAGTTTAAGTTCTCACATTGAAAAAGAAAAGATTTGTTGTATGAGGAAACGAAGAACCCAGATTTTTACCTAAAAAATGAATCGTTTGTTTTCTACTCATTCCTCTGCCACCTCTTCTCTTGTCCCTTCCACCAGTAGAAATTCCTCCACCTCTTCTCCTAATCTTGAGTACTTGTATGAATTTGAATATCTTCCCGATGACAGTAAGGTCCCCCTTACTGATCTCCCTTTTCTCAACCCCTATAATGCCTTTGTCCGTCCACAAACTTCTGTAAAAAAGTCTGTCACCCAACTCTTCTCCACAAAACGTCCAACCTCAGTAAAAGAGTATGTCCAGGCCTCCAAGTTTGATCAGTGTTTCATAGCAGCTACGGAAGTTGAACAGCTCTTACCCCTAGAAATCCCAGTTGATTTGCCTCGCATCTGGCAACAACAAGGATTTACTCATCTTCATTTTGGAGCAATCAGATTGGCAGTAACTTTCCATGGGAGAAAAGGTTTACCTGTTACTTCCAGACTTGCTCTGGTAGATACCATGTTCTTACAGTATCAGCATGCATGTATCGCCACAGTCCAAACCACTCTAAATGCTGGAACTGTGATTTTCACCTTTTATCCTAACTTCAACATGCCACTAGCAGATCCTCATCTGCTATCAGCTCTAAAGGTGCAAGTTCAAATTGGTGGTGCCTCCCAAATCTCCACCACATATGCTGCAACCCTCCACTACCAAATGGCCTATCGTCTCCAAAACCATGCCTTTGACATGTCCTTACCCTCTTCCACAGATGAAGCCCTTTTCCTAACCATCAACGCACCTCACCAAGCTTCTTGTGTCCATGTCCCACGACAAATTTCTCGCCCTGAGCTTCTCAAGCTTCTCCCAGAATCTTGGGTTACAGCTTACGAGAAAAATCAGCAAAATCCTATTCCTGTCCAGACTTCAAACCCACTTTTTATTTCAAAACCTGATGGTACCGTGGAAATTTCTTTCCCAAAAGAAGACTCTGCGTCCTCTTCCACTCATCCTGTTATCTTTCCGTCAAGGATTGATATGTTTGTAGATGGCTCTAGACCCGGACCTCCAATTAAATATTTCCAATTTAGTGGTCTCCCAGTCTTCTATTTCAAAAACCCAGAAACAGGTCATTGTTATTTTGACTTCTGTGATTGTGATGATTGTTTAGAAGCTAATTTTCTAGATGATGACGAGGACTTTGAAGATCCATGTCCCATATGTCCTTCGTTACCTCCCACTCCTTGTAAATCTCCACCTTCTCCTCAACCTCCATCTAAAAATGACCCTTCGGCACAACCTAGTGGATGTTTTATGTTCACTGAAGCAGATTTCCCTCCTTTGGATTTTCATAATCCTCAGGAAAGAACTACCCACCGTCATAAAATTCCAGACTCAGCTACTATTCTTCCTGATGGTAGCACCAAAGCGGTGTCAGCAGCAGAAGCAGCGATAAATTGGCAGTCAGCAAACTCTCTGGCACAAAACAAAATTCTCCAAAGAATTGCAGACACGAAGTGGGTACAAACACGAAGTAGGTTAGGATCGAGAGAGAACACAACAGAGGGATGTATAAACAAACACACTGACTTGATATTAAACTGACTTGATATTATACATCGGAGTGGTGCCCCTTTTATAGGCATAAAAGGGCTTCCTACTTACATCACTGATTACCTCATGTACACAGTAATAAACATAATTTGCACAAACTACAGTAACAGACATAATTGAACATTACTTGGACTTTGACTACTTTGCTACTAGTCTTATTCCTGCGTACTAACATATGCCACATCATACCATTCCTACAGTACACCAATTATATATTGCACACAAACAGTACACATCAGTAAATACTAAAGAGGCTAAGCCAATTTAAGTGTTTAAAGAATGCCAATCCTTCACGCCACTTTCTTGGATGTTGAAGATAGATTAACGGTTTTCAAGTGCTGTACTATGTGAAAGTAGCCATTATTCATTATAGGCTACGGAAAGTTTTGAAATGCTTTACTGGCATCCTTTCCATCCAGATTTTCTTAAGGATGAAAAACATTTTTTTTATGGAATAAGAAATAGCCCTCTTTTGATATCAAATTTGCTTGGGGGGCAAACTCATCTTTCTCTTAGCCAAATTATGCAACCTGTCGATCTTCGACGTAAAGGGTGTTCATGCCATTACTATTGGAGGTTGAACTCCATTGGCCTACAAATCCAAAAGAAAATTTTTGCTTTTGGCCCTTACTCTTGTTTCAATTTTGTTTTCCAAAATCTCGGATGAATTCGATAGAGGGAATGTTTGTTGTTTGCTACGCGCGTGTTTTGGCCTTTTCTTTATCGAAAGAATCTCAACTCCCATGATTTGATCAAGGGAATGTTTGTCTTATTGCTGCGTGCATGGGTTTGGACATTTCTTTATCAAATGTTGGGGGAGAAATTAAGTAAACAAATGCTTGTGCTCGATTAAGGCTCATGGCATAAATCCTTTTATCGATGGGCCATTCTTAGAGTTTTGATCGATAGGCCATATTTTGTTGTTTCTTGTTTCCTGTATGAAGGAATCACAATATTCGACAGAGGCATTGTGACTGTTTGCTTCGCAGAGTAATCAATTTTGTCTTTGCCTCTTGCCATGCTGAGCTGAAGAACCAAAGTACTGGTATAGAAATACTCTTTCACGAACAAAATTTCGATGCTCCAATCTGCTCACCTCAAAATGCTCCACAACAAGAAAACACATCGTAAGCTTCGAAAAGTCCATAAAACATCTACATACAGCAGTTTGCAAAAGAACTCCAAATAAACTTATCATATTTATTGGCCTCGAAACTATGCAGGGTTGATTGTGGGGTAATCGTCTGCATACTCATGGACCTATTGGCGCACCTTGAGCCAATCCCAAAAACACTGCTGAAGACTGAAATTGATAAGTTTAGAGTGGGTTTAGTCTCTCGATTTTTGAACGATGAAGGTAGAAGCTGGACAATAAAGAAATGGGAAGCCAGACGGATGGGGAAGGGGTCGCATTGACCGTTTGTGAGATGGAGAGTGAGATGATGGTGATATTGTAATATGGGGAGTGAGATGGTGTCCTCGGGACTAATGTCGTTTTAATTTTTTTTAAAGGATAGCAGAAAGATTTTGTTGGGTCTTAGATGGTACAAAATACGTTGATGGTTCATTCCGAACAAAACTTTAACTTATACGACCGGAATTAAAATGGTGTCTTATACGACTGCAATATGATATTTCCTACAGCTCTGTATCAGATTTGTGACATGTTTAACTTCGTATATATGGTTATATAAACGTTGCCGGAATTAAGATGCTGCTGTTCTGTTGCGTGCTGTAGTTGCAATGTTCTATTTTGCTTTCCATACTGATGTTCTATTGTCTTCTACTGCTGTTCTGTTCTGCTCCTGATTGGCTATTGTCTGTCCATTGGCTGCTTCTGTTATGTGTTGCAGCTGCTGAAACCTGTGCTTAAATCTGATTCATTTTTGGCTACTGTCAGAATGTGGAGCCATCTGCTCCTATTAGGATTGCTATGTTGTTGTTCTGGCTGTCATGTCATTGTTATACAGCTGCTGATGTTGTGATTCTGGTTTAAGTCTTAGCTACCTATTGGTGTGTCTACGGCTGTAATATGCTTTGAACTGTGGCAGCTCTACTATGTAATCTGTTTACGGCAGTAATCTGGTGCTGTATGCCTTTTGCTACTCTGTTATGTTGTATGTTCTGTTCTTCTACAAGCTTATGCTGTCCAGAACTGCTGCCGGTTGGAGGAAGGGCACACACAGTTGATCCTAAGCAGATGCAGTATGATTTGCACCTGTTACGGTTTTCCTGGTCTGTTCTGAGCAGTCCAGCAATTGAGGTGTCTTCCTGCCTCTGTCAAGCAATTGAAGTGTTTTGATGCTAGTGTTCTAGTAGATTAAGCTTCATGTTAATATGTTATCTTTTGTTGGTGTATTTAAGACGTTGTTTTCCTTACCTCTTACTAGATGGATTGGAAACAACACATATTTTTTTAGCCAATGTAGCCAAATGGCGTTAACCAATCTTTAGTACTCTTGTTTTGTTGTCTTTTTCTTTTTCTCCTGGGGTATGCCCCTTGTAGACTGTATATTCGGTTAGTCTCTTTATTCAATTTCAAGCTGATTTACCCTCAAAAAAAAAAAGACCTCAAACAAAGGAAGTAGCATATACAAGTCACAATATATCATCTCCGTACAACTGATAAGACCATGCACAAGTTTTGCATTGACTTGTCAGTAACATAACTTTCCATGTACGAAGCATCCCTTTAAACCTTGGTGCTGAATTAGTAGTTATCAAAATCTGGACAAACATTATAAACATATATGGTTATATATTTTCGTATGTCATACGTAACTCTTGAAAGCAGCCGTGCGTAATGGTATATAACGTTATATACCTACAATAACGTTACGTACAGTGTACCTGAACAAGATAATATAGAATGTTATATAACGTTAATATCTCAAACTATGCACCACTCATACCTACAAAACATTAAACTCTTTATTTATCCATAATCCAAAAGAAACTTGTTCAATATTTAAGCATGAATAACAAAAAAAAAACAAAAGAAACCCCAACTTTATTCGAATATTCATCATACTCTCTCCTTTATTCTCATATTTGACTCCTTGCCTCATATATCGCTTGGCTCTTTGCATGTTCTTCGGTTGTCCTTCGAAGCCTTGTGGCACCTCCCACATTTATTTGGCCTAGTATATGACTCTTCACCCCTTGAACGAATGCGTTTAACTTTGGGCCTACCTGCTGGCTGCCTATTCCGTGGAGGGTTTATAACCCGGTCACCTTCCTTCGTAAAATCAGGAATGTCACTATCTACAACTGGATATATGGGTTCTTCATATGCATGCCGATACGCATCAACAAGGTATAACGGATCCATGTGGTCCACCAAAGTTCCTTCCCCTCCACAAGCTTTTATAATAACCGTTGCAGCATGCCTACACATGAAACCGTTAGACTGCCAATAACCACAAGAGCACGTCCTTTCCTCAACACATACTACCTTCGGGGGAAGACATCGCACCTCATACAAACCCCCCTTTGACATAATGATCCTCCACGACCTTCCTTTGTTGATAAAGCGAGCTAACTTCTTATCCATCTTCGGGCAAAGCACTGAATTCCATTTCATCGACTTTACTCTCCTAGCTGTCATCTGCTTCATAATTTTGCGACGAAGCTCATCAACTAAATAAAACACAGGCATCTCCCGAGCTTTAAAAATCCAATTATTAAACGACTCCACAACACTAGAGCTCATCTCGCCATATCGTTGCCCTTTGAAATACGCATTACTCCAATGCTCTTTGGGGACACTCGCAATAAAGGTCCGAGCTTTATCTCCACCAAATTGGTAAAACTCTTCCTCAGCAGCTTTGAATCTCGTCACCGATGAAGCATATGCACATTTGTTGAACAATTCAACAAGCCTGGTCCGAAAACCTTTCCTAAACCGACCCGGAAAGTGATCCCTCAAGTTAAACTGTAGGTGATAGAAACAATATGCATGATGACAACCGGGGAACATAACAGGAATGTTGTTGACAAGACCTGCGTTATGATCAGTAATAAAGGTAATTGGGCGAGGTGATAATGTACTCCTCAAAAGGCCAAGAAACCAAACCCAATTCGCATCATTTTCAGCGTCACAAATTGCAAAAGCTATAGGGAATAAACCTGCACATGAATAATAACCTATTAAGTTATAAGGAGAACTTCTAACATGTGTAGATAAAACTGTACAAATGAAATTTAAAATATATAAGGTAAAAACATAAACAACCAACACAAACATACATTGATTTGCATCTTTCCCTGTTGCGGCAAGTAGTGTTCCTTTGAATCTACCTTTCAGATGGGTCGCATCAAGACACAAAAAGGCTGACAGTAGTTGAACCCCTTGATACAAGCGTCAAACGACACAAACAACCGCGAAAACTCCTTGGTTACAGGATCAGATTCAAGCCTCAATATACTTCCCGGATTCGTAGCCCTTGCAGCTTCAACGTACCACCGAAGCCTATCAAAAGAACCTTCATAATCTCTATATAATCCCCCTCTTGCATTCTCAACACCTAACCACGCACTATGATAGCACAGATCAAGACCATACTTGTCCGTAAACATATCCAGCATGTCGATTGGAGAAGTCTTGGGTTTTTTCTCGACAATCCCAGCTATCTCATCCGCAACCAGATGGGATGACACGCGCTTATGCTTATTGGTTTGGTACGTTGAACCATAATTATGCTCATTATGACACTTTTTAATATGAAAGACTCCATTGGTTCTATTTACAATAGCATGCACGTGCCACTCACACCTTTCAATAACACAAACAGCCGTCACCCTAAGTTGGTCATTTTTCACGAAACGGTACATAAAGCCATTCTCAATTGCATATCTAGCCAGAACCGCCCTGAACTCCTTCACACCTTTGGGAAATTCTTGACCAACACCCTCTATCAAATGAGCCCAAGCTTCTGTCAAATACCTAGTCTCAGCATGTTTACAATACTTTTCCGTGGGGTCCATTCTATCCACATATTCGAACTCATCATCAACATCCTCATCAACATCACTCACTTCATCAATAGTACTACCAACAATTAACCTGCTACTATGTTCATTCTCATCAACCTTTGCATTTATGCGGTCACTATTACTAAACAAGAAAAGCATGTTCTCAAAATCAGATTCATTCTGGAGAGCACAATAACCATCCTCATAAGCATATGAAACAGAAAATTTTCCGACAGACAGATTATTCCACCTATTACAAATGCTGCTTAAGACATCCTTAAGCCTACCACCACCCGATAACCTCACCGGAAGAATCTGCAATCCATACTTACAAAGAAACATAATTGTTGAATCCATGACACCTACACACACAACAAAATAAAAAATCAACAAACCGAAAAGCAAGAGATATAAAAAACAGAACAAAGTTACAAACATATACGGTCATATATTCGCATAAGCCATATGTAACTCTTCAAAGCAGAATACACAATGTTATATAAAGTTATATAAGTACAGTAACGTTCTATGAGTGTAATCACGTTATATAAGTACAAAAGCTTTATATACTGTCCATCCGAAAAATAGAATATAGAATGCCATATAACGTTATATAAGTATAATAACGTTATATACGGAAGTGATATATTCACATAAACCATACGAAACTCTACAAAGCAAAATACACAAATGTTATATAACGTTATATAAGTACAATAACGTTCTACGAGTGTAATCACGTTATATAAGTACAATAACTTTAGATACAGAGTATCCGAAAAGAGAATAAGGAATGTCAGATAACGTTATATAAGTATAACGTTATATACGAAACTGATCCAGTTTTAACATGCAACTCTCATATGTACAATAATAACTTCCAAAACACAAACAACGACAACAAATTGAAGAGCAGAAACTTTATCAAGATCAAAAACTATATCAATAGCAACACATCAATATAGAGAGACGAGAGAGAAAGAGAGGGAGAGAGAATTATACCCGAGAGGGAGGGAGGCGAGACTGCTTGGAATCCTTGGAAATAATCGACTGGGATGGGGAGAGAAGATCACCGGAGTAGATTTGGGTGAGAAAAATCGATTTTGCCAGACTGCTCTTTCTCTCTGTACGTAACTGCTCTTCCCCGAGATTTTAGCGTGATTTCAAACGTTTTAGGGATAATAGGCTAAATAGATGGGATTTGAATGGAAGGGTAAATCTGTCAGGCATTATTTCCCTTTTTAAATGCAATGGACTTTAGGCCTTACCAAATACATATTAGTGGACTTAGTGGGTTAGAAACTTGATCAGTGGACCTAGTGGATTGGAAACATGCTATAGTGGACCCTAGACCAATTTTTTATACATTTAATCTTAATCGTGAGTATTTCGGTATAATTTTTCATCTAACGTATAGCGGCTGCATCTCCCTATCAATACGCTTGCTATATGCCACACAGGACTCTACGGTTTACAGCAACAATGGGTAAGAACGGTTTTTACAGCAACAAACGGGTAAAGGTAACAACAGAGTTAGGCATCTAAGTATTGTTTTTTTTTTTTTGAACGACGACTTTTTTTTTATTAATCTTCGAAAGATTACGAAGATCAACGGGAACAAGGAGAGAGGCACCAAAGTGCCCAATTTGATACCCAATTCCTAGATTGCCAAGATACCAACCTAGGAGACACCCCAAGGGACAAGCCCAACACCTAAAAGGCCTATATGCCCAGATAAATCAATTAAATCAAACGGGACGCAGCCCAAAACCCCTAAAAGGCCTGAAAGCCTAAATAGAATGGGACAAACCCAACAATTAAGCCCAAAAATACCCTAACCCTAACAATAACACCATTGCCACCATCCATCACACACCGCCGCAACCACCACGCAACACAACCTCCGAAGTGCCGCCAACCAACACCACAGAGCAGCTAGTCAAGATCCACCACCACCATCAGAAAACCCGATGATACCAGAGAACCACCAACTCCCGACGCCGCCTCACAAGTCGTTAGGCTAAGGATCGATCAAAACCCATGAGAATTAACCGATGAAGACGCGCAAGCCTCGCCCATGAAAGCTGCAATGAGGGACCTGGCCGTTAGGCACAAAACCGGAGACCCCAAAGAAAGACCTCGGCAATCGAACACTACAACGGAGAATGAAACCCAGTAGCAAAGGAGGCAGTAGAGGAAACATCGATCGCAATGGGAGAAGTAGTCGGAGAAAGATGAGCAACATGAGGAAATGTTTAGGGAGCTCACGGAAAATAGGGAGAGATCCTTCGGCGGAAACACTCCACTGTGAAGCATCTGACACGTCGTGAACTCGTCGTACGTTGTCGGTCCTAAAAACGAATAGAGAGCGCCATGACACCGGAGGTCTTGCCTGCCAGATCTGCCACCATTCACCACCAAGTACCTGGAAAAAAAAATCTCCCTTTTTTCATCAATATTCCCTCTTTTACCCTGTCTAACTTACTCGAAATGGGTCAAAGGATGAGGGATGAGCGGTGATTGCATGGAGGTAGGGTACATAAATATGAGGCAGAAGCCCACGATCGCGTTAGTTAGCTAATATCTCTGCTTTGGATTCCTGATTTCCTCAGATGAACAGAAACCAGAAATGCAGGTAGTTTACTACCTTTTGAGTGCTCAATCAAGACTTTAAGGCTTGTTTTAGATGGTTCGATGGATGTTTTGAGTTGGAGAGTAATGAAAGGGAATTATTGTGGTGGAGTGTTGAAGAAATGTATATTTTTAGGATGGAAATGAGATTTTTCTCTTCAAATATAGGACATTTCTGATTTTTCTTGAAAAAAACCAGAAAATGTACATATTTTAGAGAGAGAAAGGAGGGAGATGTTGTATTGTGGAGTAGAGTGGAGTGGGGGTGTATGGGTGTTGTAGTATATGTATGTGTGTCTTGAAATGGCTCTAGGCACCTCTATTTATAGGGAAAAATGAAGGGCGGACATCTGTGCAGGCTTAGAGTCGGCTAGATGCTTTATAGGGTCATGATGAGATTCTTGTAGCAGTCAGAGCTGTCAGTAACAGAATTTGATTCCCAGCACTGGGGAGTTAGTGTTTAGTGCTAGAGAGTGTGTTGGACTCTTTGGAGCTAGACAATTGATGCTTTGCGCTGGGCACATGATGCCTTGTGCTGAACAGTTGATGGGTTCAGGTTCTGGGATGCTCAAAAGTCGTTGATCAAGCCTTCGAATTCGTGGTTCTGTCTCGTATCATCATTGGAGATCTAAGGTAGTTCAAAGAGTCTCAATTTGGGGTGTCTGCAAGTACCGTAAATGAGTCCGTGAACATCGTAGACTATAAGGAATATTGTGACGTGCGTAATTGGTAGAGAAGTACTTATTTGATTAAATTGAGAAATGATTAATTGGATGGTTTGGTGCTTGTAAATTGGAAAAGCGAATTGAAATGTGAATAACAAACGGACACAACGAGAACATTCAGGACTCATCGACGGGTGAGTGCCTGGCAGAGGACATTGGGAACCTTTAACTGGCCCGGCAGGAGCTAAATGCTCATATTGGTTACTTCAGGACTTCCTTATGGGTAAGGTGCCTGGCAGAGGACATCAGAGTCCTTTAATTGACTCGGCAGGAGCTTAGGCTCAGACACATGACACGAAATTGGTTTATGAAGTTGATGAAAGAGATTTTGGTTTTGGTTAAAGGATTTTGATAAAAATCCTCTGGCATTCTGAGCGAATCAACGATTTTCGATATTTGGGTACAAATCAACGAATTTTGGTATTCTGACTCGAATCAACAGAGTGAGTGTTTTTCTACTCTGTTTTGATATAAAAAGGAATGAGTAAATAAAATTGCGTGGTAATGAACGAAAGACGAATGAGAACTAATCATGGTATTTATAAAGGGAAAAACTATGGTGTCCACCTGCCAATCGGGGACACCATAACTCTCATCCAACGGTAACAAATGAGGCCAACAATGCCATTTTGACCAAAGATGACCGATCAAACCAGTCATCTCAACAGGTAATAAAATTTGGTATAACAAAACCACTAATGGCATAACAAGTTATAAAAAAAGGCATAACACTTTAATTGAACGGCATAACATGAGTATAACATGTCCCAAAAAAGTATAACAGTCATCCAAAATAGGCATAACAAGACTACAAAATGGCATAACAGTTGAGGCATAATGGGAAAACCATTAAGGAGTATAACAGAAACCAATTTAGACATAACAAAAAGATTGAATAAGCATAACAAAAAGCAAAAAGTTAAAGAAGCATAATATGACCACATATAAGCATAACAATAACCTATATAAGGCATAACAATAACCTCAAAAAGAATAACGATACTCAACCTGTCTTATTTATTTATTTGAAATATTTAACCGTGGTTAAGTGGCGAAAATATTAAAATGTATATGTGTTATTGAATTATATTCAAGAGTAAAATGTAAGGGACCATAGTAAAAAATTATTTTGAATAATCGAGGACGTTGATTTGGTTGTTATTGTTGATTTAGTTAAATTTGGAAATTTTGGGCTCCATCCGGTTTATGAAGCTTTTTTGTCGGTGCCATAATTCATAATAGAAATGATAACTTATTCCAGATAAAATTTGTAACGATAACCAATTTACTTCATTCTTGGCAGGACTGATACAATCTCTCTTACGTAAAAGATAGACGGTTTTGATTTTGAAAGAATTGCTAAAACGGTCATCGAGTGGTGAATTATAAGACTTTAATAGCTACGTAAGCATAAAATGTGTTCCGATCATAAGGTTTGCGACATCCGATTATCACTGAAGTTGGCGACAAATATAGAATCGATAAGATGTGCAATCTTAACAGTTTAGATCGATCATCAGAAAAAGTTATTCGGCATCTTCCTTTAAATCTATGCATTCAACCTTATTGTTTATAAACTAAGGTATTGTGCTTCAATGTAATGTACGGTAGACACATGACCAGAACACGATCACGACGATTGAAATCATTCAATTTGTTGTCGTTGTTGTTGTAATCATTCCTATAATTTTTTGGGTCTATCGGATTTAAGAAACCCTTCAATCTGGAAGCGGTTCCACTATTAGAATGTTATTTTATATCCGATCAAGTGTCTATTGATATGTGATAGACTTCATTATTGGCAGTAACGATCTAATTCCTTATATGTAAAAGATAGAAGGCTCTGATTGCCAAAAAAAATGACATGCGAGACTCGAGCGGTGCACCATAAGACTTAATTCCTCCAAATGCATATAATGTGTTCTGATTTGATGATCGTTTATATCTGATGATCTCTATTTTTCGTGAATGATAGCAAAATTCGTAAGATGTGAAATCCTAACGGTCCAGATCGACCAAAAAATAAACATGTGTAGCGATGAAGTTTATATATTTTGTACGTAGTGTTGGTGCAATTGAGCCCATACAATAATTCCCCAAAATTTGAAATCTGCCTTTTTCTTGTAAACGTGGAGGATTGACAGCCCCAAAAAATCAGACGTCCAAAACTGGACAGCAGTAATGCTTTCCAACAAAAATTTACAACATCTTTACGATATTTGGGCTAATCAACGAGAGTCATATAGTCAAAATTTAATTATGACGATTTAGGATAAAATAATAAGAAAACTAAAATCTTTCCACCGGTTCAAACGGATTGAAATTTGGAAAACTTAATTTTCAACCTCTTTAGAGAGTTTATATATTAAAAAATATGGTTAAAAAATTAAGTGTTCCAAATTTCAATCCATTTGAACCGGTGGAAAGATTTTAGTTTTTTGATGATTTTATCCTAAATCGTCATAGTTAAATTTTGACTCTAGAGCTCTTGTTGATTAGCCCTAAGAAAGTCGTAAAATAAAATATCTCTTAGGACTAATCAACGAGAGTCCTAGAGTCAAAATTTAATTATGACTATTTAGGATAAAATGATCAGAAAACTAAAATCTTTCCACCGGTTCAAATGGATTGAAATTTGGAACACTTAATTTTTCAACCTTTTTAGACCATTTATATATTAAAAAATATGGTTAAAAAATTAAGTATTCTAAATTTTAATCCGTTTGAACCGGTGGAAAGATTTTGATTCTAGAGCTCTCGTTGATTAGCCCTAAGAAAGTCGTAGAATCAAATATCTCTTAGGCTAATCAACGAGAGCTTTAGGGTCAAAATTTAACTATGACGATTTAGGATAAAATGATCAGAAAACTAAAATCTTTCCACCGGTTCAAAAAGATTGAAATTTGGAACACTTAATTTTTCAACCTATTTAGACAGTTTATATAAAAAAATATGGTTAAAAAATTAAGTGTTCCAAATTTCAATCCGTTTGAACCGATAGAAAGATTCTAGTTTTCTGATTATTTTATCCTAAATCGTCATAATTAAATTTTGACTCTAAAGGTCTCGTTGATTAGCCCTGAGAAAATCGGAGAATCAAATATCTGTTAATATTCAACCAAAAAAAAAAAAAGAATATTCAACCAATCTCCTCTTCAGTTCTACGTCAGTCCAGCTGACTCATTTGTCACTTGGCCGGCCAGTCCCTTCCAAAAGTCCAAAACCCACAACAGAGCACTGAGAAAGCCCCCAAGAACTAGTGAAGCAGAAGAAGAAGAGAAGATTTCACGGAAAACCCCACAAAGATGCAGAGTTCATCACTGCTTTCAGCCCAACACCTGCTCCTTCTGTCAATCACTCTCAGTAAACCCATCAAACACTTTTTTTTTTCTCTCATTTTCTTTTTCATTTTCCTCTAAACTTTCCGATTTTCCAAACAATCCACTAATGGTAGTTTGCTATCAATGTAAAACCTTTCCCAGGTGTTTTGAGAGTAGGAGTAACCGAAGAAGGGTTCTGTTCTGCACCATCAGTCTCGGGAGCCAAATCCGATTCGCAGCCTCTTTACTGGAAAGTCACAAATCCCACACTTTCTCCTTCTCATTTACAAGGTTATTACTTCTTATAATCACGAAGAAGATATTATCAATTCTGTAGCCGAGAAAATAAAAGAAGGAATTTTTGGGAACGAGAATGCCAAAACCATTTTCGTGAATGCCAAAATTGGCTTGTACCTTGCACATGGTACAAATCTTTTATCCACTATTGTTTTGACATTAGGAATACCCATTTTTTCCCCAGTCTTTTCGATGTACGAAGGTTGGGGATAAATTAGATGCCAAAGGCCGTTAAACACTTTCATCTGAGTTTTCGAGAAGAATTGATAACCATATTCCCAAATTGTTATTCATTTTAGTCATCAATGTTTATGGCCATGTTTGGTTCGCCTGATTGATAAGGAGCGAATTAGGAATATCACATCCCAATGGTATTTCCTAGTTCCTGTTTCACATAGGTGCATTTTCTTAAATTTCACGAGCTCAGTTATGAGCAATTTATTATAGCATTCGATGTTGAGATTTCATCTAGCAGATGCATTAAGGAACGAAAAGCTAAATAAATTACTGATATTAAATCAATCATGTCAGAAATTACTTAAATCTTGTCAAGAAATTGAAATTGAAATGCCATGAACCACAATGAGCACTTCAATTTAAAATTTCGTCGGACGGCAATAGCCAATAGGATGATTGAAATTAACAGGGGTGTCTTGCACTGTTAATTAAGTGATGAATGCCATGGATCAATTTGCTACCAATATGTAGAGAATAGTATGGAAACTCAACTGGATTATTTCTTTGCAGACTTGCCTGGGTTTACTCGCAGTGTTTACAAGAGAGATCATGCTTTAATTACGCCTGAAAGTCATGTGTTCAGCCCTTTACCTGATTGGTATATCCGACTTTGTTATTTGATATGGTTTCGGGATATTTAACTCCTAATTGACTTAGTTAATTGAATTGATATGATAGGGCAAATACATTGGGAGCATATCTTATCTCACCTGTGGTGGGGGCACACTTTGTTATGTACCTGGCAAAGATGCAAGGTGTAGTTTAGCAAACTGAACTGACTTATTTGCTATGTTGTTTCATGCCATGGGGACTGCATGAAGTTTATTACTTCTGGCTTATATAATGTCTATCCTGAACAACACGTCGTTGTTCTTCCAGTTGCGTAATTTACTGTCAGCTGCAGAAGTCATCGTTTTCAGAAACTGACTGTGATTTAATGGATACATATTTTTGGTTGCAGAAAAATCAAGATCAGGGATCCCTCCACGCGATGTTGAGAGGTTTCGTTGCTTTCACAAGACTACTTGGAAATTTGTCTTTCATGAATTGCTTTCATCATATCGTAATATATTATGTGAAAACATCTGAACTAATATTTGTGAGGTTATGCTTTGCGTTTGACCTATTTTGTGTTATCTGTTTTGCGTTCTTCCAATTAGGTTCATATTTGTGGTTGAGGGTACCGTGACACTCACCAATGTGTCAGGCATTAGCGACAAACTGCCAGTAAGAGTCCTGAACTGATTGTGTACTATGCACATTGTTCCAAAGAGTTGGAATATGATGGTTTCGATTGCCCTAGATCCTTTCTGGGGGAATGACTGTATTCTCACACGATGTAATTCCAAAGCAGTTCACTGTAAAGTGTAAACTATACAAAAATATTTCCGTGAGAATCAAGGCTGTCGATTATCACTGATATTCTTTATATTAAATAAACTGCTCACACTCCACTTTTTGTCTCAGCCTCTCACAAGATGATTGTGAGAGGCTGAGAAAATTTAATTTCCTCGCAAAATGAGACTGATTCTGGTTTCCTAAGTATAGCACTTCTAATTATCAGTTTGTCCTATGTTGATTTTCATATAGACTGATTCCTTCAGGTGTAAATTTTATTGTAGTAGCCATGCCAAAAAATATTACAATTGATTTCTTCCGATGAATTTATGGATGGTTGATGCCAGTTGTCTTTAAATTGTAGGTGGATTCATATGCCTATCTACCTCCAAATTTTGAACATTCTATCAAGTGTCATGCATTTGCTACTCTTGTTGTGTTTGAAAGAAGGTTTGCTTTCTCCATACTAGTTAAAGAATTGGTCTGAGAGGTTTTTGTGACATTCTCGTTAATGTTCTTTTGTCTTCATGGTGTGAAATAATCTTATCAAGTATCACTGTTCTGAAAATGGGACTGCTCTTTCAAGGCTTAATATTTGGAGGGATATGGATATCTACTTACTTTTCCTCTTTAGGTATGCCTTCCTGGAAAATGATACTACTGAGCAGATTGTTAGTTCAACAGACAAGCAACCACTTCTTCAAACTCCCGGTGAGGTTAGTATAAGTTGATTATTAGCCTATGGAGTTCTATATTAGTCTTAAAAAAAAGATAAAAAGTCCGGTCTTCATGTAATCTTTCAGTTTTGAAAGACAGAAAAAGGAGAGAGATTTGAAAGGTGTAAGGTGTTCCTCATACTTTGTTTTCTTATTATCCTCGTCTGAAAATCGGACACTTGGACCTATTCAATAGGAATGATTCTTCTTCATATCTACTGAAATGTTCCTTTTCGTTGGAAACTATATCAACTTATGCCATCAAGGTTGCATCTTTCACACTTTTTGAGTTCTTTTGTTGTCAGGTTTTTGAACTCAGGAAGCTTCTTCCTGCTTCAATGCCTTATGACTTCAACATACATGTGAGTCATACTTTAGTTCGTTCAATACAGGTTTTTAGTGCAGTTTATGAGATGTGTCTGGTCATTCCGATATATTTTTTCCCTGAATCTAACGGCACTAGTTTGAAGATGAGTATTGTTGATTAGCTTGTTTATTAGACTTGGTCTGGAGGAGATATTGTTTATGTCCATGATCTTGTGTCTAAACCATTTTATTTTGGAGTCATTATAGGTGCAGTAATATGGGTTTTGTAGATGGAATTTCTTTTGATTTGTTGATCAACTTATATTTTTGCTTCATGTTTCCCTTGTCAGATCATGGATTTTCAACCGGGAGAATTTCTTAATGTGAAGGTAAGCTTTTTGTTTCTCACTGAGACTATTGTATGTAATGGCAATGTCTTGCTTGCGAGATATTCTTGCTTTTTGTTTCAGACTATTGCAATTGGTGGATGGAATTAGGGATGGCATTCGGGGCGGAAAATGGGTATTCCGTACCCGATCCCCGAACCTGAAGGTTGTTCCATATCCGCCCCGATCCCCGAACGGGGAGGGAAGAATGGAACCATTTCCGAGCCATTCGGTTATCGGGTAATCCCCGAACCGAATGGAATTAGAATAATATGTTCACCCGACCCGACCCGAAATATTACAGTTTTCAAGCATTAGAAAAAACTGGCCACTATTATCAATATTGGTTTATCAATATTATCAGCTTTCAACCGAAATATTATCAATATTGGCTTATAAAAAAACTAACCACAAAAGCAGGAATTAAACACCGAAATAAAAACCAACATTACAAAACATGGTCCAACATATTTAACATGAACCTAATAGAGCCACTACAACATGCAACCATCCACAGATTCCAGATATCAGTTTTCATCACAGATTCATCACAAATTCCAGATTCCAACCATCCAACATATCAGTTTTCATCACAGATTCTAGATTCCAAATTCCAGCCACCCTGTTCTTGCATCCAGCCACTATTCCTGTTCTTGCATACAACCATCCACAGACCACTCACCAGTTCATCCACAGACCACAATAATACAACTTAAAGTTTAGTTACAAATTCTAATTATCCAACCACACCCAACTAAAAATAGGCCACACATAGTCTTCCAAAAAAAAACAACTGCAGTAGAACATAAAAGATAACTCCCCCAAAACAACTTCGTTTTGAGCTTCAAATGCCAACTTCAATTTGTAGAATTCATATCTGTTTAAATGGACAACAAAAAATTAAATTAATATGAGCAATACTTGCAAATGTTAAAACCACAAGAAACATAAGACAAATGATAATTACCTCACGAGTCACGCACGAATCCCCCGTTTCCGCATCATCATATATAGTGGCGTACCCTGATGTGGATTCACCTAACAAATACGAAAGAAACAGATTCATAAATACTAGTTTTATTTTACTAAAGGTAGAAAAATACAAGATACTAAGTTGATTACCTTTCATTTCGTTAGCCCACAACCAACTTTGAGCACACATCAAGGCTTCCATCGTATCGGGATGAAGTCTACTACGATGTGGACTCACCAACCTACCACTCGTGCTAAATGCAGACTCAAAAGCAACCGTCGATACCGGAATAGCTAACAGATCCCTAGCCATGGCTTGTAAAATTGGATACTTGGGTTGATGTGATTTCCACCAATTCAAGACATCAAATCCCGCAGATTTTGGCAAGGCAGCTTCCGACAAATAATGATTCAATTCCAATTTTGCAGTATCAATTGTCCTACTTCTCTTCGACTCCCTAAGCATATAGACATCATACTTTGATAGTGACTCTTCTTCAATGGAACTTAATTGGGAAGAAGAGTCGCCAATACCCTCCATCATTGAACTAGGACTTTGATACTCCTTAAGCAATTTATAACAAAGTGCACGAACTTTCTCAACTTCTTCCTTGTAAGTTGTTGGAAACAATAATTTAAAGTAAAACTCCAACACATTGATCTTGTACCTAGGATCCAACACAGCAGAAACCCCAACAACACCATGTACCACAGACCAATACTTGTCAAAATTTTCCATCATTCTTTTGGCCATTTCCCTAATCACCTGATTCTCAGAATGGAGCCAATCTCTCAATTCAAGTCTAATCTCACATATATTTGGAAAGCATTGATTAGTTGTGGGGTATTTAGTTCCAAAAAACAACTCTGTCACCTTAAAAAAAAAATTCAGCTTCTGACAAACATCTTTAGCAAACCCCAACTCACGTTCACTCGGCAAAGACTGATATTGAGCATCCCGTTTGCTTAAGCGAATGAACACATCCTTATAAAGTAGGGTTGTTTGAAGCATCAAGAATGTTGAATTCCACCTAGTCGCACAATCAAGTCCTAACAAACTAACAGACTGGAGGGGCTAGGCCGCCATCTCAACTCAGCAAACAGAATATGCGAGGGGTTATGCCACTACCTCGGCTAAGCAATGCAATCAAATAAAACTAACTATACTAACTAAAAACAAACTCAATATTTAGCCTGGCTTCGTTACACCACAGGTTTGGCATAAAACCAGGTTAGAGGTATCCACCAAGCTAAATACGAGCTACTAACACATAAACTACTAGAGATTGGGTAGTCAATGACTCACTGTTCACCTTCAGAGAGCGAGAGAGAGAATGGATTCTGGAATGTTGGAAGGGCACTTGCTGGATTGAAAACAGCTACCACAAAACAAGCTTTATGCAAACCACACCAACAAGCTTTATGCAAACTGTTTCTACACAGTAATTAACAAAACAAAGTCAGAGGAATGTCAACTTGCAAATTTAAATAGCATATTGAAAAGGTTATCGCACTGACTTTTCTCCCCAACAAAACACAGTAGGCATTTTTTTTTCCCTGTACAGAAATAGAAATCAATAACTAAATCTGTTCGCACACTATAATATGAGTTCTAAAAACAAAACCAGTCTCTTCTTCTTTTTTTTCATCCCAAAGAAATCTATTCATTGATGTACCGACAATACGAGATGGGAAAACTCCATTACTGATCCAAGAACAGTAACCTAACTTTTGAAAAGTTAATTTGGAAAACCCAATCAAAATTCTAAACATCCTCTGCCAAGATATCCAAAATTCAGAACCAGGAAAACCACAGGCTATAAAACCAAGATATCCATTACTGTTCTTGATAACCACAGGCTATAAAACCTGTTCGTTTACTCGCAAAATCTGAATCTGATCACGTCAAAAAATTCCAAAACGAGGAACGCGTGAACATGTTTGCCGGATACCGTGATAAGTCAGTAGAGTGGTTTAAAAAACGTATAACCAAGTAAGCAATTAACAGGAAACTCGTCCACTGATCCGAGACTTTCTGTTCGAGGTAAGAGGCTAAGAGCTCTAGTTGTTCCAGTCTTGGATCGGAGTTGTAAACTGATGAGAGAGAGGGAGAGAAAGATTACCTTGGAGAAATGGAGGGTCTTGAACCGATTTGAATCAACTGATCTGGGTTTCTTGAATCAACTGTTCGACGCAATGATCGAGCATCAGAGACGGCCGACTGGAAACCTGTTCGACGCAAAGAATAACAAGTGAGAGTTGAGAGAGAGAGAGAGAGAGAGATAAGATCTATGGAAGTCGCCGCCTCCCTCACCGAGGTCTGAGAAGTGGGTGAGTGAGAAGTGAAAAATTAGACTGGAGTTTTGGAAAACCCTAAAACGTATGGGTATATATATAGGAAGGGGTATTTTTGTAATTTTCTACTACTTCGGTTCGGGGTTCGGTTCGTGTATCTGCTGAACCAGAACCGAACCGAAACCCGTTCGGGTATCCTCTATGCCAACCATACCTGTACCCACGGGGAAAATTTCGGTTATGGTTCGGGGTTAATTTCGGTTATCGGTTCGGGTACCCATCGGTTCGGTTCGAATTGCCATCCCATGGTAATTTCGCAAAGTGAAACAATATATGGCATACCTTTGACCTTAGTCCTAACTTGTCTTCAAATATCTTTAGGAAGGAATTCCTATAAAGTTCTATTCTTTTACTTGGGTAGTTGGATTTTGTGATGTTTTGAGTTATCTTCTGTTTCTAATACCTAGTGTTTGCATGATGACTTTGGCAGGAGGTCCATTATAATCAGCATGGTTTGTTGCTTTTAGAGGGCCAGGGGATTTATCGATTAGGTGATAGCTGGTAAGAATTTCATTAACTAGTTGTGACTGCATGAAAGTTAATAGTCTCTTGTACTACTAATTCCCTGTGTTACACGGATCCGTGATTTTGGCCGACGTACCCGTGTCGACACGACACGACACGGACACGGGTACGGGATCCCTTACCGGATTCGCCCAAAAAATCTGGACACGTTAGCCAGAAGAAGAAGAAGGGGAGAGAGAGGAGAGAGGGAGAACCTGTCGATCGGAGAGTCACAAAGACGGAGAAGATTGTCTTCGTGGTCGTCGCCTCGTCGGAGAAGGAGCGTCGTCGTCGTCGCCGGTGGTAGCAGCAGCTGCTTCAACAAGAACAAGAGGAGGAGGAAGAAGAAGAATACGAAGAGAGAGAGAGAGGGGTATCGACGTCGTCTTGGTCTTCATCGTATGAGAGAGAGAGAGAGAGAGAGCTGCGGCGGCAGCATCAGCAGAAGAAGATGATCTGATTTTAGGTTAGAAACCGTATTAGTATAAAAAATAAACTATAATTACAGTATAACCCTTCTACTTTAATAATAATACATTATGGCCCCTAAATTGTAAGAATAATACAATTTAACCCTATAATTTGAGGAAATTACTTTTTTTTTTGCAAAGAAAATATATTTTTTATGAGATAATTTTCGTATATTTATATAGAAAATATAAATATTTTTATACATATATAAATATTCAGCGGATCCCCGCACCCGTATCCAAATTCGGATACATATCCCCGAATCCTCTTTTTTTAGCTTTGACGTGTCTGACCCTTAGATATGTACCCAAATCCGATTCGCGTACCCGTGTCCGTGTAACATAGCTAATTCCATTAGAACTTCTGAAACAAATAGACAAAATAGTCCGTGTTGGTTCAGAGCACTATGCTTTAAGGCGTGTAGTTGGTCCCTCCCTTTGTCTTGCTTGCTTTTCTTGTTTCAGTTGTCCTTGGGCATAGTCAAGCCTCAAGTGAAACCTGAGCCCAACGCATGTGAAG
Source organism: Rhododendron griersonianum (assembly GCA_018127125.1). Lineage (NCBI taxonomy): Eukaryota > Viridiplantae > Streptophyta > Magnoliopsida > Ericales > Ericaceae > Rhododendron > Rhododendron griersonianum. Next base: position 20,206,317 of record CM030794.1, on the reverse strand, counting down.
AAGTCTTTTGAGTCCAACAAATGTGTATGGTAGATTTTTTATCTAATTAATTTTCTCTATTAGGAGTCTAATTTTCAGTAAACAATTGGGTTTTTATAAAATTGCTGATTTGAAGTTATGAAGCACGAAACTTCACTGGAGGTCATGTACCGGTGTTAGACACTTGTCGGACACCGATACTCTCCGGACACGTGTCCAACACAAATCAAAAGTGTCCGATTTCTTTCGGGACATTTTCCACTTGGACACTCTGGACCCTTTTAACACGTCAGGGCACGGTCGGGGGACTCTATAGGCACTCACAGGACACGTCATGGGTGCTAAATGAACTTATAGATTCTAGTTAAAGTTTAAAAAGTACGATTTATGTAGAGACCCGTAGATTTCTTTATTTAATTTTAATGTTTGTGCTTGAGGAAAAATAGGGGAAAATGGCGTGAATGTGAATGTGGAGGTTAAATGTGCAAAGGTTAGGAAAACATGGGTGTTAGTGTGATTTGGTGCATGTGTGTATATGTGTGTGCCAGGGGAAAATTTTCCCATTTGTTTTCCTCCCTCTCCATCTCTCGGTCTCTCCCTCTCTCTCGGCCCTCTCTCTCTCTCTAACTCTCACACTCCAACACCACAAAATGCATCGAACCCACCTTGATCCGCCGTAAGGTTTTCGATTTCAAGTGTTCTAGAGCTTGGAAATTCGTGGGTTTGAGCTCAGAGGAGGTGTTCTTGGTAGATTTCGGGTCTAGGAAAGCTAGGGCTTGCTCGGAGTTCGTGAGTTCGGCTTTGATCCTTGAGGTAAGGATTTCTCTCCTCCTTTATGTGTTTATGAGTTGATTTGATGTGTTTAAGAGTGTTTAAATGTCCGTATTTGTTGTTGGGAGAAATCTGTCGAGAACTAGAATTCGTGCGCTGAAAAATCAAGTCCTACCGGTAGGAGTTTGAAATCTACCGGTAGAAACGCTGTCCAGTAGTGTCACTTTTGTGAAATTTTGGTCTTCTACCGGTAGGTGATTAATGTCTACCGGTAGGTATTCAAAAATCTGTCTTTTTTGTGAAATTTTGGTCTTCTACCGGTAGACATTAATGTCTACCGGTAGGTATTGAAAAATCAGCATTTTTGGAAAAACTTTGAACGAGCATAACTTTTTCATCCGAACTCCGTTTTGGGCAAATTTTATATCGAAATTGATGTACGGAAGGTCTACTTTCTAACGGTGGTGGTCTCATAGTCTAATCCTAAACCAATAAAATGTTATGGCCAAAATAAGATCGGTTGTTATAAGATTTCATGTTAACTTTGGGGGTTAGGTTATGTTTGAACCTCACGATTGATTTAATACACTTCTAGGTCTTTGTGGTGGATACATTGGTATACATTTGGCATCCTTTTTCCTTTAGATTCACTTGAGTGAGATACGGATGCTCCTATGTTCGTTTAAGTATTTGAATGGTCTAACAAGGCTTTGGTGGTATGCCACTATGATTGGGAGAATGTTCGTTGACACGTAGGAGAAATTTGTGGTGCAAGGGGTGATTGTGTATTAGGATTTAAATGGGAGTACTCGAATGATGATGACTCACTCAGTTTATGAAATGGTAATGTGTGGTACAACTATTATTCGTTTCTATTGAACAATAAATTGAAAGGTGAAAGTGTTTCTAATTATTTGCATGCCGTTGAGCTATTGAAAGACTAGTTGATGCTTCGTGGTACAACCAATAGATTGGAGATGTGGGTGTGTGAGTTCCATGATGTCGAAATGGTTGATTCACTTATATTGGGTTGCTTTGATGTGTATGCATCGGTTGGGATATTTGTTGGACAAGTGTGCTACGATAAATGAGATATGCTTGTCAACCTACTGTGATATGAAAACTAGTAAGAATAATGATTGGTTGTGATTGAGGGAATAGACTCAGGGTGACCCTACGCTCGAGGGAAAAGACCTGAGGTGACCCAAGTTATTGTGATTGATGGAATAGACTCAGGGTGACCCTACGCTCGAGGGAAAAGACCTGAGGTGACCCAAGTTATTGTGATTGAGGGAATAGACTCAGGGTGACCCTAACGCTCGAGGGAAAAGATCTGAGGTGACCCAAGTTATGTGATGGAGGGAATAGACTCGGGGTGACCCTAACGCTCGAGGGAAAAGACCCGGGGTGACCCATGTGATTGTAACTAGTTAATGTTGAGAAAAACAATTGAAGTTCCTTAACTAAAAAGAAAGGAAAAGAAAAGGATTTTTTTTTAAAAAACAAAATTCTCTGGCGTTCTTGAGCGAATCAACGGATTCCGGTATTTGGGCACAAATCAACGGACTCCGGTATTCAAGCTCGAATCCAGAGAGCTTGATTTGTACTGGTTTTGTGTACCTCTACACCACTTTGCTATTAAAAAAAATGGATGGTTTTATATGGAAATGGTTTATTAACCAATAATGTGGGATTGAGACATAAATAGATGTTCGATGAAGGATAATGAACTTTGAACTTGAGTTGGTATTTCATAGACTTTCGGTCATTGGGTTCGTTGTCTTGATGCCGGTTTGGATGAAAGATGTGTATACGTGTGATTGTAAGTTACTCATGTTAGGTTGATGTTGAAGTGGAAAGTATGATAGTAAGGGTAAAGATGAGGGATTAAAATAGATAGTTACGGAGAAATTTGTTTGGTATGAATATTGGTAAGTCGGCACTAATAAGAAAGCGTGATGAAGGGGACACGAGGGAGGATACGATAAGCATTAACATGAGACTTAAGAGATTGAACCATGTAGCCTTGTGGATTCTTTGATGTTGTCGTGAGGTTTAGTTCGAAGAGTCTTAGTTTGCTTTACACTTCTCCTTCTCACACTTAGTGTGTATACTTAGATGAAACGTGGGTTAGTGAAGTGAAATAAGAAAGAGAAAATGATCGTTACGGATTCAGAACGTTTCTAAGTCATTGAAATGAGAAGGTAATAATAAGAGCCAATATTGATGATGGCAAATCAAGGTCTAGTTGAAAGGTGTATGTGCGTGGTTAATAAGGTTAATATGTATGAGATAGAATGTTGTGTAAGCTTTTGTATAAAAGTTGAGATTGAGTCACGTATAGCTCTTCTAGTCAAACTGTTATGATTTTATTAAAATGTTTTTTTTCTTTAGCACTCATCTTCCCATAAGCATATAGAGTTGTTAGAGATTTTCTTACTGGGCTAGTGTAGCTCAACAAAATCCTTCTTTTCAGGTTCAAATTCCGGTCAATAGCTCGCATACATCAAGTGCTTGGATGAAGAAGAATACTTTTTAGAAGCTGGATTCATTAGTTACTTAATCATTTTTTTGTAATGGTCCCACTTTAGTCAAAGATTGGCTTTGTAACTAAAAACTTATGAATTTCTTTGACCAAACCGATTGTAATCCAATAACTTGTTCGTATTTGTACTTAAATTTAATCTTGGGCCGGTGTGCCAAGTTGAACTTCGTTTAAATCTTGGGGACTTGTTTTGTGAATTGAACCGGTGGAAGACTCTTTTGGGTATTATCTATGTTATGCGAGAGGCTTTTATTTAAAATGGATTAATTATTTACGTTAAAAATCGAGGGCGTGACAACTTGGTATCAGAGCATAGGTTTAGAATACCTTAGGACCGTGGGGAGACACCTAGTCACATGGGTCTAGCGGTTGCATATGAGGCATGAATTGTGTATGCTTGTGTGAATAATTTTCATTTGTCTACGTGGCATTACGCTTATGTTTATGAAGGGTGGCGTGCTGTTGTCGATCCGTGCTGGGAGAAATTGGAGGTTTTATCTTCTAATTGTGTGGTTATTGTTGATAGTTTCCTTTCTTTGACCCTTATAGTAGTTGAAAAGTTATGTGCATTGCGAATGTGTGTATTTGTGGAAAGTCATGTATTGATGTGTGTTCTGTGAGTAATTAAAGATTGTTGGAAGTGCTAAGGCATTGTATTAAAGTGTGATGATCGATTTTAATGTGATTAACTTACATTGTCAAGTTTGAATAAGGTGCATCTAATATGTTTATAATAAGTAATATGTTGATTGTTAACAGTGATGGTATTTGACATATGTGAAACTTGTTTTCTTTTAAAACATTGAGGGTTTACTTCCGGATATTCAGTTTGAAGTACGGCTGGCCACCGCAACTTCGGGACTGAATGTCTAGAATAGAAACTCTTTGAACAAGATAAAGGAAAATGATTTACCTTTTGCAATGAAACTGGATCTCTTGGTTGATTTTAATGCTTTTAAACATGGAATCATTCTGTTATGAAGGGTGTGCATGTCTAAGTAGCTCTCAACTTGTTTTTGTCTTCTGTAAGTACGTGTTTTTGTATCCTAATAAGAATTGAGGACTACAAGGTGAGACGGTTAAACCCCTTTTGGAATTGGAGTGCTTTCTATTACTTTTATGAGATTAAATTGGTATGTGTGTTCTTGATACTTGGGGATGTAATGATATGACCGGATGATGTTAAGTGATTAACAAGAACTTGTGTGGGACTATGATGTAGTCTAATGTCACGTTGATACTCTACCATTGAAAGTGTTGGATTGAAGGGTCAAACCTTGAAGGGAACGCCTGTATACATCGTAATGCGATGGGGTTATTCTAATGCGAGAGTTTTAGTTTCAAAGGAAACGAGATAAGGAATATGTGTGGAAAAGGAAAGATGAAATAGAAAGAAGTACTCAGACTTTTCTTATTTCTGCTTTCTTGACTGATGTGTCTATTGCATATCTGAATTGTTGCATGACTGTGGCTGAATCATTAGTGTACAGGGTCAAGAGTGATTTGTAAGTACTAGACAGAATGACAATAAACAGACGTATGGTTAGATTATTTCTTTTGGATTGAACTCAAGGCAAAAGGGAGGAAGGAGATGGTAGTTTCCAAGAGGAATTGTTTGGTATGATTAGTAATTCACGCTTATTTGAGTTAAAGTGGGAGTGTTGGCGTCGTGTGAGGGAATGGTCTAGCCTAGAGCTAGGAATCGGTATATCTTTTAATGGAGAAATTGATGTGAATCCTAGACTTTTTTGTGATCATGTGATGAGGAGTAATGTGGTATCTTTAGTGAGAGTTTTTACGAAATAGTTAAGGTGAGGAAGAATTGGTGTGGAGAAAGGAAAACAAAGTTAGAAAGGAATCATGATTTACTTTCAGTATAATCAACGTAAGTTTCTCAAGTTTAGACATCGTGTCTATTGAATAGTAGTATAATTTTGGTCATAATGGTTTTGCGTATCCCCATTGAGATTGGGCAAGTTGAACTGTGGTTTATCAAATTTCGAGGACGAAATTTCTTTAAGGAGGGTAGAATGTAGAGACCCGTAGATTTCTTTATTTAATTTTAATGTTTGTGCTTGAGGAAAAATAGGGGAAAATGGCGTGAATGTGAATGTGGAGGTTAAATGTGCAAAGGTTAGGAAAACATGGGTGTTAGTGTGATTTGGTGCATGTGTGTATATGTGCGTGCCAGGGGAAAATTTTCCCATTTGTTTTCCTCCTTCTCCATCTCTCGGTCTCTCCCTCTCTCTCGGCCCTCTCTCTCTCTCTCTAACTCTCACACTCCAACACCACAAAATGCATCGAACCCACCTTGATCCGCCGTAAGGTTTTCGATTTCAAGTGTTCTAGAGCTTGGAAATTCGTGGGTTTGAGCTCAGAGGAGGTGTTCTTGGTAGATTTCGGGTCTAGGAAAGCTAGGGCTTGCTCGGAGTTCGTGAGTTCGGCTTTGATCCTTGAGGTAAGGATTTCTCTCCTCCTTTATGTGTTTATGAGTTGATTTGATGTGTTTAAGAGTGTTTAAATGTCCGTATTTGTTGTTGGGAGAAATCTGTCGAGAACTAGAATTCGTGCGCTGAAAAATCAAGTCCTACCGGTAGGAGTTTGAAATCTACCGGTAGAAACGCTGTCCAGTAGTGTCACTTTTGTGAAATTTTGGTCTTCTACCGGTAGGTGATTAATGTCTACCGGTAGGTATTCAAAAATCTGTCTTTTTTGTGAAATTTTGGTCTTCTACCGGTAGACATTAATGTCTACCGGTAGGTATTGAAAAATCAGCATTTTTGGAAAAACTTTGAACGAGCATAACTTTTTCATCCGAACTCCGTTTTGGGCAAATTTTATATCGAAATTGATGTACGGAAGGTCTACTTTCTAACGGTGGTGGTCTCATAGTCTAATCCTAAACCAATAAAATGTTATGGCCAAAATAAGATCGGTTGTTATAAGATTTCATGTTAACTTTGGGGGTTAGGTTATGTTTGAACCTCACGATTGATTTAATACACTTCTAGGTCTTTGTGGTGGATACATTGGTATACATTTGGCATCCTTTTTCCTTTAGATTCACTTGATTGAGATACGGATGCTCCTATGTTCGTTTAAGTATTTGAATGGTCTAACAAGGCTTTGGTGGTATGCCACTATGATTGGGAGAATGTTCGTTGACACGTAGGAGAAATTTGTGGTGCAAGGGGTGATTGTGTATTAGGATTTAAATGGGAGTACTCGAATGATGATGACTCACTCAGTTTATGAAATGGTAATGTGTGGTACAACTATTATTCGTTTCTATTGAACAATAAATTGAAAGGTGAAAGTGTTTCTAATTATTTGCATGCCGTTGAGCTATTGAAAGACTAGTTGATGCTTCGTGGTACAACCAATAGATTGGAGATGTGGGTGTGTGAGTTCCATGATGTCGAAATGGTTGATTCACTTATATTGGGTTGCTTTGATGTGTATGCATCGGTTGGGATATTTGTTGGACAAGTGTTCTACGATAAATGAGATATGCTTGTCAACCTACTGTGATATGAAAACTAGTAAGAATAATGATTGGTTGTGATTGAGGGAATAGACTCAGGGTGACCCTACGCTCGAGGGAAAAGACCTGAGGTGACCCAAGTTATTGTGATTGATGGAATAGACTCAGGGTGACCCTACGCTCGAGGGAAAAGACCTGAGGTGACCCAAGTTATTGTGATTGAGGGAATAGACTCAGGGTGACCCTACGCTCGAGGGAAAAGACCTGAGGTGACCCAAGTTATTGTGATTGAGGGAATAGACTCAGGGTGACCCTAACGCTCGAGGGGAAAGATCTGAGGTGACCCAAGTTATGTGATGGAGGGAATAGACTCGGGGTGACCCTAACGCTCGAGGGAAAAGACCCGGGGTGACCCATGTGATTGTAACTAGTTAATGTTGAGAAAAACAATTGAAGTTCCTTAACTAAAAAGAAAGGAAAAGAAAAGGTTTTTTTTTTAAAAAACAAAATTCTCTGGCGTTCTTGAGCGAATCAACGGATTCCGGTATTTGGGCACAAATCAACGGACTCCGGTATTCAAGCTCGAATCCAGAGAGCTTGATTTGTACTGGTTTTGTGTACCTCTACACCACTTTGCTATTAAAAAAAATGGATGGTTTTATATGGAAATGGTTTATTAACCAATAATGTGGGATTGAGACATAAATAGATGTTCGATGAAGGATAATGAACTTCGAACTTGAGTTGGTATTTCATAGACTTTCGGTCATTGGGTTCGTTGTCTTGATGCCGGTTTGGATGAAAGATGTGTATACGTGTGATTGTAAGTTACTCATGTTAGGTTGATGTTGAAGTGGAAAGTATGATAGTAAGGGTAAAGATGAGGGATTAAAATAGATAGTTACGGAGAAATTTGTTTGGTATGAATATTGGTAAGTCGGCACTAATAAGAAAGCGTGATGAAGGGGACACGAGGGAGGATACGATAAGCATTAACATGAGACTTAAGAGATTGAACCATGTAGCCTTGTGGATTCTTTGATGTTGTCGTGAGGTTTAGTTCGAAGAGTCTTAGTTTGCTTTACACTTCTCCTTCTCACACTTAGTGTGTATACTTAGATGAAACGTGGGTTAGTGAAGTGAAATAAGAAAGAGAAAATGATCGTTACGGATTCAGAACGTTTCTAAGTCATTGAAATGAGAAGGTAATAATAAGAGCCAATATTGATGATGGCAAATCAAGGTCTAGTTGAAAGGTGTATGTGCGTGGTTAATAAGGTTAATATGTATGAGATAGAATGTTGTGTAAGCTTTTGTATAAAAGTTGAGATTGAGTCACGTATAGCTCTTCTAGTCAAACTGTTATGATTTTATTAAAATGTTTTTTTTTCTTTAGCACTCATCTTTCCATAAGCATATAGAGTTGTTAGAGATTTTCTTACTGGGCTAGTGTAGCTCAACAAAATCCTTCTTTTCAGGTTCAAATTCCGGTCAATAGCTCGCATACATCAAGTGCTTGGATGAAGAAGAATACTTTTTAGAAGCTGGATTCATTAGTTACTTAATCATTTTTTTGTAATGGTCCCACTTTAGTCAAAGATTGGCTTTGTAACTAAAAACTTATGAATTTCTTTGACCAAACCGATTGTAATCCAATAACTTGTTCGTATTTGTACTTAAATTTAATCTTGGGCCGGTGTGCCAAGTTGAACTTCGTTTAAATCTTGGGGACTTGTTTTGTGAATTGAACCGGTGGAAGACTCTTTTGGGTATTATCTACGTTATGTGAGAGACTTTTATTTACAATGGATTATTTATTTATGTTGAAAATCGAGGGCGTGACAATTTAAGTCATTTAGCATATGATAATTATAATTAGAGCCTTATTTCTAAGTCTTTCCAAATCATAAAATTCATGATATTTATCTTATAATGTGTCCCCAACAAGTCATGTTCTCCAACTTGCTGAATTTACCTACTGGTGTCGGTATCGGTGTTGTGTCGGTGCTGCATAGTTTTGAAGTTATTTGGGATAAGGGTTGTGGTCCTTGTGTTGTGTGTGCCTTCATGCCCTTTCTCCCACACCTTCTGCATTACCTCGACTTCTTTTTTGGGCATGGTATTGCTTCTATGCCTTAATTTAATCTGGAACTTGAACAGTCTTCTGCTTGCTTTTTTGCTTTCATTTTGTCCCTGCTCATCTCAATCTGACCGCTGTGCTGACTGGCTGCTGTCATTTTGGGAGGATGGGGTATACTGTCTTCCGGGATTGCATCATTGTTGCTGACAACTCAAATTTTATGAGTTTGGTTAAAACATGAAGAGCAAGAATTATCATTAGGCTTCTCAATGATCTAGAATAACCAAACGAATCTTTTGCATTCCTTGAACAGGTACCCAGTTCAATCCGGTGATGCTATTTGGATGGCACCGTTTGTGCCTCAATGGTGGGTGATTTACCAATAACTTTCTTGCAGAAATCTCCAATTATAACCAAATTATTGAGTGGATACTGATGGACATTGTACATTTCAGGTACGCTGCTCTTGGTAAAACCAGGTCACGGTATCTCCTGTACAAAGATGTAAATAGGAACCCTCTGTAATCATCATCTGCTAATTGCTACGCCAATGGATTTTCGATTTTAGATCTCAATGGCTACAGCTTTTTTGGCTCCTGGGTTCTGTGGAATTACATTGGAAAAATAATAAAACAAACTCATGGATTCAATGCAGTAATCAGCCTAATACAAGAGAAAATATTTTCCGAAGTTGCTGCTTTTATTTGTTTAAAGAAAAATGCTGGATACAGGATAAAGAGGTAAAATATCTACTCAAGCTACGAAAATTCGATGAAAGATATGTTATGGAAAGCTAATGACGGCGATTTAGGGTATCTTATCGGTATTCTCTCATCTGGTTTTAGTTGAAGATGGGTATGCTTAAAATTTCTATGAGAGAGTATCTCTTATTCTAAGATCAGTTCCTAGTCTTCCAGCAAAAGTATATTTTAAGTAGACAACAAATTCATCATCCCTCCAGACCTAGATGGTTAGTGTATGATTTTATTCCTTCCATTATTTGATACTATTTTTTTTTTTTTACCTTTTTAGAAATTCTGTGCAGTTCGTTGTCAATTAGGCTTCTATGCAGGTTGAGTGGAAATTCTTAATGGTCATTTTGCACTAATAGCAGTCAAGGCAATATCTTCCTCCCTTGTGATGTGCATTATCTTCTATTCTACTGCTCTATTTTGTTGATAAATTCTTGAATATCCAAACGTGGGCTGTTGTTCTGAGTCACTCAGCAAAGTGTAGGTGACTCTCCAACTGCATAGATTTTCCAAAAGTGTGCAAGTACAGATGGGGGATGTAGGTAAAAACTTAAGCTGCGAAATACATACTACAGAACTCAGAATATCATTGATTAAGATGTCATTTTTAGACAATGGAGACTAGGAATTATATAGGGTTTTGTTTACATCATATGTTGTATGTGTGTAGTTCTTGGATTAGCTGGCATTTCTAATTAACTATGCTTACAGTAGGGATAGGGAGATATTCATGCCCATTATTCCTAGGCCACTAACTTCTTGTCACTATGCTCTTGGTAGGACTACTAGGTCTGATTACTTAAGCCAGTTTTGAGAGAGCGCTTGCGGATTCCCAGTGGACGGTACCTCTGCATTGTTGGGCATGCCTAAGCCCATTATCGTAAAATTGATACTAAACTAAGATGAATGCTAATGCTATGAGTTAATCTTTCTTGCTCACTAAACACACAAACACATGCAGACACTTGCAATGCTAAAATCATGCACATTCACAAACACCAACAGTTGCACACATATACACCTACACTACACACACTCACATGTTGTGTGGTATCACTCAGAATGTGTGCATCAATTAGTGTTATTTAGATGTAGATTTTATGCTATATGTAGGGTGTTCCTAGCATGGTGGCCTGGGCACCCTCAAACTTGCACATGCCTCTGCCCCTGACTATGCTCTCGATTGGAGGAGTCACATCTGTGACTAAGCCTGGTTTGATAAAGTGATTGTGGATTCTCAGTGTACGATACCTCTGCATGGTTGGACTCATCTAAGCCCCTTTTACATGAAATTGGTATATTCTTCTTTTTTTTTTGTGTGTCGGAAAGGAAAATTGATATATTCAAATGACTGCCATTGGTATGTCTTTCTTGTTCACTAGGATATAATATGTGGTGAAGGGGCATAGAATCTTGGAACCACTTTTAACACAAATCTTTGTTGTGGTTATCAGAAATCTAATTATCACTTAGAACTTGTGCGCCAACTTTCCAAGGCCAACACCCTTGCAGCCCAACAGTATCATCATTGTTCAATCGAATGGTTGATACGATTCCGCGTGGCTTCTGTTAGACCACCTAGTAATATATGGATTGATATATATATTCAAATGAATTGTGGGAAGAGAGCAACCAACAGGCCCATCGCCGTCCACCACTCCTTTTTTCTTTAAAGCTTTCTATTCACTTTGCTGGGATGCTTCCATATCATGTTTCTTATATGGGAATATATAAAATTATGTACTTCTGGCAAAGGTTTTTAATCTTTCCTTTTCTTTTTTTGTTTGGTCTCAAACGTGCAAATTTTTAATGTTATCATAACAAGTGGGCTAAAATGTCTCTAAATTCATGTCCGGTGCTCTGCTTCTTGGTCCATGAAATTCTGTGGATTTTATCTCTGAAATGTCTCTTTTTGGTCAAGAAATTCCCCCAGGATTTTATTGTGTTATTTTCCTGAATAAAGTACCAACTGCAGAAGAAAAGTGAGATTCCTATCGGCATTTGACGCTTATATATGCAAACAGTTGATTCTTCCTTAATATCCTTTCATTCATACGTTGTATTTTTCCTATGTTTCCTTGTATGGGACTTAGATATTGAATTTGGAGAAAGAAAAGGGAGGAAATATTGATAAGTATATTCAGCCATTTGGATGTAGGTGCCTTACGAGTTGTATGTTGCTATATAGTATATATACAAGTATTGTAATGTCTGCCGACCAAAATAGGTAGACGAAATAGCCTTTTATCCTTGAAGTGTAGCCTTCTAATTTTTAACCATCTGAACTTACTACTTGTGTTTGTTTGTGCTTCACCACGCGAGATAAAGGCCTTTGGAATTTTCTAAAAAAGAATTATTCTTTCTTTAAATTAATTTTCATGTGATTCTAAGGGAAGAAAAATATTTATGAATGTAAGAAAATACAAGATCAGATGAAGTCTTAAGCACTACTTGCAAATTAGGTTTTTGGCAATAGCAACATTTTGTGCACGATTCTCTTGTTTTATCATCGTCTCTTAGATTTGGAAATATATATTTAGCTGTTAGGGGTGCCGAATATATTAAGAATTGACGATGGAAAAAATCGGGGGCAAGAGAAAAAATATTGAGAGTGAGGGAGAGAGAAAGATACTATGAGCGGGGGCTTAGGGTTTGGTATAGTAGTAACACAATTCATACAATGGAATTCTCATTTGTTCGTAAATTCAACCGTGCAAACTCTATTACTCTTCTTCTCCGGCGTTTGCTTACTTTTGTTGTATGCTTAATTCCCTTGTGTTGGGTCGAAATCCCAACAATCCTTATATTTGGGATGTTTAATGTGAAGTTTGTAAAGCAAGTTGAGCCAGAATATGTACTATTGTGATTCATAAGGGTCTCTAAAATTATTCCCAAGAAGAATATTTGATCATTATAAATTAATAAGTCAGTTTCTTGGTCAAAGTAGGCTACTGCAGCATCATAACATAAAAAGTGCACCCAAAAGAAACCAAGGGCATCCGTTGGACTTAGTGAAGCTATTGTGCTAAAACATTGAGGTAGGGTGTGAAGCTATTGTGCTAAAACATAGAGGTAGTTGACCCTTAAAAGGTAGGACATCAGAGAACCTCATTGAGAATACTGACCAGTCATCCAAGAATAAGAAGTCTAAGAACTTTGTTGATTCAATTGATATTGTCAACGCAGTCATACTTAGAATTTGTATTTGACTTATATATAGTATCATCTTCAAACAATACTTATATCTTGTCGATTCAATACTTAGATCTTGCGTCCCGTGATAGCCTGTTCCAGTCCCCATCTTCTTTATTTGATCTAGATCTCCCTTGCAAAATTGCGATGCCAAGGCAACATAGAAAACTATAACGAAATTGATACAAAAAATTGGTAATTATATCAATACCCCCTTAAATTGTATATGATCCCCTATTACTCAACAATTATCAATTATGACCTCTTTTAATTTATTTTTTTCATGTGGCAATACTTCCCTTCTTATAAACCGTATGGCCCTTTCCCATTACAACTCTATCTCTCTCTCTAAAGATTTGTTTGGATGTTTAAAAAAGTCAAAAAAAATTCAAAGTGCCCACTAAAGATGCAACTATGTAGTAGGATCTCATCTCATCCACTTGACGCCTCGGCCGAAAGAGAGCGTCTTGGTTCGGCCAAGGCCAAGGCTCGGATAGAGAGTCTCACCTCGTCCTTCTCCTTTTGAGGCACCTCCTCTGACCGAGCGTCTTGGCTCGGCCACTCTCAGTGCCACGTCTCCCTCCTCCCCCCCCCCCTCGCGCGGGGAACGGTTACGCCAAGAGATAATGATTAGCACACATGAGAGTGCCAGCTCACGCCAAAGACGGTTATCCAGCCTTATTCCTGAAGTCACGATGACGCCAGCCGACCAATGCAAGGCATGTGCCTATACTTGGAGAGCAAGCAAAACAGACTCTATAGATACCAAGTGATGCAGCCCCACTCATACCCAAAACCCTAATCTCTTGCTTTGCCCTCTGCACATTCTCGCTCTCTCATCAGAGGGCCTTGCTGGGAACACCCCGGTCAGGTCTTAGTCGTGCATTCTCTTATGCAGGTTAGGGCAAGAAGGCTAGGCACCCACAAGATCTATCGAAGAGGAGCTCAGATTCAAGATCACGGGCCACACAATTGGTGAACCCGATGTGAAAGGCTTCTGATTCATGACGGCTCAAGATCTCTTCAACCACCTTCCTCTTCACAGCACAACGCCTTAATCTCGGCCACAATGGGCAGAGAACTGGTGGATGGTACCATCTCTGGTGTTATGGATCCCAGCGGAAACCCAATTCTTCAACCAACGGCAGGGCACATGTTAATCTCGATCTCTGCAAGCTCTGGGCTCTCTCCGGCTCAGGAAGACGTAACGACGGCCTACATTCGCCTGTTACAGCAACGGGATGACGAAAGGGACAATGAGTTGGCTGCCTTAAGGGTAGAGATGGCTCAAATGAAGCAACACATGGAAAACATTGCTCCCACAACCTTGAGATCTGCTGGTGGTCGGAGGCGGTGACAACTAACACCACCTCCGCCACCTCCTCCACCGCCGCAGAAACAGCCCCTGGAGACGGGTTACTGCGGTTCGGTGAAGGATCGTCTTGGTTTCACGCCTGTGGACGGTGATGCAAGGGAGTTGATTGTCTATAGGCAACCAACTTCCTCCGCAACATGTCGCTCAAGAAGCCACCATGCACTGAGTAGGTCTCGGGACACCGCCGATTCTTTTACAAGCACTCACTCAATCTATCGCGCGGAATACTCTCGTAGCACGGCATCTCATCACAACCAAGCCACGGTGGAGACAAGGTGCCATGTTTTCGAGCATCTTGGAGGAATTCCCCCTGAGAACTTAATAGCTGAAAGGAACGTTCGGTAAGACGGCAAGGGAGTCTGTGTCGAAATTCCGAATGATGGCCGAACAAATGAACCAAAAGCTCGGCACGACAGAGAAAAGTCCATTGATGGTCCTCCCTAAGCAGATATGGAGATGAAGGAGTAGGCACCACGAGAAATCCTCGGACAGGGACCCCAAAGACAGGGAGCACAAGAAGTCAAGAACAGATGGGCATGGCAAACCTCCATGCCCGGGTTTCGAACGGTAGTTGAAGGAGCTCGGCGTCTCACCCTTAACACCTCAGTGACCTCACATAATTACCGAGCCTCTGGAATCTACCTTCCATTTGCCAAAGTTCAATAAGTTTGATCCTAATACCTGCGAGGCCTACACACACTTAATCCACTTTCGGCAAACTCTCGCACTGTGTACCATAAAAAGATAAAGTTATGTGCAAAACATTCCCCTCAAGCCTTGGCCCCTTTGGACTCCAGTGGTTCAACAAATTGCCCGCTGGATCCATCCAGAACCTGGCCGAGCTTGAAAGGGCATTCAAAACCCGCTTTATCAAAAGTAACAAGACAGCCAAGGAGCCGGAGTCCCTATCCCAAATGAGGAAGCACCCGAACGAGACGCTCAGAAAATACTCCAAACATTATTGGCAACTTTTCAACGAAATCCCCGGGGTCGACGGCTATTGGGCCGCACGTTCCTTCAATAATGGATTGGAGTTCGGCAGCAAAATCTTGGACGAATTGGCAATCCGACCCCCACACAGCATGGACAAATTAATGTTGATCGTAGAGAGGTTTTGTGTTCTCAAGGAACTTTACGCTGACCGAGCTGCTCAGGGGATTCCCAACCCAACCGCTCCACTGCCGATAGCCACTCCTCAGCTGGCGGCACCAGTGCCCACCCCGCAATCCCAGCCAAAGCCAAAGAAGCACATGAACAACATTAAGGAAGGAAAGAAGCGCCAACCAAAGGCGCATTATTATGTGGCTGAAACAATGATTTTCAAGGAACCCATTTACTCTTTCCTAAAGGAGGTCATGCGGGAACCTTACTTCGAGTGGCCGACTGCCAAGCTCGACACGGACATGGGCCAGCCCGATCTAAACCCAAGGAAGCAATGTTGCTATCATAATGAGCTCAGCCATTATACGATGGCTTGCGCACCATACAAAGCATTATTGGAGCGTCTTGTGGCCCAGGGTCACTTGGACTAATACATTGACCGAGAAACACCCACCCGCTAGCCCACCGTTGTCATCCCGAACCCTAACGATCAACGGATTGTGATCCACGTTATCCATGGCCCGATAACAAAAAAATCCAAAGCTCAGATGCGTACCGAGCTCGATCAAGCTTCCACTTCTAAACAAGTGCTCTTGATTGGACTTGGGTCCAAACGACCGAGAACGGAGACTGCACCAAAATAGACAATCACTTCTACTAAGCGTGACCTTGAAAGGGTGCAAACCCCTCACACTGACGCACTAGTGGTTACAGTCCAAATTGCCACTCATGATGTTTGGCATGTACTTGTTAACCAAGATAGTTTGGCAGAGGTCATGTATTATGACCTCTTCAAGAAACTAGATCTCTCGGAATCCGCATTACAGCCCGCCAAAGTACCACTCATCGGATTCAATGGAGCTCCTGTTTGGCCGCTTGGTTGAGTGTTCCTACTTGTCGTCGTCGGCTCGATATGTTAAGCGTTGAATTTGTCGTCGTAAACATGCCGAGCCCGTACAACGCAATACTCGGTCGAAGCTGGCTCCACGGCATAAAAGTTATTGCCTTAACCTACCACCAAGTGGTCTGTTTCATCGGAGCCAATGGTCGGCAGGAGGACTTACGCGGCGACCAAGAAATGTTACGTCTCGGTCGTTCACAATGCCACTACTCCAAAGCAAGTCCAGTGGGTTGAAGTTCCCGACTTGGCAGTACTTGAAGATGTTGGCTAGCCCGCCGAAGAAAAAGCTATTGAAGACCTCGTCACCATGCCACTCAACGAGGACGGCTCTCGCTTCTTTCTGCTTGGATTCTCCCTCAATGAATCCGAGCGTGAGGAGATGTTTCAGTTCCTTAAACAAAACATAGAAGTATTCGCATGGACTCCCTACGAAATGCCAGGCGTGGATCCAAGCTTCATATGCCATAGCCTTAACATTAAAAAGGATCGAAAACATGTGATACAGAAGGCTAGACGCTCGGCTTCGGAGCATGCTGAGGCAGTAATTGAAGAAGTCAACCGAATCCTGGAAGCAAATGCAATTCAAGACGTCCAGTATCCCACATGGTTAGCAAAAACCGTCGTGGTGAAGAAAAAGAACGGAAAGTGGAGGGTTTGCGTCGATTACACTAACTTAAATGACGCCTACCCCAAAGACTGGTTTCCCCTGCCAAAAATCGACCAATTGGTGGATGCCACGGCTGGTCATGCTCGGCTCAGCTTCATGGATGCCTACCGTGGCTATCACCAGATTGCGATGGCCCCCAACAATATGGAGAAAACAACGTTCATAACTTCACGAGGAATCTACTGTTACTGAGTCATGCCCTTCGGGCTCAAGAATGTCGGCACAACATTCACTCGGGCTATCTGTAAAATGCTACACTCTCAGATCGGCCATACAGTTGAGGCATACATTGATGACTTGGTTGTCAAGAGTCAGAAGGAGTCTAATCGCCTCCGTGATTTGGCCGATGTATTTGAAATAATGAAGAAGCGCAAGCTCCGCCTGAATGCAGAAAAGTGTGCGTTCGACGTCAGAGCTAGGAAGTTTCTCGGACACCTCGTCACGAGGCGAGGAATTGAGGCCAACCCTCGTCAGATGTCGGTCGTCGCAAACCTCAAGCCTCCAAGAACAATTTGAGAAATTCAACAGCTGACTGGCATGGCAGCAGCATTGAACAGATTCATCAGTAAGTTGTCGAACAAATGCCACGTATTCTTCCAAGCCCTAAAAGGGAAGAGCTGATGAAGCTTCGAATGGACAGCAGACTGTGACACGGCTCTGACTAAACTCAAAGGCTACCTCAGTTTGGTTCCATTACTTGTCAAGCCTAAGGAGTTTGAGGAACTCTACTTATACCTGGCCGTTTATTCTCACGCTGTCAGTTCGGCCTTAGTTCAGCGAGAAGGTGCCGAGGACAAGCCGGTTTACTTCACTAGTACGACACTCTTGCCGGCACAAATAACACGCTATCTTCCACTTGAAAAACTGGCGCTCGCACTCATGTAGGCAGCACATAAGCTTTTGCCGTACTTTAAAATCTCATATCATCATTGTCCTTATGGAGCATCCCCTCAAAAGCCTCTTCCGAAAGGAAAACCTCTCGAATCGGGTGTCCAAGTGGGCCATCGAGCTTGCTAACTTTGACATCCGTTATGAACCACGGATGGCAATCAAAGGACAGGTCCTAACCGACTTTATTGCAGAGCTGACTCCCAAAGACACAAGCAAGCAAAACAATTCGGCACTGCCCCAACCCATCGCCAAACAACCCCAGGTCAACAAGACTTGGCATTTATTCCAAGGGGACACCTGGCACTTTCACGTAGATGGTGCCTCCAACAACTATGGCACAGGAGCCGGGATTGTCTTAGTTTTTCCTTGTGGGACTCTCCATGAGAGTGCTATCACCATAGACTTCTTAGCAATAAACAACGAGGCAGAGTATGAGACTCTTCTAGTTGGCCTACGCTCCGCCATCGCCATGCAAGTCGAAGACCTAGCCGTCTTCTACGACTCTCAACTCATTGTCAATTAAGTTCTCGGGAATTATGAAGCTCGGGACCCAAGAATGCTCAAGTACCAAGCGATGACATTTGAGTTGATCAAAAGCTTCAAGACATTCAAGATTAGCAAATTAGCCGAGAGCACAACTTACACGCCGACACACTCGCTGGCCTTGCTTCGGCATGCGCAATGTCAGAGTATCGAACGATCAACTTCGGCAATATTGAGAAACCAACCTTTGAAGCAGAACAAGAAGTGCTGAATGTGGAGCTTGGCCCAAACTGGATGGACGAGATTGTTGCATTCCTCAAAGATGACATTTTACCGACAGACAAAAAGGAAGCCTATCGGATTCGGAACAAGGCTGCCTACTACTGGCTATTCAAGAGTGGCCAGCTCTACAGAAAGTCTATCTCTGAGCCATACCTTCTGGTGGTCCATCCAACACAAGTACCAATTATCTCAACAGAACTCCACTCCGATAGTTGTGGCTGTCACTCCGGCGGCCGATCACTATGCCAGCGAGCGATGAGCCAGGGCTACTTTTGGAAAAACATGAAGAAGCACTGTGAAGAAGTCGTACGAAAGTGCCATCTATGCCAATTGTTTTCTCCTATTCCCAAGTAGCCTGCACAAAATCTATCTCCAATCACTAGTCCTTGGCCTTTCGCCCAATGGGGGCTTGACATTGTCGATAAGCTGCTGACAGCACCTGGTGGATTCAAGTACCTCATCACAGCAACGGACTACTTCTCCAAGTGGGTGGAAGCCGAGCCTTTGGTTACAATCACTGAAGTTGACGTTTGGCGTTTCGTCTGGAGAAACATTGTGACACAGTTCAGCGTTCCATATGCCATCGTCTCTGACAATTAATGGCACACAATTTGTTGGGAATGGCCTCAAAAGCCTTTGCGAAGAATTCAGGATCCGTTTCTTCAACTCTACTCCTGCTTACCCACAAGGTAACGGACAAAGCCAAGGCTACAAACAAGACAGTTTGCACTGGCATCAAGCGTCGGCTAAATTCAAAGAGAGGCAAATGGGCCGAGGAGCTACCTAGGGTCTTATGGGCTTACCGTTCCACCCCTCAGCGTTCCACTAGCAAGACACCGTTCTGTATGGTGTTCGGCATGGAAGCCGTGATCCCTCTCGAATCAAAATATCCTACCCTAAGGACCGAGCACTATTTATGGTGGATTATGTCAAAAGAACGATGTGGAGCAGGCAAGCCCGAGCCTGAGATTTCCGAGACCCTAGGCGGGGTTTAAAAATAGGGCCTCTCATTTTTCAGTATATTTATTAGTTGTTCAATATAGAAAACAAGCTAGCCTTGTGGTTCAGTGGTAAATTGGTTGAACTGCCTTTAAGTTCTGAAGGGCGTGGGTTCGAGACTCCAATGTGGTTTCACCAACATTTTTATGTTGTACAGATTCCCAAACTTTGGGGTAAAAAATGAAGCAGCCAAGAATCAAACTCAAGTTCCCATGCCCCATACACGCACATCTTACCACCAAGCTACAATACCTTCTTGTAAAATTATTCAAACATATAATATTTTTTATATTTTTTCATTTTGGGGGCCTTGTTATTTGGCTCAAAACGGGAGGCTCTAGGCGATCGCCTGATGCGCTTATGCCTAGGACCGGCCCTGAGCAGGTGCCATCGGAGCTCATGCCGAAATTTCCATGTATTGTTGGTATTCATGGAAAGGGAAAACCGAGGAAACATACATGGAAATTTCGCCAGTTATATAATGGTGACATTATTTGTGGGCTGCTGATTTTACCACTCCCTTTTTTGTTAACGCCACTCCCCTGCAAGTGTATTTTTGCACTAAAAATACACTTGCAGGGGAATGACGTTAACAAAAAAGAGAATGGCAAAATCATTTCCGATTGATTATGCCGAAAGAACGATCTTTATGGATGCTGACTGATTTTTTTATGTTCATGGATTGTGATTTCCAACTCCCATACTTTGGTTTCTTGGCCTTTTTGATCTTCCTTTTCTGACATACGGTTGAAATTCGCAGAAAAAGACATGTTGTTATATTGTTTTTGTACAAAAGATCCATTTTGTTTATATTAAACATAGATTTCCACGCTCAGGAAAGGCAAATGGAGATGAGTTTTTCATTGTTGTTTCAAGGCATGAGAGGGAGAAATCATTGGATATAGTAGCAAGTGGCTCATTGCACTACTATTTTATCATTTTGCATTGGTTTTGTACTAGCAATTGATTATATGATTCTTTCCACTGATGGCAGACCAACTTGTACAATGAACTGCTCTTTTTTTCCTACCTATTTGTGATAGTTCTCTCCTTTTGCCTAGTGTCATTTTCAGGGCTTGTGCCATTGTCGTTTGGGTGAAAATACTTTTCCATACCAAACCAAAACAAACCAGATCGAATCGAGCCTTAAATCCCACTCAATCGTGGTTGGATTCAAGTCATAAACGATCTAACGGAGTCTTTTATGTGTTGGCTATCAGCTACCCAACATGCAACCCTCCTTTATCCGGGCTCTTGGAACCAGTTATTTGACCTTACTTTTCCATGTCACATTTTATGTGCAATTGGTGCTTGCCATTACTTACCTTCATTTCTTTAAAAAAAAAAAAACCATCTGTTATTAACTTATTGGCAGTTCTCTTCTCTAGTAAGAACAAATCTAGAACTAACACAAGTTTCTGCTCCTTGTTGGATTTTCCTGCTTGGTGTGGTTGATTTAAAATCAACAAGAACACTTTTTACAACAGTCTTTTGATTTGCTAATTATGAGATTAATTTTCGATGATTTTTCTTGGAAGCTACCCGGTTATATAATCTGTCAAAAGATCTTCTTGGATTCTCGAAAAGAATTTCTACTGAAAACGATAAAACAATGACGAGCATTTATGTTTTCAGAAACAATTCCTAAAAATTGTTGTGGAAATTGTATTTCCCAAAATAGAAAAAGCACTGTTGGAAATTTATCAAATGGTTTTGTTTATCCATTTTGTTTGGTTGTGGATTTAGTACTGTACTTCAAAGTTGCAAAGCACAAGCAGAGTACTTCTTGATCCTACTTTCATTTTATATGACTAAACAAGCTGATGATCCTCATACTCATTGAACCCATGCATAGTACCAATTTTTAAAGTATTATAAAAAAGTAGTTCATGTAAAAATGGAATTGTTAGGCCTCTAATCTCAACTTTTCACCCATTTCCACCCATGATTAATGGCTTTTGCTTTTAATACATGAATTGGGTAATGAAGTTACAATCATTTCCTAACAAATGCATGATCAATATTTTCTCTATCTTTTAATCCCACCATGAGAGTCCCCCAACAACACTGAGGTGTGGAAACCATAATGGGTTTGACTTGAATTCCTATGGGTCCTAAAAAGATCTCTGACAGTGTATCAAAAGGGCACCTTTTACCTATGGAGGA
The DNA here is from genome assembly GCA_018127125.1 of Rhododendron griersonianum. Taxonomy (NCBI): domain Eukaryota; kingdom Viridiplantae; phylum Streptophyta; class Magnoliopsida; order Ericales; family Ericaceae; genus Rhododendron; species Rhododendron griersonianum. The sequence goes on along the minus strand of CM030794.1, from coordinate 20,184,649 downwards.
AAGAGCCATTTCAAGGAAAAAAAAGTGGTGTTGTTCTTTGTCAATTGGAAGTACAATGATTTCATAGAGTGAGGAAATAAGGGGTCCCTAGTGTATTTCTTGCACAATCATCACTAAGAAGATAAGGAAGAAGAAAATGCATCCAAGAGGATAGAGTTTAATTACCCTAGCCTAATTTTATGCTTTGCTCATGGCAGGGGTGTTGATTAGCCCCCTTCTCCCATAAATCTTTTTATCTTCATTTATAACTCATTTCCTAATCATACTCCAAGAGTATCAAACTAAGTCTTGTGCCATAATTAAGTGGAGTAGACTACATAAACTTTATTTTGTCATCCTGATGATGTGTTGGAATGTGACAGAGCTTTTTACGTGCTCTCTACTAGGTTACCTAACACAATTATCCTCCTTTCTTTGGACATGGGACGGACTACGCTCACTCAAGGAGTAGTGTGAGCCATTAGGGAATTGCATTATTAGGTAAATCTTATGTCTCACCCTAAGCATCTAACTGTAGTCTAGTTCTATATGTCTTATGCATGTTGCAAAGCAACTGATGATTTTGTCAAAGAAGAAAAAGGGACAAAAAGAAGTGGATGGTGACATTTGTTTTGTATAGTTTGGGAGTTACTTACAGTGAAGATATTGAAGAAATTCGACCTATTATGTTTTAAAAAAATCACTTTTTGTCTTGATGGTTCGGTAGTCGCCTCATCAGACACGTCGGGAGCACGAACATGCCAGAGACACACAGGAACTCATATTCGACATGCCAAGGGGCACATTCAAATTTATGATAAAATCTTAACTAATCATGTCTAGGACATGTGAACTGAGACATTTATGGGGAACATGAATTGGTGTCACTTCCTAATACGAAAGACTTATTTTAAAGATAAAAAACATAACAATTAAACTTCTCACTCGTGGTTCTTCTTTTTATGGATCATCTCTTAATTAAACGTATATTTATCTAATATTTGTCATGCCTCCTCAGTGTCCATGTCCCATTAATAGTGAATTGTCATGTCACGTGTCTATGTCTATGTCCATATCTTTGTCCTTGTCCATGTTTCTTACGTTTTTGCTGTAGGGAATGTGTAAAATTGCAGTTTGTCTAGCACTTTAGCGGTACCATAAGGTCATGGTAAAAGATGTGCTTGAGTGAGACATGGCTTGGGGACATTTCCAAATATTAAGTACTTATGGCTTGGTGACATTTTCTGTGTACCCTATGTGTCCATGTCCCCATTTGTTTTAAATTATCATGCTACGTGTCCGTATTCGTGTTTCTTAACTTTTCGCTGTAGGGGGAGTGTGAACTTGTGGTTTGTCACCATAAGGTCATGGTAAAGGATGTGCTTAAAAGCAACTCATCTAAGTGCTAACATTGTTAGTAAATATGATCTCTATTTAATTCAATAAGCTTAAAAGGCACTTTGTAATTAATTAGGATTATTTTGTTGATACTTGACCAAAAGAGGCATTTTGTTCCTCCATTGGTGATTCTGTTCATGTTCTTCTTTCCACCTTTTCGTTTCTGTACATATTTATTTTGTCTCTCTTGTCAAACAAAAACACTGCACTTTTTGAACATGAGGGGTTCCTTTGGCATTAGAAAATTACAAATAAAGAGATAGTGAGAGAAAAATCATCTATAACTAATGGGGGGAGAGGTGAGGAATGAGGTCAATGGAAATTTAGGTGCCCCACTTAGGAAAATCAAAAGCAAAAGACCAAATTAATGCTTTAATTTAAAGCTACTAGCCTTCTGAGTGCAACTTAACTACCAATCACATTGAAAAGTTGTCAAAATGCCACTCCCCTTTTGCTTTCCTTATTATAATTATATATGTGGATATGCTTATTACTGTGTGATATGTTATAATAGCCCAATCTTAATTAGTGGCACCAAATCATGTGTCCAAGTCACAGTCATCTGTCTTTGTACCTTTGCAATGAATGTCCATAGATGCTTTAGTTTAAAGCTAGCTAATGCCTAACTCAAATTTGGACTTTGCCCAGAACAGTGCAATTTTGGGTATTGCCCTAAATCATAGCTAGTTGCAGAGCAAGTGCTAACTTATGGAAGCACATTTTTGTCTTAGGATGCAGCTTCTCTGCAGTCCCACGTTTGGACTGAACAGTGCAATTTTGAGAACGAGATCGTTCGGTCTCCTTTGTTTTTTGGAAATCAAACGTACGTACAGATTTCTCCCTCACTCAGAATCCCAAAATTGGAGTCATGCAAAAAATTTAGCCCCGTATCAAATGAGATGTTAGTTTTTTCAATAGGTAAACAAGATGCGGACCTTTGATGGTCTGGTAATGCAGCTAGTTTCTGTGAAGGGTGGCCCTAATGCCACGACTAACTTCTTTAGTGCCACGACCTTTCCTTTTGTCTTGATAGTTTTGCCCCCAACTTGTTCCAGTTGTCTTTTACTTTTCGTCGTTTTTCCTCGTGTTCATGTACATACCCGCTCCACTACTCGTATACTTTCCTCTTTTTCATTTATCTTCTTCTCTTTTAGTCGTTTGAATCTGCTTTACAATCATCCATCCACTTCACAACCATCCCAGAATCTGGAATTCTGAATCCGGATCCAACCTCCTCGCCGGTTGACGTCCAGATGTTATCAAGACCCTTTTCCGGTGTTGACGACTCGACAATGACTGTGAAATCTACCAGATTGTAGTCACTGATCTTGGAATTGAGCATTATCTTCGTTTCCATCGATTGATTTCCGTATTGCTTTTATGTATGTTTATGAAACACTTGGAATAGAGAAGAGAAAAAATGCATCAGTGGGTTGTGTTTTTCTCCTCTCTCTCTTTTACTCCTTTATGATTTCAAGTTTGCTGCATGCTATTATCTCTATTCATGTTCACTGGGAATGACGAAAGTAGTAAAGAAGATGTTGTGGCAGTAAAAGAAACTGTCGTGGCCTTATCATTTCTCCTGTGAAATTTAGTTCTCTCTCAGAACTTGAGCAATTTTTGTGTGTGGTAGTAGTAATTATAATGTCCTCATTAAATATCCGTAACAGCAAAAAGGGGAAAAATCGTTTACCATAACCAAACACATGCGTACAATATCAAAAATTAAATAATGCTACCCACAAATGTTATAACAACACCATAAATTGGCATTATCTTACCACAATGAGATATACCAATTTTTTTTTGACTCGTATGATATTCCGTAACAAAATCAAAATATGTTGTATCAGAATCAACAATTGTTATACCAAAGCCAAAAATATTTGTAAAATGCCACAAAGAAACAACCCGCTAATAAGAGCATCCGCATCAGGATTGGTACTTCACCCTTTAAACTATAATAACGAGCAAAATACCATAAATTCATAAATAGGGTTGTTTCAGACTCAGCTCTTGGCTCTTTATTATGAAAAATCTATAACTTTGCTACAGTCACTAGTTTAATTAAACTAGCCACTATTTACTGACAATACCACTAATTATTTTCAATTCCCGCCACATTATTTTTTCAAATTTTAAAATTTCCACCATATTATCTTCATTTTCGATTCCTTTCAAACTATTTTTTTCAAATTCTAATTTGTCCCTACACAATACCTCAATAATTTAAACTAAAAATGAAGTTCTAGCTCATCTCAAAATATTAGTCTAAATTAAATTTTTTCTCTACAAAATTTAATTCAAAAAATCAAAATTTTTTCAATTTTTCGTGGAAAAATATTGAGAGATAACTAAAACAAATAATTATACAACTGTCTCAACATACGGATATTCAGGGCGGTGCGCTTAACAATTGGCACTATATATTTGACAGACGGATCGGTGCCAAACTTTCACCCTATGCATGAAGCATTTCAAGTTTGCTGCATGCTATTATCTCTATTCATGTTCACTGGGAATGACGAAAGTAGTAAGAAAAGAGCTAGGAAAGTAAGATTGAACAGAAAATCCCCGATATCTGTGAACTTGAAGGTGTCCCAGACTCCCAATTTGACAAAGGAGGGTATAATTGTGAATGTAAAGAAGATGTTGTGGCAGTAAAAGAAACTGTCTTTACGTAATATATATTAATAAATCATATGTACCAATAATGAAGTTGATAACTTATCGTTAGACACTTAATCAAATGAAAATATCATTTTATGATTGAATTCGGGTGCCGATGAAAGGGCTTTCTAAACCCAATCAAGCAAAAAATTTACGTGAATTATTTAATCAACAAGCATAACGAAATCAATGATTTTGATCGTTATTATTGTGTCGTGGTCACAAGTCTACCGTATATTCAGTTACAACAGAGAAATTAGTTTCATATAAAGTATATTGAATGTACATTGTTATCAAGTATATTTATAAAATGATCGATCATGGGATATCGACAAATATGTAGTCAAACGATATTTAACGTGTCCGAATGCATTAAAATCTATCGTTAATTGTGGTACGACATATTTTAGTCTTGCTACAGAATATTTGGATTAATTTCTTTTAGTACGACACATTGTGGTAAACAAATGCCAATTTTTGGTTTCGTCATAAGAGATTAGTTGATTTAATAAATGGGTGGTTCGGATCATTCACTTTTAAATCCAAGGGTTTAAAATCATGGTGTGTACGGTACACCCCTTAATATGGGGTGTGTACCATAGGACTACCCGTATGTGTATATTTTGACTTTAACATGCACAAAATGGATATAATTCACTTCAGCATTTTGATTGGTTTCAAATTGGTCTCTTTACCAATCAAACTCTCCGTCGACAAATCTTTTCTTGTGACTCTAATGATTTCATTTCAGAACCATCCTTGGCACATCGATACCCAGTAATTCAAGCATGCTCTAGAGATGTCAATCCGTAGAGCATAATCATCTAAGTAGACGATGACATCAAAAGTGGCCTAACGAAAGCGAAATACGAACTCTCGTGTGGTTGTGCCAACTGGAGAAGGAACAGATCAAAGACCACTTTTGGTCTCATCCCAATATTCTAGAGCGATGCATCGGTCCGCTCTCAATCACCGTGAAGAAAGATTTACCGGGACAGTAGCTAGTGATAATTACACAATCAAGAAAAGCTGGGCCTATCTTTGTTTGGCTGCTGAAATTACAATCTGGATTTGATTCGCCCCTTTTGACTTCGTGTCAAAGGAAAATGAAAGTTTAGACGAATTAGAAAGAGAAGAAAAGAAGAGAAAGGCGGCAAGATAAGCTTACGTGGTGCTGATGTTGTTTCACCAACATCTCCACTTGTGTTTGTATTCAAAATCTGATTCATTAAACTCTTAGTAACTGATAACTGCAAAATCTGATAGTAATCCTTTTCCCTTTTTTGAATAGAACTTATGTGTTGCACTGCTTGCTTGTAGTGGGCTGAATAACACGGTTCGGACAATTCGGTAAGCTCGCCCAAAGGTCATGTTTAACCCGTCATTCTATCAGTTCAAGCCGGACCACGGACCTCCCAAAGGTCATGTTTAACCCGTCATTCTATCAGTTCAACCCGGACCACGGACCGACTGACGAGGTCCACACAACGGTGTTTGGTGCTATCAATGCTGGACAAACAAGTCCTGACTACCGACTCACAGTGGTATCAACATCCTGTTTGGTTCGTATAGTGTGGTTCGGCCAGCTCATACATGCCAGCTCACCCATGTGCACCTAACCGCCTTGCTTCATACGTCAGTTGTGACGTCAGCCGGAATGGTTACCACACGAGCTAGGCATGAGCACGCGTGGGTGACAGCTCATGCACATTGGCAATAACCACCTTATCTAATACGCCAGCTGTGACGTCGGTCGAAGCAGTTGTCGAGCGTGATAATCACGTGCTTACTTGGAGAACAAGTCTTGGAGCTCTATACAAGGGAAGATGATCAACCTAAAGGGGTACGCCGTTCTCTCTAACCCTTAACGCTTTGGAGTGTCTTGCCGGTTGCCTCCGACGGTTTGGGCACTAACGGTGGGTGTCACTTGTGCAGGTCAGGACGACGGAGCTAGGCTAGATGGGTCTCTGAACTAGAGGCTCAGGTGAGAACTCACATTGAAATCACAACCCCACACTGCTTATGTGAAATGACACAAAGACCCTCAGATATAAGATGATCTAAGTACCTTTTTTGACTTAATTATGGAAAAGGGGATAGGCTCAAAACCAAAAGATGATCTAGAAACATCAAGGTATATGCCCTATGGAGCTGTATTTACTAGCTAGCTAGCTAGGCTGAAAAAGGGAACATTCAAGTAGATCAAGCCTGGATAATTTTAATCAAAGTAACATGATTTGATCTCGATTCATCGTTTGCATAAATCCAAGATGCTTAAAGTACTGGCTGCAAGTTGCTTTAATTCTGGATAGATTTCTGGAAACTATCTGCTTTTCTCATTTTCTTAGTTTATGGATTCCTAGAAACTATGTTCTCTATCAAGCTTCAGAATAACTTATCCTGAAGTAACCATAGTTATCATGAATCAGAAAACAAGAAGTCGAAAGTAATCTAATTCCTTCTAGTTTTGGAGAAATACTGAAAGGCTTCATTTAAAGCATTTTAGAGGGAAGGATAGTTTTATGATTTACACAGTTAGTCATGTCATGACATAGTATAATTTCGTCCATATAAAGGGGAGGATAGTGCATTAGGTAGTTGACAACCAGCATGTAAAAGACTCGTTAGATCTTTATGACATGAATCCGATTATGGATATTATGAGGTAGTTAGTCAACTTGGAGCAGTTCGTAGTTTATGAAGAGTGACTTCTTATAAGTCACAACTTGAAACAAAACTAACTTCTTTGATCTTTTGGCCAAAAATATATAAATCGGAAAATAAGTTCTTCTCAACTGCTTGCAAGGAGAAGACATTAACAAACCTGCATTTTCACTGAGTTTGTTATTTCTTAAAAAATTGACTACTGCTTCCCTCGAACAGCACCTTGTATCCTAACTTCTGTTGCTGAGCTTTCCTTTTGTTGTATACAATTGCTTATAAAGGGGATAAAGATAAGTTCCCCCAATTTCAAAGAGTACTGCTTCACTCGAACATCCCCTTTATCACAACTTCTTTTAAGATTTAATAAGATTTTCTAAGCATTTTAGCTGCAACTCACCTATCCTTGGACTACCCTAGGATGAGCATGCTTAACTGTGAAGTTTCTATGCGCTTTGGCCCGCACTCCCAGCTTTAAAAGGCCTTGTACAAGTAAGAGAGATCTTTTCTTATAAATCATGACTTGCCCCCTCCCGTCCGGATGGAGCCTGCTATCTTGCAGTACTGCCGGCCACCGGAAAGCGAGGTATCACAGCAACCATATATGCAAAGTATTGTGAGGACTGAGGAGAAATATTTTTTTGCAAAGTACATTTGGGATGCCTGTCCCATCTTTTTAAATTTTATGAGGAAACTTCAAAAAAGATGAGGTCAATTAAAGTCCCTCTCTAGCTCTTTGTCTTACTAGCTAGCTGACTTCAAAATATTTGGACCTTTTTCCACCTTTCTGCGTGCTTCTCCAATATTAAAAGAACCCTTTGGAGTCTTGGGCCTCTCGAAAGCTATGTTTGTGGAGAGTGTGTGTTTGTGTGAAGGGCATTATGGTCCTTTTAACATAGACTCAAAAGTACCACTAGGTACCTTTCAATAAAGCTAAAGAAACCCATGGGGGAGCTTCTAAATGTACACCCCTTTATTTCACACGAGACCCACCTCCCATAATTTTAAGGTGTACTGAAATTAAATTGGCGCGAAATTAGTACTCCCACGGAGATTATCCTACAAGGCATTCTCTGTCCCTAAATCTCTCGTCTTTTAACTCGCACTACACTTTTACTTACGAGCAGGACTACGGTCACCGCATGCATTTCGCGGTGACCGTTCACCGCGCGTCTATTGGGATCCACTTCGGGCCCCAAAAAAATACAGAAAAATATTCATAAATTTTAAAATAATATTTCATGAGACCCTGTAAAAAATCAGCTCCAACGAATATCGGCAGATATGTTTTTTGAATTTGTAGGGACGAAACTGCAAAACTAAATAGTTTCGTTCCTACGAATTCCAAAAAACATACTTACTGATATCCGTTGGGGCTGATTTTTTACAGGGTCCCATGAAATATTATTTTAAAATTTATGAATATTTTTCTGTATTATTATGGGGCCCGGAGTGGGCCCCAATAGGCGCGCGGTAGACGGTCACCTCATTTTCATGCGGTGGACTTAGACTTTCCGTTTACGTACAGACACTACGCCCGCCGAACTCCCAAGCGGTGAGAGTTCACCGAATGGTCGCCCGACGTTGTTTTGGTGTTGAAACGGCAAAAACAAACCATTCTCTTCCTTGGTTTCATGGTTCTCTTAGGGCTCTTTAACGAGAGTCCTAGAGTTAAAAATTATTATGACTTTTTAGAATAAAATAACCAGAAAAATAAGATCTTTACGCCGGTTCAAACGGATTGAAAATTATAATAATTAATTTTTAACCATATTTTTAATATATAAATCATCTAACAAAATTAAGTGTTCCAATTTTCAATTCGTTTGAACCGGTGCAAAAATCTTATTTTCCTGATCATTTTATCCTAAAAGGTCATAGTTAATTTTTAGCTCTAGGGCTTTTGTTGAAAAGCCCTAAGAGAACCATAAAACCAAATGAAGAGAAATGTTTTATTTTTTCCGTTTCAACACCCAAAACGACGTCATACAGGTTGAAAGAGAGAGGTTCCAGCCTACGCAAAACCAAATGAAGAGAATGGTTTATTTTTGCCATTTCAATTTTGTTAGATGGTTTACTCCATATTAAAAAATATGGTACAAAAAATTAAGTGTTCTAATTTTCAATCTGTTTGAACCGGTGCAAAGATCTATTTTTCTGTTCATTTTATCCGAAAATGTCATAGTTAAATTTTAGCTCTAGGGCTTTCGTTGAAGAGCCCTAAGAGAACTATAAAACCAAAGGAAAAAAATCATTTATTTTTGCATTTCAACACCAAAACGACGTCGGCGGTACCATTCGGTGAACTCTCACCGCTTGGGAGTTCAGTGGGCGTAGCATTTTCCCACTATAATGACTACACTATAATGTACTGAGATATGAGCATCTCCAAAGTCACAAATTTCGAGACATAGTGTATGGCTGAGAATTCTACTGACATAGAAGGATGGATATATTTTGGAACAGAGGATCCGTGCCACGTTATCTATCACCCTTAGGAGAAAAAAAGATCTACCAATATATTCTCTCCCAATGCATATAAAACCTTCACCCTCAACCTTCTAATGGAAGCCAAAAAAATCTCTCTCTTTAATTCTCCACAAAAGATGGCTGCAGCCATTCAACCTCCGCCCCACACCACCATATTCTTCTCCACCTATCTTCACTCTCTCTCCCAAACCCCTCACCGACTCCGAAAGCGCATGTTAGCCACATGGACCCCAGACCAAGAGCTCAACCAAGTGAGGCTAAGGTCAGGTGCAGACATGAAGAGAAAACTGAATTGGTTAGATTTGGTTGCGCTTGGCATTGGAGGGATGCTTGGGGTCGGCGTTTTTGTCACCGCCGGCCACGTTGCTCTTAATATCTCTGGCCCTTCTGTCTTCATATCATTTGTCATTGCAGGTGTATCCGCGCTTCTTTCTTCCTTGTGTTACACTGAGTTCTCCATTGAGATTCCGGTGGCCGGAGGCGCCTTTAGCTATCTAAGAGTGACTTTTGGTATGCCTGTTGATGCCTAGAATTCTTTTCAGCTTCTTGGTTTTTCGTTTTGAGCACTGTTGTATTGGTCTAAAGTCGGTCCAAAGCCCGACCTAAGAAACCATTATTTCGTTCGATAGCGATGGGCCAACTTGTTGCCCTCCGATCGATAGTCATGACAACAGCTCAATCACTTTCGGCTATTTTTCCAATGCCGCAATTATTTTTCTCTGAGTACAAGCCGAAAGTCCGTGATCGGGCAAGCCTTTCATTTAAATAGTGGTGAGGTCCATTTTATCACCATCCAATCTAATGTAACTTTCAGTCTATCTTTCGGCATGAAAACCATATATTTTTCTCTCATTGGTTAGCGGTTAGAGTTTCCTTTGTCACCATCCAATACTTATGTAACACCTCAGTCGCTTGCGACTCGACTGATATTATGGTATGCATGATATATGAAATCTTGTGTTTTTTCGCAGGGGAATTTGTGGGTTATTTTGCCGGGGCAAACATATTAATGGAATATGTGTTGTCAAATGCGGCGGTGGCGAGGAGTTTCACGGAGTATCTGTGCTGTGCATTTGGAGTGAGTGATCCAAACTCATGGAGAGTTGAAGTGGATGGATTTGTGAAGGGTTACAGCATGTTGGATTTCCCAGCTGTTGCTCTTATTGCTCTTCTCACTCTATGCCTTTGTCGTAGGTGAATTCTAACTCTTGTTACTCTGAATACTCTTTCTTTTCTTTTTTTTTTTCCTTTCATTCAAAATAATTTTTACGCCTCGTTCATTCGTATCCTTTTAATTCTTTGCAATCAATCGGTCGCCATTTTACTAGTTAATTCGCAAACAAATTACTTTTTTGTATACAATTCTCAAATAGTATGATTCGGCTTTTTGTATCTATTTCACTCGAACTGAAATAGTCATCGTTTTGATTACGATATCGGTAATGATACTACCACATTATTCATGATGAGTTTTCTATGTAAAAATCCTATTTGTAGATCACTTTTCATTGTTCTCTTTTAACATTGGCAAGTGGATCTACTTATACGAGTGTGTGCGCGTGCGTGTATATACGTATGTATGTATTTTTGTCTTGGTATCTTATTCTTGTTTTGGTTTGGTTTTGGATTTGGAGTAAGTAGTAATAACAGTCATTGCATTTGATGGTTGTAGTAGTGGTTTTTTTTATTGCTTTAGTGGCTATGCACGACTAGTTATAGGCTTATAGCTAGGTCTATATATTGCTTGTTTTTTTGCTCGACTAGGTCTATTGCCTGTTACTTTTATTTTTTGTTTTGTTTCTTGGTTTCTACCTGCATGTTTGGCCTTTTGAGTCTAAGATTTGATTCATTTTCCTCATTTCATGATCTTTGGCTTCGCTCATTTAGTCGGCTACCGTAATTTCGTTTTTTAAGAAAACAAAAAGTCTAAAAAAGAATTTCAAAATTCTCTCATTTCTCTTTTTGAATGAATTTTTTTTCCCATTTCTGTTCAGTTCTACTTTCGTAGGAATGAAAAATAGTCCTTGGAAGAAATATTTGCAGTTCATATTATAAATCACCTAAACATTTGGTTTAGGTTTTATTTATAAAAAAAAAAAAAACAATATCAATTCAGAAGATCAACCGGACGACGAAGCCTTTATCTTTAAGCCAACAATTATTTGCTGTATGTCTTTGAAATCTGATAAGTGGCTTTATTTGGCTTAAAATGTTACTCATTTCTTGGTTTTGGATAGGGAGTGATCATTACAGTTTTACAGCTAATCAAGGCATATGATTGTTATCAACTGGTCATCATGAGCATCTTTTTGTTTTGTTTTTTTTGCTCGGCGTCATGATGAGCATCTTGACAATGTATACTATTTAATTGAATTTCTTGTTAATGGTATACGAAGTAATACTCTCTCTCTCTCTCTCTCTCTCTCTCTCTCTGTGCTATTACAGTACAAAGGAAAGCTCCATGTTGAACCTGATAATGACAGTGTTTCATGTGGTATTCTTTGGGTTTATTGTGATTGCTGGTTTCTACAATGGAAGTGTGGAAAACTTAGTAAAACCAGGAGGGTTGGCTCCTTTCGGAGTGAAGGGTGTTCTTGATGGAGCAGCTATAGTTTATTTCAGCTACATTGGGTATGACTCAGTTTCAACAATGGCAGAAGAGATCCAATACCCTTCAAAGAGCCTCCCAATGGGCATTGTTGGTTCTGTTGTCATTGTCTCTGCCTTATATTGCCTCATGGCTTTATCCCTGTGTGTGATGGTGCCTTATGACAAGGTGAGTCATCCAATTAAGCCCCCTCAAAACTGATTAATTAGTCTAGAATATGTAGTACGTAGGAGATGCCAAAAAGAGAAATAGTGCGACGAAAAGCCAGAGGTAGAACGTCGATCCGCCTTAGACCTTGCATAATCAGCATCAATGAAGCATAGAAGACCAGACAATCACATTGTGGTTGAATTCCATGAAGCACACATTATTCATTAAAGCTGTTAGTAGTAAACTCTCACGTTATTTCATGTTCCTCGGGAAATTACTCAATACCAACAACCACTGCAAACAAATAAAGTTGCCCTATGTTCGCATCTGACAATACCATACCATAATCGAAGCTCAGCCACCAGACTCGACATTGGGCGGGGATTGCTCCTAAGTGTAAGGGACCCACGTGAATCATATAACTCTTATGACTATTTGGGACAAAGCTCCCGAGGCCCAAAATCATTTTCTGTGTAGAGGCCAACTGGATAAAATAAAAGAAAGTGACAGACCCACAAGACTTATAGTTTAGTTTCGTTTATATAATAAAAAAAACTTTTTTGCCGAGCAAAAAAAAAAAAAAAACTTTTTAATTTACTTGAGGAATTTAAAACAAGACGCTGATATGAAACGTATTTACAACAAGCTAGTCATCGTTGGAATGTGACTCACATCAAACCAACGTTTGAACTTACATCCTATGCATAAATAATTTTATGCTTGGTTAAAGTTCTATCTCCTTAGTGAAATTTCCTAACCAAGAAGCTAAGCATGCACTGTTCAAATTGGAATATTTATGTGTCATACAGATTTCAGATAAAGCATCATTCTCCATGGCTTTCCAAAACATGGGATGGAAATGGGCAAGCAATGTGGTGGGAGCTGGGGCAAGCCTTGGAATTGTGGCTTCTCTACTGGTGGCCATGCTTGGGCAAGCTAGGTATCTTTGTGTCATTGGAAGGGCAAGGCTTGTGCCTTCCTGGTTAGCCAAAGTCCATCCTTCAACTGGCACCCCATTTAATGCAACTCTTTTCTTAGGTAAGTAAAGTACTACTACATATAGTACTTTTTAGCTGCCATTAATTAATTTGTGCAATGCATGCACTTAAACTCTTCTTGTCTTTCTCTATTAGTCAAAACAAGATAGGCAACCCCCTCTCAAATAATCGCAATGCCAGTAATTTCTTGTGCCAGATTAGTAATACTTCTTATCCGAAGGAAAAATAATAACAATAAAACTATGGGTACACCAAATGCACACTGCATTGTGTGGGACCTACCTTGAAGTCCCACACAAATGATCGGAGTTGCTCAACTTATTTTAAATGTATTTTTAAGGATCCTTGTAAAAAATCAATCAGTTCAGTCGAATATTGGTTTTAATCAGTTCTTTGCTCAATTTCTTGTTAAAAACATATTTTAAACAAATTAAACGGCTCTGATTATTTCTGTGGAACTTTGAGATGGGTCTCACACAACACATACGGTGTGCAAATGGTGTACCCATAGAAGGACTCAAATAATAAATAGTGCCAACATACCAATGACTGAATTACAATGCCAGTTTTGAGCAAATTAGCAATGCTTTCGCTTTTACCTAAAAAAATTCTAAAAATTAATTAGGAGGGGTCCCAAATTTATGGATTTTTTCATTGATCATTGGACCCAAAATTTATGTAGTTGTATTCATAGAATATAAGTCTACAAAATTAAATTCATTCGAATTGTGTCCCTCAAATAAGAGAGCCCAAACAGAAGAACTAAGAAAAGGCGCCCAAACTGAGTAAAAAGAGAATATATGACCCAGATTTGCACAAAATGATTGCTACTCCCCCTGTCTTTTTGAAGAGACCCTACGAAAAGATATACAATTTTTTGATAAAATAAGGTAATTCTGTGCATAATTTTTAAAAAATTTCTTTGCACTAATTAAATATCTCAATTAGTTATTTAAATTGGTGCAAACAAAAATTAAAAACAGTGCACAAAAGTACGGGGCGAATGGAGTAGTACTTTTACTTTTTGAAATCGACTTATCTTATTTTCTTTTGCTTATGAAATTTGTAACGGGCATCTATTTTTAGATTTGCTTTGGACCCCGTAAAGTCAAGGCTGACTCTACTCACTTAATGTAGTAATATTGTCATACAAGTATTGACATGACATTGTAGCAGGTTAACAATCACACTGCTAAAACTACGAAACTCATAGTAATATCTTTCAACCAAATCGAACCACATCAAGTTACAATCAATTGAAATCGGCTACATGAAATCGTTTTCTTCATTTGCACAATATAAAAGAAATTGATCAAGTATATACATTACCAAATTAACTTGGGGTGATGAGAATATTATTTGCTTTATATAAGCTCTTAAGACCAAAATGTTCAAAATTAAATACTCATCTTTTTATATCTCAATCACCCATCGTTCTCGGAAACTATTCGTGGAAGATAAAATCCTCATCGTTCCCATATCTTGTTTACGATTTTTAATTTTCTATTTTCAAATATGAAAGAAAAGAATCATGAATTCTTTATAATTCACCTCATAAACATTTGTGTAGGGGTTTGCACGGCATCAATAGCACTCTTCACAGACCTGGAAATAGTGTTTGAAATGATCTCCATCAGCACCCTCCTCGTCTTCTACTTAGTGGCAAACGCTCTCATTTACCGGCGCTACGTCATCACCACCACCAACCACCCACTCCCAACCCTCCTCTTCCTCTTCCTCCTCTCCACCTCCTCTCTCGGCTTCTCCTTATCATGGAAGCTCAGCCACAAGTACTACTGGTGGGGCCTAGCAACATTCGGCGGCTTTACTATCGCCACCACCTCCTTCTTCCACTACATGGTCCATTTCCACAGCCGCCACCTACATCAATCTCCGGCGTCCAAGTGGTCGGTGCCTCTCATGCCGTGGCCGGCCGCCGCGTCGATTTTCCTTAATGTTTTCCTTATGACTAGCTTAAAGAGGTTGGCTTTCCAGAGATTTGGGGTGTGGGCTTGTTTGATAACTTTGTTTTATGTGTTGTATGGTGTTCACTCCACATACCAAGCAGAAGAAGTGGATGATGAGGTTGGTGGTGATATTGGAATCAACCATACAAACTCATCGACCCCACAAGTACTTACTAAGGTTGATATACAAGTGCTTTCATGAATAAAAAGGAGTTGTTATGTCCTTCTTCCTATGGAATTTTTCTTCCATGCCCCCGAGTGGTAGGAGGCATGAATGCCCTGTAAATATGACCTTTAGATTGAAATTAAACAGGTAAATCTCAACCATTAGATCAAAAGCACCTACAAAAATGAGCTGGTTTTTTTTATTTTTCGGGAAAAAATTAAAGTTCTACTTACTGCACAAACTGACTTTACATATCATTTATAATCACACTTATCACAATGTATATCAGGGGCGCAACTATTAAGGGAGGGTAGGTGGCACGTGCCAACCTTGTTTAAAAAATATCCAAAAAAAAATTTACTTAGAAACCTTTAAATAAAAAAAAATAGGAACATACAACAAATTATAGTTCTTGCTACAAAAATAATTTCTACAAAATGAATTTTGTCACAATATGTTCACTTGTTATGACAAAATCTCATTTTGTAGCATCAAGCCGTAGAAGGTAGAGTTATCGTGACAAAATCGATTTCGCTGCAACAATTTGTCGCAGCAAGTATGGCGGGAAACTTTCTTGCCGCCGGGAATTGGATCTTGTCATGTAATAATTTTGTCACTATAAGTTTGTCACAACAAAGGTTTATTTTTGAAATATCGTGATGAAAACGTTTGTCACAAAAAGAAATTATTCTTCCTACAATTTATTTTGTTGTAAAAGGTTTGGAATTGTACATATAGGTAAAAAAAAAACTTTATAGCAACTAGTGTAGGTTCTTACAACGAAATTATTCGTCACAATAGTTTATACATATTGTGACAAAATCTCATTTGTGGCAACAAGATTAAAAGGGAGAGCTATGGTGACACTAATTTTGTACGTCATGATACACTCACTACAAGAGGTCTACACTAGCACTTTTTTTTACCAACGGTTCGAAAAAAAAAACCGCTACAACAAGAGGTCTACGCTAGCACTTTTTCTAGTCGCTGCTAGAATGTGTCTTTCCTGGCGGCCCAAGCAAAAATGCAGAAATAGACCAACTATTTCTCTACGGCCCAAAAAAAAAAGTTGGAATTGACCAGGCATTACCAGTGGCTCAAAAAAAGCACTAGAATAGACCCTGCATTTCCCAGCAGCCCAGGAAAAGCACTAGCACTGGAATTGACCAAAGAAAAAGCAAGTGTTGCCCAAACAATGTCTAATTATATTATATAATATATATATACTAATATTCTTCGACACGATTGTTTAGCGAATCTTAATAAGACAAAACTATTTTAACATTCGAGGCTGTTGTTTTCATTGTGCTTATTGATTAAATCATTATTGTAAAAATTTGACTTGATTAGATTTAGAAAGCGTCTTGATTGGGACGCAATTTGGCTTTTGGATGATAGTTATCGTCCAATCAAATGTGTAGCAATACTCGATCAACTTCATTATTGGTACGATTGATGAACTTCGTAATAAGTAAAAGATAGACGGTTCGGATCGAAAAATAAAGACTCTGGTGGGGGTTGGGTCTTGCAATATAATATTTTAATGCCTCGGGATGCATCAAATATTGTCCGATCAGACAGTCGCGTGATATCCGATGATCTCCGATTTTGGCGACATTGATGGGATCAGTGAGATGTGAAATTCTAATGGTTCAGATCGAACACTGTAAACTTGAGTTGGTAATGACCTTTAAATTCTATCCGTTCAATGTAATTGTTAACAAACTAAGTCTTGTGTTGTACTTGAACGTACGGTAGCCATCTGACTGCGACACAACTACGATGATCTAGACCGTTGATTCTGTTTTTCTTTTTGATTACATCATTCTCGTAAAAAATTGGTGCATTGTCTATTTTGTCCCTTAAAATAGATTCCATTTTGAAAAGTAAGTGAGTAAAAGTGTAATGATGATGGGTAAGTAAGGAAAGTGGAGGAAAAAGTTGATGTGAAAAGTATAATGATGATGTCTTTTTAATAAGTTGGAGTTACGAATAAGGACACTTAAAAAAGGACGGAGGGAGTATTTTTATTGCATGTTTCTTCACGGAGGCTTGTTTTGGCTCAATAAGTTAAGTAGTCCATCCGTCCCTTATTTAGAGTCTAGTATTCCATTTTAGGCTGTCCCTTAATAAATGTCCATTTTGTAATTTAGTGGGTAAAAGTTGGCGCATTATCTATTTTGTCCCTAAAAGTATATTCCATTTTGAAAAGTTAGTGAGTAAAAGTGTAATGATGACGGTGTAGACACCCCAATCTGGGCTTCCAGATTAGTTTACTTACGGTTTTTGATTCCCCAATGATGAAATGGATCAAGAACACCCCGGGAATGTCGAGTGTTTGAGCTTTGAGTGTTTGAAAAACCCTTGAACCTAGCCTAGCCTAAGCCACTTCCAAAAGCCAAAAACCCTACTGATGCGCGCCAGGACGCAACTATCGCGCGCCCGGGCGCATCGTCGCGCGCCAGGGCGCACCGTCGCGCGACAGACTAGAACCCTCGCGCGATGGTCAGTTCCCCACCTACTTTTTCAGAGGCAGAAATTTGGCCACCGATGCAACTTCAGCCAGGCCTCGTGGCTGGCTTTGTCCCTTTCCTGGCACCAGCCAGATCCACCCTCCATGCCTATAAATAGCCCCCTTTGTTCTCTTTCAAAGGGTTCCAAAAAATCAAGTACAAAAGGTTACACAAACCCAAATACACTTGATACTTCATCACTCTAGCCATCTACATACACTTATTTTGCAAGCTCTATCACCTTGTTCCACCTCAAGCATCAGAGCTCAAACACCGTTCAAACTCAAAAAAAAAGCCAAAGGTATAACACCTTTGTTCTGCTCACTGTTCTGATCCCTGAGGGGGGCTGGCAGGGTCTGGTAATCAATACCAGTCCTGGCCCAAAAGCTGGCAGAGGTTCAAAACCGTAGTGGCAAGGACTCGCGCGCGACTGTCTCACATACTCGCGCGACACTTCGTGTTTGCACGTACAGACAGCGTGGGGATGGGTGCCTTGTTGTTTTATGCATTTCTTTGTATATAGATCACGTAAAGCATGCTAACAACCAATTTATCGCTTTCCTTTGTTAGAAATGTTAGTCTTTCATATCAATAATAAGTTCTGTTCTGAATACCCCCGGGATCATTCTGGACCTGTCTCGGAACCCAGGACGTGAAAAACCAGACACGGAAAGTTGGCTCGAACCCGCGCGTTGCACCCAATCCATCGCGCGATGGTCAACGCTCCATTTGACCAGCGCGCAATCATCGCGCGCCACGGCGCAACCATCGCGCGCCCGGGCACGATTGTCGCGCGACGGTTTGGAACCCTTGCGCGATTGTTTCTACCCGATCCGTGACTGGCCTTGCATGTTTAAACTTGGTTTTAGGCTATTATTTTGTCCCCACACTGTTTATGGGGTGTTTTTGTTTATTTATTAGGCTTTTCAGCCTTTAAACTGTACGTTATAACTGCATAAACTGCTTGGTTTGTCCTGGGTGTGCACTGGTCCTTCCAGAGCCCAGAGAGTAAAACTGCTTGGTTTGTCCTGGGTGCACTGGTCCTTCCAGAGCCGAGGGTTTGAGAATAAGAGCCGTGGGCTTAGGCTTACTGGCGTGTGCAAGTCTTGTAGTAGCGCGCGCAGGTATGATCAGCATGCATTGACTTGATCAGTGCATACTGGTTACCTCTTGCGTGCGACACTCCAAAACAGGAGCTTTCCAGTCTGTTTAAACTCCCACAGGAGTCTGTTCTCATCCTATACTAACTGCTCATCCATGCCATCTATCACATCCTGCAAACATGTTACAGTTTTAATCCCCGATTAACTGTTCCCCCGCTCTAACTGGCTAAAATTGGTTAATAAAAGAAGAATCGCAACGTTTTCAAAATGCTCAAGTAAAGACCGATCTCCGGATTGGGCGAGAGGGGTGCCATAAAACCCTTCCCCTCTCGTAACCTGGCTCCCGAACCCAGATATGGTTATGACGGACTGGTTCCTTAACTTTTTCAAATCAAACAGCGCGGCAGGTGCTTCGAAATACGGTTCCTTGAGTGTCGGACCTTCAAAACTCAAGTGGCGACTCCGTATTTTTGAGTGCTTGCCACCTGCGCTCGCGCTCCCTCGATCCGGGCCCTTGCATTTTTGGAAACCGGGATTTCCAGGGCATGCTGCCCACAGTGGCGACTCTGCTGGGGATCGATCGAACCGATATTAATCCACACTTAGAGTTTAATACGCTTGGGAACAATCCCTTAAAAGCCTGTCAAAACGGTTAGCTTCGCGCTGCCGAAGGTTGGAACGGACCTCGTGTCCGACCATTCTAATCCGGGGCTTTTTCGTTTGTTCGCTTGCGTAGTTTCCTCTAAAGATGGACTAAATAAAGTGAGCCAAATTTGAAAAGGCATTTTGCGATTTTGCGATTCTTCTTCTCTTAATCAATTTCTAGCATTCTCATTTGCATCGATGTGGGATAAGCCTCGTTGGATCGTTTTGGCAATCGGCACGGTTTAACGGAGCCCGGGGACCCCGAATGACCGACAACCTTCGACGATGATGGGTCATGCTACTGTTCGATTGTTACTCTGCGAAAACGCGGGTAACGGGAGGTATATCTGTGGCCCTAGTCCGAGGAACTGTTACAAGCCAAAACCACCTTTGCATATACAAAGCACTAGAACTCTCCAAACTAGGACAGTACCCACAGTTAAGATCTACTTGCATCTAGCCCTCTAAATGCCTACGTGTTATCGCTTTCCCTATCGCATGCACTGTACATACACTGTTTTGCATAGAAACATGCTTAAGGGTTTTGTCTTTCGAGTTTGTCTTACACTGTCTAAGACGTTGTTGGGCCCGATGAGGAGTCGTTCATTCTGTTGAATGTTCGTTATCAATCGCAAAGTCCTTAGTTCAATGAGACTTTGAGAAATCAAAATTTACTACATCCTTGGCTCATGCCCGTTTAAGGATTCAACCGACAATCTGGAACAACAAAGTGGTGATGTCGTGTCGCTGGCGCCACCCAGGTTGAAGTGCATTGTCACTATACACCGCCGTGTTCAAGGTTAAGGTGCCATGACATCAACACCGAGTTGTTCCAAATTCAAAGTTGAATCTTCAAAAGGGACTAGCCAAAGATTTAGTCTATTTTGACATCTTTTAGGATCTGTCGATCTACTCAGGGACACATCGCCGAAAAGAATTCTGAGGATTCCGGCAACGTCTGAAATATTGTGAGGCAAACTCGTCTCTGGTTCTGTACATGCATGCATACATTCTGTTCTGCGTAGGAGCATGTTTAGGGCGGCTTCTAGGTTCTCTCGCTTTCAAGTCTGTCTTATGCTTATTAGGATGCTGCTATGACCCGATGAAGAGTCGTGCATCTCGATGGTGCACGTTGTTAGTTTTTCAAAAGTCCTTAGATCAGCGAGACTTTGAGAAATCAAACCTTACTAAATCCTTGGCTCATGCCCAGTTGAGGATTCAACCGAACATAAGGAACCACAAAGTATTGATGTCGTGATATTGATGTCATTTTGGTTATCGTGCTTCGCACGTACACCGCCCCGGCTAAAGCGCATTGTCGCTCACGCCACCCAGGTAAAGGTATCACGCCATCAATACCGAGTTGTTTCTAATTCAAAGTCGAATCTTCAAAAGGGACTAGCCAAAGATTTAGTCTGTTTTGACATCTCTTAGGATCATTTTGATCTTTCCAAAGGATATACCCTCGAAAAAAAATATATCCGAGGATTCTGGCAGCATCCGAGCATCATGAGACAGCCTTGTCTCTAGTTCTAGAGTCTAGGAGGACACTGACAACGATGATCTTTGCATTTTCGTTCTTTCAATTCTTTCAATAAACTGCTGAAAGGGCATCACCGAGCTTTCATTACTTTACTCAAAGCTTCGGGCCATTGCACCAAGCAAAAGAGTACCGAAAAGAAGAGCCAAACCTGCTTAGAAGAGTCTGCCAGGGCTATTACACCTTTGCTTCCAAGGTCATATCACCTACCTCGCTCATCAATTCGGAATGGCAGTACAAATGGAGCTGGCTGAGCTCAGGAAAGCTGTAGAAGAATTGGGTCACAAGATGGACAAACAGATGATTATGGTCCAGGGACTCGTTGGCCTTGTTTCCTCCACAGCCTCGCAACCAGATATGGGGCTGGTCAAAGAACCTTCTCAAGCCTACCACCCTCCAACAGTTGGAATCAAGCTGTGCTCAGGAGACATGTTCAAAGACCTGGCTGAGTTTCATGAGGCCAGGACTCATTCGAAGGAGGATGCTGATTCCTTGTTCAAAGCCTTTGCCAAAGGGGAGGACATGCTTAGTGATGAATTCAGTCCTGAAGGCAAAAGAATGCATCCTGTTGATGAGGCAAATTGCAAAGCAGACAAGGGTTCCGCTTCGGATTCTCAGTCCACTCGCCGGAACCCACCGAGGACTTTCTCATGCTTCTCTACGCCTTTAGCCTCAATTTATGAAAAGCTCCTCGATGCTGGTTCCATCAAGCCCCTCAATCCAACTCCTCTACCCAAAAATCCATCACCCAATTTCAAGCATAACCTCTATTGCACCTACCATCAAATGCCTGGCCATTCTACCAATGCCTGTTTTCGGCTTCGACATGCCGTTCAAGATCTTGTCGATTGTAGTATCGTCACAACTCCACCTCCATCAACAGCCGATATTAACCAAATTCGAAGCGCTCAAAGCCTCCGATCTCGAACACAACCTCGGAGTTTCTCTGTCTTAGAGGTATCTCTATCTGCAGTAATGGAGAAACTCGTCAAGTCTGGGCATCTCAAACTTTTGACCCCAACTTCTCCACCCAAAGTCTTTCCAGCCAACTACAATACCAACCATTTCTGTGCCTTCCACCAAATGCCTGGCCATCTCGCTGATGACTGCCTGCGTCTCCGACACGAGATACAAGATCTAATTGACGATGGCACGATTCAAGTTCCACCAAAGCCCGATGTCATTTCCGACTCCTTGCCTCAGCACGAGTCTGACCCTCTGGTTGGTCAAATATCAATCGACTCTACTCAGATCAACCCGAGCTCCACCATATTCAACCCTAGCCACTATATCATCCCAGCGAATCAACCCAAACCCATCGTATCCATCCCGTCCGAACCAGAGGTTAACATGATGGCTGTAGGTGGGGCAACCGAGGTTTTCACTGCCAACGTCTGGTTTGACAGTGATGAGGGGCTTGCAAAGGAAAGGACCGTTTGGCTGAGGTCCATCGTTCAAAGGAGCATCGAGTAGGTTTGGCTGAAGAAGCTGAAGAGGCCGAAGTGCTGTTACTGGGGCCTGACACCCGCTGGTTCCTACCTCTTTTGTGGAAGCTATGGGTAGCTTTTTAACAATTGCATTTTCAAAACCACGTCTAGTTTGCATTGGCGTCTTGTCTGAGTCTGACACAGAGTCTTTTGCGTTCGTCTAAGTCTAGCTCTGAGTCGGAGGTTGTGCCTCTTGGCCCTCCACCTCGTAGCTTTTGTTTCAAGTTTCGAGTCTGCTGTACTTGGCAAACCCCGAGGGTTTTTATGATATGCATCATCTTGCTTCTACATGCTTCGCTGGCTTTTATATAAACTGTGTCGACCCTGATGACGAAGGGATAGATTTCGATGGGATCATTCCCAAGGAAATGTGTTCCCTCGCCGAAAGGGAAGACGAAAGGCATGCTCAGCCTATTAAAAGAAGAAGTAATTTCAAATAAACTTGAAAGACAAGTATAACCTCCCGAAAGGTTCAATTGGTTCAAAGCCGCCCCCAGAGGATCATTGTGCCCGGTCAGACAGGCTCGAAGAATTCATAGACGTCTTGGCATGGTCTTACCAAGTCACGCCTCGCGTTTGATTTTGAGACAAAGAAGCATCAAATCCCCTGTTATCGGGTGCCAATCCAGAAAGCAGACGCACGGAAGGCTCCGGGCCTTGTACCATGTTCAAAGCAATGATAGTGGCGTTCTGCCAAGCACAAATGAGAAAGTGTGCACAACGGCCCGGAGCAAGACGTTTCCAATCGAAGCACTCTTGACCCTGCGTCATCAAAGCCATTTATCTGAGGCTACAACCAAAGGCCTTCGACCTCGACAGCAACAAATTCAATACCCTGAGTCGACCTGGATCAATTCAAAAGCAACTTTTCCCTGAGAGAAGCTCGTTGGGCTGAAAACCCCAAGAGTGGGCAGTTCCAAGCAAAAGTTAGAGCAGCCTGCTAGACCAAAACCTATGAAGGTGGTTTAGGCAAAAATGAATAGGCAATATTCAAAAGCTCGCTAGACCGAAGACCCGCATGGGCGGTACTAGGCAAAAGTTAGAGCGCAAAAGGAGAGGTAAATACTCGAGAGTTAACCCTTGGCCTGAACTACGTTTTGACCTGATTCCCTAGCTTGGGATACGTAGGCAGTCTTTCTTTGGGACTCGGTCATACTCTGTCGAACCGTGAGAACTACGTTTTGAACTGATTCCCTAGCTTGGGATACGTAGGCAGTCTCTCTTTGAGACTCGGTCACAATCTATCAATTGGATCCATGGTTGACATTTTGGTACACATCAAAGGTCGAAGAGGATCGAAGATCAGATCAAGCTGCATTGGAGGAACCAGAAGGGGGAAAACCTTCGTCTTTCAATTTTATTACCAAACTGCTTCTTCAATTTACAGGCTGAGCATAAGTCTTAAAAATAATTGAAGCATCAAAAACAGAACGAAATGCTGGCGAGGCCTTAACAGGCTCACAGTTTATTCTAAGTTCAGCGAAGTCTGGTGTAAGCAACCGCAGCGCATTTGTTCAAAGCGATACGCGTTGGTCTCAAACCTGCGCACTCTTCTTGCAGCAGACGGTAGCAGTTAGCTACTACCCTCGAATGTCGTTCCAGGGGCTTTTGCCAAGTCTTGTCAAACCATGCAAGTCATATGGACTTAATGTGACTGCACGGGGGTGTCGGTTTCAGTCCGGGCCTATACGTGTCATAATCTGCGTCTTACGTCCGTCTTTGCGACATTTTTCCAGTTTTTCAATTGTCATATCGGGATACCTTTCTCGATTTTGTTTGTACAGGTCTTTGTACCTTTTCCACTTTTCGTAAGTGTCAGTTTCACCTGTTCAGGAATATTGTGAGTTTTGGCACATTAATGCCCAAAATTTCATTATATTCTTTGTGTCTGAGGGTTCGCATTATACCCCGGGACTCTGTCTCCCTTTTCGTTCGAGCTAGGCGAGTCTGTACATATGTGTGCATGTCTGTGTGTCGATTCAAAGCACTTGTCAATGCAAATTAGATATTAGTGGTTAGCTTTTGCATTCTCTTCAACACTTGCAAAAAGAGAGTCAATAAACTGGAAAACACAATTGTTGCATTGCTACCCTAGTATCCATAATCCGCAAGCAGCGGAATCTCTTGAAGCAGAAAAGGCACGTCAGCCCAAGGCCAAGCAAAGCATCTCTGGGGCACACCTGCCGAAGCATCAAAGAAAGGGCGCAGGCCCAATTCCATTGCTCAAACGTCAATTGGGGCACGCCAGCCCGTTCAGCATCTTTCTATCTGGGTGCGCGTCTCAGAGGCACAGACAGTACGGTAATGAGGCTCAGTGGTAGTCCTTAGGCGTTGTTGTCCTTCTAGGAGCCGCCCTAAGTTTGCATCTGCATTTTCAATATTTTATACATGTCATTGCATATTGTGTGTATATCAAATGTTGAACACAGGAAAAATCCATCAAAACGACAAAGCAAGCCTGCCCGGTATCGAAGGCAGCAAGTAAACAGCCCAGCAGTTGTCACCGATTTCTCCCCAACTGCAGTCCGCCTTGCTTCTATGCATGATATCCACTGTTTGTGCTACTTGGATCAACACAACGACAGCCGGTCCTGTCCAATCTTCAGTGGCCTGATCGTTCTGCACACTGATTTGCCCATTTCTAATCAACGACAGCCGGTCCTGTCCAACCTCAATGGCTCGGTCACTTTATATAGCGATCCGCCGTCTCCGTCAACGACAGCCGGTCCTGTCCAACCTTCAACGGCTCGATCACTTTTTATAGCGATCCGCCAGTTCAAATCAACGACAGCCGGTCCTGTCCAATCCGCAATGGCTCGGTCACTTTTTATAGTGATCCGCCGTCTCTATCAACGACAGCCGGTCCTGTCCAACCTCAACGGCTCGATCACTTTTTATAGCGATCCGCCATTTCAATCAACGACAGCCGGTCCTGTCCAATCCGCAATGGCTCGGTCACTTTTTATAGTGATCCGCCGTCTCTATCAACGACAGCCGGTCCTGTCCAACCTTCAACGGCTCGATCACTTTTTATAGCGATCTGCCAGTTCAAATCAACGACAGCCGGTCCTGTCCAGGCTTCAACGGTTTGATCATTTATACTGTTGATCCTCTCATCCAGGCTTCAACGGTTTGATTATTTATACTGCTGATCCTCCCATCCAGGCTTCAACGGTTTGATCATTTATACTGCTGATCCTCCCATCCAGGCTTCAACGGTTTGATCATTTATACTGCTGATCCTCCCATCCAGGCTTCAACGGTTTGATCATTTATACTGCTGATCCTCCCATCCAGGCTTCAACGGTTTGATCATTTATCCTGCTGATCCCCATCCAAGCTTCAACGGTTTGATCATTTATCCTGCTGATCCCTCATCCAGGCTTCAACGGTTAGATCATTTATCGATGATCCTCGTCCAATTTCCCGGCTTGATCACTCAAAGACAATGATCTCCCCGTCCGCTATCAACGATAGCTGATCCTGTCAATTCCCCAACGGCTTGATCACTCGGAACAATGATCTCCCGTCCGCTTTCAACGACAGCCGGTCCTATCAAATCCACAAACAACGACCGAACATCGTTCGATGGTCCGTTCATCCGCAATTGATTGTTCCCCGGGAGAGTCCGCCTTGGCTGTCCCGAACGACAATCACCTTCAGTCTAGCCGAAAGTGCATCTTCCGGCGGGCTTATTGCTCTGTCTCGGATGGTCTTTGATAAGGAGATTGGCTCGATTCCCAACAGATGGAATTCAACCTGCCCTGACACGACCTACCCGTGTTTGTTGGAATACTTTGTGCCGAGGATAGCTTGATCCCCAGCAACGACGGCCGGTCCCGTCAACATCTGCAGCGACAGCCTGTCCTGTCCAAATTCAATCAACAAGTGACGGTCTGTCCGTCCATTCAACCAATCAGGTTCTGTAAGTATGCTTGTCTACTTTGCTAATATGTTCTGCTCTGGATTGCCTTGAGGGGTGTCTAGAAACCTTTGACGTTACTTGTACCAATTCAATGGTGCTCCAAGTGCCATCAAAGGGGGGCTACTGTAGACACCCCAATCTGGGCTTCCAGATTAGTTTACTTACGGTTTTTGATTCCCCAATGATGAAATGGATCAAGAACACCCCGGGAATGTCGAGTGTTTGAGCTTTGAGTGTTTGAAAAACCCTTGAACCTAGCCTAGCCTAAGCCACTTCCAAAAGCCAAAAACCCTACTGATGCGCGCCAGGGCGCAATCATCGCGCGCCAGGACGCAACTATCGCGCGCCCGGGCGCATCGTCGCGCGCCAGGGCGCACCGTCGCGCGACAGACTAGAACCCTCGCGCGATGGTCAGTTCCCCACCTACTTTTTCAGAGGCAGAAATTTGGCCACCGATGCAACTTCAGCCAGGCCTCGTGGCTGGCTTTGTCCCTTTCCTGGCACCAGCCAGATCCACCCTCCATGCCTATAAATAGCCCCCTTTGTTCTCTTTCAAAGGGTTCCAAAAAATCAAGTACAAAAGGTTACACAAACCCAAATACACTTGATACTTCATCACTCTAGCCATCTACATACACTTATTTTGCAAGCTCTATCACCTTGTTCCACCTCAAGCATCAGAGCTCAAACACCGTTCAAACTCAAAAAAAAAGCCAAAGGTATAACACCTTTGTTCTGCTCACTGTTCTGATCCCTGAGGGGGGCTGGCAGGGTCAAGGCTGGTAATCAATACCAGTCCTGGCCCAAAAGCTGGCAGAGGTTCAAAACCGTAGTGGCAAGGACCCGCGCGCGACTGTCTCACATACTCGCGCGACACTTCGTGTTTGCACGTACAGGACAGCGTGGGGATGGGTGCCTTGTTGTTTTATGCATTTCTTTGTATATAGATCACTGTAAAGCATGCTAACAACCAATTTACTGCTTTCCTTTGTTAGAAATGTTAGTCTTGCATTTCAATATTAAGTTCTGTTCTGTTGGAATACCCCTGGGATCATTCTGGACCTGTCTCAGAACCCAGGACGTGAAAAACCAGACACTGAAAAGTTGGCTCGAACCCGCGCGCGTTGCACCCAAACCATCACGCAATGGTCAACGCTCCATTTGACCAGTGCGCCAGGGCGCAATCGTCGCGCGCCAGGGCGCAACCATCGCGCGCCCGGGCGCATTGTCGCGCGACGGTTTGGAACCCTCGCGCGATTGTTTATACCCGATCAGTGGCTGGCCTTGCATTTTTAAACTTGGTTTTAGGCTATTATTTTGTCCCCACACTGTTTATGGGGTGTTTTTGTTTATTTATTAGGCTTTTCAGCCTTTAAACTGTACGTTATAACTACATAAACTGCTTGGCCCCCCCCAGGTGTGCACTGGTCCTTCCAGAGCCCAGAGTAGTTGTTCTTGTCCTGGGTGTGCACTGGTCCTTCCAGAGCCCAGAAGGTTTGAGAATAAGAGCTGTGGGCTTAGGCTTACTGGCGCGCGCAGGTCTTGTAGTAGCGCGCGCAGGTATGATCAGCATGCATTGACTTGATCAGTGCATACTGGTTACCTCTTGCGTGCGACACTCCAAAACAGGAGCTTTCCAGTCTGTTTAAACTCCCACAGGAGTCTGTTCTCATCCTATACTAACTGCTCATCCATGCCATCTATCACATCCTGCAAACATGTTACAGTTTTAATCCCCGATTAACTGTTCCCCCGCTCTAACTGGCTAAAATTGGTTAATAAAAGAAGAATCGCAACGTTTTCAAAATGCTCAAGTAAAGACCGATCTCCGGATTGGGCGAGAGGGGTGCCATAAAACCCTTCCCCTCTCGTAACCTGGCTCCCGAACCCAGATATGGTTATGACGGACTGGTTCCTTAACTTTTTCAAATCAAACAGCGCGGCAGGTGCTTCGAAATACGGTTCCTTGAGTGTCGGACCTTCAAAACTCAAGTGGCGACTCCGTATTTTTGAGTGCTTGCCACCTGCGCTCGCGCTCCCTCGATCCGGGCCCTTGCATTTTTGGAAACCGGGATTTCCAGGGCATGCTGCCCACAGACGGGTAAGTAAGGAAAGTGGAGGAAAAAGTTGATGTGAAAGATATAATGATGAATCGGCTTTGTTCGGTTAACCTTTTAGTTTTAGTTTTAGTTTAGTTTTTAATCATTACCCTACTTCTTTCTCCAATCATTACCCTATTTTTTCAATTATTACTTTCTCATCTCTATCTATCTCTCTCCAATCATTACCCCTATTTTCAATCATTACTCTATTTCTCTCTCCACCTACTACCAAAACTTAACTAAACTAAACTCCCAACCAAACACAACGATCTGATGTCTTTTTAATAAGTTGGAGTTACGAAGCAGAACACTTAAAAATGGACGGAATGAGTAACTTTTTTTTTATTCATTTTTTTTTGCATTTGTTTGTTTTGCATCGAACTTTTGTGACTTATTGATTTATCTCCACGAGAGGAATTGGAAAAGTAAAAATTATAATCGAAACTCATAATTTTTTGAATAAAAACGAAAATAAGCCAAGAAAACAAAATTTTTGACCTATTTTTGTCTTTATTCAAAAAAATTTGATCGTAATTTTTTACTTTTTCGATTCCTCTCGACGAGACGAATCAATAAGTCACAAAAGTTTGACGCTAAATTAACAAATGCAGACAAAAAAGTCATTTTAACTTATTGAGCCAAAACAAGCCAGATTATACAGGTGTGTACAGAATTTACAAACATGTCAATTTACATACTAGTATGATTAAGTTATGGTGCCATCCCCGTATCCGAATCCTGGTTCCGCCCTTGCCGTATGACCGGCCACACTTACAAATATCAGTAACCCCCCGCCCCCAAAATAACTGAACATTACAGGATTTTGAAAGCACTCTTCTTCTTGTAATTTTAGTCGCAAAAGTACGAATTATGCTCGCACAATGAATCGTCACAGAAGCCCCTTGATATTTCAAACTATTTTAGAGCTTGGCAAAGTATGTCTTCAAACATTCATCGCTTGTAGAATTTAACTTGTTCACATTGAAGCATATATCATTATGTAATACTTTTATATAATTGGTACCAAAAAGGAAAGGGAGAAAGAAACCAATGCTAGCATGCATCGAACATAAGACCGGATAAAATATTAAACTATTTTTTTTATCAACTAACATTTTTGTCCATTCGATACATGGGACGGAAAATAAACCAATGGAATTTTTTTTATCTCGTGCATCGAACGAACACAAACGCTAGTTTGCTTTACATGCCTGTTAACAACTACTCCTTTGCTTTCCCGGTCGTAAAAGAGACTGGCTGATGAATCAAACTAAGAACTGTTATGGGGTGGTCTTCAGAAAACAGTACAGAAATTTCTGGTGTACCCAAAAAAAAAAAAAAGTACAGAATTCGGCGACAATTGTGGGATCGACCATCATCAAGATGTACCACATATTTCATGAGATTTGCTAGAAAATATGCCTTGATTTGGCAAGTACCCAACCAGCATTCTGAGTGAATCCGATAAGTAGCTGTACAATCATCAAGACTTGACTATATCCACAAACCTTAATTTAAGTTTAGAGCAAAGAAACTGAATCTGTCGAACCAACAAAACAATCCAACAGTTACCTCAGTGTAGTTGATGTTTTGATACTGTAAAGTGCATACCAACTTATGTACAAATCTGACTAATTCCTACTGACCAATCTCACCGTCCACAAGGCCGATCAAAGTCCGTATAGATTGACCCCACAAGAGTCACGAACATAAAAAGCGTGATAACCAGTCATTAAGTCCATAAGCTACCTCGTTCTGAATCGTCTCCAAGAAAAATGAAAACCTTCAATCTCTATTACAATGCAATTAAGTTTCTCAAATATGCATATAAATGTATCCACTAGTTACATAAAAAGAGGATACAAGTTCTTTTAGGATACAATGCAACCAAGGCTTGTTTTATTTACCAGTCGATTTTAACTGCAACTAATATTATCGTTCACCACATTACATCAAATAAAAGGATCTTGAAATTCCTCAGTGCATTGTAACAACGTGGTTTCAAGTTTACACACCAACCTAATTGACTAAATTAGAGAAAAGGCACAGAATTGCAAATCAGTACCTGACATTCGATCCAACAGTTCAATTGGTTGCTTTCAAATCGAAGACACAAGATATGTGGTTCAAGACACAAATTTCAGTATCAATATACTCAACTCCAAAAGGTTCCAACTCAGCTCCTAAGTTTCTGCAGTTGTTGTCTACAGACACTTCAGCCACCACAAACCCCCCAAAGTATTTTTCCATTTCAATCTTTGTAAAAAGTAAACAACGATCAGCATCATCAATTACAAGAAAAACCTCCAGTTCAATGCCGCAATATTCATTCATTCTATAAGAGAGAATTATTGTACAACATGAAACTTCTAAACAAAGATGGAGTACATTGCAGTAAACAAATCAAGGACACACAGCATAACAGCATTTTGAACTGCAGATCAGTGGAAACATAAAGTAAATGAAAAGAACATATCAAATCTAACTTGACCATCTCTATCTAAAGGCTTGCCAAAATGTTCCATGATCTAATAGCATAATAAATACTTGCCCAAACTAAATAGCACAATAAAGATCATCTTCCTAGTCCATCTCTATCTAATTAGAGGAGCAGAGAGATCCCATTCTTTCCAAAGGCTGGAAAGAAACTTTTAAGAGAAACTAAGATACGAAACCTCAATTATCTTAACTATGACTCCGGCATCGCTGGTGTGCTTTCCCTTTTCTTCTTCTTTTTCTCCATTAACACCGCAACAAAAGCATCGACAATCTGTCGCTGCGACTCTAGTATCAACTCGTTACGCTTCATATCCATCTCGATCCTCATTTTCTCAATCTCCCTAGCCATCTCCATCTTCATCTTCTCCACCTTCACAAACCCTTCTCCCAAAAGCTTAATCGACGAAACCACGTCTGCAATCGGATCCCTCTCTCTCTTACCTCCTCTACCACCACTCTTATCCCCTACCCCTAATCCCATAGACGACGAATACCCATTCGCAAACCTAGTATCGGGATTCACACACGGATTCCCATCATTCTTCCCAGACCCCTTAGTCCTAAACCCTTTCGCTACCGGAAATCTCTCTCCAGAAAGTTTCACATATAACCCACCATCAGAATTGTCAAATCTGGGGGGTTTTGCGCGAAAACCACCACCGTCGACATAACCGCCTCCACCATGATTCGAATTGTAACTAGGCCCGAAATTCCTATGCATCTGGTCTACTTTCTTAGCCCTAAACACTGGGGGTGCTAATTTCACATCAATCGGGGTCCTAACACCGTACCCCTCCCCCAAATCAGCATCATCACCAACATCATCATCAGATCCATCCTCCAAATACGGCTCATACCCATTATTCAAAACCCTAGAACCATAATTAGGACTAGAATTCCTAGCCCTAAGACCTTCCTGATTATTCGGATTCGACTTCGCGGTGCCGATCTTCTTGTTACCTAAATTAG
This sequence comes from Rhododendron griersonianum, assembly GCA_018127125.1. Classification (NCBI taxonomy): domain Eukaryota; kingdom Viridiplantae; phylum Streptophyta; class Magnoliopsida; order Ericales; family Ericaceae; genus Rhododendron; species Rhododendron griersonianum. Next base: position 20,152,779 of record CM030794.1, on the reverse strand, counting down.
GGTTAGGGTTCGGGTTCGATCCGTCGCCGGCCATGGAGTCCATGTTCTCGAAGAAGAACCAGGAGGAGAAGAAGTGGCCTGGGAAGGAGAGGGAGCGCTGCTTCTCGGTGCGGTAGCGTTGGCGGAGCTTCTCCATCTTGTGGCGGCACTGGGCGGAGGTCTTGGCGGGGGAGGCGTCGGGGCAGCGGCCGGTGACGGCGGCGGCAACCGCGTCCCAGTCGGCCGTGCGGAGGTAACCGCGGCGGAGGGCGTACCAGCGGTCGCGGTAGGCGTCGATCAGGGCTAGGGTTTCGGATTGGGTCCAGCACGGGGCTGGGAATTTCCGCGGGGGTTTCTCTGGCGGAGGAGGAGAGGACATGATTTTAGAGAGAGAGGGAGAGAGGAGAGAAAGAGAGAGAGAGGGTGGAGGTTATGGTGAGGCTGAGGGGATAGGGTTGTGTGTTGGGCCGGTAATGAATGGGAAAAGGGGGATGGGCCACCGGGTGAGTGGGTGGTGGGTGGGGTTAGGGTGGGTGGGTGGGTGATGCTAGAGTGCGCCAGGGGGGTTGAAGTGCGCGCCCCAAACAACTACTCCACCAGAATGCTACCACCATAGGACTTCCCCATCCCCATCCCCACCCCACCACCCACTTCCTATTACCCAATACCCAACTCACTCACTCATTCATTCTCTCTCTCTCTCTCTCTTAAATGATGTTTTGTTTGTTCTCTCTCTCTCTCTAGGGACGTTAGTGGATGAGGGGTGGGTGGGGATAGGGTTGACTGGTGCACCCATACTTGCGCCGTGGTGGTAGTAGTCACAGTGTGGTGTGATGGTGGGCTGAAAAAGGTGGGGGCATGATCTCTGTCTAACCTATGTTTACCTTTTCACAAGGGCCAGCCAGCAATGAGGAAAGAAACACATATATGCCTTTGTTCGGTTGCCATTTTACTTTTGTTTTTCAATTATTATCTTATATTTTTTTTTAATTATTACTCTTTTTTCTAATCATTATCTTATTTCTCTCTTCATCCACTACCAAAACTAAATTAAACTAAAATGCCAGCCATAATACTAGCTTCTTTGGTTTCCATCTTTGAGTATTTTTTAGTTTTGGTAGTGAATGGAGAGATAAATAGGGTAATGATTAGAGAGAGAGGTAATGAGTAAATAGAGATAAAGAGAGCAATGAAAGTAATAATTGGAAAAATAAGATAATGATTGAAGAGCGAAATATGATACTCCCTCTGTCCCTTTTTAAGTGTCCTGTTTCGTAACTCCAACTTATTAAAAAGACATCGTCATTATACCTTTCACATCAACTTTTTTCTCCACTTTCCCTGCTTACTCATCATCATTACACTTTTACTCACTAACTTTTCAAAATGGAATCTACTTTTAGGGACAAAATAGACAATTCACCAACTTTTACCCACTAACTTACAAAATGGACACTTATTAAGGGACAGCCCAAAATGGAATACTAGACCGTAATAAAGGGACGGAGGGAGTAATGATTAGAAAATAAAAACAAAACAAAGTTAAACTTGAAAAGGAAAAGGCGGAGAAAGTTGAGAAAGAATTACTATTATTTGTTCATTACGATACGATGATTTGTGCACGGATCGGTGTGTGGAACACTCTTCAGCGTCATATACAAATAATTTCAAACCGTTCAATAATCTTTAAATAATTTTTAAAATTATTCTGTAAAAAATCAGTTTAATCGGATAATTTTTCATAATTTAGAATTCTGGAATCTTAACGGATTTTGAAAAAAAAAGAAGATAATCGAATCAATCACTTACAGTTATTATTCGATAATACTGATTACAGTATTTTTTTAACTATAAGTCAACAATCACAAAAAAAGTTGGTTGGGGTTGGGTGATGTCAGGGTTGACCGCGGCACCCATAGTTGCGCCGTGGTGATAGTAGTGACTAGTGGGTGTGGTGTGATGATGGGTTGAAAAAGGGTGCGGGCTTGATTTTATATCTTAGGCTATATTTAGTTGAACCAGTCTACCTACACAGACAAAAATGCACAGATTGTGCACAGACTTTTTGTAAGGCCCACCACGGGTCCCACACAAATGATTCGATTCGTTCATTAAATGTAAAACATTTTTTCAAGGGTTCCTATGAAAAATCAGCTCAATCCGATACCTATAAGTTCTCGACCCAATCATCTAACTTTTTATTGAGATTCCAAGAAAATGAACAGTTAAATAATTGGATCGAGCATCTATAAGTATCGTATTAAGATGATTTTTCACGGGGACCCTCGAAAAAATGTTTTACATTCAATGAACGGCTTGGATCGTTTGTATGAGACCCGTAGTGGACCCCACAAAAAAATATGTGCACAATCTGTGCATGTAATGTCTGTGTAGATAGACTTTCTGTATTTAGTTACCTTCTCATGAGGGCAAGGCAGTAATGAGCTGGGCTATAGAGTTCAGTATAGGCAGAGGCACAGAGCCACAAGGGTGTGGCTATTGATGAGAATCGGGGTTCCTATAGTGAGCAGAGTTACTATAAGGTTGTAGTGAGCATCTCAGCTGTCTATCTCAACAATTAACGGTCTAGATTTTAAAGAAACTCTTTTACGGAAGAGAATAATTCTTCCTTGGAAAAGTTTTTTTTTTTAATCTGGACCGTTTAAAACACTTTTGGACAGCTAAAACTGCTCACTATAACTCTGTAATGACTTTGCTCACTACAGGGTCCCTAGATCCCAATCGATGTGGGTGTGTGCTTTTTCTTTATTTTATGAAAAATAAAAACGGATCCAGCTCTTCTCCAATTTTCTCTTCATTGTTTAGTTTGCATTTTTGTGGGCTCATTCCGGGCCCACAACAACAATCAAAACCATTTGTGTTGTAGACCTCGTTGAGAACTTCAACTACATGAAGAATTATATTGATCGGATACCATATCAGCAACCATTTATATTGAAAAAACACATACAAATAGGTTTGAATCTAGTGTGAACATTTTATTTTTTTATAGTATTTTTCACCCGCTGTGGTAGACTATTCTATAGCGTTTTATGCCTGCTGTGGTAAACTCTTCTATAGCATTTTTTGCCCGCTGTTATTATTTTCTATAGCTTTTATTATCCGCTATTTTCATGCATATTTCATAGCATTTTCGGCCAGTTACAATGTCAATTTCTTCATACATACAACTCCAAATCCCATAAGCTTTTCATTTTAAATAGCAAAATCCGAAACAAACCAATCGCCCAATTGCCACAAAAGAAATACCCATTCTATTCACGCATTGCTCCTTAAAAAACTACTAGTAGGAGACTTGTATCATTCAAACTCAGTTCTCAAGTACAAAATACAGTAGATAGCTATCCTCCACTTGCTAACGCAAAGAGATCATATCCACATTCAAATCTCTTAAAACTAAGTTGCCTAGCTATACATGTCTTGATACAAAAAAGGAGTTAGCTGGTAGAGCAAAAACTTCAATTAAATTCCAACCAACACTAGAATATATCTCCATCTTCAGCAAAAAGTGACGAAGTTTCAATCTTCTCTTTCAACCAATCAACCTAGAAAAATATAAAAAAGAAGACTTAGTACATAACATTAACAGTTCAAAAAAAAATAACCTTAACAATCACTATGATATAAGATACGTCACTGAACACAAATATGCACCATCCTATTCAAAGAAATAAAATAATAATAATCTCGCATCGCAGTATCCGTATCCTATCGTATTTTTATCCTGTATCGGCATCCATGCTTGATAGCGAGTCGCTTATTACTGCAAATCCGATAATTGCAGCAGAAGATAATTTGCTTCCTGTTTTGCTTATAAAGATCACTGAATTCGCTGATGAATCTAGTGTTGACAACGCATTTGCATGATATGGAGAACTAAAGCATTTCTTTGGAACATACCAGATTCAGTATGAATCACAGGGAAGAAAACTAGCTAGTTCTAAAATAACTCAAAAGCTGCAAGACATTTGGCACTACCAGGGATACTTCTAGCGATAGAAGTGGATACAACTTTTGGTTGCAGTGTGACTCTTCGTGAGTTGCCCCTACCAGGAGAACCATCACTGACTAGTGAGTGGTCAGGCAGGTCAAATGCTTTCAAAAGGGCATTGAGGGGAAGGATGAGGAGAAACCTAAATCCACTTAACAGCCACAGACATTCTGCACGAGGCAGGAGAACAAAACATGCTAAAGACCTCAGTTTGAGACTGAATACAACAATTGTGTCAACCACACAAACATGACGGACTGGGTTCACTAAAGAATTAGTCAGAATGTTGCACTTGGACATGCTGTGAAAAGAAAGAACTTCGGGTGCAGATTCTACTGAAGAGTTCATAAAAACATGACACTTTGTTAAATGTGCGTGACTTGATTCGACTGCATTTCATTTTCATATAATAGAACGATGAACCAAGCAAGCAAACAAAAGTATGTTAATAGTACATTCCAATTGCCTATCTATATTATTAGCAAACAAAAGTATCTTTCAGCACCTAACCACACAATTCATGCATCTAATCCATATAAGAAAATCATTTTTAGCATTGAACATCAATTTCCTGCACTTAATTCCTATTTCAAGCCCGGTACTTCACAGTTTCAGCAAATTGTAGCAACAAAATCTCTATTTCCAACAATTAGAATACTATTCCAGCAGTTTATCTATATGTTTAGCAAACAAAACATATTTTCCTGTGCTTAACATCAATTTCCTGCACCTAATCCATTTCTTTAGTTCTATACTTCACAGTTTCCATACAAAAGTAAAGTTTTATTTTTTCGAGTACCAAAGCTCACATTCAATTTCTTTTAACTCGTCTACATGAATCCTAGTAGAAAAAGAAAGAAGAATATCTATTTGTTGAAGCGTACCCACCAAATAAAATACTCTACTTCTATGATGCTGCTGCAAAACTTTTAGGGAGTATGGTCCAAATCTGATACTACTACAAATCTGTGGGGTATGGTCCAAATGTGATACTACAAGTCTACAACTGCTGCTGTTAGGGAGTTGTGTAAATCTGTTGCTACTGTGATATCTGCCTCCACCACCTGACTGTTATTGTCACAAAGAAAGGGTCCTGGTTTTTTTAACTGTACTTACTTGGTCAAATGGGTGATGTAGCTACTTATGCTGATTGGTCTATAGCCCTAGTCACTTAGGTTTTTCAGTCACTTAGTCTATGTCTATTGTTTATGTTTCAGGACATTTCAATAGCAACTTTTCATAATTTCATTAACTAGAGAATTCAACACTTGAACTTACATTCCTGAAATCGTAGTCTGAAATGCTAAAGTAAATAACTTTTCACCAGTGTCCTTCAGTTGTTGCAGGATTCTGCACCTAAAAAGTTCAAAAAAGGAAAACAAACAAACTTTGTTACTCAAAGTAGCACAAAATGACCACTGGTGAAGAAAATGATAAGCTACTTACTTGGTTTTCTTTAAGTCGTCAATTGTAGTCTGCATATGTGCCATTTGAGACTTGAATTGAACATTTTCATGTAGCTGAGCTATATGACCACTCATTTGTGATAATATGATTAATTCGTCAGTGCGACTCCTTTTCCAAATCCTCTTAAACGGCCACGCCTCTTGGGACCAAGTACTCAAATTCAACCCCCAAAATAAAAAGCAAAACACTTACAGAAACTATAATCCACAGCACCACATGGCATGCCTTAATTTGATTGCCCCAAGAGCCCTTAGTCCCTGGTGAGAAGACTCAGATTTCAGTTGGGGGAATCAAACTCCCGAAAAACGAAAAACAAAAGAAAAAAGTAATGAATGGGCATGGCTGGCTACCTACTAACTCTCGCAAACATACTCCACTCTAAGTGTGAGCCTTAAAATTGGAAACGAACAGTCTAATTTGCAACAACAATACATGAAGTTTCAGTCGTTCAACAACACACATCATCTATCAGGTAATGTTTCCAACTTATAAGCACTTCTTGAATATGGAAAATTGGAAATTTAGACTGTTAAACTGGAAATCATTCGAGAAACCTGAAAAGGTTTAGTTATTTATAAATTATAATTCACGAAAACGGTATGAATTAAAAGCTAAATCGCAAAGGCAAAGGTGCTTTCACAATTCTTCAAGAGTATATTATTGCAAAACAACTGCTATGTACAAAATGAAGAACAAAGAGTCACCAAACACACAAGATACAACCACCAAATATTGTGGAAGGAAGTGATCACTGATCACATATGCAGAACTCAATCGAATATGCTGAATTTCACCCATTTGCACCACTTGGTAAGGTAATTAAACAGAAGCAACCCCCTCAAAGGAACTCAAAGGTTTGATTATTGAGGCGGATCAAAAAAAAAAAAAAAAGGTTTGATTATTGAGACATATACCTTAATTCCCTCCAAATACACATTGTCCTTCAAGAACTGCGATGAAAACAAAAATATGGAAAGTTAATGATTTATAGTAGCTGTGGATCAAGACAATAGAAGAAGATTAAGCACGCTTATCGGGCCTCATTTTTAAAACGCCTAGACTCACAAACCAAAACTGCACACAAACCAAACCGTAAAAACCCCCAAACTACAAAGACCCTCACTCACTCACCAAAAAACCTCCACTTTGTGTTGGGAATGCGAACAACTTTCCCCACACAAACCAAACTGTAACGCACCAAACCGTAACACACGGAGTGCTTTTCAGCTATTATTTCTCTTCCTTTTTGTTAAAATTCAAAAGAGAGAACAGTACACCACCACAATCTAAACAAGTGTAACCCACCCATATGCTCAATCTAACACGTTCGATAAAGAAAACAAGATACACTACCAGATCCAAATATAGAATTTTAAGGCAAATAACAAATAGTTTGGAATGCATCAGCACAAAAGCCCCAATATTATTGGACTGAATCAACACAAAACCCTAGCTTTGTATTTGGGTAAGAATTAAGAAAAAAATCAAATCAAACCTCGTGAGAACTCTCCGAACTGGCTGCTTGCTTCTGCTGGTGCAATATGTCCGAATAGTGCTTAGATTTTTCTCCGACCACGGGATGAGGAGGAAGAAGAACGATGAAAATCGGGAGATTCGTAGGAAATAGAAGTTAATCGATTGGATTGTAGGAGAAATACATAACAAGGAACAAACCTGCAGCTTAGGCTTAAAACCCTAGAATACCAGAAGATGAAGATCGATCCATATGCTGCCAAGTGCCAACTGGTGCTTCAAACAACGATCAAAACCCAATCTGCTCCAGTTCGCACGAAACGATTGAGAACTCTAGCGCCTGGCGGAACCAATTTGATTTTTCAGCAAAGGGTTAGGCGCCTTAAATTTTCACGGAACACTATTGAAGAGTTAATGAAACGCTATAGTATTTTGGGTGCGAGCGTTTCCCCAAATCCTTATCCTTGAATGCTGTAATTGCTTTCCTATTATAGCATTCCTAAAAAAATGTTGTTACCTAATGCTATTAAAAGACATATTTGGTGTAGTGTCAACAATCAACAATGCAGATTGTGAAGCCAATGCATGAACAGCTTTACTGCCCATTGTAAACCAGATTAAAGCCTAACTTTGAAATAATGCAGGAATCATTAGTTATGCCACTGTCTTGTGAATGAATGAAGTGTAGCTAATTGGCCTCAAATCAAGGTTGGATATTTGGCATCCAGAAATTCCCTCAGGGTCTTGGCAGCTTTCTGACCACCCATCAGCTCAGCTAATTTCTCAAGAGGAAGAAGGACAAGTTCTGCCAAGCTTTCGCACCCATCCATTATAGCCCGGTAGTTAGAATCAGTGACACCCGGGAGCCGTCTCAAGAATTCGATAGCTGAAGTATTGTAATTCTCAGCTCTGAACAAAAAAACAAAAAAACCAATTATTAGTCTATATCACAGGTGCTTTCCAGCAGCCATTTTATGACAGTCCCCAGCACCCAAATTTCTGGATGAAAAATGGCACATCCATTCTTACATCCGCCTTCACAAGTGATCCTGGGTCCCACATCACTTACAAGAGAGGATGACAGAATGGTCCTATTTAGTATATTATTGCTCTTTCCGGATAACTTTCAAGGTTCGTCCAGGGGAGGCTGAGGATAATGGCCTCTCACCATCCGCATAGATACTTGCATATTCACATTATGATCCAGGTGAAGTGTGGATCCAGGAATTACGAGCAATGGGGTCAAATACCCAAAGAAAATATAAAAAATTAGTCTTAAGTCCATTATGTGAACTTCATAAGCCCACAAGTCCACCTATTAATTTTGTAAGGTCTCAAGTCCATTTTAGGGTACCCTAGAGTAGGGTAGGGTACCCAGGTTTAGGCACTTTCATAAGATTTTAGGTGCACTTTCCTATTATAGGGTAGGGTAGATTACCGTAGTATAGGGTACCCTAGAGTTTAGGCACTTTCCTATTATAGGGTTTTAATGGTTTAGGCACTTTCATAGGGTTTAGGGTTTTAGGCACTTTCATACGGTACCCTAGGATTTAGGTTGTGTGGACTTGTGGCTTTACGAAACTATTAGGTGGATTTGTGGGCTTATAAAATGTCTATAGTGGACCTATCACTAAATCATTGTTTTTCAAAGAATTATTTTCATGGGGTGTCAACTTTCTATTATTCGTTGGATTAAAATGCAAATTGGACAGCAAAACACAAGCTTATAAATTTGAAGGCATCAAACCAGGACAAAAATGCCCTCTTACCTCACATCATTCTCCACAATACCCTCTTCCGAGGGGACACCAACTCTCATCGCCTTGGCTTCATCAGGTTCATCTTGGTTCGCTTTAAGGGAAGCAAAAATCTCAGCAGTAGCGTACAAACTCCGGGACCAGACAATCCGCAGGCGGGGGAAATGTAGCACGAGCAATGATAGTTTGGATATAATGCTATTTAGAGAGACATCATCACCTATATCACTTGCAGACTGCAAGCACATACCAATAGTTCAACAAGCAAGCAATAAAACCTACTTTGATGACTCTCTTAAAACTTAATAGGGTACTCTGAACTAATTACCTGAAATGAAAAGCTCTTGTCTTGGGAAAACTCAATCAGAAGAACAGGTATCCGATAATAACGCACCATTGTTTCCACTTGGTTGTAAAGGCGACCGGATGCAAAACTACCAAAAAGGTCTTGTATACTCTTTCTTTCCACACAAATTAGGGGTGAAAGGATATAATCTCCAACTTCCAAGGTTACTGGTATAATGCGCATGCCCTTCTGATGAAGTACATTTGGCAAGCTGCTCATGAACTCCCGCATATCCACTATGACCTGTAAACAAAAGTATCATAAAGATCTTTTTTTTTGTACAATGAGGGCATAACTCCTAGTTGAGGAGATGGAAAACCGCATACCTGCATTTCTTTCTCCACTTCCTTTCTTCCACCTGCCTTTCTAGTTAGTGAATTTTGGGAAGTTGTGGACTCTGGCTCAATTGAAGAACTCGATCCCAGACAACGCCCATCCTGGTAAAATAACAGGCAATAGCAACAAACTGCAGACAGTAAGTTTAGAAAAGGAAGCGAAGGAAGTGTATGAATGAAGAATGATTCCCATCACAATATGCTAAAGCAGTATGATTACAACAGACAAGATTGTCATATATTCACTGAGCATATAGGTGATATGTTATAAAAGCTAGCTAGAGAAAATAGATCCATGCAATTTTGGACCATGCAAAGAGAATTAAAAGAACAGAAGATCTAACCTGATCAACTGGAATCATCATCAAAGATTTCTGTCTAATCAAGGATTCGAAAGCTCCATTTTCCCTTCGTATACTCGCCTCAAATTTTTGCACCTCAGTAGAATCCTCATAAAAGAGAAAATATACTTTCAACCTTTTTGTGGGATTTTCAGCTTTATAGATTTCAATCTCCCTGACAAAGGCCATGTCAGGGTGGTATACAATAACTGTCGAAGGCTTTAAAATGTCAAGGATATCCTGATCGCTTTCTATTGCATAAAAGTGCACTGGTGGAAGCTGCTTAGCATTACTTGATGATGCAGCATCAACCCCTTGATGGTGCTTTCGAAGAATAACGTTGTCCAAATCCCCAACCACAGGATCAGTCTCATATCTTTGGACTCCATTTTCTGAAGCTGACATCCCAGTCTTATCATTCACAGCCGCCTCATTGCCACTTTTGTCATCCTTATTCACAGATAAAGAAACTGACCCAGAGGTTTTTGCTTTCCTTCCTTTTCCCTTTCCTTTGGCATGGCCTCCATTTCCAACATAAGGTTGAGGATGATCTTTAACAGGAGTATCTTTTTTATTATGTTTACTTACTTCTGCAGCTGCGGCCAGCAGTGCGTCGTTTTCCAGCTTGCTTATGCTACTAGCTTCTGCATTTTGTCCAGGTGTTTTCGGAATCACTCCATCAAGCATCCCGAAACCTTTAGGATCTTTTGCTTTCTTTTTATTACGTTTGGGTAGGCTGTGCAGCTGTATTTTGCTCAATAGATATTTCTCCCACTCTTCTCGCATGGCCTTTAAACAAAAATACACAATAAAGTGTTCAGTTACTAGTTACATTTTCACAAACACACACTGACACCCCATTAACTGCTAAATGGATTATAACGAAGGTCAATCAATACATGAACTTCACGTTCAAAGGGATGCATAAAATACACTATAAGACAAGGGCAAAGTCCACTTTCACCCCCTGTAGTTATCGCCATGTGCACCCCCCTCGTGGTTCAAAACTGACCACATAACCTACCTGTGGTTTTGAAAATGTGCGGATAGACCCCCTGCTGTCATATTTTCCATCCATATTAACGGAGGTGTATCTCACACGCCTCTAAAATGTAATTTGAGTCGTTCATAATGTATTAAATAAAGAATAGAGTATTTCTGTAAAAAATCATCTCGATCAGGCATCAATAATCTAGTGATCTAATTTTTAGTAAATTCAAATTTGAAATTTTAATTTCATAACAAAATTGATTCGACCATAAGCTTTTCATTTTTTGATTGACTTGAATTTTGGCATAGATGTAGTACTCGTCAAAATTTACAATATCAACGGTTTGGATTCAATTTTTGGTATAGGGGATGGTGTGGTTAGATTTAAAAAAGAAGAAGAATCAAGGGATATGATGAGGGTATATCGGTCTTTTAATGTTGTGTCCATTAATATGGATGGAAAACTTGACGGCAGGGATCTATCCGCACATTTTCAAAACCACAGGTTGGTTATGTGGTCAGTTTTGAACCATGAGGGGGGTATCCGCACGTAGCGATAACCACAAGGGGTCAAAGTGGACTTTGCCCATAAGACAATGTATATGCAGTTCTTTCGGACCACTCCTACTCGCGAAATGCAATTTAATAGAAAACAGCACAGAACCAAGAGGATCGAAAACACAAATTCTTATATAATGAATAGACAAGAATTCCATTAACGAGAGGTATGAGACATGCAAGCGGTCCAACAGTTGTTTTTCCGCTAAAAGGAGGAAGGACGGGGCAGCAAGTATGTGGCAATCCTGAATAGGCACAGCCATAGCAGCCCCTACCCCTTGGGAAGCTAATACGTTGAATGGTTTGATGAGATATTTTCAGAAATTAGTTACTATAAGAGCTTCCAACGATCATTGAATCACAGCTCTACTAACAAAGCTCTTGCAAAAAGCTGGTTGTGGGCCTTCCCTGCAGCTTGGCTTAAGAGTAAGACCAAACAGGAAAAGTAAAAATCATTTGCCAGGGAAAAGTTATTTGCTATAAAGACCTTATGTGGGCCTTTGATGATGCAATCTTCAAGCTCCATGCACGAGCGTTCATCTTTGCAGGCTACTAACACAATGCCATTATTATCCTCTTCACCTTCGATCACAGGTTCTACCCTTGACAAAGGGTGCTTCTCTCTTTCCTCTTCTATTTCTTCAAGAACCTCCTGAAAAACATGTTCCCAAGTAAATATGGTGATAAACTGCCTGAAAACTGCTAAAAGATTTCCTATAGATCCCAAAATTTCAAGTCAACAATAATAGCACAACAACTGAACATTATGCTACAAGAAGGCAGAACTCAATTTACAGTAACTTTCCCTGTGATATGCTACTCTGTTCTATACGCGCACACAGTCACAATACATGGTTGCGAATGTTGCTTTTCTGCATATGAGGTGCAAACACAAAAGCAAAATGGACTCGCTCACTCACACGCAACACCTTCCACTTTGGTGGCTCCTCCAAGACTTCCTCCAAAACTATTCCACTATTTGTACTCGTTGGCAAGGAATCTACACACATAGGAGGAAAAAGTCAGGACGGCTGTTTGTCCAGTCAACAGATTCTTCAAAGCATCTATGGCAATTTTCTGTACACAAACAAGTTTCAAATGTATGCATTTTCAAAGCAGTAACGTGGCAATTTTCTGTACACAAACAAGTTTCAAATGTATGCATTTTCAAAGCAGTAACGTTATTTTTTCAGCGCTACTTTGAAGCTCAAAATACAAATAAATATGCTAAACAAACCAGAACGATACAATTTAAAACCATGGATAGCAATATAAATGTAGAACAACTTTGACCAATGACAATACAGTACCCAAAAAGAGCTAGAGAGAGTTAAACAATACAAGACATCCAAAACCACACCTTCTTTCTCTGTAGTGCTATCCTCCAGCTTTCTTTTTTTAGTTGTTGCACTTTTACTCTTCCCAATCAACTTCCCACCGTCCAACCTTCCAAAATGATAAACACGCTTTTTTGCGTACTCAAATATCTTGTAACTTGATTCTGCAAATATCCAAACAGATCTAAAATTCTCTGCCGCTCTCAGTGAATCCAAGTACTTCAAATAAGTCACTGCATCATACCTACATATGTAGAATATCAAAATGTTTTCCACTAAAATGTGACTTACGGAGAAAAGATAACCAAAATATTTCACCACCAGAGTTGCTATCAATCAATTTCCTAACCTTATGAGAACAAATCCATAAATCACTATAGTCACAGACTCACAATAACGGATGCAAGACGTTATGAATTAAATATAAATCAATAACATGCAAGATGCATCAAACTATCAATCACCATTGCCACAGGGGACCCCAAGGCTCCGTTCGTATTCTCAGAAAGGGGCCAAATTTCATGGATTTGTCACGATTAAATATCCATCTGATAGAAATCTGACATAAAGCAACATATAGAATACCTGGGGTAGTAAGGTATCCATTATCCCCTTGGCCCTCACTATAGGTCCATGAGCTTACTCATAGTAGGGAAGTATATAACTCTTCGTTATTAATCCAATCAAACAAACAAAGGCCTAAAGGGACAACCTTTGGTTGACAAAAGCTAATGCAACTATCGCTTCAAGTCTTCGGAGGTTATACTCATGGTGCTTTTGAACTAATACCATCTACAAAATGAACGACTAGTGCAAATTTTCTTTGCAGTGCGCTATTCAAAAAGTGTCCTAAACAATTCAAAAACCCGAGTCTCTCAACACAAGAACTACCATATTTTAAGATATTGAAGGAGCTTCATTTTGAAACCTGACAAGGTAATCCAACAACTTCCTCAGCGTTTTCAAATCCGATACGAGCTGCTTGGTCTTCTTCCCCAAAGTATGCCAAATGGGATCCAACTGCCGCCTCACAATCTCATCAAATGACTTGAACAACCCATTCTCCACCGTCAGATCGTCCACATCCACCTTATTGGTCTTCCTCATCTCCTTCAAACACGCGTCCATGACCTCGATCACAGCCTTCTGAATCCCCCTCATGTAGGGCGACATCTGTACCCTAACGTCCACCACCTCCGGCGGATTCCTCTCCAAATCCTGCGACACATATACCTGAAACATGGGTGGCTCTACCATCAATTTAAGGATTCAATCTATTGTTCAACAAATGCATTAGAAATTTGTAATTTTCGCATATAATTTGACTTTTCTAGACTAAAAATTGAATAAAATTCATTTAGGTTCGTCAGAAAGTACATAGATAGCTCAACAAAACAAAATAAACCATTCCCACCGAATTTTTAACTAAAATATAAGATGTTATTTTACATAGAGGTTTGCATCAAACAGAAATTTCCTATACGCCTTTGTGCCTTTGTCACCGTTAAACTCAAATCCTAGAGCCGCGCTTGACTGAAACCTCGGCCACAGGTGCAGTTTCCTCAAACACAATCATTTGAGGATCCGCTCTATGTAAGTACATAGATAGCTCAACAAATAAAATAAACCAAGCCTACAATTTTTGGCTTAGAAAAAACTTCATTTTATACAGAGTATTTTGAATAAATAAAAAAATTCCTATACGTTTATGTCAGTGATAAACTCAAATTCTGGAGCCGCCCCTAACCTGAAACCTGGGCCACAGGTGCAGTTTCCTCAAGTACAAGCATTTGAGGATCCGCTCCGGTTTCGCGAAACCCGCCACCATAGCTTGGGGCTTATCGGAGAAGGCGCGGACGTAGAGAGAGGAGGAGGAGGAGCGGAGGATCCGGACGATTAGGGTTTCGGTGGAGGTGTCGGAGAGGGAATGGGCGTTGAGGAGGACGATGCCGGCGACAGCAGAGGGGGAGAGGCGGGAGGTGAGGAGGTCGACGATGAGAATGCGAGGGGTGACGAAGACGGCGGCGCCAGCGGAGTAGAGGGAGAGGCGGTGGTGGGCGGGGAGGTCGGAGGTGATTTCGGAACAAGAAGCACGCAATTCGGTGTCAGGGCTTTGATTTTGCAGGGAAGAGAGGATGGAGGATTTGAGGGAAGGGGAAGGGGAGAGGAGGAGGAGGGTGCCCTGGGAAGGGTGGTGGAGGAGGAGGAGGGAGCAGATGAGCTTGTGGAGGCCGAGGCCGGAGGAGAGGACAACCAGGCCGCCGGCAGGGTCCTCTAGGAGGTCCGTGATTATGTGCTCGTGGAACTGTACCATTTCTCTCTCTCTCTCTCTCTCTCTCTCTCTCGTGTAGATGGTGAGTGGCGTGAGTCAAAGAGGAGGAGGAGGTTTGTTTGCGGGGGTTGGATGGAAGTTGATGTTTGGGAGGGGAGAATGTGTTATGTCCGGATGATGCGAAACCCCAAGTTTTTCGTCAAGGCCCTTTGTGGGGCCTACCGAGCATTTTCTATAATAATCCGAATCGTTCATCTTATAGGATCCGCAAATTAATATGTCTACGCAAAAAATCAGCTTGATCGGACATCAATAGCTATGTCAAAAATTGAATTTTGGTTTATGAAATGAACGGCCTAATTCTGTCACTAGTTTTTTTTAAGTCCATTACCGTTGATTTTATAAACCAAAATTTAAATTTTAATATAGTTCTTGATGTTCGTTGAAGCTGATTTTTTACGTAGACATATAACTTTTCGGGCCCTACAAGATGGCCGGTTTAAATTACTGCAGTGAATGCTCAGTAGGGCCCACAATGAGTGGCGAAAACTTCCCGGAAACCATGAGGTTTCCACTTAATCCGGAAAGAATTTAGAGGGTGTTCCACTTTCTCGTAAAATCTTCCTTTTTAAAAAGAAGGTAATTTCGAGCTCAAAAATCATGTGTTTACGCAAATAATTTTTCTATCAATATGGATCTTGTTTCATAGATCTCATTGAAATCTTTAAAACGGTGCAAAAAAAATTAAAAAAATTATTTTTCATTTTCGTTATATTTGAGTTTGAAATTACCTTCTTTTTGAAAAAGAAATTTTAGAAAGAAAGTGAAACAGGGTATTAATCGGGGTTTAGTTTGAAGCCTTAAATGGACGGATGAGATCGAAATAGGTCATTAGGGCAACCCCAATGGGGATGTATTTTAGAAGGAGATGGATAGTTATTTTAGATGTAAAAAGTGGTTAAAAGTTAGTTGGATGTAAAATAGAACCCACCTCTATCCAATGGTGAGATGTAAAAAAGGGATGGATAATTAACTAACTTTCCCTCCTCCTTAATTTTTCCTAACTTTCTTAACTCTAATTCAAGTACTACTTCCGTTGAAAAATAATTTGCCGTATCCGGTAATCGAGGACTTAAAAAAAATTATTCCGAAAAAAAAGATTGCCCAGCAACAATCCAAATTGGCGAAAGATTTTTTCTCAGTGTCTTTGTACTGTTTCTTCGCTAGATCAATCTATACACATGATAACAAAATTCTTTAATTAATTATCAAAATAATAATATTAATAAATTCTTATAAAAACAGAAACTTGATACAAGCAAAATAATACCTCATTTTGTTATTAAAAAAAATTCTTATGAAAATGAAATAATAATATTAACAAAATAATAATACCTCGTTTTGTTCTGTCATTCCACTTTGATGTTGCCTTTGAATTTGCCTTAAATATCCACGATATTTGTTGCAAGCTTGTTGGATGACTTGCCATCGAGATTTGATAGAAGCATCCGATCGTACATCGCCTCCTGTGAATTCGGTATATTTTTTTGCAACCCGATCCCATAATTTAGATCGTGGTTGGTTGGTACCGATAATCGGGTCTTGACTAACGCACAAGTAAGCATTACAAATTGCTTCATCTTGATCGGAGTTGAACGATTTTCCTCTCGCTCTACGACTTCCTTCTGCCATAGTTGATACACTATTTTTTTTGGAGGGTATTTGTGGAGATTGAAGAAAAATTTTGTTGTCTCAAATCCTATTAACACACATTTATAGGCAGGGGAAAAAAAATGGACCGTTGCAATTTTTTTCCATCACCAAAACAGCCGTTGGGTGTGACCCAACGGTCGGATCCTAAAAAAACAAAAAAAACAAAAAACAAACCAACGGTTGGATTGGCTCCCAACCCAACTTAACTTTACTCTTTCTCATCTTTCTCATCTATTCATTCTCTCTCTCTCTCTCTCTCTCTCTCTCTCTCTCCCTACGAACAGACCTCCGGCCCTCCCTCTCAAACCAGACCTCCTCTCTCTCTCTCTCATTCTCTCTCTCTGAAGCAGACCCTCTCTCTCTCTCTCTGGTTCGTAGAACCCAGCCCTCCTCTTCCTCTCTCTGAACCGAAGCCGGAAGGCCACAGCCGGCGAGAGTTCCAAAAGGGCACAGCCGGCGGCATGCATCTGCGCCGTCCATGGATCGTCAAGAATCGGGATAGAAGACAGTCATCTCCGGATTCCGGCGTGTTGTACCAGATTCCGGCGTGTTCTTCCAATTTTCGACGACTTTCCGACGAAATCAGGTAACTCCGGCTGTCCAAAATTCTGGTATTTTCAGTTGAGGTGATGAGCGTCCATTATAGCTGTAGTCAAATGGGGATGGAAATATCCATCTCCTTTTCCATCTCCGCCATTTTACCACCTGATTTTTTCTATTTTACATCCCCATTGGAGGGGTTTTTTTTGGCATCCGGTGCTATTATAAGTATAGAACCCAGTTTTACATCCCCACTGGGGATGCTCTTAGATTTGGTGTGCATGTGATGTTTGGCGGTAAAAGCACTTGGGCACCGAGAATCTCTCTCTCTAGAAATAAACCTCTTGCCCCTCTCTCTCTCTAATAACCTTAGCCCGTTTGGATGCGGGATTAGGTTTGGAGGTATTATGTAAGAAAGGAGATTGGATAGTAGGGGATATTGGTTAATAAGGGATGACCCACATTGATGTGATATTTGTGGAGGGGGTATTAAATAGTACTTGGGTTGGATGAGGTATTAGAAAGGGGGATAAGATAGTACTTGGTTTGGATGGAGGATTAATTAGGGGTATAAGGAAGGGGGATTGATGTAAAAAGCTTTTAAATGACTTTTTTGCCCTTATGTAGTGTTTTTTGACAAAATTTGTTAGTTCCATTATAATTAGAATAAATACGTATTTACCATTAATTTTTAATAAAATGAATTCATTTAAGCTAAAAAATGTTTAAGCCTTAAAAATTTTGAATATTTTTTTTAAAAAAAACGAAATTCATAAAATTAGTTTTGTTAGATTCCGTAAACTTTAATTTTTTGTTATGATTTTTTTTTTTAAATCGGAGTTATATGGTTTAGTTGTTTGAAAGTAATTTAATTATAGCGGTAGTTGAAGCATATGGTTAGTAGGTTGAACAACTTTGTTAGGCAAAATTTTTCTATAAATAAGTCTCATTTTTTGTTCATATCATCCCACATATCATCATTCTAATTTGTGTTTTCATATTCTCCTTATTTTTTTCATTAGTTGAATGGCACGCCAGACTTGGAGCGAGAAGGAAGAGTTGCTCGAAAATCTTACGAGTAGTTGCTTTGTACCATTGTAATGTATCTTCATTTCCAAAATCTTGAAAATAAATGTACAAACTTCATTCGGAATGAAATACAAGTGCCAACAATTGCATTTACATAACCAAATATTTTATGGAGGGCTCAATCTTCAATGCCCATTCAACCGCTCGTTCACTCCTTTCGTCCAGATGTAACACTGCAACTCGCTGCAACAAGTTTTCATGGGGGGAAAAACCAAGTAAAAAATATAGGAGCTATTATGATTGATATAGTTTATGATGCACAGAGGCATGCATACAAAGGAATATTATTACCTGGAAAGAGGCGGCAATATCAGCTCGTGAACTTGTATCTTCACTACTTGCTGAAGAAATGGGAATTTCAGTACTGCTGCAGATACACATGCAGGCATGAAAAGGTGGCACCAAAAAAATTGAGACAATTGAATTAGAGAAAGTGGAGGAGGAGAAGTGACAAGAATGATGATCAATGTATTATAGTTCAAGAGGACAAAATGCGTAGTGACCGATATGCTGCATATTAAATAAGAAAACCAAGTGAAGACAGAGAAGTAGATCTCTTAATAGATAGTTTCACATACACATTTCTGGATTCAATTGCCCAACGAAGCCTAATGAAAAATATAAAATATGGTGAAAATCAACAAGTTTTTTACACGGTAGAAGCTACCTAATCAACCCTCCTCCTTTTCTCTGGGCTTGGGACCGGCTGTGTACTAAGAATTGCACAGGCGGAGTTAAAAACTTGTTTGTGGCAGAGATATTTGTTCCATTGACACACAATGCACCATTTGGATGGACCTTATGTTGCCGAATGGTCGTTAATCTGTTGACCCTCACAAGTGTCCTACCAAGTTTAGTGCTAGCCTTGAAATGTGTGTACATATCATCATAGCCAAAAAAACAAAAAACAAAAATGGGACTGCGCAGATTTTGGAACTGCAAATGACTTGCATTAACAGTCAAGAAGCCAAGCAAACAATGCATCAGAAGAACAAAATGCAGCAATGTTGCACAAAACAATGCAGCAGCAATACCAAACAAAACAGATACAAACATCACAGATTTCCAAAAACCAGTTTTTGCTCACACACCCCCACCAGGTGTATCTAGTTTGGACACAAATCTGCCTCAGATTTTGAAAACCAAAACCTGCATTTTGAACCTGCAGACCAATAACAGAGACCAAACAACATCCCGAATCCTACACTGAACCTGAACAACAGAGACTAGCCCCCCCCCCCCCCACACACACACACACACACACACACCTGCTGCAATTGAGGTACAAAATTGGAACATAATTCTAACACACACAGAAAATCAGCACCAAAACCCAACTCACACACAACAGAACCAATGGTAACAACAGCCAAGAAAGCTTGGACATAGGATAGAGCTCGATTGGATGTGGCACACACACACCATCTCTATTCAACCATCATAGTGGGCTCAGAAAATATTACGAAACGCACGAGGGTACTCATGGCTCCATCCAAAAGTTGTCCCGCCAAGGCACTACCTTTATTTACATTGTAATTGTTTCATCATTGTCCTATTAGGGGTACCAAAAACTGCAAAAAATTGTCTCGTTATCATCATGGCCTACATATGATAGACAAAATAATGCAATAAAATAGCCTCCAATATCCATGAAAACTGCAGTTCTAACTCAGCCTTCATTTCTGACATTATGGCTCAGAAAAATTTCATCATTACCACAAGTTAACAACCTGAAAAAAAAACAGCCCAGAAATCACATGGAGACAGCCCACAAAGCAGTCAACACACTGCCCACCTAACACATGAAAACATGCCACTTAGCAGTCAAAAAACTGCACTATATTATGCCAGCAAGTTTCATGGGTCTATGTTCATGATCCAGGAAGTTCATTTTGTATCATAATCTCTGATTTCATCCTATGGGTCTTTAAACAATTGAGAATCCATTGAAGTATGCATTTTGGCCCCTTTCTCCCATACAATAGGAGTTCTTTAATACATCATCCAAAATTTGTTAATTAAGTGTTAATGAAACTCCCAAACGGGCCCTTAATTCTAGAAATGCTTCCAAAACTTGGCGTTATAAACATGTACAAGTGCTTTCTATTCCAATATCACATACTAGCCCCGTGGCTATGGTAGTTGGTGAGGTCGGCCATGGAAAATTATGTAGTAGGAGAGGCTCGGATGGTGGCTAGGATAGATCTCGGCACCAGCGGGTGGGTTGGCCGAAGTGGAGAGAAATTAAGTTACTGAACTATAAATTTTTTGGCGTCAATGATAGTTTAAGAAAATTAAGAGGCAAATCTGTGATGAGCTAATTATCAGGGTTTTCAGAGACTGAACAATTCACCATGGGTTTTCGAAAACAATAAGCCACATTCCATTCGCCATGGGTTTTCGAAAACAATAAGCCACATTCCATTGCAATTTAGGGTTTAGGGTTTCATAATCTACACCAAAAAATCAAGATCTCGGGATTTCTTAAACTTCACCCTAAAAAATCAGAAACAAAACCGAAAACCCATGGAATCGCAAAATCCATGCATAACAGTCGAAACCCACAAAACCCTAGCATACAAAATCGAACCTAACACTGCCATGGAATCGAAACAGCAACAGAGACAGTGCGGGAAGAGTAGCAGCAGAAAAAGCACAAAGAAAAACTCATACCTCACTGGTCGAATCCAACTCAAATCGAAAAGCACCCAAAATATTTCGCCACAAATCGTCTCTTCGAACAACCAGCGCGGCGAAGACTTGCGACAGGAGAAGTGGGTACCGGGGGGTGGGAAAGGGGGATTAGGAGGGGTAGATTCGTCCGAAAAAGAGGGGAATTTGGGGGGATTCCACAGCAACTGGTCGAGGGCAGTCCATCGCTAACACCCCCTCAGCTGGTGTTAGCTGGTGTAGTGGAATACAGGGTAAAGACAATACCCCCTCCCTTTTGGGATCCCAAACGGGGTATAAGGGTGGGTCCCAGGTGTTAAAAAGGGGTATAACACAATCATCCTTCACAATACCCCATCCAAACAGGCCTGTACAACTTCCAGATCTGGGCAGCCGCTTGGGGGGAGGTGTCGCCCCTCCTTCCCCGGGCTTTTCTCCTTTATCTCTCTACCTCTTTATCACCCTATCCTTCCCTCTCTGCCTTCTCCTCCTCCTTCCCTTCCGCTTCGTTTTAACCCTCTTTTTTCTATTATTCACAAAATTGAATGGTGTGATAGCGAGATGGCGGCGACGGTGGTGGTGCTAGTCGTTTGATAGGTTTTTACCAGAGCTTGTGCCTGTCTACGGGTGGGCTTCTCTAGATTCGTCTTTTGTGTGCTAATTTCGGTTGGTGAATCATCTTTGTAGTTTCTCGGTCGCTGGAGAACGGTTTTGGTAAGATCCGTTCCGTCTGGTATGGCTTCGTTCCCTTGTCTGCTCCGTCTCAGATCTGTTTTTTTTTATCGACCCCTTTCCCAAGCTGTTTAGCTCTCATTTCCTCGATCGTTAGTCGGCCCGCTTGCTCCCGGTCGAAGGTGCTGCTGGGTCCTTAGACTTTCGCTTAACGGCTAGGGTCCTTTCGGGTTCGGTTGAAGCAGTTGGCATCGACTCCCACCATGGCCATAGTTGGGCGGCCCTGTTCTCGCCTAATGGCATGGTGCAGCTTCCACGGTAGTTTGGGTTTGCTGGTTTTGGTTTTCTCTTCCGTGGGTGGCCTGCAGTGGCTTGTTGGATGTCGATGGTGAAATCTGGCGGTGGTGGTTACAAGGCCGGCCTAGGTAGAAGGCCCATGAGGCCTGGGCCTTGGGCATCAAAAAAATTTCAAATTTTAGAGGCACTCCAATATTATTTGTAAATTAGTATATATTTTATTTGTTCATATTATAACACAAATATCTTTGCTAGCTCAGCGGTAAGTTGATTTTAGTCCGTATGAAGTGTCCGAGTTTAAATCTTCTGGGCAGCTTTTTCTTTTGAAATATTTTTTCTCCAAAAATAATGCTATTGTAACTATCAAGTTTCGAAACCAAGTTAAGTAGAATTCAAGCCAACCACTTTGGGCGCTGGTGACAAAACAGTTAATATGCGTTATAAAGTCTAAAGTAGTTATATAAAAAAACATTTCTCTCATTGTTGTTTAATTCTAAAAATACGTAGGGCACTACCCCACAATTTAGCTTTGGGCATCCAAAAACATTTCTCTCATTATTGTTTATCTGGGCTTCTTAGGCCCTCAGGTGTTGCATTAGGCTCGTCCCTTTGCTTTGGTTCCAACTTTTGGTTAGATACTTTTCCCCTTCCCTAAAAAAAAAAATGTTATTTTGCCATTTCAAAAAAAAACTCTTGGGCACCAAAATAAAAGTGTTCCATGAGCACCGAATGATTTTTCCGTCCCCAAGGAATGGAAAACAAAAAAATCGTATATGTATTGACTATAAGTAGCTTATTTCACATTTTCAAACTAAAAAATAATGTAAATGAAAAATAATTTTTTTATTTTTTTTACACCGTATTAAAGATCTCAATGAGATCTATCAAACAAGATCCATAGTGATAGAAAAATTATTTGCATAAATACATGATTTTTGAGCTTGAAATTGCCTTCTTAAAAAATAAGCAGCTTATTTGAGTTGCGGAACGGAGCCTAATAGGAGAATGATTTTGGCACCACTTTTTTTTTTTTTTTTTGTAAAAATACATTACAAAATTAATATTTTATATGTTTTGATGATTGTGTTGTGTAGTTAAGCAATAATTTTAAAAAAAAAAATTAGCGCATGTAATTATGGAAAACTAGAATCCAAAACTTATTACTCATTTGCTTTTATAATTATAACTTCAAAACTTCGTAATCACATATTTGGACTGAAACAGCAATGTGCACACTTTTTACCTGGCCCGTCCCAAGTGATTTAAAGTGATTTAAGAATTGTTCATTTCTTTGAGTTTTCTTTCAATGTCAAAATTGAGATTGATCGGATATCGAAAATTAAAAACAATGGGATCATTGACTATTTTTTAAGAAAAAAACTCAAGAACAATATGTGTTTCATTCATGTTAGTGCTGATGTCTTATTAATCTCATTCTCGGCCTGACTAACGAACGTGACGAGTCAAGCAAAAGCAAAATAGATGACTCAAATCACACCCATAAGCCCGAGACAGGCCCCCTCGATGATTTACAGTACTCTACTGTGCCTTTCGGGCACTGCAGGGCCCCTAACTTGGATAATAACAAACTTTGTACATGTACAGATCAAAAAAGAAATACTCGTGCAAATATAACATTCATGTGAGCTTAAAAGTATGTACATGTTTTTTTTTTGGCAAAATGAAAGAAGCATTTTATTCTTCTAATATTATACATCATAGAGAAACAAACCCCATGACTGCAGGTCGGAGGTCTACTTAATAGAACCTCCAAGAAAACCTTTTTCGCACATTCATGGCCCCATTACAAATTCTACGAACGTAGTTGTATTGACAAGACTGAAAACAGTGCGTAATCGAACAACAATCTTGAATCAATTGGAGGAGTTTTAGTCGAGTATGCATCGAACTGTGGCTTTCTGCATCTGATTCCATAACAACCCGTTCCAACTTCAAATCCAGTGCTAAATTGAGCCCTTTACGGATAGCCAATGATTCAGCTACTCTTGGAGATTGGATTCCATTGAAAGATTGCATTGCTATCCCCAAGACATCCCCAAAATGATTCCTCACAATGGCACCCACCCCTGCTGCTCTGTTAGTCTTCGAAATCGCCGCGTCCACATCAACTTTGATCAAACCGAATTCAGGCCTCTGCCACCCAATATTTTCAGGGGTACTTTGGTTACCTTAACCTTTTTTTATTTGCTAACCGGAACTCCGGCTCAAAGGCAGCTTGCGCTTTCATGTTGACTGCCTCCGTTGGCCAAGCTCTGTTGTTAAACACCCAGTCATTGCTTGATGGCCAAATCCACTAACAATAGCTCAAGCCAAGTCTAATGACATCACCCAGTAGCCCTGCTTGCTCGATCTTTTGCTCGATCAAAACCCACCAATCCAATATCGCTCTGAGATCTCCCAGATCCGCTGGTCTAAGCCGGAGAAAGAAGCCATACTCTTTTTTTTTTTTGTCAATCGGAAATATAAAGAAGGAATACCTTGACCGCTGGTTCGCAACGAAATAACAGATGACATAATGTCTCTCCATCGCTATCACAGATTGCACACATTGGATTTGCCTGTACCTTCTTCTCGAACAGTCTTGAATTTAGTAGCAACTAAGATATTCCTGAAACATTTCCACGCGAAAAGCTTCACTTTGGGAGGAATCATGAGACCCCACAGTTTCTTCCAAACTCGAAGAAGTTCCCCGGTTGCACTGGTTTCCTCCCCGGTTGTACAGTTACAAACAGATTATCAAATAAAAAGTTATAAAGGTTGGAAACATAAAAACTGATTTTTTCCCCGGGAAAAATTCAAAATACCCCCAACCTTTACACCAAAATTCAATTAGACTCCCAACCTTTTAAAAACTTCAATTTTACTCCCAACGTTATATTCCGTTAATCAAAACGCCCCCTTCCGTCCGAATGACTAACGGATTTCGTTAAATACTCCGTTAAATATCGTCCCGATCAAATTTTAATGATCCGAGCCGCTCAATGTGTTCAGAACGTGATTTTAAGGGTTTCCCTACAAAAATCAGCCAAAAAAATGACCGGGAAGGGCTTTATCTGAACAGTTTTTTATTGAACTAAAAAACTGTTCAGATGAAACCCTTTTCGATCATTTTTTTTTGTTGATTTCTCACGGGTACCCTTAAAATCATGTTCTAATCACATTGAGCGGCTCGGATCATCGAAATTCGATTGAAAAAGGGGAGGTGCAGACCGAAGCAAAATCCGGACGTCCGGACTTGAACAAAATCCGGATCGATCCGCACCTCCCCTTTTCCAATTGAATTTTGATGATCCGAGCCGCTCAATGTGTTCAAAACGTGATTTTAAGGTTACACGCGAGAAATCAACAAAAAAAATGATCGGGAAGGGCTTCATCTGAACAATTTTTTATTGAATAGTTCAATAAAAAATTGTTCAGATGAAGCCCTTCCCGGTCATTTTTTTTGCCGATTTCTCGCGGATACCCTTAAAATCACGTTTTGAACACATTGAACGGCTCGGATCATTAAAATTTGATCGGGACGCTATTTAACGAAGCATTTAACGAAATCCGTTAGTCATTCGGACAGAAGGAGACGTTTTGATTAACGGAATATAACGTTGGGAGTAAAATTGAAGTTTTTAAAAGGTTGGGAGTCTAATTGAATTTTTGTGTAAATGTTGGGGGGTATTTTGAATTTTTCCCTTTTTTCCCCCGATAATGGATGTCAGTACAAATAATTTGGAAGTTGAAAGATGGGGCAGGGGCAGGACTGCAAAGTAGAACTTCCAGGAAATGCAAATAATTTGGAATCCTGGTGTTGTATGTGACTGTCTTATTTTCTGGCTCATATAGCATCCATCAATCACAACTTTGTTGCTAAAATCTCAACAATTTTTTATGAAAAGTAATTGCGAAAGGGAGACAATTCGACTTGAAGATCCTGGAAAATCCATCGTGTATTTATCTTCATTACCAGAAGGAGTTACAAAACTGAGTACAGGTACAACAAACAACAGTAAACAGGAGGTTAATTTGGACCATCAGTTAAACTCATGTATAAACAAGTATCCAGAAACCATTCAGACAAGCTGCGTGCTCAAGCATTGGCCTTTTCAATCCGTCGAATCCGCAAGGGTACGGGCTTTTCCAACACCGAAACATTAATGTTGTTCCAAACATCTGGAGTTGTGGGGAGGGGAGCGATTTTCTCTGCAATTTCCATGTCTTCTGGAAGAAAAGAACCAAACACGGTGTACCATTTCTTCCACTCTTTGTGGTTTGCTAAGCTTATAAAGAATTCTGGACTGGAGCCAATCCAAGCAACCGAACCTCTCCTGATGTCTGGGCAGACTTCGATGGGGATCTTCTGGAAGGTGGTTCCCTAGGCTTCAAGGGTTCCTTGAATCAATGCAAATGGAGGACCAAAGGAAGCCTACAAAGGTTAGGGAAACCGCATTGGGTTAGAAAAAGAAAACACAGGGTAGAAATAAGACTGAAATCATTTTGACTAACCTATTAGTAATCCATATAAAGGAAAAAAAGCCCCAATGCTTGGTTTTTCTCGTTGGATTTGTCACGTTCGAGGTACTTTCTCATCAGTGTGGTTGATCAACTATCAATAAAATGTGGGAAAAAAGAAGCTCCAACCACACAAATTATTATTATTTTTTTTCCGGATTTGTCAAAGACTTGGATATTAGCTCATCTGCCTACTAGTGAAGCTGCATAACTCAAGACTGTTTTACACCAATGAAATTGCAACGGAGAAACGAAAAAAAAATTGACATGACATTACCCGAAAATAAAATTGAAAAATTAAAAAAATGATCTACAAGAAAGAGAATGAAGGATATTTAACTTCACTAGACAAACAAAATCTTTCATCAAGGGATACAGATACAAGTATCCCGCCGATCAGAAACGGGAAAAAAAAGAAAAAAGGATACAAGTATCCCAAACTGAAATATAGAAGAAAATCAATTGTTTTACAACTTTGAGAACCCTACAAAGATGATCAGAATAATAAAATCTTCACACCCGTTCAAACGGATTAAAAATTGGAGCACTTAATTTTTTAACCATATTTTTAATATATAAACGGTCTCAAAAATTAAGTGCTCAAATTTTCACTCCGTTCGAATCGGATCTTTTATTCTTATCATATAATTCTAAAGGATCATAGTTCTTTATTTAGGACCCTATAGAGCAGAAATGTGATTATGACTTTATTTTCTTAATTTTTAGCACTTAAATATCTTTGTATTGATTCAAAACGGAGTGAAAATGAGCACTTAATTTTTATGACCGATGATTTAAGTGCTTCTTCACGGGTGTGAAGATCTTAATTCGATCATATTATTATAAAGAGAAAATCAAATTTTTTCTAATCATAATCAGGGATTACTGGTGGTATGATAACCAAAACAAGGGTGATGTGCCTTTCCAGTAGGGGAATTTTTTTAAAATTCTTTTTGAAAATTTGAGCACTTAATTTTTTTAGACAAGTGCTCCAATTTTTAATCCGTTTCAACGGGTGTTATTTTTCCGATCATATTATTCTAAAGAGACATAAAAAAAGCTCTCAAATCAAAGGATACGGTGGTAAGTATCAAGTCACGGATTGAGGCCGGAGTGAAAACTGAAATAGTTAGTTCAGGGGTTTTTTTGAATTTTTCCCGAAAATCAATTGTTTTACAACTTTGAGAACCCTACAAAGATGCCTAAACATAGAAATAGCTAGATGTGGGGTGTTCACAATCAACTACTTCACAAAAGATGGAACTTTCTTTTGCTGTGTCCGTATTATGAAGCAGATTGGGTCACTTATAAGAGGAGAGTTTGAAGTCCTACATCTTTTAAGTGGTTTCCTTGTGAGTCCCAAATTTGGCCACGACCTTCGACACGATAGAATTGGCAACTCGCACAATGGTGCACATTCAACAACTCAAGAATGAAGGCAACCAAATATGGAGCACAATCCGGAAAAAGCTGCACAAAACCATCTATTGTTACAAGGAAAGAAAATGGATCAAAGAACAAAGAGGACAACATAAATACTGCACGAAACAAGGATATAAACCAAGCTTACGCTGCAGGAAGAGATAAAAATTTCTAAATAACATGCCGGTAGGTAGACCGTGAAATTAGAAGGAAGAATATTTTGGTTGATGCTCTACTCAAGAATAGTCAACATTCAAAATATGGGGTTGTGTTGTGTTATTCACAGTACCAGATGTAAAAAATTCATCACAGTCAAGGTGGCTAAGAGCATCACGTTTAAACCTTGGGTCCAAAATACCAGCTTTTCAGTTAATCCATCACAAACATGGAAGTGTTTCCATTCAAAATTAAATCTCTTGAAAGTATAAGCCTATTTTTTCTTTAATTGGTAGCTGCCAAGTAAGAAGTCCTCTCAGCCCTAGCAATTGTAGTTACTGGTGGGGGTTCGGTTCCTTAGTTCATATTTGTTTAGTCATTCATATAGTGACTTCAGCTATGCATTACACAACTAATGTCGATCTAGCTTCAAACAGCATAGAACACATTGCGAGAGATGTTGAAGGGGGCTGGGATTATAAGCATATGCAAATCTACCAGGGACATGAGTATTCACCTTTATATGAAGCGTGCCATGTTCTGTTTCCAAGCCAACAATGCCCTGTCCAAAAGAAGAACAGCAAGATCTGTTAGTTGCAAAAAGGTAACAACAATGTGGAAAAGTAAATATTCACAGATAAACAACCAATTTTACATATCAGATCAATACAAAGTAATAAAAACAATGTCATCAGAACCAAACCAATACAAGCATGCAGGAAGTATCCTGAACACAGTATGCTACTCAGTAAGTACTGTCTAGCAGCCATAGCTATTCCTCAGTCCCTTGTTTCTATAGATCCTCTATACTAGATCAAGAGATTTAGGACACCAAAATTGAGCTAAATGGAATTGATAGATTTGGTCGGAAGTAATTGATGCTAAAAATCTAATTCTTGTCAAGTCCAGAAGGAAACTCTAGACACCTAACCAGCAGAGAGTGGCTCTGCATGTCCATGGAAATTGTATAACTATCTTGAAAGGGAGAAAGTTAAGACAGCCCAAAGAAGTCTACTTTCAGCTGTCATATATAAATCAAGATCTGTTTCTGGAGTTTACTTCATATTTTAAGTCACCCAACGATTTGTAAAATCTACTTGTCAAGATTTGTTGATCAACTGGGAGGGAAGCTATCCCAGCTCTTTCAGTTCAGGTGCAGTTGACGAAGGAAGAAGCCAGAAAGAAAGGCTATAGAATTGTATTCTTTTCCGTCTTGGAAAGAGAATTCCTTTAGAGTATTCCCCGGCTGCATGTTCCTTTCTTTCTTCTTTCTGTCTTGTTGAATTACTTTGTTGTTCAAACACTACTAGAAATGCCCCTATGAGCGAACCGATCTTGATATGTTATCCTCCCTTGTAAGTTCTTGATTTGTTAGAAAAAACGTGTATCAGATTAGAGAGCCCTAGCCGCAGAGATTGCCGTGAACCTCACATCCCAACCATCACCTGCTGCCAAAACACCAAAGATTGTAGCCATCCACAATGCCAAGCACCACAGTTAGCCACCACCACCATCCGCAGATTAAAACCACCACCACCATCCCCACGGTAGAGCCCAAACCAAACCACCAACCCATCCGATCTGCAGAAACAACCATCCCCTTCGCTGTAGAAAAAACTTGCAAAACAAATTAAACCAAAATAAAAACCCTAGCCTCCCCACAAGCACCACCAACCCTTAGATTAAAGCCACCACCAGCTGCCATCACCAACCCCAAAATGCCTTCTGCCGCAGCCCCACTTCGCCGCTAAGCAAGGACCCAGCACCAACCAACGAAGAGAATTAGAGGGAGCCCGACCGGAGGGAAAGGATCGCCAAGCTGTTAGGCCAAAGAGACCGCGCACCCAGCAGTAGCGACGACGGCGAACCCAAGCAGTGTTACGCCCTCAATTTTCAACATAATAATAATAGCTTTTCAAAAGGAAAATCATCGCTAAGATACATCATAATACCCCAAGAGCTTTTCCATAATCCATCCAAGAGTACAAACATGTTCAAAGTTTACAATAGTGGCACTCCGGCCTCAAATTCCATAGTTAAACAAAAGGCGGTAAGTTTAGAGATTATGTGATTACAAATGTAAAGTTACAATTTCATCTTCCAAAAGTAGGGTTTATACGAGATGATAAGGTAAGTTTAGAGATTACGTGATTACAAATGTAAAGTTACAATTTCATCTTCCAAAAGTAGGGTTTATACGAGATGATAAGGTAACTTCTTCAATGTCAGCTTTTAAAAGAATGAATTCATATGCATGTCAAGCACTCCATATCAATGCCTTTGAGGTGCACCTGAAAATAATGATAGATTGAGCTACATTGGCCTAGTAGAGAAATCTTTGCTCAAGCTTTATGCAAACGAGATGGTTAATGCACTGGAAAGAACATTGACGACAATAAAGTTTTCCCACATGAACAAGAGCAAGAAGATAAGACTTGAGACCGACATCGATGATATACAAATAGCTTAACAACCTCTAAAGTTATTCCGTTCTCATTATGTCAAGTGTATCGATTTCATTTTCAGGCATTTGGGATCCTGTGCGTCCCGTATTCATTCCGGCATCACACCTTGCGGTGGATCCGTGGCTTTCTTGTGCACTTCGGAGCATTAGGAACCCCGTGCGTCCCATTTCCGGCATCACACCTTATAGTGGATCTGTGGCTTTCTTCGTATTGTTCTATTGTTCTCAATTATGATTTCCATGTCACAAGCCTCAATATCATAGAGTACAACCCATGTCAAGTTCGTATTATTCATAATAACATGCCACAATGCTCACATAATCACCCGAATGCATAGACAAGGAACGAGTATTATATTCATTTAGTTCTACACTTTTCTTTGTTACAACGAGAAAAGATGTTGGGTTGTTGCATCCATGGAGAACAAAAGATGTTGGTTTATGAATATTTGCCAAACAAGAGCCTGGATTCGTTCATCTTAATGTTTTCTCAGTATTTTTTTATTTACAAATTACGATTATCATTCTTAAGACGACATGTGCTCTATTAAATACGTAGCTAATATTTTGTAGTCTTATTTTTGAACAAATCCTACTAAAAGGGAGCTCCTAGACTGGAAGATGCATATATATGACTATCATAGATGGGGTTGCTCAAGGGCTTCTTTACCTTCACAAGTACTCGAGAATGAGAGTAATACATAGAGATTTGAAAGCTAGTAATGTATTGTTAGACGAAAACATGAACGCCAAGATATCTGATTTTGGCTTGGCAAGAATTTTCAAGCAGAACGAGACGGAAGTGGTTACTAATAGGGTTGATGGAACATAGTAAGTGAAAACACTTACTCTATATTATGTGGTTGGATTGAACTCAATCTTGTGGTCTTGTTACATTGAAGTTGTTCCTTTATTTATGTGATACAGTGGTTACATGTCTCCGGAATATGCCATGGAAGGAAATTTCTCGGAGAAGTGATCCGATGTCTTCAGTTTTGGAGTCTTAATCCTGGAAATCGTCAGTGGTAGAAAAATACTAGTAGCTTCTACGATGTTGATAACCGTCCACTCAACTTGATTGGCTATGTGAGTTTATCTAACTAATCCCTTTTCTAGATTTTTTCGAACCCAGTAATTCGAATGCATACAAATGAATGCTATTGCCTCAGGCATGGGAGCTGTGGAAAAAAGGGACTGCATTGGAGTTGAAGGATCCAACACTCCACGATTCTTGTGCGGAAAATGAATTGCTGAGAATCATTCATGTGGGTCTTTTATGCGTTCAAGAAGGTGCAACAGATAGACCTACAATGCCAGATGTTATTCCTATGCTTAGTAATGAAACGATGGTTTTGCCTACTCCTACAACACCAGTTTTTTTCACTGGAAGAAACGTCATTCGCTCAGTTATACATCTGAAAGCTAGCCAAAAGATTTTTCGAGAAATAATTTGACAGCTTCTATAATGAAACCACGATAGTGAGATGAAATTTCTTTTTCGTGCTTCGATTATTTCAAATGACCCCAAAATTCTGTTCCTCTAATAGATCGTCTTCATCCTGTTAATTCAATAATGCACAAACTCTTACCGAATGTAGATTAACTATTTTGAGTATCATATTCCCATCTCTTATTCCTTCGGTAGTCTAATGGTTAACGACCTGCCGATCATTACTTATCAACTTCGAGAGATGATGTATGGGGCTATTTTTTTCACTCTTAGTTGGTACTCTTTCTTTTCGTTACTTTTCATTATTAAGAACCCCAGAGCCCATTCGCCAGGCCCAAAGCCTTCTCTATTTGGTCCATTACAAGCCCCATGTTTTATTTGCCTGACGATAGGATGCTAGTAGATCTTAAAGGGTTAGGAGTTACCACGGGAGTCAAACACTTTCTCCATGAGGTCTCGAACTCAACCCTTGAAAGGGAGAGTGAAGAACTAACCACACTAACCAGTTGTTCTTACAAGTCCCCCGTTAGAACGCCTAAAGATTTCAAAATATATATTTAGCCTACTTTCAAATGGGCCCGATATGGGCATGGTTTTCCGACGTAGCCCGTACGTTTAACCTTGGCCTCCACTATTTTTCTTTCGAATTTTTTATGTTTTTATCCCCTGAATTATGTTCCATTTGTTTACTTCGTCCTTAAACTACAAAAATCACCTATTTATCCCTCAACCTCCTGATTGTAACCAATTTAGTTAACGAAAGAGACAAACAAGACATAGTTTACGGACGAAGTAGGCAAACATAACCTAGTCTAGGGTGAAATATTAGTCTAAATTGGGGAATCCGTTACCTTTTCTGTCCAAAAAAGGGGAATTTGTTAACGTTAGACCCAATGGATTCCCATCAGAAAGTTGAGGGATGAAATAAGTGATTTTTGTAGTTTAAGGACGAAGTAGACAAATGGAGTATAGTTGAGGGGATAAAAACATAAAAAGCTCTTTTCTTTAAGGGAAAAAAATTAGATTTCAAAGTTGGGTTCTTTTTGGTGTGCTATCATTGCCGACGGATAGATAAGAATTTGAGCATTTTCTTGAAGTTGTTTCTAAGTTGGGACCTACCCATTTCGTCCCAATTTATTGATCACTTTTGGAGATTTCAACTTATTCAGGGAACATTATTATTGCGCTTGTTATATTTTTATTGCATTAGTGAGGAGCCCATTTAAAGCCAGGCCGAAACTACATTAATTAGCCTCAAAGGAGTCGATATTAGTTTCCTTTCCTTTTGGAGCATCGATGTTAATTTCTAGCACTAGCTTATCATTAACCCTAATCCTACCACTACCAGGTTGTTTGATAATTCAATTCAGTACTTAAAACTGAATGTATCAAGTAATAAGTTATTAAGATGGTTTGATAAATGATACTCCCTCCGTTCCAATTTAAGTGTTCCCTACGGTTTTGTGTGCCATTTTTAATTGCTTATATCTCTCAATGTATATCGTTAAAAATATGTAATATGGATCTTGTTTGATAGATCTCAATTATTTTAATGAAACAATAATTTTAAAAATATAAAATATGTAATATATATTGAGAGATATAAGCTATTTAAAATGGCATGCAGAATCATAGTGGACACTTAAATTGGGACGGAGAGAGTATATAATATTTTAAGTGCCTGTTAAAATGTAGCCTTTAAAAGTTACAAAAATTAAGTAGGCATGGTGCCTACTTAATTATGACTGAATTTGTCAGTTCATGTGTATCACTCATTCTGCCACCACTACCCCCTCTATGGCCACCACTAGCACCACCATGATGCCATTGCCATCACACCACCACAACCATTATTCTATCGTCACCACTATTGACACCACTTCACTGCAACACAACTACTACGTACCACCACTACCACTATCGTCAACAATGCCACCACCCTAACCACTACTCTATCGTTGCCACCATTATCACCACTCCACCTCTGGAACACCACTACTAGTCTACCAATATTGCCATCACTACAACCACCACCACCACCACGCCACCATCGTCACCACTACCACCACCATTCTATCGCCACACCACCGTACCACTAATACCATTGCCACCACCTACACCACCACCACCAACAAGCCACTGCCGTTACCACAACCACTACTACCCCTACTATATCATTGCCACCACCATTGTCATTTCACTATCCCTATAATTACTACTACCACTATCACCACCACCACTAGCCCTGGATCACATACAAGTGGGGTCAACTAATTCCACTTGTATCTATATGCCTCTGCCCATGGCAAGATGCATGTTAACCTAAATGATGCTAGAAAAAATGGTTTGAATAAACTAGTAAATGAGAATGAAATGAATATTGTATAGTGGGATAATTTAAGCTATTCGACTAGGAACCGTTACATAGTTGTGTCAGTTATGGTACCAATTGTACCAACGAATTGTGTCACTTCTTTTCCTGCTTGTTTGGAAAAGTCAGCGAACATCTTATCGGTTCTTCCATCATTTGTTTTTGTTGGGTTTTTGCTATGTGAAAAATAAGGAAAAAGCAAGAGAGTAAAGTCGGTGGCCTTTTCCTTCGTGGGCAATGGAAAAATCTGGAGAAGTTTTGGACCATTGGTCGTTGCATGCCATGGTTGGAAATGTGTGCTGGCATGAAGCATTAATTGTGGCATTGGGCTCTAGATTCTTCTTGGGCAGTTGAAGAGTTTTTCGGCCAATGTCATGTGTGTATAAAAGTGTGCTGTGTATAGAGCAGAGAAGGTAGAAAGATTGGGAGCCTCTTTGGGGGTCTCCTCCACTGTGAGGTTTTGTGTGAGAGAGAAAAATTGTGCGAGAATATTGGTGAGTTTGAGGGAGATAAAAATACCGAGAGCTTGAGAGCTAGAGTAGGGTATTTTGTATCTCATTGTACTCATTCAATATTAGTGGAAGATCTCTCTCCCGTACGTGGACGTACCCGAGTTTGGGGAACCACGTATTTTGGTTGTGTTGTTCTCTTGTGTGATTTGTTTTTTTTGTTTGTTGCGCTTCCGTTGCGGGTGGGATTACCAGGCTTAATCCCAACAACTGGTATCAGAGCTAATGGTTAGCGATCCTGAGAAGAGCTGATGGTTGGTGATCCTGGAGCAGTCGACGGTTGCAGATCCGGACTGTGGTTGTTGGGAACACACAGAGAAGAAAAGAAAAGAAAAAAATAAAATAATGTTGAAAAAATGGGCTTGTCGGCTGTGTTGGGCCCTGGGAAAGGAAAGAGCACTGTGTGTATGTGTGCTCTCAGAGGAGAAGAGAAAAGAGAGTGCAAGCATGTATGTGTGTATGGGTATGGATGTTCATGGTCATGGTGATGGCATGTGTGCATGTGGCATGGAGATGCCGTCCATGTGTGTACGTGTATGTCCATGGATTTTGTGAAGAGTGCATCAGTGGATATTTGGGCTGGCAGACCAAGAAGAAGAAAAAGGAAATTCCAAGGTCACTCTAGGTGGAGCAAGGATACATTCGAGGGAATGACACAGGCGCTTTACCAGAGTGGCAGTGGAAATGGTGCTGGTTCTAAGATTGGAGCAAGTGAATAGGCAAGTCACTGATGGCTAGACGTTCACGTGAAAGCTTCGGGTGCAAGTGAATAGGCAAGTCGTGGATGACTAGACGTTCACGCAGTGATGGGGTGCGAGGCATCCGAGCAAGGAGGTGCGAGGTGCCTGATTGAGCACGGGTGCATTTGATCAGTGTTGCGGGTTTAGCCACAGAAGAGCTAGTGAGCAAGGAGACATTCAGTCAGCGGTGTACCCGGTGTGGGGGTGATGAGACGCTCGACTTGGAGTGACACAGGCACTTGCTAGAGTGGCTGAACGGATTCAACGATTTTTCACATGAGCAAAAGGGGGTGTTTGTTGGGTTTTTGCTATGTGAAAAATAAGGAAAAGGCAAGAGAGCAAAGTCGGTGGCCTTTTCCTTCGTGGGCAATGGAAAAATCTGGAGAAGTTTTGGACCATTGGTCGTTGCATGCCATGTGTTACCAAGTTTTCTGGGTCGATTCAGTCGACGGGGATCGATGGCCGAATCGACGGGTATCTATGTTTCGAGTTGCTGGAATGTGGTTGTGGAAAAGTGGAGTTTGGTTCCTTGCCGTGTTTCAGGACTTCTTTGGAAACAAACAATGAAGTGGATGGATTATGGAAGAAGAATAACAAAATGGATTCTATTAAACTTCAAAGTAGAAGAATAAACGATAAAGATTATCGTGTGAACGATTACAAGTTAAAAGCTACTCCTAGAAAAGAAAAGATAGAGGCCTGATTGGCGTTGTTTGTGTGTGTAAACTGCTGCGAATTCCTCCATAAATAGGCCTCTTTGTTTGAATTTGAATGTTCCCTCCAAAGATGGCAGTTACTTCCTCATGGTATGCCTTTGAATTTGTTCCCACGATCTGTGAACCAAATAACTCCCACGTTGTGTAGAATTGCTCCAAGAATTGCTGAGCAACACTTCCCACGATCATGAGAATGTCTCTGTGAATCTCCTTTTGACATCTGTATGTGAACTGCCCATATAAATAAGTTCACCAATACTTAGCTTATTGAGCGGGAACAAGCCCTAGAATGACCGATCGACGGGTCACTCGACGGGAGTGTGTTACTAAAACCTTTTGTTGTGGTTTTATGTTTACCTATTTTAACCTATGATATTAAGGTGCACCGGAGTTACCTTTAATAATATCACAATTCCCTGTGCCACGTGTCACCCAAACGACGGGTGAAATAAAATCACAATTATGGAGTAAACAATGCCCCCCTTATTTATTTAAGTTAAAACCTTTTAACTTGAGTAAATAAATCCCCCAAAGTCGTGTCTGATGTGTGGGGTTTCCCAAACGTATACATATCCTTCACCGTGAAATCTAGGGCACAGTTAATATATTTTTACTCCCCCTTCGAAAAACTTCCCCTTTGAAAACTTCTCCTGCAATGGCGCCCAAAAAACCATCAACTGGTAAAGTACCGGCAACCAAAGCTTCGTCGACTTCTAAATCAACCAAATCGAAGGCTTCTCAGTCGACACAACCAAAGAACCAAAGTCCTCCTCAATCTGAGGTTCCCGCTGACGATATTCCATTAAGATTCCCTCAATGCCTTAGAGAGGCGGAGCAGGTAAATCAATATTTCGTTACTAGGGCAGACACTCAAACCAACTTCGTACTTGGGCCAGTATATTCTCCTACCCCTGTTGAATTACCGACATATTACCCAGTCAATGTTGACGAGCCCTTATTACTTTCGCTTCCTGGCCTTCAATGGACCAATTGGGAAACGAGAGGATCAATCAGATCATGGCCAACGGTTCAACCAACTTGGAAGAAGTGGGTTAACCGAATGAGGGGACACCTTCATCTTGAATGGACAGCATTGAGTATTTCTGAATTGATTGATCTTTCGACTCTTTCTATGGAAATAAACCCCTACCTGTTAGCTGTTGCTGCTTGCTTCTGGTCCACATCATGTAATGCCTTTGTTTTCCCAAATGGACCTATGTCGCCCACCGTTTTGGACATTATTCATCTTACTGGCCTGTCATGTGTAGGCCTAGAAGTGAATGCCACACTTGATCATGACCCCTATGAGCCTCCATTTCAGTTTAAAGGCTCAGTTAGTTATGCCAGTTTCTTGATTCAACATTTTGGGCCTGAACATGCCAAGCCTCTTTTTAATGAAAAGGTTGCCTTTTACCTGTATTGGCTTTGTAAATATGTGATGTGCATTTCTGGTCTTAAGATTACTCAAGAGTATATTAGATTAGCCGTTTGTTTGGCTCAGAATAAGAAATTATCCCTGGCTCCCTTTGTTTTGGGCACTCTTTATAAGGGTCTTTGGACTTTTGTCAAGAACAAGATTACCAACTGCTGTGGTGGTCCTCTTTGGATACTTCAGGCCTGGCTGTATGCTTACTTCCCGTCGATCAGGCCTTTCAGTCGTTATTCACAAAGAGAAGATGGTAAAGACTGTCACAGTTATGGTGAATACTTTCTATCATTTGAGCCTCGAGGAGAGAACTGTACATTTAAAAGATACTTCACAACTTTCTTTCAATCCAAAACTGGTGATCTTCCAGATTGGCTCCCTTTCAAGGAATGCCAATACCCTGCTTCTCAGAAAATACAGCCCATCCTCAATCTTCTGGTTCCTGTCCAAGTGGTTAATGATTTCTGGGCTAGTATATTGATTTCTAGATTCCTTTCTATAGGTTTCTCCCCATCTGCCTCTCATTTTTCCAACTGCAGCTTTGAAATATATTTGCCTAATCAGTGTGCCAGACAATTTGGTCTAACA
Organism: Rhododendron griersonianum; assembly: GCA_018127125.1. Classification (NCBI taxonomy): domain Eukaryota; kingdom Viridiplantae; phylum Streptophyta; class Magnoliopsida; order Ericales; family Ericaceae; genus Rhododendron; species Rhododendron griersonianum. The sequence continues at coordinate 20,114,568 of CM030794.1, read as the reverse complement.
CAAGGGGTACCTGTCCCTTATACTCATCCTAGGATCAAGGATTTGGTAGATACCAGGCCTAGTGTAACCCAGCTTTCCCTCATTCGAGAATTAGTTGGGCAATTTCAGGGTGCAAGAACTGGGTATATTTTCAAGGCTTTTGTTGCTGCTCCCTCATCTACTTCTGCTTTCCAAATTTTTTGGAAGTTTGTCACACCAATCGTTTTTAACAAAGACTTGGACAATTGTCTTTCAAGACTTGACCCTAATACCTCATATTCAGGTATCATGCTTTACTCTTTCTTTTGTTTAATTTGTATCAGTCTTATGTTTTATCACATACTAATTTCATACTGCTATTCTTTGTCAGTTTCTATTCCCGAAGAAATTCCTATTTTAAAGGAAGTTTCACCATCAAAGGTAGATAAAGGGAAAAAGATTGCCAATGCTGATGACTTATCTAAACAGAAGAAAAGAACTCGAAGTTCTCAAGTGGAAGATTTATCAGTTTCTCCACTTCTTGCTGATGCCATAAAAAACTATAATCCCCAAGCCCAAAAGGAGGAGATTGCTGATGACATGGAAACTTTGGTGCTATTCCAAAGGGTAAAATATTTAGTTCTTATATATGACCATTTGTATATACTTGGTCTTTTATTATTTTGACTGATTACAATTCTCTTTTCTTATTCAGAGAACTAGGAGGAAGCTTCAATTGCCAGCGTCCTCCGAAGAAAACAATAGTCAAGACAAAGCAATCACTGACCTTTCACATGTTGTGGAGCTTCCAATGCAGGAAAATACAACTGATGGCCAAACAACATCACTTCTGAAGTCACCAATCCAGACTGATCAAGCAGATGTTACTTCTGAAAAAACTGATGAGCCATTGCCAACGGATACCCAACAAATTGCTGCTGTTTCTCCAGAAAATGTCCAAACACCCCTTGATTTAGGCCCTGACAATCGAGTGTCACCTATTCACTCCCAAGGTGACACTGACATTGGTTTAGATACAATTGGGCTTAATTCTCCCAAGTCTCAAGAGACTGCTGAGGAGCCGACTCCTGCCATAATCACTTTTACTCCCTCTCAGTCGACAGGAATTCCTGAGGACCAAGAACAGACACAAATAGCAGTACCAAAACCATTGGACCATGAGATCACTTCCGAAACCCCCAAAGCATCCTCTTCTTCTGTCAATAAAGATGGGGATCAATATCCTGTTTCAGACTTGGATCAAATGATAAGTAAAGTTAAGACTTTTTCTGAGTCTTATTCCAAATCCATGTCTGAGTTTTCTAAATCTTTAACTCCTCCCACCTCTTATCATCTGAGTGAAGAAACTAAAGATGAGGTGAAGTCTTTCTTTCGTATGCTTGAGCTTCCTTTAGCAGAGATTGCTGCTGACCATATTCCAGCTTTCACTAGCTGTGTCACTCATCTGATTGATAGGAAAATCCTTCCTGACTTAGAACATATTGAATTGGAGGAACTTTGGTCGGGTTTAAGCAAAAATCTGTCAGTTGCAGCCTACTACCAAAAGGAAATGAAGAAGAAGCTGAAAACCATAGATCAGTTTGCCAATACTTCTGGCAAACTTGATACAATGAGCATCTCCATCTCTCAACTGAAAAATGACTTGCATCAATTAGATGTAGAAGAGGCTGAGCTAATTGCCCGCTTGAACCAGATCAAGCAAGAGAGGATTTCTCTGATTTCACAGAAAGAGCATATCAGTCACGATCTGGCTAGTATTACTCCTGATGAGCAAGGGATAAAAGCCATGATTGAAGTGACGAAAGATGATTACTTGAAGAACCAGTCAAGATACAAGACTATTGATCATCAATGGAACTATTTTGTTAAGTTCTTCATGGATTTCAAATCCAGGATTCAATAATTTTGTAGATGAAGCCTATTTTTGTAAGGCTTTGCTAATGTTTAACTTTTCTCTTAATGAAATATTAACCTTTTAGGCTTTTGGAATCTTATATTACTTGAGATTACTCTAATCGAATTTCTTAATCCACCTTTTGGACATTTTAACTAACAACTATCCCCAAATCGCAGGGGACCTATTAATCAGAAGTTCACTCAGTCATTACCGAGTAATGTTATAACTGGCAAATCTAACAAGTTATTTCTTGTCATGAATAAGCTGACACGACTCATCCCCTTCTTCATTTTAGTGGAGATCGTGGACGGTTATCCCTCGGGGATTGAGTTAATGACTCATGCCAATTTTGAAAATTGAATTAGCAGTTTTCAAGCTGCGTCGGAAAACTGAACAGCCACTACATTGGCAGTTATCACTTATGCCTTTAAATTAGACATTAAACCTCATTGTTTTTACCTTCAACAAATCAAACAAAGTTCGTTCCTTCAATGATGTCCACTGCAAATACAAACTCTGCACACATGGAGATCGACGGGAAGAACAAATTTCCAGCTTTCGAAGGGAGTTCCTCCTCCATGGACGATCCGTATTCTCCCATTCGACCCACTGGATGGGATGATCCCTTGCCATCAAATCCCCCTGCACAGTGGGGACTCGTGCCACCCACTGAAAGGGTGGTTGTTAGGATGGAAGAATCACTCTTCTACCCAAACTCCAACATTCGACGCTCTCACATCAAAGTGAGTTATATGTTTCCCTGGGTTAGAGAAGAACCAAGAGCAATGCTGCTGGACTCACTACTCTCATCATCCTCACGACCCTTGTCATTTCAACTGGCAGAAGCAGGTGGTAAGCCTTATCTAGAGAATCATCATTCTCTCTTTGAAAAGGCTAAGACCCAACATCTTTATTGGAAAGAAGTTGTTCGAAAACCCTGCTATCCCGTCGATTTTTCTGATGATGAACCTAAACTCAAACCTCTCCCCGAGAACCCTGATTGGTTTGGGGAACTAACCAAACTGAGGTTTGATCCCCCAATGTCTCTTACTGCCCATCGAGGGTATTCTTTCTTTAGAGATTCTGATGAAACTACAGCCAAAGAGTTACTGGCTGCTTTTGCCTTTTTAGATATTCACATTCTAGAAGAGCAAATCCCCTACTTGAACTTTTTATGGGCCTGTGAAACTCTTCAGTTTTACGAGAGTAGCCTTATTACTACCCATCTTCACGGGTTTAAAACATCTTTGCCTCTCATAAGGCTTTGGTTAAGAACCAGCACTTCTGCACATTATGACCCCTTTTGGGTCAATTATGAGTTGAGTCAGGATAAAGTCATCAATCTCCATAACAAGATGATAGCGTTTGATGAATCCGAATGGATACTCCCACCCAACTCTTCAAGAAAAATACTTAAGAAACACCAAAAGTGGCAAATAAAGAGAGCCCAAAAAGGGGCTATTCTTCAAACTAAGGCCCAGCAAAGGGTCCTTGCCATGAGGCCTATGGTTGAGAGGAAAATACAAATGGATGCAGAGGAAATTGCTAGGGACAGGGAGCATGACTTCCTGACATATGCTTGGGAAAAATTCCATTTGTTTGTAACATGGAGTTTTCCTCACTACTTTGAGATCATCAGCATCGACGCAGATGGCAACCCCATTGCACCAGCTGGAAATTAGGCTCATGATATTTAGCCTTTTCTTTTAATTGTATCTTTTCTATTGCCTCTTTTCAAAAGGCTTTTGTTTTGATTTTTTGCCTTATTAACAGGCATTATACTATGTTTTGTTATGGAATGAAAGTTTTAAGCCTTAGTTAATAGGCTTATTATGTTAATTTCTGTTTGATCTGCATATGGTTATTTGTCTTCTTATTATCAACAACTGAAAATTCAGTTTCATGCAGTACCTCATCAGAACAGATAAACTTAAGATCAAATGATCCATCAAAAAGTACTTTTATGAATCAATCGACTCCCAAGGTGATGGAAAATATCCCTTTAAATACTTCCCATTAATTGTTCTTTCATGTGATATCCCAAGTATTGATTCCAGATGGTATGCTCCTCCTCTTAGGACCTTTAACACACGAAATGGTCCCTCCCAATTTGGAGACCACTTGCCAAATGTTCTTTTCTTTTTCTTATCTAAAGGTAAAATTGCTTTCCAAACCAAATCACCTTCTGCAAATGATTTCTCATGCACTCTTTTATTATATATTCTTTCCATCTTCTTTTTCTGAGCTTGGATATTGTTCAATGCATCGATTCTGGACTCTTCGAGTCCATCTAATTCTCCATATATTGATTCTTCAAAATCAACATTGTTTGGATCATAATGGCTGGCAACCCTATGAGAAGTGATATTGATTTCGACGGGCAAAACTGCAGCTTGACCATACACCAGTTCATATGGTGTTGTCTTTGTACTGTCTCTTTTTGATGTTCTATAAGCCCACAAAACTTTTGGCAACAACTCATGCCATTCTCTGGGATTATCTACAATCATCTTAGACAGGGTATTTTTAATAATTTTGTTAGTTGACTCTACCTGCCCGTTTGCTTGAGCATAGTAAGGAGAAGAGTTTAAAATTTTCACTCCAAATGACTTAGCATAAGCCATAACTTCTTGACCATTAAACACAGACGCTTGGTCCACAGTTATAGTCTCAGGAATACCAAATCGACAGAAAATATGTTCCTCAAGAAAGTCAATTACTTGTTTCTGAGCTACACTTTTCAAAGGAATTGCTTCTGTCCATTTTGTAAAATAATCTGTAGCCACCATTATGTACTCATGCTGCGAGGAAGAATGAGGTACAATCTCTCCAATCATATCAATTGCCCATCCTCTGAAAGGCCACGGTTTAACAATTGATTGTAAAGGAAAAGCTGGTGACCTTTGAATTGGGCCATGCTGTTGGCACTTTTTACACCCTTTTGCATATGCAATACAGTCTTTTCTTAAGGTTGGCCAATAATAGCCATACCTCCTGATTAACCATTTCATTTTCTCTCCAGATTGATGGGAACCACAAGTCCCTTCATGAACTTCTCCCATAACTGTCATGATCTGAGGTTTAGCAATACACAGTAATAACACTCCATCTGATGACTTTCTAAATAGATCACTACCCAAAATGATATAATTGATAGCTCTTTGTTTGATACTCCTATCTGTTTTCTCATTTGGATTTTCTAAAAACCCTTTTATTGGAACTCTCCAGTCATCAATCAAATTTATCTCCATAATTTCCAAGTCACCCCTATCTCTTTCGATAGAGAAGGGCAAAAATCTCTTTTGTACTCTTATTAATTTTTCATTTTGTCCATCAGGAATCTTAACACCAGATGCAATTTGTGCCATTTCATTGGCTTCCCCATTTTCTAGTCTATAAACATGTTCTAGTTGTATGTCATCGAAATATGACATGAGAATTTTGACTTTATGTAGTTGTAATTCTAAAAGTGGATGATTACACTTGTATTCGCCCATTACTTGTCGTATTACCAACTGTGAATCTCCAATGACATTCAAATGTCTTATATTCAATTCTTTTGCAATTTCTAGTCCAATAATTAAAGCTTCGTACTCAGCTTGATTATTAGACATAATTCTGCTTTCATCTAGTTGGAAAGAGAACTGTAGTAATTCTCCCTTTGGGGAAATCAGAACAATGCCAGCTCCAACTCCTCTGTCAGTTTTGGAACCATCAAATGACAATTTCCATGGTTTTATTTCAACCATATGAATCTCGAATTCATCCTTTTCCATCAATACATTAGGATGATCCGCCAAAAAATCAGCTAATGCTTGACCCTTTACTGCCTTTTGAGGCACATATTCTAAGCAGTATTCTACCAGGGCTAATAACCATTTTCCTTGCTTACCTCTCAAAATAGGTCTTGTTAAGATATATTTTATAATGTCAGTTTGTGCAATTACATGTACCGTCGATGGCAACATATAATACCTTAATTTAATTGCAGAAAAATATAATGCTAGGCATAACTTTTCAATTGGTTTATACTTTATCTCACACTCATTCAATCTTCTACTCAAGTAATATATTGCTTGCTCATGGCCTTTTTCGTTGTCTTGAGCTAAAAGACTACCAATTGATTGGTGGCCAGCTGAGATATAGAGTTTCAAAGGTTTGCCAAATATTGGTGGCATAAGCACAGGAGGCTTAACTAATGACTGTTTTAAGAATTCAAAAGCCTTATTATGCTCTTCATTCCAATTAAAATCTTTCTGAGATTTCAATTTCAAAAGTGGTGAGAAAGCCAAGGTTTTCCCAGATAAGTTGGAAATAAACCTTCTTAAAAAGTTGACTTGTCCCAAGAACTGTTGGAGTTCTTGTTTGTTTGTTGGAGGCTGTGCTTCCATTACTGCTTTTGTCTTATCTTTATCAACTTCAATTCCTTTCTTATGAACTAGAAATCCAAGGAAATTTCCAGCACTTACTCCAAAAGCACACTTTGTTGCATTCATTTTCAGTTGGTATTGTCTCATTCTTTGTAAGACTTGTTTCAGATGATCAATATGATCATCAAATGTGTGTGATTTTACAACTACATCATCTATGTAAACTTCCATAAATCTTCCAATCAGATCATGGAAAATTACATTCATAGTCCTTTGATAAGTTGCCCCAGCATTCTTTAAACCAAATGCCATCACTATCCATTCAAATAGTCCAATATATCCTGGACATTTGAATGCTGTTTTATGTGTATCTTCTTCTGCAATGAATATTTGATTGTAACCAGAATAACCATCCATAAAGGAAAGAAATCGATGGCCAGAAGTAGCATCCACCAAATGGTCTACCACAGGCATATGATATTCATCCTTTGGTGAAGCTGTATTCAGATTTCTAAAATCGATGCATATTCTTACTTTCCCATTTTTCTTAATCACAGGAACAACATTAGAAATCCATTCTACATACCTGACTGGTCTTATGTATTTGGCTTTGAATAATCTTTCCATTTCTTTCTTGACTTCTTTTAACACTTCAGGAGTCATCTGTCTTGGAGTTTGTTAGTATGGAACAAAATTCTCTTTAATAGGAATTCTATGTTCAACCAATGATCTATCTAAACCAGTCATATCAGGATAATCCCAAGCAAAGCAATCTTTAAATTCAGACAACAAATACTTCAAACGATCCTTCATTTCATCAGGTAAAGAAGCACATATATGAAGAATTCTAGGATCTTTCTCTGTTCCTACATTAAAATCCTCTAAAGGATCTTTAACTTCTGCTTTAAGATCATCAAGCTTTGCAGGAGCAACTTTTAGATCTTCCATAGCTAGTTCCTTTACAGATAAAGGACTGTCATCTATCACACAGTCTGCCCAATTACAAGAAATAGGCTCATCAGCCTCTAATTTCCTAGACACGATAAAAGAAAACAATCTCTTGAAAGTGGCTTTCAAAGTAGCCAACTGATCATCCACTTGATTTGATATTTTACTTGACATGAGAAACCTTAGATTCAGCATTACTAGACCTCAAAATTATATTAGGTCTGACAAAATCTTTACTCAACTCTTGAAAACTATCTTTGATATATTTAAGAAACTGACTTTCAGTAACACCAGTTCCTACTGATTTTACCTCTGAATCTTCAATCTTAATCGGCCATAGGTCTTCATCGTATAGCCCTGCTTCCACATTGTTAGTTTCTGCTTTAAATGGATGCTTGTCTGCCCAGAAAATCTCCATTTCCGTAGCCTTCTCATTCTGCCCTTGCTTCAGAAATATCAATGCCTGATGTAAAGAAGAAGGCACACACCCATTTATGTGAATCCAATCTCTGCCTAATAAGGCATTGTAATTGGATGAAGAATCAATAACAAAGAAAGTTGTGTTCATCTTTCTAGTTCCAATTTGTAATTGCAAAGAGATCACACCTTTAGCAGGTGAGCATCCTCCTGCAAAATTACCCACTGTCACCTCTGTTGGAATCAAGTCAGATTCCTTTTTATTTAAGGCTTTCATCATCTTTGAAGGTAAGATGTTGACAATAGCCCCATTATCAATTAAAACCTTATTGATAGGCTGTCCATTGATATGTAACATTACGTATAAAGGTTTTAGATGCCTAACCAAGGCATCTTCAGGGGATCTAAGCACCACAATATCTTTTCCTTTTGTGTCTTTTTCAATTCTTATAGATTCTTTTTGGAAATCTTTTTCTTGTTCATTATTTATTTTTACTATTGCATCTGTCTTATCTTCCACATCTCCTTCTAAACTAGTTGGTTGGTTAGGTTTTGCCTGAAAAGTTTTTGGCAAAACAAGAATCATATTGCATGGAAGTTTAGTAGGAGAAACTGACCCAAACTGGATCGTGTCCAAAGTTTGACCAAATGTAGCAGACTTTTGAGAATTAGCCTCATTCTTGTCATCTTTTGGATCCTCTTTCATTATCTCTGAGCTGTCGACGAACAGCAAGTCGTCATCTTCATCATCTTCCAACAAAACTTGCTGGAATTCTTCCATCTTTTTCTTCAAACTCCTTTTGAATTCTGCCTTTTGTTCCTTTATAGATAGGATAGAGCCACCAGATGAATTTGAATTTTACCCCCCAAGTCTTTGGGCAATAACTGGTCTAACAGTTTGCCCCACAGGCTTTTCTATTTCCTTCACCTTTGGTTTAGGCACTGCTACTTCTCTATTCCAAACCATCGGAGTTGGTTGCTTTGGGACTACTTTGATATTCATTTCTGGCCATTCTGTTGGCTCTGCCACTATATAAGAATCTCTCATTTCTCTCTCTGAAATCTTTCTCTGCAACCTCCTTTTCTGAGTGTTGGTTATTGGCATAAACTCCTCAACCCCTGGGAACTTCGGATGTCTCACTGTATCCCACATATGATGCTCAATGTTTGGTGGGACAACCATTCTTCCTTGGTATCCACCTCTAACAAAAGGTAATCTGCCTCTTGATCTTATACCTCTAGGATATCCACCCCTTCCTCTGAAAACAGGTGGATATATCAAATTTGGGTCTGGTTTTTCTGGCATGGCCGGAATCACTGGAAACCCTTTGAATAAGAATGGTCCATCATCTTCTCCATACCATTTGATAGATTCAGAAAAGATGAAAATTCCAGGGTCTTCACCCTCAAATATCAATTTTGGGCCAACATAAATTTGCAAATCTTTGTTTCCCATAGTGTTGAACCTTATAGAACCTTTTGCATAGGTCCCATTGTACTCTTTTCCAGCAATAATTTCTTCTCCTGACTTTATCTCTTCATCACACCTTAAATAAAAATAATTTTCGAAATTCTGTTTAACATATGATTCTTCTTCAGTTTCCATGATATCTTCTTCCTCTTGAATTCTCTGTTCAACTTGGGATGCCATTTTTCCTTTTCTCAACCTGGCAGTCACCACATTCACATCCACTAGAGGAAATGGATCAATATCTATCCCCATAACTTCTTTATTTCCCTTGGCATATTGCAATAAACCTTTCTGAATCTGTCCTGCACACAATTTCGAAATGTAACACAATTGTTAGTATTGTGTCTAAAAGAATTGTGCCATTTGCAATAATCTTTTCCTTTTCTATCTTTCTCTGGTGGGATTACATGTCCCACTGATAAAGTTAAGAACTTTTGATTTATTAGTTCATCAAATAACTGATCTGCTTTAGACAAATCAAATGAATATTGTCTAAAAATTGCTTGGTTTCTCCTATTTGGATGTGATGATGGCATATTCACAGGCTTCTCAGCCTTCGTCAATGTGTCACATACAATTGGTGCTTTACCAATTAGTTGAGCAACATCAACTTCTACATCACCCTCTATGTCTTGGTAATAAGTGCCAAGTGATTTATTCTTTCTGAGTTCACCTTCCAAAAGTATAGCCTCATATCCTATGGCTTTTGAAGTAAAATCAAATAAATCTCTGAATTCAGTCCCAATGAAATGCTTCTTAAAGTCATAATCGAGCCCTTCTTGGGCAATTTTGACTATTTCAGACTCTGGAATGTAAAATTGACATTGATTCCTGACCTTCTTAAATCTATTCATATATTGTTCAATAGATTCAGATGGTCTTTGTCTAATCTTAGCTAAGTCTGCTACTGAAACTTCTGGTGCATGTCTAAAGAATTGAGTATGAAATTGTTCTTCCATCTCTCTCCAAGAATGAACAGAATTTGGAGGTAGACTTATGAACCATGAAAAAGCAGTTCTAGTTAAAGAATGAGGGAATAACTTTAATTTCAATGCTTCATCCAAGTCTGCTTCACCTATTTGAAGGCAAAACCGTCCAACATGTTCCACAGTTGATTGGTTTTCTTCCCCATTAAAAAGAACCAAGTCTGGAATTCTATAGTGTCTAGGAAAAGGCACATTATCAACCCAATTTGGATATGGTTTTCTAAACATAGGTTTTTCAATCCTTCTTAATCCAGGACCATACATATCTTGCATAATATTCACTAGTTGAGCCCTTAAATTGGGCTCTTGTGCTCTTCCAGTTTGATTAGGAATGTCAGGCCTCATTTCGTACCCATATGGGTGATCTGGCATTCTCCCATTTAAATTAAAAGTTGGTGGATCATATCCATATATATTGGGGTCAACATTAGCCATATTTGGCATACTTCTATTATCATTCCTATTTAAATTTGTATTGGGATTTAAGCCCCCATTTCCAACATTATATAGATTCGGATTATTATTCCCATTATTACCAAATCCTGCATTAATTGGAACTGCTGTTGGTATGGTTTGATAAAAGCTTTGATTTTGTCCATAATTTTGATTTCCCATCGGGATCCTATTGACTCCAGTAAAAATGGCATCAAAAGCAGGATTATCAAATACCTGTGGAGGAGGTATATCATTCATCGGATTTGTCTGTCCACTGCTCTGTCCAGAATGGACATTCAAATTGACTGGCATTTCAACTATTGGTGGAGTTGTTTGATTTTATGCCATCGCATTCCTAAACATGGCCATAATTGTTTTGGCCATCTCGCTCTCTGGATTGTTCAACAACCTAGCAAATTGCTGAACCATATTCAGTGACTCACTCTCTAGACCATTCAATTGGCCCATTTCTTGACCCCTCTGATTTGGATCTGTCACATTTCCTTCATTCACCTCATTTCCACCATTATTGTTGGTAGAACTGTTGTTCTCGTTATTACCATCTGATGGTAATTGATTTCTCGTTTTCGGTGCCATGTCTTACTTCCAAATTAGTAAGAGCCCTCCTTCTAGCGCCAAAATTGTTACCAAGTTTTCTGGGTCGATTCAGTCAACAGGGATCGATGGCCGAATCGACGGGTATCTATGTTTCGAGTTGCTGGAATGTGGTTGTGGAAAAGTGGAGTTTGGTTCCTTGCCGTGTTTCAAGACTTCTTTGGAAACAAACAATGAAGTGGATGGATTATGGAAGAAGAATAACAAAATGGATTCTATTAAACTTCAAAGTAGAAGAACAAACGATAAAGATTATCGTGTGAACGATTACAAGTTAAAAGCTACTCCTAGAAAAGAAAAGATAGAGGCCTGATTGGCGTTGTTTGTGTGTGTAAACTGCTGCGAATTCCTCCATAAATAGGCCTCTTTGTTTGAATTTGAATGTTCCCTCCAAAGATGGCAGTTACTTCCTCATGGTATGCCTTTGAATTTGTTCCCACGATCTGTGAACCAAATAACTCCCACGTTGTGTAGAATTGCTCCAAGAATTGCTGAGCAACACTTCCCACGATCATGAGAATGTCTCTGTGAATCTCCTTTTGACATCTGTATGTGAACTGCCCATATAAATAAGTTCACCAATACTTAGCTTATTGAGCGGGAACAAGCCCTAGAATGACCGATCGACGGGTCACTCGACGGGAGTGTGTTACTAAAACCTTTTGTTGTGGTTTTATGTTTACCTATTTTAACCTATGATATTAAGGTGCACCGGAGTTACCTTTAATAATATCACAATTCCCTGTGCCACGTGTCACCCAAACGACGGGTGAAATAAAATCACAATTATGGAGTAAACACCATGGTTGGAAATGTGTGCTGGCATGGAGCATTAATTGTGGCATTGGGCTCTAGATTCTTCTTGGGCAGTTGAAGAGTTTTTCGGCCAATGTCTTGTGTGTATAAAAGTGTGCTGTGTATAGAGCAGAGAAGGTAGAAAGATTGGGAGCCTCTTTGGGGGTCTCCTCCACCGTGAGGTTTTGTGTGAGAGAGAAAAATTGTGTGAGAATATTGGTGAGTTTGAGGGAGATAAAAATACCGAGAGCTTGAGAGTTAGAGTAGGGTATTTTGTATCTCATTGTACTCATTCAATATTAGTGAAAGATCTCTCTCTCCCGTGGACGTACCCGAGTTTGGAGAACCACGTATTTTGGTTGTGTTGTTCTCTTGTGTGATTTGTTTTTTTTGTTTGTTGCGCTTCCGTTGCGGGTGGGATTACCAGGCTTAATCCCAACAGTTTTTTGGAGACCATTTATGAAGTTATGGATTGAGTTTTTCCATTCAACTTATGAATTATTTCGTACAAGTACAAAACACGGCTTGGTTTTCTAAGCATGCCGATTGTATTGCTGCGCTTCTTTGGGATTTTGGTCATTGCATCATGGGAAATAAATGTCCAAAGATTTCGTAAGTATTGTATCGTAACGTACGGAAACAAATCTATCTTTAAGAAAATAGTGCTCCCCACTTGTCTTGATCATTTTTCATCGATTTTTTAGGTCACGACTAGTTATGATTCTAGAATTGAAAAGGCAAATCTTCCACGTAACCGAAAAAGAAAGAAAGAAAAGGAAAATCTTGTCTAAAACTACGCCTTTGTGCGTAAATAAATGACCTAAAACCATTAGAAGTTTAGTAAAGCGGACCACCACGTTCATTGCAAACTCACAAAAAGAAGCCATGCACGGTTTGTTCCCCAGTCTCCCTTGACTTGTCACAATCTCTATCTCGTGTGAATTTTACACTATGTTTCTACTTTTTCAAAGAATTCCTCAAAATATGTTGTGTGTGTAGACTTTCTGGACCAGATTTTTATCAACGTCAAGAAAGGCAGGCAACTCACCCCCGTACTTGAACTAGGAAGGGACATCTTATTCCAGCTATATATGAAAAATCAACATTCCCATGCAAACAGCCACAAATCACCAACCTGACACGGACCAGATTTTTATCAACGTCAAGAGAGGCAACTCACCCCATACACTAATCAATAATTCCACACATTTCATATCAGATGATTGTTTCCCTTCCCTATTATCACACGTATCTGGAACAAACACAAAAGAGTCAAAACCCTACCCAAATAATGTCCAAACACGTTATGATTTCCAAATCAAAGATCACAAATATAATCTGTCCAAGCCAACATTTTTTCCATTCTTCATCATCCCATAGAGAAATTGTACACTACTTTGCTGTCAAGAAACGAATCCCAATGAATCCAGTTCTCTTTCTCATCTTCACATTCCTCTGCAGCGGAGGAGGACTGGATTTTCCTTCTGTCTAGGGAATCAGCACGATCGGACCCGGAGAAGAACTGAATTACGGCAGCCTTCTCAAGTCCGATGGGGGGAATTTCACCTTAATTAGGATTATTCACCATCCCACGAACAAATTACTCTTACTTGGGAATTTAATTGGTACACCAACGACGACCTAGAAAGAAAAGTATGGGTTGCCAATCGGGCAGAACTGGACTGTCAACTTTTTCGGCGACCACATTCGGTCAGCAACTTTTTCGGCGATTTTTTCCTGCAAAATTTTACTATTTTTACAAAAAAATTACTGAAAATCATTAATTTCATGAGCTTAACCTCGTGAATTTCACGAGCTTGGAGCTCTTGAAATTCACTAATTCTGAAATTTCATTATTTTAAAAAAAAATTCAAAACTAATAAATTTAACTAGCTGGCAACTTTTCCGACCGGCGACTTGAAGCTTGTGAATTCACGAGTTCCAACCTCGTGAATTTCACTAACTTTGGAGCTACTAATGAATTTCACTACCTTTTTTGAACTTGTGAATTTCACGAGTTCCAACCTCGTTAATTTCACTAACTTTAGAGCTACTCATGAATTTCACTACCTTTTGAACTTGTGAATTTCACGAGGTTGGAAATTTCAAATTTCACAAATTTTTGCTGAATTTCAAATTTCACTGGGGGTAGATTTTACCTAGTGAATTTCACTAGCTTTCAAACTCGTGAATTTCACTTGTTTTTCGAACTCGTGAATTTTTCACTAATTCAAATTTTCACTAATTCTAAGCTCGTGAACTTGAAAATTTCACTACTTTTGTCGGTTTTCACTAATTTCAAATTTCATTAATTTCACTGAATTTTCAAAACACAATCACCCACCAAGTGAATTTATTAGCTTCAGCCTTCAAGCTCATAAATTTCATTGGATTTCAAGACACATGTAAGTCTTTCAAATCTATGTAAGATGAACAACTAAAGTTCCACTCATACATTTCATCGAACACTAAATTTGCTTTAACACTAGAAAACGATATAAAGAAATACAAATCCATGGAGTCGAAATCAAAACGAAGTCGGTCCACCAACAACTAGGGGAATGTAAATTCATGGAGTCGATTGGCTGCGTTCCAATGGATTCATAAAAAAGTGCATAGTAAATGAAGCACCTGCTCTTCAATAATTCCTGAAGCTACACTTGAGGTTGGGTCCGTGATGCCCACTGTTGTTCGAATTATGAACGCCACTACGGGACATTGTTTATGCCCATTTTTGGCACATAATCTCGGACCAGCGTTGGAGGGCCATTTAATTAATTGTTAATTAAATTGGGCCGATATTCAAGAGTTTCTCGGGCTGAAAATTAATGGGTCACATTAATTTTGTAAGTTGGACCAAGATCAAATTAATTTTAGTCTTGAAACTTAGCCCATGTTTTATTTTTCGATTACTGGAGGGAATCCTAATTGGAGCAGTTATGGAATTCTTCTAGAATCAAAATGGAAGGCTATTTGACTTTGTCAAAATGGCCCCATGATGCTTGGTTTACACGTGCAGTGGAGGAAAATCAGTAATGGGAAATTGCTACATAACCCTAGGCCTGTCAACGGGTCGGATCGGATCCGGATCCGATCCGAATCCGACGGATCCGGATCCGATAAGACTTGGATCCGATCTGAATCCGATAAGACTCAAATCCGATAGTGGTAATCCGGATCCGATCCGTAATAATCGGATTCGGATTACCGGATTACGGATTTCTGTTATCGGATTCGGATCGAATTTTTCGGATCAGATCCGATCCATTGACAGACCTACATAACCCCATGATCTAACTCAACTGCTGTGAACTGCTTGTAACCGCTAGCATGAACGGAAGGAAGGCTAACGTGGGAGGACACTTGGCATCCAAAGAACAAAGGAAGAGAGTTATTTTGCCAAGACATAGGACACTTGTCAATATACAAGAAACCCACTCCCCATGATCTCAATTTATTCGGGCACTCTTCCACAATTCGGGCTGCTGTTTTGCTATTTTCTGCACAACCTTTGAGCCTATAAATAGCATAATCGAAGACGGAAAAAAGGGGCCAACACCAATCAAAGCTCAACGCTTACAAAAACTTTCTTACTTTCAGCAAAGTAGTCAATCGAGTACCTCGTACTCAAACCCCATTCAAACTCACTTCATCAAGTAGTTTGAATCTTTACTTTTCCTGTAATCAACTTTATTATCCCGGAGTAATAAAATTCACGTTTTTCCTTTTCTACGTCCATTTCCTATACGATTAGGAAATTTTAAGTCCACAACCGTGTGGCAAAATCACGAACCTCATTGTGATCTTTAACTTTTGGGTCACACGCAATCGCTCATACGTTAGAAGTCAAGATTCACGGGAATCTTCACCAAAAGTTAGGCGCTACAAGTCTTGGCACGCCCGCGTTCAAAGCATTCACGCCTTTGCCAAAAACGAGAGTTTTCAGACACTCAGTGGCTTCTCCGGCGGTGGCGGTTTCTGGCTGCGTCGGTGGCCTTGGATTCAATTACATCTCGTATCATCAGCCAAAGGTACGGAGATCGGAAAGGAGAGGAAGTCTCGCCGGCATTACGGAGCTGATCGCTGGCAAGAGCGATTCCATCGGAGGAGTCTTTGTGGTTTGGTCGACGACGTGATGTTTTTTCAACGGCCAGTGTTGGTTGTGAGGTGGGTTTCACTAATATTTGAGGGAGGGGCAATTTCAGGATAATAACACATGCTATCCTTATGCGTGCATTTTGTAAATGGGCTGGAGCTGAAGGGAATATGGTTGCCGTTTTTGTACCGGCTCGTAAATTCCCAAACGGCCACAAATCACTAAGGAAAAATGACGGCTAAGGACATGTTTTGATAATTAATACCTGTCAAGAATTGTCCTTGGCATTTATTAATGGGGAATTTAGAGGCCGGCCCTTTTTTCTTGGTTCGGACTTCAAATAGTCCTGACCAAAATATTTTCTCTTTCCTTCAGTCATTTTTCTTGACTTTTCATGCAATTTTACTATTTTACCCATTATTCTTAACTTTTTGTGTACATGTCTATTTTTAATAAAATTTATATTTTTAGAATTAATTTTTGACCCATATTATTTAGGACAAAAATACCCTTGGCTATGTGACCCATATTATTTCGGACAAAAATACTCTTGGCTATGTAAAATACATAGTTCTCATAGAAAATACACAGTTCACATAGCCTCACCACCCACTAAATACACAGTTCTCATAGAAAATACACAATTCTCATAGACAAGTTGTAGACTGACTATTCTCATAAAGAATTGGCTATGTGAATTAGGCTATGAGAACACACAGTTCACATAGGCCCAATACAAATTTCACATAGCCGCAACACATACAAAAATAGAAAGAGAAAGCGAGAGAGAATGGAAATGGAAATCAAAATACAAGATTTCAACTAACATTGTGCATAAAGTAACTTTACCTTTATTTATTTCACTGCTGACATTAAAACCATTGGTGAAATACACTAAAATATACAATTCTCATAAAAAAAATAAATAGTTCTCATAGAAAATATACGGTTCTAATAGACAGTTCTCATAAAAAATACAGAGTTCTCATAGAAAAATACACAATTCTCATAACTAAAACATTCTCATGGATAATACACAATTCTCACAAAAAATACACAATTCTCATAGACAGTTCTCATGAACAATACACAATTCTCATAGAAAAATACACACAGAAACAAAAATTTTAACCTTGAAATTAGTGAAAGAGTAAAATCCTAACCTTAAAATTAAATTACAGCAGTCATAGTAGAGTGTAATCCACCGACATCATTTCCAGAGGAATCGAATCCTTCTTGATCCTTTTCTTTTCTACTATATACATTGCTAGTCGAAATTTATTTTAAACTGCATCATGACTCCCCAAGTAACATCATTCTGTAATTTCTGTTGCCACGGCAACAAGAAAAAGAAAAAAGGAAAGAAACAAACCAACTCCACCTGTTCACATACAAACCAACACCACCAGTTCACTCGTGTTGTGCTCCGACTGCATTCTCGACGGCTGTCATGGCAGCAACTCCTCCGCCATCTTGGATCTGCACTGCCGCGTCGCTGTCGAAGAACTTACCGGCGAATTCGACAAATTCCATACCGTTCGAGAATTCTCATCTCTCTTTCTTCAACATACGGTTTGAATCCTGGAAAATTCAAACCGGATCCGGCGGAGTTACTGAGAGGGCTTCCATGGTCGTCGGGTGTGCGGCTAGAGATCTGGACGGAGAGACAGTAGACCGAGGTGGAGCTCATCGTCGCCGGAGGATGGCCGGAGAGAAAGAGATGACAGAGGTGGTGATTCCGCATCAGCCTGATCTGAGTTTGATATTGCCGTAGTCGTCGTCGTCATCAACTCTGTCAGTTTGTTTTTTCTGATGGATTTGAGAAGTTGAGGTTGCAATCGGGGTTGGGATTGGTGGTGGAGAGGCGGTGCGCGCAGAGCTAGTCTCCGATTTCAAGAGAGATGATTTGTTGATAATGGCAAGTTGGAGTCGACGAAGCGGAATAAAAAAGGGCAAAAAAGTAATGCGAAACATATCCGAGCCTACGTAGGTTCGGGAATAATATTCAGGGTTGGGTTCAAACCGAACCTAAAAAAAGGAACCGGCCTCTAATTTTCTATTTATTAATTATCAAAACACGTCCTGGACTGTTATTTTCCCAATCACTAATTTGACACGGACCAGATTTTTATCTCAAAAATTAAAAAAGGCAACTCACCCTACACACTAACAAAAATGATACTTACACAACCGTTGTGTAACAAATTTTGGCCGTCCAGATATATTTGGACGTCCTAGATTTTAAAAAAACTCTTCCATGGAAAAGTTTAACTTTTCTGGAGAAGAATTTGAGTGAATCCTGACCGTTGTGTGAATAGCATCTTTGACACACTAATCACGGGTGTTTCCACCAACCAACAAGTTGTGCACCATAATTTTTTAGTTTTGTCCTTATTCAATTTTTGTTTGCGTTTGTTAGTTTTGTGCCGAACTTTTATGTAATATTGTTTAATCTCAACGAGAGGAATCGGAAAAATAAACAATTACTCCATGACTTTTAAACAAGTCTTTTTGAAAATATCCAAGAAAAAGTCCAAAAAATTGACTTTTTGAATTTTTTATTAGATATTTTTTCAAAATACATGCGTAAAAGTTATTAATATAATTTTTTACTTTTCCGATTCCTCTCGTAACCAATAATACATTACTCCCTCCATCCCTTTTTAAGTGTCCTTCTTCGTAACTCCAACTTATTAAAAAGACATCATCATTATACCTTTCACATCAACTTTTTCCTTCACTTTCCCTATTTACCCATCATCATTACACTTTTACTCACTAACTTTTTAAAATGGAATCTACTTTTAGGGACAAAATAGACAATTCACCAACTTTTACCCACTAACTTTACAAAATGGACACTTATTAATGTACAGCCCAAAATGGAATACTGGACTATAATAAAGGGACGGAGGGAGTAAAATTTACTGCAAAATCTACCAATGCGAGAAAATAATATGAATAAGGACAAAAAGTCCCCAACTTGTTGGTTAATTAGTGGAAATACCTCCAACTCTACACATTTCTGGTTTCTTGGACCATTGTCCTCGTCTCATTGTTTCACCGTTGGATTTAAGTGCAAAATCTCCACCACTCAATTCAAAAGGGTAGTAACAGGTTTTACCGGTCTTGGCTCACTTTGGACAAATTATTCAGTGCTCATATTGTCTTCATCCTCCAAATCTCAAAACCCCAAACAGTTCCCAAACAGATTGTGTGTCAAGATCAGTCTGGATTCCACACAAATAATCCGAGTTGTACATAATTTTATACTATGCTCTCCAATTATACTAGAAAAAAATTTGTCAGCCTATAAATTTTTCATTTTAATTAAATATTGATCGTGATGAGCCATAAACCTAACTTTTTGTAAATTTTCTGACAAATATTTGATTTTTTTTTTTGTGTCTTCACAAGAGATTTGCAAAAAATCGAATTGGAAATTTTTTCTTCCAAATAAGTTAAAACATACTCCCTCCGTCCCTTTATTACAGTCCAGTATTCCATTTTGGGCTGTCCCTTAATAAGTGTCCATTTTGTAAAGTTAGTGGGTAAAAGTTGGTAAATTGTCTATTTTGTCCCTAAAAGTAGATTCCATTTTGAAAAGTTAATGAGTAAAAGTGTAATGATGATTGATAAGTAGGGAAAGTGGAGAAAAAAGTTGATGTGAAAGGTATAATGATGATGTCTTTTTAATAAGTTGGAGTTACGAAGCAGGACATTTAAAAAGGGACGGAGGGAGTACATACTTTTAATAAATATTGTCGAAATTTGATTTCAGATACAAAAGCATAAAATTTGATAATTTCGTCTACAAAATTATCTATTACCATTAATGTCATATGCTTGTCTACTTTGAAAGATTCTACAAAGTACAAACACACAAGAGTGAAAAACCGACCCAAATACTAATCTCCACAAGCGTCATACTTTTCAAATCAAAGTTCTCAAATTTTATCAGTCCACACAAACATTTTCTTCCGTTCTTCCACATTACATTGCGAAATCGTACACAACTTTGCTATCAAGAAAATAATCCCAATGAATCCAGTTCTCTTTCTCATCTTCACATTCCTCTGTAGCCGAGGAGGACTCGATTTTCCTCTTGCCGCTGGAATCAGCACGATCCGGCCCGGAGAAGAGTTGAAATCTGGCAGTTTTCTCGAGTCCGATGGTGGGAATTTCACTTTGGGATTCTTCACTATCCCAGAAACAAATTACACTTACTTGGGAATATGGTACACCAACGACAGAAGGCAAGTATGGGTTGCCAATCCAAACACGCCCCTTAACAACAATGTTGCTGCTGCCCTCACAATCGATAACACCACCGGTATTTTAAAAATCACCAGCGGAGGGAATATAGTTTTGAACATCTCCAATCAAGACGCGGCTAACCCAACCGCCAGAATTGAAGATTCGGGCAATCTTGTTTTGAGAACAGAGAAACAGAGTATATGGCAGAGTTTTGATAATCCCACAAATACCCTTTTGCCCGGGATGAAACTTGGTTTCAACACGGCAACCGGGCAGAACTGGACTCTCACTTCCTGGATCAGCGACAATGTCCCGGCTTCCGGGGCATTTACGTTGGGCTGGGAGCCCACCCAAGACTCGGGCCAGTTAGTCGTTTACCAACGAGGAGAAAGATATTCGATCAGTGGGCCACTGAAAGATCAAGCTTTCGAATTCATGCCCCGTCTTAATGATCTGTGGACTCCGTACCATTGCAACTTCAGTGTCGTATCCAACGATGATGAGGAGTATTTAACCTTTAGTGTTATTAACGGAAGATTATGGATGTGGGAATTGACTCCGATGGGTAAACTTCGGGATGGTGCAAATAGTCGCCAATATGGGCCTGATGGTTTTTGTTACGGGTACGAATCGGTACCACCCTTTTGTGTGACTTCGGAGTTGCCTCGGTGCCGGAGTAGTAACGATAAGTTTGAGGAGAAGAGTGTGAATTTTTTGCCTACCATTGCTGAATATGAGGAGAATACGAGTCTAAGCCTTAGTGACTGTATGGAAAGGTGCTGGAATAATTGTAATTGTGTTGCTTTTACGGTACTCAATAGCAATGGAACAGGTTGTAAAACTTGGACAGGAAAGCTGGAGTACTATTCCACAGACGACCCGAATGATTCGAAGATTTACGTGCTGGTTCAAGGAAGTTCATCTAAAGGTAAGTGGAATTTCATAGTCATATGTTCATCTATGGAATAAACTCTCAGAAAACGTTATCCGCCTGAAAACAAACGGAGCGTTAACGTAGATTGATATTGAGGTTGTCTGTGGACAAATATCAATATACATTACACCAGATTTTATACCATTTTCCATGTCCTAATGTCCAAATTAATCATTATTTCTTAGAAATACCGATGTCCCCTATCTGTATCCATTTTTATATACGTAATTCATAGCTCAAGCTAATCGCATAACGAATTTATGCACATCAATCGCACTATTAGACTAAATAACAATGTTTTAGATTTTCATAGATGCATGCTATTTAGCTAGCCAAATAAACCCATTATGAGAGGATAAGGCAATTGACAAAGCACACCCCCTGTTGAAGATGGCAATATAGTGCTTCGGAATCCATGCTTCAGGGCTGAAATTTAGGTAGAAGATCCTAATTGAAAGTCATCCAACAATTGGAAAGGCAACAAAAATTTAGGAATTAGTGTACTAGGGATGAGATAGGCAACATCTTATGAGAGGTGCTTTGAATTTAGCTTGAATTATCCTCATGACCCATCATCAATCTGCACGGGTGGATGATAGATATGACCGGTTACTATTATTGGGTATTTCGTTTACACGAAATCACATAGTCGGGTTTGCCTATACAAAGAGGGGTACTTGGGGGATCTAAGGCTACAGATATAGATATTGACTGTTCGTGTTATTCTCCTCTGTCACAGTCAATTTCCTCGGCCAATCTTCGCTCAAGTACATATGATTTAGGCCATGTATTTGTGTGACTGCTCTATTTTGTTTTTCTCATGTTCATGTTTATTTCTTCATAAAATAATGTATCACGGTTACTCAAACTGCATGCTAGTGGTACTATAGCAATAGGAGTTTCTAGAGATGGATTGAGTGACAAACAAAAAAAGTTCTACTGAGTGATACTCGTCTTGAAGAAAATGATATTTGTGCAGGAAAAATGTGGATATGGATAGTCATTGCAGTGGTAGTTTCTCTTCTTATGCTCATTGTGGGCATCTTTTGCTATCTAAGAATCAGAAAGCGAAGATTCGAAGGTATTGTCTTATAATAGATAAACATGATGAATATGCGAGTCAATTGTAAGTTGGGCTGAAAATATTGTATGCAGGAGAAGAGAAGAAGAGGCGAATACAGTACTTAAAAGAGTTGACGACTTCTGATAGCTTTAACGGCGTTCATCACATAGACGACGATGGAGCACAAGGTCATCATGACTTGAAGATGCTTAGCTTTGCATCCATTGTTGAGGCTACAAATAACTTCTCGCGAGAAAATAAGCTTGGACAGGGTGGCTTTGGACCTGTTTACAAGGTAACGCCGAATCTTTAGTGACTAATTTGAATAGGGAACATTACAATTTTATGCAAATCATCCGTACATAATTTGAATTAATAGGGAACCTTACAAGAGGAGCGAGAAATAGCAGTCAAGAGACTTTCGAGAACATCAGGTCAAGGGCTCGTGGAGTTCAAGAATGAACTCATACTTATTGCCAAACTCCAGCACAAGAATCTTGTTCGGGTTTTGGGGTGTTGCATTCATGGAGAAGAAAAGATGTTAGTTTATGAATATTTGCCAAACAAAAGCCTGGATTCGTTCATCTTTGGTTCGTAAAATTTCAACTGTTTTCTCAGTATTTTTTTGATTTACAAATTACAATTATCATTCTTAAGACGACATGTGCTCTATTAAGTACGTAGCTAATATTCTTTTAGTCTTATTTCTGAACAGATTCTACTAAAAGGGAGCTCCTAGACTGGAAGATGCGTATGATTATCATAGATGGGATTACTCAAGGGCTTCTTTACCTTCACAAATACTCGAGAATGAGAGTAATACATAGAGATTTGAAAGCTAGTAATATATTGTTAGACGAAAACATGAACGCCAAGATATCTGATTTTGGCATGGCAAGAATTTTCAAGCAGAACGAGACGGAAGCGGTTACTAATAGGGTTGTTGGAACATAGTAAGTGAAAAAACTCTCTATATTATGTAACTCTATCTTATCGGCTTGTTACACTGAAGTTGTTCCTTTATTTATGCGATACAGTGGTTACATGTCTCCCGAATATGCCATGGAAGGAACTTTCTCGGAGAAGTCCGATGTCTTCAGTTTTGGAGTCTTAATCCTGGAAATTGTTAGTGGTAGAAGAAATACGAGCTTCTACAATGCTGATAACCGTCCACTCAACCTGATTGGCTATGTGAGTTTGTCTAACTAATCCCTTTTCTAGATTTTGCGAAACCCATTCAGTTGAATGCATACAAATGAAAATGGTATTTGCCTCAGGCATGGGAGCTCTGGAAAGAAGGGACTGCATTGGAGTTAAAGGATCCAACACTCGGCGATTCTTGTGCCGAAAATGAATTGCTGAGAATCATTCATGTGGGTCTTTTATGCGTTCAAGAAGGTGCAATAGATAGACCTACAATGTCGGATGTTATTTCTATGCTTAATAACGAAACGATGGTTTTGCCAGCTCCTACAAGACCAGCTTTTTTCACAGGAAGAAACGTCCCTCGCATAGTTATGTCATCCGAAAGCAAGCCCCAAGATTGTTCTACGAATAATTTGACAGCTTCTACAATAGAACCACGATAGTGAGATGAAATTTCTTTTTTCGTGCTTCGATTATTTCACAATGACCCCAAAATTCTGTACCTTGTGTGCCAATTCGTAACAAGCATATGTATATGGAGGAAGCTATGGTACACAGGGTATACCGTATGTCTAAATTATGACAATTTGTGATTTTCATTATGACGATTTTTGGTTTTCTAATGCATATTTATGATTCTAGTTACGACTTGTACTTTAAAATTTACCTGTTGAACAGGTCATTAGCAGGTTACCTATAATTAAAAAATATTGTTATTATTAAACCATAATTATTCGTACCGGAATCCATAATACTTGTACCTTAACCAAATATATGCGTACAATATCAAAAATTAAATAATGCTACCCATAAATGTTATAACAATACCATAAATTGGCATTATCTTACCACAATGAGTCGTACCAATTTTTTTTTGACTCGTATGATATTCAGTAACAAAATCAAAATATGTCGTACCAGAATCAACAATTGTTATACTCAAACCAAAAATATTTGTAAAATGCCGCAAATTTTATAAAATAACCACAATTATTATGACAACACCTAAAATTGTCATTTTCTTAACACAATGTGTTGTATCAAAAGAAAAATTATTTAAATACCACAAATTATATAACAAACCACAATTGTTATGACAATATCATAAATTGAAGTTTTCTTACCACAATGTGTCGTACCAAATGAAATTAATTAAAAAATTCCATAATAACACATGTCTAAAATACCACAAATTCAGTAATATAACCAAATTTGTTATGACAACACCATAAATTGACGTTTTCATACCCACAACGTGTCGTATAAAAAAATTCAATCAGAATGTTCAATTAACGATAGTTATAATCAGTAAAATATCATACCACAAATTCAGTAATATAACCAAATTTGTTATGACAACACTATAAATTGACGTTTTCATACCCACAACGTGTCGTATAAAAAAATTCAATCGAAATGTTCAGTTAACGATAGTTATAATTAGCAAAATACCATACCACAAATTCAGTAATATAACCAAATTTGTTATGACAATACCATAAATTGACATTTTCATACCCACAATGTGTCGTATAAAAAAAATTCAATCGAAATGTTCAGTTAGCGATAATTATAATCAACAAAATACCATACCACAAATTCAATAATATAACCAAATTTGTTATGACAACATCATAAATTGGCGTTTTCATACCTACAATGTGTTGTATAAAAAAATTCAATCGGAATGTTCAGTAAACAATAGTTATAATCAGCAAAATACATACCACTAATTATTTTCAATTCCCCCCACATTATTTTTTCAAAATTTAAAATTTCCACCATATTATCTGAATTTTCGATTCCCTCCACACTATTTTTTCAAATTCTTATTTGTCCCTACACAATACCTCGGTAATTTAAACTAAAAATGAAGTTCTAGCTCAAAATTTTCATCCAAGAAATTCACCAAAAAGTAAGTACTATACCCAAATTTTTGAATACAACTACAATTACCTCTCAAAATATTAGTCTACATTAAATTCTTTCTGTACAAAATTTAATTCAAAAAATCAAAATTCTTTTAATTTTTCATGAAAAATGAGAGGTCATTAAAACAAATAATTATCCAACTGTCTCAACATACGGATATTCAGGGTAGTGCACTTAACAATTGGCACTATATATTTGATAGGCGGATCAGTGCCAAACCTTCACCCTATGCATACAAATCCAAATTTAATGGTGGTCCTTGGAACTTGGTAATCGAAAGACTTTTAATGTATTGTCACCAAAATTAGAGATTATCGGATATCGACAAATACGTAATCGAAAGACTTTTAATGTATCCAGATGCATATTAATGTCTAATAATGCAACAACTGAGCCCCATGTAAGCCATTTTTTTTTCGATCGGACCCGTCTATCTTTTACAGAATATGAATTAGATTAAATGTACCAAGAATGAAGTTCATCGCTTATTGTTAGACCATTAATCAGATGAAATGTAGAGACCCGTATTTTTTTCGAAAATGGTTTAAAGGTTTTATAAATGCTAGAATATTGAATAAAAGAGAAAATTTGTGAGTTTATTTGATTTGGGGGTTGAGTGATAGGGTTGTAAGTTGAAGGGGAGCATGTGTAATTTGTATATGTACTAGTATATATATGAGGGTGTGTGTGTAGGGGATAATAAAAACCCATCTCACTCTCTCTCATCCCTCCCGATCTCTCTCTCTCTCTCTCTCTCTCTCTCTCTCTCTCCCTCTTGCTCCCAATCAAAACCTCATGAAACCCACATAAACCTGCCTCCATTTTACCTTCTCTATGCGTTATTGAGCTTGAATCTCGTGGGTTTTGCTCGGAGGAGGTGTATCTCGGCCAATTTCAAGATTTCGGAGTCAAGGGCTTGCGTGGGCTCGATCTTTCTTTGGGTTTGCTCTCCAACTTCGAGGTAGGGATTTCTTGCTCACTCTATGTGTTTATGGGTTGATTATGTGCCTTGATCGTGCTTGGTTCGTTGTTTGTTGTTCGAATTTCGTTGTCGAAAAGCTGAGATTCTGCAGATTAACTCCGCGGTATTGATACCCTAAAAAGGGGTATCAATACCCCACTCGCCTCTGGACCAGATTCTGGCCAGGTATCAATACCTCCATCAGGGATATCAATACCCCCTACTGTTCTGGGCAGATTTGGTTATTTGTTTCTTCTCGTGCCCGTTTGAACTCCGAACACCTTAAACACCTTTTAAATAGCTTCAAATCACTTCCAAACTTGATTGTTCGTACCTCAAAGGATTCGTTGACCAATCGATCTCTTTGGGCTCTCGTCATAACTTAGAAATGTGTAGAATTAAATGGTTAGGATACTCGTACATTATTTACACTTTTAGTTGATTGAAGTAGATGTTGTGGCATGTTTCAATGATCAATATAGACTTGTTAAGCGCTATAACATGACGGGATGGTTGGTGAGTTGAGAAACGTACTATGGAGTAGTTATCGAATTTCGTAGGCCGTAAAGTATATTGTAGGGTGCATGGTTGGTTGATAAGGGCTTGTCAAATAGTCTAAACGTTAATAGAGTAATTCGTATCCTCCTCATTTGTCTTGTTGATCTGTCAAACTTCCTTTGGTGCTCGTTCTACGGAATTTTTAGTATGGACCCTAATGGGTGGTGCGTTGTAAAGTCATTAGTGGGTTCGATGCATGACGTGGGATATTGTGATAGACTTGGAGGAGTAACGTGAGCTCAAGATATTTATTTATGTATAAGGGGAAGTGTTTATGAGTTTGTTATACTTTGTGTGATGATGAATGAAAGAATGTGACCTTAGGAACGTTGTGTTCTTATATGTGGATTGGTAATGCGTATGTGTACGTGTAAGTTGATATATGTTGAGCTTGAGGCTATTAACGATTGATTGAGAAATGGTTAACATGAACGAGTACGAAGGAACAATATGAAGAAAGCCACGGATCCACCGATGGGTGCGATGCCGGAAATGGGACGCACGGGGTCCCGAATGCCCGGACATGAATGAAAGGTTTCTTGTGGACGCACGGGGTCCCGAATGCCCGGACATGAATAAATGGTTTCTTGTGGACGCACGGGGTCCCGAATGCCCGGACATGAGTGAAAGATTTCTTGTGGACACACGGGGGGTAGATGAACGGGTATCACCATTCGGTGAGAAAATCGGACAACGCGCGAAACCTAGCGAAAATAAGGAATGAAAATGTAAGGATTGTTGGGCGATACAAATGAAGGGTAAATGATTGATTCTATCGAAGTTTTGAAAAGAAAGGGTTTGATAATCGATAAATTGAAATTGGGTTCATGTGAGAGGCGATGAATTTTGTATCTGCGTAGTGATGGACAAGCGACGGTTGAGAGTATATTATATTTTAGTTAGATTGATTCGAGTTGGTTCCCTTCCCTAACAGACGTGTGAATTGTTAAGGGTACTCTTATAGGATTTTGATTCTCTTGGGTCATAGAGTGCTCATTCATGGCAAAAGATCATTGTCTCTTGTGATATCCTATTGTACCCATTCACTCTGGTTGCATAATCCATCGCATTTTCATATAGTTTGGGTATAGATTTCTCTACTGGGCTAGTGTAGCTCAACCTATCATTTTCAGGTGTATCTCAAGGACCTTGACGCGGAGTGCATGGTGTGCATGCTTGATCTCATCTCTTTTGAAAGCCGCCCGAGATGTGGTTTCATCTTCTTTTGTATGATCTCTTGGAAAGATGAAACTGTAAATGTATTTGAAGTCTTTTAATTTCAGATATCATGTAACCTCTAAATTTACTGTCTTTAAATAATTATCAAATTTGGGCCGTAGTGCCAATGTTGTAAATTTTTAAACCTTGGATTTTGGTTTGTCAATGATCATTTGGGAACTCTCTTTTGGGTATTATCTATAATATGCGAGGATCATTTATTGAAATGGATTATTTATTGATGTTGAAAATCGAGGGCGTGACATGAAAATATTCTTTTTTTATCGAATTAGGGAGCTGATGAAGAGGCTTTCTAAACCTGATCATAGTAAAAAAATTTGTGGATGATTTAATCAACAAAGATAACATAATCAACGGTTTCGATCGTCATTATTGTGTCTCATTTAATGCATCCCGAAGTTATTGAGAACATCAAGTGTGCTCTCTCCCGCAATCTCTCGGTATGTATCTTTTTTTTATTAGCTAAAACTAATAAGAATTATTCATGATTTGGCTTCAGATTTAATATATTTCATTAAAATGTTAATCGAGAAAGATATGGCTTGATAGTGCGTGTTTTGTTTGATGTGTAATATGTCTTTAATTTGATCGTTTGTCTTTATTTATTTCTAATTTTTATAGATTTTATTTTTATTTTTAGAGTATAAATTACATAGTTAGTTGTTGAAGTTTCATATTGGCAAATTCAGTTGTTCAAGTTCAATATAATATTAAAATATATTAATGCACCATTCGAGCCCCACCTAAGGTATTTTTTTTTTATCAAAATCGTCTATCTTTTACACAATATCTATTAGATTATTCGTACCAATTAGAACAAATTTGATCGCTTATAGCTAGACACTTAATCGGATGAAACATATCATTCTATTATTAAATTTGAGTGCCAATGATGGAGATTTCAAAACCTGATTGAGCCATAAATTTACGTGAATGACTTTATTCAACAAACATAACGAAATCAACGATATAACCTTCCAGATTTTCAAATTCTTCGTATGATCATTTTCAACTTTGCCGCCAATTTGTTGATCAATTGCATCCCCTCCCTTTTTACAGAGGTCTCTTCTTCTTCATGAGCCTTAGCTTCAACATTTGTTTCTTTTATGTCTTAAGCTTCTTTTTCTTCCGTTGATTCCACAAGTTCTCCATTAATTTGATGATCATCATGCCTGTTTTGCTTGCCTAAATTTCCTTTGACTTTATTCTCCTTAAGCTCTTTGGCTTCAATGGGATAATACTCATCCCCAACTTCAAAAGGTGGATCTTCAAAATCATGTTCATCTTGTTTATACTTGTTTTCTTCAAAGCATTGAAGCCAATACTCAGTGGGCAAAAATATTTTCCTCTACGATTAGAAGTGATGCAATCAAGCATCTTCCAAGCTTGGCAAGGAGATCTCGTCTCTCCAATGTCCCTCCATATCTCTTGGTGAATTGCCTTTTTTAAAATTCCGAGTGCTTTCTCTTTTTTCTTCTCTCGGATTCTTCTGGGAAAATAAATTGTTGGCTCTTTTCCAACAACATCCCACAAGTCACATGTTTTGAAGTAATTTGATAGAATAATCCTCATTCTTTTGTAATTGGAGAACATTAATTTCTCACTCCAAAAACCAATGTAGCTAGGTCTCCATTGTCATTAAACGATGATCTATTGCTACTCCACCAATGTACAAGATCAATACTAGGATCGTAGTAGCTCTGATACCAATTTGTTGGAAAATTGTGATGGGCCAAATACACTTAAACAAGTAGGTGAGAAATGAGGGAGGAGATAACACACAATTTGTGATAAAATACTTCAACAATCTTTATCACACTCGACTTCTTCTAGTAGTTCATTCACTCGACTCAACCTCACTTTTTCTAATCACTCTCTCTACTTTCAACACACCTTGGCCACACCTAGAATCACTAGATTACATAGGTATTTATAGACTCCTAGATACATGAATCTTACAAACTACTAGATGACTCTTGACCCTTAGACTCCATACATGAATAATACTAATGACTCTTGAACTAACAAATGAATCTTCAACTACGTACATACGTGAATCACACCATTCACGTATCATGTGTCTCCTCGATTTCCTAAAATCCATAATTATCTACAATCAAGTTTACTTTCCAACAAACTCCAAATGAATCTTACTCTGTTATATCAGCTTGAATGGCCCTTAGGAGTACTAGTGCTTCTGAGGTGCAAGGCTGGAGTGGGATGGTTTCACCCTTGATGGGCGTTTATTCAATGGTTGGCTATTCTTTAGAGACTTTACCAAAGACAGATTGTGTACTTGGGGTGTTCTTACTGAATGCAGGTGTGTCTTGTGTATTGATGGGGCCGAATCGCATAATCACCTTTTATTTCATTGCCCTTTTGCTGCATCTGTATGGTACGAGATTTGTCTCAAATGTGGATTCACTTCCTCTACTTTGGATTTATCCTCTGACCTTTTGTGGGGCTGCGGTCTTACTTCTATAAGCTTTGTCTTGTTGCTGCTATATACTACCTCCGTTCCACAATGACAGTCTCATTTTCTCTCTCTTACCTCTTTTCAAATCAAAAAATCAACTACTTCTGTGCATAATTTTTCAAATTTTTTCGCACTATATTTTTTCAAATTTGAAATTTTTTGCACGGAAGTAGTTGATTTTTTTATTTAAAAAATGGCATGACTTTTCATGGTCGACTCTCAATATGAAACGGATGGAGTACTATATTTGGAAGGAGCGGAATTTAAGGATTTTTAAGATTGTTGGTGTTGATTCAACTATGGTGGTGCAACAGGTGATTGAGGCGGTTAAAGCTTGTGCCCTTTCTTGACGTAATTTTTCTTCTTTTAAGAATAGGAATTTATGTAGGGATTGGAGCATTCCTTTGTACATGCTGCAATGTTAGGTAGCTTGCTTTTTTGACGGGTCTATGTAGTTTGTGGTTGTAATCTTTTTGTTTCTGGATAGGTCTGTTTTGCCCGGATAATTTTGGGCTTTTTGGTTGTACATTCAAGGCTATCTCCTTGATCCTTTGGTTGGTTTCTTAATGAAGTTACTATTCCAAAAAATAAAATAAAATCTTCGGAGCCTTTAAGTCTAAAACACGTTGTTTCCTTCATTCGGTGCTCCAATCTCTAGTTCTTAGGTAATTATTCGTGGTCTGTGTGGTTCTCTGAAATATTCCGTAAGTAACTTATGATCTAAAAATAGAGTTTCTCTACGTGTGTGTTATAGCTATTAAGTTACGCAATGTTCCTAAGGCGCAAAAGTTCAGTGAGGGTAGTCATATGAATTCCTTACATTAGAAATTTTAAATGGATATCTTATCTCTATTTATATGCTAGTTATGTGCATTTTCACATCAAAAAATAGAAAGTCGCGTGCAGCTAATGGAACATAGGAGATGTAGAGAGCGCGCAAACATGTTTAGCTTTAGCGGTCTGATGATTTTTGAATCGGTCTTCTTTAACCAACTTTTCATAAATTGTATTTTTCCTTTTCATCCTATTTTATTAGTTTGGAAACATTATCTATAGATTCATAATTGGTCTTGATCCAATTTAAAATGACGGTGAAACGAGCTATATACCGAAAAAAATTAATTTCCGACCTACTAAGGGTAAAATGGAAATTTATTCTGATGTACAAATGATTTTGGATCAAAACAACTTCGGTAAAAAGGGTAGATTTAACAAGCTTTCCAATAGTTCAAACCACGTTAAAATTGGATTTCGGGTGTGCCCGTGTTGAGCCTGCAAAGTTTAGCATATTTTTTTAAGTGTTAAAGGATGCGCCCGGGGTGCTAGGGAGTGCGCCTGGGGCGCAGTAAAGTTGGCTAACATTTCAAACTTTGCGAGCTTGTCCCGAACACTCTGAAACTCATATTTGCATGTGGTTTGAACCGTTAGAAAGCTTATTCAATCTAATTTATACCCCAATTATTTTGGTTCAAAAATCATATGAACATATGAATATGTAACTATTTTTCCGTCAGTGAGTCAAAAGACTATCATTTTGGTAAAAAGCTCGCAACTTTCTCATTTTAAATTGGACCAAGACCTTCTACATATCGATAAATAGGGTTTTTAAAGTTATAAAAGATGGTAGAATACAACCATCAAAATATTTGGATCTAGTTCATGAAAAGTGAGTAAAAAAGAGACTATTAGAAAAATCTTTGAAGCCTTTTAAGGCTAAAACACATATTGTCCTTCATTCGGTGCTCAAATATATCCCTAGTTCTTAGGTAATTATTCGTTGTTTACGTGGTTGGACAAAAATTTTCATTAGTAGTAAATTATGATGTAAAAACGGAGTTTCTATCTGTGTGTTTTATAGCTATTAAGTTACAAAATGTTCCAAAGGATCTAAAAATAGAGATTCTCTCTGTGTGTTATAGCTAATAAGTTACGCAATGTTCCTAAGGCGAAAATCCAACAATGTCTGGCGCCTAAGGCGCATAAGAGAATACTTTAGATGCACATTACACATAGTAGTGCACAAAAAGTGAATATAATCAGACATTTGCAACTTAACTATAAGTAACAGTTCCACTTACCAAAAAAAAAAAAACTATAAGTAACAGTTCACACAATCGAAAAGAGTAAAAAGGATGATGTCAAACCATTAAACGGTACTGGGAAACGGTATATAACACCATACAGGTATGTGGAAGCAAAAGCAATGGAGCGATCAATGGAAATGACCCCATAAGTCCTAGAAAAACGTCAAAGAGCTTGATAGAATTAGCACTGGTTTCAAAGGATTCCCAAAGGCCCGAAGACTACGAAGCACAAGCTGAATCACGTCCAACTTGGTGGTGAGATGAAGACGACGGTGGTGGTAGTAATAGAGGGTGGTGGTAGAAGGGTTAAAATTGTGGTTGTGGTCATGGGTGTTTTTGCGTCACATGCGCCTTATTTTTGCATCACTCAACAAATGCGCATCAGGCACGATCACTCAACAAATGTGGTCGTGGATGTTGTTGCAGGAGTGCTTTTTGCGTCACAAGCGCCTTGCCCGAGGCGCCTTATTTTTGTGCCCGGCTTGGATCTAGGAATCCCTCATCAAATGCGCATCAGGCGCGATCACTTTGCGCCCCGGGCGCATCAATGTGTTTTTAACTGTTTTAATGTGCCTCGGCGCAATAGGCTGCTCTTCGGGCGTGCCGCTTAGTTGGATCACTAATTTGATCATTTTTCGTGCGCAATTATCATTTGTTGAGACTTCTAAGGCTCCAAAATCACGTCAAAATATTTGCAATCGACTTGGCAACCTACAATCACGAGGACCACTTGAGATATTAATTACATGTAGCAATAGACATCGAAACACTGGAAAGAGACGCAACAAATGTATGTTGGATGCGTAAACGTGTAAGTTTTCTCAACATTTGAGTACCGAATGTGGTCAGTTGCACTATTGCTCAAACAATTCTCTTTCCATGAGGTCCCTATCAGGATGAGTCAACAATGACGCACCATGGCCACAAGCCTTAGCAGTGTGCCAATTAATTAATTTGATGGAATTGAAAAATCGACATAGCCCATCTTAAATTGCCATATTGGATCGTCTTTGATATAATCAAAGCACAATACCTCTTGGATGTAATCAAAGCACAACACCGATTTTCTAAGCCTTGTCTATTTTCCTTTTCGATTGCAATCACAAATACAATTCTTATACATTTATGTTTTTGATATCACTGAAACCAATCACATATGCTAGATAAGAGAAATTAACTTTTTGATGAATAGTTAAATCATTGAAAATCAAAGTAAGTTGCAAGGATTTCGTCTAAAGCCTAAGGAGGAAGATTAGCTTCTCATGCTTGTAGAGATCGATATCCAAAGTTTTCAATAAAATTTTCATGGATGGAACTCCTGGAATCTTCTTCTTAATTGCAATGCGGTGGTAGTAGTGGTGAAGTACTGATGGAGCTGCAGCCATTTTGACTACACTTGGGTTTACCTCTATCTACACAAGTCAATGAACCTTTTCATGATTGGTTATAAAACCCTTTCACATTTACGGATACCATATATCATTCTGGAGTCCGTTGGAGTCTCATCTTTCTCTTCACTTGTTAGCTTATTTGGTGCAACCAGAATATCAATCTGTTCGAAACACAACCAAACTCGAGTTCAAACCAGCCAACTCAAGTCGCAAAAACAATTTTAGCCAAATCCATGGAATGGTATTTCAACGGTTTTCAAGACTTCGGGAGTATATTTCATGATTTGGGCCTAAGCCGATGGGAATTACTTTGATTTCTGTACCTACACATAAATTTCTCATAACGTGCAGGGAAATTTACGTTCAGGTGTCAAACTGATATGTTCTCGCTAGCCTTGGATCGACCCAAACACTCCCTCAGCTAGTAGGTGTCTACATATCTCAAACTCGTCAGTCTGCCCTTTTTTCCATAGTCAAGGACTCGGACAATAATCAAACCATGTCAGTCAAAACTTTCGCACGTGCTCCAAGAAAGACGACGGCAAAGGTGACTTTCTCAATAGACCGCGATACCACCATACTTCCGTATACATACTCGCACTAATTTTCTCAAGTCCGAGCAAGTGATCGCAGACATATACTTTCAGGCAAACATTTTGACACAACTTAGGATATTACCCAATTTTTTTTGGTAAGTAATCAAAATGAAGACATAATTCCATATTGGATGGTTTCACACTTTCATTCGATCGCTAGCTGCACCACCTGAAGGCTTTTATTCTATGCCTTGTTCCATATCACTGACGTACGTAGAAAGAAAACTAGAAGTTCACACAGAAAGATAGATCCAACAATGATGTGATGTCCCATCTGAAACCAATCATTTCCATTCTAAGATTTTGAAATCTCTAGCCAAAACACAGGGACGGAATCAGGATTTTGTAAATGCGGGAGCCGAACTATGAACAAGATTTTGAAATTTCAAGGTTCGGAAATCTAATAGTTTGTTTGGCTTAGATTTTTTGGATTGTAAGTGGAGAGAGATAATGTAAAGACCCGTTAATTCGTAAATTGATTTAAATGCTTTTTTAAGAAATAAAAGGAGGAAATTGATTTGAAATTGAGAATTGGGGGCTAATGTGTTAGAATATGGCATTTGAAGGGTGAGAGTGCATAATGTGAGTATATAGCTTGTGTGTGTGTTCATAGCCATAGGGAATAAATTTCCCCTTTCCCCATTCTCTCTCCCCGTTCTCTCCCTCTCTCCCGACTCTCACTCTCTCACTCTCACTCCCACCCAAATTCCACCTAAATCACCTCAAACCTCCACAAAGCAACCTCAAATCCTTCAACCCACCTCGTATTTCAGTCCGTATATCGTCGGTGTGGACTCGGTGGAGGCGTATTACGTTCAAACCCGGAGATTGGAGCTAGGGCTTGGAAATCCATCCAAATTCATTCTTTGATCTTGAGGTAGGAGGTTCTAACTTTCAATATATGTTTATGGCTTGTTTCTCATAGCTTGATTCGTGCCATTGCCTGTTGTTGTTGTTGTTGTTGAGTTTGTGGTTGCTGCAAAACCCACTGAAATCTGTCAAAAATCTGCTCGAACAGCCCTGGTATCGATACCATTTCCAAAGGTATCGATACCCTTGTAGTCCCAAACCCAGAAAACACCTAGGTATCGATACCATCCCTCTTGGGTATCGATACCCTTGCCTCTAGACTGACCGTGGCCAAAGAGGTATCGATACCTCTTCTTCATGGTATCGATACCACCTTATTTTGTGTAACGACCCGTATTTTTCAGATATTATTTAAAATTTAGAAATTGAGGAAAATGTGAAATTTATTGAGTTTATTTGAATTGGGGTTAATGTGTTAGGATTGCTAGTTGAGGGAGTGCAAGTGTGTTTTGTGTGGGTGCTAGCATAAAAGGATGTGTGTGTGTGTGTGTAGGAGATTAAATTCTCCATCCCATTCTCTCTCTCCCTCCCGACGCTTCTTTCTCTCTCTCGGCTCTCTCTTGGTCTCTTCCTCTCTCACCCAAAAACCCACCAAAACCCACATAAATCCACCTCCATTCCACCTCTAGCCTCAATCGTAGTCTTGAGCTTGAATTTCGTGGGTCTCGCTCGGAGGAGGAGTAATCGATTGATTTCGAAGTTCGGAGAGCTAGGGCTTGCTCAAATCGTGTGGGTTTCGATCCTTGACTCGAGGTAGGGATTTCTTACTCTTGTTATGAGTTTATGTGATGATTATGTGTCTAAATCGTGCCTTATTTCATTGGATTTTGATCTTGTGCTCATCTTCGTTTTCTGCAAAAATCGCCTGCTGTAATGCTGTGGTACCGATACCTTGTTTTTGAGGTACCGGTACCTTGATCTTGTCTGCTCTCTGGATTGGTTTGGTACCAATACCTCGTTTTTGAGGTACCGGTACCTTAGGTACCAATACCTGGTTTTTGAGGTATTGGTACCAAAAAGCTGTTTTGAACTTTAATGATCGTTCGTCGATTGTGTTGATCCCCGATCACTTTTATCACTCTCTAATCATGTTCTAATCATCTCTAAACATGATTACTCGGGTTCCAATGATTCGTTGATCGTTCCAATCCTTTTGAAACTCATTAAGGGTAACCTTGGTACCGTTGCATATGGAAAATGTACCGTAAGGTTCATGAGGGTACCGTGGGCTATAAGGGGCAATGTGGTGAGTGTTATAGGAAGATATGAGTTTGTCTAGTGATCCGACCGGTAGTTTTATGATTCGTATGCTCGAGCTCCATCTCGTTGAACCTTCTAGATTTCTTTCGCGATCGTTCTATAAGATTCTAGTTTAAAACCCAATGGATGGTGCGTCGTAGAGTTATTTGTGGGTTCGGTACGTGACGAAGGGCGTCGTGGTAGACATAGAGGAATAAGTGATCTTAGGGTATTTATCAATGTATGATGTGACATGCTTACGAGTTGTATTGCATTGTGAATTTGGAAAATGTATCCGCTTATATATTGAACGATGTTTTGTGTGTGTGTATGATTGAATTGAATTCGAATGGAGGGTCCCGCAACACAAGGTGTGGTAATGCGAGGACTCTAGAGGGCCAGCAACGCAAGGTGTGGTAATGCGGAAACCCAGGTGGAGATAATTCATTGTAACGCAAGGTGTGGTAATACAGTTGAATGTCTCGCATGACGAAGGGAGTTATGATTGACTTTAGAAGTTCATGTTGTTGTGTGGATTGTTTACTGGTTGAGATTTGTGACCGTTAAAGAAAGAGATAAACGATCGATTTTATCGAAGTTTTGAAAGGAAGGAAATTTGGTTTTGGAAAAAGGATTTTTATTGAAAATCCTCCGGTAATCTTGAGCGAATCAACAGTTCCGGTATTTGGGCACAAATCAACGGATTCCGACTATTCAAGCTCGATTCAACGGAGTTTGACCATTAAAGGTCATGTATTTCTCTACATTGCATCTACTTGAAAATAAATGATTTTTTTTTAAGAAGGATTATGATGATGGATGAAACGGATTTTGATGACGAGTGAGAAACGATTATGGAATCATGTGTGATGTGGTAAAACGATTGTGAAGTCATTATTTGGTTTATTATGATCATTGTGGGAAACTTAATGGTTCGAATTAGACGTGTGAGTTGGTGAGAATTGCACATAGGATTTCTTGAGTCCTTTGGCCATAGCACGTTCTTCGATAGTCATACGTACCTTGGGCATATCTATCGTAGTTTACTCACTTTGGATGCATAGCTCATGATGTTTTCTTATAACTTGCGTATAGATTTCTCTACTGGGCTAGTGTAGCTCAACCTATCATTTTCAGGTAAAAAGCAAGGATCTTGATGCGGAGTGCTTGGAGTGCATGCTTGACCTCTCATCTTTGAAAGTTCTCGTCTTTGAGAAGTGGTTTGCGATGATCTTTTGAAAAGATGTAATTGTCAATTCATTTGAACTTCTTTTAACTTTTGATATAATGTAACCTCTAAATTTACCGCCTTTGACCAACAATGAGATTTGGGCCGTAGTGCCAATGTTGTAATTTTTAAACTTGGGGACTTGGTATGTAGTGACCATTTGGGAGCTTTTTGGGTATTATCTATATTATGCGGAGACTGTTTATTGAAATGGATTAATTATTTATGTTGAAAATCGAGGGCGTGACATTTTGGGACAGTTTTGCTGACTTGATTCCTACTTCACTGTTTTGGGTTCCTATCGTTCCTAACCCCCTCTGAACACCTCTCAAATGGTTCCTAAACTTGATTACTCGCACCTAATGGTCTCATTGAACGTAATCCATGTTTTAAATGCTCGTTTTGGACATGACTCTTCGAAAATCGCTTTTGGTATCAAAGTTGGGTTTGAATGGTTTAAGCATGATGGGAAGTGGATTTTGGAACGTGGATTTCAGGACTCATCGACGGGTGAGTGCCTGGCAGAGGACATCGGGGTCCTTTAATTGGCCCGGCAGGAGCTATATGCTCATATTTGATATTTCAGGACCTCCCTTCTGGGCAAGGTGCCTGGCAGAGGACATCGGGGTCCTTTAACTGGCCCGGCAGGAGCTACGGCTCATGACACTTGTACGAGACACATGTTGACACTTGGTATTTTCAAAGATTACACGTTGAGATACATGGTTGATTCTGAAAATGAAAGGCTGGATTGAAATTGCTATTGTAGTTCGTTCGTTGGACTTTGTTGCCTTGACCATCTTGTTTTCGTTTCTACATGTCATATGCATATATTGTTGGATTAGAGCTTTCTACTGGGCTAGTGTAGCTCAGACCTTCCTTCATTTTCAGGTACTACCCCAGGGCAGTAGCTGCATAGTTGATTGGCTTGGACGTGGTCATTGTTTTGAAAGCTAACACCGAGGAATCATCTAGTCATCTTTATAATGTTATTTTGGAAGATGTGTTTGTAACTCTATTTGTAAATCTTTTGAATATGAAATGATGTAATCTCTTAACTCTCTTCAACTCTTGGTATTTATGTTAATTCGGGCATGCCAAAGATGTGACCTTTTGGAAACTGTTGATTGTTGAAGTGTAATTGTTGAAATGGGATTGTAAGCTCTTTTGGGGTATTATCCGGAATATTGTGAGGTTTCTATTTATGAATATCCTTTGTAATTATGTTGAAAATCGAGGATGCGACAACTTGGTATCAGAGCGTAGGTTTAGAACACCTAGAGACCGTGGGGAGGCATTTTGTCTCATGGGTTTAAAATGTCGCACCCTCTGACATAAATTGTGCATGCTTGTGTGACTAACATTTATGTGACTACTTGACATTGCATTTTCATTATCGTAGAGTGGTGTAGAGTCGTTAACCCGTGTTGGGACCTTATAATTATGATGTTGTGGTTGATAGTCTTTCTTTCTTATATCGTGTAGTAAGATGCCTCCGAAAACTCGTGGTAGACAAAGTGGGACTGGGAACCGGGGTGGTCGAGGCCGTGGTCATGGCCGTGGGGACCTCTTGAGGATGAGGTTAGTCAGCACAGGGAGAACCCTGGTGGGAATCCGGGGGCGGGGGGTGGTCGAGGTGCAGGGGTACCTCTCGTTCATAATCAATTCGCTAGGGATCTCGTTGCGGCACTTACGGCTGCAAATCTTTTGAACCAAGCTCCTAGGGAAAACGTTGAAGATTGTGCCATGGTGGCGATGAGGGAGTTTAGCCGTAGGAACCCTCCGGTGTTCGATGGGACTAGTACCGACCCTTTGGTAGCTAACCATTGGTTGACTCAAATTCGCAATCTCTTTCGATCTCTAAACATTACCGAGGACAACATTCGAGTGGGTATCGCGGCCGTTTAGCTAGTTGGTGAGGCAGGTGAGTGGTGGAAATCTGTCCTAGAGATTAGGAAGGATGCTAGGAGGGCGGCAAGGACCGCAGCTCAAGTGAACGAACCGGACGTGGAGGATTTGACATGGGCTGAATTTGAAGCGCTCTTTGAGGAGCAGTACTTTCCGAAGACTACTCGTGATAACTTGAGGGAACAATTTGAGAAATTGGAACAAGGTAGTATGACCATCTCGGAGTATGTGCAGAAATTTCAATCCTTGTCTCGTTTTGCCCCGGAGTTGGTGGCCACGGAGGAGAGGAGGTGCATGTAGACGGTTTGAGAAGGGTTTGCATCACACTGTGAGGAGGATGGTGACGGTCCAACGTAGGACTAAGTTTTCTGAAGTTGTGGAGTGTGCAAGGAGCATTGAGATTCTAAAGGATGCTCAAAGGAATGCAAGGGCTTGGGAACCAAGACAACCGGTGGGGAGTTTTAGTTCATCTTCAGGCAGTTTCGGGAGTCAGGGGCGGAAGAGGCAACGAGAACCATCTCAGCAACTACCTAGCCAATCGGGCTTTAAAGTGCCTTCTTCTTCGGGAACTCGGGGTACTTCTTCTAGACCTCCAGCCGTATGCTACAAGTGTAATCAACCTGGGCACATTCGTACTCAGTGTCCACAGCTTCAGAAGGCATGCTACAATTGTGGTAAGATGGATCATCTTGCTTGGAGTTGCCCTCAAGGGGCGGGAACAGGTAGTGAGTCAGGTTCGGTGCAGCAGTCAGGGGCAGGGCGTGGTACTGGACAACAGTCTTTCAAGGGTACTCAGAGGCAGCAGCAGCCTCATTTTTGCCAGACATCATCAATTCAGAGTTCTGAGGGTGATCGGGGAGCGAGTTCGTCCTCACCTACTCATGGTTCCGGTCAGAGGGGAAGCTTTGTGCAGGGTCAGGGCACCCAGGGCCGTGTTTTCAACATCAACACTAGTGCTTCACCTTCTGTTTCTCAGGCTCCAGAGACATCGGTTGTAAGGGGTACTTTTCTTCTATTCAATTCTTTTGCTAGAGTACTCTTTGACTCTGGAGCATCGCGTTCTTTTATTGCTGCGTCTTTTATGTGTGCATTGGAGTTGGACACTGAAAACCTTAGTACGCCGTTGTTTGTTGAGACACCATTAGGAGGAAAATCATCGTTGAGTCGTATCTGTAAGGATTGTGAGCTTGTTATCTGTGACCATCACTTCGTCTTTGACTTTATCGTGCTGGATATGTTGAGGTTTTACCTCATTGTTGGGATGGATTGGTTATCTTCGGTTCATGCAACGATTGATTGCTTCAAGCGTCGTGTTCGCATATGTCCGCCTAAGGGTGTTTGTTTCGAATTTCATGGGGAGCGTCGGGAACCGTTAGCGCCGTACCTGTGTGGGTCCCGGAAAAGAGAGTATGTTTACCTTATGTTGGCGAGTTTGACGTTAGATGAAGATTTGTCTGCGCGTGGAGAGTTACCCTTGGTAGTTTGCGAGTTTCCCGATGTGTTTCCGGAAGAGTTGTCCGGTTTGCCTCCCGAGAGAGAAATTGAGTTCTCGATAGACTTACTTCCAGGCACCGCTCCTATATCGATTCCTCCTTATCGTTTTGCACCCGCCGAACTTAGAGAGTTGAAAGTTCAGCTGCAGGAGTTAGAAAATTTGGGGTTCATTCATCCTAGCACGTCACCGTGGGGAGCACCGGCTTTGTTTGCTCAGAAGAAGGATGGTTCACTCCGTTTATGTATCGACTACCGTAAGCTCAATCGTGTGACCGTTAAGAATAAGTATCCCATGCCTAGAATTGATGACTTGTTCGATCAACTCCGAGGTGCTACTTGCTTTTCGAAAATCGACTTGAGGTCCGGTTATCACCAATTGAGGGTTCGTAGAGAGGATATCCCTAAAACCGCTTTCCGCACTCGCTATGGTCATTATGAGTTCGTTGTGATGCCATTTGGTTTGACTAACGCTCCGGCTACTTTCATGGATCTTATGAACCGTATCTTTCGTGCTTACCTCGATCAATTCGTAGTTGTATTCGTCGACGACATCCTTATCTATTCATCCACGGAGGAGGAACATCAAACTCATCTTACGATCGTCTTGGAACTCTTGAGGGAACACTGTTTATACGCCAAGCTTAGTAAGTGCGAGTTTTGGTTACCCGAGGTAAAATTCCTAGGGCACGTGGTTTCGAAAGGAGGTGTGTCTGTTGATCCGGGGAAGATAGAATCCGTTATGGACTAGCAACGACCGAAGAACGTGTTTGAGATTCGAAGCTTTTTGGGGTTGGCCGGGTACTACCGTCGATTTGTTCTTGACTTTTCTCGTTTAGCGGCGCCGATGACTAGACTAACTCGTAAAGGGACTCGTTTCGTTTGGAATGACTCGTGTGAGTCGGCCTTTGAGGAATTGAAGAGGCGGTTGACTACCGCACCGGTCTTAATTGTGCCCAAACGTGGAGTTGGCTACTCCATGTATTGTGATGCGTCTAAGGAAGGGTTGGGGTGCGTATTGATGCAAGCGGGATGAGTAGTAGCGTATGGATCGAGACAATTGAAGACTCACGAGCGAAACTATCCTACCCATGACTTGGAACTCGCGGCCGTCGTTTTTGCTTTGAAGAGTTGGCGACACTACCTTTACGGTGAGAAATTTGAAACATTTCAATTGAACAGATCGATACGTCTCTTAGCTTATGAGATTC
Source organism: Rhododendron griersonianum (assembly GCA_018127125.1). Lineage (NCBI taxonomy): Eukaryota > Viridiplantae > Streptophyta > Magnoliopsida > Ericales > Ericaceae > Rhododendron > Rhododendron griersonianum. The sequence continues at coordinate 20,071,975 of CM030794.1, read as the reverse complement.
TGTCGATTTCTTGAGAAATTAGACAAGAGTTGCATTGATTCGGAGATTCACAGTGACTGTAAGGATTTGTTGTTTCAGCCTACATTATTCACATCAGTACCGTATTATTCAAATAAAGCTTAGAATTGCATATCTATGATTTCTTGTTTACGTAATGTTATATATTGACTCTTGAAGGGTTGGATATTCCACATAGGGTAATGAAGTGGTAGATGAAATAAACTCATGGGCTGAAGCTGCATCAAGAGGGCTTATAATAAAAATTCTCCCACGGGGCTCCCTATCGCAAGAGACGGTGCTCATCCTTGCAAATGGTCTTTACTTCAAAGGAAATTGGGAACATGATTTTAATTTTGATGCTAACCGCACTAAAAATAGACCTTTCTATCTTCTCAATGGAGACATTGTTTCTGTTCCTTTTATGACGAGCCGCAACCAGTATCATCGTTGCAGATCTTTTGAGGGTTTCAAAGTACTCGAAATCCCATACCAAAGCAAGAGCAAGCAGTTCTCCATGTACTTCTTCCTCCCGGACGAGCGAGAAGGATTGCAAAATCTTTTAGAAAAGCTCATTTCTGATTCTGGATTTTCGTATGAGTACCGTTGTCTTGGCCAAACAAGGCTTGATAAATTTTGGATCCCGAAATTAAAATTCTCTTATGATTTCGACGTTTCATTGACCATGAAGGAGATGGGGATGTCGTTTCCTTTCATGGAAAATTCAGAAGACTTTGCTGAGATGGTGGAAATTCATAAGAATCTCCCATTTACTGGATCACAGATGATTCAAAAGGCTTTTATTGAGGTAGACGAGAAAGGTACGGTGGCTACTGCAATTACTGCTTTTCGCTGCTTTTCAAAATGTGCGAAGGGGAAGCGGCCGGAAAGCACAAGTTTCGTTGCCGATCATCCTTTCATATTTATGATTATGGAAGAGAGATCAAGGTTGGTTATTTTCACAGGAGCTGTACTCGATCCAAGCAAAGTCGAATGACTTGTTCCTTTTCTTTCAGTCTTTCAAGTATTTTGGTAAAACGTTAGAAATTCAAAATATGGATTTAGATTATCTTTAAAAGTCCAGTTTTAATATACGGAACTCCTAGATTTGTTGACAAATAGCTTAAACATGAAGTACTTTATAGACTTTCTTTCTACTAGTTATCGGTTTCTAGCAGTGTTGGAAGAGAATGGAAGGTATAAGATGATGAGATGGAACCCAGATTTTAGTTGATTTTGTTTGGAAGGAGCCATCTTCAATCAAGATGGTTTTTTTGTAAGGTGAAGATGAGGTTTTTTTAGCTTTCTAAAGGAGGGACTGTTTGCCAAATGACTCTAGCCCAATTGGCATCTCTCGTGCCCTGGCGTGGGTGCTTTGGATTTAGGGCTATGGATAGCCTCTAAAACCTATTGTTGACTAAGAGCATCCGCAATAGTAATAATCAAAACCAATAACCAAAATGTGTCACGTAATCAAACTTAACACAACCTCTACCTCCACATTGGTTATTTTTGTATCCCTAACAAAAAAAAACCCCACAATACACAATGCACATCTGTCCAATCGCAAACGAGTTCCAATCACGCACCCGATCACACCAAATTATTCGTCTCGATGAGACAATTTCAATGTGGGGTGTTTTAAATTACATTCTAATTATTTTTACTTTTTTTATGGCATCAGAATCAAATAGGTTAACTCAGGATTTGAACTCAGTAGGGGATTCCCCATGTTTAATAGGCTCCTAAATTTTACAGCATGCAATGAAAAGCTATTGAAAGTAAACAATAGCATTCATTGAAAGCTATGTCAGTCAATTTGTAGCATTTATTTTAATGCTATAAATACCAATCACGAAACAATGTTAAGGTAAAATAAATAATTCAACCATTGGACAAACTCTTATTTTTCAGGATAAAAACTAATTAAAGTATTTCAATCCACTAAGATAGACACCTAAATAAGTGTTCTACACAGGATGCCTATTTGATTTTTTATGGAAGACATTATTCCCTTGCTCAAGGCGGACATGAGAGGAGTGTCCTTTGAGTTTTCATTTTTAGTTGTACCAAAAAAGAAGAAGATCAAGAGCGCCTCGATTCAGAAGAAAAGAAGATCTCTTTAGAAGAAAAGCTAACACGATCATCGAAAATGAATAAACAAAATAAGACAGAGGGAGTGTACGTTTCGACATTTCTAGTAATAAGATTTTCAATTCGGCCCACTATGTTTTGCACTTAGACTGGATTGAAACTTTTTCGGATGGGCTTAGTAAAAAGGTTTGAGTTTAATTAAAGTTGGCATGCGCTGCAAGAATTCGTATGAGCGAAAGGCCCATTATGGCATTGTGCTTGCCTAGAATTGTTGGGGAAAATGACGGCAAATGACGTGTTTTGATAATTAATACTCGCCAAGGATATTTTCAGCATAAACAAATGTTCTTAGCTTGTCTTTGGCGGGTATTAATTATCAAAACATGTCCTGGGCCGTCATTTTCCCGAATTGTTATGCAAGGTAGGAAACAAAAACTCTCAGTCCCAAACAGTTTGTACGGTTTGCAAAACAAGAATTTATAAGTAATTTAACAATTTTCAAAAAAACTAAAAAAAAAATTAACGATTTACTAAACATCAAAGAATTCTTGTAATTATTTATGAAAAAAGTTTGAATTTTTCCTTGAAAAACTATATACTACTTCCGTCCCAATTAAGTGTCCATTACGGTTTCGGATGCCATTTTCAATTGCTTATACTATCAATGTATATTGCTAAAATTATACAATATGAATCTTATTTGATAAATCTCAATTATTTCTATAAGACATTAATTTAAAAAACATAAAACATAACATATGTTAAAAGATATAAGCCATTGTAAATAGCATGCAGATCGTAGTGAACACTTAAATTAGAATGGAGGAACTACTATTTTCATGTCGTTTTGTACAAGTATTTTGGGACAGGTAGTCCAATTTAGACACTCATATGTCCGGTGGGCCCAAAATGAATTGGATATCAGTAGTTTCAGAAAAACTTAGAGAGTAATAAGTTTTTACAGAGGTGAATTCGGACCGTCGAAAAGTGCTTTGGACGGTCCATATTTGAATGAAACTTTTCCAAGGAAAAGTTATAACTCTTTTTTGAAAAAGTTTCTTTAAAATCCGAACCGTCCAAAGTCGAAACGGACACGCGAGATTGCGGGGCTCTGTAAATAAGGGAAACACGACCCATCCGGGAATAAGACAATCTCTAATAGTTTTGACTAGAGTTGGACTTGGAAAGAATTGTACTCCGTCCCTAAATAAGTGTCCTGCGCGCAAACCTAGGCCTTCAAAAAGATGCATTTGTTTTGTTAAGAAAATCAATTTTTTTTTCACAAATCAATAGATGGCAATGAGTTCTATTAGATTGTGAAAAAAATTAAACTTTTTAATAAAAAGCATGCATGTTTTGTAAAGTCTAGTTTTGCGCATCGGACACTTATTTAGGGACGGATGGAGTAATTGTTTCCTTATGGATTGCTTTCGGTGGGTACAGGAAGGAGCAGGGTTCTGCTTCCTGGGAGTTAGAACTGAGAAGAGAACGCGCGGCTTTGGGCAAAAATCCTTTATTCCTGGTAAGACTCGTCTTTTTCAATGGAATTAATTCATGTCATGAACGCATATTTTGACTCCATATGCGGCTAATTTTTGAGTTAGGGTTGAGGATGAGACCCTAAGAATCCAAGTAAGTGTAAAGCCCGAGAATATTTTTTAACGGAGGATTCCGTGAATAGTTTTTTACGGAAGTGAATTGCGTGGATCCGTTTCGGCTTTAGACGGTCCGGATAAACTCTTCTCCGGAAAGATTTCATTTAAATCCGGACCATCCAAAACCGAACTGTATGGCCGAGATCGTGTGCCTTCGTGAATGTCTTATTCACGGCTCCTTCGTGAATAAGACAATCTCGTAAAGCCCAGTGGGCCCAATTAAAAATCCTAGTATTAGAGGGGTCGAAACATATAAATACCTAAGCATTTAGGATCTCTCTCTCATACATGTATAGGCGGCTTCTTTGCTGAGAACTTGAGACGCTGGTTCGTTTTTGTCCCCTGCGATCATCGCGAAGAAGAGAAAGGCTACTTCGTCAGTAACAAAGGGTTAGTTTTCTTTTCTTCTTATTCTTTTTTTTTTATAAGCGAAAGAGATTTTAAAAATCTTTAAAAAGGATTACGAAGATCTAAATGATCTCGGGCACACCGGCCGCATAAGCCACCCGAGAACCAAAGGGCTTTAGGAAGGCAAGGAGCTGACCAAAACACCACAATGAAAAAACTAGAGCCTCACATGCACCCAGCCACAACCAAAACAACTTTATGACGACCAAAATAGCCTAAATTGGAAAAGAAATTGAGAAGGTCGGAAAGAAAGATTAATGTACTTTACCATACCTGCTAGTTACAAATCAGTGATTTTTTGAGAAAACGTGTCATTTTAAAATGCTTATATCTTTCGATTTATGAATGTTCAAAAATATTTTAATTAATTCTATTAAACAAAATTTTTAAAATCACATAAAATATAATAAATCAAAAGATATAAGCAGTTGAAAAATGACACGCTTTCCAAAAAAGATCACTTATTTTGGAACGGAGGAAGTATATCTTACTAAGTAGTACTTTGTTGGTCACGAAAATAGTCTGTGCTAGTTGCGAATTATTTTGGTTAGTCAGAAAAATAGTGGTTAAGTTACAATATGCACCTCTTTCAATTTCTTGTTTTCCTTGTTGACGTCTCAGACTATTAGTTTTTGCTTCTTGACAAAATCAGTCAAAAAATAGTAAAACATCGTAGTTATTAATATGTTAGTCAACAGAGGATTCAGAGGCTATCCATAGCCTTGAAATCCAAAACCTCAAACATGCTCCCCATGAGACTCAAACCTCGGTCACCAATGGGGAGAAAGGAAAACAAACCACCTATGCTAGCATGCTGTTATCAAAGGAAGCCTGAAGGATATAATCAGTTTGTGATCAAGTACTTAAGTTCTCTTACAAGCTTTGTGCATGTGAGAAGATTTGGAAAATTGGATCTTTTCAAAATTTTGGATTCTGTGAATGAGCCAAATTGTTTAATTGGGCGTTTCTTATCCTTTCCACATCTGATCTCTCCCATGAGACCATCAAGTTCTTGAACACAAATAGCTATCTAAAGTACGGTTAGTAGTTTGTGAAATTTTCTATTGATAGTGTCTTCTTCCTTTATGGTCCATCGAGCATGTGGCGAGAGAAAAGCAGATCAAGAATGGAGCTCTGCACGCGGATGACAAAACAACTACTACTCAAGGAGGCTGAAAAGGGCAATTGCGAAAACCTTGTTTTGTCGCCATTGTCTATCGATGTTGTTCTTAACATGGTGGCTGCCGGATCAAAGGGTCCTACTTTAGAGAAGATGCTAGGCTGGCTTGGTGCCAAAAACATTGAAGAAATCAAATCACAATCTTTGGAGATGATGGCAGTCGCAGCGGGGGATCAATACCTTGAAAAGGGCGAGGAAGAACCGGTTTTGTGTTTGGTCAATGGAGCCTGGTTCGACCAACGTTTTACTCCAAAGCCTTCTTATAAAGAGGATGTACTCAAGGGAATCTACGGTGTTGAGGCCAAGACGGTTGATTTCATGACTCGGGTAATTTTCTGTCTCTCTTGCATTTTCTTTCAGTGGAGCTTTTTATAATATAATCAACAGTTTTTATTTGGTCGGGAAAACAAGGGGGCTACTGTTCGTAGCCCCTTATTTTCTCCCATAGTCCGCTAAAAATTTTTGAAAATTATATTTCGGTAACTACATGTCGAAAATATGTTCAACTTTCGATAAACAACTGCCGAACATACATTTCGGTAAATAGCTGTTGAAAACAAAATTATATTTTGGTAACTACATGTCGGAATTGCATACAATTTCGGTAACTAGCTGTCAAAACATATATTTCGATAATTGGATGTTGAACATGTATCTCAATTTCGGTAACTAACTGTCGAAAATGTATCTCAATTTCAGTAACTAACTGTCGAATTTTCGAAAATTTTTAATGGGTTATGGGAGAAAATAACGGGCTACAAATAGCAGCGCCCGAAAACAAATGTGCTGAAGTCGCTTCCATACTCAATTTTTTTTTAGGAAAAATTTTCGTAGTAGTCCCTCTAGTTTTACATTTGTCTCAATTTCGTCTATCTAGTTTCAATTGTCACCAAATAAACCCTGTAGTTTGTTTTACGTTCTAAATTGGTAAAATTATTAACACCGTTAATGAAACTAACAGAAAAATATGATTAAAAAAATTAAGTGCTCCAATTTTCAATCCGGTTGAACTGGTGCGAAAATCTTATTTTTTATCATTTTATCCTAGATGGTCGTAATGAATTTTTGGCTCTAAGGCCTTTCAACGACCATCTGAAGACTCCTTATTTAGTTTCAGGGCTTTCTTCGGATGCTCATTGAAAGATCTTAGAGCCAAAAATTCATTATAACCATTTAAGATAAAATGATCAGAAAACTAAGATCTTCACACCGGTTCAAAAGTGAAGCCTGCCTTCTAATTTCATTATATTTGGACATTATAAATTTTTGTTTTTATAAAAGCCATTCCGTGCAAATCTGTTCTTTTAATTAAATGGGTTTTACTGCCTTAACAATTGGGGAGGCTTTGGCTAAAGTGTTCTTACTTTGATAGGTCTTTTTTTAATCCTCAAATGTAGAAACAAAGAAATTTCGACTTGATAGAACCGGCCATGGTGTTTTGTGACTAAACTGCAATCAGCCCTTTTAATGCTAATTGTAGAAGGACAAAAATACCACTTGATCCATTAAAAATGTTCCCAGATTTATCTGCTTTCAGGCAACCCATAAGCGTGATCGTTCATTCTTCTAGGAACGTGGGGAATAAAGTAGAAAACAGGAAAAAAAAAGTCCAAAAATACTTATATGAGAAGGTATATATACATTCTCAAGTGAGAAAAGATGGTATTCCACACTTCCGGCGAAGCAATATACATCAGGTTGTCTACTGATGATTGTGAACCAGAGCCAAGGATGTTGTGTACTCAGGGTGAGGGAGAGGGAGAGAGTAGCTGTGGCACCGTGGAGGGAGGCTGTTGTTGCTTCCTTCTCGATCTTCTTGTTGGGTTGGTTTTCCTTTAGAATTTCTCAGTTTCTATCTTGTGAAAGTCTGTCTAAAACGTTGAATTCCTTTGAATGCTGTGAAACTCGTTGAAACGACTACAAGAATTTTAGTCGCCAAATTGAATTTAAATGGGCACAATTATAACAATGTAACAAAATTGGAATTGTGCTACTATGATTGTGTACAACTTTCAGGCTTGTAAGGTTTTGCTGAGGCTATTTTCGCCTTTTGTTATTTTCTATTTTTTGGATTGAGGGTTCTAGATTTATTGATAGAGATGAACAACCATTGGAAGTATATACGATATTTAGATAACATCTATATTTGGTATCTACAGTAATGAACACATCCTATATCAAATGTTTTTAGTACCTAGAATCAAACCATTGTAATTGAAAAGATACGTATCTTAGCTTATGAGATTTTGTCGATTTCTTGAGAAATTTGACAAGAATTGCATTGATTCTGAGATTCACAGTGACTGTACGGATGAGTTGTTTCAGCCTACATTGTTCATATTGGTACCATACTTGATTATTGTTATTACATCTATTGGTATCTCATTAAGTTGCCTCAAATAATGCTCAGAATTGACTGTCTATAATTTTTTGTTTACGTATTTGTATCGACTCTTGAAGAGTTGTATATTCCGTATAGGGTGAGGAAACGGAAGATGAAATAAACTTATGGGCGGAAGCTGCATCAAGAGGGCTTATAAAAAAAATTCTCCCACGGGGCTCCCTATCTCGAGAGATGGTGCTTATCCTTGCAAATGGTCTATATTTCAAAGGAAAGTGGGAACAAGATCTTAAATTTGATGCTGACCTCACTGAAAATAGACCATTCTATCTTCTCAATGGAGACACTGTTTCTGTTCCTTTCATGACAAGCCGTAAGAGTTATCGTCGCTCTAGATCTTTTGATGGTTTCCAAGTCCTCCACATCCCATACCAAAGCAAGAGCAAGCGATTCTCCATGTACTTCTTTCTGCCAGACGAGCGAGATGGATTGCAAAATCTTTTGGAAAAGCTCATTTCCGATTCAGGGTATTCGCAAGAGTACTATCGGCTTAGCAACAGAAAGCTTGATGAATTTTGGATCCCAAAATTTAAATTCTCTTATGATTTCGACATTTCATTGACCATGAAGGAGATGGGGATGTCATTTCCTTTCATGGAAAATCCAGAAGACTTTGTTGAGATGGTGGAAATTCCTAAGATTCTTCCATTTATTGGATCAAAGATGATTCAAAAGGCTTTTATTGAGGTAGACGAGAAAGGTACAGTGGCTTCAGCAATTACTAGGCATGGCCCCACAGCAGGATGTTCGATGTACCACCGACCGGAAAACACTAGTTTCGTTGCCGATCATCCTTTCATGTTTATGATTATAGAAGAGAGATCAAGGTTGGTTATTTTCACAGGAGCTGTGCTCGATCCTAGCAAAGGCAAATGACTTGTTTCGTTTCTTTCAGTACTTTCTTTCAGTACTTTCAAGTATTTAGGTAATTAAAATGTTACGAATTCAGATATTTATTTAGATTATCTTCAAAAGTCTAGTCAGATTTGTTTATAAACAGCTTAGACATGAAGTACTTTATGGACTTTCCTTCTACTATTAATCTGTTTTAGCAGTGTTGGAAGAGAATGGGAGGTATAAGATCGATGATGAGATGGAACCCAGATTTTAGTTGGTTGAGTTTAGACGGACCCATCTTCAATCAAGATGGTTTTTTGTGAATTGGGGGACCGTGCCGTCCCTTAGTCCTAGATGGAGCCGTCCATGCTCGGCAATAGACGGCTCAGATTTTGATTTTTTTTTTTTTTTGCTCGGCAAACGAAACTTTTATTACAAACTCGAAGGGATACATCGAGGGGCTCAACCATATTAAGCATCAAAACTTACAAGATCAAGCAAGAAAGGAAACATCAAACAAAATCCTCCAACAGAACGTTGGAGGAGACACACCTCACCTCACCTCACCCATACTACAAGCACAATTTACAGTTTTAACAACCTAATTCCATCCAAAAAAACCTTAAATTTCCTCCACCGTATACACTTTAATGTCGAACTTTGCCTTTATCCACATGGCAACTCTAGCTTTTACCTTCTCAACCACGACCTCGGTTGTCACTGTTGCATTGTCAAACACGTACTCATTTCGCACCAACCACAACGACCACAGCGTCGCAAAGAAAGAAATTTCTTACAAACTTTTCTCCAAATTTCTGAACCGATTATCCATCCACCACATGAATAAAGTTTCCAACGATTCGGGGCATACCCATTTCACATGCCACCAATCTAGAATCTGTGACCAAACCTTCCACGAAAATTGGCAATGCAAGAATAGGTGTTGCGGAGTTTCCAAGAACAAAGAACATAGTGGGCAAAAAGAAGATTGTCCCTCTGCAATCATATTTCTGCCCAATAGCACTGATCTCGTAGTCACCTTGGATTGAATAGCCATCCAAGCAAAAATTTCCACCTTAGGGGGGCTAAGGTTCTTCCAAATGGATTCCAACCCCGAATTACCTGAATGCCCATTACTTTCCCACTGATTGTACACCGACTTAACCGAGAAACGATTATCAGAAGACCAACTCCAATACAAGGAATCACGACTAGACGAATCTAGACAAACTGATTGAAGTCGCTGCTTTAAAACATCCACTTGAACAACTTCCCAATCGCGTAATTCTCGACTAAAGGTCAGGTTCCATCGATCAACTCCCGAACCATTCCAGAGAGCACTGACATTCGCCTCTTTGTGAGTAGAAATTAGGTACAAACAAGGGTAGTCTTCTCTAAGAGTTGTGTCCCCCAACCATACGTGGTTCCAAAATGAGATCTCCATGCCGGAACGAATCTGGATTCTAAATCCCTCCTGTATTATGTTCCCAATACACGAAGATACTTCCCCGAGTGCGCATATATCCTTCCATAACTTCGTAGCTTTACCCGAGATCGGCATACGAGGGAGCCAACAATTCTGCTCCAGGTTATACTTACCTTTGATCACTTTCACCCACAATGAGTCAGGCTCCTTATTGAACCTCCACCACCACTTGGCTAAGAGAGAAAGATTTTGAATCATCAAATTTTTCACACCAAAACCCCCATTCTCCTTCTTCTTACAAATCATCTCCCATTTGACAAGGTGGAGTTTTCTCTTGTCTATCGTATCCCCCCAAAAAAAAATTCTTTGAATTTTCTAATGTTTCTCATCATAGTGCTGGAACAATGGCGGAAGATGAGGTTTTTTCTAGCTTTTTAAAGGAGGGCCTGTTTTCTGGGATACATATGATTTGTGACCAGATTCCAGCAACTATGAGTGTGCAATCTTGGTGGATTAAGGTTTTTCTAGCTTTTTTCCATTACTTGTCTTTTTCTTTTTTATTTTCTTCTCTATTTCAGAAGCAATCTTGATGGATTAAGGTTGTAGAAATCGGTAGCCATAACTTCGGGGAAAAACATTAAAAGTTGTCGCTTCTGTTATTTCTGTTATTTTTTAGCGGATATCTATTTTGTTGTCGTAATTTCATTTGTTGGACTTTAAAATTGTGTTTTCAAACAAAAATCACTTTCCATTGCAGGCGAAAAATGCTATGGGAAGTTACAGTTAGCGTTCACAAGAACACTGTAATAGCCGATGCTATTAAAAGTGTCGGACATTCGATAGCTTCTTTGCCCGCTATGTGTTGTATACTTTCTATAGCGTTACTTTTTATAGCTTTTTTTACTCGCTGTGTAATGTATGCCTTTGATAGCATTTTGTGCCCGCTATCAAATATAACTTTTTACAGCATGCAACGAAAAGCTATTGAAAGTTAACGATAGCATTCATTGAAAGCTATGTTAGTCAATTTGTAGCATTTCTTTTAATAATATAAATACCAATCACGAAACAATGTTAAGGTAAAATAAATAATTCAACCATTGGACAAAGACTTATTTTTCAGGATAAAAACATAAGTATTTCAATCCACTAATATAGACACCTAAATAAGTGTTCTACACAGGATGCCTATTTGATTTCTTATGAAAACATCATTCCCTTGCTCGAGGCGGACATGAGAGGAGTGTCCTTTGAGTGAGTGTAGTTATGTTTTCATTTTTAGCTGTACCAAAAAAAAAGGAAGAAGATCAAGAGCGCCTCGATTCAGAAGAAAAGAAGATCTCTTTAGAAGAAAAGCTGATACAATCATCAAAAATGATTAAACAAAATGCGACAGAGGGAGTATACGTTTGGATGGGCTTTAGTAAAAAAGTTTGAGTTGAATTAAAGTTGGCATGCGCCGCAAGAATTCGTATGAGCGAAAAGGCCCATTATGGCATTGTGCTTGCCTAGAATTGTTATGCAAGGTAGGAAACAAAAACTTTCGATCCCAAACAGTTTGTACGGTTTGCAAAACAAAAATTTATAAGTAATTTCAATTTTCAAAAAAATAAAAAAAAATCAACGATTTACTAAATATCAAAGAATTCTTGTAATTATTTATGAAAAAAGTTTGAATTTTTCCTTGAAAAACTATATACTCCTTCCGTCCCAATTTAAATGTCCATTACGGTTTTGCATGCCATTTTCAATTGCTATACTATCAATGTATACTGCTAAAAATATACAATATAGATCTTGTTTGATAGATCTCAATTATTTCTATAAGGCATTAATTTAAAAAACATAAAACATAATATATGTTAAGAGATATAAGTCATTGAAAATAGCACGCAGAACCATAATGGACACTTAAATTGAAACGGAGGAAGTACTATTTTCATGTCGTTTTATAGACTCTACAAATATTTTGGACGGGTAGTCCAATTTAGACACTCATGTCCGGTGGGCCCAAAATGAATTGAATATCAGTAGTTTCAGAAAAACTTATAGAGTAATAAGTTTTTACAGAGCTAAATCCAGACCGTCGAAAAGTGCTTTGGACAGTCCATATTTTAATAAAACTTTTTCAATGAAGAATTATAACTCTTCATTGAAAAAGTTTCATTAAATCCGAACCATCCAAAACTGAAATGGACACGCGAGATCGCGTGGCTCTATGAATAAGGGTAACACCTCTAGTAGTTTTGACTAGAGTTGGACTTTGGAAAGAATTGTAATTGTTTCCTTATGGATTGCTTTCGGTGGGTATAAGGGGCAGGGTTCTGCTTCCTGGGAGTTAGAACTGAGAAGAGAACGCGCGGCTTTGGGCAAAAATCCTTTATTCCTGGTAAGACTCGTCTTTTTCAATGAAATTTATTTATGTCATGAACGCATATTTTGACTCCATATGCGGCTAATTTTTTGAGTTAGGGTTGAGGATGAGACCCTATGAATGTATGATTGATTAATCTTTTACGCATTTGATATTCCCTACACACGTCCATAATTTATTGTTCCTGGCTCACTATTGATTAATTTGGTTGAGACTCGGTTATGAATTCAATTGGAATTAATGGGTTTCTTTCCTATGATTTGATATCATCATAGTAATCGAGTTGCTTTAGTTATCAAAGTTGATGATTTGGCCTTAAGCTTCGACGCAGATGAGCAACATATTTTTTTTAACAAATTAATAGGGCTTAACAATACATTATACACGGTGGTAATTAAGATTGACCTCTAAATCATTAGAATCAAAGAAAAAAATATTGCATAAGATTAATGAGTAAATAAATATTTATGGGTGTCGATTCCGAAACCCTAGTAATTATTTTGTCGATCAACACGTGATTGTACCTACTTCTCGATCTTAATTGTCTTTTCTTTTTTCACGGAAATATAGATCTTAATTTTCAAGTTCTCAGTAATTTGCTCATCATCGTTTCCTTAATTTTTACAGAATCGATAATTTTGGTAACTAGCATAGGGTTTAATCAAGTTGGGTGGGTTAGTTTTCTTATAAAAAAAAAAAAAACACAAGTCCCTGTCCCTGTGGTTTCGACATCGCTGTTGCATAACTATACGTTCCATAGTGTGCTTGCGAGTATATTAAAATCTCACAACACCAAACCATCAAGTTCTTGAATACAAACAACCGTATATCTAACTAATCTCTTTTCCAAGGATCATAATTTCTTGCTTTCCACAGAGGAATCGTTGCATCGTCCGCAGTATTATTTGCTTGGTTACGTATGTTTGATTACGGCTATACTTTTCGGGTTTTCGTCTGTTTGAATTTATGTAGTAATTTCTTCGCAGTTTATTTTTTTCAAATCTTGTCCGTGGAACATGGCCTGTCCAGAAGCCATGTTGCAAGAGAAAAGTGGATCAAGAATGGAGCTCTGCACGCGGATGGTAAAACAACTACTGCTCAAGGAGGTTCAAGAGGGCGGCAATTACGAGAACCTTGTGCTGTCGCCATTGTCGATCTATGTTCTTCTTAACATGGTGGCTGCCGGATCAAGGGGTCATACTTTAGAGAAGATGCTAGGCTTTCTCGGTTCCAAAAACATCGACGAAATCAAATCGGAATCTTTGGAGATGATGGCGCTTGCAACGGGCGATGAACCTGTTTTGTGTTTGGTCAATGGAGCTTTGTTCGACCAACGTTTTCCCCCGAAGCCTTCTTATAAAGAGAACGTACTTGAGGATATCTACAGATGTGAGGCCAAGACCATTGATTTCGTCACTGAGGTAATTTTCTGACTCTCTACTCTCTACTACTCCTTCCGTTCCAATTTATTGGTTCTTTTTGAGAGTTTTTGTTACTTTTCAATAGATCATATCTTGTAATTTGTAATATTATATGTGATTTTAAAAATATTGTATTATAGAAATAATCAAAATTTACCAAATAAGATCCATATTTGATATAAAGTTCATCGCCAATTTAAAGATATAACGTACTCGTTTTTTATCTAGTTAGAGTAGTGCAAGAAACTATTAATTAAATTGGGATGGAGGGAGTAATATTTTCTTTCAATAGATCAGAATTATGAATAATTTTTATTTGCTTGGAAAAACCTACGTGCTCAAGTCGCTTCCATACCTTTTTCTTCATTAAGTTGCCAGAACCCCTTGTCCGTAGTTTTGCAAGACACTCTGTAGGGCACAATTACATTCGTCCAAAAGTACTTCCAATTGTGTGGATTTAAAAATAAACTTCTCCACGGAAAAAAATGTGGATCAGTTTATTTTTAAATCCGAATCGTTGAAAGCACTCGTGGACAGGCTTGGATGTGCCCTGTAGGGTAATCTACAGAAAGTGCCCTGCAGGATTTCTGATTCCATGTAGTCCGTGGCTTACAAATTATAACAGCGAGCCTGGTTTAGTGTGAGAGTACTACTGGCTCAACATGCACTTTTAGAGGCCTAACGTGAGCTTCAAAAGTTGTGTTTGGTTGGTATTTTAGTTTAGTTTAGTTTAGTTTTGGTAGTAGATGGAGAGAGAAATAGGGTAAAGATTGGAGGGAGATGTAATGATTGGAGAGAGATAGAGAGAAATGAAATTAATAATTGGAGATATAGGATAATGATTGGAGAAAAATACAGTGTAATGATTGAAAAACAAAACCAAAACTAAAGTAAAATGGCAACCGAACAAAGCCGGCCTTTTTAATTTCATTTTATCTGGACATTGTAATCCAAATCTATTCTTCAAATCAAATGAGTTTGACATGCAGAACCGTATTGAACACTTAAAAAGGGGTAGATCGACGGAGTAATACGCAGCAAAAATTGGAGTTTCTAGTAATTTGTTCTATTATGGCTGTGTAGAACTTTCGGGCCGGTCAAGTTGTTGATCATGTTGATATCGGCTTTTCTCTTATTTTCTTTGTCTGTTTTTTTTTTTTTTTTTGGGATTGGGGGGTCTAAACAAAGATTGGAGGTACATACAAAGTTTTAGATGCGAAATTTGTTTGGCATACATATTTACGACGTTTTGTTTGCATATTGGTATTGACTATTGAAGGGTTGGATATTCCACGCAGGGTGATAAAGCGGTAGATGAAATAAACAAATGGGCTGCGGTTGCCTCAAGAGGGCTTATAAGAAAATTTCTCCAACCGGGCTCCCTATCTCGAGATATTGCGCTCGTCCTTGCAAATGGTCTATACTTCAAAGGAAATTGGAAACAAAAATTTGATGCTAAACTTACTGAAAAAAGAGCTTTCTATCTTCTCAATGGAGAAACGGTTTCAGTTCCTTTCATGACGAGCCGTAACAGTGATCGTCTCTGTGAATCTTTTGATGGTTTCAAAGTCCTCCAAATGCCATACCTAAGCAACAGCAAGCAATTTTCAATGTACTTCTTCCTCCCAGATGAGCGAGATGGATTGCAAAATCTTTTAGAAAAGCTCGTTTGTGATTCTGGGTATTGGCATCAGTATTCTCGTCTTAGCAAAAAAAGCCTTCGTGAATTTTGGATCCCGAAATTAAAGTTCTCTTATGATTTTGATGTTTCATTGACCATGAAGAAGATGGGGATGTCGTTTCCTTTCATGGAAAATCCGAAAGACTTTGCCGAGATGGTGGAAATTCCCGAGGGTCTCCCATTTGTATCAAAGACGATTCAAAAGGCTTTTATTGAGGTAGATGAGAAAGGCACAGTAGCTGCAACATTTAGTATGCATGGCAGCGTAGCAAGTTGTTGCAAACCAGAACATTCAAGTTTCGTTGCTGATCATCCTTTCATGTTCATGATTATGGAAGAGGGATCAAGGTTTGTCATTTTCACAGGAGCTGTACTCGATCCGAGCAAAGTCAATTGATTTGTTTTTCTTTCTTTCAATCTTTCACTTGCTTAGGTAAATTGTTATAAATTCCAATATGGATTTGGATTATCTTTTTCAGTCTTGTTTTAATCATTTAAACTTCTGGATTTGTTGATGAACAGCTTGAACATTAAGTACTACTATAAAGTATTTCCTTTTACGATTAGTCGTTTTCTAGCATAGTGTTTGGAAGATACATGATGGAAAGGTAGGCAGATGAGATGAAACCCATATTTCAAATGAGAGTGTTTTTTTCAGGATACATACGATTCGATTCGAGACCAGATTCGAGCAACCGCGCAGCCGCGCGCTTTTGCTCATTTTGCATGTACTTTCTAGTCTTTCTTGTCTCATGTTTTTCTCTATTCCAGAAGCGATGTTGATGGATATTGGTAAAACTCGGTAGTCATTACCGATGATGCAGTTTTTGGTTGTAGCAATATTCTTAGCAAAACGATACGTAGCGGTAACTTTGGATGCATTTTTCTTTTTTCCTTAATTCGCAAGAATGAATATTATTACTTAAGGGACATCTATTTTTTATTTTTTTCAGAATTCCATTTTTTTGGGATTTAAAATGGTGTTTGGCAACGTTTCTTTACTTCTTATACCTATACTAAGATATTTCATATTTTGTTTTATTTATAAGCTGTTATGTAAATAGCTTTTGACGAACCTGATTAAAAAAAAAAAAAAAAAGCTTTTGACGAAGTTGTATCGTGAATTTCTAAAACTTACCTCTATGGCTCTATACACATATTCTCAATTATCAACCATTTCGCGGATCTGAAAGTCCACCAGTAGTAACAAGGGCTTCTATTTCTCAATATTTCATTAGGACTAATGCACCGCTACATGGTATTTCAATACTCCTAATTAAACACTGCACATTGTCGCGGAGTCCACCTTTAAGTCCATGAACTCCACAAAAATGTGCGGTGTTGAGAGTAGAAACAAGCTATGTTTTCATTGTTTCTCAATTAATATTCCATTAGGACTAATGTTTATCGAGTCTAATGCATGAGACAAACCAAATATGAAGTAGAAAATGATCACAACAATAGATGAAGATCCATATGTCATATGACGGTCTGGCCGACGGTTGGTGAACCGTTGGTATAGCCTTTAGCGATGGTTTTTGTGTTTTTTAGTAATGCTTATAACTGTTGGTAGATTCTGATTTTCTTGCAGTGATGGCTCCATTAACCATAGATCGATTACTATAAAACTGAAATTTCAGAGGCTCTTTAACTGGGGGGACACTAATGAAGTTCACTCTACATCCACCTTCGCTATTATTGGAGGTCAATTTGAAAGATCTCGTAATACTTGGCTATTATTGGAAGTCAATTTGACTCTTTATCAAGGAGACAAGAAATTCCCAAACCAAATTGTGACGCCCCATATATAGTCGGGGGGGAAAATCCGGATTGAGGCAGTGGACCGCGGTGACCCTAGTGCTCGATGGGAGGGAAAAAAACTCAGATAAAATTGTGGTGACCCTAGTCACGAGTTTCACATCACTTGATGAATGCAACGTTTAATGGTGTGTGTGTATATATAATAGATCATGTCTCTATCTTGTACATGGCATTTTAAAGCCCTGAGGGCGTCAAAGTTCATGGAAAAATTTCATTGTAAAACGTACTTGCTCTGGAGTAGTCCTGGGATGGATAACTTACTCGGAGCTCTATGGAGCTTGGACGACCATAGCGGACAATATTATAAAAGGCAGGCGTGTGTCATTACACAAATTATCCTTAACACTAAATTGTTAATTAATGAGACAATTGATTAGCATTTTTTTTGTCAATCGATAGAAGAGGCCGTTAATTTATACCAGATATATGAAGTACAAAGTATATATTCGGAACACTACATCAAATTGTAAGAGTTTACGAGACAACAAAATCCAATGACTCAATTAGTACAAGAAATAAGCCTATTATAGGATAGAAACAAAGAAAAAAAGCAAAAGCCTTTCTAAGAGAAGAATACCCACACACAGATGTGGAGATTTGAAATCCTGACATCCTAGTGATACAAGAGTTTTAGCCAACTCAATTAGCACCAACTGCTTAAGGAAATATAAACGTTGCATATATATTTGTTAATTCCTTTAATCAATGCCCAGATATGATCATTAGGAGCATTAGGCCAAACTCACAACTCATTATATAGAAAGAAAAAATTATGAAGGGAAATGAGTCATCCCATCCCCGCAAGTACGGAGAGTGTTTGAGTACGGATACATCAATACATTGGCCCCGCAACCATTCTCACACACTTTTTCAGCTCTCTTCCCCCTCCAATCACCGGTCAATCAATACCGGTACACACTTTTTTCAAACATCAGTAGGTAACCACAAGGAAGCCGATCAGATTGGCTGACATCGCACTGAAAGACAACGTTCAAGTCCAGGTTTGGGCCCTCAAGCATCCCTGGGTCGGGTATCGATAGCCACCTTTGCGTTGCAGGGTTACAAATAAATAGTTCACCTCCAATGTGAAATTCATTGCAAGATTTGGAGACGGACGTGCACCTGAATATGGCTTTTAATCCTAAGAACCAAGAAGAACCAAGATGTCGGTAAGGCTTTTATGTGTTCAGATCAATATGGCTTTTATGTGTTCTCGTGTTTAAAATATTTATCATTTTATTTACGATTAAAACTAGCATTATCTGTCGTTTGCCGTGATCAAACATATCACCTTTTATGAGTATATTCGTTCGGTTAGAGTGTTCTAAATCTTGTTGTTTCATATGGAAGACCAGCAAATCAAGCATGGTTTCAAGTCCGATAAAAATACACGCGGGTTTTCTTATCATCATCGAAACGCTAAGAGAAAGAATCAAAATCTAAGATGAAAGAAGATGCAAACCTTTAATTTGGTAAATCACTGAAACAATGATTGAAAACATAATGGTCATCTTCTTCTTTTTTTTCGTCCCATCTTCTTCGTCTCCGTTGCAGTTGTTATCTGATGAAATCATGATACGGTTATAGACAAAACCTGGTAAAGGAGATGACTTTGATTTATGTAACCATGTCTGCATATGTTTTGTGAGCGGGTATATATATAGCAGTGAGAGCCTTTATTCCTTGTACAACTAGATTTATTTAGATTTATTTTCTAAAAAAATTGATGAATGATATTTGGTTTCGATTATGAACAAACAATTCCACGCTTTTCTAGCTTATTTGACCCAAAAAAAAAAATTACCTGAAGCTACAATTTAAACGAAAATCTAAGGAAAATAGGTAAAATAATTATTATACACCCTGCATTATGCCTGACTGCTTCTATATTTAATTGATTTCCTCTTAAGTTTAACTAAATCCTCGTTGGATTATATCATATTAATTTCTCGTTGAAAAGATAAAATTAATAAAATATAAAAGCAATCAGGCAAAGGTGTATGATTATAACTATTTTACCTATTTTTCTTAGATTTTGTTTTAATTTCGTACACATGAAATGATAGATAAATGAAAGAATTACTATGTCTTCATCCCTTAAAATAGGAATTGCATTGGACTCTTATTTCCCCCCCTTTATACTTCCCAATTTTTTAATGTACAATTTTTTGAACGGCAATTTTTTAATGTACAATAAGTTGCCAACCTATGCATGTGTACGTTCATCTCTAGTTGTGTAAATCAAATTATTGGGTTGTCTTGGGATACCGCCACGCGGTGACCTATTTCATTTTTCATCGCATATTTTTGTACAACTCAAATGCTAAGGGAATGTTTGGTAACCTTTTTATTTTCAGTTTTTGATTTTCACTTTTTTGAAAATTAATATAAAAAACTTGTTTGGTAACATATTTTTACTTTTTTGTTTTTTTTTTCATTTTTAAGAATTTCTGGAAATGATGAAAACTAAAAAAAGGGTGTTTTACCCTGTTTTGAAAACAGAAGTTCGGCTGGAAAAAGAAGTTCTGCCGATCCCGATCGTTTGTCTCTCTCGCGCGCGATGTTCTCTGGTACGCTCCTCCCCCTCTCTCTCTCTCTCTCTCTCTCTCTCTCTCTCTCGTATCTCTCTCTCCATAACTCTCTCGTCTATCTCTTCCCCTTTCTCTCAGTCTCCTGCAAAATCCTAGATTGGGTTTGTGTGTTTGGTCCATTGATATTTGTTCCTCTTTATGAAACTCAAATTCTGCAGTTGTATATGTATAATCTATGTTCTTCTTGTAGATTAATTGAAGAATACAAGCTTATTCAACCATTTTGAGGAGAAGGTACGGACTAAATCTATGTTCTTCTATTGTTACTTCCGCTAGGTTATGATATTGGTTCTAGGTAGTTCTGCTACTGCTATTATTCTGATAATTTTGGTTGCCAATTGATTTTGCTATTGTTATGTATCTGGTTGATATGAGTTATGTGTCAAACAATGACCTGCTGATGTGTAGTTGCCCTTCGCCGCTGTCGCGTTTTTTGGGATAATCCTACAATGTTGCGTTTTTTGGGATAATCCTTGTAGGTGTGATTTTGGTGCAGACGTTGTGAAAGTTCTCTTGATATCTCCTAGGTCCTCGCATAGTTGTCTTTTCTCTCGAAAAGAAACCACGAACACAAACTGAAATTTCAGTAATTTTTTGGTAAGTTAAGATCAGGGCAATTGTGTCATATTAGGCAATAGGCTTGGCTGAGGGAACAACTTTCTGTGGGCACTTTACAGTTTTGACCAGTCATGCCGGACTCTGGGGAAGCATGACCAAATATGATAAAAAATGTTGGTGGTGCCTGAGGATATTTAGATCATCTTGATTGTGTTGGTTAGCTTAGAACCTGAATTCCAATGGTTGGTTACATCTATATATCAATGACAGTACATGTACAAATTATCACCTGCAAGGCTTTTGGACATAGTGGCCTTGGACCAATACTAGTAGATCACTGGAGACTAGGGATTGAGGCTGGGGGAAACAGTTGTCCAAAGAATTGGACTACTGTCCTCCATGTCTTCCAGATCAAATTGTCATCTCATGAGGGTTGCATCTTTGCCTTAGTTATCTCGTTTTACTTGTCAAGCCATTATTGGATTGATTATAGAACTGCAAAGTCTGCAATGAGTCATGTGGTGGTAGCTATAATGCCAAGGCTTGTCTACAAGACTCTAGCTTCTTTTTTCCTTGGTGCCCATCAGGTTTTTTTTTTCCGGTAACTCAGTGCAAAGTCTGAAATAATCTTGTCCTTTGTCTGAGCCATTCGATTTCTATATCTAGTGGCTGGATGTAAAAGTGTGTGTATGCTCTTTAACTGCAAATGTAATTATCATTATTTAAAACTATGTTACCCTTATTTGAGGTTTGAACACAAAGTGAACATCATTTGTTTGCGATTGATGGATTTGAGTTTTGGTTTAAGTAAACATGTTTCTTGTTTTTTTAAAAACTGAAAAGATTACCAAACGCACCCTTACCAAACGCACCATAAGTGCATGGACTCTACAAAAATATTTTATAAAGAAAGATGTTTTATAAGGTACCACATGACGGTGTCTGTATAACTAATCACTTGTAATCTCACGAGTACTCTTAATTCCCCTCAAACCCTCTGTACCGAATGTTCTGGTGCTCATGTAGTCATGTACCGCTATTCAAGGGATAAAAGAATTTTGAATTGATCTAACAGCCAAAAATGCACAAGAATAGAGGTACTGAGGAATATGGGTACAGAATGATTTGAACTCCACTTAATTCGGAATCTTTTCCTTATTCACGCAATTCGACTAATAGTCCAGAAGCGACCAGGTAAGGAGTATAATAAATTATTTTTACATACTTTTCTTAGATTTATTTTTAATGCTCTGAAGCTTGAAACGATAGATGAAGGAAAGAATTGCCCCGTTTCTTAAAAAAGTGTGAAGTTTAATTTAGAATTCTGATTTCATTATTGAATAATTTTTTTTATTGGCAATAGTAACAATCGATTAAGGAGAAGGGGAAAAGGGGATTTTAACCAAAAGGTGGAAAATACATCCAATATGAACATAATCCAAAACAATTGAATGCCTAAACGCCCAGATAATAGAAATAAAAGCTCGTAACATCAGATGGCCTAAAAACTAAAAAGCCAAATATTACAATTAAGTACAAACATAACCCACCAAAGTGGGCTAGGCCCAGCCTAAGAAACCCAAAACACAACCCTAAAAATTTGAAACAGCTTCAATTTACTGCCGCCCCACCACAACCGCCCACCACCAGACAGCTACAACCAAGAACGCCGCAAAGCCACCGTACCTCCGACAACCATCACTGGAGTCTAGACACCCCACCGGAAAAGCTTTACGATGCACAGAACCAGCAATAGCTGTCACGGTTGCTCACCCAAATCGTTAGACAAATACCGTGACCTCCAGTAGTGGCCACGACTGGAGCCACGCCAACCGAGCTGCCAAATGTTGTAGTATGTTGCCTTGGTCTGCCTATCTTCTCCTATGCATCGATCTCGTTCGTAAAGGTTAGTGTGTTGTCTTGGGCCTCTGATATTCTCCTACGATAGATCTTTGAAAATTAATAATCTTGCATTTGGTTCATTCGCCACTTCACATTCTATGGATTTTTGAATTCGGTAAACCGTGTTGCCTTTTCGTATGTGTTGTTCTAAATTGATCGTCACTGTCGATTTTTATTTTGGTAAGCCACGGGCAAGAAATTTATAGTTGTCTAAATTTAAAATAAATACTTATTTTAATTATCGGGACAGGGGTGACACATGTCTGGTGGGCTCAAAAGGAATTGGATGTCAGTAGTTTGGCCGACTGGGGAAAGAATTCTTTGTTTCCTTATATGGATTGGTTTGGTGCCTATATATAAGGAGTAGGGTTCTCTGCTTCCTGAACACCGCTGGGATCAGAGGCAAGAGAACGGCTTTCGGCAAAAAATCTTTCATTCTTGGTAAGACTTTAAACTATCTTTTTTCAATCGAGGTTATTTTTATTTCATGAAAAACATATTTTGACTCCATGAGTGGTTAATTTTTGAGCATATGATGATCGATTAATCTGAGTGATTAATCTCTACGCATATGATGATCCATTATTTCTATGCGCGCTCATAGATTGTTGTACTTGGCTCAGTAATTTATTTGGTTGAAACTCGGATGTGGATTCAATTTGAATGGATTTTTTTTTCCAATGATTTGATATCATCTTATCAATCGAGTTGCCCAATTTATCGAAGTTAATATTTTAAGTACTGTGCATCTAGTGTGATTTATTTTTACAGATACAGTAAATAATTTGGTCTTAAACATTGAAACAGAGGAGGAACATCTTTTTACAGATAGTTAAGATTGAACTCTAAATCATTGTGTAGAAATCAAAGAAAAAATCGTTGCATATATATGAATAATTGTCAAATATTTATGGGTGTGAATTCCAAAACCTTAATTATTTTATCAACCTGTGATCCGTACCTAATTCTCTAGTTTAATTGTCAAGTTCTTAGTTATTTATGTCATCAGCTTTTCTTTAATCCTTAGTTTATAAAATCGATCACAACTTTTGGTAATTAGGTTAGGTTTTAATCAAGTAGCCATCTAACTGATTTCTTTTGCAAGAATCATAATTTCTTGATTTCCCCAGATGAATCGTTGTATCCTCCACAGTATTTTTTGCTTCTTTACATATGTTCGATTATGGTTACACTTTTCGGGTTTTAGTCTGTTTGAACTTATGTAATAATTTTTTCGCAGTTTGTATCTTTTTAATCTTGTTCGTGAAAATGGATACACGATACTTACCGAAAAAAAAACAAAAGAAAATGGATACGCGGTACACGGCCTTTCCAGCAGCCATGTGGCAAGAGAAAAGTAGATCAAGAACGGAGCTGTGCACGCGGATGGTAAAACAACTGCTGCTCGAGGAGGTTGAAAAGGGCAATTACGAGAACCTTGTGTTGTCGCCGTTGTCGATTGATGTTGTTCTTAATATGGTGGCTGCTGGGTCAAGAGGTCGTACTTTAAAGAAGATGCTAGGCTTGCTCGGTTCCAAAAACATCCACGAAATCAAATCACAATCTTTGGAGATGATGGCAGTTGCAACGGGTGATCAATACCTCAATAACGGCGACGATGAACCGGTTTGTGTCTGGTCAATGGAGCTTGGTTCGACCAACGTTGTACTCTAAAGCCTTCTTATAAAGAGGATGTACTTGAGGGTATCTACGGTTGTGAGGCCAAGATGGTTGATTTCGAGACCCAGGTAATTTTCTGCCTCTCTCTGTCTCTCTTGTATCTTCTTTCAGTAAAGCATTCGTAAAATATCAAATAATGCCTAGAACTCCATGTCTCTGACTTTTATGTGTACAATATTCGTATTGACTCTGGAAGGGTTGGATTTTCCATATAGGGTGATGAAGTGGTAGATGAAATAAATTCATGGGCTGAAACTGCATCAAGAGGGCTTATAAAAAACTTCCTCCAACGGGGCTCCCTATCTCGAGACATGGCGCTCATCCTCGCAAATGGTCTATACTTCAAAGGAAAGTGGGAACACGATCTTAAATTTGATGCTAACCTCACTAAAAATAGACCTTTCTATCTTCTCAATGGAGACACTAATTCTGTCCCTTTCATGACGAGCCATAAGAGGTATCGTCGCTGTAGATCTTTTGAAGGTTTCAAAGTCCTCCACATCCCATACCAAAGCAAGAGCAAGCAATTTTCCATGTACTTCTTCCTCCCAGACGAGCGAGACGGGTTGCAAAATCTTTTAGACAAGCTCATTTCTGTGTCTGGGTATTCGTATGAGTACTCTTGTCTTAATTAGCGAAACAATGCTTGATGAATTTTGGATCCCAAAATTTAAATTCTCTTATGATTTTGACGTTTCATCGACCATGATGGAGATGGGGATGTCTTTCCCTGTCTTGGAAAATTCAGAAGACTTTGCCGAGATGGTGGAAATTCCGAAGGGTCTCCCACTTTTTGGTTACATGATTCAAAAGGCTTGTATTGAGGTAGACGAGAAAGGCACAGTGGCTGCAGCAGTTACTATGATGGGCGTGCCAACATGTTCCATGTACCGGCCAAAAAACACAAGTTTCGTTGCCGATCACCCCTTCATGTTCATGATTATGGAAGACATATCAAAGTTGGTTATTTTCACAGGAGCTGTGCTCGATCCAAGCAAAGGCAAATGACTTTTTACGTTTCTTTCAGTCTTTCAAGTGTTTAGATAAAATGCTATATATTGTAATATGGATTCGGATTATCTTTGAATGTCTTTCTTTTAATATCTGGAACTTCTGGATTCGGATTATCTTTGATTATGGTTACACTTTTCGGGTTTTGGTCTGTTTGAACTTATGTAATATTTTCGCTCAACAACTATCTAAAAAACGAATTAACCCTATTAACATAGCAACTATTTTCGCTCAACAAGTGGCATTGTGTCACCACTCAATTGGGTCACTCTCGGCCCAAGAATCCCTCTATAAATTATGCTCTTGCGATTCGAACCCATGGCTTTCTAGCTAATACTGTTTGTCAGACTATTTTTTTACCATTTCTCATAAATCGACATTGCACCCAAAAGTCTATTTCTAGAGTAGTTGCAAGGAGTGACATTGTGTAACCAAATTCAAAAAGAAACTCCGTGCCTCTCAGTAAAAATCATATTTTCTAGTAGGGGTGATATACAAGCCAAACGAGCGAGTAGGTAGTTGATGAAACTTGATTTGAAAACTTAACGAGTTTCAAAAATATGTTCGAACTTAGGTTATTTATGAGACGAGCCAATCTCAAACGAGTTTTAATCAAGCCAAACGCAAGCCGATCTCGAGTAACTTGAATTTTGTACTATACAAAGTTTGGTTTGAAACCTTATCGACTTTCAAAAAAATATTCAAACTTGGTTTGTTTATGTACAAACTAATCTTGAATAGCCTTTTAACAAACGGACACGAGCTCAAACTCCAATAGCTTTGTTTCTTTAGCGGTCCTAATTTCCGGAAACTTTATTCCGCTTCAGAATTTTTTACATTCTGATGGTTTACCTAATACGTATGGTGGAATTGGTCTGTGAAAACCATAGGACTACTTTTAAAAATTGTAAAAATAATCCAAACCAAATGGATATATATGGCTTCTCTCAGTCTGTATTTGAACTGTAGAGAGCGGTCCGGACAATCTTAATCGTTCAAAAGTGTTTTGAACGGTTAGCTTTTATTGAAAGACGATTCACGAGAATAATCTTTCATTCACGCGAATAATTTGTTTTAGATCTAAACCTTGATTGAAGAAATGAACGGACAAGATTGGACTGCAAAGACTTCTCTGCAGTTGGACTGCAGAGAAGCCGGATCAAAACCAAATAGCAATGTAGAGACAATGTAATTATTAAATTGGGCTACTGATTCATTGACTCGGGAAAATTTCCGTAGATAGTTTCAGGTATCTGTTAAGTTTATACTTTCCCCGTCCCAATTTACTTGTTCCAGTTCCATTCTAACCAGATAAAAAAACTAGTTATACCATTAAATTGGTAATAAATTTTATATCCAATATGGATCTTGTTTGATAGATCTCGATTTGTTTTATAATACAATGTTTTTAAAATTACCTAAAACATTATAAATTATAAGATATAATAAATTGAAAAGTGGCACAAACCCCAAAAAATGACAATTAAATTGGGACGGAGGGAGTATGATAAACTAATTTGCTTCAATTTGGGAATCTCAATTGCGGATCAACTACTCTTAAATTTATCATTTTATTTACGATTAAAACTAGCATTATTTGTCGTTTGTCATGATCAAACATATCACCTTTTATGAGTACTAGGTTCTTTGTTCATGCAAGGCATGAATGCCATGCCCGTTGAAAGGAAGAAGTTATGTTTGAGGGCAGTAATTTTTTTGGGTTTTTACTTCAAATTTGTTCTGGCTGTATTTGGATCAGGGATTGGGTAAGTAGCAGGAAAAGGAAATTAAAAAAGTTATTAAATGTGAGAGCTCGCAGCAAAAGATCCTGCAACTTTGCCCTTTTCCATTACCCTTCCTAAATCCTTAATCCAATCATAGCCTTAGTGTTTCTTTTTCTCTCTTATTTAAACAAGCTTATATATACAAGCTCAGAGTAGTTGGTTACACACAGTAGAAGGATTTGCTGCAAACTAAACAAGCTTATATGTACAATTAATTATGAAGAATTGCATTTCATGCTCTCTTTCCAGCTCTCCCAAACAACTTGGGGGAGTTCAGTACAGACAACACTTTCCAAACCAAGGATACTAAACCAAGGATACTATCCAAATTAGAATTAAACTGAGTTACACTTTTAACTTTGCGCACAAACATGTACCTCCAAAAATCGTTAATCTCTTGACCGTCAATTTTTTGGAGCCCAATGCACCACACAGCAGCACTAGCCTGTGGAAACAAATTTAGCAACTTTAGGGTCTATATGAGAAAAGTAGAAATATTACATTTGGTCAAGCAAAACGTATCTACGCTGGAATCAATACGAAGAGTAGAAGGAAGAGATCTACAAAATGAATGGAATTGTATGTCTCCTACCAGACAACGTGGTATTCATACTCATATTACCGCAATTCTTTTGCTATAACGGAGAAAGCACCATGAGAAATGTGGTATTATGATCTTTCGCAATCAATTTGCCAAATGCGGTCCTATCTACATCTCAGTAATCAGAACTTCATACATAAAGCTCAATGCAAAAGATACTATAGCCATAAAGGACCAATTATAAATGCACAGAGTAAAGAAGCACTCCTGCTACGGCATTATGGCATGACGTTTCTGTGAAAAAGCCATTGAGGCTTAGATTACCCAAGCACGCCTTCTAAACAGAACAAAACACAATAAAAAAAATTGGAAAATAAGAATTTTTAGTAAATGTGATGTCCATGCCAAAGCCTTATGTATCTTTCTTTTCTTCGGTGGGAAACTGAAACTAACCAAGTTCAGCATGTAAAAATTGTCAAAAGAGAAACTCTCTCATACCTAACAGAGGAGAAATTGGCGGGAAGAAAATGTAACCTTAACCACTCACAATAGAATTTTGTTGCAAAAGGTAGTCTTCAAGGTAGAGAGTCATGGATGCACCTCCAGCGAAGTTTAAACTAACTGTTGGAAATACTTCAGAGATACTGCAGATATAAAGTCACCCGTCACAAATATGAGTTGAATATAAGGAGTAAGCATGTAGAGCAATTAAGATGTTAGACATTGAAATAGACTTGGATGTGGTTAGATAACACTGACTTCCGCTGGAAACAACAAAGCATACGGATGACTGCGAAATAGTCGATGTAATCTGCAGAGAGGAAAGAGCAATTAAAGTTATAATCGCATTATCATAAGTTCATAAATACAACATAGAACATATTTAAAAAAAAATTGCAGACACTGGTTGACAATCACATTACCAAACATTTAATCAATCGCTCTATCGTGATTTACACCACAAACAAAAGGATCAAAGGCTTCTTCAGCTATGTATGCCAAGGTTTTTCCAGAATCGACAATGGTTTCTTTGTTACTTGGCGTAGCAAAGACTGATGAATCTATGCCTAATGTCTGCCCATTGATGGAAATGCTTTCCGGGTTCAAATTACAGTGTGGCCTAAGATTAGACGTTGAAAGGAATCAAGACAACGAAAAGATCATATAGCTTCCGATCTTCAACCTTTTTATGAGTAATCATCATAATGGGAGATATGAAGCCCCTAACATTGTTCATATGAACTGAAAGGAACTGAAGTGGAGTTCTTTAGCAGGTGGTGAACTCATGCCAGAGCACACAAAACAAATAAATATTCCCTCGAGGAAAATAAGAACTGAAGCTTAAGAACACACCTTTGTTTGCTTGAGGAAAATAACAGGCCCTCTGAGGAAGGTCCCCGTTGTAACTTATAATCGGGCAGTAACCTTCTGCCTCCCTGATATATGTACAGCCTGACAACTGCATCGTGTTCTTTAACCTTCGCGTCGCCTGGTACCATCCACTATCCTCCAATAAGGGTCAGTGTCATTTTCAAAACAACTGATCTAGTATCCACTGATCCTATCATGATATCATTCATCAGAAGCCTTTTCTACAAGTGGGATCCTGAAGCACATTATTGAACATTATTATTTATGACACTTGCAACATACGAGCAATTTAGCTGCAGAAATTAGTGTATAGATCTACATAGCATCGCATATAAATGTATCAGGTTTTCCTTTTTCTAGTCATTGACTGCACAATGATCAACCAATATCTTCTACCAAGCTTTAACGAACTAAGGATTGCAATAGCATTATTGACAGATAACAAATATTGGCAGTTAAACAATCAGATAATGATATCAGCAGATAATGAAAGTATGGGCGGGAAAGAACGCTACAATAGCATTATTGACAGACTTCACAACAGATTGGGAATTTGGAATAGAAAAGAAGGGTAAACTAACTGAAGTACCACGCGGTCCCCAATCTTCTAGCTCTAAGCCAGTTAAATTTTCAGAGAATGCCTGCCAATAAACAGTAGTTTCAATATAGCTAAATCCAATTAATTCTAACTACCAACAATTTAGTTGAACCAAACGATGATGCTCGAAATGAAGCTTGGTACAAAATGGTATCCATATCAGGCAAATTGAGAATTTCCCAGCCCAATCCATAAAGATTAGTAATCACCAAATGTGCAAACACGCAATTACGTTTTTTTTATAAGAAATTTATTAACAAAAAGAGATGAAGAATGAATATTAGTAATTTCTTCAATGATTTGACTATGTATGAGAGAGAGAGAGAGAGAGAGAGAGAGAGAAGTTGATACTGCAATCGGAAACTGGAGGAGCATGGGGTGGTCTGTCGTCTTCTCGACACCAGAAAACCCAACCGGTGATGTGGGTTTCGCTAATGGCATCCTCCAATCGAGACCAGTTGAGCTCTGTGCGCAACCCTTCTCTCTCCACAACGCCACCAAAGCCCTAATCAACCAAATCGTAATCTAAAATTAGGGCTTTCAAAAACTACGGCATTCGATGAAATCCAAATCCAACCTACTCGAATATTGGGGGATTTCACATCCATTGGAAGAAAATACCCAAACTTTCACTTTTCAGATTTAGAGGAACCTTAAAATTACGGATTATCAAAACTCAAAGAAACCCCAATCAGTAGGAGAATGGTATACAACAATAGTTTTGGTAATTAAAAAAAAAAAAAACTTTTTCTACCTTGAACCTCAACACTTCTATCCGGACTTTAAACAACATTTTATAAAATAAAGCCCACAAATTAGTGTAGTATCATTCAACATGACCATTGCAACTAACAATTTGATTAACATAAGCTATTAGCATCGCCCTTTTCTCATCCAGGTGAATTTTAGGGCCTCAAGACAAAAGAAGAAGGGGCAAATTGACCTAAGGTACATAGTGAAGGGTTTTCTAACACATTGAGGACACCAATATTTTCCATAATGCCTCAAGGACAAATTACTACACACTTGACAAAAATGCCCTTTTCCATGCCACTTCACCACTGTTGACCGGTTAGCTGTTGACCGTTGACCGTTGACCAGTTGACTGTTGACCGGTCAACTTTTCGGCGTTGACCGGTTAACTTCCCGGCGACATTCCGGCGACGGTCAATTTTCCGGTGTTGGCCGGTCAACTTTTCGGTGTTGACCAGTCAATAGATATACCAAAAGATGAATAGATACACAGAAAACTAACAGATACACCAAACAATGAACAGATACAGCAAAAAGATGACCGTTGACCGGCGTACACTGGTGTAACTGTTCATTTTTTAACGTATCTGTTGGTTTTTTTATCTTTGGTGTAACTAGCATGAGCCTGTATTAAAAGAACAAATGGATTCATAAAAGAAACTTCAAGAGAGGTTTTTCTCACCACATTGTATCTTGATTTCAGAGCATATTCAAGACCATGCAAAAGTTTTTAGAAATTTAGGTTAGCCCACTTGTTGAACTCATGGGACTTCTTACAGAAACACCCCATTAAGACTATATAACGAAGAGAAACCCTCCCTAGTGGAGTTGGTAACTCATTTGTCTCCCTCAGTGGATGGCCAGGTTCGAGTCCCACAAGGGGTAGACTTTTGTGGACTAGGGTTATGCATAACCTCTAGTCCCCCGTGCTAATCTAACTCCCCCCGCGCTAACACCCCACCCCGCTGATGTATAAACGATGACCAAAAAAAAGAAAGAAAGAAAGACTATATAACGAAAAGTAACTCATGCTATGCACAGAAGAAAATAATAAATTGAAACTCTCTGGTTACCACTTAATTCAAGACACGTACAATTGATTTCGTTATCATACGAAACCAAGTAAACACTTGGACATATTCTTAGACATGAGAAATTACTCAAACGCTTTAAACTACCTACGAGTTAGAAATTATTGGACACAATTCTCCTTCACTGTTAATGTTAATGTCTCTGTCACACTTTTCCGTTTACAATTGACGAAAATGGATGGAGGGAGGTTAATTGAATAACGGAAGCGTAGTTTGGGAGTAAAATTGAAATTTGTTAAAGTATGGGAGTCTATTAGACATTGAGTGTAAAGTTTGGGAGGTATTTTGAAATATTTCCAGAAAAAAATAGCACATCTTGGATCCTACATCATTTAGAGAACATTTGGTCCATTAATCAACAATCTTGTCCTTTTAGATTCTCAAAACTATTTCTCTTCACTTCCCGATAAGAGGTGTCAAAATTGAGAACCAAGGAGAGAGGAACCTCACAATGTTGAGGCTTATATGTGAACAAATGACTTGAGGGTCTCATTTCACCACTATGCAGTATGCACTAGTTAGGTCCCGGATATTGCTTTGGGTGGTCACATCTAGTCATCTACTTATTCACTATTTTGCCCTGATTTGTCTTTACTAACTTTCATCGTTTTTAATGAGGTTCATCGCATTAAATGGCGAAGATAAAAGCCATCCCATCTCCCAAATTGTTAGTATTTCTCAAATATTTTCGTACATTATAAAAGCATTAACACACAATAAAAAAAACTCTACCTTGCATTCATTCCGCAATGATGGCAACAACTCCTCCGAGGTCATGTTCTTTTGCAATTTCGTATACATTACAGTGATAGACTTGTCAGCCTGTACAACACAAGATTAACATGACCGAAACATCATTGGAACTAAAGCTAGGACATACCGAAGGTAACTTGCAAAAACTAACCCCAACTAAATTGGATTTCACCACCTTACAAAGAACCATGTTTTACTCCACAATCCAAGCCGGAATGGTATCCGAATTTCAAAGAGAAACACTCTACGGCTCAGCAATTAGTTTTAGCAGGAGCGTTAGCCATAAAGTAACAGGAGGGGGGAATCCGGTAAATAGTTTAAAATTAAAAGCAAGGGAGGCAAGTGTATCATCAATTGGACCCATCTCTCTCTAGGGTGCACACAAACCCGCTAGCCTGTCTAGCCCACCGACCCAGCTTGAACTTTTAAGGGCTTGGAATTGATGTTTAAGCCAATGATTCGGTGGGGTTGAACTTTAGGCCCGTTTAATTAATGGGACGAGTTTGGGAATTACACTTTAAGCCAAGTCCGGCCCGGCCCCCATAAAAAAAAATGTTAAGAGTATGTATTTAATGGTTACTACCTAAGTTATTTGTCTAGTAATACCAAGTTCGTGCATGTTGCTATTTCACTTATAATGCTTAGTCTCTAACTTTTTAATTATTGTAATTTTGCAACTTAATGGTTATGTTAGAACATTACTTATATTGATTATAAATAATTACTTTATATTTGAGGAGCGTTGTGAATGTAAAGAAAATAATACTAATTGAGTTAATTGGACGGGTTTGAAAAATAAAATTTTACTCCAATTAGGTTAAGTTTGGGAACACAAAAAGAAGCCAGTTTATTTATTGGGTGGTCCATTTATTTATTGGGCGGGCTTGAGCACACATCATTTATTATTATATAGTACGAATCCAACCCGAACCCAACCCCTCCCGATGAATGAACAGCCCTACTCTTTCTCAAATGACGATCTTGCCGTAAGTTTTTTTCTATATGACAGAAAAAAAAGGCAATCGCCAAATTTGAGAGAATTTTGGAATTGTGGAGGCTAGGGATGTGACACCCAATTGGCCATTTTTTTGTGCCATTTTATGGCAATGACAACAACTTGGCCAAATATTGCCCCCGGTGCGGATGTTTTACGTTGAAAAATTAAAATATTTCGAACTTATAAGAAATTACTCGTTTGTCGTGATGCAGTCGTAAGCAAATTCGACGAAATCTATTTGGAATTATCAAATACAATGAATCACATTGTCCTTCTGATGATGTCTGACAAATTTCATCCAATTTTCTGACAGTTACATCATGATAAGTGAGTAATTTGGTACTCCTATGAGATATGAGTCTGGAACCAGTCCAGTTCGTTCGGACCAGTTTGGTCCATTTTTTACATTCGAGCCGTCCAAAAGTATTTTGGATGGCTCAGATACGAGAAATGGACCAAATTAGACACGAGAAATGGACCAAACTAGTCCTAAGTAAGCAAACTGGACTGGATCCGGGGGTGAGACATTGGGTATTTGGCAAACTGGACTTTGAATCCTAATACTCCATTTTCAAGTGTTTTTTTTTCCCTCATACTAGGAGTAGGTGATTTTGGTAATTTACATGAGTCCAACCTAGAAAACTCTTTTGATAAAAAAAAAAAAAAAAAAAACCCTAGAAAACTCACCCCCCCGATCTGATTTCTCACACACACAGAGATCTCTCTCCCCGATCTAAGTTCTCCGTGATGGGTATGGCACTTGGATTTGGCTGGGCGTTGGGCGCGAGTCGCGTCACCATGTGGGTTCTTACTCGCTGCGGAAAGTTCATTTTCGAGCCAAGCCCCGTCGAAGGGCTTAGCGGATGCGGGTCAGCAGTTGGATGGCTAACGAACAATGGGCTCGTTTAGTTCGCCCAATTTTTTGGAGGGAAAAATTCCACCGAACGTATACATATATATACCCCACAACAACACCACGCTTCCTGCATTGCTCAAACACTTTGAATTTCGCGTAAGCTCTCTCTCTCTCTCTCTCTCTGAGATTGTGTTTTCAATTTCAACTTCATTTCTCATCTCATCTCATCTCATCGACTGTGTTTGAATACAATGTATTCGATTTGACTGTACTTACTCAATTGGAATTGCTCAAATTTAGGCTTGAAAGTTTGCGTATGAACTTCACGTTTGAGTTTGGAAGCTTTATCCCGATGAACTCGTAGAATGATTGAGTGAGTTAGGTAGAATGAGTGAGTTGAAATCGTTCATATCTCAGGATTGTAGTCATACGATCAAGGATGAAGGATCCAAAACCTAAACCGTATTTACTGTTGGTGGAATTGGATACTAATTTCCTTCGAGTGATATCCGCATGCATTATATCCTGACGGAGCATAAATGTGCTAATTGTTATTTGCTATCTGAAGTGTGGGAGTTAGTATTCCTGCATTATAAATATACTAGTAATTGTTATTGTTATTGTTATTTGCTAAATGTACTAATTGTTATTTGCTATCTAATTGTTAAACTATGTTCCTGCACGTTCGAATTCTTAGAAGTAGATTCATTCCTCCTAAATTTGGAAGTTCTTATGTCTGTAATTTCCACCGAAATAGTTTGAAACCATTCTGAATCTATCCTAAGAATTGTGATGTGTGATGTGGTTAGATTCGTTAGAATATTTACATTACTTCTGCACCTACTACATTCCACTGTCAATTAACTATTCAATGTATCTGTTTTTAACTTTGGCAGAGATTTAGAACGCATGATGAGTTCTCGATACAGTACCGATTTTAAGG
Organism: Rhododendron griersonianum; assembly: GCA_018127125.1. Lineage (NCBI taxonomy): Eukaryota > Viridiplantae > Streptophyta > Magnoliopsida > Ericales > Ericaceae > Rhododendron > Rhododendron griersonianum. The sequence goes on along the minus strand of CM030794.1, from coordinate 20,037,251 downwards.
AGCTGAAAGAACTAGGTATTATTACTTGTCCTTCATATTATCGTTAAGATAGTTTTTTATTGGGCCATTCTTTACGAAATTTCTAAGTTCAAGCTGCATGTGATTTTGGTGTCAAGAACTTGTTGGGATTATGCCCGGTAATCCCACCCGCAACGGAAGCGCAACAAACAAAAAAAACAAATCACATAATGAGAGAACACACACAACCAAAATACGTGGTTCCCCAAACTCGGGTACGTCCACGGGAGAGAGAGAAATCTTCCACTATATGAAAAATAGAAATTACAACGTGAGATGAAAAACCCTCTTGAGCTCCTAACACCATGGCTCACACAATGTTTTTCACTCACCCCCAACATCTCTATTTTCCCTCTCATCTATTCTCTCTCTCTCTCTCTCACAATCTCACGGTGGGGGAAGACCCCCGAAGGGGCTTCTGGACTTCCTCCCCTCTCTGCTCAGTCTCTCTCCCCCACACTCTCTCTACAGCACACATGCACCACCTTACTTAAATAGGACTAGGAGAAAGTTCTACACACTTGGCTCTTCATATTCCAACCATCACAAATCCCCTTTGAGATCCAATACATGCACAGCCGGCATACCCACTTCCAATGAGCACAATAACTTAGGCCAATAAATGCCAAACCAGCCAACCAACTATTTCTTTTCTTTCTTGCTTTTTCCTTATTTTTCACATAGCAAAAAACCCAACAGAACTACCAGTCGAAATTAAAAAAAAAAAAGAAAAACCTAATACTATGCATTGTTGTTAATAATTCTATGTTGTAGGTAAAGGTGGCTTTGGCAAGGTGTTCCTATGTGAAAATGTATTGGACCAGAAGAAATATGCGCTGAAGAAGATTCCCATCAAGGATGGCCATCGAGAGAAAGTCTTAAGGTAAATCTGCTAACTTACGGTTTTCTTTTGTTGTAAATAGAAGTGACCTTAAGATTTTTTTCCCCGCTGAGCAAGACAAAGAAGAATGATTTGGTGGGGGGGGAGGGTGTGAAAGAGAGAAGGATATGCATCCAAAATCTGAAGGAAATTAGCAAATTATAATGTTCAAAGTTGAAAATTGTCCTTGTCCTGACGATCAAGAATATGTAGAACACGAGGTGTGCATTTTCCACGAAACACGATTACTTAAGGAAACAATCGGAACCAAAAAACTCTGAAATGGCAATGAAGACTGATTAGAAATACGTCCAAGCCTTTTTTCTCTTTCTTATTCATTCATCATTTTGAACCTGAAAACTTTGATACAACAATGAAGAAGACGATTCTCAGATCGGTTTGTTCGTTATTTCAAAGGTTATAGCTGTTGTTACTTTGCCAACAACCACTTACCGATTATATGGGTGTGTTACCTTGTAAAGGAATAGATGTTTGAGTTGGCGTCTCTGTTTGAGATGTTTGTTATTCCTTATGCTAAGTAGGAGTGTTTTGGAGGAAAAAGTCTTCTGCTCTTTTGAATTAGTAGTAGGTGAATACATTTTTCTTGATCTAATTTGTATGCTCAAAATGTACAGGGAGGTGGTTGCTTTGTCGACCATGCATCATCATCATGTTGTCCGCTATTTCCAGGTGAACTAATTTTAACTTAGTATATACACTTATAAAGTTTGAGATGTTTTGTTGAGATTTACAAAGCTCAAGCTCATTAATCCTAGTCATAAATGTTTTCGATTCTGCCAATGACATTGTCATTAATCCTAGTCATAAGCTCTCAGTTCTGCTGTGTTTGCTAATTGTTTTTCCATTCTTCATGTGGCAAAACTTTGGGTCTTGAAAGATATGTTTGCACTGTATAAATGTGGCACAACGAAAAAACAAGTTCACATTCAGATTGTTTCTTGTACCGAATTCTATGACTATATATATAAAAAGCAAAACAAGATCAATGTACACAGCCATACCGTTTTTTCCCCCTCAGGTTAGATGTAGGGTCCTCTTTGTTAATGTTTTCAATTAGGATGTTGTTACACTTTTTCATGATTAAAAGTAAAAAGTTGAAGCATTCATGATTATGAACTTTGTGCGAAATCTTTATTATGAGGAACATAAAAATTCCAGAAGGGTAGATTTGGTATTATAATCATTGATTTGTTTGCAATAATTGTAAATGGTTTGGAAATGTTACTCACTCAATGTGGACGGAAATTTATGACATTAACCAACTAACTTTGACTTCAGAATTTGCCTTTTAACATACCAGGCAATAATATTTTGCCTATGATATTTACTTTTGTTGTGCTGTTCTATTTGTGTGCAGGCATGGATTGAGGATGGTTGCACTGTTGAACTGTCCAGCAGTGAGGAAGAATCAACCTCAGACGAATCAGTGAAGCCGAACGCCACGCTATACATTCAAATGAAGTTTTGCCCTCAGTATGTACCAGAAACAATTCTTCTCTTTTTCCACTTCTTTATGTCATTTCAGATGAAACTAAAGCCAAATAAGTAGGGATTCTAGGCAACTAAAGTTTGTCCTCCATCTGGATCCTTAGTCTACTCACTTTCAGGATATATTTTCTCTCCTTTCTATTTTCTAGAGTATTGGTACAACATAATCTTTTTCCTTTGTAACCACAACAGGCCTTAGAAAGTCAATTTATTAGAGAATGCGTACATTGTTTTACATTTTTCACTCATTTTTTATCATAAATCGACGATGGCATGGCGAGATGGAAATAGGAAACTACTGACAAGATGCTTAAAAGCTCAAAATATGGGAACTGTGGGCAAATGGGCTTTTTTATGGAACCCAAATAAGAAAAAACCAAGAGTAACCTTATGCTTCTTTGTTGTTAGGCAAAGAGTGTGACTGTTATGCACGGAAAAATTAAAAATACTCCGCTGTAAAATTGGGAAAACATAACTTAATGCCGTGTACAGTTTTTTTTTTTTTTTATCACGTTTGCTGGTCCAGTCACTTGAATCCATGGCCTCTACAATTTCATGGGAAACAAATCAATGGAAGATTTCTTCTTTTTTTTTTAAAAAGCGAAAGCAGCCCAAAATTGGGAAGCCGTAACAGTAGAAAAGAAAAGAAAGAGGAAAGAAAAGGTATGTGCAGATGGCTGGTGCAGTGTGAATTTTTGTGAAAGTAAAAAGCCTTTTGTCTTGTACTGTGAAAGTAGTGAAAGTAAAAAGCCTATTTACTTTCTTTGATTTATGAGGAAGGCTTTAGGGGAAAGTCTGGGTTGGGGAAAGTCTTGCAGGAGGGAGAGAGGAGTATGGTTGGTGTAGAGTTCACTTGTACCTATGGGATTATGCAAACCTAAAAGCTACCGTGGGGCTTCAAGTTTTGCTGTTTTTGTGCAGGCTAAAACCGAAAGGGAACCGATGTAAAGGGGGAAATGATTAGTGAACGTGGGGCAATCACAGTGCACATGTTCACACTAAGCAACAGTGCACGTGTTCACACCAAGCAGTTAACTGCTCAGCAGTTTACTGGTTGGAAAAGGGGGATTTGAGGGTAAAAGTGGGGGTAAAAAAGGAAACCACTTTTGTGACAGTTTCACAAAAGTGTTCACACCAAACCCTCCTCTCCCTTAATATATTAGAATAGATATTAGAATAGATAACTGCACCGGTTTATCTACTCGAACCTTTACTTAATTCTGATATTTGTAGGACGTTAAGCGGGTTGTTGGAGTCATTGAGAGATTCCAAGACAGTGCTTGATACGTCAACAATTTGGCGGTATTTTCGCCAAACCGTTGAGGGTTTGCGCTACATTCATGGGCAGAACTTCGTACACAGAGACCTTACGCGGTCGAACATTTTCTTGGACGATGACCAGATCGTGATTGGGGACTTTGGCTTGGGTAATAAAACGTTAATCTCTGATTTAAAGATCAACTAAATTCGTTAATGTGTTAAAGAATTTATTGTCCGTTTCTCTTTTTATTTGGTGCAGCTACTTTTTTGCACGATATGAATTCTGGTGGTGTTGTTACCGGAGATGCTGGGAATCTTCTTTATATGGCTCCTGAGTTGAAGGAGCAGGATGGTCCGATCATCGGCAGCGACAGGGCGGATATTTTTAGCCTTGGTTTGCTCCTATGCGATCTTCTCTACAAGTTTAAGACCGATGGAGAAAGGATGGAGGTGTTTACAAAACTTCGTAGGGGTGAGTTCCCAGAATCTGCAGAGCCAATATTGAAAGATCTTCTTGCTTCGACACCATCTGCCCGGCCTTCTGCCTCTGAAATTTTGCAGAGACCGCTACCATGGGGAGGTAACTTGTAACTTTATTTTTTGGGTTAGTTAAGCTTTTATAGAACAAAATCAGGATACAAAACCACCGGGGCATACCCCTGAGAAACAAACATGCAAACTAGACTATGGACTGAATAAAAAACAGTGAACCTGTGGTCCTGTACACCAGTAGCCATTCCTCTAACATAACTAGGACACATAGGCCTAGCTTAGGAATAGAAACTAAGAAGACTCAACCAGAAATTGTTACAGAGCTAAAAACACAGATCATGGATGAAGAAGATACATTTTAGGCACTAGGAAATAGGAAATGTGCCCAGATGTGTGAAGCTGACGGTTTGCAGCTGTACCCTTGACATTTCTCCAAGAACTGATGCAATATCTCAGCTCTGTGACAATGCTCTGAATTACTCCCTCAGCACAGTCCATCTTCTGGCAAACAATTCTTGAATTTCTCTCTCTCCACAGGCAGTAGATTGTAGCAGGAAGAGAAATTTTATAGACAGACTGTAAAAAGTTAAAAACCCCTTGCTCTTCATGTTCTGGCCTAGCCACTACAATTCCTGTATCAAACTGCCTGTGTTTTTTAATTCACTATTTTGGCCCATAATATGAGACCAAACTTGAGAGGAATGAGCCACAAGAGAGGTTTTCCTATCATCCGCCGTGTTAAGCTATCAGTTATGAATGGAATAAGAGCTGTGTCTTCTTGGTTTAACTTTTTTCCTGTATGCAGAGGTTGGTTGTGATGAGAACTATATGCGCGAGCTTGAGGACAAGGTCAGAACCTTGTCTGCTCAGCTTGTTAAAGCTGAGAAGATTCAGAGTTTGAACAAAATGCTTAATCCACTGACAGATGTAAGATATATCATCGACGCACTACTTGACCTTACTTTACAACTGCACCATCTAACGATGTTTTTTTGTCTATTGTAGGATACCGATTGAAGAAAACAGGACATCTCTGTCCTCTCTCTACACAGTTATGTTTTTGGTGTGAACTTTGAAGAGGTTTGACTAGATCTTTTTTTTTGTTGGTCCTGAAGTCGTTGATGGGAGTTTCTGGAGATTCATGGTCGAATAATTGGCAATTTGGGCAAATTGAACCAGGGAGATACTTGCATCAAATTTCGTATATGTGTTGGCTTACACATGTACTTCTTTGCTAGTTTTACCAAACCGTGGGGCATTGACATGTTCCAAGCTTTTATTCTAACATAGCACTGATTTTGTTCGGCGCAACAATGTACCTCTGCTCCTTATTCCATTGCAATTCAAAAATTAGGTAAAAAAAAAAAAAATTACTGTGGTTTGAGGAACTAAAATGCCTAGGCTATTGGGAAGCTCAAATATGTGATGGCTAGCTAAAGCAGTATATGGTGTATTTCCTACTGAAAATGGCTAGCGATGCTCTTAGAACATCTCCAAGAGGCTCTTTGAATGAGTCTCATTGGCTTAAATGGTTAGCCAATACCTTATGTTGGCATTCCAAGCGACTCTCTACCTCCCTAGCTTGTTTGCCTTGGATGTTTTCTGCTAGCTACTAGTAGCTAGTAACAGTAGTTTTCCACATTAAAAAAAATAAAATTAAGCATTTACAATTGTAGGGTATGAAACCTCAACCAAGTCTGAAAGAAAACTTTAGTAATACAACTAGAAGCGGAAGGATAAATATATAAATCTCCTACTGAAATCGGCCGGTCGTTTGTTAGAGCATCAGCACACCGATTCGCTTCCCGGTAGATATGCTTGATAGAAGGCTGCTCAAACTCTTGCATCAGGGACCTACAATCAAGTAAAAGATTGTCAAGTGGGTGATTAACCGTGTTATAGTCATGCGTAAGGAGTAGCACAGCCAAAGCATCAACTTCAATTTCCAGTTTGGTGATTTTTTCATTTTTTGCTAGGGTTAGGCCTGTCCTCAATCCCCAAAGCTCTGCCTTGATACTAGAGTCTGCCACAATTGAGCGGTGGAAACCACCAACCCCAGTTGCTCACATGGTCACGAATAATACCCCTTGTGGAAGCATCACCTGTGGGCGAATGGAAGGCGTCGTCTGTATTTAATTTATAGAAGCCCATGGGAGGTGGAGCCCAGCCCACCATAATTGCAGTCCGTGTTGCACATTTGTAATCCTGAATAAGAAAGGCCCATTCCAAGGCGTTCCTGGAGACTAAGGATACAACCCGATCGGTGTTATGGGTGTTAAAGTTAGAACTTGGTGCGGGATAATGTTCGAAAAGGCTGTGATTCCTATCCAACCATATTTGCCACAAAGCAAAGAGAAACATAGAGTTCCAGAGGACCCCTGAGGGAGTCCTGATGTCCACCTGAGAGTTATGAAAAACCCAGTCAAAGCAATTATCCTCTTGAAAGAGTGGGGAGAGGGGAGAGGAGAGGAGAGGGAATTCCAAATAGATGCTGCACGAGGGCAATTACGGAGTACATGGCAAGTGGTTTTAGCCTTTCAGGAACAAGAGGACACCACTCACAGAATGGAGTTGGTGTAATGTGACAGAGGAATAAATTATGTCGGGTTGAGAGACAATCTTGAACAACAAGCCAAACAAAGTGTTGGATGTGAAAGGTACACAGGAGACGCCAGATCGATTTCCATGGCCGATCATTGGTTCCCATGTTATTGAGGAGGGATATGGCAGACTTCGTGGAGAACTCGCCATTATTGGACAGATTCCAAATAAGAGAGTCGGGAGAGTTGTTAAACCATTGAAAATCTGTGTTGAGGATTTTGGAGAGGATTTCATGGGGGAAAACAAAGGAGGTTGAATGGAGATTCCAGGAGTTATAAATCCAACATTCCCTAACTTTGAGGGTAGATTCATGGTGTTGAAGAGGGCCACAGATTTTTGACCGAAGAGTGCCATCTTCCATCCAAAAAGACATAGAGAGGCCATTACCCAAACGCACATGGGTGCCTTTATCAAAGAGCTGTTTCCCTTTAAGGATGCCCCTCCAGGTGGGAGAGGGACGGGAACTAGGCAGATTGCTCGACCGGTACCGTCCTTCTAGAATTCTGATCCATAGAAGGTTCACATGTTTGGAGAGTTTCCAGTTAAGTGTAGCCATTGCACCTAAATTGTTATGCCGAGCTTTCCTCAACCCAAGTCCCCAAGCGATTTTGGGCGCGTACCCACTCCCAGTTCGTTGCATGAATTTTCTTATGGTGGGGAGAAGATCCCCAAAGAAAGTTCCTACTCACTTGGTCGGTTTTCTTAGTAATCGAGACGGGCAAAAGATTACAATGCATAACATGGGAGGGAATGGTCTCAATAACTGATTTGATCAAAGAGCTCAGAGATGCTTACTTTTCCCGCCAGCAAGTTTTGCCTCAATCTTATCAATAATAAACTGGAAGGACTTTTTCGTGGGTCTAGAATGGACTTTGCTCCTCTTGAATTGGACTAGATCAATTGGTCCCAAACCCCCGCAACATTTTGGCGCTAACTTTGCCTTATTAACCTGAAAATAACAAAAACAAGAAAAACATACTAAAGGTAGCATCAAGTGGTAAAAGGGATAAAATCGCACGTCTAACGTGCTAAAATGACCCTGCTTAGGCACTTATATATACGATATTGCGTGCCTATCATATACGATATTGCGTGCCTATCATATACATATTGCGTGCCTATCATATACATAGGCTAACTTTCATCCCTGCGACGGGGAGCACCCAACCGTGAACAAAGACCACCAATAAAATTGTCAAAATGTAACCGCGCCTCCGCAGCCGTCATCTCGCAATTTGGATAAGTATGCCCAACTCGGCCACATGCACGACAAAACTTATAAACCCGCTCATACTGGCAATCAATCCACCTGTGCGAGCCATGCGGAATATTCAAATAGAATCCACCCACCAAAGTCGAATCCAGCGTAACAACAATCCTCGGACGGAGATAGCCAAAATTCCGCGGAAACACCTCATCCACGTCCACTGTTAAACAACCACCAAAAACCTCACCCAAAACATCACCCGTGGCACGGGTAAAGGCTTCAAAGGGTAGATTGTATAGCCTGACCCACAGCGAATACTCCCGAACCCTGATATCCTCCAACGCATCATAATCAAGCCACCCATCCATCACCATCAGACCACCACGGATCACACACGGACCCCTGACCAATGCATGCTCCACATCCATTTGATCTTGAATGAAATGGCTTAACTATAATTCAAAACTGTGGACTAAAGTATTTAATGCAGTATGATAGCCTTATTACCCTGTTTTTGGCATTAAGGGATCTTTCCGTGCACATCAATGGCACTGTTATAGTTGTCCCATTTTAGGCATAAACTTCACTAGGCCTACTTTGAACAAGAAGATTATCAAGCCTCCGTGCGGACCGTGCATTGGGTAAATGTTTATTGGAGACCCTCACATTCGGGTCCACCGTATTGTTCAATTTCATAAATGGCCTATTAGTCCAATTTCAGTTTATTCAAGCCTTTCTTACAAGGCTGAAAATTTTCATTCCACATTCGTTACTTCCAATTTAGTAATGAGGCTCTCCTTCTAGTGCCAAAAATTATTAATCTATTTTTTCCCTTGGCCAAAATCGACAGAGATTTCGGAAAACAAGATACAGAACAAAAATAAGGGCCAAATGCAGCTTGTCCCCCCACAAATGAATCAATAGTTTCTCGCCGTATTTCAGGACTTTACCAAACGTGAAATGGCAATCGAATCAAGTACGAGATTAGTGCAAGAACCAGTTTGAAGACTAACGGAAGAATTAACTTCAGTCAATCTTCGAATGACGAATCGACACATAAAAGAAGATCGTTTCCGATCTTCAAGAATGAAATCGACACATTAATCCTACTCCTACTCCTAGTTATAACCCGGAAGTGACTTAGAAAACAAAAATTTAAGACAAATAAAGAGAGACTTTGATTTGTTTGAGAGAGTTTACAATGAAGCCAAAATGAGCTTTTTATAGGAAATAACTGCCATTAACTAATTTCCTTCTTCCACAATCTTTTGATTCCACCTGTCCAAATAACTTCTCTTCTACTTTCAAGTGTGTAGACCAAACCTTGTCAACTACCAAATGCGTAGGAGAATACTAGTGTCCTGTACATTTATTTAAAGTACTAATACTGTTACCATAAGAATACTAAAATAAAAATAGGCATCATTCCCACAATGTCCAACTATCTTTCGATATTGACAGAGGAAAAATATGGTGTAAACAACCGCGGTGACGGGGGAGTGGTAGTGCTCCCTCATGACCTGGTGTTGGATCAATTGCTAACAAGGCTTGTGGCAAAGTTTCTAATGCGATTCAAGTGCATCTCAAAGCTCTGGTGCTTCCTCATTATCCTCGATCATGCACTTTGTAGGGATCACCGTGCTCGTTCCCGCTCTACGACTAGCTCCGGGCTACTAAGTTTGTCCTCCGATCGCTACGGCGACATAGGGTTAGGTTCGTCCGCGCAAGCCTCTGCCACCGCAAGGTTGTATTTGATCTGTTTCACCACTTCAATATGTCCGACTACAAGGGAGCTACGGAAGTGATTAACCGACTCGTTTGTCTTTAGACAGCTGATCAAGCGTAGATTTGGAACGTCTCTAGACTCTCTACCCATGAAATCATTGTTCTTACCACTAGCTCCTGGAATCGTAGTCATCAAAAAACTTATTAGCATGCACTTTTTTTACTTAACACTCTATGTCTGGTGGTGATGACTCCAAATGATTTTTCTAAAACTTAAACCTCTTGTTCTGTCGAATGAAAACAAGTATGAATCGTGACAGTCCACACCATGAGCTAAGGGCGCTCGTGATTCTTGGAGTGACATGTGGCATATGATTATCGAGTGATTTGGGTGCTATTTTGGTTTTTGATGATTTCCGCTGTTGTGATGCCTTTTTTATTTACTCTTTTTCTCTTTTCTCTTTGTACTTATTGTTCGAATATTAATAAAATATTCTTTTTCGTTGGTAAAAAAAAAGATCGAAACGATAAGATTTTTTGAGAACCACTAGCGCATAACAACCAGCTTATCCCAACTTAGGGGGTTCAAGCTGTAACAACTAGCTTGTGCTAACCTTGGGATCTAATTGACCAATATTGTTAGGCTAACAATTGGCTATAGCTAAGTTTGGACATCTCTCATGAATTTAGCATGCACGAAGTCTTTTTAAACCCCTCCATTCTGATGTCTTAATTCCTCACCTCCATTCACCTTCATCCCATTCGAAAATCTGAGAGAGGAATAATTAAATTAAAACAATTATGGCTACAGAAACTTCTTCAGCAACAAGAAGCTAATTAAGGCGCGTTCTTTTCACATTGGTTGCAATTGCAAGTACCATTCCCGTCTTCTTTTCAGGATACTACCTTGCAAAAACCATCATTCTTTTCATTCGTGGCGATCCAGACTGCACCCATCTGCATTTGGAAATGGATTTGGGTTTCACAATCTTCGCTTTTGCTCTTTCCGTCATTGGTTCAATTGCTATTATATGGAGAGTGAAGCCCCTCCTAGTAGCATCCATGACAACGTTGGTCATTGCCATTGTGCTAATCTTTGTGGTAACAGAGATCGTCACATCTCATGGACCTAAATAGTTTTAAAGATGGAAAGACTATTCAGGCATATTACCGACTTGAAAAATATCCGCGATGGGCCAAAAACTTTATTCTGAATGACATCGATTGGGGTGTTTTTCAGAGGTATATGATTCGGGAAAAGTTCTGCAGTGAAAAGCCTGGCAAAAATGACCTCCAGGTTCCTTCCATCCTCTTCCTCTTCTTTTTTTTATTGGCAAATTAAGAAATTTTACATGCATATGACAGAGATAAAAATATAACATTACAATAGAAAAAGAAATTCATTGAAATAGATTCAAAAAGTGAACAAAGACTCTTCCCTAGTATTTGGGAGAGGACTACGCCATCACTATGCCACCGCCGCTTCCCCTCAATCGCTGACTTCGACGCCTGATTTTAACCACACCTCGATCGATACCCTTTTCGGGGACCAACACCGAGCACCAAAACCTCTATCTGTCGGAATCCTCGCCCTTGTAGCCGCCCTTCAAAACCATGTGGTCGCCCTTCAAAAATTACAGCCGCACCTTCTTTCTTTTTTCAATAGCAAAAAATGATTTTATTAATCTTCGAATGAATAAAACAAAGATAAAATGGCTGAAGGGCAAGCCGGCACAACACAAGCCACCTAGGACCCCGAAGGACGCCCTTTTGTTTCATTGGATCGGAAAGCACAGCCACACTATTAAGCACTCCCTTTAACAAACCGCCCTAGAGCGAGCCTTGTCTAGATCCAAAATCCAATCTCCTAAACTATCAGCTAATTAAGGGATGAAATAGGTCGTTGTCATGGTTTCAGGACGAAATAGGAAAGCGCTGCATAATTTAGGGGATAAAATCATGAAAACTCTAAAATTTGTTTCTGTAGACAATAATTTAAGAGAGTTATTTAGATGAATATATCCAGAATAATATATATTCTACCATGTTAAATATTTAATCTTCTTCTCGTGTTTGTGCATTTGTTCCCTCAATTTGCAGGGAGGTTGCTGTTCTCCTCCTATTTATTGCGGATATCAAGATACGAATAAGAGTTATTGGATCGTCCCAAAAGAAGGACTATATTACCAAGATAACAATTGTATGATGTGGAGCAACGACAATGAAAAATTGTGCTATAATTGTAACGCGTGCAAAGCTGCTTAATTATCTGAGTAACTACGTGGATGGATGGTTCATTACACTTTGCTTTATGATCTTCGCAATGATCATCTGGATTGGTTGCTATGGCTTTACGTTTGGACCAGACAATAAGAACAACCAGGAAGGCAGCAAACTGTACGTAGTCCTTTACTTGCGAGCATGATGTACACTTAATTAAAGACAAATTTGTACCTTTGGTAAAATTGTACTTGCCACATACCCAAATTTGTTTGATGGGTTAATTTTCACTAATTAAGAAAGTTCTAGTATGTGTACTATGGAAATGTTACACATTTTTTCTGGTTATTTTTTTTTAATCAGTAGATAGATATTATTATCACTACGACAATAATCACCAATGGTGACGAAAATGGATTTCGTCACCGATTGTATCTATTCGTCACCAAAACAATTTATTGGTGACGAAAAAAATAGATTTCGTCACCAAAGGTGACTTTCAATGACAACCCTTTGCTGACAATCAACTTTCGTCACCAAAGTTGATTTCGTCACTAAACATGCAATTGGTGACAAGTTTCATTCGTCACCATTTCTCTTTTTTGTTGTAGTGTATTATAAGTGATCTCTCTAACGCTCTTTTTCTTTATCGGCAACAAAATTTTATTGAAAATTCGACAAATTGTACACTGAATGGGCAAAAACAGCCCAAGAAAGTCTTGAACTGTTTGATCTAATGCTTGTGGTTCATTTTTCAAGTTCAATTAAAGTGTCCACACCTTCTTCTTTTTTGGCAAGTCAAACTCCATTAATGCAAACAACTACACAAGACCAAATGGACTTCCCCTGAAAGAAAGACACTCAAACAAAGTAGTAAAGCAGTAATTAGAACCTGCCCAGACGTGTACATATGATTGCTAACATACCTATCTAGGCTTACTCTATGCTTATCTATACATATATCCTTCAAATCCTTTCATAGGAAGCTTGAAACACTAATGGCCCTCAAACCAACTCGCACCAAGTTGAAACCCTCCACCCTCTCCCTCCTTTTTCGCTTTCTAACCGTCCTACTCCTTAACCTAAGCCTCCGGCCGAAGCCGGAGGTCAACTTCCAAAGTCCGGTAGCAGAAAACCCTAGGTGGTACAACGTGGTTGCTGGAGAGGCCAAGAGGGAAAAAATGAAGGTTGGTTTGGTCAACATGGACAAGTTAGGGTTAGCTCAAAACGGCGAAGCACGACGCGAGTTAGCCAATATGGTGACCGTAGATTTCGACTGCGTGGACAAGTCACTCCGGTGGGAAGACTTTTTCCCCGAGTGGATCGATCAGGACAAGAAGTGGGGCCGACCTTCGTGCCCCGAAATCCCGACGCCACGGACGTTCGAGGACTACGGAGATGTTGGAGTTGTTGTAGCTAGGGTTCCATGTGGAGGAGGAGAGGGAGAGGGAAAAGGAGTAAGGGATGTGTTTAGGTTACAAGTGAACCTTGTGGTTGCTAACCTTTTGGTGAGGAGCAGGTGGACCAGTCAAGAAGAGGTTGATCGGACGGTCTACGCTGTGTTTATTGGATCTTGTGGGCCCATGTGGGACATATTTAGGTGTGATGACTTGTTGTGGAAGGATGGGGATTATAGGGTTTATAGGCCTGATTTGAGAAGGCTAAAAGCCTAAAACAGAAGGTGCTCATGCCTGTTGGTTCATGCAAGCTTGCTCATACCGAGGGAGAGCTAGGTCAGATTTCCTTTACTCACTTTGTTTTTTTTTTAATCGGCAAAGAAAACTTCATTCACGTTAGAATAAAAAGATGAAATCACTAAAATTAAAAAAAAAAATACATTGAAAAAGGAAGAAAAAATAAGGCAAATTATAAAAAAGTTCTCTTTCATTTTTTGATTTGCGGAGAAATATTATATCGGTAGTACTTTTTGAGCAGTACATTTTTCTTTATACTTTATTTAGGACAGGTACGATTAGAATGAAGATGGTAGAAAATTTAGAAAGTTGATTTTCTAATACAACTCATCTCAGCATGCATGGGTAAATACTTTGTACATTATTGCAAAAAATATGTTTTTCTCTTCAAAGTGTTACTCAACTACACTCTACACGAGGTCTTGCAATATTCTTACTAAACTTTTCATTTTAATGCAACACTGCAAAGAAAATAAATTTGCTTTCCATTTTTTTTCACTTACATTATAATTTTCTTCCTAATCAAACAAGCCCTAATGCTGTCCCTACAGTTAATTTTTTTTTCATTCTCCCTTTTCTTAAAACTAAACAAAACCTTTTTTTTTTTTTTTTGTTTTTAGTTTATCGGCAGCCTTAAATTGTTTCTCAGTTGGTGGTGTTGGCAATATGTATAACAGGATAAACACATACGAGTATTTTTTATTAGCCAAAAATCTAACTTATACTATTCATTCATTGTTGATTAACCCACGAAAGATAATCTATAGTATCCATTTAAATAAACAAGCAAAATCGTTGACTATAATAAATTTTAGTAGAACTTTTTTTTTTGTCAATCGATAGAAGAGTTATGTCATTACATCATGTATGAAGTACAAAGTACAAACTCGGGACATTAGATCAATTGTGAGAGTTCACGATAGAACCAAATTCAACTCAACAACTACCAGAGATAAGCTCACACGCAAGTGGGAGAAAGCCCAATAACTCAACCCATTCAAAAATAAGCTCACGCGCAGGTGGGAGGAAACAAACAAATAAAGAAACTCCACGCTCAGATGGAGAGATTCGTACTCTTGACCTCCTAATAAGATACAAGAGTTCTGGCCAACTGAGCTAGCTCCAGTTGGTTAAATTTTAGTAGATCTCAAGAACATAATAAAAGGCTTGCAAATATAATAGCTTAAACAAGTCAAGTCAAATCTGATTACTGAATTGAAATTTTCTAGGGCTTCGAAAATCTTACTCCCTCCGTCCCTTTTTAAATGTTCAACTTCGTAACTCCAACTTATTAAAAAGACATTATCATTATACCTATCACATCAACTTTTTCCTCCACTTTCCATACTTACCCATCATCATTACACTTTTACTCACTAACTTTTCAAAATGGAATCTACTTTTAGGGACAAAATAGAAAATTCACCAACTTTTACCCACTAACTTTACAAAATGGACACTTATTAAGGGACATACTAAAATGGAATACTGGACTGTAATAAAGAGACGGAGGGAGTACTTTCTAACGGATAACTATGCTTAAATCAAGATAGAGAGAGAGAGAGCCCGGTTCCTCCCAGACAAATTGGTTTGGGCAAATTGGCCTAAAGGACATGTATGCTACAAGGTTTTCTAAAGCAATAAGGACATTAAATATTTTCATAACACACTTATCACAAATTGACACACACTTGACAAAAACGCCATTTTCCATGCCACATCATCATTGTTGACCCGTTGACCCGTTGACCGGTCAACTTTCTGGCGTTGACCTTTGACCGGCGTTGACCACCATTGACCGGCATTGACCGGTCAACTTTCCGGCATTGACTGACAGATACATCATATCTGTTGACCGGTCAACTTTTCAACATTGACTAATAGATATACCATATCTGTTGACATATATACCATATCTAAAACCTTCCAGCGTTGACCGGTCAACTTTTTGGCATTGACTAACAGATGTACCATATCTGTAACTAGTTGTTTGGCATATCTGTTGATAGATATACCATATTTGTCAGTTCTTTGGTACCAAATCTGTAACTAGTTCTTCACCATATCTGTTGACAGTTATACTATATCTGTAACTAGTTCTTTAGTATATCTATTGACAGATATACCATAGTACATCTGTCAGTTCTTTGACAGATATATCATATATGTAACTAGTTCTTTCGCATATCTGTTGACAGATATGGTATATCTGTCCATATCCATATCTGTAACATTCAAAGTTATCTCGGAATATATACAATTAATATCTATTGACAAATATACCATATCTGATAATAGATATACCATATCTGTTGATCGGTCAACTTTCCGGCATTGATTGATAGATATACCATATCTGTAACCAGTTCTTTGGCATAACTGGTGACAGATATACCATATCTATAAGCTCTTTGGTATATCTGTCAATAGATATATCATATTTGTTGACAGATATACCAAATCTGTAACTAGTTCTTTACCATATCTGTTGACAGATATACTATATCTATAAATAGTTCTTTTGTATATCTGTGGACAGATAGACCATATCTGTCAGTTCTTTGGCAGATATACCATATATGTAACTAGTTCTTTGGTATATCTGTTGACATATATGGTATGTCTGTCCATATCCATATCCGTAACATTCAAAGTTATCTCGGAAAAAAAATTGGGCAGCATCTCCACTTATTTTGGCCTAGCCCAACGCCAAGCGTCAACAGACAACAACAAGAAGCTACCACAAGAAGCTAACATATACACACACACACACACACACACTCCCTCTCAGGTAAGGTATATCTCAACTTCTTAAGTTGAGGTATACTCAAAACGACGTCGTTTCGTTAAGAAAACAACCCAACACAACTCTCGCGGGTCTAATTAATAAAAACGACCAACCGGGTCGTTGTTTTAACCCGGTTCCCCCTGTCTTCTCTTCTTCCCCATTTGAACCCAGAGGCAAAAACGACAAAGAGAGAGAAAGTGTTGGCCTTTGAGGCGATTCCGGCGACTTCAGACGAACGAAGGGGAGATCGAGATCGATCTCCGATGAACGAACCCGACCAGGTAGCGATCTCTCTCTCTCTCTCCCTCAATCTCTCTCTCTCTCTTTCTTGATCTGTTTGGAACTGACTAGGGTTTGTTCTTGTTTTTGTCTGAGAAGAAGAAGAACAGCCCGATCTTGTTTGGATCTGTGTTGCCGGCGAAAAAAAATATCGGGAAGGCCTCGAACCGGCCAGTTTTTGATAAAAATCGTTACTGTTCATTTTTTATCAAAAATTGGCTGGTTGAAGGCCTTCCCGGTGTTTTTTTTCGACGATTCTTCGCAAGTGGCCTTGAAAACACGTTTTGAACGCATCTGTGGGCTCGGATCGTCGAGATTCAATCGGGAAAGTCGAAAAAGGCCACGTGCACACGGTACCGTACCGTGTGCATGTCCTTACCTGAGATGTACTACTCTTTGTAAAACCTCCACCACCACTTGGTCAACAATGCAGCATTTCGTTCCACCAACCTTTTAATGCCGGAACCTCGGTAATCTTTGCCTCTTGTCACAGATTCCCAGCTTATCAATGTAATTTATAGAATTTGTTCGTGACAAGATGCTTGTTTTTAACTTGCCTTTTAATATTAATATCTTACTATTACTGCGGAAACAAGTTCCCTATTAAAGTAGCTTTACTGATTTCGTCATTAGGGGCGAAACTTGCTAGATTGGCAGAATTGATGGTTCCGTGTTGAGCACCATCACATGGTGCCTCAGGGTCTTTCTCCACTCTTGATTGATATAGGAGTCACACATTTTGTATTCAAGCGAGTCAAACCCACACAAACATATGATAAGAAAGGGCCTTGGAGCACGACTTGATGATATTCCAGAAGCACTTAATAATTGGCTGATTGGGCAGGCTCCTGGCATCTTTAGGAGATTGATCTTTAAAAACGTAAGTAAATATAAGTTGAACTAATAATTTTTTCGTGCTTTTTTGAGAATTTCTTTACTTTTTTTCATAAAACATCCTATGTAAAAATGTGAATATTCCAGTTACTAAAAAGGGGAGGGAAAAGAACATTTATATATTGGAACATATATTATAAACGCAAGAAAAAGAATATATCATGATGATAGTGCATTTTTCATTGATATATCATTGGTGTCTCAACCGATGCTCTGGGCTATGAGTGAAAGAAGCATGGTAGTATGCACAAAAATTAATCTAGGCCTGCCCTCCTTGGTTCTTGGAGGTATAGGGGTACCACTGTTTCAGTGGTATTCTAAGAACAACTACTTAATGTAGGTATTGCCAAAGATTAGGTCTATCTCCAATCTTCCCCCGCTCATACCCCTAATGATTGGTGTGGGGAACTGGATCTGATTCCTTGAGCCTTTGAGAATCTGGGTTAGCTTGAATGAACCTAAGCTGCACAAGGGAAAGAAACTCAGCTACAAGGCGGCTCCGGTGGACCACCGGAACGGCCCTCCAGCATGAGAGTAAGAACCCAGGAAAGGAGAAGAGAATAGACCTAGGGTTTTAGTGCAGCTTAAGCGATTACCTTCTTCCATGCGTATCGCTTCCTTTATATAGAGGTTCCTTTTCTTGGGCTCCAAGCATACCTCACGTGCTCTCCACACGCCCCTGGTCGTAGGGCTGACGTCTCTAATGACGTCCGGATAAGGCAGTGGGTGTGCACATGGGACAGCTGTCTCAAGAGGGTGCGCGTTACACGCGTTCAGGCCGTTACGGCTGATGTCACTCTGACAAATCCGTTACCGGGAATATTCGAGGGGCATGTGGTGGTCTTTTGCCACGTGGGCACCTCCTGACCGTCCGTCCGTTAGCCGACCCTCTGGCTATAACCGTCGGTCTGGCTGAGGACGGATCTGGGTGGACATGTACTGGTGAAGAAGGACCCTAGAATAGGCTCGGCGAAAACCCTGGGTTTGCGCAGGGGCCTTTGGGCCTGAGGAACCGTGTGTTACCGTAGGTCAGCTACCTCCGGCGGGTCGAGCCTAAAAGCCCTCCCCCTACGTAGAAAGTCCTTCGCTTTACCGTCGGTTAAAACCGTCGGTTGAGGGTCCCATGAGCCTATAAGCCCTCGGACCCAACTAGGCTCGGTTGGCTAATTCGGGACACTACAATAGCCCCTCAACTCCTCTGGGTGCATTCATGTACGAGAGGGGTTGATCCATGCAAGTGAAGCCCAAACGATTTGAACTGAATTCGTACGGCTGAACCGTTTGTGCTGACACGCTCAACGGGCGTGCCTTGCAACGGCTTTCTGCGCTTGTGGCTTCGGATGAGACACGTGGAGGAACGAGGTCCATTCGGTGGGAATCGAGGAGGCAAGGATCTGAACCGTCACATGGGTTGCCGTCCCATCAGGGACACGTGTCAAAACATGAGTGGCGAGTGACTGCGCCGGTTCGTGCGAAACGTCAGTTACGCGTCACGCGTACCACGTGTCACAACGCTGCTGGATGAAGGAGCGGCGGCATTAAATGTTTCCCGCTCTGATTTGAATTTTGAGCTCCCTTATAAATAGGGACCGAGTGGAGAGAGAGAACACTTTACTCTCTCTCTCCTGCGTCTGTTCTGCCGCTGCGTTTCTCCCTCTTCGATTTCCAGACGATTTTGAAGATTCCGATCGTGATTTGCTGCTGTTGTTCTTCACGACACATTGAGGTATGTGATCTACTCACTTTCCCATCGATTTTCTGCATTTCTTGCATCGTTCCCTCTCGTTTCTGAATGATTTCTGGGTTTCTAAGTTTTCGGATGGCAATGAACAGTGAAGTCCATGTACATCTTCAAACTATTCTTGCCGTCCCTTTTGTGTTCTTGCCGATCGTTTGTAGTTCATATCGAACACTTGTCGTCTGGTACCAAGGGCGGACCCTCAGTCGGGTCCGTCGCTTTTCGTCACATGTCTGATAGAAAACTGGGACCACGGTCCCCCAATAAACGTAGAGTGCCGTCCCTTCAATCCGAGCGTAGAATTAGTGTAGAACCGTACCTTTATTACTATTTTCAAATGACCTTGCCCAAGCCTGACAGTCTTGACCGATACTTCTGTCTAGGTATGGCTTCAGAGAGTCTCAGTCTCTCGTCTAGTGGCTCGGATGCGGAAGGGCTCGGCTATGAGGAGCACCGGTCTGTGATGGACGTAGTCAACAGCTACGGCAGGCCGGGGACCGTCAGTTCCGATGACGAGGCGGAGACCGATACCGGTTCTGAGCGTACGCTTTCTGGTGGATCTCCTCGAGATGATCCTGATTATCAAGTGGGTGAGGAGGAAGGTGACGGCGAAGAGGAGGTTGAAGTCGTTAACGCTGATGACGACGAGGAGGGTGAATTTGAGGAAGGAGAGTCGGATGAGGAGGAAGAGGAAGAGGAAGACACTGAAGCCCTCATTCCTCGGATCCGCTCTGGGGATGGCGCCTCATCGAGCCAGGCGGCCGGGCCTTCTGTAGAGGAACCCGTCCGTCTGATCCAATCCACTGATCCAGAAAAGGACGAGGGACCCAACCCGTATCTTCATTATTTCAACACGCCCGAGGGAATCGAGGAGTTCCGCGGTCTGTACCTCATCCCTGATGATGTATTTATCCGCAGGGTTAACCGTGATGACATCGAGCACGGCCCTGACCACATAACCGTCCCTATAATGGCCATCACGAAGGGGGGGCTCCGGTTCCCGATCGGACACCATCTCCGAGAGTTCTTCAGGACCTACAATCTGTCGCCGTTCCAACTGGCCTTGAATAGTTTTCGTATAATAAATTCCGCCCTAGCCCTGAGTAGGAAAGAACTTTTACCGTTTCATTGGTGTGACCTTCTGATACCTTACTATGTGAACTCGAATAAGACCTCGGGCCGTCGGTTCTTCTCGATGAGAAAAAATCATGACCATATTGTGCGACTGCCTGATGCCGACAAGCGGGTGAACGACTTCATAGAAGTCTCTGGCAACTATAACTTCCCACCTGGGGAAAAGAACGATAAAACGTCCGGCCCCGTTCCGATGGAAATAAGAACGGATACAAGTAGGGATCTTTTTGCCTTGCGTTTTGTAACTGCTTTTAGATTTTGCTGCCGTAGCTTCTTATCCGTTGCTTTTTCCTTGCAGATTTGTCGAAGGTTACCAAAAAGGCCAAGAGAGCTGCTGAACAGGAACGGATCGACCGTCTTTACGAGCTCCCAGAGTCAAAAAGAGATGCGCCGACACTTCTTGGATATAAGCCCACCTACCATTCTTTTTTGAAGAAGAAGGCAGAGAGGAGAAAGAAAACTCAGAAGAAGAAGGCCAAGAAGCAACAGCAAACCGGGTCTCCGACTTCTGGTCGAGCGAATATTCCCATCCGCCAAGTGTTTGAGATTATTGAAGAAGGGCTCGGCACAATGGGAAGAGACAACCCCCCACCCAAGGTGAACTTGAGCAAAAAGAGAAAGAGCTCGGACGCTCCTGCCGTCGCTCCAGAGAAGACTGCACCAGTGCAGAAAAAGCACCAAAAGCAACCATTGTCTGCCACCGTTCCTTCGACCGAGAAGCATACCCGTCCGGCTTCATCCCCCCACTCCAAACAGCCGGCTGAGAAAGCGACGCACCGTCAGTCTGCTTTGACCGAGAAGTCCTCTTCCGCCGCGCCTTTTACGCCATCGTTCACGACGGAGGACGGTCGGAGGCTGACGGTTGCCGACAGTGTCCAGCAGGATCCACCGCTCGTAATAACTCTCTTGCAGGGCCTGGGTCTTCCAAGGGACATGAAACAAGTCCCCAGGGGGATAGAGGGGAATCTGGATGCCCTCTTCACTTCGATTGCAATGGTGAGGGATATCTTTGTACCGCTAGTTTCTATTTCCGTCACTTTGTATTTTCACATCTTCTACTAACCGACGCTTCTGACTGGATTTCAGGCTGGACAATCAAGTTTGGCTTTGCATGAGAAGCTGATGAATCTAGGGCACAGAAACGCCCAGCTGAAGAAGAAGGTGGAGGAGCTAGAGGCGACGGAGAAGAATTGGGTGCAGAAGGAGGCGGAGAAGAATCATCGGATCACCCAGCTTGAAGGGGAGCTCGTGACCGAGCGTGGGAAGCGCCTTGCTACGGAGCTGATGAAGAAGGAATTGGAGGAGCTTCGGTCCGAGAAGGAGAATCTGCCCAAGCTTCTGGACGCGTCTTTTGACGAGGGCTATAAGAAGTGCAGGGCAGACCTCCAGGAGGATGTTGAAAAAATCCAGAAGAGGAGGTACCGAAGGGGTTACAGGGTCGGTTGGGCCGACGCTCTGTCGAAGTCCTTTGAGCTTCTGAAGGTTAAAGATGATGATGACATCCGGGTTAATGCACCCGAGGCTCTTACCCCCGAGGTACCTTCTGAGTCCGAGTCTGAAGATGAGGAGGAGGTGGTTGAAGAGGCGGTGGTAGATAAGGCGGTGGAGCAAGATGGAAAGACGGCCGAAGAGCCAGTGGTGGGAGAGACAACTGAAGCTGCTGGAGGGAGCAAAGAAGGAGATGCCCAGGCAGTTGTGGGGAAAGAGACGGCAGATGCATGATTTCTTCTTTTGTTTTTCTTTTGTAGTGCGATTAATGGAATGGACGGCCCTTAACTGTCGGATCTGGCCATCGCGTTGAACCTGTTGAAATTTTGAAAACGATGTACTCCGTATTGTCTCGCCGGTCGTTTTATGCTAGTATTTTCTTCTTGCTCAACCGTTCGTTTATGCTTGTATATTTTTGCTTTTGTTGAATGCTTATTCGCCCATGTTGCCCCTACTTTGGTTAGTGACCTTACCATAGCGTTAGTTGCTTGCCAAAGTAATGTGTTAGGTGAATTAGAAGAAATTCAACTGTGCGATGGGCTAAGCCCATTAAAATATTGGCCTATCGTGCGTCGGCCAAATATGATCGGTCAACGTTACCGAAGTGTTTGAGTTGGGTAAAAATAATTGAAACCAGCTAAGACAGGTAACAACTTTGCACAATGTTCTGTAACGAGCAATCTTTCATTCATAAACCGTTCGTTTACATGCTCAGTAATAAAGTAACGGTCAAGATGAAACTTGAACTGAATGAACAGAAATGCACGAGCTAAAACTTGGTGGATAAAGAGCCGGAGCATAGACTCGGCTATCACAAGCTAGAACTTGATATCAAAAAGGGGCCGGCATAAAAGGCACGGCGATTACAAGCTAAAACTTGAAAAGAAAGATAGATTGGCCATAAAGACCGAGCCTTTACAGTTAGGCTTTCTTAAGATTCTGTGCATTCCAAGGGTTCCCAACAAGGTTTCCATCCAAATCTTCGAGATAGTATGCCCCAATTTGGCATGAACTTCTTTTTCTTGCTTTTCTCCACAACCTTCTTCCAAACCAAGTCGTCTGGTTTGAACTTCTTGATTCTGACACTTTTGTTGTATCCTCTGGCCACCTCTTGCTGATAGTTGGCTAGCTTTAGCCGTGCCTCTTCTCTCCTTTCTTCGGCTAGGTCAAGGTCTCTCTCTATTGCAGCATCATTTGTTGGAGCATCAAAATGCTCGGTCCTGACCGTCGGGAACTTGGAGGCCAATGGGATAACGGCCTCCATTCCATATGCCAGAGCGAAGGGAGTTTGGCCTGTTGAGCGTCGGGGAGTGGTACGGTAAGCCCAGAGAACGTGAGGTAGCTCTTCAGCCCATTTGCCCCTTTTTGCCTTCAGTCGTCGCATGAGACCAGCACAAATAGTCTTGTTTGAGGCTTCGACTTGGTCGTTGCCCTGAGGGTACGCTGGAGTACTGTTGAAGAATTTTATCCCAAACTCTGCGCATAAGCCTGTAAGATCTTTACCTACGAATTGGGACCCGTTGTCGGAGACAATTGCATATGGAACCCCAAATCTGGTAACAATGTTGCGCCAAACAAACCGTCGGACATCAAATTCGGTTGTTGTCACTAGGGGCTTGGCTTCCACCCACTTTGTAAAGTAATCCTTGCAGCAATAAAGAATTTGAATTTTCCAAGAGCGGTTGGGAGCTTGCCAACTATGTCAAGCCCCCTCTGGGCGAACGACCAGGGGCTTGTGATTGGGCTTAGCTCTTGCGCCGGCTGGTGAGGGATGGGAGAGAAAATTTGACAATTCTTGCATGTACGGACGGTTTCATCGCAGTCCTTCTTCATATTTTTCCACCAATATCCCTGTGTAATCGCTCGGTGAGCTAGTGACCTACCCCCAGAGTGGCAGCCACAGCTTCCCGAGTGAAGCTCTTCAATGATGCTAGGGACTTGCTCCGGATAAATGACTAAGAGGTACGGTCCAGTAAAGGAACGGCGGTAAAGTTTGCCATCGTCTGACAACCAATACTGTGCTGCTTTGTTCCGAACCCTGTATGCGTCTTTCTTGCTTGCTGGGAGTGTATCATTCTTGAGATAAGCCACGATTTCATCGTAATGGCTCGGTGCAAAAGAGACGGTTAGAACCTCTTCTTCCTTTTGAAAAGTTGGCTTACTGACTGTCTCCAGTGTGATGTTCCTTTGATCCGTCGCTTTGCAAGCCGAGGCAAGGCCCGCAAGAGCGTCGGCACGCGCATTGTTTTCCCTGTTTATCTATTCAATCTTGAACGCTTTGAAATTCTTGATCAACTCCAGAGCTTCGGAAAGATAGCCGAGCATTCGCTCGTCCCGAGCGACATAGTCGCCATTGACTTGATTAACAACAAGCTGGGAGTCACAATAAATAGCTAGCTCTTCGACTTCCAATCTGACGGCCAAGCGGAGCCCAGCGAGGAGTGCCTCATACTCAGCCTCGTTGTTGGTGGCTTCAAAGTCTAAAGTAACGGCACACTCATGGAGGACTCCGCAAGGGGTCTTCAAGACTATCCCAGCCCTAGACCCATTTTGGTTGGAGGCTCCATCAATGTGCATCTTCCAATAATCTCCATGAAACATGTCCCACTGAAGGGAACCTTTGTATTGCTCGACAAAATCGTACTGAGGGGGAATCAAAGTGCTAGAAGACGGCTCGCCAGGCGTAAACTCAGCAATAAAGTCGGCTAGGACTTGGGCCTTGATGGCCGTCCGTGGCTCGTATCTGATATCAAAGTTTGCAAGTTCTACGGCCCATTGGGAGACTCGTTTTGAGACATCGGCTTTCCTTAAGAGAGCCTTGAGAGGGTGCTCGGTATTGACAATAATTGTATGAGCTTGAAAGTATGAGATCAGTTTACGTGAAGCAGTGATTAGTGCGAGTGCTAGTTTCTCCAAAGGCAGGTATCTAGTTTGAGCAGAGAGCAAGACTTTGCTTGCAAAATGAACAGGTTGATCGTCGGCACCTTCGCGTCGGCAAAGGGCCGCACTGACGGCATGAGGAGAGACGGCTAGATAGAGAAAAAGGTCCTCTCCAGTTTTAGGGGTAACTATGAGTGGAGCTGAAGAAAGGTACCTTTTCAAAGCGTCAAGCGCTTCGTCGCACTCAGCCGTCCATTTGAATCCGCGCCTGCTGCATTTCAAAGCTTGGAAGAAGGCATGGCACTTGTCGGAGCTTCGGTTGATAAATCGGTTGAGAGCGGCGGCCATACCGGTGAGCTTTTGAACTTCCTTGATACTGTTGGGGGCTTGGAGGTTGGTAATGGCAGTGATTTGATTAGGGTCGGCCTCAATTCCCCTTCTAGTGACAAGGTAGCCGAGGAACTTGCCCGACCCTACTCCGAAAGCGTACTTTTCTGCATTTAGCTTCAGCTTGTGCTCCCTTAGTGTGGCAAAAATGTCGGACAAGTGAGCGAGATGATCCTTTTCAATCTTACTCTTGACCACCATATCATCTATGTATGCTTCCACCGCATCGCCGAGCTGCCTTTTGAACATAAGGGAGATCATCCGTTGGTACGTAGCCCCGACGTTTTTAAGGCCAAAGGGCATCACTTTGTAGCAATATATCCTTCTGGGAGTGATGAAGGCTGTCTTTTCCATGTCGTCAGCGTGCATGGCGATTTGATGGTAGCCCCTGTAAGCATCCATAAAACTTAGCCGAGCGTGGGCTGCCGTCGCGTCTACCAATTGATCAATTCTTGGGAGCGAAAAACAGTCTTTGGGGCATCCATCATTGAGGTTGGTATAGTCCACACAGACTCGCCATTTGCCGTTCTTTTTCTTCACGACTACAGTGTTGGCGAGCCAGGTGGGATATTGGACCTCTTTGATAGCGCCGGCTTCCAAGAGTCGGTCGACTTCTTCGATTACAGCATCTGTGTGAGCCAGCGCCGAGCGTCGGGGACGCTGGACCACCGGCTTGACTCCTTTAGCAACATTGAGCTTATGGCAGATAAAAGAAGGATCAACGCCCGGTATTTCGTACGGCGTCCAGGCGAAGACATCCAAATTGCTCTTCAAAAATTCTATCATTTCATCCTTCTCGGCCGGATTCAAGGAGGAGCCAATCAGAAAGGAACGGCTGCCATCTTCGCTCAGAGGGACGCTGACAAGATCTTCAATCGCTTTTTCCTGGGCAGGAGCCCCAACGTCCTCGAGGACTGGAGCTTCGGGAACTTCCACCCAGTGCACTTGCTTCTGCTTACTGGAATTGTGGATGGAAGAAATATAACACTTCTTTGAGGCCACCTGGTCTCCATACAAGTCTTCCTGTTGGCCTGTTGCCCCAATGTACCTAACCACTTGGTGGTAGGTCGAAGCGACGGCACGGAGTCCGTGCAGCCACGCTCGGCCTAGAATGGCGTTGTATGGGCTAGGGACATTGACGACAACAAATTCGAGGTTCAAAGTGACGGAACTTGTTCGGACGGGAAGAATTATCTTACCGATGGGATAAACTGGTGCTCCAGAAAAACCAACAAGTGGAACGTCTGGCGGCGTGAGCCGTTCTTCAGGGATACCGAGCTTCTTAAAGAGGGAGTAGAACATAACCTCAGCCGAGCTTCCTTGGTCTACCAGAATGCGTTTGACGATATGAGAATCGATCTGTGTTGTGACCACTAAAGCGTCGGTGTGAGGTGTCTGCACCCTCGACAAATCCTGCTCCGTGAAGGTAATGGTCCACGGGGCCATTTCCGTCGGTTTGAGGCGCTTAGGAACGGATCCAACCGACATGACTTGCCTAGAAGCAGTCGCTCGGTTGAGATCGTCAAGAAGCTGTTGCTCCGTCGTCTTGTTGACCGGGCCATGGATGACATTGATGACCGGGAGTGGAGCCCCTTGTGGCTGCTGAGGGATGGCTGCCAGTCATTGAGGTGTTTTGGCTCGGTCGATCCATTGGTTGAGATGCCCCTGAGTGACCATCTGTTCGAGGAACGCTTTGTAGGTTGGACAGGCGGTTGTATAGTGTCCCAACTCATCGTGGTAGGAGCATTTCTTTCTTGGATCTTGCTTTAGGTCCCGAGTGTCGGTCCCAAGCATGCCTTCTGGCCAACGGAAGAATGGGAGCCTCTGAATAGTTCTCATGAGTACATAGATAGGCTCGGTAAATACCATAGTCTTGGCAATTTAATCATGCGGCTTGGGGACCGGTTTGCTGCTACTGCTCTTAACCGTGTTAACCTGCTTCTTTGGGGCCGGCTGGCTCTGTGCGGGCTTCTGAGATGGGACGGAAGCTGGGATAGAGACGGTCATAGCGCCGGCCGGGGTTGGTATTCCTTGCTTCTCCCGCTCAGCATAGAGCTCTTCCAGGAGGCAAAACTTTTCGATCATGGCCATCAAGGCATCCATATCATCCGGCGGCCGGATCGCCAACTCCAGGAGGAGGGCAGAGCCGGTCTCCAGGCCATTCTTGAACATATCTGCCGCCCAATTGGGATCCACCCCAGGGATCTCATTAAACAGCTGCCAATATCGATCAGAGTACTGACAGAGTGTTTCCGTCGGATACTTCTTCATCTGTTGGAGGGCCTCGGGCTCCTTGATTTGCTTATTGCTTGTCACGAACCTTGTCATGAATTGTCTCTCGAGCTCCTGAAAGTTTGTAATAGAGCCGGCCTCGAGACAGTTAAACCAAACGAGACCGAGGTCCCAGAGGCTGGAGGAGAATGCTTTGCACATCAAGGCGTCACTGGATGTATAGATACGAATTATATTTCAGAAGTGCACCAGATGGGTGTAAGCCTCGGTTACGGTAGGGTCAAACTTTGTGAATTTGGGTAGATGGAAACCTGGGGGGGTTGGTTCGTTATCGATTTCTGGAGTAAAAGGAGAGACGGTCAGTTGTCTCATCCTGTATTCTTTGGTCTGTCGCTGGCGACGGCCGTAGGGCCCGGCACAGGGTTGCAAAGGCGGTATGGATTCGGGCTTACTTGCCGGAGGGTTGTAGGGGTGGCCACTGCTGTGGTGCAGGCACTTGGAATTTCCTTGGCCGTCTGTGTGATGGGCGTGGTGGGCGTTGCGCTTGCCCGTTTGATCGTCGTTGTAAGCGACGGTCGGCTATACGGGAGCGCTTGGGAACTTTCCGCCTGGAACGTTGGGTTTGACGAGGGGGGGTGGGTTTTCGCCCTGATGCTGAGGGGAGGGTTTTGGGGGACGGCCCTGAGGTTCGGTGTGATTATAAGCTCGGTCCTCGGGACCGTGCCTAGCAGCTTGTACGTTCTGCACGCTAGGGGAGCCGTGAGAGTGTTCATAGCGACCCGTGGAGTACGAGCTGCAAACAGAAGGGGTATCCCCCCGACGGTTACTCCGACGGCTTCGGCTTCTTGAGCGACGCGAGGGTGACGGTGTTCGGTACCTATAAGCACCGTGGCCGTTACCCCTGCCGTCCTCAATGGAGGGGCCTATGCGGTCTTGGGGAGAGGGGTTGGGTGACCTCCGCGGTAGTGGTGTGGGAGACTCTGTGAAGGGCGTTGGCCACCACCAGAGTTGGAACTTGGAGGGGGGCCCTGATTCAGAGACTCCTTCATACGCTTCATTTCGAGTTTCAAGAGGGCTATGTCGGCGTCACGCTCATCCAGGCGCTTCTCCAGCACCTGGATGTAGGCCGTGGTACCGTCAGAAGTGCCTGTCGGACTCACGTATTCGTCGTGAGGGATGGAGACGGAGACCCGCCCAACGCCGTCGAGAAACACCGTCGCCTCATGTGGGTCGACAGTGGGGTCCTTTGACGTCGAGGGGTTTTCGCCGCCCATTTTGTTGGAAGGAATGGTGGTTTTATAGTGGAGGGTGAGGTTTTGAAGAAGAACTCAAGAAACCGATCTAGAACCACTGTGGGTTGATTGATTCACGTCGGGTTCACCAAATTGTGGGGAACTGGATCTGATTCCTTGAGCCTTTGAGAATCTGGGTTAGCTTGAATGAACCTAAGCTGCACAAGGGAAAGAAACTCAGCTACAAGGTGGCTCCGGTGGACCACCGGAACGGCCCTCCAGCGTGAGAGTAAGAACCCAGGAAAGGAGAAGAGAATAGATCTAGGGTTTTAGTGCAGCTTAAGCGATTACCTTCTTCCATGCGTATCGCTTCCTTTATATAGAGGTTCCTTTTCTTGGGCTCCAAGCATGCCTCATGTGCTCTCCACACGCCCCTGGCCGTAGGGCTGACATCTCTAATGACGTCCGGATAAGGCAGTGGGTGCGCACATGGGACAACTGTCTCCAGAGGGTGCGCGTTACACGCGTTCAGGTCGTTACGGCTGATGTCACTCTGACAAATCCGTTACCGGGAATATTCGAGGAGCACGTGGTGGTCTCTTGCCACGTGGGCACCTCCTGACCGTCCGTCCGTTTGCCGACCCTCTGGCTATAACCGTCGGTCTGGCTGAGGACGGATCTGGGTGGACATGAACTGGTGAAGGAGGACCCTAGAATAGGCTCGACGAAAACCCTCGGTTTGCGCAGGGGCCTTTGGGCCTGAGGAACCGTGTGTTACCGTCGGTCAGCTACCTCCGGCGGGTCGAGCCTAAAAATTAAACAATAAAAAAATGAGAAGTGAGTGAATAGTGGCATTCTATATTTATTGAGTTACTGTAGCAAATTTATAAATTCTGTAAATTTGTTGAGTCTTTGTTGAGTCTGATTTTGTGGGATTTTGTAGTGTTTGACTAGCTACTTTGTCCAAATTTGGGATTTGTTGAGCCATGTAAGGATGCTCATAAAAGGTTAAAACGACGAGGTAGTTCGGGGGAACTTGGATTTGCCGAATCCAAAAACGATTTTGAAGACAATGGGTGATTCCAAAATTGGGAAAATTACCGGACAGTGGAGTTGACCGGGGTTAATCACCAATACATGGTACCGAGTTTTGAAATCACCGGTACATGGTAGCTCCTATCTTAATGACCAATACATGGTAAAGATATCTGAGCAGGACCGTTTTGCCCTTATATTAAAACGACGTAGTTTTGATTCATTTCCCCCAAACCCCTTTTCTGGTCGGGGCTTGCTATTTGCAGCCACTTATTTCCTGAACGTAGCCTGTGTACCATATTATATATAGGTGTGTACCATAGTATATACAGGCTACGTTCAGGAAATAAGTGACTGCAAATAGCAAGCCCCTTTCTGGTCTTCTCTTCCTCCTCTCGAACGATATCTCTGTTTCCTTTGTTTAGGGTTTGCTCTTCCCTTGCTTATCCTCCATGCCCCCCGTCCTTGCGAGACTTGCCTCCTACCCCGACGTCGTACCATATCTCGAACTCCACCCGCTAATCGGTTCCCTCACCCTCATACCTCGCAGCAAATCGCATACGCCTACGACAATTTCCCCTAATTTGTTTCTGGTGATTGGAGTCGGAGAAGACTGCGCGCTCCATCATTATATCACTTTATATAGCTCATTCGTCATCAGGTAAAGTTTTGAAGATTGCTCATTCGTCATCAGGTAAAGTTTTCTTAGCCCGACCTTCATGTTTCTCTGCCTTCTCCTTCCGTAATCGGAGGAGAATGAAACCATTTTCAAACCTAACGCACTGGTTGAAGCAAAGACTCAGGGAGTCCAAATACAAGGGTACGATTTCAATCTTCCTTCGTTAGCACGAAATAATCAGTTTAGGGTTTACAAGGTTATCCATTTAAAGGGTTTAGGATTTACTTATCTGAGGTATCAGTTTTCAATCGAAAACATGCTCAATGGAATCTCTTGCATTCTTCTTCTTCGGCATCTCATGAAGCAATCAAAACCTGCTCGGAACTTCTCGCAACCATCACACGACTACCAAATCCGAAAATGGAAATCTTGCAAATTCCTATCCTTAAATGATCTGATTTTGCTGTTGCTGAATTTTGGATTTCTTAAAAGTATGCGTTCTACGTGTTCGACGAAATGAGAAAGATACACGCACACGCGTGTATGGATCACCTAACCCATCTTACGAAATAATTTTGTGCAATCTATAGAGCCTTAATTGCCATATAACAACATGTATTTGCAAAGTACCAATTGATTATCTTTACATCCTGTTATAATACATGCCCTTGGTTTTGTCCCTTTCTCTCTCGCTCTCTCTCAGCAGCTTCGAAACATCATTCAAAATATGGAATTTACCTTCGCAATGCCGCAACCGTTTTCCTAGCGAGTTTCATTAAGCATACAACTTTATAAAATCTTCATGATTTCATAACAATGGTTATTGTTTTACTCCCTGTTCACCCTTAAAAAAGTGTGTGCATGAAGTTCATTTGTTGGTCTTTGAGTGTGTCAATTCATTTCGCAGGTATAAGATTTCGGTAATTGCAAGAATGTTGGATCTCAAACCTATCTCTCCGCCTCAATAACTCTACGCGACTCACGGTTATGCCATCCACTTGGTATTTCTTTCTTTCTGTTGGAACTAGAAAGTAGAAATTGATTACTGGATATAGGCATTGCGTTGCTAAATACAGTTGAAGCTCATATCTCATTCCGCACAATTATCTCTTTGTGGGTAGTCGACTAGTTGGTAATGGTACCTTACCCACTCGTGTTTAGATGTGCATTGTCGCATGATGTGCAGATTATTAGTTTGATGTGTAGTACAATAAGCAAGACTATATGATGTGCAGAACAATAAGCAAGACTATTATTCACCCAAGACATAAAACTAATAAAAGTACTAGGGCATGTTTGGACACTTCCTTTTCCATTATGATTTTTTGCATTTTTTTCATTTTGGGATATGTATAATATGCACACACCACTCCATGAGATATCTACACCAACGAATTTCAGTTGTAAAAATCGTTACAATAAGGAATGTATCTTGTTTGCTTAAAATATGACCTTGAGTGTTGGATTATGAATTCAAATTACTGAAACTGAATATTAGTTGCTATCTTTTACCCCTAGAATGATTTTTGTGCTAAAAGGGAGTTTATGAAGATTGTCTTGTTTGATTAGCACATTGGTTATTCATTCGAAATGTACTCTAAATGCCTCATTTACTTGGATTATGGTTAATAAAATAGCTTAGAAAAGGCTCATGACTTATGAAGTTTTTTTTTCCCCTAGCAAAAGCCTTGATCGGGAATGTTAGACCTAATTTAGAACATAGTTGACTTGGAGACATGACATCGTTGATGCAGTTTAACTTGTTCTATGAATACGTTTGTGATTTCATGGTTATGGTCCACCATTCTAGTAAAGTGCTTCATGAATGCAGATTTGTATGGACTATCACCTGTTTATGTATGTAGCAAAGTTATCCCTACTCTCGCTATTAAATTCCGATATATAATTAAGAGATGTATTATGTCTTCTTTTTTTGTCCTGGTGCTGTTGCTGTTGTTCTGCTGAGGTTGGGGTTAGTATTTGTAAGGGTATGGTGCTATTTTGCCTTAGTCACACTAAGTATTTGTAGCCCACAAACAATTCTGATCTTGAACCTAGAAATCCCTCTGTCAGCCCAAGATCTACGAAATTTGAGCAAGCCCTAGCTCCAAGCTTCTTGAAATCAACTGACATCTTCTCTCCGAGCTCCACCCAACACGATACGAGCCCGGGGTTGCGTTCTAGAGGTGAAATGAAGATCGATCCTTGAGGTTCTTGGGGTTTTTGGTGGAGTTTTGAGTGAAAGAGCAAGAGAGAGAGAGAGAGAGGGTAGAGAGAGAGGGAGAACGGTAGAGAGAGAGATACAAGGAGATAATTCTATCTCCTACAACCACACACACACACTATTTATACTACCTCAAAAGCAAATCACACTTTTACTCCCTCTAATTCTCAATCATTCTCTTTAAACCCCAATTCAATTATCTACCACATAAACCCTATTTTCCCAATTAGGCATTAATAAGACATTTCGATAATTAAAAATATACGGGTCTCTACAAAAAGACTTCACTTTAAGTCTGTGTGGACCACATGTTTATTGTATAAAGAGCAAGTCATATTTTTTGGCAAGTGATAAGTGAAAAGTTAGGTGGTGGTTCTTTCAAAACCAGGACCAAGTCCATATTGCCAAAAGACTACACTTTATGTCTGTGTGGACCACATATTTATTATATAAAGAACACGTCATATTTGTTGTGAAGTGATAAGTGTGAAAAGTTAGGTGGTGGTTCCTTCAAGACCAAGACCAAGTCCGTGTTGCCAAAAGACTACACTCTATCCCTGTGTGGACCACATGTTTATTGTATAAAGAGCAAGTCATATTTTTTGGCAAGTGATAAGTGAAAAGTTAGGTGGTGGTTTTTTCAAAATCAGGATCAAGTCCATATTACTAAAAGACTACACTCTATGTCTGTGTGGACCACATGTTTATTGTATAAAGAGCACGTCATATTTTTTGTGAAGTGATAAGTATGAAAAGTTAGGTGGTGGTTCCTTCAAGACCAAGACCAAGTCCATATTGTCAAAAGACTACACTTTATGTCTGTGTGGACCACATGTTTATTGTATAAAGAGCAAGTCATATTTTTTGGCAAGTGATAAGTGAAAAGTTAGGTGGTGGTTTTTTCAAAAATCAGGATCAAGTCCATATTACTAAAAGACTACACTCTATGTCTGTGTGGACCACATGTTTATTGTATAAAGAGCACGTCATATTTTTTATGAAGTGATAAGTGTGAAAAATTAGGTGGTGGTTCCTTCAAGACCAAGACCAAGTCCATATTGTCAAAAGACTACACTCTATGTCTGTGTGGACCACATGTTTATTGTATAAAGAGCAAGTTATATTTTTTAGCAAGTGATAAGTGAAAATTTAGGTCGTGATTCTTTCAAGACCAGGACCAAGTCTATATTGCCAAAAGACTACACTCTATATCGGTGTGGACCACATGTTTATTGTATAAAGAACACGTCATATTTGTTGTGAAGTGATAATTGTGAAAAGTTAGGTGGTGCTTCCTTCAAGACCAAGCCCAAGTCCATATTGCCAAAATACTACACTCTATGTCTGTGTGGACCAAATGTTTATTGTATAAAGAGCAAGTCATTTTTTTTGGGAAGTGATAAGTGAAAAGTTAGGTGGTGGTTCTTTCAAAACCAAGACCAAGTCCATATTGCCAAAGGGCTACACTCTATGTCTCTGTGGACCACATGTTTATTGTATAAAAAGTACGTAATATTTTTTGGGAGGTGATAAGTGTGAAAAGTTGGGTGGTGGTTCCATTAAGACCAAGACCAAGTCCATGTTGTCAAAAGATTACACTCTATGTCTGTGTGGACCACATGTTTATTGTATAAAGAGCAAGTCATATTTTTTGGCAAGTGATAAGTGTGAAAAGTTATAATTAATAACTTGATCTTTTATATACATTTGTTGGGTAATCCATCATTAGTATGGGAGGTCTGGAGAAAAATCATGAAAATAGTGTCATGGATAGTTACATCGACTTCCCCTAAAGTTCGCCAACATCTTATTATATGAGTGGGAAACAAAAGTGCCAACATCTTGTTTATATAAGTGGGTAGCGAAAGTGGTATCATGGATAGTTACATCGACTTCCCCTCCAGTTTACCAATATCTTGTTTATATCATCTGTGTCCATATATTGTTGGAGTCGCTTTCATCAAGCGGAGATGACACTAGTGGATTCCAATTGTGACACAACACTGGACAACTCCCCAAAAGAGCTCGACATGAAAGTTTGGTTATAAATTCTAAACTAAAAAAAACAAAAGAATTT
This sequence comes from Rhododendron griersonianum, assembly GCA_018127125.1. Classification (NCBI taxonomy): domain Eukaryota; kingdom Viridiplantae; phylum Streptophyta; class Magnoliopsida; order Ericales; family Ericaceae; genus Rhododendron; species Rhododendron griersonianum. The sequence goes on along the minus strand of CM030794.1, from coordinate 20,002,638 downwards.
TGGTTTTGCATGCGAAACAAATGAGAAGAGTTCTAGGGTATTGAATCCAATTTTTCCCTACAGCAAATTTTTTTGCTAGGTCAAAGACTATCCGTCGAAATCATCACAAAATATTCATGGATAACCGATTGGCATATGATACATTTGTGTAATACATGTTGTCTTACTAGTACGAGCTGTATCTAAGTACGACTCATCTAATAGCACACCTTGTTTTGCCAAGTATAGCCTATCTCAACCAACTCTATGAATCAATAAAAACCATGTATGCAAGTGTTTGAAATCTAGAATACAAACACAAGAAATTGATAAAATAGGAAGCATATTCAAACCATTCATTCTAAAAATGAAATTATCCTTGAGTCATACATTCAAGATTTCAAAGGAATAGTCTTAGAACACATACAAAACTCAAATTACTTGAAAGGAAACCTTCATCTAACCCTAAAAATGGAGTCTAGCCGACCATGGATGGAAGAGACTTCAAGTTCTTTTTATTAGAAGTCATGCCCTCTTGAATCTCCTCCTTTTCCTCTTCTTTTCTCCTTTCTTCTTCTTTCCTTAGCCTTGAAGCAAGTCCAAGTGAGTTTGAAGGCCAAAGTCCTGCCCTAGGTAAGCCCCGAAGGGCTTATATAAAGCTTAGAACCGAAGTTGGCTCTTCAAAATCTGAAAAGTTATAGAAAATAGCTGTAGGTTGACTAAATCCGCCCAGTTGGATGCTGGAATGTGATCGTTGATAATCCTGGCCAATACGTGCCCATGTCCAAACTTGCTACTAATGTATCAGTAAGCGGAATCTTCTTAAGTATAAATATCAAAACTTCAATTTAAGAGGCTATTAACTCATCAGTCAAGACCACAAGCAAAGTGGTTTTACCTTCTCAATCTTTAACTGTCTGTAATGTAAAGATAGATAACAACTGAGCATGAAGCACTAAACATGTGGTGTAAATTTTTTTCTTTTTTCAGGCTGTGTAGCATGGTATTTATTTCTTAATTCATACGAAACACAAGTCCATCAGAATACTATTGACCATCAGAATATATTCATAGAAAATGCAAGTCCAAGTCGACCACCTACCATAAATAACCATCTTAATACAAATAGTCTGCCAAAAAAATGGCACATATTCAGTGCAATGCTCAATTGAATCCTACTTGACAGATCTCTGAAAGTTATTTGGAATGTTATGCGCATAGGATGGAAAAATAATATGATACTTCTCCACAGAATCTAGACCTACATAACACATGCTATCGGGAAAGATTTTAACAAACCTCTAGTTCCCTTATCGCTGCCCGGCTTTTGCCTTCTAAAGGTTCTCCCATGCAGTGATTTTAGCTTCCTCCCTCTTCAAGCATTCTGAATGAATGGATGAACTAAGAGTCATTTATATATTTCACCATGCACTTTAGAGAGTACTAGTCTAATGCCCGTGTTTCGCACGTTTCCGCGTGCTCATGGGATGAATTGGTATCAGGAATTGTTTTGGGTTTTCGTAGTGATGATAGTAGAAAAATATTGAGGTGCTATTGCCGCATAAATGAGTTTTAGTTTTTGAAATAGTAGGCATTTGTTTTTTTGGCACAACAAACCCATTAAAATGGTTCCACAGGGCATCAACGGAGTAGAGAAATGTATAAAAGCTATAGCATAAACACCATAACCCATGAGACGGGGTTCTGCAGCTGTAGAACGCAGTAGCTGAACAAAGAGGACAACGTTTAGGCCTTAAATCAGTGATTTTTTAATCCATTTAGAAAAAAGAGAATGGTCAAATTCACAAACCCAAAAGATGGGGGGAAATTGTCCTGTAAGCGAATTTACAAACTCAGTTGATTGTCACCCATGAGCCATTCAGGACTTTACTTCTTTTTTTTCTTTCCTTTTTTTTTTGGCAAAAATCAAGTCTACCCGTGGCTATCATTTGCTGCCAAGAATGGTAAAGTCATCTTTTTTGGTAAATTTGGCACTAACTTTGGCTTTGTCAAATTTCCCACATCATCAAGCCAACTGATCTGTCTCAAAAAAGAAAATGGTTTTCATCCTATGGCCACATCCATCGAAACCACTGCCCACCTCCATTGTTTGAAAGAAAAGTCAATGAAAACCCTTTTCACAGAAGTTTCAAAAATCACTTCGATTTCAAATGAGTTAGCTTCACAAAAAGAAGTATCCTGGATTTCAATCAAAAGTCGGTGATTAAAAATCACCATTTGCATGACACACAATTATGTGGTATCCTCCACAACACACAATAAGAATCATAATGACAAAATTGGACCATTCATCGCAAGACCTCTTCACTCCTTGAACAAAAATTTAATGAGAAGGTAAGCTGATAGAACCAAGAATACGTTTAGAATGTCAGAACTTATATTTCTCTTTTTTTTCCCTACATTACTTCGACTATGGAAAACCACCACGACAATGCTCAATTACATAAACTGGTCTAGACACTAGAGTTATTGAAAAAACAATCTCAAAATTCCAATCTACAAGTAAATAACTTCCTTTTACTCTACCACTTGAGTAGAATCAGAAACGAAAAACCTAACCCATAATGAATTTCCTTACCTCACATATGAATCCCTCACCCCAGGTAACATAGAAACTATATGTGATGGGAACTTAAAACGTATGAAGCAATTTTCGAGAGACATTTCCCAATAGGGACCTTCCAAACCTTCAAAACGGTGCCACTTTCTAACCTATATGATGCTATGAAGCTTCACTAGCTCCTTAACTCTTCAGCTCTATAATTGCTTCAAATAAACATTGTAGGGTCTTGAATTACAACCAGATAAAAGTTTTGTTCGCATAGCATAATTCTCTTTTTTAAACTATAGCATTTCTGAAACTTGTAGAAATTACTTTGAAGTCTTGTGGAATACCAAAACCTAACAAGAGAGTGCAGAAGGTTACCCAGGTGGAAGAGAAAGCCTAAGAGAGCCTCTATAATCCCCAGGATGGTCTGTCGCCATTACTTTCCCGAAAGTCATGTCACATTCTGTCCAAGAGTAGGAGAGAGACAGGCCTCCCAAACCATGATGGCCACATGTGCGGCTGCGAATGATCACCCTACAAACGAGAGCCACACTAATTAGGCCACCTTGCATTATGCATAATAGTTCGAAGCCATAAAGAGTAAAGACATGGTGGGCAAACCTCATTAAAGATATCGATAATACAAGAGTCTGGCTTAGCAGTCATAACTTGCATGCCGACTAAGCGGTCGATAACATCTTGAAGCAAGCTAGGGATAGATTCTGTTCTTCGATCTGTAATTTTCATCTCAAATAAAAACATTTATGATTAAGACAAAATATATAAGAATTTATTGACACATCCAAATGGGAAAAAGTTCTTCGGCCTCGTTTGTTTGTCCAGAATAAAGGGTCAGATTGAACAATAAATCCAAGGTCCACAAACCTTGCATTTGGTTTCAATTTTTGCAGTCAAGATTAAGTATCCATCAGATGTACATTCCCAAGACTTGGTATATGCAATACCATATTCTCTTATTAGTCCTACGGGATACCATATGTAATGTTATCTCCCTTCACTATTAGTCTGTTGAAAGTTAAGGGTGCCTTCAATAATTTTACAATTGAGAGAGAGATATAGAGATAGATCTGCAAAAAAAAAATTGTTAATGGGGACAACCAACTGAATTGGTAGTCCAGACTGCAGTTTCGTCTTCAGGAGGGGCATCTGCAATGGGGAGGCCCAACTGAATCATCTCTCTTCCATGCGCCTTCATGGGTCTCTTTGAAACCACAAATGTTTGTCCTGCTTCTTGACAAACAAGACACAAGACTTAATGAGCACATGAAGAAACAATAGAAACTTTAGCTAAACACCACTTTACAGAGGTCGATAAAGAAATTAAGCTGAATGATAATGTGGCCAAGGATTCAAGTTTCAAATAAGCATACAATTACAAATATCCCACTGTAGATTTGGAAAGAAGAATTACATCTACACTTTTTGTTGAGCAACTACCTTTGGATTAGGTGCTACTTGAAACTGTGTCGCATATGTGGAGTTTTGTGTATTCCAAGCACATTAATGGTAATCTGGTTCTTTGACAAAGGATTTGACACATAGGGTTGCGGGTGCCCGGCAATCTTTGTAACAATCTCATCCTGTGTCAAATTTAAACAAGTAAGCCTGACACTACAAGCATAATGGAGATATTCATACGCACATGACCTGACATTACAAGCATATGGAGATATTCATGAGCATGCGTAGACGAGATAATTACTCGAATCCACGAGTAGCCATTGAAATCCACGAGGAAAAGAGATAGAAACTCTTGAATTAATATTGATTGAAAAGTTGATTTGCCCTCCCTTAGGCTTACAATCTTATTTATACGAGCTAAAGGATAAAGATAGACCCAACCTTTATCTTTCCAACACATGACTCTTAGACTTCCAACAAAGACCTTTAGACTCTTAAGACTCAATACAAAGAACTTAACTAAATGACCCTTCAACAAACTTACTTAATACAGGCCTTGAAACTTTAAAAGACATCTTGGAACTTATCACTAATTCTTTGACTTCATTTTTGACTTGTGACTCTCCAATTGCTCCATGAATTCTTCAACTACTTGTTCTACATCAGTCACCTCTTCTTGGAAAGAAAGCATGTCCAGTAAAGGCCAGTCACAAATAGTTGATTCAATACTAGCCATGACCAACAACCAATTACCCGCTCATTCTTGGTGCGAGTTTGTAAAGACCCCTTAATTTAAATTCTCCAACTTTTAAATTATGATATGTGAATTAGTATTGACATGGATAATATGTATGTGGGACCTTTGTGTAGTGGCACATGAGATATGGGTATTGGTGTAAGATTTACAAGGTTGAGGGATGTGAGTGTTATTTGGCCTTTATATATCAAAATATCAGGAGCAGGAGATAAAAAAAAAAAGACTTCTCTCTTTTCTCTTTTTTTGGTTCCACCGCCTCTCACTCTCTCGGCTCTCTCGCCTCTCACTCTCTCTGTCGCACCCACACAAAAACCTGGCAAATACATCTCTAATCCATGAAAACCCAATCTAACCTCATCATATTCTAGCACCCCAGGCCCGTGGATTGCGTAGCTTATCTCGGAGGAGGTGCGTTTCAGTCGATTTCGAGATTGGAGAGTTAGGGTTTCGATTGATCTTTGGGTTTTGTTCAAAACCCACGAGGTAGGGATCTTCTACCCTCTCTACATGTTTAAGTGTTAGTTTGATGTACAAGAATCAAGTTTGATAATCTATTTTGAGTCTTGAATAAATCTAGTGTATGCTGAAAATTTCGTGGGTTCTGGTAATCTGTCTTTTTGAGGCCCTTCTGCTAAGATTCAATTTTTGGTGTCTTCATGACTGTTAAAGTACGTTTCAATACGAAGATTTCGGTACCAAAATCATGCAAAACCGATAATCACACAATTAGTTATGAATTTTTGAATACCGACTGTCATCGGTGTACGAATCTGTGCGTGGCTGCCTTCTTTTAACGTCCTGGGCATGTTGAACACCTTGGGTGGCTTTGGGTCTTTTACAGGAGCTATATATTTTAGTTACGAAGGGATTGGCATTGGAATCAAGTGATTCGGTTAAGTATACAATTTTTGATGAATTTCTAAAGTAGGGTTGGTTAACTAGTGCGAAATGGTTGCGAACATGTTTTCCTCTGGATGGTTGGGTTAATTTCCTCTCGTTCCTAAACCTGGGATTTTTATTGAGTGTAGGGCTTGTCGTTGTGCAACTTTTGGCGTTGATTTCACTATTTTTGGGTTTAAGATGAGACAGTTATGATTTTTCAATCAATTTTACTTATTCCCGCGTAGAATCTGACAGCACCGGTGGACTTTGGTAGAATGGCCATAGCTCCTAGCTCAGGACTCGAAATGACGCACCGTTTGTTTTGTTAGAAACTAGACACATAGAGCTTTCCAACGATACATCCCATGCATCATGGGTATGTCCGACCGATAACAGATTTGTATCCGAAGTTGACCCAAATTCTGCCTTGTACCAGTTTCACTGTTACGTTGAGCTATAATCGCAAGGCCGTAGAGAGGCTACCTGAACTCCGTATTTGATGCATGACCTATGGATCGAAGAAAAAGAAGTATACTTTACAATGGTTTAAGTGTCGTCCATGAATTCACGTTGTTTAATTGGATGTAGTCTAATGTAAATGATTAACATTGCCAATTTGACATGTGGGGATACGATGGATTAATCTAGATGATTAGGTGTTGGATTAAAGAGAAAGTGGTCGTTCGAGAAACTTAGGTGTATCCAAGTCTTTAAAAAATAGAAACGTGATAACAGAAAACGATATTGGCAATGGCAAGCCTGGAATCTAAGTAAAAGGTGAGTAAGTATGTGTGTGTGTGAGCGTCCCGATGTCCGGCGTGATTAAAATGTCACGTGTATTGATGTGTTGATTTAGAATATGAAGTTTAGACAGAACGAAGCACTCAGTGAGAAACTATGAACTTTTAACCTGAGTTGGTGTCTTGGATGGCTCGAAGTGTTGATGCTTGCTTTCTTCCCTTCTTCTTACAGACTTCCTAAATTATAGTGGCTTGATAAATTGGGATTGGTGTGGTAATTTATTTGGTATGGAAACTTGTTAATTTGATGCCGTAGATGTGAAAGTATCTATTGTGAAATAGGTTACACTGATTTTGTTATATCGACCTACTTGAGGTGAGTCATCTACGAAATTTTTGGTTGGTTTTAGTTGATTTGGGCCTAAGGCCAAGTGTTGAGATATTTTGGAATATGATAGTTTTGTGATTTTGAGTTGGGCCACCAGAAAACTCGGGTCAATTGTGACGCCGTCGGTGAAAGTCCGTAAACCAACTCGGGTCAATTGTGACGCCGTTGGTGAAAGTCCGTAAACCAACTCGGGTCAATTGTGATGCCGTCGGTGAAAGTCCGTAAACCTACTCGGGTCAATTGTGACGCCGTCGGTGAAAGTCCGTAAACCTGCACGGAATGGGCTGCTTTGTTCTTCGGGTTGGTAGCCCGTAAAGTGCATAAGTGCTGGAGACGTAGTTTAAACTTAATAATGGTAAACTTGAGATTTGATTGAACAGTATGCACGTGCGTATAGGTGGACAAGTCACACTTGTTGATGACGAAAGGAAAACGAAAAGACAGAATAAAAAAGGGACACGAGGGAGGACACGATAGAACTTAACTTAAGTGTGAAAAGATTAAATTAGGTGGACGTGTGAGTTCCTTGATGACACATTGAGGTAATGTCGTTATACACTTGTATTTCACTTCTTTATGTGTAGTGTGTCGATTTGGATGCAAGTATGATCAGTGAAGTGGGGTAAGAAAGATAAATTGGTTGGTTAAAGAATTCGGAGTTGTTTCTTAGTCACTGGAATGAAAACGTAGGAGTATGTTTTAAGTTTGGTAATGACAGCCTGAGTTTATTTAAGAAGATAGAAGTAGGTGCGTGTGCGTGTGTAGCTGGGAGTATCAATATTTGAGAAATGGAGTTAAATATTTCCCAGTATGAGTATGGTATTTTGTGTTCTACTTTTTGACAAAACAAATATGATTTTGGAAAAATGTTTTTCCTTGATATCGGTCTTCACTTCTGCATATAATTTAGGCAAGGATATCCCTACGAGCTAGTGTAGCTCACCCTATCCTTTCAGGTACTCGCCATGGCACTTAGCTTGGATTGCATGGAGTGCACATTGAGACGTCTTTTGAGAGCTTCATCGGAGTCATTAAGGAGGTGTTTATCTTCTAGTCAAATTCATGTAGTGTACCTTACTTGCAATTGAAGGTTGTACTTTTGATTAGAACAAATGCAAAGCTATGTATAAATTCATCTCCTAGATTATTATGAAACCCTTTTTAATTGTTAACGTTTGGGAGACCTTGTGTTCAAAAAAGAAGGGAGGAAGAAGAAGAAGAGACATTGATTCATAGTTTGGATTGGGACGACAATTAAGGGTTAATATAGTTGAGAGGACTTTTGTTTGTAGAAAGTGTATTATTATTTGTTGAAAATTTGGGGCGTGACAGAGTTACTCACACACTAGCAATCAGAACTCAGGACCACATCAGTTGTTTCCAAATCTCATCTCTATTGTTTTAATTCATCAGTTGTCTCTAAAACAAACAATAGAGAAGCAGAAGGCATGAGTGCACACACATCCACAAGCGCACGTGAAACCACAAAACCAATGGTTTCATTAACAGACCAATGGGCTGTTGTTAGCATTTTTTTTTTGAACAGTAAAGAAAATTAAGTATTTGCACATCAATATAGTCAGCTTCCATTAATCTGTAAAAAAAACGTTCCAAAACCAAAGACTAATACATACTAATCAAGTTAACGCCTAATGTTGTTGTTCTCATAACTTCTAACTTCTCATGCACCCCAAAAAATCACTACATTCTAACCAAGTCGACAGATAATACTAAAGATCAAATGAAATAAATATCACTTCCTTCGCCCTTCAACGTACGTGCACACAAACACACAAGTACAAAATCAACGATCACACTAACCTACCAATGGGGCAGCACTAAGAATTTTTCACAAACTAATCTGCATAAAGCTGTAACTCCAACTTCCATTACTATCTTAGATTTCTACAACACCTAGAATCACTTTTACAGAAATACAACACCAAGAATCACTTTTACAAAAATCCAACGCCAGAATAGCTTTTACTAAAATCCAACATCTAGAATCACTTTTACTAGAAGCAAACATTAAGAAGAAAAACCAAATGAATTAAGTAACTGCACCTCAAATTATTCAACTTCCAGTAAACTATAAAATGTCGTTCCAAAAGCAAAAACTGATAGAAACCAATCAAGTCAACGCCTTCTAGATTCTTGACACCGAAAGATCACACTTTTCTAACCAAGTAGACTGAGATACTAAAGATAAGTGAGAAAAGAAAAAAAAAATACTTTTTAGCGGATTCGCCAGAGGGCTTGTTGTTGACGGAGTCTAGGGCTTTCTCGTCCTCCTCTTCGTAGTCGAGAAGTTCTACCTCGTAAGCTTCATTGTCCCTGACTTCAATCAGGGTTTAGCATTTCACTGAAATGGCCAAACATTTGAGAGAGAGAGAGAGAGAGAGAACAGGGAGTCCGTTTGATCGAGAGAGAAGGGGGAGAAACGCTGAAAATTTGTGGCTAGGGCTTTGAAGTGTTAAAATATATATGAGGGTAAAATTGTAAACTAAATTTTCCTTACCATGTATAGGTGAATACTTTTTGGGATGCCATGATAGTGGTGATTTGTGAACTGCATACCATGTATTGGTGAATTAACTGGGTCAACACCACCTGCCGGTAATTTTCCCTTCCAAAATTCCTCTGACTAAAATTTTGGAGTACAATATAAATTTCTTTCCTTTCCTTTCCTTTCCTTCTTTTCCATTGGAACCAACCAAAGCGAAGCCTGAACTTTGCTCCCCTCTCGCGCGCCGTTCGCCGATCTCATCTTACTTACCAGCTCGCTCTCTCTCTCTCTCCTAGAAGATCTTTGATTCCACCGTCTGCTACCGCAAAGGAATATGACCGTCCTTTGTCTTCTCCTCAGTCCTCAATTCTGTTGAACAAAAGAGCCTCATCGTTCTCCTGCAGACGACTCGACTTCTGGACAGCTGTGCTTCTCCGACTCCGGAGAACCTTAGCATAGTAAGGTTAGAAATAAAAAATAATGTGAAAGAATTAAAGTAAAAAAAACCCAGTCTTTATTTCATTCTCTATGTTTCATTCTCTCATTATTGATGCCCAATTGTGTACTTTTAAGTTTCACCACATCTGTCTTAGTTCCCGAGAACTAATAGGGAATAGGAAAGAAAAAGAAACGATCTTTTGTTGTTGGAATAGGCATATCTCAAATGGGTTTTCGTTTCGTTGTGGAAACTTTCAAATTTAAGTAGATTCAGTTGGGTACTCAGTAAATTAGAAAGCTTTAGCATTGGCCTCATAGTGGAGGAATTCTTTGTGATGTAGAACAAGATCTTTGTTTTCACTTGTAGAAAACTGTATTGTAGAAGCATCTCGGTTTAGGAAACTTTAATTTTGTGCCACTTGTTTTGACATTTTTCTGTTAGATAATAGCATTGACCTACATATAGAAACAAAAACCACACAATTCAGATTCACGAGTGAGAAGATATGGCTCCCTTTGATCAATTTGCCCATTTCTGGCTACAATTTGTGTTGAAAAAGCACTATCCTTCGTTCAGTTTCTCGTTTTTGCAAACTTATATTTAGGTTAAGTGAAATCTTTAATTTTTATTGGTCTTTTATTGTTTCTTTCTTAGTTTCCTTTATTGTTATGTGATTAGCAAGAACCTATTGTTTCCTAGTCGAGTTGGGGTTTGAGCTTATGAATAGGGTGTAGGTGGGCATATCCATTCATTCATCAATAAAATTTTGGAGTTTTCTCTCTTGTGAATTTAAGATGTCTCGTGGATTTGAGTATTATTTTGTGTGTTAAAACGCTATCTAGCCTTCTTGTGATAATTCAGCTGTGTCACTTTGAGGAAAAAAGTTTTACATACTATGCATCAATCTCAGATGAGGCCACAGTTAGAAAACGGCTTGCTGGATATGCTTTGTGCAGAATTTTTAAATTTTTTTTTTATGGATAATGTGTCATGCTGCCCACTGTACAAACTTTGAGCAGTAGCACTAAGCTTCACAATTAGTTAAATGCTTCACTTGTGTTTCTGTGCATGCTTTGATGTCTACCTATCGTTGTCAAAATATCGGTGGTGAAAATGATTTGATGGATTTGGTGGTCATTTCTTCTTAAGAATAAAACCTATAATGGATGTTCCTTGTTGGAGAGGACGAGAACTGCAAAGTACTCCATAACTCTTCAGTATCTGGGTTCGGAAGGTATTACTGAAGACGGAGAATCTAATAGTGTTGGTGGAACTTTCTGATTTTGAGGGATATCTACTAGTATTTACTTAGTTGGACAATGGAAGGCTGGATTGGAGGGGAAGAGAAATATCCTTTCTGGCAATCTCAATCTATTTAAGGGCGTAATATAATCTTCTATGCGATCTTTTGAATAGACAAAAAAGATTGACCTTGAAGGTATGGGATGACTTTGGAAATTCTTAATCAATTTTTCTTACGATCATGTACAATTTCCTTTTGTTGCATCCATGATATTGAAGTGCGATATTTTCTTTAGGCAATTTGTAGCTGCAGTATTCCCAAAATAAATAAAGGTTTGAATGTGTATCATCATGTCGGAGGTGTATTTATCTTGGATTTGTATAGATTTATAATTGATCTGAATCGGATGATTCAGATTGCACTATCATGGATCCGGCCAGGGTCCTCTCCTTGTCTATATCTCCATTGGACTCTGTATTGTCCGTTTTTCAAAGTTTGTTGTTACCAAAATTTAACCTTTCCTTCTTTTTTCCCGTTTGCAGACCCATGCTGCCAAAGGAGTTGGTTCAGAACACAGTGCATGAAGCTAAAACATGTTGGGAAATCTGCATTAGTCGGTGCCATACTGCCATTCTGTTTGATAGGCTAACTTATTAGTGCTCTTTAATTTATCCCTCCGAGGAAGCCAAGGTATAGAGGAAATTATCCGAATCCATGTCTTTGAACTGTTGCTGCGGTAGTTGTTATGGCAACAATGAGAGACCATGTTGCTTTGATTGGTCTAAATTGCCGGATGATCTGATGGTGCAGATACTGTGTCACTTGCCCGAGAAACCATTGATTCAATTCAAGTGCGTTTCAAAAGCTTGGTACTTTTTGATTTCTAATGTTTTTGTTCCCAGAATCTTTGCATTCATGCCTCTCTCGGGCTTTCTCTTCCGGTGGATGGCCCCTGACTACAAGTACACGATGGACTATGCTCCATTAGACGACAATGGTGGGGAGGGATTTGTGGAGTCCTATTCAACGCTATTACCGTTTCCGCATACGGGCAAGGATGTTTTGGACTGTTGCAACGGCCTCTTGTTAGTTGTCAACCGGTCCTCTGTTCCTGTAGAGTACTATGTGTGCAACCCCGCCACGAAACAATGTGTACCTATTCCCGTGAGCCCCATGCATTTGAAGTTCATGTATGCAAAATTAGCATTTAACCCCCTCAAGTCCACTAATTATAAAATTGTTCACCTAGCTCGCTCCGCTGCCATTGCCTCCGTGACTCATCCACCTGAGCTGGATGTTTTCTCCTCAGATACCGGCAAGTGGGTCAAGCATCTGGTTCTGCTTGAACCTGAGCTTTACGGTTTTAAGTGGATTGCCCACTCTGTTTATTTGGATGGGGTTTTGTACTTGTTATCTTGTGCTATGTACCTCTTGTGTTTCAACCTAAAGGCCGATAATTTGAATGCCCAAGCTATTAAGCTCCCAGAGATTGTTCGACCTGGTAAGTTCCCGGTGGACAGGACGACAATCCTTCGTGGATTCCTTGGGGCGTCCAAAGAGTTTCTCTATTATGCTAATCATATTGAATCCGCAGTGCTTGTCTGGTCACTTGAACAAGGTTGCTGCAAAGGTGGCCAATGGATTTTGAAGCATAATATCTGCGTTGATGACTTGGCTCCGCATTCACAGGGCAGAATATTCAGCAGCTGTTACCCCTTGTTGCGATTGATGCCTTATGCTTTACATCCAACTTCTGATGTTATCTTTCTTGGGATTCCCAGCATGTTATTTAGCTATCATCTAAAAACCAATCAGTTCAAAGTAATTCACAAATTAGAGTACGGCAGAGCAATTATCGATGGTCAATATTGTGTGTTTCCGTACTCACGCTGCCTGTTGGCTCTCCATAATTTTACCCAGAGAAACATTTTGGATCGATCCCCTCTGTAAGTACTCTTACTACATGTGCATCATCTTACATATCTCGTCCTTTGGTGCATACATGTACATACTGCGCCGCCTAGACATGCTTGTATTTATTTAATCTTTGATAACTGATAAGTATTCTTGTTTTTTACTTTTGCTTATTATTCGTTGACGCATTTTTTGATGCGTTTTTCTCTGCATAGCTTAGAACCTCGTTTGCAGTATGTACAAGATGTAGTATTACTTATTGTGATGTCCCGTTTGCTTAACCTATATCATTTACTTAAACTCACAACAAAAGAATTTGGTTGCTTAGGTATATATTTGTCGATTGATAGTCTACTCTGATGAGTATTTACCTTTGCTTCTGCATGCTAGTCTCTTGTACAATAATGACCTAGTCATGGCAACGCTCCTCAAAGTTTGTTACGTTAGCTTTAAATAGAATAGTAGTGCTGGAGTAAAGAACGTATTTTGAGTTCTTGGTTGGTTTCTTCTGTTTGAGTATAATGGATTTGATTTGACTGTACTTAATCAATTGGAATTGCTCAAAATTAGGCTTGATAGTTTGCGTACGAACTTCAAGTTGAATTTTGAAGCTTTATCACAATGAACTTTTAATGACTACATAGAATGAGTGAGTTTGAATCATTCGTGTTTGGGTATTGTAGTCATACAAGGATCCAAAACCTAAACCGTTTTTATTGTTGGTGGAATTGGATACTAATATTCCTTCAATTGAAATCTGCATGCATATATCCTAATGGAGCATAAATGTTATTGTTATTTGCTATCTGAAGTGTGGAGTTGGTATTCCTACGTAGTAAGTAGGATTCTGTACAGATTAAGGTTTGTCCTGACCAATGTGACCATTAAACTTTGTTCCTGCATGTTCAGATTCTTAGAAGTAGATCTGATTTCTGTAATTTCTACCGAAGTAGTTTGAAACCATGCTCAATCTTAAATTCTGCATATCCTATGAATTGTGATGTGTGTGGGAATTGTCCCACATTGATTAAATATAACCTCCAAACCTAGTATCTATGTAGCACCGACACTCCAAAAGGGCGCCGTGTCCACGTATTGGACACGGGGACACGCCCAAATACGTATTGGACACGCCACGTGGCGTGTCCAATAATTTTTATTATTTTTTGATAGGGGACACGGCGAGGACACGGCTGAGACACGGCTGGGGACACGCCGGGGACACGGCTAGGGGTCAAAATGTAATATTTTTAAAAAATTTAGGGGTTAATATGAAATTATTCAAAACATTTGGGTTAAATTGTAATTTTTCTTTTGAAAAAAATTTATACAATTTGTGAAATTATTCATATATAATGGTTCATAATTTTTTATATATATATGTACATATGTTTATTTTTTAATTATTTATACACGTGGCGTGTCCCCTGCCGTGTCCGTATCCCCATTTTTTGGAATTGCCGTGTCCCGTGTCCGTGTCCGTATCCGTATGCGTGTCCGTGCTACATAGCCTAGTATAAGAGCCTGGGCGGCCTCTCCACTCATAGCCAATTGGTTTTGAGATGGATGCTTTAACAATGTGATTAGAATGACTACATTACTTCTGCACTACTACATTCTATTGTCAATTAACTATTCGATGTTTCTGTTTTTCACTTTGGCAGAGGTTCAGAACTCGTGATGAGTTCACGATACAGTACGAATTATAAGGAGCTGAAAGAACTTGGTATTATTACCTGTCCTTCATATTTTTGTTAAGAAAGTTTTGTATTGAAACCTCAAACACATCTTAAATTGGGCCCTTCTTTACGAAATTTCAAAGTTCAATAAATGCTGTACTTGAATTTGGTGTTAAGAACTAACTGTCGAAAATTACAAAAATGAAAAACCGACTACTATTAATAATCTCATGGTTGCAGGTAAAGGTAGTTTTGGCACGGTGTTCCTATGCAAAAATCTATTGGACAACAAGAACTATGCAGTGAGGAAGATTCCCATCAAGGATGGGCTGGATGGCCATCGAGAGAAAGTCTTAAGGTAAATTTGCTAGCTTAAGGTTTTTTACGTAAAAGTTTGTTAACTTAAGATTCCTTGGTCGTAGAACTGTAAATCAAGCATATGAAATTGTCAAAAGGGCAAAAGGGGTGTAAGTTCAATTGACACTGAAATCGAAGGCTCAAACTGATAAACAGGAAGTACAATGCAACTGTACTCCCGCAACACCACAACTTCAAACAATTGAAAATATCTAGTTTTCAGACAAAGTTTGGGTATTCCTCATATGCACATCGAAAGCTTACATCACTATGTTTATCCAATTGTTTAGTCTTGCAAATGTGAGGAAATTTGGCAGAATCCTTAATGGGTCAAGCTTTCTACATACTGCTCAAACGGCTGAGCATATGTTAGATCCTCTTGCAACATATGCATCACGATCTGGGAAAATTCTTCCACTTTTAGCGTACCCTTCATTGTGCATGTACCAGCCTTGATATAGATTAACTTTCAAAAAATTGTTGACATACAGCCAGACACATCACATAGCCTTCATATTTCAAATCAAGCTGAAGCAATACAAGCCGAGCAAAATAATGTTTTTGAAGCAATACGTGAATGCTTTGATTCATTCTTAAATATATTCAAAGTTATTTGAAGAATGTCAAACTTCGGTAAAGCTTTTTTTTTGGTTCTAAATAGAACCTTAAGATTTTTTTGCCCATTGAACGAGAACAGAGAAGAATGGGGGAAAAAAGAGAGAAGGATATGCATCCAAAATCTTAAGAAAATTAAGCACATTATAACATTCAAAGTTAAAAACTCTGTAATGGCAATGAAGGCTGATTAGAAATAGGTGCGTCCAAGACCTTTTTTCTCTTTCTTATTCATTCATCATTTTGAACCTGAGAACTTTGATACAACAGTTTGTCATTTCAAAGGTTATAGTTGTGGTTACTTTGCCAACAGCCACTTACAGAATACAGATTATCTTACAGATTATATGGGTATGTCGTAAGGGGAAAAATCCTCTTATGGTTGGATCTTGCTCTTAGAGATCAACATGCACATGCCTTTGAAAGGAACCCTAAAAACCTGCAACACAAACATGGTGAGCACACCCCTGCCTCTCGTCGGCAAAGGCCCTTCGATGCCTAAGTTAGTCCATGTACTAATAGAAAACCCTAATTCACGTAAGTGAACACCATTACTGTATAAACAATGCACCTCTTCCTTAGGTGTTACCTTATGTATATAGGTTTAGCTATGCTTGCCCGCCAAGTATCCTTTTTGGCTAGGAAACCCTAGTCTTTCATGAATCCCTCCCTCTAGGGAATTCATTCCACGTAGGGACTCTATTATTGCCCTTAATGGAAATGTCAATCTTTTCCCTTATTCGTGGGAATCGGGATTCGCTCCTATCACGTAGGATTCTCCTTCCAGAACGTTCCAGAATAACCCGGAATAACTCGGAATACCTTAGCTGACCTAATTCGTAGGTCGGCCTCACTAAGGCCATTATTTACTCGGCTTCTGCTCTTGCTCGTATATCAATTCATGCCGAGCAACATGTCATATTGCTACTGTCCTTATGCTTCTTTTGGCCTTACGCACCCATACGTGGGGCTGCTGACCTAGCCACATGTCTCGTACATGGTCAGCTTTGATTCTCTGCAACGCACCCTACGTGGTGCTCTGTGTATTGCACACGATGAGGTGTTATGTCCCTAGCTCGGGAAATACCCCACTACAAGAATAAACGTTTGAGTTGGCATCTCTATTTGAGATGCTTGTTATTTCTTATGCTAAATAGGAGTGTTTTGGGGAAAAAAAGTCAATTAGAATAGTCTTTGTCCCTCATCGGATAAGTTGAGTCATGTAACACTCGCTCAATAACATAAATAAAGTGGTCTTGTGTTAGGGTTGGTTAACACCCTATATACACTTTCTCACATCTCTGGTATCATAGTATCAGAGCGATCTAATCCACCCTAGATGCATGTAAACTTAACCATCACCAACAGCCATGGCCGCCGTTAACCTTCAGCTGCCACCTCCGCTAGCCCTGAAAACCGTGTCTGACGATCTGATCACCTGATGACTCCTATGCATTTGACATCTCTAACGGGTCTGACCCATAACCCGGTTTTCGAAACCCCACTTCTCCTACTCGCAAAACCGCTAAAATCGACCATCAACAACTCGATTCATGTTCGAAAATCACTGAATCTATTCCTTTATGTTGGTTTTTTTGTTCAAAATACTCGGTTGCTGTTCAAAAACCTCAGATTTTGTTTGATTGAAGTTTAGTTCTTGTTCGAAACCATCAGAGGTGCCACTGGTCCGTGATCTTTCATCAAATATTGTTCTATTTCTATTCCAATTTGATCTAAGTTGATTTTTTGGTTTGAGTTTTTTGTCCTATTCAGTTTATCTAGGTTGGACACTACCCTAGTTTTGTGGTTCCTTTTTTTTGAAGTATGAGGTAAGGGTCTCTTGTTACTGGTCCAACATGTTTCTGTTGATATCGTCGAGTACTATGATCATTGTGACCTATTTGGCTCTCCTTGTTCGATGTTAGTCTTCATTTTTGGTTGTTGAGGTTGGGTTTGTTGTTCGTTCAATGCTTGTAGGTTGGTTTTTTGTTAGTTGTTACTGGTTATTAAATTTGTTTGAAGTGGGTTCAGATGTGTATTGAAGGAGGTTATTTCAGTTTGTGGTACTCACTCCGTCCGCCTTTGTTGGTCCATTTGAAAACCATGCTATTTTCGATTGCTTATATATTTCAATTTACAATGGTTTTCATTATTTTGCGAACTCTGTATAATAGATTTAATTGAGCTCTATCAAACAAGATTCATATTGCATATGTTTTGAGATTCATATAGGAAGATATAAGCAATTGAAAATGGCACAGATTCCCAAAAGGGACTATCAAATGTGGACGGAGGGAGCATTTGGCTAAGACCCGTTGTAGCTGATTTTCAGGTTACTTGTTTCTCTGGTTGTTGGTGGTTTACTTGTTGCCTCTAATTAAATGGTGATATGTTTGCAATGAAGTCCGATTTTCGTTCTGCTTCCGCTGTTTTTAGTGGTTTTGGTTCTTCTTTTCATTGTGGCCGTAGTCGCGGCTGTGATTCCGGGTACAGTGGTTGTGTTTTTGGTGGTCGTGATTCTGGTTAAGGTGGTTGTGGATTCCGTCGTGGAGGACATTTGTTAGGGGGAGGAGGCCATAATCTAGGCCGTGGTTCTCGATTATATACTAGTTATGGGGGAACCAATCATGCAGTGGAGTGTTATGATCTTCATGGTTTTCCACAGGCTTATCGAGTTATTCCTTCCAAGGATGTTACAGTTTGACAGGTTACTCGCTCCGCTGATATGGTGACTATTTCCACGCATGGGTACCAACGCCTTTTGTCATTTTAGATAAATTCTTCCATTGCTACGCTATCTTAGACAGGTTATTCCAGTGCTTCCATTGCATCTTCCCTTTCTTTTGGTCCCTAGGTTATCGATTCTGGTGCAACTGATCATATGACCGGTACTTCTACTATTCTCTCCCATCATCCTCCTATTGGTAAACCATCTTGGGTTAACTTAGCCGATGGTTCTACCACTAATGTTACTGGTTTGGGTTATGTCTGCGTTACTTCTTCTCTGACTTTGGATCCCATATTGCATGTTCCTCGTTTTTCATTAAATCTTATGTCTGTTAGTAAACTTTCTAAGTCTTTGAATTGCTCAATCACATTCTTCCCTGATAGTTGTGAGTTTCAGGATCTCAAGACGGGGAGGAAAATTGGGGGGGTGCAAAACGTGGTGGCCTATATTACTTAACTAATGGTATTCACGCTAGCTCTGTTGCTCGTCAATCATCACTGTCTCCATATCAACTCTATTATTATCTTGGTCATCCATCTCTTCATAATCTGAAACGTCTAGTGCCTTCATGTAGTCAACTTAAAAAATTGCCCTATGAACTCTGTGAGTTTAGTAAACATCGTCGGGTACAGAGTTTAGTAAACATCGTCGTGTCACCTATTACCCTAGAGTTGAGCGTCATGTGTTGCGTCCTTTTTAGTTAGTTCATTAAGTGGTCTGGGGACCTACGCATCTACCAAAAGCTGTGTTATTTTTGTTGATGATTTCTCCCGTGTTACATATCTTTATCTTATGAAAGAGAGATTTGAGTTGAAGTCCATTTTTAAATCTTTTTCTATGGAAATCAAAACTCAATTTAATACATGCATTAGTCTTTCGTTCCGATAATGCCGGTTAGTATTTTCATAATACTCTCTCTAAATTTTTGGATGATCATGGTATTGTTCATCAGTCATCATGCGCTCGGACTTCACAACAAAATGGAGTTGCTTAACGCAAGATCCAACTATTATCTAAAGTTATGCTTGCCATGTTATTTCAAATGCAAGTGCCTAGGTTTTACTGGAGGGACCATAGTTTTGAAAACTGGCCGTGACGTACTGTATCGGCCAGTTCGTCTCGGTTTTTGGAGGTCCGGTTCGTATACGAGCCGATGTAACGGTGAGACTAGAAATCGCACCTCGAACCGGCCAGTTCCCGTTACGTATCGGTTTAGATCGGTATTTGACACCGGTTTGACCGGTTTAGGCTGATTCGGTTAGAAAAACAGAGCATCACAGCTTTGTTCCTTAATTTCCACTTTTACAGCTTTGTTCCTTAATTTTCCGGTCTGATCTGTGGAGGAAGAAGGACAATAGCTTGAAACTTTGGAATCCCTTACCTTGTGCCATATACTGGCTGAATTGATCCTTGATTTAGGGGTGAAAAAATAGAGCTGACCGAGTCCAACGCCGTAGAATCGTGGTCTTCATGTCAACCGTTGATGGAGTTTTTGATCAGAGGTCTATAGTTTTTTTTCCCCACTGCGGCGATGGAGTTTGATATATATATATATATATATATATATAATAGAAAAAATTTCAGGCGAGGACGTCCGCAACTGTGCGGACGTCGTGTTTTGTTGCCTTCCCGATCGAATCTCACGATCCGAGCCGCTCAATGTTTGCAGAACGTATTTTTAAGGGCACTCGCGAGGAATCGGCAAAAAAAAATACCGGGAAGACCTCGATCCGAGCCGTTTTTTGATAAAAACTGTTACTGTTTAATTTTTATCAAAAATTGCCCAAATCGAGGCCTTCCCGGTGTTTTTGTTCGCCGATTCCTCGCTGGTACCCTTGAAAACACGTTCTGAACGCATCTGTGTGCTCGGATCGTCGTGATTCGATCGGGAATGTGGAAAATGGCCACGTCCGCACGCATGCGGACGTCCTCACAGGAGAGAGAGAGAGAGAGAGAGAGAGAGAGAGAGAGAGAGAGAGAGAGAGAGAGAGAGAGAGAGAAAAGTAGTAGGAGTAAAGGAGTGAAGGAGTGAAGTGGAGTTTACGAGAAAAAAAAAGAGTAAAGTGGATCCATTGGAAGGCAGCTGTCATTTTCTACGCAAGTAGTGGGAAATTATTCGGTGCAAGTGACTATTATGTACTGTTTAAGCTTGAAATACTTTTCAAATCACGAAAGTATGTTATTATGATGTCCCAAGATTGTTTAAAATGTGAAAAAATAAGCCAATGAGAGATTAAAAGCATATCATAAAATTTTATATGTAATGCTAATGATTTTAAAAAATTCATGACCAATACACCCAATTTCCATTATGTCTCATTCGATATGACCGATACCGTTATTTGAAACTATGGTAGGGATGCAGTGCTTAGCACCCGTTACTTGATCAACCACATGCTTTCTAAAAATACCCCATACGGTCTTGTTCCCCCGTTGTCCTCTCCACTCACTACCACCTCGGGTGTTTGGGTGCACGTGTTATGTTAATGATTTTGATCCTGACCGGAGCAAACTTTTATAGATGGTACTCACTATCTTTACACCGTCATTTTGTGTGTGTTGATGTCACGTTTAATGAGTCATTGCCTTATTACTCGAGTCACTCTACTCCCGTTGTTTTTCCTGAGGCTGAGTCTGTGTTGCCTGTAGTCATACCATCTGATTCTTCCTTCCTGTGAAACCTTTGGAGGTATATGCTAGTCGTCCTAAAGATCCAACAGTGCCACCTCAGCTAGAAGCCCCACCTCAACCCACCGCCTCGTCTTCCCCCCGTTGCATGATCTGGACAACCGTCCTAATGCTCACCGTAAAGATACTCGTACTTGCACAACTCATCCCATTTCATACTATGGCTCCTATGATGACTTATTTCCTTCTTTTCGTGCATTCACTTCGTCAGATTCCTCTATACATGTCCCTAAGAGGCCTTTTGTTTGTTTGAGTGGCGAACAGCAATGGAAGCTCAGATGTCTGCTGTCCATGACAACGGCACTTGGGAGTTGGTTCTTCTTCCGCTCGAAAAGTCTTCTGTTGTTTGTCGATGGGTGTTTACTGTTAAGTATAATTCGGATGGCACTGTTGAACAGTATAAGGTACACCTTGTGGACAAAGGCTATACACAGACATATGGGGTCGATTATGCGGAGATCTTTTCTCCTCTCGCCAAAATTGCCTCTGTTCGGGTTCTTATTTCTACGGCCACCCACCTTGGTTGCCCAGTTGAATGTCAATAATGCTTTCCTGCATGGTGATCTACTCGAGGAGGTCTAGACGGAGCAACCTCTTGGGTTTGTTGCTCAGGGGGAGCATTCTTATCTGTGTCGGCTTCACAAAGCTATCTATGGTCTTAAGCATTCACCTCGAGCTTGGTATGGTAGGTTTAGTGAGGCTATGGTACAATTTAGTATGCGTCACTCTCATTCTGATCATTCTGTCTTTTCTATTTAATCAGAATGGGGAAAATAGTGTTGATTGTGTATGTAGATATTATTACTGGTGATGATCAGGAAGGTATTGATAGGTATTGATGAGCTGAAACAATTCTTACAACGTCAGTTTCACACCAAAGATCTGGGTAAGCTACGATATCTCTTGGGTTTTGAGGTAGCAAGATCTAAGGAAGGGATTAGATAGTCCCAAAGAAAGTATGCATCGGATATTCTAGTGGAGACTGGCTTGTTAGGAGCGAAGCCTATAGATTCCTATGGATCCGAATGTC
This sequence comes from Rhododendron griersonianum, assembly GCA_018127125.1. Lineage (NCBI taxonomy): Eukaryota > Viridiplantae > Streptophyta > Magnoliopsida > Ericales > Ericaceae > Rhododendron > Rhododendron griersonianum. Next base: position 19,980,702 of record CM030794.1, on the reverse strand, counting down.
AGACTTTTTGTTGTTCAGGGGAGATATTTCATCATCCAAACCGGTATCGTTGCTTAGTGGGCAAGTTAAATTATCTTACCAATACACGTCCCGATATCTCGTTTGCTGTTAGTGTGGTAAGTCAGTTTATGACAACTCCCCGTCTTCCACATTGGGAATTTTGTCTTTGTATTGTGAAGTATCTCAAGGCTCATCCTAGACGAGGTCTGTTTTATCGTTCAAATGGTCATTTTCGTGTTGAGGTCACGCCGATTGGGCAGGTTCACGGTCCGATAGACGGTTGGCAATGGGGTACTGTACTTTTGTCGGTGGCAATTTAGTTACTTGGATAAGAAACAAACAGTTGTTGCAAGATCTAGCGCAGAAGCAGATTGAGTATCATGCCATGGTTCATACTACATTGAGGTTGTATGGTTGCAAACTTTTTTTGAGGAGTTGGAGTTTGGCATGCAGTTACCTATACCTATGTATTGTGATAATCAGGCAGCAATACGTATAGCATTCGAATCCGGTGTTTCATGAGAGAACCAAACATATTGAAGTAGATTGTCACATTGTTCGAGAGAAGATAGATGGTGGTGTGTTGGCTACTCCATTCCTGTCTATAGGAGCTCAGATAGCAGATATCTTTACCAAATCATTGTTTAAACCATGTTTAGAGTTTTTATGTACCAAGCTGAGATTTTTTGATATTTATTCTCCAACTTGAGGGGAGTGTTAGAATAGTCTTTGTCCCACATCGGATAAGTCGAGTCATGTGACACTTGCTCAAGAATATAAATAAGTGGTCTTGTGTTAGGGTTGGTTAACACCCACTTTCTCTCATCTCTGGTATCAATGTCTTCTGCTCTTTTGAAGTAGTAGTAGATAAGTATTATTATTTTTCTTCATCTAATATGTGTGCTCTAAATGTACAGGGAGGTGCTTGCTCTGTCGACCATGGATCATCGTCACGTTGTCCGCTATGTCCAGGTTAACTGATTTTAACATAGTTTATACATTTATAAAGTTTGAGATGTGTGTGTTGGGATTTACAATGTCTCAAGCTCATTAGCCCTAGTCATAAATGTTTTCAAATCATCCGTCATTGACATTGTTAGCCGCATTCTTTTCAAATAGAATTAGGTACAAGAAGAAACAAATCTGTATTTGAACCTGCTTTTCCGTTGTAGCACATTTATACAGTAAAGACATATCTTTCAAGCCCTAAATTTTTGCCACATGAAGAATGAAAAAACAATAAGCGAACACAATAGAACTGAGAGCTATGTATAATGCAAAACAAGATCAGTGTACACAGCCAAACCGTTTTTCCCGCCAGGTTAGATGTAGGGTCCTCTTTGTTATTTTTTTTTCAATTAGGATGCTGTTATACTTTTTCATGATTAAAAGTAAAAAGTTGAAGCATTCATGATTATGAGAAAAAAAATTCATTTGAGGGTAGATTTGGTATTAGAATCATTGATTTATTTCCAATAACTGTAAATGGCTTGGAAATTTTACTCATTCAATGTGGACGGAAATTTATTACATTAAACTAAACTACACCTTATCTTAGCATTTGCCTTTTAGCATACTGGGCAATAAGATTTCGCCTATGATATTACTTTTGTTAGGCTGTTCTATATGTGTGCAGGCATGGATAGAGGATGGTTACACCGTTAAACAATACAGCAGTGAAGAAGAATCAACCTCAGAGGACTCAGTGAAGGCGAACACAACACTATACATTCAAATGAAGTTCTGCCCTCGGTATTTACCAGAAACAATTCTTCTATTTTTCTCATTTCTTTTAAACCGGCTGAGAGTGAAAAGAAGCGGGTCGGGTCAGGTTGTCTTCTAGAGTACAATTTTGTGCTAGAGCACGACGCTGTGGTGCTATAGCCTTACCTAAACCACATATAAATATGCAGGTTTTGGTTACCAACCTCTACTTAATTGGAGCATGTGTTCCTCTATGTAACTTGATGAGGAGTTTTGGGCATCAACATAACTAATTATAGATTGGAAGTTTTATGATGTGTGCTTTCTGACATAAATGATTGTAAGTAATTTTGATATTTGTAGGACGTTAGATGGGCTGTTGGAGTCATGCAGAGATTCCAATACAGTCCTTGATAAGAGGAGAGTTTGGCGGTACTTTCGTCAAATTGTTGAGGGTGTGCACCATATACATAAGCAGAGTTTTGTACACCAAAACTTATCTAGGTTCAACATATTCGTGGATGAGAACGAGAATATCCTGATTGGTGACTTCGGATTAGGTAATAAAAGGTTAACTATATGATCTAAAGACTGACTGACTTCGTTAATGTGTTATGAATAGATTATCTTTTTCTCTTTTTATATGTTGCAGCCACTTTTCCGCAAGATAGGAGTTGTGGTGTAGCTATTATCGGAGATGCCGACAATATACTTTATATGGCTCCGGAGTTAAAGGAGAAGGATGCTCAAGTTGTCGTGAGCGACAAGGCTGACATTTTCAGCATAGGTCTTCTATTGTGCGATCTTCTTTACCAGTTTGCGACCGATGGAGAGAGGATCAGTGTGTTTGGAGAACTGAGAATGGGTAAGTTCCCAGAATCAGCAGAGCCGATATTGAAAGATCTTCTTGCTTCAACACCATTGGCCCGCCCGTCAACTTCCGAAATTTTGCGGAGACCGCTACCTTGGGGAGGTAACTCGTAACTTTTCGTTTTAGTCTAATGACAAAATCCATTGTCGAGAGATACTCATTAAAAATTTTCTGTATGCATCAGAGGTTGGTTTAGACTACGACTATGTGCGCCAGCTTGGGGACGATATGAGAACCTTGCATTTAGACTACAACTATGTGCGCCACCTTGAGGACAATGTGAGAACTTTGCAGCCACAGGTGTGTTGGGAATAAGTACAATGATTTGATGCAATAGAGTTACAGAACATAGAGTTTCATTGCTTTCAGCTCTCAATTCATGGTATCTTGATCAGGTTGCTGAAGCTACTGTTGTGATAGAGAGATTGGAAAATCTGCTTTTTCCACGACCACTTGTAAGATATATCATTGAAATTAGCTACAAATAACTCGACCAAAGGTACTCTACAACCACAACATCTAACGAAATGTTTGTCTATTGTAGGAATAATTTTGATATCGTGGAGGTAAGTCATGTCGTCTCTCCTTTGCGAAAGATCTTTATGGGTCTTCAAAATACTTCACCTGGCAATGGATTTGAAGGGAATGGCCGTTGAAGAAAACATGACATCTGTGTCCTCTCTCTACACAGTTATGTGTCTGGTTTGAACTTTGAAGAGGTTTGACTAGATTTCGTTTGTCGGTCCTGAAGTCGTCGATGGGAGTTACCGGAGATTCACCTGCACGTACTTCTTTGCTAGTTTTACCAAACAATGAGGCACTGTCATGCTCCAAGCTGTTATTCTACCCTAGCACTGATTTTGTTCGTTGCAACAATATACCTCCAACCTCTGCACCTTATTCCATTGCAATTCTAAAATCAATTAAACGAATTGTTATTGTGGTTTGAGGAACCAAAATGCCTAGGCTATTGGGAAGCTCAATTATTTGACGGCTAGCTAAAGTAGCTTATTTCTACTGAAAATGGCTAGGGACTGCCGGAGATGCTCTTACTCTATATATAAAGAGCGACGAAACTACTCTTACTCTATATATAAAGAGCGAGAGTTTCGTCCTTCAGAGCATCTCCGAGCCATCTCTCCCAATTCTCCAAAAAAGACTCAAATAATTATATTTTATTCAAAAAGAATGCTTGGAGGACAAACATATTCTCACACTCCAACCCAAGTTCTCCATTTTCATCTTCATTTTTCAAGTACACATTCATTCTTTTGTAATACACATTTTTCTTCCAAAATCTTAGTTATAACAACTCTAAATTTGTTAGATATGTCGAACATTAGTCTCATTTTTATTCCAAAATCTTAGTTATAACAACTCCTCTAAATTTGTTAGATATATCGAACATTAGTCTCATTTTGAAGGTACTCTCAATATCATTTTATTCTCATTTTGAAGGTTCTTTCAATATCTTTCAACGGTACCAATTTTTTGTACGTTGAATTTATATAAGTTGAAAACTTTGCATTTTTTAATCGTATATGGAGAATTAAAACGGAGTCTCCAAATAGAGATGGATTGGAATGGTTTTATTCTCCATAAGTGAGTTTTTGTTCTTGAAGATGGAGATATCGAGATGGGTTGAGATGCTTTCATGCGCTGCCCTGTGAAGAAGGGCTTCACTTGTAACTGGGAAGTATTGGTACAGCTCAAGTTCAATGCAATTTCAAAAGGGAAATTCTATTTGCAGCAAATGCCTTTCAAAAATGTATTTATCTAATTCTAATATATAAAGGTACAGCTCAAGTTCAATGCAATTTCAAAAATGTATTTATCTAATTCTAATATATACTAAGGGAGAGCACAACTTGGTGTCTCCTTGTGTCCTATTTTTGAAGCCCTTTCATAATTGTAATTTCCAATATCCCCCTGTTAAGTATTATTGAATTGGGGGAGTGTGTTGTCCCCTAAGGGACAGCATGCATGCTAACCCCATCCGAGCTGTCCTTCTCGCGTGATAGACGGCCCAGATCTGATTTGCAATGGACGGCTCAGATCTGTTCGGTGCCGATTAGATCTGAACCGTCCATCGCCGAATTGAATGGGCCAGATGGGGTCGGTTTGCATGTCGCTTCGTAGGGGACAACACAGACCCTGGATCTGTTATTACTCTGATCAAGTAGTAGAAATAGGCAAATGCTAACCAATGCTCTTGGGACACAAGTTAACGTGGGATAAATATGGAATATTTTCTAAACATTTAATGTCATTTTAAAAGAAGAAGATAGTGCAATTTCTCTTTCATCTTCCCTTTTCCATTCCGTTTTCATTTGGTCTACTCTTTTCATTAAAAAAAAAATAGTAGATTTTGCTAATGTACTTTTCATAAGAATAAGGTTGGAGTAGGAGAGGCAGATATTCGCGGCTTTTTGGTTTTTTTTTTTTGTCTTTTGTTATTTTAGTTTTTATTTTCTTGTATTTTTAGAATAGTGTCTTTTGTTGTAGTTGTACTTTTTTCGTGTTAATATAACTGGGATTATCTTGTTTGTTGAAAAAAAAGAGAGGAGAGGGGTTCGCACTTTACTAGTAACAAGTACGTGAAATTGGTATAAATCCCTAATCCATGGTGCTGTATATTTGTGATATTCAAAAGAGTTTTCCAAAAACAAAAATTCCAAGGAATCAAAACATACGGGATAATTTTCTTCCATGTTTTCTCAGTGCAGGCATATGAGTATTGCATCTCCTTGTAAGCTTATCTACATGGGCAACTTGCTCATAGGAACACACTATAGGCTTTATAGGGTAATTAGTTCATCATAAGTTTTTATAATGGTTCTAATCTAATCAAGCCAAAAAGTCTCAAAAATACCCTTGTCCATCTGCCATATCATCACTATTGACCATTTGACCATTGACTGTTGACTGATATTGACCGGCATTGACCCACCATTGACCGGTCATTGATTGATAGCTGACCGTCGTTGACCGCAGAGATAACACTATCTCAGGCAGAAAAGGTCACTAAAATACTCTTGACCGATTGTTAAAAAGAAGAGATAATATTATCTCAGGCTAAAATTGCACAAGAAACAGAAGAGATAACATTATCTCAAGCTAAAAATGTAAGAGAAAACACTATTTCATACAAAATTAGTGTAGATTAAATAGAAAAAATAATACTATCTCAAGCAAAATACTGCACGTTAGACAGAAGAGATAACACTATCTCATACAAATTCAATACATTAGACAAAAGAGATAACGCTATTTTCAGGTGGTTTAAACAGAAGAGAAAACACTATCTCATACAAATTCAGTACACATTAAATAGAAGAGATAATAATATCTCGGGCAAAAACCACTGCCGCCGCTGCCTCAACCACCACCATTACCACAACGCCGCCTCCGCCACCACAACTGTTTGCTGTCAACTGGCATTGACTGGATGTTGGTTGAAGAGATAATAATATCTCAGGCAAAAACTGCACATGAAATATAAGAGATAACATTATCTCAGGCAAAAACTGTGCATACAACAGAAGAGATAACACTATTTCAGGTGGTTTAAACAGAAGAGATAACACTATCTCATACAAATTCAGTGTACATTAGACAGAAGAGATAACACTATCTCAGGTGGTTTAAACAGAATAAATAACACTATCTCATACAAAATTAGTACATATTAAATAGAAAAGATAACACTATCTCAGGAAAAGCAAAAAAATCTCCAATCGATGATAACTATAAACCAATTTGAAACCATAACGGAGTCAAATGTACAGGTAATAGATAGATACCTTATCTCTTGATTAAACGCGTTGGATCGTCGTTGCCGTCATCGAAGCCCTAGCAGCGTCATTGGATTGGCGTCGGCATCATCGAAACCCATCGTCATCATATCGTCATCACCGACACATCGCTGTCCATCATCATACCTTCGATTCTTCTACAACTACAAAACGGGAGGGTAAAATACGATGAAGTCGAGCAATTGGTACAAAAATAGAGTTAATCATCAAATAGGAGAACAAAAGAACAAGGAACTAACCCAAAAAAGATACTTGCACAACATTTTTTTACACAACACTCTCACGTGGGGGTGGGTCCCACATGTGGGTCCCATGCGGGCTCCACATGTGGGACCCACCCCCAGTGAGAGCGTTGTGTATGTTGTGTAAAAAAAATGTTGTGTGCGTAGCAAGATTCGAACTAACCTGCAATCAAGATTAAAACCCTAGAATGGCAGCAAAAACCAGTTCGCCGTCGCATAGTTTGAGATATATCCAGGGCAGGCCCAATGGGGAGGATCAAGAGGCCGCCGCCTTGGGCCTTCACATTTTGGGCCAAAAATGGGGCACCCCCTCCTAAATAAGTATATATATTTTTTATGTGCAATTATAATATAAACTCCTTTGGTGATTTAGTGGTAAAATGTTTGTTTTTCCACATAAGATGTCTGGGTTCAAGTCCTTGTAAGATACTTTTTTAAGTGTCTTTTTGCCCAAAAAAAATTCTCTTGTCACACAAATTGAAGTGTCTTTTTGCCAAAAAAAAATCTCTTGTCACACAAATTGAGGGCTACTGTGATTCAAACCTGAGTCCACTGAATATTATTGCAACCGCACAAGCCATTAAGGCAAGAATATTTACCATGTTTAATAGTATGAACGAAAATGCTATATAGATAAGTATTTTTGTTTATTATTTTTAAATTAGAAAATTTATGTAGGGCACAATTTCACCATTTGGGCTAGGGCATCCAAATACTTTGGGTCGGCCCTGGATATATCGGACGAACTCTACGAACAGACGAGCAAAATACCTCTTTGCTTCATCATTCTCGACCGAGTGAGGGTTAGACTTTAGAATCGCGAGCAACACAGAGATCCCAAGGGAGAAAGATCGGCAAAGACAGAGATCGAAAACGTAACCTTAGCTCGCCATCGCAGTCGATCGTCGTCGGAATCTTCTCACCGGAATTGTCGTCATGGAGATAGATTGTCAGAGAGAGAGATCACGATCGTCGTCGTGATCTCTGTAATCGCACACAGAGAGAGAGAGAGAAAGAGAGAGGGGGGGGGGGGGGGGCGACACTGTCAGGGCAATTTGTGCACAATCAGGGCAATTTTGTCATTGAATGGATCTTAGACAATTAAAACTTTTCATTAGTGGATTGCCACCACTACAAAAACTTATGGTGGACTAAACACCCACCACATTCCTAAAAGTGAATCTTAGACCAATTTCTTGTAACATTCCAAAACTTGAGGATAATATAAGAACCCATTTTTAATCCTAAAAATCAAAATTCGTTATTCGCAAATTTTACTCACATTTTTGTTGGCGCAGTTATTGATAGAATAATATTTCTAGTCTATAGTTAATATTTTAATTACATGCATGCCAAAATGATGGAGCAAGTATGTGTTATTTAGGGGAAGGACTACAATACACACCCTTGTTTGGGGTGTACCATATGCACCCGTTGTGTGGTCCATATTGCGCCACCTCATAGCAATTCGTAACATTTTTTAGAGTTTCATAATTTTTCAGGAATATGATTCGTAACATTTTTGTGCGATTCGTAACATTTTCTCCATGATTCGTAACTTTTTTGTCGATTTTATACAAAAATCACAACTTTTTTATATCAATTCGTAACATTTTTGGGGGTGCATATGATACACACCCAAATAAAAGGTGTGTATTGTAGAATTTCCCGTTATGTAGATTGTTGTTGACTTCCTTTTCGATAATGGCCTATAATATTGGAGACCATTCCATATTTATTACACATTAACTTGTGCCTCAGGGGCACTTATTAGCAAAATCGTTAGAAATACATTTGTGGCGGCACTTATTAGCAAAATCGTGAGAAATACATTTGTGGCAATGACAGGAGGGAAAAAAAGTAAGAGAGAAAATGCCGATAAAAAAAAAATACTAGTAGTACAGTAAGAGAAAAATAATAATTGTGGGTCGTGGGGTCTGTACATGGGGTATGGTTCGTGTCTATTGTCTGTTGGGACTTGGGTGTATGCACGTGGAGAGCAAGTGTACTGATAGATGTGGATAAATAAAAAAAAGAAAAATTCTATTTGCAGCAAGAAATTTACTAATTATAGACCAGTTTGCTCGGATCTTAAAATTCGTGACCAATGGTCTGTATTTAGCAAATTTCTTGATGCAAATAGAATTTTTTTAAAAAAAAAAACCAAGACGACAAAGTAGTAATAGAATGAAGAGGAAAAATAAATGAACATGAGTCACTTGGTAAAATCTAGTTTGCCGAGTCAATATTTCCTTTATAATGAAGGGAACTCTCCCACAGTTGAGGGAGGAGGTGAATTTTTCGGAGGGTGCTTTAGATTTTGAGGGTGGACGGGGAAAACAATAGCTACCGGGTGAGACTTTTAAGACAAACAATTGTGATTCTCCGATCAACTTGATCAGGAATTCGATCTGAGTTAAGTGGTGTTTGAGAAATTGGGTCGTTACAATTATTTTATAAAACATTTTAAAGATTTCAACCTTTCTTTAACTGGAAGGCCATTAAAGTTGATTAACCACTTCGACAACCTTTTTTATAGGGATGGCAACTTTCCCATGCACAAGTGGATATCCAGCCCGCCCCGCTCATATGGAGGTGGGGTTTAACCAAAATTTTCCCCAATAGTAATGGGTATGGTAAGTTTTAAAGAAAATCAACTCAGATATGGAGCGGGCATGATTTTTTAATTCCCATCCCTGTACCTGCTCCATACTTGAGCAGTTTTCATAAACAAGTATATCTATGGTTTGTGAAAAACTGCTCAAATCGAGTCCTTTCCAGTCTTTTTTTTTTTCAATTACTCGCGGGTACCCTTAAAAATACGTTCTGAATACATTGAGCAGCTCGGATCACCTAAATTCAATTGGGAAAGGGGAAAAACGTGAGGTCCGCACCTAAGCTTTGTGTTTATAAGATCAAAACGACATAGATATTTTTGGGGAACTTGGATTTCCGAATCCAAAAAGGATTTTGAAGACAATGGGTGATTCCAAAATTCCTGCGACTAAAATTTGGGACAATTAAATAATCGTCCTCAAATGGGCAAGGAATTAAGTTTCTATCCCGGTTGATTTGAAACGTTATATTTGCATCCTCACCCAGAATATTATTTCAAATTTGCCCTTCTTTATATCGTTTCCACCAATTTCGGAGATCTTGATTACCCATTAATTTAGGAAGATATCCTAAATTGGTGGGTGAATTTAAAAAATATGGAAAATATGGAAACTTCAAAATATGAAAATCAAAAAAAAAAACCTGGAAAAACCGATTTACTATGTAGTAGAAAAAATGGTTAATTGAATACAAAAAAAAAAAATGTGTTAATCGAATACATGGTTAAATGAGAACATGGTTAATCGAATACATGGTAAATAAATCTCAATGATTTCATGGTAAATCTCACTTCTCACTGAAACATGGTTGATCCCAATTGAAAAATTATGGTAAACAACAAAATATATGGTAAACCACCATGAATAAAAAAACATATATGTACTCCACAAATTCAACGGATACTAGTTTTTTATCCGGTTACAATTGAAACAGAACTATGGAGGGAGTAAAAGATTTCATGGTAAATGATACGAATAATCTGCCATGATTTGGAAACCAATTTCATGATTTTGAAAACTAATAAAAGGTTAGATTACTGTATCTTTACCGTATCTATGAATAATCGAAAATACACATACAAATCTATAGCATAGGCCACTGTTTTGTCCCCGCGCACAATCTCCCAAGAATCAGGAGGCAGAAGGCACAGGAACACACAGAAGTTGGCGTTCGCGAGTATAAAAGTGCGGGCGTGCCAGAAATAAAATAAATTACTCCATAAATGCGCTAATCTAACTATCCTTCAAACGATTGGATTATTATTCAAAGGAAACCGAAATAACAAAAAGGGTTCAAATGCCTCAATGAAGAGGACTTAAAATTTAACAAGCTAACCTAAACTACCAAATCCTAAACTACGGGAATATCTAGAATTGAATGATTGATGAAAAAAGAACAATTACAACCGGAGTTGTCTACTTAGCTAGATAAGTACTAAGGATGATATTGGCTATTCTTTATGCTGCTGGAGCTTTTTAATTGGTGCTTGGACCCTTGCAAATGTGACCCAAGTCTTGTATTTATAGTCTTCAGCTCGTGCGCTAGTGCCTCCTGGAAAATCTCTAGCAGTTGCTTCCACTTCCTCACTTGTAGCCACTTGATCTAACTCCCGAGAGGCTTCTCATGCTGCCATGTTTCCTTGACTTGGTCCCCATCCCTCTGAATTTGGTTATCGAGCCAATGAAAAAACTGCCATGTGTCCCATTTCTTGAAAGTTTGTTACAAAACATGTGCTAATTAAACCATTATCCATAAACGGCCAGCTATAATTTTGGGCATGTGCAGAAACTCTTCAAGCAATCAACAATGTGGCCAACAAACCCCTATTTCCATATATGGGATATTTATTTATTTCCCCCCAACAGCCACTCGATCTCTCGCATAAGCGGGCAACCCGATCCAGATTAATCTGAACCATACGTATTGGGCTTAAGAATATATCCTCTGGGCCTACTCAAGTTAACCATCTGGCCCATTCAGCAATTCAAATAGTCCCAATAATAACTATTTGGCCCAAATATAATTAATTTAGCCGGGCCAAATTATGGTCCAAACAGCCACACAAACCCTTGATATATTCCATGCGATCTTTTTTTTGCGTCGCGGTATTCTCCGCTCTGCCGTCTTTGTTGGGAGGCATTCGCCCTTGGCCGCCCCATTTGAACGGCAGAGTATCAAGTTCCAGCCATGTTTAGCCGGCAATCCGTAACTCCGGTTGACGGAGTTGAAACTTGCAATGTCATGGGATCTCAGATTTGAAGGCTTACGAGTAAACCACTTAATCTCTATTTTGGACTGGAGCTCGATCGACAAGCTATCTATATAGTCAGTGAGAGAGATCAATTAGAGAGGGAGAGGGAGAGGGACAGAGAGAGAAGTGGGTGGGTGGGTTTTTTGGGCAGTGATACGTACACACCCAAAATACACGGAACCGGTCACTCCCTCTCACATACATGTGAGGCCCACCATTTGTGGGTCGCACATGCATATGAGAAGGGAGTGGGCGGTTCTATGTATTTTGGGTGTGTATCTATCATTTCCGGGGTTTTTTTGATCGTGGGTGGGTGGGATTTGTTATGGCCATAGCTGTGCAACTTCCTCGTCCAATTCGGAGGCGTTGTTTATGAATAGAAGTTAGTGGTGGGTAGATAAAAAATGAAGTCCAATGAATTAATTTAGGGCTGAGTTTTATTCTCCGTGGGAGAGATTATGTTACTATAATTGGCTTTTTCTTGTTTCTTCTTTATTAAAATGATAGTAGTAAAGATATTTCATTCTTTAAAAGAATGAAAACATAACCTTTTAAAATGCATGGGATAAAAACTTATGTAACCTCTTAAAAGAGGATGATTGCGAGTATTTAATAACACCCTAAAATTTTGGTACAGTAAAAATTTCTTTCCTTTCCTTTCCTTCTTTTCCATTGGAACCAACCAAAGCGAAGCCTGAACTTTGCTCCCCTCTCGCGCGCCGGTCGCCGATCTCATCTTACTTACCAGCTCGCTCGCTCTCTCTCTCTCTCTCTCCTAGAAGATCTTTGATTCCACCGTCTGCTACCGCAAAGGAATATGACCGTCCTTTGTCTTCTCCTCAGTCCTCAATTCTGTTGAACAAAAGAGCCTCATCGTTCTCCTGCAGACGACTCGACTCCTGGACAGCTGTTCTTCTCCGACTCCGGAGAACCTTAGCCTACTCCGGAGAACCTTAGCCTTGTAAGGTTAGAAATCAAAAATAGTCTGAAAGAATTTGAGTAGAAAAAACCCAGTCTAACTATGAATACAGTTTGCCCCCTCAAACTAAGGGTATAGAAAAAAACCCAGCCTAATCAATACAGACTATACAGTCTAACTGTATAGAAAAAACCCAGCCTCATCAATACAGTTTGCCTCCTCAATACAGTCTAACTGTATAGAAAAAACCCAGTCTAACTTTTTAAACCCAGTCTAACCTCTCATAATTGATGCACAATTGTGTACTTTTAAGTTGCACCACATTTGTCTTAGTTCCCGAGAAGTAATAGGGAATAGGAAAGAAAAAGAAACTATCTTTTGTTGTTGGAATGGGCATTTCTCAAATGGATTTTCGTTTCGTTGTGGAAACTTTCAAATTTAAGTAGATTCAGTTGGGTACTCACTAAATTAGAAAGCTTTAGCATTGGCCTCATAGTGGAGGAATTCTCTGTGATGTAGAACAAGATCTTTAAGTGTTTTCACTTATAGAAAACTGTATTGTAGAAGCATCTCGGTGTAGGAAACTTTAATTTTGTGCCACTTGTTTTGACATTTTTCTGTAAGTTAATAGGCTTGTCCTACAAATAGAAACAAAAACCACACAATTCAGATCCATGAGTGAGAAGATATGGCTCCTTTTGACCGATTTGCCCTTTTCTGGCTATGATTTGTGTTGAAAAAGCACTATCTTTTGTTCAGTCTCTCGTTTTTGCGAATTATATTTAGGTTAAGTCAAATCTTTCATTTTTATTGGTCTTTTATTTATCCTTTCTTAGTTTCCTTTATTGCTATGTGATTAGCAAGAACCTATCGTTTCCTAGTCGAGTTGGGGTTTGACTTATGAAGCACGGGGACTTCTAAAACCCCGAAGTACTGGTACCCGTACCCGTTCCGGGTACCGGTACTTCATGGGTACTTCAAAATACATACCGGGTACTCCAAAAATGTACCGGGTACTTTTGAGTTTATGGGTACTTTGTTGGGTACTTTTTTGGGTACATTTGGGCATATTTGTAAAGTTTTCAGAGCTCCAACGATTTCACATGGAAAGAAAAAACTCAACCTGGTAGCCATAATATACAAGGACACAATATGATAAAGTCATAAACTCAAGACCATGACTCAAATCTAGGGCTTGATTTTGTAGAAACAAGAGCAATGTTGACTAATCTTCTCTGTGAATCTTTCTCTGATGACTATCGACCGACACTCTTCTCTATCCCTTTATCTCTATTGCCCCCCCTCTCTCGTTATAATGTCAAAATCTATTCATTTTTTTTGTTTTCTTAGATGGGCTTGAAATATCTTTTACTCTATCTATGATAGTTGCATACACAAAAAGAAGGAGGCTATCGTACTTTATTTCATAGGAAGATGAGTTCATCAAGCAGTATGGGTTCAAGTTCAAGTGCTATTAGTTTTTGTTATCTTGCTTCTATCTATAAAATATATTATACTTGTTATATCTACCCCGCCATACCCGTACCCTACTTTTTTGGATCGTTGCTGTATCCTCTACCTGTACCAGTACCCGTACCCCGTACCAGTACCCGTGCTTCCGTTTGAGCTTATGAATAGGGGTGTTATAGGGCATAACCATTCATTCATCAATAAAATTTCAGAGTGTTCTCTCTTGTGAATTTAAGATGGCTCGTGGATTCGAGTATTATTTCGTCTGTTAGAACACTATCTAGCCTTCTTGTAATAATTTTGCTGCGTTACTTTGAGGAAAAATGTTTTACATACTATGCATCAATCTCAGACGAGGCCACAGTTAGACAACAATTTGCTAGATATGCTTTGTGCAGAATTTTTAACTCTTTTGTTATGGATTATGTGTTGTGCCGCCCACTATCCAAACTTTGAGCAGTAGTACTAAGCTTTTACATTATTTAAATGCTCCGCTTCTGTTTCTGTGCATGCTTTAATGTCTACCAATCGTTGTTGAAATATAAGCAGTGAAAATGATTTTATGGGTATGGGTAGTCATTTCTTCTTAAGAGTAACACGTATTTTGCAGGTTCCTTGTTGGAGAGGGCGAGGACTGCAAAGTATTCCATAGCTCTTCAGTACCTGGGTTTGGAAGGTATAACTGAAGACGGAGAATCTAATAGTGTTGGTGGAACTTCTGATTTTGAGGGATATCTATTTTAGTGCGTGAAAAAAATTTCTATGTGATGTTTTGAAGAGACAAAAAAGATTGACCTTAAAAGTATGGGATGACTTTGGAAATTCTTAATCAATTTTTCTTACGATCATGTAGAATTTCCTTTTGTTGCATCCATGATATTGAAGTGCCATATTTTGTTTAGGCAATTTGTAGCTGCAGTATTCCCAAAATAAATAGAGGATTGAATGTGTATCATCATTTTGGATGTGTATTTCTTTCGGATTTGTATAGATTTATAATTGATTGGATGATTCAGATTGCACTATCACAGATCCGGCCAGGGTCCTCTCCTTGTCAATATCTCCATTGGACTCTATATTGCCCGTTTTTCAAAGTTTATTGTTACTAAAATTTATCCTCTCCTTTTTTTTTTTTTTTCCGTTTCCAAACCCATGTTGCCAAAGGAGTTGGTTCAGAACACAGTGCATGAAGCTAGAACATGTTGGGAAAGCTGCATTAGTCAGTGCCATTCTGTTTGATAGGCTTACTTATTAGTGCTCTTTAATTTGTCTCTCCAAGGAAGCCAAGGTATAAAGGAAATTATCCGAATCCATGTCATTGAACTGTTGCTGCGGTAGTTGTTATGGCAACAATGAGAGACCATGTTGCTTTGACTGGTCTAAATTGCCAGATGATCTGACGGTGCAGATACTGTGTCATTTGCCCGAGAAGCCTTTGATTCAATTCAAGTGCGTTTCAAAAGCTTGGTACTTTTTGATTTCTAATGTTTGTGTTCCCAGAATCTTTGCATTCATGCCTCTCTCGGGCTTTCTCTTTCGGTGGATGGCCCCTGACTACAAGTACACGATGGACTACGCTCCATTAGACGACAATGGTGAGGAGGGATTTGTGGAGTCCTATTCAACGCTATTACCGTTTCCGCATACGGGCAAGGATGTTTTGGACTGTTGCAATGACCTTTTGTTAGTCATCAACCGGTCCTCTGCTCCTGTAGAGTACTATGTGTGCAACCCCGCCACGAAACAATGTGTACCGATTCCCGTGAGCCCCACGCATTTGAAGTTCATGTATGCAAAATTAGCATTTAACCCCCTCAAGTCCACTAATTATAAAATTGTTCACCTAGCTCGCTCCGCTGCCATTGCCTCTGTGACTCATCCACCTGAGCTGGATGTTTTCTCCTCAGATTGACTGTCTACAGATTCGAGATGAAATCCAAACCCAAGGTTCCCCGAGAAAAGGTTTAATTTTATCATGAACAATCTAATTGCCTGAGATAATTCAAACAAAATGGCCTATTTGGACATGAAAATAGAGTTTGTTCTCCATCGAAAGCGTCCTACTCAATTTCCGAAGAACCGTAAAAAAAAAAAACCGTCCTACACTCCTACTCGGCGTTCTCTTCTTCCGTTTTCTTATCGTCTTGATCAGTAGCTAGCAGGTTACCAGTGTTGGTGTCATTAAAAAGTTCCTCCTCAGTTGCATGTCCTTCGGAAATAAGCGAAGCTAGGTAGTCATCGGCCTCGAATTTCTTGAAGTCCTTATCAGGGTACTCAGAAGTGGCTCGTCGCCTGAAAGCTTCAAAACCTTCGAAGAAGTAGACGGTCATCGAGTCAACAAAGCTTTGTGACTCTTTGTAAGCCGCCACGGCCTTTTCCTTCTCCTCAGTAACTGATTCTCTCATCCGGACAATCTCTTGCTTGAGCTCACGGATTTCTTTGTCCCTTGCCACAGATTGCTCTACACATGTCTTGAGCAGACTCATCTTGTTGACGAGCTGCTCCTCGTACATCCTAATCTTAGTCTGGGCTCGGTCTAGCATCAATACCATATCTTCCCTCTCAGCCGTGGCTTTCTTGTACATGTCTTCCAATCCCCGAGAATAGTTGAGGTTTCTAAGGAGCCGGGTTGAAACCGCGTAAGCATACACTGCAGCCTGCAATGTTCAAATACCTTGTCATCACCCAAGGCTAAAGGCTCAAACAAAGAAAAATTTATACAGGGACAAGGCTAATGAAGATTTACCTGACTTGTGGCAACCAAGTTCTTCTCGGATAACTCCTTGTTACTCATCTTGTCAACAAGCTTCATGTCAGCAACAAATGGAAAATCGGTCAACTTGTTCAAAGCGTCGTGAGGGTCCCTCAGAATAGAAGGGTCCTCGACGGTCTTTCCCTTTGTGTCTACCCTTGCCTCGGACTCCAGTATCTCAACATCATTACCCTGGTTCTTGGGTGAGGCTTCAACCTTGTCCGCGGTCTTTTGCTCGATGCTAGGAGTACTACGGGTGCAAACTATGCCAGAGTCCACGAAGGTTAAAGGATCGGACTCTTTAGATTTTCGAGTCAGCCTCGGCTTGATCTTTTTAGCGAAGGGCTCGTCGCCACCCTTGGCTTTCCTCACCCTCAATTTGGACAACACGTCTGTGTTGAGCCTCATCTTCTCACCTAGTCAGAAGAGAAACAAAGTCAAAGCACCAAACGGAATAGTAACCATTGTACTAGAAAAATGATTAACTCAAGTGTGGGAATCATGAGAAGATACATTTTTTCCTACATTTGAGTTGACATGTTTATGTGATTTAACATGCTTGTCTCTTCCCCTAGCCCTAGGTCCTTAGTCTTTGTTTCGTGTTTTTTTCTGCATGTTTCTCTTCCCCTCCAAAATCTGATAATCACACAGAATCCATTGATATCACAGATGCATTACACCCAAAATATTTGTCTAAAGAGCTGGGCTTGTGGGGCAAAGGTATTTGGGGAGGGGCAGAGATATTTGGGGGGCGATTACGTACTTATCGGTAATTGAATAACTTGATTTTTCACTCAAACAATGAAAAATAGCAACAAAAGAAATAAACAGTTCGGATCATAAGAATAACATTTCATTAACTTTCATTTAAAGACCATAAGATAGTTGAAAGACCATAAGATAGTTGAATCAAGGCTTCAATTATTGTAACAAAAAAAATAAGCCTAATACAAAGTACAATTTTACGTTTAACTTTTCTCTTTGTATTGCTACCAATAACATGTAACATGTACAAATGAAATCCCAAGGGGTTAGACCCTGATGTTTGATGGGCACATTTTATTTAGGGTACAAACAAATAAGAGAGACTTAGCCAAAAAATTTCTCATATTTACATTTTTTGAACTCAATGACAAACACATTTTGCAATCAAACATAAAGACAAACGTGTCTATGAAAGTGCCTAAAATCCTAAATTACCCTATGAAAGTGTCTAAAACCCTAGGGTATGTATTCTATATGTGAAATTGTCTAAAACCCTAAGGTACCCTATGAAAGTACTTAAATCACTAAATCCCTATAATAGAAAAGTGCACCCTAAAACCCTATGAAAGTGCCTAAACATGTTTTGGCCTTATGACTAAAAAAACTCAAAAAGTTGTTCTTATAGCTAATTTCCCAATAAATATCTTGCAACGATTACACATCCCTAGAACTTGTTCCACGTCACAAATCACTCTAATATTCTTTTCTGGAAAGATATTGGTATCAAGGTGCGAAATGGTTCTGATATTCTCTTCTGGAAAGATAAGTGGCTAGAGGGCCCTCCTCTTTGCTTTTTATTCCCTAGAATATTTAGCATCATCTCTATCAAGGAAGAATCTGTAGCTGCTGGCTTCCAAAGGAAAGAAGAAATGGACTTAATGGGATTTCCAATTCAGAGGAAATTTATAGTCCTGGGAAGTGGAAGAAATGAATCAAATCTACGAGATGGTGGATGGTATAAGGATCAATGCTCAAGGGAAAGATACGCTTGAAAGCCCGCAAATCAAACATCTTCTCTGTTTTATCTTTGTATAAACTTGGCAGTCAATCTGTGGCCTCAGAATTCTGTTACTATGGAAAGCAAGGTATTTCACATGATATGGCACAACACAGCCCCCCATAGAGTGCAATGTTTTGGCACAACATGCACATCAGTTCAATCTCATATGCAATGGTGGAACGGTGAAAACTTCAAAAATAGAAAAAAGTTGACCCGGGATACCGTTCCATTTGCAATCATGCGGTCCATTTGGAAGATGAGAAATGAATCCATTTCTTCAACAAAAGGAAATCAATGGGGTGGAATTAACAGAATCGATAAAATCCAGGATTGCATGGTGGGTGAAAATGAAATGGGGCAACAACAACTACTCTGTGAATGTTTTGATATTCAGATTGGGGAGCATCCTCTCAGCTATATAAATGCGATCGTGTCCCAAATGGGTGTGTGTCTATGTGTGTATTTTCATCTGCGTCTATGAGTGTGTCCCCTATGGCTGTGTAAGTTGGGTGTGGTGTGTGTCCTCTAAAGGTGTGCATTGGTGTGTGTTCAATAAAAGGGTGTGTTAGTGATCGAGAATCCAGGCTGGTATTCATCGGTATGATGAATACCAACTGGATTCTCATCAGATTGGAGATTGGCTCAAGGGTTCGTGGGGGTGATAATTCATCAAACAGATTGGTGATTGGCTCAAGGGTTCATGGGGGAGACAATTCATCAAATTGAGAGGTGTAAGTTCTTCAATTGCTACCTGAATTGGAAGGAAATTTTGCTGCAAATTTGGTTTTGCAATCAACAATTTTGCCATCGGCTGCCACATTCATCGATCTTTTTCTTCTTCTTCTCTGAATTTCGATTGGAATCTTCTCGGTAAATAGAAGAAATTGCTGAAATCTGTTGCCGCCTCGCTGTGCTAACTCTATTAGTGCTGCCTTCGGTTCCGAAGGATCAAAAGGAGTATCAGTTTTGCCTCACTCTGAATTTGAGTTTAGGTAGTTCGGTTGCGATTCTGTTTGATTGAGATTCCGTCTGTAAACGTTGTCTTTTTTCGGTAAATGTACACTTTCATTGAAAACCACAAACACGATACAGTACCAATGTCCAGCCATGACTCAAAACCAATACTGCCTTAGCCAACTCCCAGAACACTTTCATTGCAAACGTTGTCTTTCTTTTGTCGACTCCTTGTCAACTTGTACTGTTTTGGGTCCATGATTGGGCATATGATTGTCAAAGGTCTAGGTGTCAACATAGTTGGAATGCTTTCTTCTTGCTATAATGTCATTCTCATGTGCTTTCCTTTAATCTTTGTAATTCTCTTTTCAAAGATTAACGAAATTCTTTTTGCGTTTCAAAAAAAAATTATTCGGCAATATCGTAGAGTTGAGGTAGTGATCACAAACTTTGAAAACAAAGAATGAGAATTCTAAAATTTTTATAGGAAAAGAAAACCTAGATAATCATGAGGATAGTTTGGAGATTTCATATTGGTCCTATATATATTCAAATCAATCCTAACCAAACCATTGAGGAGGTTGAACTTCATCAACTAATTAATGAGTCAAAAAATGTTACTCCCTCCGTCCCTTTTTAAATGTCCTGCTTCGTAACTCCAACTTATTAAAAAGACATCATCATTATACATTTCACATCAACTTTTTCCTCTACTTTCCCTACTTACCCATCATCATTACACTTTTACTCACTAATTTTTTAAAATGGAATCTACTTTTAGGGATAAAATAGACAATTCACCAACTTTTACCCACTAACTTTACAAAATGGACACTTATTAATAAAGGGACGGAGGGAGTATCTATATTGAGGGAGAAAGAGCATTAATGTAACTATGAAATTGAAATGAATAACAACTCATTGTCATTTGTGAGATTAATTTGAGTGTGAGAAAAAGTTATTTGATAATTGGAGTGGACAGGTAAAGAATGGCTTGAGGCCCCGTAACATAGAATCGCTTGGAATCCCAAAAAAATCAGAAGATCGGAACGTACCTCTAGAGTGCCTCTTTCACGCCGTTGGTTCAATGCGTTCTAAGAACTTAGAACGCAGCTGCAACGGTAACCAATAAACGGGTTAGAGATCTCGCATTCCTTTTCCCTGTATTTCTTGAAAAGGTCTCGATTGACAGGATTTGGTAACACTTACAAGGATTCCAAAAATGAACCTGCGATCAGGGTACTAATATCTTCAAATATCACAACTCTTTCTCGATGATACGAGTAAATAGATCGATAAAAAGGTATAAATCGGAATGCTATATACTTGGGATAGCATTAATTGTTCTTACCAAGTCAGAAAATTCGAAAATAAAACCAAATAAAGGAAAGTGATTGGGATCCGATTAATTCGACCGGATTATGCAATTGTTAAGGGCACTTATGACTAGTTCAACTAGAATCTTGTTGGGCCGTTAAAAAGAAACTAAAATCTCTATATTTAGGGTTTTACTAAATTTGCTTTTACTTATATAATTACCCGTAAAAAGGAAAAAGAACTAAAAAAAAAAAACCTACACCAAAAGTACGTACTTACCTTATTGGAACCACCACCTAACTTTTCACTTATCACTTCCCAAAAAAAATGACTTGCTCTTTATACAATAAACATTTGGTCCACACAGACATAGAGTGTAGTATTTTGGCAATATGGACTTGGGCTTGGTCTTGAAGGAAGCACCACCTAACTTTTCACAATTATCACTTCACAACAAATATGACGTGTTCTTTATACAATAAACATGTGGTCCACACCGATATAGAGTGTAGTCTTTTGGCAATATAGACTTGGTCCTGGTTTTGAAAGAATCACGACCTAAATTTTCACTTATCACTTGCTAAAAAATATAACTTGCTCTTTATACAATAAACATGTGGTCCACACAGACATAGAGTGTAGTCTTTTGACAATATGGACTTGGTCTTGGTCTTGAAGGAACCACCACCTAATTTTTCACACTTATCACTTCACAAAAAATATGACGTGCTCTTTATACAATAAACATGTGGTCCACACAGACATAGAGTGTAGTCTTTTAGTAATATGGACTTGATCCTGATTTTGAAAAAACCACCACCTAACTTTTCACTTATCACTTGCCAAAAAATATGACTTGCTCTTTATACAATAAACATGTGGTCCACACAGACATAAAGTGTAGTCTTTTGACAATATGGACTTGGTCTTGGTCTTGAAGGAACCACCACCTAACTTTTCATACTTATCACTTCACAAAAAATATGACGTGCTCTTTATACAATAAACATGTGGTCCACACAGACATAGAGTGTAGTCTTTTAGTAATATGGACTTGATCCTGATTTTGAAAAAACCACCATCTAACTTTTCACTTATCACTTGCCAAAAAATATGACTTGCTCTTTATAAAATAAACATGTGGTCAACACAGGGATAGAGTGTAGTCTTTTGGCAACACGGACTTGGTCTTGGTCTTGAAGGAACCACCACCTAACTTTTCACACTTATCACTTCACAACAAATATGACGTGTTCTTTATATAATAAATATGTGGTCCACACAGACATAAAGTGTAGTCTTTTGGCAATATGGACTTGGTCCTGGTTTTGAAAGAACCACCACCTAACTTTTCACTTATCACTTGCCAAAAAATATGACTTGCTCTTTATACAATAAACATGTGGTCCACACAGACTTAAAGTGAAGTCTTTTTGTAGAGACCCGTATATTTTTAATTATCGAAATGTCTTATTAATGCCTAATTGGGAAAATAGGGTTTATGTGGTAGATAATTGAATTGGGGTTTAAAGAGAATGATTGAGAATTAGAGGGAGTAAAAGTGTGATTTGCTTTTGAGGTAGTATAAATAGTGTGTGTGTGTGGTTGTAGGAGATAGAATTATCTCCTTGTATCTCTCTCTCTCTCTACCGTTCTCCCTCTCTCTCTACCGTCTCTCTCTCTCTCTCTCTCTCTTGCTCTTTCACTCAAAACTCCACCAAAAACCCCAAGAACCTCAAGGATCGATCTTCATTTCACCTCTAGAACGCAACCCCGGGCTCGTATCGTGTTGGGTGGAGCTCGGAGAGAAGATGTCAGTTGATTTCAAGAAGCTTGGAGCTAGGGCTTGCTCAAATTTCGTAGATCTTGGGCTGACAGAGGGATTTCTAGGTTCAAGATCAGAATTGTTTGTGGGCTACAAATACTTAGTGTGACTAAGGCAAAATAGCACCATACCCTTACAAATACTAACCCCAACCTCAGCAGAACAACAGCAACAGTACCAGGACAAAAAAAGAAGACATAATACATCTCTTAATTATATATCGGAATTTAATAGCGAGAGTAGGGATAACTTTGCTACATACATAAACAGGTGATAGTCCATACAAATCTGCATTCATGAAGCACTTTACTAGAATGGTGGACCATAACCATGAAATCACAAACGTATTCATAGAACAAGTTAAACTGCATCAACGATGTCATGTCTCCAAGTCAACTATGTTCTAAATTAGGTCTAACATTCCCGATCAAGGCTTTTGCTAGGGGAAAAAAAAAACTTCATAAGTCATGAGCCTTTTCTAAGCTATTTTATTAACCATAATCCAAGTAAATGAGGCATTTAGAGTACATTTCGAATGAATAACCAATGTGCTAATCAAACAAGACAATCTTCATAAACTCCCTTTTAGCACAAAAATCATTCTAGGGGTAAAAGATAGCAACTAATATTCAGTTTCAGTAATTTGAATTCATAATCCAACACTCAAGGTCATATTTTAAGCAAACAAGATACATTCCTTATTGTAACGATTTTTACAACTGAAATTCGTTGGTGTAGATATCTCATGGAGTGGTGTGTGCATATTATACATATCCCAAAATGAAAAAAATGCAAAAAATCATAATGGAAAAGGAAGTGTCCAAACATGCCCTAGTACTTTTATTAGTTTATGTCTTGGGTGAATAATAGTCTTGCTTATTGTTCTGCACATCATATAGTCTTGCTTATTGTACTACACATCAAACTAATAATCTGCACATCATGCGACAATGCACATCTAAACACGAGTGGGTAAGGTACCATTACCAACTAGTCGACTACCCACAAAGAGATAATTGTGCGGAATGAGATATGAGCTTCAACTGTATTTAGCAACGCAATGCCTATATCCAGTAATCAATTTCTACTTTCTAGTTCCAACAGAAAGAAAGAAATACCAAGTGGATGGCATAACCGTGAGTCGCGTAGAGTTATTGAGGCGGAGAGATAGGTTTGAGATCCAACATTCTTGCAATTACCGAAATCTTATACCTGCGAAATGAATTGACACACTCAAAGACCAACAAATGAACTTCATGCACACACTTTTTTAAGGGTGAACAGGGAGTAAAACAATAACCATTGTTATGAAATCATGAAGATTTTATAAAGTTGTATGCTTAATGAAACTCGCTAGGAAAACGGTTGCGGCATTGCGAAGGTAAATTCCATATTTTGAATGATGTTTCGAAGCTGCTGAGAGAGAGCGAGAGAGAAAGGGACAAAACCAAGGGCATGTATTATAACAGGATGTAAAGATAATCAATTGGTACTTTGCAAATACATGTTGTTATATGGCAATTAAGGCTCTATAGATTGCACAAAATTATTTCGTAAGATGGGTTAGGTGATCCATACACGCGTGTGCGTGTATCTTTCTCATTTCGTCGAACACGTAGAACGCATACTTTTAAGAAATCCAAAATTCAGCAACAGCAAAATCAGATCATTTAAGGATAGGAATTTGCAAGATTTCCATTTTCGGATTTGGTAGTCGTGTGATGGTTGCGAGAAGTTCCGAGCAGGTTTTGATTGCTTCATGAGATGCCGAAGAAGAAGAATGCAAGAGATTCCATTGAGCATGTTTTCGATTGAAAACTGATACCTCAGATAAGTAAATCCTAAACCCTTTAAATGGATAACCTTGTAAACCCTAAACTGATTATTTCGTGCTAACGAAGGAAGATTGAAATCGTACCCTTGTATTTGGACTCCCTGAGTCTTTGCTTCAACCAGTGCGTTAGGTTTGAAAATGGTTTCATTCTCCTCCGATTACGGAAGGAGGAGGCAGAGAAACATGAAGGTCGGGCTAAGAAAACTTTACCTGATGACGAATGAGCAATCTTCAAAACTTTACCTGATGACGAATGAGCTATATAAAGTGATATAATGATGGAGCGCGCAGTCTTCTCCGACTCCAATCACCAGAAACAAATTAGGGGAAATTGTCGTAGGCGTATGCGATTTGCTGCGAGGTATGAGGGTGAGGGAACCGATTAGCGGGTGGAGTTCGAGATATGGTACGACGTCGGGGTAGGAGGCAAGTCTCGCAAGGATGGGGGGCATGGAGGATAAGCAAGGGAAGAGCAAACCCTAAACAAAGGAAACAAAGATATCGTTCGAGAGGAGGAAGAGAAGACCAGAAAGGGGCTTGCTATTTGCAGCCACTTATTTCCTGAACGTAGCTTGTATATACTATGGTACACACCTATATATAATATGGTACACATGCTACGTTCAGGAAATAAATGGCTGCAAATAGCAAGCCCCGACCAGAAAAGGGGTTTGGGGGAAATGAATCAAAACTACGTCGTTTTAATATAAGGGCAAAACGGTCCTGCTCAGATATCTTTACCATGTATTGGTCATTAAGATAGGAGCTACCATGTACCGGTGATTTCAAAACTTGGTACCATGTATTGGTGATTAACCCCGGTCAACTCCACTGTTCGGTAATTTTCCCAATTTTGGAATCACCCATTGTCTTCAAAATCGTTTTTGGATTCGGCAAATCCAAGTTCCCCCGAACTACCTCGTCGTTTTAACCTTTTATGAGCATCCTTACATGGCTCAACAAATCCCAAATTTGGACAAAGTAGCTAGTCAAACACTACAAAATCCCACAAAATCAGACTCAACAAAGACTCAACAAATTTACAGAATTTATAAATTTGCTAAGTAACTCAATAAATATAGAATGCCACTATTCACTCACTTCTCATTTTTTTATTGTTTAATTTTTAGGCTCGACCCGCCGGAGGTAGCTGACCGACGGTAACACACGGTTCCTCAGGCCCAAAGGCCCCTGCGCAAACCGAGGGTTTTCGTCGAGCCTATTCTAGGGTCCTCCTTCACCAGTTCATGTCCACCCAGATCCGTCCTCAGCCAGACCGACGGTTATAGCCAGAGGGTCGGCAAACGGACGGACGGTCAGGAGGTGCCCACGTGGCAAGAGACCACCACGTGCTCCTCGAATATTCCCGGTAACGGATTTGTCAGAGTGACATCAGCCGTAACGACCTGAACGCGTGTAACGCGCACCCTCTGGAGACAGTTGTCCCATGTGCGCACCCACTGCCTTATCCGGACGTCATTAGAGATGTCAGCCCTACGGCCAGGGGCGTGTGGAGAGCACATGAGGCATGCTTGGAGCCCAAGAAAAGGAACCTCTATATAAAGGAAGCGATACGCATGGAAGAAGGTAATCGCTTAAGCTGCACTAAAACCCTAGATCTATTCTCTTCTCCTTTCCTGGGTTCTTACTCTCACGCTGGAGGGCCGTTCCGGTGGTCCACCGGAGCCACCTTGTAGCTGAGTTTCTTTCCCTTGTGCAGCTTAGGTTCATTCAAGCTAACCCAGATTCTCAAAGGCTCAAGGAATCAGATCCAGTTCCCCACAATTTGGTGAACCCGACGTGAATCAATCAACCCACAGTGGTTCTAGATCGGTTTCTTGAGTTCTTCTTCAAAACCTCACCCTCCACTATAAAACCACCATTCCTTCCAACAAAATGGGCGGCGAAAACCCCTCGACGTCAAAGGACCCCACTGTCGACCCACATGAGGCGACGGTGTTTCTCGACGGCGTTGGGCGGGTCTCCGTCTCCATCCCTCACGACGAATACGTGAGTCCGACAGGCACTTCTGACGGTACCACGGCCTACATCCAGGTGCTGGAGAAGCGCCTGGATGAGCGTGACGCCGACATAGCCCTCTTGAAACTCGAAATGAAGCGTATGAAGGAGTCTCTGAATCAGGGCCCCCCTCCAAGTTCCAACTCTGGTGGTGGCCAACGCCCTTCACAGAGTCTCCCACACCACTACCGCGGAGGTCACCCAACCCCTCTCCCCAAGACCGCATAGGCCCCTCCATTGAGGACGGCAGGGGTAACGGCCACGGTGCTTATAGGTACCGAACACCGTCACCCTCGCGTCGCTCAAGAAGCCGAAGCCGTCGGAGTAACCGTCGGGGGGATACCCCTTCTGTTTGCAGCTCGTACTCCACGGGTCGCTATGAACACTCTCACGGCTCCCCTAGCGTGCAGAACGTACAAGCTGCTAGGCACGGTCCCGAGGACCGAGCTTATAATCACACCGAACCTCAGGGCCGTCCCCCAAAACCCTCCCCTCAGCATCAGGGCGAAAACCCACCCCCCCTCGTCAAACCCAACGTTCCAGGCGGAAAGTTCCCAAGCGCTCCCGTATAGCCGATCGTCGCTTACAACGACGATCAAACGGGCAAGCGCAACGCCCACCACGCCCATCACACAGACGGCCAAGGAAATTCCAAGTGCCTGCACCACAGCAGCGGCCACCCCTACAACCCTCCGGCAAGTAAGCCCGAATCCATACCGCCTTTGCAACCCTGTGCCGGACCCTACGGCCGTCGCCAGCGACAGACCAAAGAATACAGGATGAGACAACTGACCGTCTCTCCTTTTACTCCAGAAATTGATAACGAACCAACCCCCCCAGGTTTCCATCTACCCAAATTCACAAAGTTTGACCCTACCGTAACCGAGGCTTACACCCATCTGGTGCACTTCTGAAATATAATTCGTATCTATACATCCAGTGACGCCTTGATGTGCAAAGCATTCTCCTCCAGCCTCTGGGACCTCGGTCTCGTTTGGTTTAACTGTCTCGAGGCCGGCTCTATTACAAACTTTCAGGAGCTCGAGAGACAATTCATGACAAGGTTCGTGACAAGCAATAAGCAAATCAAGGAGCCCGAGGCCCTCCAACAGATGAAGAAGTATCCGACGGAAACACTCTGTCAGTACTCTGATCGATATTGGCAGCTGTTTAATGAGATCCCTGGGGTGGATCCCAATTGGGCGGCAGATATGTTCAAGAACGGCCTGGAGACCGGCTCTGCCCTCCTCCTGGAGTTGGCGATCCGGCCGCCGGATGATATGGATGCCTTGATGGCCATGATCGAAAAGTTTTGCCTCCTGGAAGAGCTCTATGGTGAGCGGGAGAAGCAAGGAATACCAACCCCGGCCGGCGCTATGACCGTCTCTATCCCAGCTTCCGTCCCATCTCAGAAGCCCGCACAGAGCCAGCCGGCCCCAAAGAAGCAGGTTAACACGGTTAAGAGCAGTAGCAGCAAACGGGTCCCCAAGCCGCATGATTAAATTGCCAAGACTATGGTATTTACCGAGCCTATCTATGTACTCATGAGAACTATTCAGAGGCTCCCATTCTTCCGTTGGCCAGAAGGCATGCTTGGGACCGACACTCGGGACCTAAAGCAAGATCCAAGAAAGAAATGCTCCTACCACGATGAGTTGGGCCACTATACAACCGCCTGTCCAACCTACAAAGCGTTCCTCGAACAGATGGTCACTCAGGGGCATCTCAACCAATGGATCGACCGAGCCAAAACACCTCAATGACTGGCAGCCGTCCCTCAGCAGCCACAAGGGGCTCCACTCCCGGTCATCAATGTCATCCATGGCCCGGTCAACAAGACGACGGAGCAACAGCTTCTTGACGATCTCAACCGAGCGACTGCTTCTAGGCAAGTCATGTCGGTTGGATCCGTTCCTAAGCGCCTCAAACCGACGGAAATGGCCCCGTGGACCATTACCTTCACGGAGCAGGATTTGTCGAGGGTGCAGACACCTCACACCGACGCTTTAGTGGTCACAACACAGATCGATTCTCATATCGTCAAACGCATTCTGGTAGACCAAGGAAGCTCGACTGAGGTTATGTTCTACTCCCTCTTTAAGAAGCTCGGTATCCCTGAAGAACGGCTCACGCCGCCAGACGTTCCACTTGTTGGTTTTTCTGGAGCACCAGTTTATCCCATCGGTAAGATAATTCTTCCCGTCCGAACAAGTTCCGTCACTTTGAACCTCGAATTTGTTGTCGTCAATGTCCCTAGCCCATACAACGCCATTCTAGGCCGAGCGTGGCTGCACGGACTCCGTGCCGTCGCTTCGACCTACCACCAAGTGGTTAGGTACATTGGGGCAACAGGCCAACAGGAAGACTTGTATGGAGACCAGGTGGCCTCAAAGAAGTGTTATATTTCTTCCATCCACAATTCCAGTAAGCAGAAGCAAGTGCACTGGGTGGAAGTTCCCGAAGCTCCAGTCCTCGAGGACGTTGGGGCTCCTGCCCAGGAAAAAGCGATTGAAGATCTTGTCAGCGTCCCTCTGAGCGAAGATGGCAGCCGTTCCTTTCTGATTGGCTCCTCCTTGAATCCGGCCGAGAAGGATGAAATGATAGAATTTTTGAAGAGCAATTTGGATGTCTTCGCCTGGACGCCGTACGAAATACCGGGCGTTGATCCTTCTTTTATCTGCCATAAGCTCAATGTTGCTAAAGGAGTCAAGCCGGTGGTCCAGCGTCCCCGACGCTCGGCGCTGGCTCACACAGATGCTGTAATCGAAGAAGTCGACCGACTCTTGGAAGCCGGCGCTATCAAAGAGGTCCAATATCCCACCTGGCTCGCCAACACTGTAGTTGTGAAGAAAAAGAACGGCAAATGGCGAGTCTGTGTGGACTATACCAACCTCAATGATGGATGCCCCAAAGACTGTTTTTCGCTCCCAAGAATTGATCAATTGGTAGACGCGACGGCAGCCCACGCTCGGCTAAGTTTTATGGATGCTTACAGGGGCTACCATCAAATCGCCATGCACGCTGACGACATGGAAAAGACAGCCTTCATCACTCCCAGAAGGATATATTGCTACAAAGTGATGCCCTTTGGCCTTAAAAACGTCGGGGCTACGTACCAACGGATGATCTCCCTTATGTTCAAAAGGCAGCTCGGCGATGCGGTGGAAGCATACATAGATGATATGGTGGTCAAGAGTAAGATTGAAAAGGATCATCTCGCTCACTTGTCCGACATTTTTGCCACACTAAGGGAGCACAAGTTGAAGCTAAATGCAGAAAAGTACGCTTTCGGAGTAGGGTCGGGCAAGTTCCTCGGCTACCTTGTCACTAGAAGGGGAATTGAGGCCGACCCTAATCAAATCACTGCCATTACCAACCTCCGAGCCCCCAACAGTATCAAGGAAGTTCAAAAGCTCACCGGTATGGCCGCCGCTCTCAACCGATTTATCAACCGAAGCTCCGACAAGTGCCATGCCTTCTTCCAAGCTTTGAAATGCAGCAGGCGCGGATTCAAATGGACGGCTGAGTGCGACGAAGCGCTTGACGCTTTGAAAAGGTACCTTTCTTCAGCTCCACTCATAGTTACCCCTAAAACTGGAGAGGACCTTTTTCTCTATCTAGCCGTCTCTCCTCATGCCGTCAGTGCGGCCCTTTGCCGACGCGAAGGTGCCGACGATCAACCTGTTCATTTTGCAAGCAAAGTCTTGCTCTCTGCTCAAACTAGATACCTGCCTTTGGAGAAACTAGCACTCGCACTAATCACTGCTTCACGTAAACTGATCTCATACTTTCAAGCTCATACAATTATTGTCAATACCGAGCACCCTCTCAAGGCTCTCTTAAGGAAAGCCGATGTCTCAAAACGAGTCTCCCAATGGGCCGTAGAACTTGCAAACTTTGATATCAGATACGAGCCACGGACGGCCATCAAGGCCCAAGTCCTAGCCGACTTTATTGCTGAGTTTACTCCTGGCGAGCCGTCTTCTAGCACTTTGATTCCCCCTCAGTACGATTTTGTCGAGCAATACAAAGGTTCCCTTCAGTGGGACATGTTTCATGGAGATTATTGGAAGATGCACATTGATGGAGCCTCCAACCAAAATGGGTCTAGGGCTGGGATAGTCTTGAAGACCCCTTGCGGAGTCCTCCACGAGTGTGCCGTTACTTTAGACTTTGAAGCCACCAACAACGAGGCTGAGTATGAGGCACTCCTCGCTGGGCTCCGCTTGGCCGTCAGATTGGAAGTCGAAGAGCTAGCTATTTATTGTGACTCCCAGCTTGTTGTTAATCAAGTCAATGGCGACTATGTCGCTCGGGACGAGCGAATGCTCGGCTATCTTTCCGAAGCTCTGGAGTTGATCAAGAATTTCAAAGCGTTCAAGATTGAACAGATAAACAGGGAAAACAATGCGCGTGCCGACGCTCTTGCGGGCCTTGCCTCGGCTTGCAAAGCGACGGATCAAAGGAACATCACACTGGAGACAGTCAGTAAGCCAACTTTTCAAAAGGAAGAAGAGGTTCTAACCGTCTCTTTTGCACCAAGCCATTACGATGAAATCGTGGCTTATCTCAAGAATGATACACTCCCAGCAAGCAAGAAAGACGCATACAGGGTTCGGAACAAAGCAGCACAGTATTGGTTGTCAGACGATGGCAAACTTTACCGCCGTTCCTTTACTGGACCGTACCTCTTAGTCATTTATCCGGAGCAAGTCCCTAGCATCATTGAAGAGCTTCACTCGGGAAGCTGTGGCTGCCACTCTGGGGGTAGGTCACTAGCTCACCGAGCGATTACACAGGGATATTGGTGGAAAAATATGAAGAAGGACTGCGATGAAACCGTCCGTACATGCAAGAATTGTCAAATTTTCTCTCCCATCCCTCACCAGCCGGCGCAAGAGCTAAGCCCAATCACAAGCCCCTGGTCGTTCGCCCAGTGAGGGCTTGACATAGTTGGCAAGCTCCCAACCGCTCTTGGAAAATTCAAATTCTTTATTGCTGCAAGGATTACTTTACAAAGTGGGTGGAAGCCAAGCCCCTAGTGACAACAACCGAATCTGATGTCCGACGGTTTGTTTGGCGCAACATTGTTACCAGATTTGGGGTTCCATATGCAATTGTCTCCGACAACGGGTCCCAATTCGTAGGTAAAGATCTTACAGGCTTATGCGCAGAGTTTGGGATAAAATTCTTCAACAGTACTCCAGCGTACCCTCAGGGCAACGACCAAGCCGAAGCCTCAAACAAGACTATTTGTGCTGGTCTCATGCGACGACTGAAGGCAAAAAGGGGCAAATGGGCTGAAGAGCTACCTCACGTTCTCTGGGCTTACCGTACCACTCCCCGACGCTCAACAGGCCAAACTCCCTTCGCTCTGGCATATGGAATGGAGGCCGTTATCCCATTGGCCTCCAAGTTCCCGACGGTCAGGACCGAGCATTTTGATGCTCCAACAAATGATGCTGCAATAGAGAGAGACCTTGACCTAGCCGAAGAAAGGAGAGAAGAGGCACGGCTAAAGCTAGCCAACTATCAGCAAGAGGTGGCCAGAGGATACAACAAAAGTGTCAGAATCAAGAAGTTCAAACCAGACGACTTGGTTTGGAAGAAGGTTGTGGAGAAAAGCAAGAAAAAGAAGTTCATGCCAAATTGGGGCATACTATCTCGAAGATTTGGATGGAAACCTTGTTGGGAACCCTTGGAATGCACAGAATCTTAAGAAAGCCTAACTGTAAAGGCTCGGTCTTTATGGCCAATCTATCTTTCTTTTCAAGTTTTAGCTTGTAATCGCCGTGCCTTTTATGCCGGCCCCTTTTTGATATCAAGTTCTAGCTTGTGATAGCCGAGTCTATGCTCCGGCTCTTTATCCACCAAGTTTTAGCTCGTGCATTTCTGTTCATTCAGTTCAAGTTTCATCTTGACCGTTACTTTATTACTGAGCATGTAAACGAACGGTTTATGAATGAAAGATTGCTCGTTACAGAACATTGTGCAAAGTTGTTACCTGTCTTAGCTGGTTTCAATTATTTTTACCCAACTCAAACACTTCGGTAACGTTGACCGATCATATTTGGCCGACGCACGATAGGCCAATATTTTAATGGGCTTAGCCCATCGCACAGTTGAATTTCTTCTAATTCACCTAACACATTACTTTGGCAAGCAACTAACGCTATGGTAAGGTCACTAACCAAAGTAGGGGCAACATGGGCGAATAAGCATTCAACAAAAGCAAAAATATACAAGCATAAACGAACGGTTGAGCAAGAAGAAAATACTAGCATAAAACGACCGGCGAGACAATACGGAGTACATCGTTTTCAAAATTTCAACAGGTTCAACGCGATGGCCAGATCCGACAGTTAAGGGCCGTCCATTCCATTAATCGCACTACAAAAGAAAAACAAAAGAAGAAATCATGCATCTGCCGTCTCTTTCCCCACAACTGCCTGGGCATCTCCTTCTTTGCTCCCTCCAGCAGCTTCAGTTGTCTCTCCCACCACTGGCTCTTCGGCCGTCTTTCCATCTTGCTCCACCGCCTTATCTACCACCGCCTCTTCAACCACCTCCTCCTCATCTTCAGACTCGGACTCAGAAGGTACCTCGGGGGTAGGAGCCTCGGGTGCATTAACCTGGATGTCATCATCATCTTTAACCTTCAGAAGCTCAAAGGACTTCGACAGAGCGTCGGCCCAACCGACCCTGTAACCCCTTCGGTACCTCCTCTTCTGGATTTTTTCAACATCCTCCTGGAGGTCTGCCCTGCACTTCTTATAGCCCTCGTCAAAAGACGCGTCCAGAAGCTTGGGCAGATTCTCCTTCTCGGACCGAAGCTCCTCCAATTCCTTCTTCATCAGCTCCGTAGCAAGGCGCTTCCCACGCTCGGTCACGAGCTCCCCTTCAAGCTGGGTGATCCGATGATTCTTCTCCGCCTCCTTCTGCACCCAATTCTTCTCCGTCGCCTCTAGCTCCTCCACCTTCTTCTTCAGCTGGGCGTTTCTGTGCCCTAGATTCATCAGCTTCTCATGCAAAGCCAAACTTGATTGTCCAGCCTGAAATCCAGTCAGAAGCGTCGGTTAGTAGAAGATGTGAAAATACAAAGTGACGGAAATAGAAACTAGCGGTACAAAGATATCCCTCACCATTGCAATCGAAGTGAAGAGGGCATCCAGATTCCCCTCTATCCCCCTGGGGACTTGTTTCATGTCCCTTGGAAGACCCAGGCCCTGCAAGAGAGTTATTACGAGCGGTGGATCCTGCTGGACACTGTCGGCAACCGTCAGCCTCCGACCGTCCTCCGTCGTGAACGATGGCATAAAAGGCGCGGCGGAAGAGGACTTCTCGGTCAAAGCAGACTGACGGTGCGTCGCTTTCTCAGCCGGCTGTTTGGAGTGGGGGGATGAAGCCGGACGGGTATGCTTCTCGGTCGAAGGAACGGTGGCAGACAATGGTTGCTTTTGGTGCTTTTTCTGCACTGGTGCAGTCTTCTCTGGAGCGACGGCAGGAGCGTCCGAGCTCTTTCTCTTTTTGCTCAAGTTCACCTTGGGTGGGGGGTTGTCTCTTCCCATTGTGCCGAGCCCTTCTTCAATAATCTCAAACACTTGGCGGATGGGAATATTCGCTCGACCAGAAGTCGGAGACCCGGTTTGCTGTTGCTTCTTGGCCTTCTTCTTCTGAGTTTTCTTTCTCCTCTCTGCCTTCTTCTTCAAAAAAGAATGGTAGGTGGGCTTATATCCAAGAAGTGTCGGCGCATCTCTTTTTGACTCTGGGAGCTCGTAAAGACGGTCGATCCGTTCCTGTTCAGCAGCTCTCTTGGCCTTTTTGGTAACCTTCGACAAATCTGCAAGGAAAAAGCAACGGATAAGAAGCTACGGCAGCAAAATCTAAAAGCAGTTACAAAACGCAAGGCAAAAAGATCCCTACTTGTATCCGTTCTTATTTCCATCGGAACGGGGCCGGACGTTTTATCGTTCTTTTCCCCAGGTGGGAAGTTATAGTTGCCAGAGACTTCTATGAAGTCGTTCACCCGCTTGTCGGCATCAGGCAGTCGCACAATATGGTCATGATTTTTTCTCATCGAGAAGAACCGACGGCCCGAGGTCTTATTCGAGTTCACATAGTAAGGTATCAGAAGGTCACACCAATGAAACGGTAAAAGTTCTTTCCTACTCAGGGCTAGGGCGGAATTTATTATACGAAAACTATTCAAGGCCAGTTGGAACGGCGACAGATTGTAGGTCCTGAAGAACTCTCGGAGATGGTGTCCGATCAGGAACCGGAGCCCCCCCTTCGTGATGGCCATTATAGGGACGGTTATGTGGTCAGGGCCGTGCTCGATGTCATCACGGTTAACCCTGCGGATAAATACATCATCAGGGATGAGGTACAGACCGCGGAACTCCTCGATTCCCTCGGGCGTGTTGAAATAATGAAGATACGGGTTGGGTCCCTCGTCCTTTTCTGGATCAGTGGATTGGATTAGACGGACGGGTTCCTCTACAGAAGGCCCGGCCGCCTGGCTCGATGAGGCGCCATCCCCAGAGCGGATCCGAGGAATGAGGGCTTCAGTGTCTTCCTCTTCCTCTTCCTCCTCATCCGACTCTCCTTCCTCAAATTCACCCTCCTCGTCGTCATCAGCGTTAACGACTTCAACCTCCTCTTCGCCGTCACCTTCCTCCTCACCCACTTGATAATCAGGATCATCTCGAGGAGATCCACCAGAAAGCGTACGCTCAGAACCGGTATCGGTCTCCGCCTCGTCATCGGAACTGACGGTCCCCGGCCTGCCGTAGCTGTTGACTACGTCCATCACAGACCGGTGCTCCTCATAGCCGAGCCCTTCCGCATCCGAGCCACTAGACGAGAGACTGAGACTCTCCGAAGCCATACCTAGACAGAAGTATCGGTCAAGACTGTCAGGCTTGGGCAAGGTCATTTGAAAATAGTAATAAAGGTACGGTTCTACACTAATTCTACGCTCGGATTGAAGGGACGGCACTCTACGTTTATTGGGGGACCGTGGTCCCAGTTTTCTATCAGACATGTGACGAAAAGCGACGGACCCGACTGAGGGTCCGCCCTTGGTACCAGACGACAAGTGTTCGATATGAACTACAAACGATCGGCAAGAACACAAAAGGGACGGCAAGAATAGTTTGAAGATGTACATGGACTTCACTGTTCATTGCCATCCGAAAACTTAGAAACCCAGAAATCATTCAGAAACGAGAGGGAACGATGCAAGAAATGCAGAAAATCGATGGGAAAGTGAGCAGATCACATACCTCAATGTGTCGTGAAGAACAACAGCAGCAAATCACGATCGGAATCTTCAAAATCGTCTAGAAATCGAAGAGGGAGAAACGCAGCGGCAGAACAGACGCAAGAGAGAGAGAGTAAAGTGTTCTCTCTCTCCACTCGGTCCCTATTTATAAGGGAGCTCAAAATTCAAATCAGAGCGGGAAACATTTAATGCCGCCGCTCCTTCATCCAGCAGCGTTGTGACACGTGGTACGCGTGACGCGTAACTGACGTTTCGCACGAACCGGCGCAGTCACTCGCCACTCATGTTTTGACACGTGTCCCTGATGGGACGGCAACCCATGTGACGGTTCAGATCCTTGCCTCCTCGATTCCCACCGAATGGACCTCGTTCCTCCACGTGTCTCATCCGAAGCCACAAGCGCAGAAAGCCGTTGCAAGGCACGCCCGTTGAGCGTGTCAGCACAAACGGTTCAGCCGTACGAATTCAGTTCAAATCGTTTGGGCTTCACTTGCATGGATCAACCCCTCTCGTACATGAATTCACCCAGAGGAGTTGAGGGGCTATTGTAGTGTCCCGAATTAGCCAACCGAGCCTAGTTGGGTCCGAGGGCTTATAGGCTCATGGGACCCTCAACCGACGGTTTTAACCGACGGTAAAGCGAAGGACTTTCTACGTAGGGGGAGGGCTTTTAGGCTCGACCCGCCGGAGGTAGCTGACCTACGGTAACACACGGTTCCTCAGGCCCAAAGGCCCCTGCGCAAACCCAGGGTTTTCGCCGAGCCTATTCTAGGGTCCTTCTTCACCAGTTCATGTCCACCCAGATCCGTCCTCAGCCAGACCGACGGTTATAGCCAGAGGGTCGGCTAACGGACGGACGGTCAGGAGGTGCCCACGTGGCAAAAGACCACCACATGCCCCTCGAATATTCCCGGTAACGGATTTGTCAGAGTGACATCAGCCGTAACGGCCTGAACGCGTGTAACGCGCACCCTCTTGAGACAGCTGTCCCATGTGCACACCCACTGCCTTATCCGGACGTCATTAGAGACGTCAGCCCTACGGCCAGGGGCGTGTGGAGAGCACGTGAGGTATGCTTGGAGCCCAAGAAAAGGAACCTCTATATAAAGGAAGCGATACGCATGGAAGAAGGTAATCGCTTAAGCTGCACTAAAACCCTAGGTCTATTCTCTTCTCCTTTCCTGGGTTCTTACTCTCATGCTGGAGGGCCGTTCCGGTGGTCCACCGGAGCCGCCTTGTAGCTGAGTTTCTTTCCCTTGTGCAGCTTAGGTTCATTCAAGCTAACCCAGATTCTCAAAGGCTCAAGGAATCAGATCCAGTTCCCCACACCAATCATTAGGGGTATGAGCGGGGGAAGATTGGAGATAGACCTAATCTTTGGCAATACCTACATTAAGTAGTTGTTCTTAGAATACCACTGAAACAGTGGTACCCCTATACCTCCAAGAACCAAGGAGGGCAGGCCTAGATTAATTTTTGTGCATACTACCATGCTTCTTTCACTCATAGCCCAGAGCATCGGTTGAGACACCAATGATATATCAATGAAAAATGCACTATCATCATGATATATTCTTTTTCTTGCGTTTATAATATATGTTCCAATATATAAATGTTCTTTTCCCTCCCCTTTTTAGTAACTGGAATATTCACATTTTTACATAGGATGTTTTATGAAAAAAAGTAAAGAAATTCTCAAAAAAGCACGAAAAAATTATTAGTTCAACTTATATTTACTTACGTTTTTAAAGATCAATCTCCTAAAGATGCCAGGAGCCTGCCCAATCAGCCAATTATTAAGTGCTTCTGGAATATCATCAAGTCGTGCTCCAAGGCCCTTTCTTATCATATGTTTGTGTGGGTTTGACTCGCTTGAATACAAAATGTGTGACTCCTATATCAATCAAGAGTGGAGAAAGACCCTGAGGCACCATGTGATGGTGCTCAACACGGAACCATCAATTCTGCCAATCTAGCAAGTTTCGCCCCTAATGACGAAATCAGTAAAGCTACTTTAATAGGGAACTTGTTTCCGCAGTAATAGTAAGATATTAATATTAAAAGGCAAGTTAAAAACAAGCATCTTGTCACGAACAAATTCTATAAATTACATTGATAAGCTGGGAATCTGTGACAAGAGGCAAAGATTACCGAGGTTCCGGCATTAAAAGGTTGGTGGAACGAAATGCTGCATTGTTGACCAAGTGGTGGTGGAGGTTTTACAAAGAGTAGTACATCTCAGGTAAGGACATGCACACGGTACGGTACCGTGTGCACGTGGCCTTTTTCGACTTTCCCGATTGAATCTCGACGATCCGAGCCCACAGATGCGTTCAAAACGTGTTTTCAAGGCCACTTGCGAAGAATCGTCGAAAAAAAACACCGGGAAGGCCTTCAACCGGCCAATTTTTGATAAAAAAATGAACAGTAATGATTTTTATCAAAAACTGGCCGGTTCGAGGCCTTCCCGATATTTTTTTTCGCCAGCAACACAGATCCAAACAAGATCGGGCTGTTCTTCTTCTTCTCAGACAAAAACAAGAACAAACCCTAGTCAGTTCCAAACAGATCAAGAAAGAGAGAGAGAGAGATTGAGGGAGAGAGAGAGAGATCGCTACCTGGTCGGGTTCGTTCATCGGAGATCGATCTCGATCTCCCCTTCGTTCGTCTGAAGTCGCCGGAATTGCCTCAAAGGCCAACACTTTCTCTCTCTTTGTCGTTTTTGCCTCTGGGTTCAAATGGGGAAGAAGAGAAGACAGGGGGAACCGGGTTAAAACAACGACCCGGTTGGTCGTTTTTATTAATTAGACCCGCGAGAGTTGTGTTGGGTTGTTTTCTTAACGAAACGACGTCGTTTTGAGTATACCTCAACTTAGGAAGTTGAGATATACCTTACCTGAGAGGGAGTGTGTGTGTGTGTGTGTGTGTATATGTTAGCTTCTTGTTGTTGTCTGTTGACGCTTGGCGTTGGGCTAGGCCAAAATAAGTGGAGATGCTGCCCAATTTTTTTTCCGAGATAACTTTGAATGTTACGGATATGGATATGGACAGACATACCATATATGTCAACAGATATACCAAAGAACTAGTTACATATATGGTATATCTGCCAAAGAACTGACAGATATGGTCTATCTGTCCACAGATATACAAAAGAACTATTTATAGATATAGTATATCTGTCAACAGATATGGTAAAGAACTAGTTACAGATTTGGTATATCTGTCAACAAATATGATATATCTATTGACAGATATACCAAAGAGCTTATAGATATGGTATATCTGTCACCAGTTATGCCAAAGAACTGGTTACAGATATGGTATATCTATCAATCAATGCCGGAAAGTTGACCGATCAACAGATATGGTATATCTATTATCAGATATGGTATATTTGTCAATAGATATTAATTGTATATATTCCGAGATAACTTTGAATGTTACAGATATGGATATGGACAGATATACCATATCTGTCAACAGATATGCGAAAGAACTAGTTACATATATGATATATCTGTCAAAGAACTGACAGATGTACTATGGTATATCTGTCAATAGATATACTAAAGAACTAGTTACAGATATAGTATAACTGTCAACAGATATGGTGAAGAACTAGTTACAGATTTGGTACCAAAGAACTGACAAATATGGTATATCTATCAACAGATATGCCAAACAACTAGTTACAGATATGGTACATCTGTTAGTCAATGCCAAAAAGTTGACTGGTCAACGCTGGAAGGTTTTAGATATGGTATATATGTCAACAGATATGGTATATCTGTTAGTCAATGCTGAAAAGTTGACCGGTCAACAGATATGATGTATCTGTCAGTCAATGCCGGAAAGTTGACCGGTCAATGCCGGTCAATGGTGGTCAACGCCGGTCAAAGGTCAACGCCAGAAAGTTGACCGGTCAACGGGTCAACAATGATGATGTGGCATGGAAAATGGCGTTTTTGTCAAGTGTGTGTCAATTTGTGATAAGTGTGTTATGAAAATATTTAATGTCCTTATTGCTTTAGAAAACCTTGTAGCATACATGTCCTTTAGGCCAATTTGCCCAAACCAATTTGTCTGGGAGGAACCGGGCTCTCTCTCTCTCTATCTTGATTTAAGCATAGTTATCCGTTAGAAAGTACTCCCTCCGTCCCTTTATTACAGTCCAGTATTCCATTTTGGGCTGTCCCTTAATAAGTGTCCATTTTGTAAAGTTAGTGGGTAAAAGTTGGTGAATTTTCTATTTTGTCCCTAAAAGTAGATTCCATTTTGAAAAGTTAGTGAGTAAAAGTGTAATGATGATGGGTAAGTATGGAAAGTGGAGGAAAAAGTTGATGTGATAGGTATAATGATAATGTCTTTTTAATAAGTTGGAGTTACGAAGTTGGACATTTAAAAAGGGACGGAGGGAGTAAGATTTTCGAAGCCCTAGAAAATTTCAATTCAGTAATCAGATTTGACTTGACTTGTTTAAGCTATTATATTTGCAAGCCTTTTATTATGTTCTTGAGATCTACTAAAATTTAACCAACTGGAGCTAGCTCAGTTGGCCAGAACTCTTGTATCTTATTAGGAGGTCAAGAGTACGAATCTCTCCATCTGAGCGTGGAGTTTCTTTATTTGTTTGTTTCCTCCCACCTGCGCGTGAGCTTATTTTTGAATGGGTTGAGTTATTGGGCTTTCTCCCACTTGCGTGTGAGCTTATCTCTGGTAGTTGTTGAGTTGAATTTGGTTCTATCGTGAACTCTCACAATTGATCTAATGTCCCGAGTTTGTACTTTGTACTTCATACATGATGTAATGACATAACTCTTCTATCGATTGACAAAAAAAAAAGTTCTACTAAAATTTATTATAGTCAACGATTTTGCTTGTTTATTTAAATGGATACTATAGATTATCTTTCGTGGGTTAATCAA
The DNA here is from genome assembly GCA_018127125.1 of Rhododendron griersonianum. NCBI lineage: Eukaryota > Viridiplantae > Streptophyta > Magnoliopsida > Ericales > Ericaceae > Rhododendron > Rhododendron griersonianum. Next base: position 19,940,137 of record CM030794.1, on the reverse strand, counting down.
CAATGAATGAATAGTATAAGTTAGATTTTTGGCTAATAAAAAATACTCGTATGTGTTTATATCCTGTTATACATATTGCCAACACCACCAACTGAGAAACAATTTAAGGCTGCCGATAAACTAAAAACAAAAAAAAAAAAAATAAGGTTTTGTTTAGTTTTAAGAAAAGGGAGAATGAAAAAAAAATTAACTGTAGGGACAGCATTAGGGCTTGTTTGATTAGGCAGAAAATTATAATGTAAGTGAAAAAAAATGGAAAGCAAATTTATTTTCTTTGCAGTGTTGCATTAAAATGAAAAGTTTAGTAAGAATATTGCAAGACCTCGTGTAGAGTGTAGTTGAGTAACACTTTGAAGAGAAAAACATATTTTTTGCAATAATGTACAAAGTATTTACCCATGCATGCTGAGATGAGTTGTATTAGAAAATCAACTTTCTAAATTTTCTACCATCTTCATTCTAATCGTACCTGTCCTAAATAAAGTATAAAGAAAAATGTACTGCTCAAAAAGTACTACCGATATAATATTTCTCCGCAAATCAAAAAATGAAAGAGAACTTTTTTATAATTTGCCTTATTTTTTCTTCCTTTTTCAATGTATTTTTTTTTTTAATTTTAGTGATTTCATCTTTTTATTCTAACGTGAATGAAGTTTTCTTTGCCGATTAAAAAAAAAACAAAGTGAGTAAAGGAAATCTGACCTAGCTCTCCCTCGGTATGAGCAAGCTTGCATGAACCAACAGGCATGAGCACCTTCTGTTTTAGGCTTTTAGCCTTCTCAAATCAGGCCTATAAACCCTATAATCCCCATCCTTCCACAACAAGTCATCACACCTAAATATGTCCCACATGGGCCCACAAGATCCAATAAACACAGCGTAGACCGTCCGATCAACCTCTTCTTGACTGGTCCACCTGCTCCTCACCAAAAGGTTAGCAACCACAAGGTTCACTTGTAACCTAAACACATCCCTTACTCCTTTTCCCTCTCCCTCTCCTCCTCCACATGGAACCCTAGCTACAACAACTCCAACATCTCCGTAGTCCTCGAACGTCCGTGGCGTCGGGATTTCGGGGCACGAAGGTCGGCCCCACTTCTTGTCCTGATCGATCCACTCGGGGAAAAAGTCTTCCCACCGGAGTGACTTGTCCACGCAGTCGAAATCTACGGTCACCATATTGGCTAACTCGCGTCGTGCTTCGCCGTTTTGAGCTAACCCTAACTTGTCCATGTTGACCAAACCAACCTTCATTTTTTCCCTCTTGGCCTCTCCAGCAACCACGTTGTACCACCTAGGGTTTTCTGCTACCGGACTTTGGAAGTTGACCTCCGGCTTCGGCCGGAGGCTTAGGTTAAGGAGTAGGACGGTTAGAAAGCGAAAAAGGAGGGAGAGGGTGGAGGGTTTCAACTTGGTGCGAGTTGGTTTGAGGGCCATTAGTGTTTCAAGCTTCCTATGAAAGGATTTGAAGGATATATGTATAGATAAGCATAGAGTAAGCCTAGATAGGTATGTTAGCAATCATATGTACACGTCTGGGCAGGTTCTAATTACTGCTTTACTACTTTGTTTGAGTGTCTTTCTTTCAGGGGAAGTCCATTTGGTCTTGTGTAGTTGTTTGCATTAATGGAGTTTGACTTGCCAAAAAAGAAGAAGGTGTGGACACTTTAATTGAACTTGAAAAATGAACCACAAGCATTAGATCAAACAGTTCAAGACTTTCTTGGGCTGTTTTTGCCCATTCAGTGTACAATTTGTCGAATTTTCAATAAAATTTTGTTGCCGATAAAGAAAAAGAGCGTTAGAGAGATCACTTATAATACACTACAACAAAAAAGAGAAATGGTGACGAATGAAACTTGTCACCAATTGCATGTTTAGTGACGAAATCAACTTTGGTGACGAAAGTTGATTGTCAGCAAAGGGTTGTCATTGAAAGTCACCTTTGGTGACGAAATCTATTTTTTTCGTCACCAATAAATTGTTTTGGTGACGAATAGATACAATCGGTGACGAAATCCATTTTCGTCACCATTGGTGATTATTGTCGTAGTGATAATAATATCTATCTACTGATTAAAAAAAAATAACCAGAAAAAATGTGTAACATTTCCATAGTACACATACTAGAACTTTCTTAATTAGTGAAAATTAACCCATCAAACAAATTTGGGTATGTGGCAAGTACAATTTTACCAAAGGTACAAATTTGTCTTTAATTAAGTGTACATCATGCTCGCAAGTAAAGGACTACGTACAGTTTGCTGCCTTCCTGGTTGTTCTTATTGTCTGGTCCAAACGTAAAGCCATAGCAACCAATCCAGATGATCATTGCGAAGATCATAAAGCAAAGTGTAATGAACCATCCATCCACGTAGTTACTCAGATAATTAAGCAGCTTTGCACGCGTTACAATTATAGCACAATTTTTCATTGTCGTTGCTCCACATCATACAATTGTTATCTTGGTAATATAGTCCTTCTTTTGGGACGATCCAATAACTCTTATTCGTATCTTGATATCCGCAATAAATAGGAGGAGAACAGCAACCTCCCTGCAAATTGAGGGAACAAATGCACAAACACGAGAAGAAGATTAAATATTTAACATGGTAGAATATATATTATTCTGGATATATTCATCTAAATAACTCTCTTAAATTATTGTCTACAGAAACAAATTTTAGAGTTTTCATGATTTTATCCCCTAAATTATGCAGCGCTTTCCTATTTCGTCCTGAAACCATGACAACGACCTATTTCATCCCTTAATTAGCTGATAGTTTAGGAGATTGGATTTTGGATCTAGACAAGGCTCGCTCTAGGGCGGTTTGTTAAAGGGAGTGCTTAATAGTGTGGCTGTGCTTTCCGATCCAATGAAACAAAAGGGCGTCCTTCGGGGTCCTAGGTGGCTTGTGTTGTGCCGGCTTGCCCTTCAGCCATTTTATCTTTGTTTTATTCATTCGAAGATTAATAAAATCATTTTTTGCTATTGAAAAAAGAAAGAAGGTGCGGCTGTAATTTTTGAAGGGCGACCACATGGTTTTGAAGGGCGGCTACAAGGGCGAGGATTCCGACAGATAGAGGTTTTGGTGCTCGGTGTTGGTCCCCGAAAAGGGTATCGATCGAGGTGTGGTTAAAATCAGGCGTCGAAGTCAGCGATTGAGGGGAAGCGGCGGTGGCATAGTGATGGCGTAGTCCTCTCCCAAATACTAGGGAAGAGTCTTTGTTCACTTTTTGAATCTATTTCAATGAATTTCTTTTTCTATTGTAATGTTATATTTTTATCTCTGTCATATGCATGTAAAATTTCTTAATTTGCCAATAAAAAAAAGAAGAGGAAGAGGATGGAAGGAACCTGGAGGTCATTTTTGCCAGGCTTTTCACTGCAGAACTTTTCCCGAATCATATACCTCTGAAAAACACCCCAATCGATGTCATTCAGAATAAAGTTTTTGGCCCATCGCGGATATTTTTCAAGTCGGTAATATGCCTGAATAGTCTTTCCATCTTTAAAACTATTTAGGTCCATGAGATGTGACGATCTCTGTTACCACAAAGATTAGCACAATGGCAATGACCAACGTTGTCATGGATGCTACTAGGAGGGGCTTCACTCTCCATATAATAGCAATTGAACCAATGACGGAAAGAGCAAAAGCGAAGATTGTGAAACCCAAATCCATTTCCAAATGCAGATGGGTGCAGTCTGGATCGCCACGAATGAAAAGAATGATGGTTTTTGCAAGGTAGTATCCTGAAAAGAAGACGGGAATGGTACTTGCAATTGCAACCAATGTGAAAAGAACGCGCCTTAATTAGCTTCTTGTTGCTGAAGAAGTTTCTGTAGCCATAATTGTTTTAATTTAATTATTCCTCTCTCAGATTTTCGAATGGGATGAAGGTGAATGGAGGTGAGGAATTAAGACATCAGAATGGAGGGGTTTAAAAAGACTTCGTGCATGCTAAATTCATGAGAGATGTCCAAACTTAGCTATAGCCAATTGTTAGCCTAACAATATTGGTCAATTAGATCCCAAGGTTAGCACAAGCTAGTTGTTACAGCTTGAACCCCCTAAGTTGGGATAAGCTGGTTGTTATGCGCTAGTGGTTCTCAAAAAATCTTATCGTTTCGATCTTTTTTTTTACCAACGAAAAAGAATATTTTATTAATATTCGAACAATAAGTACAAAGAGAAAAGAGAAAAAGAGTAAATAAAAAAGGCATCACAACAGCGGAAATCATCAAAAACCAAAATAGCACCCAAATCACTCGATAATCATATGCCACATGTCACTCCAAGAATCACGAGCGCCCTTAGCTCATGGTGTGGACTGTCACGATTCATACTTGTTTTCATTCGACAGAACAAGAGGTTTAAGTTTTAGAAAAATCATTTGGAGTCATCACCACCAGACATAGAGTGTTAAGTAAAAAAAGTGCATGCTAATAAGTTTTTTGATGACTACGATTCCAGGAGCTAGTGGTAAGAACAATGATTTCATGGGTAGAGAGTCTAGAGACGTTCCAAATCTACGCTTGATCAGCTGTCTAAAGACAAACGAGTCGGTTAATCACTTCCGTAGCTCCCTTGTAGTCGGACATATTGAAGTGGTGAAACAGATCAAATACAACCTTGCGGTGGCAGAGGCTTGCGCGGACGAACCTAACCCTATGTCGCCGTAGCGATCGGAGGACAAACTTAGTAGCCCGGAGCTAGTCGTAGAGCGGGAACGAGCACGGTGATCCCTACAAAGTGCATGATCGAGGATAATGAGGAAGCACCAGAGCTTTGAGATGCACTTGAATCGCATTAGAAACTTTGCCACAAGCCTTGTTAGCAATTGATCCAACACCAGGTCATGAGGGAGCACTACCACTCCCCCGTCACCGCGGTTGTTTACACCATATTTTTCCTCTGTCAATATCGAAAGATAGTTGGACATTGTGGGAATGATGCCTATTTTTATTTTAGTATTCTTATGGTAACAGTATTAGTACTTTAAATAAATGTACAGGACACTAGTATTCTCCTACGCATTTGGTAGTTGACAAGGTTTGGTCTACACACTTGAAAGTAGAAGAGAAGTTATTTGGACAGGTGGAATCAAAAGATTGTGGAAGAAGGAAATTAGTTAATGGCAGTTATTTCCTATAAAAAGCTCATTTTGGCTTCATTGTAAACTCTCTCAAACAAATCAAAGTCTCTCTTTATTTGTCTTAAATTTTTGTTTTCTAAGTCACTTCCGGGTTATAACTAGGAGTAGGAGTAGGATTAATGTGTCGATTTCATTCTTGAAGATCGGAAACGATCTTCTTTTATGTGTCGATTCGTCATTCGAAGATTGACTGAAGTTAATTCTTCCGTTAGTCTTCAAACTGGTTCTTGCACTAATCTCGTACTTGATTCGATTGCCATTTCACGTTTGGTAAAGTCCTGAAATACGGCGAGAAACTATTGATTCATTTGTGGGGGGACAAGCTGCATTTGGCCCTTATTTTTGTTCTGTATCTTGTTTTCCGAAATCTCTGTCGATTTTGGCCAAGGGAAAAAATAGATTAATAATTTTTGGCACTAGAAGGAGAGCCTCATTACTAAATTGGAAGTAACGAATGTGGAATGAAAATTTTCAGCCTTGTAAGAAAGGCTTGAATAAACTGAAATTGGACTAATAGGCCATTTATGAAATTGAACAATACGGTGGACCCGAATGTGAGGGTCTCCAATAAACATTTACCCAATGCACGGTCCGCACGGAGGCTTGATAATCTTCTTGTTCAAAGTAGGCCTAGTGAAGTTTATGCCTAAAATGGGACAACTATAACAGTGCCATTGATGTGCACGGAAAGATCCCTTAATGCCAAAAACAGGGTAATAAGGCTATCATACTGCATTAAATACTTTAGTCCACAGTTTTGAATTATAGTTAAGCCATTTCATTCAAGATCAAATGGATGTGGAGCATGCATTGGTCAGGGGTCCGTGTGTGATCCGTGGTGGTCTGATGGTGATGGATGGGTGGCTTGATTATGATGCGTTGGAGGATATCAGGGTTCGGGAGTATTCGCTGTGGGTCAGGCTATACAATCTACCCTTTGAAGCCTTTACCCGTGCCACGGGTGATGTTTTGGGTGAGGTTTTTGGTGGTTGTTTAACAGTGGACGTGGATGAGGTGTTTCCGCGGAATTTTGGCTATCTCCGTCCGAGGATTGTTGTTACGCTGGATTCGACTTTGGTGGGTGGATTCTATTTGAATATTCCGCATGGCTCGCACAGGTGGATTGATTGCCAGTATGAGCGGGTTTATAAGTTTTGTCGTGCATGTGGCCGAGTTGGGCATACTTATCCAAATTGCGAGATGACGGCTGCGGAGGCGCGGTTACATTTTGACAATTTTATTGGTGGTCTTTGTTCACGGTTGGGTGCTCCCCGTCGCAGGGATGAAAGTTAGCCTATGTATATGATAGGCACGCAATATGTATATGATAGGCACGCAATATCGTATATGATAGGCACGCAATATCGTATATATAAGTGCCTAAGCAGGGTCATTTTAGCACGTTAGACGTGCGATTTTATCCCTTTTACCACTTGATGCTACCTTTAGTATGTTTTTCTTGTTTTTGTTATTTTCAGGTTAATAAGGCAAAGTTAGCGCCAAAATGTTGCGGGGGTTTGGGACCAATTGATCTAGTCCAATTCAAGAGGAGCAAAGTCCATTCTAGACCCACGAAAAAGTCCTTCCAGTTTATTATTGATAAGATTGAGGCAAAACTTGCTGGCGGGAAAAGTAAGCATCTCTGAGCTCTTTGATCAAATCAGTTATTGAGACCATTCCCTCCCATGTTATGCATTGTAATCTTTTGCCCGTCTCGATTACTAAGAAAACCGACCAAGTGAGTAGGAACTTTCTTTGGGGATCTTCTCCCCACCATAAGAAAATTCATGCAACGAACTGGGAGTGGGTACGCGCCCAAAATCGCTTGGGGACTTGGGTTGAGGAAAGCTCGGCATAACAATTTAGGTGCAATGGCTACACTTAACTGGAAACTCTCCAAACATGTGAACCTTCTATGGATCAGAATTCTAGAAGGACGGTACCGGTCGAGCAATCTGCCTAGTTCCCGTCCCTCTCCCACCTGGAGGGGCATCCTTAAAGGGAAACAGCTCTTTGATAAAGGCACCCATGTGCGTTTGGGTAATGGCCTCTCTATGTCTTTTTGGATGGAAGATGGCACTCTTCGGTCAAAAATCTGTGGCCCTCTTCAACACCATGAATCTACCCTCAAAGTTAGGGAATGTTGGATTTATAACTCCTGGAATCTCCATTCAACCTCCTTTGTTTTCCCCCATGAAATCCTCTCCAAAATCCTCAACACAGATTTTCAATGGTTTAACAACTCTCCCGACTCTCTTATTTGGAATCTGTCCAATAATGGCGAGTTCTCCACGAAGTCTGCCATATCCCTCCTCAATAACATGGGAACCAATGATCGGCCATGGAAATCGATCTGGCGTCTCCTGTGTACCTTTCACATCCAACACTTTGTTTGGCTTGTTGTTCAAGATTGTCTCTCAACCCGACATAATTTATTCCTCTGTCACATTACACCAACTCCATTCTGTGAGTGGTGTCCTCTTGTTCCTGAAAGGCTAAAACCACTTGCCATGTACTCCGTAATTGCCCTCGTGCAGCATCTATTTGGAATTCCCTCTCCTCTCCTCTCCCCTCTCCCCACTCTTTCAAGAGGATAATTGCTTTGACTGGGTTTTTCATAACTCTCAGGTGGACATCAGGACTCCCTCAGGGGTCCTCTGGAACTCTATGTTTCTCTTTGCTTTGTGGCAAATATGGTTGGATAGGAATCACAGCCTTTTCGAACATTATCCCGCACCAAGTTCTAACTTTAACACCCATAACACCGATCGGGTTGTATCCTTAGTCTCCAGGAACGCCTTGGAATGGGCCTTTCTTATTCAGGATTACAAATGTGCAACACGGACTGCAATTATGGTGGGCTGGGCTCCACCTCCCATGGGCTTCTATAAATTAAATACAGACGACGCCTTCCATTCGCCCACAGGTGATGCTTCCACAAGGGGTATTATTCGTGACCATGTGAGCAACTGGGGTTGGTGGTTTCCACCGCTCAATTGTGGCAGACTCTAGTATCAAGGCAGAGCTTTGGGGATTGAGGACAGGCCTAACCCTAGCAAAAAATGAAAAAATCACCAAACTGGAAATTGAAGTTGATGCTTTGGCTGTGCTACTCCTTACGCATGACTATAACACGGTTAATCACCCACTTGACAATCTTTTACTTGATTGTAGGTCCCTGATGCAAGAGTTTGAGCAGCCTTCTATCAAGCATATCTACCGGGAAGCGAATCGGTGTGCTGATGCTCTAACAAACGACCGGCCGATTTCAGTAGGAGATTTATATATTTATCCTTCCGCTTCTAGTTGTATTACTAAAGTTTTCTTTCAGACTTGGTTGAGGTTTCATACCCTACAATTGTAAATGCTTAATTTTATTTTTTTTAATGTGGAAAACTACTGTTACTAGCTACTAGTAGCTAGCAGAAAACATCCAAGGCAAACAAGCTAGGGAGGTAGAGAGTCGCTTGGAATGCCAACATAAGGTATTGGCTAACCATTTAAGCCAATGAGACTCATTCAAAGAGCCTCTTGGAGATGTTCTAAGAGCATCGCTAGCCATTTTCAGTAGGAAATACACCATATACTGCTTTAGCTAGCCATCACATATTTGAGCTTCCCAATAGCCTAGGCATTTTAGTTCCTCAAACCACAGTAATTTTTTTTTTTTTTACCTAATTTTTGAATTGCAATGGAATAAGGAGCAGAGGTACATTGTTGCGCCGAACAAAATCAGTGCTATGTTAGAATAAAAGCTTGGAACATGTCAATGCCCCACGGTTTGGTAAAACTAGCAAAGAAGTACATGTGTAAGCCAACACATATACGAAATTTGATGCAAGTATCTCCCTGGTTCAATTTGCCCAAATTGCCAATTATTCGACCATGAATCTCCAGAAACTCCCATCAACGACTTCAGGACCAACAAAAAAAAAGATCTAGTCAAACCTCTTCAAAGTTCACACCAAAAACATAACTGTGTAGAGAGAGGACAGAGATGTCCTGTTTTCTTCAATCGGTATCCTACAATAGACAAAAAAACATCGTTAGATGGTGCAGTTGTAAAGTAAGGTCAAGTAGTGCGTCGATGATATATCTTACATCTGTCAGTGGATTAAGCATTTTGTTCAAACTCTGAATCTTCTCAGCTTTAACAAGCTGAGCAGACAAGGTTCTGACCTTGTCCTCAAGCTCGCGCATATAGTTCTCATCACAACCAACCTCTGCATACAGGAAAAAAGTTAAACCAAGAAGACACAGCTCTTATTCCATTCATAACTGATAGCTTAACACGGCGGATGATAGGAAAACCTCTCTTGTGGCTCATTCCTCTCAAGTTTGGTCTCATATTATGGGCCAAAATAGTGAATTAAAAAACACAGGCAGTTTGATACAGGAATTGTAGTGGCTAGGCCAGAACATGAAGAGCAAGGGGTTTTTAACTTTTTACAGTCTGTCTATAAAATTTCTCTTCCTGCTACAATCTACTGCCTGTGGAGAGAGAGAAATTCAAGAATTGTTTGCCAGAAGATGGACTGTGCTGAGGGAGTAATTCAGAGCATTGTCACAGAGCTGAGATATTGCATCAGTTCTTGGAGAAATGTCAAGGGTACAGCTGCAAACCGTCAGCTTCACACATCTGGGCACATTTCCTATTTCCTAGTGCCTAAAATGTATCTTCTTCATCCATGATCTGTGTTTTTAGCTCTGTAACAATTTCTGGTTGAGTCTTCTTAGTTTCTATTCCTAAGCTAGGCCTATGTGTCCTAGTTATGTTAGAGGAATGGCTACTGGTGTACAGGACCACAGGTTCACTGTTTTTTATTCAGTCCATAGTCTAGTTTGCATGTTTGTTTCTCAGGGGTATGCCCCGGTGGTTTTGTATCCTGATTTTGTTCTATAAAAGCTTAACTAACCCAAAAAATAAAGTTACAAGTTACCTCCCCATGGTAGCGGTCTCTGCAAAATTTCAGAGGCAGAAGGCCGGGCAGATGGTGTCGAAGCAAGAAGATCTTTCAATATTGGCTCTGCAGATTCTGGGAACTCACCCCTACGAAGTTTTGTAAACACCTCCATCCTTTCTCCATCGGTCTTAAACTTGTAGAGAAGATCGCATAGGAGCAAACCAAGGCTAAAAATATCCGCCCTGTCGCTGCCGATGATCGGACCATCCTGCTCCTTCAACTCAGGAGCCATATAAAGAAGATTCCCAGCATCTCCGGTAACAACACCACCAGAATTCATATCGTGCAAAAAAGTAGCTGCACCAAATAAAAAGAGAAACGGACAATAAATTCTTTAACACATTAACGAATTTAGTTGATCTTTAAATCAGAGATTAACGTTTTATTACCCAAGCCAAAGTCCCCAATCACGATCTGGTCATCGTCCAAGAAAATGTTCGACCGCGTAAGGTCTCTGTGTACGAAGTTCTGCCCATGAATGTAGCGCAAACCCTCAACGGTTTGGCGAAAATACCGCCAAATTGTTGACGTATCAAGCACTGTCTTGGAATCTCTCAATGACTCCAACAACCCGCTTAACGTCCTACAAATATCAGAATTAAGTAAAGGTTCGAGTAGATAAACCGGTGCAGTTATCTATTCTAATATCTATTCTAATATATTAAGGGAGAGGAGGGTTTGGTGTGAACACTTTTGTGAAACTGTCACAAAAGTGGTTTCCTTTTTTACCCCCACTTTTACCCTCAAATCCCCCTTTTCCAACCAGTAAACTGCTGAGCAGTTAACTGCTTGGTGTGAACACGTGCACTGTTGCTTAGTGTGAACATGTGCACTGTGATTGCCCCACGTTCACTAATCATTTCCCCCTTTACATCGGTTCCCTTTCGGTTTTAGCCTGCACAAAAACAGCAAAACTTGAAGCCCCACGGTAGCTTTTAGGTTTGCATAATCCCATAGGTACAAGTGAACTCTACACCAACCATACTCCTCTCTCCCTCCTGCAAGACTTTCCCCAACCCAGACTTTCCCCTAAAGCCTTCCTCATAAATCAAAGAAAGTAAATAGGCTTTTTACTTTCACTACTTTCACAGTACAAGACAAAAGGCTTTTTACTTTCACAAAAATTCACACTGCACCAGCCATCTGCACATACCTTTTCTTTCCTCTTTCTTTTCTTTTCTACTGTTACGGCTTCCCAATTTTGGGCTGCTTTCGCTTTTTAAAAAAAAAAGAAGAAATCTTCCATTGATTTGTTTCCCATGAAATTGTAGAGGCCATGGATTCAAGTGACTGGACCAGCAAACGTGATAAAAAAAAAAAAAAACTGTACACGGCATTAAGTTATGTTTTCCCAATTTTACAGCGGAGTATTTTTAATTTTTCCGTGCATAACAGTCACACTCTTTGCCTAACAACAAAGAAGCATAAGGTTACTCTTGGTTTTTTCTTATTTGGGTTCCATAAAAAAGCCCATTTGCCCACAGTTCCCATATTTTGAGCTTTTAAGCATCTTGTCAGTAGTTTCCTATTTCCATCTCGCCATGCCATCGTCGATTTATGATAAAAAATGAGTGAAAAATGTAAAACAATGTACGCATTCTCTAATAAATTGACTTTCTAAGGCCTGTTGTGGTTACAAAGGAAAAAGATTATGTTGTACCAATACTCTAGAAAATAGAAAGGAGAGAAAATATATCCTGAAAGTGAGTAGACTAAGGATCCAGATGGAGGACAAACTTTAGTTGCCTAGAATCCCTACTTATTTGGCTTTAGTTTCATCTGAAATGACATAAAGAAGTGGAAAAAGAGAAGAATTGTTTCTGGTACATACTGAGGGCAAAACTTCATTTGAATGTATAGCGTGGCGTTCGGCTTCACTGATTCGTCTGAGGTTGATTCTTCCTCACTGCTGGACAGTTCAACAGTGCAACCATCCTCAATCCATGCCTGCACACAAATAGAACAGCACAACAAAAGTAAATATCATAGGCAAAATATTATTGCCTGGTATGTTAAAAGGCAAATTCTGAAGTCAAAGTTAGTTGGTTAATGTCATAAATTTCCGTCCACATTGAGTGAGTAACATTTCCAAACCATTTACAATTATTGCAAACAAATCAATGATTATAATACCAAATCTACCCTTCTGGAATTTTTATGTTCCTCATAATAAAGATTTCGCACAAAGTTCATAATCATGAATGCTTCAACTTTTTACTTTTAATCATGAAAAAGTGTAACAACATCCTAATTGAAAACATTAACAAAGAGGACCCTACATCTAACCTGAGGGGGAAAAAACGGTATGGCTGTGTACATTGATCTTGTTTTGCTTTTTATATATATAGTCATAGAATTCGGTACAAGAAACAATCTGAATGTGAACTTGTTTTTTCGTTGTGCCACATTTATACAGTGCAAACATATCTTTCAAGACCCAAAGTTTTGCCACATGAAGAATGGAAAAACAATTAGCAAACACAGCAGAACTGAGAGCTTATGACTAGGATTAATGACAATGTCATTGGCAGAATCGAAAACATTTATGACTAGGATTAATGAGCTTGAGCTTTGTAAATCTCAACAAAACATCTCAAACTTTATAAGTGTATATACTAAGTTAAAATTAGTTCACCTGGAAATAGCGGACAACATGATGATGATGCATGGTCGACAAAGCAACCACCTCCCTGTACATTTTGAGCATACAAATTAGATCAAGAAAAATGTATTCACCTACTACTAATTCAAAAGAGCAGAAGACTTTTTCCTCCAAAACACTCCTACTTAGCATAAGGAATAACAAACATCTCAAACAGAGACGCCAACTCAAACATCTATTCCTTTACAAGGTAACACACCCATATAATCGGTAAGTGGTTGTTGGCAAAGTAACAACAGCTATAACCTTTGAAATAACGAACAAACCGATCTGAGAATCGTCTTCTTCATTGTTGTATCAAAGTTTTCAGGTTCAAAATGATGAATGAATAAGAAAGAGAAAAAAGGCTTGGACGTATTTCTAATCAGTCTTCATTGCCATTTCAGAGTTTTTTGGTTCCGATTGTTTCCTTAAGTAATCGTGTTTCGTGGAAAATGCACACCTCGTGTTCTACATATTCTTGATCGTCAGGACAAGGACAATTTTCAACTTTGAACATTATAATTTGCTAATTTCCTTCAGATTTTGGATGCATATCCTTCTCTCTTTCACACCCTCCCCCCCCACCAAATCATTCTTCTTTGTCTTGCTCAGCGGGGAAAAAAATCTTAAGGTCACTTCTATTTACAACAAAAGAAAACCGTAAGTTAGCAGATTTACCTTAAGACTTTCTCTCGATGGCCATCCTTGATGGGAATCTTCTTCAGCGCATATTTCTTCTGGTCCAATACATTTTCACATAGGAACACCTTGCCAAAGCCACCTTTACCTACAACATAGAATTATTAACAACAATGCATAGTATTAGGTTTTTCATTTTTTTTTTTAATTTCGACTGGTAGTTCTGTTGGGTTTTTTGCTATGTGAAAAATAAGGAAAAAGCAAGAAAGAAAAGAAATAGTTGGTTGGCTGGTTTGGCATTTATTGGCCTAAGTTATTGTGCTCATTGGAAGTGGGTATGCCGGCTGTGCATGTATTGGATCTCAAAGGGGATTTGTGATGGTTGGAATATGAAGAGCCAAGTGTGTAGAACTTTCTCCTAGTCCTATTTAAGTAAGGTGGTGCATGTGTGTTGTAGAGAGAGTGTGGGGGAGAGAGACTGAGCAGAGAGGGGAGGAAGTCCAGAAGCCCCTTCGGGGGTCTTCCCCCACCGTGAGATTGTGAGAGAGAGAGAGAGAATAGATGAGAGGGAAAATAGAGATGTTGGGGGTGAGTGAAAAACATTGTGTGAGCCATGGTGTTAGGAGCTCAAGAGGGTTTTTCATCTCACGTTGTAATTTCTATTTTTCATATAGTGGAAGATTTCTCTCTCTCCCGTGGACGTACCCGAGTTTGGGGAACCACGTATTTTGGTTGTGTGTGTTCTCTCATTATGTGATTTGTTTTTTTTGTTTGTTGCGCTTCCGTTGCGGGTGGGATTACCGGGCATAATCCCAACAAGTTCTTGACACCAAAATCACATGCAGCTTGAACTTAGAAATTTCGTAAAGAATGGCCCAATAAAAAACTATCTTAACGATAATATGAAGGACAAGTAATAATACCTAGTTCTTTCAGCTCCTTAAAATCGGTACTGTATCGAGAACTCATCATGCGTTCTAAATCTCTGCCAAAGTTAAAAACAGATACATTGAATAGTTAATTGACAGTGGAATGTAGTAGGTGCAGAAGTAATGTAAATATTCTAACGAATCTAACCACATCACACATCACAATTCTTAGGATAGATTCAGAATGGTTTCAAACTATTTCGGTGGAAATTACAGACATAAGAACTTCCAAATTTAGGAGGAATGAATCTACTTCTAAGAATTCGAACGTGCAGGAACATAGTTTAACAATTAGATAGCAAATAACAATTAGTACATTTAGCAAATAACAATAACAATAACAATTACTAGTATATTTATAATGCAGGAATACTAACTCCCACACTTCAGATAGCAAATAACAATTAGCACATTTATGCTCCGTCAGGATATAATGCATGCGGATATCACTCGAAGGAAATTAGTATCCAATTCCACCAACAGTAAATACGGTTTAGGTTTTGGATCCTTCATCCTTGATCGTATGACTACAATCCTGAGATATGAACGATTTCAACTCACTCATTCTACCTAACTCACTCAATCATTCTACGAGTTCATCGGGATAAAGCTTCCAAACTCAAACGTGAAGTTCATACGCAAACTTTCAAGCCTAAATTTGAGCAATTCCAATTGAGTAAGTACAGTCAAATCGAATACATTGTATTCAAACACAGTCGATGAGATGAGATGAGATGAGAAATGAAGTTGAAATTGAAAACACAATCTCAGAGAGAGAGAGAGAGAGAGAGCTTACGCGAAATTCAAAGTGTTTGAGCAATGCAGGAAGCGTGGTGTTGTTGTGGGGTATATATATGTATACGTTCGGTGGAATTTTTCCCTCCAAAAAATTGGGCGAACTAAACGAGCCCATTGTTCGTTAGCCATCCAACTGCTGACCCGCATCCGCTAAGCCCTTCGACGGGGCTTGGCTCGAAAATGAACTTTCCGCAGCGAGTAAGAACCCACATGGTGACGCGACTCGCGCCCAACGCCCAGCCAAATCCAAGTGCCATACCCATCACGGAGAACTTAGATCGGGGAGAGAGATCTCTGTGTGTGTGAGAAATCAGATCGGGGGGGTGAGTTTTCTAGGGTTTTTTTTTTTTTTTTTTTTATCAAAAGAGTTTTCTAGGTTGGACTCATGTAAATTACCAAAATCACCTACTCCTAGTATGAGGGAAAAAAAAACACTTGAAAATGGAGTATTAGGATTCAAAGTCCAGTTTGCCAAATACCCAATGTCTCACCCCCGGATCCAGTCCAGTTTGCTTACTTAGGACTAGTTTGGTCCATTTCTCGTGTCTAATTTGGTCCATTTCTCGTATCTGAGCCATCCAAAATACTTTTGGACGGCTCGAATGTAAAAAATGGACCAAACTGGTCCGAACGAACTGGACTGGTTCCAGACTCATATCTCATAGGAGTACCAAATTACTCACTTATCATGATGTAACTGTCAGAAAATTGGATGAAATTTGTCAGACATCATCAGAAGGACAATGTGATTCATTGTATTTGATAATTCCAAATAGATTTCGTCGAATTTGCTTACGACTGCATCACGACAAACGAGTAATTTCTTATAAGTTCGAAATATTTTAATTTTTCAACGTAAAACATCCGCACCGGGGGCAATATTTGGCCAAGTTGTTGTCATTGCCATAAAATGGCACAAAAAAATGGCCAATTGGGTGTCACATCCCTAGCCTCCACAATTCCAAAATTCTCTCAAATTTGGCGATTGCCTTTTTTTTCTGTCATATAGAAAAAAACTTACGGCAAGATCGTCATTTGAGAAAGAGTAGGGCTGTTCATTCATCGGGAGGGGTTGGGTTCGGGTTGGATTCGTACTATATAATAATAAATGATGTGTGCTCAAGCCCGCCCAATAAATAAATGGACCACCCAATAAATAAACTGGCTTCTTTTTGTGTTCCCAAACTTAACCTAATTGGAGTAAAATTTTATTTTTCAAACCCGTCCAATTAACTCAATTAGTATTATTTTCTTTACATTCACAACGCTCCTCAAATATAAAGTAATTATTTATAATCAATATAAGTAATGTTCTAACATAACCATTAAGTTGCAAAATTACAATAATTAAAAAGTTAGAGACTAAGCATTATAAGTGAAATAGCAACATGCACGAACTTGGTATTACTAGACAAATAACTTAGGTAGTAACCATTAAATACATACTCTTAACATTTTTTTTTATGGGGGCCGGGCCGGACTTGGCTTAAAGTGTAATTCCCAAACTCGTCCCATTAATTAAACGGGCCTAAAGTTCAACCCCACCGAATCATTGGCTTAAACATCAATTCCAAGCCCTTAAAAGTTCAAGCTGGGTCGGTGGGCTAGACAGGCTAGCGGGTTTGTGTGCACCCTAGAGAGAGATGGGTCCAATTGATGATACACTTGCCTCCCTTGCTTTTAATTTTAAACTATTTACCGGATTCCCCCCTCCTGTTACTTTATGGCTAACGCTCCTGCTAAAACTAATTGCTGAGCCGTAGAGTGTTTCTCTTTGAAATTCGGATACCATTCCGGCTTGGATTGTGGAGTAAAACATGGTTCTTTGTAAGGTGGTGAAATCCAATTTAGTTGGGGTTAGTTTTTGCAAGTTACCTTCGGTATGTCCTAGCTTTAGTTCCAATGATGTTTCGGTCATGTTAATCTTGTGTTGTACAGGCTGACAAGTCTATCACTGTAATGTATACGAAATTGCAAAAGAACATGACCTCGGAGGAGTTGTTGCCATCATTGCGGAATGAATGCAAGGTAGAGTTTTTTTTATTGTGTGTTAATGCTTTTATAATGTACGAAAATATTTGAGAAATACTAACAATTTGGGAGATGGGATGGCTTTTATCTTCGTCATTTAATGCGATGAACCTCATTAAAAACGATGAAAGTTAGTAAAGACAAATCAGGGCAAAATAGTGAATAAGTAGATGACTAGATGCATGTGACCACCCAAAGCAATATCCGGGACCTAACTAGTGCATACTGCATAGTGGTGAAATGAGACCCTCAAGTCATTTGTTCACATATAAGCCTCAACATTGTGAGGTTCCTCTCTCCTTGGTTCTCAATTTTGACACCTCTTATCGGGAAGTGAAGAGAAATAGTTTTGAGAATCTAAAAGGACAAGATTGTTGATTAATGGACCAAATGTTCTCTAAATGATGTAGGATCCAAGATGTGCTATTTTTTTCTGGAAATATTTCAAAATACCTCCCAAACTTTACACTCAATGTCTAATAGACTCCCATACTTTAACAAATTTCAATTTTACTCCCAAACTACGCTTCCGTTATTCAATTAACCTCCCTCCATCCATTTTCGTCAATTGTAAACGGAAAAGTGTGACAGAGACATTAACATTAACAGTGAAGGAGAATTGTGTCCAATAATTTCTAACTCGTAGGTAGTTTAAAGCGTTTGAGTAATTTCTCATGTCTAAGAATATGTCCAAGTGTTTACTTGGTTTCGTATGATAACGAAATCAATTGTACGTGTCTTGAATTAAGTGGTAACCAGAGAGTTTCAATTTATTATTTTCTTCTGTGCATAGCATGAGTTACTTTTCGTTATATAGTCTTTCTTTCTTTCTTTTTTTTGGTCATCGTTTATACATCAGCGGGGTGGGGTGTTAGCGCGGGGGGAGTTAGATTAGCACGGGGGACTAGAGGTTATGCATAACCCTAGTCCACAAAAGTCTACCCCTTGTGGGACTCGAACCTGGCCATCCACTGAGGGAGACAAATGAGTTACCAACTCCACTAGGGAGGATTTCTCTTCGTTATATAGTCTTAATGGGGTGTTTCTATAAGAAGTCCCATGAGTTCAACAAGTGGGCTAACCTAAATTTCTAAAAACTTTTGCATGGTCTTGAATATGCTCTGAAATCAAGATACAATGTGGTGAGAAAAACCTCTCTTGAAGTTTCTTTTATGAATCCATTTGTTCTTTTAATACAGGCTCATGCTAGTTACACCAAAGATAAAAAAACCAACAGATACGTTAAAAAATGAACAGTTACACCAGTGTACGCCGGTCAACGGTCATCTTTTTGCTGTATCTGTTCATTGTTTGGTGTATCTGTTAGTTTTCTGTGTATCTATTCATCTTTTGGTATATCTATTGACTGGTCAACACCGAAAAGTTGACCGGTCAACACCGGAAAATTGACCGTCGCCGGAATGTCGCCGGGAAGTTAACCGGTCAACGCCGAAAAGTTGACCGGTCAACAGTCAACTGGTCAACGGTCAACAGCTAACCGGTCAACAGTGGTGATGTGGCATGGAAAAGGGCATTTTTGTCAAGTGTGTAGTAATTTGTCCTTGAGGCATTATGGAAAATATTGGTGTCCTCAATGTGTTAGAAAACCCTTCACTATGTACCTTAGGTCAATTTGCCCCTTCTTCTTTTGTCTTGAGGCCCTAAAATTCACCTGGATGAGAAAAGGGCGATGCTAATAGCTTATGTTAATCAAATTGTTAGTTGCAATGGTCATGTTGAATGATACTACACTAATTTGTGGGCTTTATTTTATAAAATGTTGTTTAAAGTCCGGATAGAAGTGTTGAGGTTCAAGGTAGAAAAAGTTTTTTTTTTTTTTTAATTACCAAAACTATTGTTGTATACCATTCTCCTACTGATTGGGGTTTCTTTGAGTTTTGATAATCCGTAATTTTAGGGTTCCTCTAAATCTGAAAAGTGAAAGTAGTGGGTATTTTCTTCCAATGGATGTGAAATCCCCCAATATTCGAGTAGGTTGGGTTTGGATTTCATCGAATGCCGTAGTTTTCGAAAGCCCTAATTTTAGATTACGATTTGGTTGATTAGGGCTTTGGTGGCGTTGTGGAGAGAGAAGGGTTGCGCACGGAGCTCAACTGGTCTCGATTGGAGGATGCCATTAGCGAAACCCACATCACCGGTTGGGTTTTCTGGTGTCGAGAAGACGACAGACCACCCCATGCTCCTCCAGTTTCCGATTGCAGTATCAACTTCTCTCTCTCTCTCTCATACATAGTCAAATCATTGAAGAAATTACTAATATTCATTCTTCATCTCTTTTTGTTAATAAATTTCTTATAAAAAAAACGTAATTGCGTGTTTGCACATTTGGTGATTACTAATCTTTATGGATTGGGCTGGGAAATTCTCAATTTGCCTGATATGGATACCATTTTGTACCAAGCTTCATTTCGAGCATCATCGTTTGGTTCAACTAAATTGTTGGTAGTTAGAATTAATTGGATTTAGCTATATTGAAACTACTGTTTATTGGCAGGCATTCTCTGAAAATTTAACTGGCTTAGAGCTAGAAGATTGGGGACCGCGTGGTACTTCAGTTAGTTTACCCTTCTTTTCTATTCCAAATTCCCAATCTGTTGTGAAGTCTGTCAATAATGCTATTGTAGCGTTCTTTCCCGCCCATACTTTCATTATCTGCTGATATCATTATCTGATTGTTTAACTGCCAATATTTGTTATCTGTCAATAATGCTATTGCAATCCTTACTTCGTTAAAGCTTGGTAGAAGATATTGGTTGATCATTGTGCAGTCAATGACTAGAAAAAGGAAAACCTGATACATTTATATGCGATGCTATGTAGATCTATACACTAATTTCTGCAGCTAAATTGCTCGTATGTTGCAAGTGTCATAAATAATAATGTTCAATAATGTGCTTCAGGATCCCACTTGTAGAAAAGGCTTCTGATGAATGATATCATGACAGGATCAGTGGATACTAGATCAGTTGTTTTGAAAATGACACTGACCCTTATTGGAGGATAGTGGATGGTACCAGGCGACGCGAAGGTTAAAGAACACGATGCAGTTGTCAGGCTGTACATATATCAGGGAGGCAGAAGGTTACTGCCCGATTATAAGTTACAACGGGGACCTTCCTCAGAGGGCCTGTTATTTTCCTCAAGCAAACAAAGGTGTGTTCTTAAGCTTCAGTTCTTATTTTCCTCGAGGGAATATTTATTTGTTTTGTGTGCTCTGGCATGAGTTCACCACCTGCTAAAGAACTCCACTTCAGTTCCTTTCAGTTCATATGAACAATGTTAGGGGCTTCATATCTCCCATTATGATGATTACTCATAAAAAGGTTGAAGATCGGAAGCTATATGATTTTTTCGTTGTCTTGATTCCTTTCAACGTCTAATCTTAGGCCACACTGTAATTTGAACCCGGAAAGCATTTCCATCAATGGGCAGACATTAGGCATAGATTCATCAGTCTTTGCTACGCCAAGTAACAAAGAAACCATTGTCGATTCTGGAAAAACCTTGGCATACATAGCTGAAGAAGCCTTTGATCCTTTTGTTAGTGGTGTAAATCACGATAGAGCGATTGATTAAATGTTTGGTAATGTGATTGTCAACCAGTGTCTGCAATTTTTTTTTAAATATGTTCTATGTTGTATTTATGAACTTATGATAATGCGATTATAACTTTAATTGCTCTTTCCTCTCTGCAGATTACATCGACTATTTCGCAGTCATCCGTATGCTTTGTTGTTTCCAGCGGAAGTCAGTGTTATCTAACCACATCCAAGTCTATTTCAATGTCTAACATCTTAATTGCTCTACATGCTTACTCCTTATATTCAACTCATATTTGTGACGGGTGACTTTATATCTGCAGTATCTCTGAAGTATTTCCAACAGTTAGTTTAAACTTCGCTGGAGGTGCATCCATGACTCTCTACCTTGAAGACTACCTTTTGCAACAAAATTCTATTGTGAGTGGTTAAGGTTACATTTTCTTCCCGCCAATTTCTCCTCTGTTAGGTATGAGAGAGTTTCTCTTTTGACAATTTTTACATGCTGAACTTGGTTAGTTTCAGTTTCCCACCGAAGAAAAGAAAGATACATAAGGCTTTGGCATGGACATCACATTTACTAAAAATTCTTATTTTCCAATTTTTTTATTGTGTTTTGTTCTGTTTAGAAGGCGTGCTTGGGTAATCTAAGCCTCAATGGCTTTTTCACAGAAACGTCATGCCATAATGCCGTAGCAGGAGTGCTTCTCTACTCTGTGCATTTATAATTGGTCCTTTATGGCTATAGTATCTTTTGCATTGAGCTTTATGTATGAAGTTCTGATTACTGAGATGTAGATAGGACCGCATTTGGCAAATTGATTGCGAAAGATCATAATACCACATTTCTCATGGTGCTTTCTCCGTTATAGCAAAAGAAT
This sequence comes from Rhododendron griersonianum, assembly GCA_018127125.1. Lineage (NCBI taxonomy): Eukaryota > Viridiplantae > Streptophyta > Magnoliopsida > Ericales > Ericaceae > Rhododendron > Rhododendron griersonianum. The sequence goes on along the minus strand of CM030794.1, from coordinate 19,918,531 downwards.
TGCGGTAATATGAGTATGAATACCACGTTGTCTGGTAGGAGACATACAATTCCATTCATTTTGTAGATATCTTCCTTCTACTCTTCGTATTGATTCCAACGTAGATACGTTTTGCTTGACCAAATGTAATATTTCTACTTTTCTCATATAGACCCTAAAGTTGTTAAATTTGTTTCCACAGGCTGGTGCTGCTGTGTGGTGCATTGGGCTCCAAAAAATTGACGGTCAAGAGATTAACGATTTTTGGAGGTACATGTTTGTGCGCAAAGTTAAAAGTGTAACTCAGTTTAATTCTAATTTGGATAGTATCCTTGGTTTAGTATCCTTGGTTGGGAAAGTGTTGTCTGTACTGAACTCCCCCAAGTTGTTTGGGAGAGCTGGAAAGAGAGCATGAAATGCAATTCTTCATAATTAATTGTACATATAAGCTTGTTTAGTTTGCAGCAAATCCTTCTACTGTGTGTAGCCAACTACTCTGAGCTTGTATATATAAGCTTGTTTAAATAAGAGAGAAAAAGAAACACTAAGGCTATGATTGGATTAAGGATTTAGGAAGGGTAATGGAAAAGGGCAAAGTTGCAGGATCTTTTGCTGCGAGCTCTCACATTTAATAACTTTTTTAATTTCCTTTTCCTGCTACTTACCCAATCCCTGATCCAAATACAGCCAGAACAAATTTGAAGTAAAAACCCAAAAAAATTACTGCCCTCAAACATAACTTCTTCCTTTCAACGGGCATGGCATTCATGCCTTGCATGAACAAAGAACCTAGTACTCATAAAAGGTGATATGTTTGATCATGACAAACGACAAATAATGCTAGTTTTAATCGTAAATAAAATGATAAATTTAAGAGTAGTTGATCCGCAATTGAGATTCCCAAATTGAAGCAAATTAGTTTATCATACTCCCTCCGTCCCAATTTAATTGTCATTTTTTGGGGTTTGTGCCACTTTTCAATTTATTATATCTTATAATTTATAATGTTTTAGGTAATTTTAAAAACATTGTATTATAAAACAAATCGAGATCTATCAAACAAGATCCATATTGGATATAAAATTTATTACCAATTTAATGGTATAACTAGTTTTTTTATCTGGTTAGAATGGAACTGGAACAAGTAAATTGGGACAGGGAAAGTATAAACTTAACAGATACCTGAAACTATCTACGGAAATTTTCCCGAGTCAATGAATCAGTAGCCCAATTTAATAATTACATTGTCTCTACATTGCTATTTGGTTTTGATCCGGCTTCTCTGCAGTCCAACTGCAGAGAAGTCTTTGCAGTCCAATCTTGTCCGTTCATTTCTTCAATCAAGGTTTAGATCTAAAACAAATTATTCGCGTGAATAAAAGATTATTCTCGTGAATCGTCTTTCAATAAAAGCTAACCGTTCAAAACACTTTTGAACGATTAAGATTGTCCGGACCGCTCTCTATAGTTCAAATACAGACTGAGAGAAGCCATATATATCCATTTGGTTTGGATTATTTTTACAATTTTTAAAAGTAGTCCTATGGTTTTCACTGACCAATTCCACCATACGTATTAGGTAAACCATCAGAATGTAAAAAATTCGGAAGCGGAATAAAGTTTCCGGAAATTAGGACCGCTAAAGAAACAAAGCTATTGGAGTTTGAGCTCGTGTCCGTTTGTTAAAAGGCTATTCAAGATTAGTTTGTACATAAACAAACCAAGTTTGAATATTTTTTTGAAAGTCGATAAGGTTTCAAACCAAACTTTGTATAGTACAAAATTCAAGTTACTCGAGATCGGCTTGCGTTTGGCTTGATTAAAACTCGTTTGAGATTGGCTCGTCTCATAAATAACCTAAGTTCGAACATATTTTTGAAACTCGTTAAGTTTTCAAATCAAGTTTCATCAACTACCTACTCGCTCGTTTGGCTTGTATATCACCCCTACTAGAAAATATGATTTTTACTGAGAGGCACGGAGTTTCTTTTTGAATTTGGTTACACAATGTCACTCCTTGCAACTACTCTAGAAATAGACTTTTGGGTGCAATGTCGATTTATGAGAAATGGTAAAAAAATAGTCTGACAAACAGTATTAGCTAGAAAGCCATGGGTTCGAATCGCAAGAGCATAATTTATAGAGGGATTCTTGGGCCGAGAGTGACCCAATTGAGTGGTGACACAATGCCACTTGTTGAGCGAAAATAGTTGCTATGTTAATAGGGTTAATTCGTTTTTTAGATAGTTGTTGAGCGAAAATATTACATAAGTTCAAACAGACCAAAACCCGAAAAGTGTAACCATAATCAAAGATAATCCGAATCCAGAAGTTCCAGATATTAAAAGAAAGACATTCAAAGATAATCCGAATCCATATTACAATATATAGCATTTTATCTAAACACTTGAAAGACTGAAAGAAACGTAAAAAGTCATTTGCCTTTGCTTGGATCGAGCACAGCTCCTGTGAAAATAACCAACTTTGATATGTCTTCCATAATCATGAACATGAAGGGGTGATCGGCAACGAAACTTGTGTTTTTTGGCCGGTACATGGAACATGTTGGCACGCCCATCATAGTAACTGCTGCAGCCACTGTGCCTTTCTCGTCTACCTCAATACAAGCCTTTTGAATCATGTAACCAAAAAGTGGGAGACCCTTCGGAATTTCCACCATCTCGGCAAAGTCTTCTGAATTTTCCAAGACAGGGAAAGACATCCCCATCTCCATCATGGTCGATGAAACGTCAAAATCATAAGAGAATTTAAATTTTGGGATCCAAAATTCATCAAGCATTGTTTCGCTAATTAAGACAAGAGTACTCATACGAATACCCAGACACAGAAATGAGCTTGTCTAAAAGATTTTGCAACCCATCTCGCTCGTCTGGGAGGAAGAAGTACATGGAAAATTGCTTGCTCTTGCTTTGGTATGGGATGTGGAGGACTTTGAAACCTTCAAAAGATCTACAGCGATGATACCTCTTATGGCTCGTCATGAAAGGGACAGAATTAGTGTCTCCATTGAGAAGATAGAAAGGTCTATTTTTAGTGAGGTTAGCATCAAATTTAAGATCGTGTTCCCACTTTCCTTTGAAGTATAGACCATTTGCGAGGATGAGCGCCATGTCTCGAGATAGGGAGCCCCGTTGGAGGAAGTTTTTTATAAGCCCTCTTGATGCAGTTTCAGCCCATGAATTTATTTCATCTACCACTTCATCACCCTATATGGAAAATCCAACCCTTCCAGAGTCAATACGAATATTGTACACATAAAAGTCAGAGACATGGAGTTCTAGGCATTATTTGATATTTTACGAATGCTTTACTGAAAGAAGATACAAGAGAGACAGAGAGAGGCAGAAAATTACCTGGGTCTCGAAATCAACCATCTTGGCCTCACAACCGTAGATACCCTCAAGTACATCCTCTTTATAAGAAGGCTTTAGAGTACAACGTTGGTCGAACCAAGCTCCATTGACCAGACACAAACCGGTTCATCGTCGCCGTTATTGAGGTATTGATCACCCGTTGCAACTGCCATCATCTCCAAAGATTGTGATTTGATTTCGTGGATGTTTTTGGAACCGAGCAAGCCTAGCATCTTCTTTAAAGTACGACCTCTTGACCCAGCAGCCACCATATTAAGAACAACATCAATCGACAACGGCGACAACACAAGGTTCTCGTAATTGCCCTTTTCAACCTCCTCGAGCAGCAGTTGTTTTACCATCCGCGTGCACAGCTCCGTTCTTGATCTACTTTTCTCTTGCCACATGGCTGCTGGAAAGGCCGTGTACCGCGTATCCATTTTCTTTTGTTTTTTTTTCGGTAAGTATCGTGTATCCATTTTCACGAACAAGATTAAAAAGATACAAACTGCGAAAAAATTATTACATAAGTTCAAACAGACTAAAACCCGAAAAGTGTAACCATAATCGAACATATGTAAAGAAGCAAAAAATACTGTGGAGGATACAACGATTCATCTGGGGAAATCAAGAAATTATGATTCTTGCAAAAGAAATCAGTTAGATGGCTACTTGATTAAAACCTAACCTAATTACCAAAAGTTGTGATCGATTTTATAAACTAAGGATTAAAGAAAAGCTGATGACATAAATAACTAAGAACTTGACAATTAAACTAGAGAATTAGGTACGGATCACAGGTTGATAAAATAATTAAGGTTTTGGAATTCACACCCATAAATATTTGACAATTATTCATATATATGCAACGATTTTTTCTTTGATTTCTACACAATGATTTAGAGTTCAATCTTAACTATCTGTAAAAAGATGTTCCTCCTCTGTTTCAATGTTTAAGACCAAATTATTTACTGTATCTGTAAAAATAAATCACACTAGATGCACAGTACTTAAAATATTAACTTCGATAAATTGGGCAACTCGATTGATAAGATGATATCAAATCATTGGAAAAAAAAATCCATTCAAATTGAATCCACATCCGAGTTTCAACCAAATAAATTACTGAGCCAAGTACAACAATCTATGAGCGCGCATAGAAATAATGGATCATCATATGCGTAGAGATTAATCACTCAGATTAATCGATCATCATATGCTCAAAAATTAACCACTCATGGAGTCAAAATATGTTTTTCATGAAATAAAAATAACCTCGATTGAAAAAAGATAGTTTAAAGTCTTACCAAGAATGAAAGATTTTTTGCCGAAAGCCGTTCTCTTGCCTCTGATCCCAGCGGTGTTCAGGAAGCAGAGAACCCTACTCCTTATATATAGGCACCAAACCAATCCATATAAGGAAACAAAGAATTCTTTCCCCAGTCGGCCAAACTACTGACATCCAATTCCTTTTGAGCCCACCAGACATGTGTCACCCCTGTCCCGATAATTAAAATAAGTATTTATTTTAAATTTAGACAACTATAAATTTCTTGCCCGTGGCTTACCAAAATAAAAATCGACAGTGACGATCAATTTAGAACAACACATACGAAAAGGCAACACGGTTTACCGAATTCAAAAATCCATAGAATGTGAAGTGGCGAATGAACCAAATGCAAGATTATTAATTTTCAAAGATCTATCGTAGGAGAATATCAGAGGCCCAAGACAACACACTAACCTTTACGAACGAGATCGATGCATAGGAGAAGATAGGCAGACCAAGGCAACATACTACAACATTTGGCAGCTCGGTTGGCGTGGCTCCAGTCGTGGCCACTACTGGAGGTCACGGTATTTGTCTAACGATTTGGGTGAGCAACCGTGACAGCTATTGCTGGTTCTGTGCATCGTAAAGCTTTTCCGGTGGGGTGTCTAGACTCCAGTGATGGTTGTCGGAGGTACGGTGGCTTTGCGGCGTTCTTGGTTGTAGCTGTCTGGTGGTGGGCGGTTGTGGTGGGGCGGCAGTAAATTGAAGCTGTTTCAAATTTTTAGGGTTGTGTTTTGGGTTTCTTAGGCTGGGCCTAGCCCACTTTGGTGGGTTATGTTTGTACTTAATTGTAATATTTGGCTTTTTAGTTTTTAGGCCATCTGATGTTACGAGCTTTTATTTCTATTATCTGGGCGTTTAGGCATTCAATTGTTTTGGATTATGTTCATATTGGATGTATTTTCCACCTTTTGGTTAAAATCCCCTTTTCCCCTTCTCCTTAATCGATTGTTACTATTGCCAATAAAAAAAATTATTCAATAATGAAATCAGAATTCTAAATTAAACTTCACACTTTTTTAAGAAACGGGGCAATTCTTTCCTTCATCTATCGTTTCAAGCTTCAGAGCATTAAAAATAAATCTAAGAAAAGTATGTAAAAATAATTTATTATACTCCTTACCTGGTCGCTTCTGGACTATTAGTCGAATTGCGTGAATAAGGAAAAGATTCCGAATTAAGTGGAGTTCAAATCATTCTGTACCCATATTCCTCAGTACCTCTATTCTTGTGCATTTTTGGCTGTTAGATCAATTCAAAATTCTTTTATCCCTTGAATAGCGGTACATGACTACATGAACACCAGAACATTCGGTACAGAGGGTTTGAGGGGATTTAAGAGTACTCGTGAGATTACAAGTGATTAGTTATACAGACACCGTCATGTGGTACCTTATAAAACATCTTTCTTTATAAAATATTTTTGTAGAGTCCATGCACTTATGGTGCGTTTGGTAAGGGTGCGTTTGGTAATCTTTTCAGTTTTTAAAAAAACAAGAAACATGTTTACTTAAACCAAAACTCAAATCCATCAATCGCAAACAAATGATGTTCACTTTGTGTTCAAACCTCAAATAAGGGTAACATAGTTTTAAATAATGATAATTACATTTGCAGTTACAGAGCATACACACACTTTTACATCCAGCCACTAGATATAGAAATCGAATGGCTCAGACAAAGGACAAGATTATTTCAGACTTTGCACTGAGTTACCGGAAAAAAAAAACCTGATGGGCACCAAGGAAAAAAGAAGCTAGAGTCTTGTAGACAAGCCTTGGCATTATAGCTACCACCACATGACTCATTGCAGACTTTGCAGTTCTATAATCAATCCAATAATGGCTTGACAAGTAAAACGAGATAACTAAGGCAAAGATGCAACCCTCATGAGATGACAATTTGATCTGGAAGACATGGAGGACAGTAGTCCAATTCTTTGGACAACTGTTTCCCCCAGCCTCAATCCCTAGTCTCCAGTGATCTACTAGTATTGGTCCAAGGCCACTATGTCCAAAAGCCTTGCAGGTGATAATTTGTACATGTACTGTCATTGATATATAGATGTAACCAACCATTGGAATTCAGGTTCTAAGCTAACCTGAAATTTCAGTTTGTGTTCGTGGTTTCTTTTCGAGAGAAAAGACAACTATGCGAGGACCTAGGAGATATCAAGAGAACTTTCACAACGTCTGCACCAAAATCACACCTACAAGGATTATCCCAAAAAACGCGACAGCGGCGAAGGGCAACTACACATCAGCAGGTCATTGTTTGACACATAACTCATATCAACCAGATACATAACAATAGCAAAATCAATTGGCAACCAAAATTATCAGAATAATAGCAGTAGCAGAACTACCTAGAACCAATATCATAACTGTTGTGCCGAACACGAAATTGAGAATATAACAAATCAACAAGCGATAAACAAGAACACAAGGATATACGTGGTTCCGCTCAAGCACAAAGCACTTGAATTACATCGAACTCAACACTATAGGCAATCCTCTCCTTCAATCGCTCATCTCCCCCAAAAGCCCCCAACAGGGCAATCACCAACGGCACAAACGAACAAGGCTCAAGCACACCTGCTTGACCTTGTAAATGCGACTTAGGAAACCCAGCCGCACATGCCTCCAAATTGAGCCTCTATCTTCCAACGGGCACCTCCCACCCAACGCATCTCTCTCGAATACACACGAAGATCTGCTCAAACTCCCCACAGAGTTAATTACCGACTCCACCACGGAGTTAAAAACCCAAAACTGAGTCAACCTCGAATTCACCGATGAAGAACCCAAAGATGTAGCACCCACAATCGTACTACCATCAAGCACATAGAGATTATTCGATTTCCGACCCTTCATCAAAACAGGGCATATTATTCCCCATAAGAACCTTACCACAACTGACCGATTCATAAGTATTGAACCAATCTTTATTCGGACACATGTGGTAAGAACATCCGGAGTCCAGAATCCATTCGGCATTCGAACAGACATCACCGACACTCACAGAAAGAACCATAAGTGAATCGTCGGAATCCTCTTCAACAATACCAACAACAACCTTCTCTTCAAAATTGTCCTTATAAAATTACTGAAATTTCAGTTTGTGTTCGTGGTTTCTTTTCGAGAGAAAAGACAACTATGCGAGGACCTAGGAGATATCAAGAGAACTTTCACAACGTCTGCACCAAAATCACACCTACAAGGATTATCCCAAAAAACGCAACATTGTAGGATTATCCCAAAAAACGCGACAGCGGCGAAGGGCAACTACACATCAGCAGGTCATTGTTTGACACATAACTCATATCAACCAGATACATAACAATAGCAAAATCAATTGGCAACCAAAATTATCAGAATAATAGCAGTAGCAGAACTACCTAGAACCAATATCATAACCTAGCGGAAGTAACAATAGAAGAACATAGATTTAGTCCGTACCTTCTCCTCAAAATGGTTGAATAAGCTTGTATTCTTCAATTAATCTACAAGAAGAACATAGATTATACATATACAACGCAGAATTTGAGTTTCATAAAGAGGAACAAATATCAATGGACCAAACACACAAACCCAATCTAGGATTTTGCAGGAGACTGAGAGAAAGGGGAAGAGATAGACGAGAGAGTTATGGAGAGAGAGATACGAGAGAGAGAGAGAGAGAGAGAGAGAGAGAGAGAGGGGGAGGAGCGTACCAGAGAACATCGCGCGCGAGAGAGACAAACGATCGGGATCGGCAGAACTTCTTTTTCCAGCCGAACTTCTGTTTTCAAAACAGGGTAAAACACCCTTTTTTTTTAGTTTTCATCATTTCCAGAAATTCTTAAAAATGAAAAAAAAAACAAAAAAGTAAAAATATGTTACCAAACAAGTTTTTTATATTAATTTTCAAAAAAGTGAAAATCAAAAACTGAAAATAAAAAGGTTACCAAACATTCCCTTAGCATTTGAGTTGTACAAAAATATGCGATGAAAAATGAAATAGGTCACCGCGTGGCGGTATCCCAAGACAACCCAATAATTTGATTTACACAACTAGAGATGAACGTACACATGCATAGGTTGGCAACTTATTGTACATTAAAAAATTGCCGTTCAAAAAATTGTACATTAAAAAATTGGGAAGTATAAAGGGGGGGAAATAAGAGTCCAATGCAATTCCTATTTTAAGGGATGAAGACATAGTAATTCTTTCATTTATCTATCATTTCATGTGTACGAAATTAAAACAAAATCTAAGAAAAATAGGTAAAATAGTTATAATCATACACCTTTGCCTGATTGCTTTTATATTTTATTAATTTTATCTTTTCAACGAGAAATTAATATGATATAATCCAACGAGGATTTAGTTAAACTTAAGAGGAAATCAATTAAATATAGAAGCAGTCAGGCATAATGCAGGGTGTATAATAATTATTTTACCTATTTTCCTTAGATTTTCGTTTAAATTGTAGCTTCAGGTAATTTTTTTTTTTGGGTCAAATAAGCTAGAAAAGCGTGGAATTGTTTGTTCATAATCGAAACCAAATATCATTCATCAATTTTTTTAGAAAATAAATCTAAATAAATCTAGTTGTACAAGGAATAAAGGCTCTCACTGCTATATATATACCCGCTCACAAAACATATGCAGACATGGTTACATAAATCAAAGTCATCTCCTTTACCAGGTTTTGTCTATAACCGTATCATGATTTCATCAGATAACAACTGCAACGGAGACGAAGAAGATGGGACGAAAAAAAAGAAGAAGATGACCATTATGTTTTCAATCATTGTTTCAGTGATTTACCAAATTAAAGGTTTGCATCTTCTTTCATCTTAGATTTTGATTCTTTCTCTTAGCGTTTCGATGATGATAAGAAAACCCGCGTGTATTTTTATCGGACTTGAAACCATGCTTGATTTGCTGGTCTTCCATATGAAACAACAAGATTTAGAACACTCTAACCGAACGAATATACTCATAAAAGGTGATATGTTTGATCACGGCAAACGACAGATAATGCTAGTTTTAATCGTAAATAAAATGATAAATATTTTAAACACGAGAACACATAAAAGCCATATTGATCTGAACACATAAAAGCCTTACCGACATCTTGGTTCTTCTTGGTTCTTAGGATTAAAAGCCATATTCAGGTGCACGTCCGTCTCCAAATCTTGCAATGAATTTCACATTGGAGGTGAACTATTTATTTGTAACCCTGCAACGCAAAGGTGGCTATCGATACCCGACCCAGGGATGCTTGAGGGCCCAAACCTGGACTTGAACGTTGTCTTTCAGTGCGATGTCAGCCAATCTGATCGGCTTCCTTGTGGTTACCTACTGATGTTTGAAAAAAGTGTGTACCGGTATTGATTGACCGGTGATTGGAGGGGGAAGAGAGCTGAAAAAGTGTGTGAGAATGGTTGCGGGGCCAATGTATTGATGTATCCGTACTCAAACACTCTCCGTACTTGCGGGGATGGGATGACTCATTTCCCTTCATAATTTTTTCTTTCTATATAATGAGTTGTGAGTTTGGCCTAATGCTCCTAATGATCATATCTGGGCATTGATTAAAGGAATTAACAAATATATATGCAACGTTTATATTTCCTTAAGCAGTTGGTGCTAATTGAGTTGGCTAAAACTCTTGTATCACTAGGATGTCAGGATTTCAAATCTCCACATCTGTGTGTGGGTATTCTTCTCTTAGAAAGGCTTTTGCTTTTTTTCTTTGTTTCTATCCTATAATAGGCTTATTTCTTGTACTAATTGAGTCATTGGATTTTGTTGTCTCGTAAACTCTTACAATTTGATGTAGTGTTCCGAATATATACTTTGTACTTCATATATCTGGTATAAATTAACGGCCTCTTCTATCGATTGACAAAAAAAATGCTAATCAATTGTCTCATTAATTAACAATTTAGTGTTAAGGATAATTTGTGTAATGACACACGCCTGCCTTTTATAATATTGTCCGCTATGGTCGTCCAAGCTCCATAGAGCTCCGAGTAAGTTATCCATCCCAGGACTACTCCAGAGCAAGTACGTTTTACAATGAAATTTTTCCATGAACTTTGACGCCCTCAGGGCTTTAAAATGCCATGTACAAGATAGAGACATGATCTATTATATATACACACACACCATTAAACGTTGCATTCATCAAGTGATGTGAAACTCGTGACTAGGGTCACCACAATTTTATCTGAGTTTTTTTCCCTCCCATCGAGCACTAGGGTCACCGCGGTCCACTGCCTCAATCCGGATTTTCCCCCCCGACTATATATGGGGCGTCACAATTTGGTTTGGGAATTTCTTGTCTCCTTGATAAAGAGTCAAATTGACTTCCAATAATAGCCAAGTATTACGAGATCTTTCAAATTGACCTCCAATAATAGCGAAGGTGGATGTAGAGTGAACTTCATTAGTGTCCCCCCAGTTAAAGAGCCTCTGAAATTTCAGTTTTATAGTAATCGATCTATGGTTAATGGAGCCATCACTGCAAGAAAATCAGAATCTACCAACAGTTATAAGCATTACTAAAAAACACAAAAACCATCGCTAAAGGCTATACCAACGGTTCACCAACCGTCGGCCAGACCGTCATATGACATATGGATCTTCATCTATTGTTGTGATCATTTTCTACTTCATATTTGGTTTGTCTCATGCATTAGACTCGATAAACATTAGTCCTAATGGAATATTAATTGAGAAACAATGAAAACATAGCTTGTTTCTACTCTCAACACCGCACATTTTTGTGGAGTTCATGGACTTAAAGGTGGACTCCGCGACAATGTGCAGTGTTTAATTAGGAGTATTGAAATACCATGTAGCGGTGCATTAGTCCTAATGAAATATTGAGAAATAGAAGCCCTTGTTACTACTGGTGGACTTTCAGATCCGCGAAATGGTTGATAATTGAGAATATGTGTATAGAGCCATAGAGGTAAGTTTTAGAAATTCACGATACAACTTCGTCAAAAGCTTTTTTTTTTTTTTTTAATCAGGTTCGTCAAAAGCTATTTACATAACAGCTTATAAATAAAACAAAATATGAAATATCTTAGTATAGGTATAAGAAGTAAAGAAACGTTGCCAAACACCATTTTAAATCCCAAAAAAATGGAATTCTGAAAAAAATAAAAAATAGATGTCCCTTAAGTAATAATATTCATTCTTGCGAATTAAGGAAAAAAGAAAAATGCATCCAAAGTTACCGCTACGTATCGTTTTGCTAAGAATATTGCTACAACCAAAAACTGCATCATCGGTAATGACTACCGAGTTTTACCAATATCCATCAACATCGCTTCTGGAATAGAGAAAAACATGAGACAAGAAAGACTAGAAAGTACATGCAAAATGAGCAAAAGCGCGCGGCTGCGCGGTTGCTCGAATCTGGTCTCGAATCGAATCGTATGTATCCTGAAAAAAACACTCTCATTTGAAATATGGGTTTCATCTCATCTGCCTACCTTTCTATCATGTATCTTCCAAACACTATGCTAGAAAACGACTAATCGTAAAAGGAAATACTTTATAGTAGTACTTAATGTTCAAGCTGTTCATCAACAAATCCAGAAGTTTAAATGATTAAAACAAGACTGAAAAAGATAATCCAAATCCATATTGGAATTTATAACAATTTACCTAAGCAAGTGAAAGATTGAAAGAAAGAAAAACAAATCAATTGACTTTGCTCGGATCGAGTACAGCTCCTGTGAAAATGACAAACCTTGATCCCTCTTCCATAATCATGAACATGAAAGGATGATCAGCAACGAAACTTGAATGTTCTGGTTTGCAACAACTTGCTACGCTGCCATGCATACTAAATGTTGCAGCTACTGTGCCTTTCTCATCTACCTCAATAAAAGCCTTTTGAATCGTCTTTGATACAAATGGGAGACCCTCGGGAATTTCCACCATCTCGGCAAAGTCTTTCGGATTTTCCATGAAAGGAAACGACATCCCCATCTTCTTCATGGTCAATGAAACATCAAAATCATAAGAGAACTTTAATTTCGGGATCCAAAATTCACGAAGGCTTTTTTTGCTAAGACGAGAATACTGATGCCAATACCCAGAATCACAAACGAGCTTTTCTAAAAGATTTTGCAATCCATCTCGCTCATCTGGGAGGAAGAAGTACATTGAAAATTGCTTGCTGTTGCTTAGGTATGGCATTTGGAGGACTTTGAAACCATCAAAAGATTCACAGAGACGATCACTGTTACGGCTCGTCATGAAAGGAACTGAAACCGTTTCTCCATTGAGAAGATAGAAAGCTCTTTTTTCAGTAAGTTTAGCATCAAATTTTTGTTTCCAATTTCCTTTGAAGTATAGACCATTTGCAAGGACGAGCGCAATATCTCGAGATAGGGAGCCCGGTTGGAGAAATTTTCTTATAAGCCCTCTTGAGGCAACCGCAGCCCATTTGTTTATTTCATCTACCGCTTTATCACCCTGCGTGGAATATCCAACCCTTCAATAGTCAATACCAATATGCAAACAAAACGTCGTAAATATGTATGCCAAACAAATTTCGCATCTAAAACTTTGTATGTACCTCCAATCTTTGTTTAGACCCCCCAATCCCAAAAAAAAAAAAAAAAACAGACAAAGAAAATAAGAGAAAAGCCGATATCAACATGATCAACAACTTGACCGGCCCGAAAGTTCTACACAGCCATAATAGAACAAATTACTAGAAACTCCAATTTTTGCTGCGTATTACTCCGTCGATCTACCCCTTTTTAAGTGTTCAATACGGTTCTGCATGTCAAACTCATTTGATTTGAAGAATAGATTTGGATTACAATGTCCAGATAAAATGAAATTAAAAAGGCCGGCTTTGTTCGGTTGCCATTTTACTTTAGTTTTGGTTTTGTTTTTCAATCATTACACTGTATCTTTCTCCAATCATTATCCTATATCTCCAATTATTAATTTCATTTCTCTCTCTATCTCTCTCCAATCATTACATCTCCCTCCAATCTTTACCCTATTTCTCTCTCCATCTACTACCAAAACTAAACTAAACTAAACTAAAATACCAACCAAACACAACTTTTGAAGCTCACGTTAGGCCTCTAAAAGTGCATGTTGAGCCAGTAGTACTCTCACACTAAACCAGGCTCGCTGTTATAATTTGTAAGCCACGGACTACATGGAATCAGAAATCCTGCAGGGCACTTTCTGTAGATTACCCTACAGGGCACATCCAAGCCTGTCCACGAGTGCTTTCAACGATTCGGATTTAAAAATAAACTGATCCACATTTTTTTCCGTGGAGAAGTTTATTTTTAAATCCACACAATTGGAAGTACTTTTGGACGAATGTAATTGTGCCCTACAGAGTGTCTTGCAAAACTACGGACAAGGGGTTCTGGCAACTTAATGAAGAAAAAGGTATGGAAGCGACTTGAGCACGTAGGTTTTTCCAAGCAAATAAAAATTATTCATAATTCTGATCTATTGAAAGAAAATATTACTCCCTCCATCCCAATTTAATTAATAGTTTCTTGCACTACTCTAACTAGATAAAAAACGAGTACGTTATATCTTTAAATTGGCGATGAACTTTATATCAAATATGGATCTTATTTGGTAAATTTTGATTATTTCTATAATACAATATTTTTAAAATCACATATAATATTACAAATTACAAGATATGATCTATTGAAAAGTAACAAAAACTCTCAAAAAGAACCAATAAATTGGAACGGAAGGAGTAGTAGAGAGTAGAGAGTCAGAAAATTACCTCAGTGACGAAATCAATGGTCTTGGCCTCACATCTGTAGATATCCTCAAGTACGTTCTCTTTATAAGAAGGCTTCGGGGGAAAACGTTGGTCGAACAAAGCTCCATTGACCAAACACAAAACAGGTTCATCGCCCGTTGCAAGCGCCATCATCTCCAAAGATTCCGATTTGATTTCGTCGATGTTTTTGGAACCGAGAAAGCCTAGCATCTTCTCTAAAGTATGACCCCTTGATCCGGCAGCCACCATGTTAAGAAGAACATAGATCGACAATGGCGACAGCACAAGGTTCTCGTAATTGCCGCCCTCTTGAACCTCCTTGAGCAGTAGTTGTTTTACCATCCGCGTGCAGAGCTCCATTCTTGATCCACTTTTCTCTTGCAACATGGCTTCTGGACAGGCCATGTTCCACGGACAAGATTTGAAAAAAATAAACTGCGAAGAAATTACTACATAAATTCAAACAGACGAAAACCCGAAAAGTATAGCCGTAATCAAACATACGTAACCAAGCAAATAATACTGCGGACGATGCAACGATTCCTCTGTGGAAAGCAAGAAATTATGATCCTTGGAAAAGAGATTAGTTAGATATACGGTTGTTTGTATTCAAGAACTTGATGGTTTAGTGTTGTGAGATTTTAATATACTCGCAAGCACACTATGGAACGTATAGTTATGCAACAGCGATGTCGAAACCACAGGGACAGGGACTTGTGCTTTTTTTTTTTTTTATAAGAAAACTAACCCACCCAACTTGATTAAACCCTATGCTAGTTACCAAAATTATCGATTCTGTAAAAATTAAGGAAACGATGATGAGCAAATTACTGAGAACTTGAAAATTAAGATCTATATTTCCGTGAAAAAAGAAAAGACAATTAAGATCGAGAAGTAGGTACAATCACGTGTTGATCGACAAAATAATTACTAGGGTTTCGGAATCGACACCCATAAATATTTATTTACTCATTAATCTTATGCAATATTTTTTTCTTTGATTCTAATGATTTAGAGGTCAATCTTAATTACCACTGTGTATAATGTATTGTTAAGCCCTATTAATTTGTTAAAAAAAATATGTTGCTCATCTGCGTCGAAGCTTAAGGCCAAATCATCAACTTTGATAACTAAAGCAACTCGATTACTATGATGATATCAAATCATAGGAAAGAAACCCATTAATTCCAATTGAATTCATAACCGAGTCTCAACCAAATTAATCAATAGTGAGCCAGGAACAATAAATTATGGACGTGTGTAGGGAATATCAAATGCGTAAAAGATTAATCAATCATACATTCATAGGGTCTCATCCTCAACCCTAACTCAAAAAATTAGCCGCATATGGAGTCAAAATATGCGTTCATGACATAAATAAATTTCATTGAAAAAGACGAGTCTTACCAGGAATAAAGGATTTTTGCCCAAAGCCGCGCGTTCTCTTCTCAGTTCTAACTCCCAGGAAGCAGAACCCTGCCCCTTATACCCACCGAAAGCAATCCATAAGGAAACAATTACAATTCTTTCCAAAGTCCAACTCTAGTCAAAACTACTAGAGGTGTTACCCTTATTCATAGAGCCACGCGATCTCGCGTGTCCATTTCAGTTTTGGATGGTTCGGATTTAATGAAACTTTTTCAATGAAGAGTTATAATTCTTCATTGAAAAAGTTTTATTAAAATATGGACTGTCCAAAGCACTTTTCGACGGTCTGGATTCAACTCTGTAAAAACTTATTACTCTATAAGTTTTTCTGAAACTACTGATATCCAATTCATTTTGGGCCCACCGGACATGAGTGTCTAAATTGGACTACCCGTCCAAAATATTTGTAGAGTCTATAAAACGACATGAAAATAGTACTTCCTCCGTTTCAATTTAAGTGTCCATTATGGTTCTGCATGCTATTTTCAATGACTTATATCTCTTAACATATATTATGTTTTATGTTTTTTAAATTAATGCCTTATAGAAATAATTGAGATCTATCAAACAAGATCTATATTGTATATTTTTAGCAGTATACATTGATAGTATAGCAATTGAAAATGGCATGCAAAACCGTAATGGACATTTAAATTGGGACGGAAGGAGTATATAGTTTTTCAAGGAAAAATTCAAACTTTTTTCATAAATAATTACAAGAATTCTTTGATATTTAGTAAATCGTTGATTTTTTTTTATTTTTTTGAAAATTGAAATTACTTATAAATTTTTGTTTTGCAAACCGTACAAACTGTTTGGGACCGAAAGTTTTTGTTTCCTACCTTGCATAACAATTCTAGGCAAGCACAATGCCATAATGGGCCTTTTCGCTCATACGAATTCTTGCGGCGCATGCCAACTTTAATGAGTTAATTCTGGGCCGGTCCTATTTTTCAATTTCATAGCCCACTAGATCCTTTTTCTATAGAGTGCAATTCCTAATAGATCCTGTGGAGTGTATTTTACATTTTTACCCACGTTTAAAAACAAATGAACCCATATAACCTTCTACACCACCCCTACCACCACCACCACCACCACAACGCCGCCACCACCATCACCGCCACCACAATGACCACCACCACCACTCCACCATCATCACCACCACCACCACCACCACCACCACCACCACCACCACCACCACCATGCCGCCGCCGCCATCACCACCACAATTAACAGTGTTAATCCTGGTATTAACACTGTTAAGCGTGGCGGATTAACACTGTTAATGTATTAACACTGTTAATTGGGTGTGAATTTAGACAAAAATTAACACTATTAATTTAGATAAAAATTAACACTGTTAATTGTGGTGGTGGAGTGGTGGTGGTGGTGGTGGCGACGGCGACGTGGTGGTGGCGGCGGCGGCTGTGGTGGTGGTGGGAGTGGCGGCGTTGTGGTGGTGATGGTGGCGGTGGGAGTGGTGGCGTCATGGTGGTGGCGGTAGTGGTGGTGGTGGTGGTGACGTAGTGGTGACGGCGGCGGCGTTGTGGTGGTGGTGGTGGTGGCGGTAGTGGTGGTGGTGGTGGAGTGGTGGCGGCGACGGCATGGTGGTGGTGGTGGCGGCGGCGGGATCGTGGTGGTGGTGGTGGTGTGGTGGTGGCTGGATCGTCTCTCTCAAATCACCTCTTTTTTGCGAGGGGCATTTTTGTCAACAAAATAATGAAGAGGACCTACTGGACTATGGGCTCTTTGAGCAGGATCTAGTGGGCTATTCTTCACCCAGACAGGACCGGCCAGGAAGTAGCTCAACTTTAATTCAACTCAAACTTTTTTACTAAAGCCCATCCAAACGTATACTCCCTCTGTCGCATTTTGTTTAATCATTTTTGATGATTGTATCAGCTTTTCTTCTAAAGAGATCTTCTTTTCTTCTGAATCGAGGCGCTCTTGATCTTCTTCCTTTTTTTTTGGTACAGCTAAAAATGAAAACATAACTACACTCACTCAAAGGACACTCCTCTCATGTCCGCCTCGAGCAAGGGAATGATGTTTTCATAAGAAATCAAATAGGCATCCTGTGTAGAACACTTATTTAGGTGTCTATATTAGTGGATTGAAATACTTATGTTTTTATCCTGAAAAATAAGTCTTTGTCCAATGGTTGAATTATTTATTTTACCTTAACATTGTTTCGTGATTGGTATTTATATTATTAAAAGAAATGCTACAAATTGACTAACATAGCTTTCAATGAATGCTATCGTTAACTTTCAATAGCTTTTCGTTGCATGCTGTAAAAAGTTATATTTGATAGCGGGCACAAAATGCTATCAAAGGCATACATTACACAGCGAGTAAAAAAAGCTATAAAAAGTAACGCTATAGAAAGTATACAACACATAGCGGGCAAAGAAGCTATCGAATGTCCGACACTTTTAATAGCATCGGCTATTACAGTGTTCTTGTGAACGCTAACTGTAACTTCCCATAGCATTTTTCGCCTGCAATGGAAAGTGATTTTTGTTTGAAAACACAATTTTAAAGTCCAACAAATGAAATTATGACAACAAAATAGATATCCGCTAAAAAATAACAGAAATAACAGAAGCGACAACTTTTAATGTTTTTCCCCGAAGTTATGGCTACCGATTTCTACAACCTTAATCCATCAAGATTGCTTCTGAAATAGAGAAGAAAATAAAAAAGAAAAAGACAAGTAATGGAAAAAAGCTAGAAAAACCTTAATCCACCAAGATTGCACACTCATAGTTGCTGGAATCTGGTCACAAATCATATGTATCCCAGAAAACAGGCCCTCCTTTAAAAAGCTAGAAAAAACCTCATCTTCCGCCATTGTTCCAGCACTATGATGAGAAACATTAGAAAATTCAAAGAATTTTTTTTTGGGGGGATACGATAGACAAGAGAAAACTCCACCTTGTCAAATGGGAGATGATTTGTAAGAAGAAGGGGAATGGGGGTTTTGGTGTGAAAAATTTGATGATTCAAAATCTTTCTCTCTTAGCCAAGTGGTGGTGGAGGTTCAATAAGGAGCCTGACTCATTGTGGGTGAAAGTGATCAAAGGTAAGTATAACCTGGAGCAGAATTGTTGGCTCCCTCGTATGCCGATCTCGGGTAAAGCTACGAAGTTATGGAAGGATATATGCGCACTCGGGGAAGTATCTTCGTGTATTGGGAACATAATACAGGAGGGATTTAGAATCCAGATTCGTTCCGGCATGGAGATCTCATTTTGGAACCACGTATGGTTGGGGGACACAACTCTTAGAGAAGACTACCCTTGTTTGTACCTAATTTCTACTCACAAAGAGGCGAATGTCAGTGCTCTCTGGAATGGTTCGGGAGTTGATCGATGGAACCTGACCTTTAGTCGAGAATTACGCGATTGGGAAGTTGTTCAAGTGGATGTTTTAAAGCAGCGACTTCAATCAGTTTGTCTAGATTCGTCTAGTCGTGATTCCTTGTATTGGAGTTGGTCTTCTGATAATCGTTTCTCGGTTAAGTCGGTGTACAATCAGTGGGAAAGTAATGGGCATTCAGGTAATTCGGGGTTGGAATCCATTTGGAAGAACCTTAGCCCCCCTAAGGTGGAAATTTTTGCTTGGATGGCTATTCAATCCAAGGTGACTACGAGATCAGTGCTATTGGGCAGAAATATGATTGCAGAGGGACAATCTTCTTTTTGCCCACTATGTTCTTTGTTCTTGGAAACTCCGCAACACCTATTCTTGCATTGCCAATTTTCGTGGGAAGTTTGGTCACAGATTCTAGATTGGTGGCATGTGAAATGGGTATGCCCCGAATCGTTGGAAACTTTATTCAGGTGGTGGATGGATAATCGGTTCAGAAATTTGGAGAAAAGTTTGTAAGAAATTTCTTTCTTTGCGACGCTGTGGTCGTTGTGGTTGGTGCGAAATGAGTACGTGTTTGACAATGCAACAGTGACAACCGAGGTCGTGGTTGAGAAGGTAAAAGCTAGAGTTGCCATGTGGATAAAGGCAAAGTTCGACATTAAAGTGTATACGGTGGAGGAAATTTAAGGTTTTTTTGGATGGAATTAGGTTGTTAAAACTGTAAATTGTGCTTGTAGTATGGGTGAGGTGAGGTGAGGTGTGTCTCCTCCAACGTTCTGTTGGAGGATTTTGTTTGATGTTTCCTTTCTTGCTTGATCTTGTAAGTTTTGATGCTTAATATGGTTGAGCCCCTCGATGTATCCCTTCGAGTTTGTAATAAAAGTTTCGTTTGCCGAGCAAAAAAAAATCAAAATCAAAATCTGAGCCGTCTATTGCCGAGCATGGACGGCTCCATCTAGGACTAAGGGACGGCACGGTCCCCCAATTCACAAAAAACCATCTTGATTGAAGATGGGTCCGTCTAAACTCAACCAACTAAAATCTGGGTTCCATCTCATCATCGATCTTATACCTCCCATTCTCTTCCAACACTGCTAAAACAGATTAATAGTAGAAGGAAAGTCCATAAAGTACTTCATGTCTAAGCTGTTTATAAACAAATCTGACTAGACTTTTGAAGATAATCTAAATAAATATCTGAATTCGTAACATTTTAATTACCTAAATACTTGAAAGTACTGAAAGAAAGTACTGAAAGAAACGAAACAAGTCATTTGCCTTTGCTAGGATCGAGCACAACTCCTGTGAAAATAACCAACCTTGATCTCTCTTCTATAATCATAAACATGAAAGGATGATCGGCAACGAAACTAGTGTTTTCCGGTCGGTGGTACATCGAACATCCTGCTGTGGGGCCATGCCTAGTAATTGCTGAAGCCACTGTACCTTTCTCGTCTACCTCAATAAAAGCCTTTTGAATCATCTTTGATCCAATAAATGGAAGAATCTTAGGAATTTCCACCATCTCAACAAAGTCTTCTGGATTTTCCATGAAAGGAAATGACATCCCCATCTCCTTCATGGTCAATGAAATGTCGAAATCATAAGAGAATTTAAATTTTGGGATCCAAAATTCATCAAGCTTTCTGTTGCTAAGCCGATAGTACTCTTGCGAATACCCTGAATCGGAAATGAGCTTTTCCAAAAGATTTTGCAATCCATCTCGCTCGTCTGGCAGAAAGAAGTACATGGAGAATCGCTTGCTCTTGCTTTGGTATGGGATGTGGAGGACTTGGAAACCATCAAAAGATCTAGAGCGACGATAACTCTTACGGCTCGTCATGAAAGGAACAGAAACAGTGTCTCCATTGAGAAGATAGAATGGTCTATTTTCAGTGAGGTCAGCATCAAATTTAAGATCTTGTTCCCACTTTCCTTTGAAATATAGACCATTTGCAAGGATAAGCACCATCTCTCGAGATAGGGAGCCCCGTGGGAGAATTTTTTTTATAAGCCCTCTTGATGCAGCTTCCGCCCATAAGTTTATTTCATCTTCCGTTTCCTCACCCTATACGGAATATACAACTCTTCAAGAGTCGATACAAATACGTAAACAAAAAATTATAGACAGTCAATTCTGAGCATTATTTGAGGCAACTTAATGAGATACCAATAGATGTAATAACAATAATCAAGTATGATACCAATATGAACAATGTAGGCTGAAACAACTCATCCGTACAGTCACTGTGAATCTCAGAATCAATGCAATTCTTGTCAAATTTCTCAAGAAATCGACAAAATCTCATAAGCTAAGATACGTATCTTTTCAATTACAATGGTTTGATTCTAGGTACTAAAAACATTTGATATAGGATGTGTTCATTACTGTAGATACCAAATATAGATGTTATCTAAATATCGTATATACTTCCAATGGTTGTTCATCTCTATCAATAAATCTAGAACCCTCAATCCAAAAAATAGAAAATAACAAAAGGCGAAAATAGCCTCAGCAAAACCTTACAAGCCTGAAAGTTGTACACAATCATAGTAGCACAATTCCAATTTTGTTACATCGTTATAATTGTGCCCATTTAAATTCAATTTGGCGACTAAAATTCTTGTAGTCGTTTCAACGAGTTTCACAGCATTCAAAGGAATTCAACGTTTTAGACAGACTTTCACAAGATAGAAACTGAGAAATTCTAAAGGAAAACCAACCCAACAAGAAGATCGAGAAGGAAGCAACAACAGCCTCCCTCCACGGTGCCACAGCTACTCTCTCCCTCTCCCTCACCCTGAGTACACAACATCCTTGGCTCTGGTTCACAATCATCAGTAGACAACCTGATGTATATTGCTTCGCCGGAAGTGTGGAATACCATCTTTTCTCACTTGAGAATGTATATATACCTTCTCATATAAGTATTTTTGGACTTTTTTTTTCCTGTTTTCTACTTTATTCCCCACGTTCCTAGAAGAATGAACGATCACGCTTATGGGTTGCCTGAAAGCAGATAAATCTGGGAACATTTTTAATGGATCAAGTGGTATTTTTGTCCTTCTACAATTAGCATTAAAAGGGCTGATTGCAGTTTAGTCACAAAACACCATGGCCGGTTCTATCAAGTCGAAATTTCTTTGTTTCTACATTTGAGGATTAAAAAAGGACCTATCAAAGTAAGAACACTTTAGCCAAAGCCTCCCCAATTGTTAAGGCAGTAAAACTCATTTAATTAAAAGAACAGATTTGCACGGAATGGCTTTTATAAAAACAAAAATTTATAATGTCCAAATATAATGAAATTAGAAGGCAGGCTTCACTTTTGAACCGGTGTGAAGATCTTAGTTTTCTGATCATTTTATCTTAAATGGTTATAATGAATTTTTGGCTCTAAGATCTTTCAATGAGCATCCTAAGAAAGCCCTGAAACTAAATAAGGAGTCTTCAGATGGTCGTTGAAAGGCCTTAGAGCCAAAAATTCATTACGACCATCTAGGATAAAATGATAAAAAATAAGATTTTCGCACCAGTTCAACCGGATTGAAAATTGGAGCACTTAATTTTTTAATCATATTTTTCTGTTAGTTTCATTAACGGTGTTAATGATTTTACCAATTTAGAACGTAAAACAAACTACAGGGTTTATTTGGTGACAATTGAAACTAGATAGACGAAATTGAGACAAATGTAAAACTAGAGGGACTACTACGAAAATTTTTCCTAAAAAAAAATTGAGTATGGAAGCGACTTCAGCACATTTGTTTTCGGGCGCTGCTATTTGTAGCCCGTTATTTTCTCCCATAACCCATTAAAATTTTTCGAAAATTCGACAGTTAGTTACCGAAATTGAGATACATTTTCGACAGTTAGTTACCGAAATTGAGATACATTTTCAACATCCAATTATCGAAATATATGTTTCGACAGTTAGTTACCGAAATTGTATGCAATTCCGACATGTAGTTACCGAAATATAATTTTGTTTTCAACAGCTATTTACCGAAATGTATGTTCGGCAGTTGTTTATCGAAAGTTGAACATATTTTCGATATGTAGTTACCGAAATATAATTTTCGAAAATTTTTAGCGGACTATGGGAGAAAATAAGGGGCTACGAACAGTAGCCCCCTTGTTTTCCCGACCAAATAAAAACTGTTGATTATATTATAAAAAGCTCCACTGAAAGAAAATGCAAGAGAGACAGAAAATTACCCGAGTCATGAAATCAACCGTCTTGGCCTCAACACCGTAGATTCCCTTGAGTACATCCTCTTTATAAGAAGGCTTTGGAGTAAAACGTTGGTCGAACCAGGCTCCATTGACCAAACACAAAACCGGTTCTTCCTCGCCCTTTTCAAGGTATTGATCCCCCGCTGCGACTGCCATCATCTCCAAAGATTGTGATTTGATTTCTTCAATGTTTTT
Organism: Rhododendron griersonianum; assembly: GCA_018127125.1. Taxonomy (NCBI): domain Eukaryota; kingdom Viridiplantae; phylum Streptophyta; class Magnoliopsida; order Ericales; family Ericaceae; genus Rhododendron; species Rhododendron griersonianum. Next base: position 19,894,820 of record CM030794.1, on the reverse strand, counting down.
GGCACCAAGCCAGCCTAGCATCTTCTCTAAAGTAGGACCCTTTGATCCGGCAGCCACCATGTTAAGAACAACATCGATAGACAATGGCGACAAAACAAGGTTTTCGCAATTGCCCTTTTCAGCCTCCTTGAGTAGTAGTTGTTTTGTCATCCGCGTGCAGAGCTCCATTCTTGATCTGCTTTTCTCTCGCCACATGCTCGATGGACCATAAAGGAAGAAGACACTATCAATAGAAAATTTCACAAACTACTAACCGTACTTTAGATAGCTATTTGTGTTCAAGAACTTGATGGTCTCATGGGAGAGATCAGATGTGGAAAGGATAAGAAACGCCCAATTAAACAATTTGGCTCATTCACAGAATCCAAAATTTTGAAAAGATCCAATTTTCCAAATCTTCTCACATGCACAAAGCTTGTAAGAGAACTTAAGTACTTGATCACAAACTGATTATATCCTTCAGGCTTCCTTTGATAACAGCATGCTAGCATAGGTGGTTTGTTTTCCTTTCTCCCCATTGGTGACCGAGGTTTGAGTCTCATGGGGAGCATGTTTGAGGTTTTGGATTTCAAGGCTATGGATAGCCTCTGAATCCTCTGTTGACTAACATATTAATAACTACGATGTTTTACTATTTTTTGACTGATTTTGTCAAGAAGCAAAAACTAATAGTCTGAGACGTCAACAAGGAAAACAAGAAATTGAAAGAGGTGCATATTGTAACTTAACCACTATTTTTCTGACTAACCAAAATAATTCGCAACTAGCACAGACTATTTTCGTGACCAACAAAGTACTACTTAGTAAGATATACTTCCTCCGTTCCAAAATAAGTGATCTTTTTTGGAAAGCGTGTCATTTTTCAACTGCTTATATCTTTTGATTTATTATATTTTAAAAATTTTGTTTAATAGAATTAATTAAAATATTTTTGAACATTCATAAATCGAAAGATATAAACATTTTAAAATGACACGTTTTCTCAAAAAATCACTGATTTGTAACTAGCAGGTATGGTAAAGTACATTAATCTTTCTTTCCGACCTTCTCAATTTCTTTTCCAATTTAGGCTATTTTGGTCGTCATAAAGTTGTTTTGGTTGTGGCTGGGTGCATGTGAGGCTCTAGTTTTTTCATTGTGGTGTTTTGGTCAGCTCCTTGCCTTCCTAAAGCCCTTTGGTTCTCGGGTGGCTTATGCGGCCGGTGTGCCCGAGATCATTTAGATCTTCGTAATCCTTTTTAAAGATTTTTAAAATCTCTTTCGCTTATAAAAAAAAAAGAATAAGAAGAAAAGAAAACTAACCCTTTGTTACTGACGAAGTAGCCTTTCTCTTCTTCGCGATGATCGCAGGGGACAAAAACGAACCAGCGTCTCAAGTTCTCAGCAAAGAAGCCGCCTATACATGTATGAGAGAGAGATCCTAAATGCTTAGGTATTTATATGTTTCGACCCCTCTAATACTAGGATTTTTAATTGGGCCCACTGGGCTTTACGAGATTGTCTTATTCACGAAGGAGCCGTGAATAAGACATTCACGAAGGCACACGATCTCGGCCATACAGTTCGGTTTTGGATGGTCCGGATTTAAATGAAATCTTTCCGGAGAAGAGTTTATCCGGACCGTCTAAAGCCGAAACGGATCCACGCAATTCACTTCCGTAAAAAACTATTCACGGAATCCTCCGTTAAAAAATATTCTCGGGCTTTACACTTACTTGGATTCTTAGGGTCTCATCCTCAACCCTAACTCAAAAATTAGCCGCATATGGAGTCAAAATATGCGTTCATGACATGAATTAATTCCATTGAAAAAGACGAGTCTTACCAGGAATAAAGGATTTTTGCCCAAAGCCGCGCGTTCTCTTCTCAGTTCTAACTCCCAGGAAGCAGAACCCTGCTCCTTCCTGTACCCACCGAAAGCAATCCATAAGGAAACAATTACTCCATCCGTCCCTAAATAAGTGTCCGATGCGCAAAACTAGACTTTACAAAACATGCATGCTTTTTATTAAAAAGTTTAATTTTTTTCACAATCTAATAGAACTCATTGCCATCTATTGATTTGTGAAAAAAAAATTGATTTTCTTAACAAAACAAATGCATCTTTTTGAAGGCCTAGGTTTGCGCGCAGGACACTTATTTAGGGACGGAGTACAATTCTTTCCAAGTCCAACTCTAGTCAAAACTATTAGAGATTGTCTTATTCCCGGATGGGTCGTGTTTCCCTTATTTACAGAGCCCCGCAATCTCGCGTGTCCGTTTCGACTTTGGACGGTTCGGATTTTAAAGAAACTTTTTCAAAAAAGAGTTATAACTTTTCCTTGGAAAAGTTTCATTCAAATATGGACCGTCCAAAGCACTTTTCGACGGTCCGAATTCACCTCTGTAAAAACTTATTACTCTCTAAGTTTTTCTGAAACTACTGATATCCAATTCATTTTGGGCCCACCGGACATATGAGTGTCTAAATTGGACTACCTGTCCCAAAATACTTGTACAAAACGACATGAAAATAGTAGTTCCTCCATTCTAATTTAAGTGTTCACTACGATCTGCATGCTATTTACAATGGCTTATATCTTTTAACATATGTTATGTTTTATGTTTTTTAAATTAATGTCTTATAGAAATAATTGAGATTTATCAAATAAGATTCATATTGTATAATTTTAGCAATATACATTGATAGTATAAGCAATTGAAAATGGCATCCGAAACCGTAATGGACACTTAATTGGGACGGAAGTAGTATATAGTTTTTCAAGGAAAAATTCAAACTTTTTTCATAAATAATTACAAGAATTCTTTGATGTTTAGTAAATCGTTAATTTTTTTTTTAGTTTTTTTGAAAATTGTTAAATTACTTATAAATTCTTGTTTTGCAAACCGTACAAACTGTTTGGGACTGAGAGTTTTTGTTTCCTACCTTGCATAACAATTCGGGAAAATGACGGCCCAGGACATGTTTTGATAATTAATACCCGCCAAAGACAAGCTAAGAACATTTGTTTATGCTGAAAATATCCTTGGCGAGTATTAATTATCAAAACACGTCATTTGCCGTCATTTTCCCCAACAATTCTAGGCAAGCACAATGCCATAATGGGCCTTTCGCTCATACGAATTCTTGCAGCGCATGCCAACTTTAATTAAACTCAAACCTTTTTACTAAGCCCATCCGAAAAAGTTTCAATCCAGTCTAAGTGCAAAACATAGTGGGCCGAATTGAAAATCTTATTACTAGAAATGTCGAAACGTACACTCCCTCTGTCTTATTTTGTTTATTCATTTTCGATGATCGTGTTAGCTTTTCTTCTAAAGAGATCTTCTTTTCTTCTGAATCGAGGCGCTCTTGATCTTCTTCTTTTTTGGTACAACTAAAAATGAAAACTCAAAGGACACTCCTCTCATGTCCGCCTTGAGCAAGGGAATAATGTCTTCCATAAAAAATCAAATAGGCATCCTGTGTAGAACACTTATTTAGGTGTCTATCTTAGTGGATTGAAATACTTTAATTAGTTTTTATCCTGAAAAATAAGAGTTTGTCCAATGGTTGAATTATTTATTTTACCTTAACATTGTTTCGTGATTGGTATTTATAGCATTAAAATAAATGCTACAAATTGACTGACATAGCTTTCAATGAATGCTATTGTTTACTTTCAATAGCTTTTCATTGCATGCTGTAAAATTTAGGAGCCTATTAAACATGGGGAATCCCCTACTGAGTTCAAATCCTGAGTTAACCTATTTGATTCTGATGCCATAAAAAAAGTAAAAATAATTAGAATGTAATTTAAAACACCCCACATTGAAATTGTCTCATCGAGACGAATAATTTGGTGTGATCGGGTGCGTGATTGGAACTCGTTTGCGATTGGACAGATGTGCATTGTGTATTGTGGGGTTTTTTTTTGTTAGGGATACAAAAATAACCAATGTGGAGGTAGAGGTTGTGTTAAGTTTGATTACGTGACACATTTTGGTTATTGGTTTTGATTATTACTATTGCGGATGCTCTTAGTCAACAATAGGTTTTAGAGGCTATCCATAGCCCTAAATCCAAAGCACCCACGCCAGGGCACGAGAGATGCCAATTGGGCTAGAGTCATTTGGCAAACAGTCCCTCCTTTAGAAAGCTAAAAAAACCTCATCTTCACCTTACAAAAAACCATCTTGATTGAAGATGGCTCCTTCCAAACAAAATCAACTAAAATCTGGGTTCCATCTCATCATCTTATACCTTCCATTCTCTTCCAACACTGCTAGAAACCGATAACTAGTAGAAAGAAAGTCTATAAATTACTTCATGTTTAAGCTATTTGTCAACAAATCTAGGAGTTCCGTATATTAAAACTGGACTTTTAAAGATAATCTAAATCCATATTTTGAATTTCTAACGTTTTACCAAAATACTTGAAAGACTGAAAGAAAAGGAACAAGTCATTCGACTTTGCTTGGATCGAGTACAGCTCCTGTGAGAATAACCAACCTTGATCTCTCTTCCATAATCATAAATATGAAAGGATGATCGGCAACGAAACTTGTGCTTTCCGGCCGCTTCCCCTTCGCACATTTTGAAAAGCAGCGAAAAGCAGTAATTGCAGTAGCCACTGTACCTTTCTCGTCTACCTCAATAAAAGCCTTTTGAATCATCTGTGATCCAGTAAATGGGAGATTCTTATGAATTTCCACCATCTCAGCAAAGTCTTCTGAATTTTCCATGAAAGGAAACGACATCCCCATCTCCTTCATGGTCAATGAAACGTCGAAATCATAAGAGAATTTAAATTTCGGGATCCAAAATTTATCAAGCCTTGTTTGGCCAAGACAACGGTACTCATACGAAAATCCAAAATCAGAAATGAGCTTTTCTAAAAGATTTTGCAATCCTTCTCGCTCGTCCGGGAGGAAGAAGTACATGGAGAACTGCTTGCTCTTGCTTTGGTATGGGATTTCGAGTACTTTGAAACCCTCAAAAGATCTGCAACGATGATACTGGTTGCGGCTCGTCATAAAAGGAACAGAAACAATGTCTCCATTGAGAAGATAGAAAGGTCTATTTTTAGTGCGGTTAGCATCAAAATTAAAATCATGTTCCCAATTTCCTTTGAAGTAAAGACCATTTGCAAGGATGAGCACCGTCTCTTGCGATAGGGAGCCCCGTGGGAGAAATTTTTTTATAAGCCCTCTTGATGCAGCTTCAGCCCATGAGTTTATTTCATCTACCACTTCATTACCCTATGTGGAATATCCAACCCTTCAAGAGTCAATATATAACATTACGTAAACAAGAAATCATAGATATGCAATTCTAAGCTTTATTTGAATAATACGGTACTGATGTGAATAATGTAGGCTGAAACAACAAATCCTTACAGTCACTGTGAATCTCCGAATCAATGCAACTCTTGTCTAATTTCTCAAGAAATCGACAGAATCTCATAAGCTAAGAGACGTATCGATCTGTTCAATTGAAATGGTTTGATTGTAGGGGCTAAAAACATTTGATATAGGATGTACATGTTCATTACTGTAGATTCCAAATATAGATCTTATCTAAAGATCCTATATACCTCCAATGTTTAATTTGTTCATCTCTATGAATAAATCTAGACCCCTCAATCCGAAAAGTAGAAAATAACAGAAGGCGTAAAAATAGCCTCAGCAACCTTACAAGCCTGAAAGTTCTTCATAATCATAGTAGCACAATTCCAGTTTTGTTGCATCATGCATTATGAATCACTAAAAACCCCTGGAGATTTAGAGAAGGCGTGAAATAATTGTGCCCATTTAAATTCAATTTGGTGACTTAAATTCTTGTAGTCGTTTCAACGATTTTCAAAGCATTCGATGGAATTCAACGTTTCGGACAGAGTTTCAAAATATTGAAACTGAGAAATTCTTGAGGAAAACCAGCCCAACAAGAAGAGAAGGAAACAACAACCACCTCTCTTCACTGTGCAACCGCTACTCTCTCCCTCTCCCTCTCCCTTACCATTACCACGCAACACCCTTCCCTGATACTCATCCACTTGTGACAGAAGAATCTGGTTCACAAGCATCAGTAGTAGACAACCTGATGTATATTGCTTTGCTGGAAGCGAAGTGTGGAATACCATCTTTTCTCATGAGTATTTTTGGACTTTTTTCTTGTTTTCCACTTGGAAAAATTTCTTTTATATTACTTCGACTTTGACCAAAAATTCATTTTGGTCCTTCACTTTCAATTTCGGCATAAAAATATTTCGACTTTCCAATTTTTTTCAATGTCGTCCTTTAGAAAGAATTCGTTTTCTTTGAGTCCTGCTCCGGGCTGTCTCTGGCCACTGGACGGCCGATCCGAACCGTCCAAAAATTCTAAAAAAAAACCGAGAGAGCCTGCGCGGGAATAAACGGCATCCAATGTGTGTAGGGTGCTTGATCCAAACGCCCTATTTTTCGTGTATATTTGTATATATCCCTAAAGGATGACATTGAAAAAATTTGGAAAGTCAAAGTATTTTTATGCCGAAATTAAAAGGTGAAAGACCAAAATGAATGTTTGGTCAAAATCAAAGGGATATAAAAGAAATTTTCTCTTTCTACTTTATTCCCCACGTTACTAGGTGAATGAACAATCACGCTCATGGGTTGCCTGAAAGAAGAGAAATCTGGGAACAATGGATCAAGTGGTATTTTTTTCCTTCTACAATTAGCATTAAAAGGGCTGATTGCAGTTTAGTCACAAAACACCATGGCGGTGAACAAATCGTGTTTGTGTTGCTTTAGGCCCCCATTCGTTCTATCTCATGGGAAGGACCCATTTCTAATGAAGGTTCAATAGTCCCTCTAACAACTTCACAACAATAACACAAGATTCTCAAAGTGTATGCCTCGTTTGATAACAATGATAAATGGATGAGATTCGTAAGGAGATGAGATTAAGTTTGAGATTGGTAATGAGAAAGAATTGGTAATAAGAAGGGATTGATAATAAGTATGTTTGTTTGAGATGAGATTCGATTATGAGATTATTAATATTATGTTTGTTTGAGATATGATTAGATGATTGAGATTGGATTGATAAAAGAGATTGGTAATGAGAAGAGATTGATAATTAGGAGAAGATGGGTTGAGATTACCAATACCATCTCCAAGAGGGTATTCCTAATACCTCATAATGGCCGGCTTGGATATCCCAATGGACTAATAGTGCGGACCTTTTGTTTGGTTTTTTGTTACCAAACAGAGTATTAATATTCCCATGGGATTAATTAGTAGTCTCATCTCAACCTTCAAACCAGTTATCAAACGGGGCCTAAGTCTCAGCAGTACATCCGTTTTCCGAGCAAATAAAAACTATTGATTATATTTTGCTAATGGTCTAAGGAAAGAAACTACAAGAGAGACAAAAAATTACCCGAGTCACGAAATCAACTGTCTTGGCCTCACAACCGTAGATTCCCTTAAGTACATCCTCTTTATACGAAGGCTTTGGAGGAAAGCGTTGGTCAAACCAAGCTCCATTGACCAAACACAAAACCGGTTCTTCCTCGCCCTTTTAAAGGTACTGATCACCCCCTGCAACTGCCATCATCTGCAAAGATTGTGATTTGATTTCTTCCATGTCTTTGGAACCAAGCCAGCCTAGTATCTTCTCTAAAGTACGACCCTTTGATCCGGCAGCCACCATGTTAAGAACAACATCGATAGACAATGGCGACAAAACAAGGTTTTTGTAATTGCCCTTTTCAACCTCCTTGAGTAGTAGTTGTTTTGTCATTCGCGTGCAGAGCTCCATTCTTGATCTTTTCTCTATCCCCATGCTTTCTGGCAAGGCAACGGACCATATATCCATTTCCACGAACAAGGGTTAAGAAAATACAAAATCCAAAGAAGTTATTCCATAAATTCAAAAAGACACAAACCCGTATATGGTAAAGTAACAGTCTTAGACGTCCACAAGGAAGACAAGAAAAGAGATGCATATTCTACATACTTAAGGAACTTAGCCCGTATATGGTAAAGTACATGAATCAGATGAATTTAGTCTTCAGCTCCATTTGTTTGGGCGTAAAATATTTTCCTACCACGTAAAATATTTTACTTGTTGAAATTTTTTTTCTTGACAAAAGTGATAATTTTCCCAACTTGGCTTCAATGCTCGACTAATAATTACGTTACTTTACTGATTACTTTACTGAGCTCTCCTACAGCTCCAATATCATCCACCTATGACAAAATTTTGTATGTAATACATACATACATACACACGTACACACACATACACACACATCATTTTATAACTATCAACCAAACACTGAAAAATAGAAATGAAACTTTTGTTTTTTGCAAAATCATTTTACATGAAAAACATTTTACATTGAAACAAACAGAGCCTTCGTTTTCGACCTTCTCAATCTCCTTTCAAATTTAGTTTGTTTTGGTTGTGGGTGTGAGGCTCTTTGTTTTTCGTTATGGTGTTTTGGTCGGCTCATTGCCTTCCTTTGCCTTTGTTTTTCGGGTGGCTTATGCGGCCGGTGTACCCGTGATCCTTTGGATCTTTGTATTTCCTTTACAAAGATTTATAAAAACTCTTTCGGTTATAAAAAAAAAAAAAAATTTGAAGAAAAGAAAGAGAATTAAAACTAACCCTTTGTTAGTGACGAAGTAGCCTTTCTCTTCATCGCGATGATCGTAGGGGACAAAAACGAACCAGCGTCTGATCACTCAACAAAGAAGCCGCCTATACATACATTATGAGAGAGAGAGAGAGAGAGATGCTAAATGCTTAGGTATTTATATGTTTCGACCCCTCTAATACTAGGACTTTTAATTGGGCCCAGTGGGCTTTACGAGATTGTTTTATTTGCGGAGTCACGCGATATCGGCCGGCCGGTTTGGTTTTGAACAGTCCGAATTTACTTTCTGGAGAAGAGCTTATCTTAGCCATCCAAAACCGAAACGGATCCGCTCAATTCACACTTCCGGAAAACAACTATTCAGGAAACCCTCCATTAAAAAGATATTCTCGGGCTTTACAATTACCTGGATTTAAGTTTTTAATGGTTTCGCTAAAAAAAAGGCTTGGATTGATAAGGGGATGGCCACCGGTACACTTTTCAGCACATATTGAAAAATTTTCAAAATACCCAACTTTGACCTTAATATTTAACAGACTTTCAAATTTTGTTAGACTTCAATACGGCATCTAAACTATTTAGACGTTATTCAATTAGGCTCGTGCCGAATAAATCCGTCAAATTAGTGCGCGTTTCCACAAAACGTTAAGTTCTAGACTATTTCTTGTACTCCATAAATATAAAATTGTTTTCACTGACCAAAAAGTTGTAAAAAGTGTGTGTATATGAATGAAATTTTGTTTGAGTAATAAAAGTTATTAATAGTTCGATGAGTAAGTTGGTGTCCGGATTTTAATGAAATTTGTCCGGAAAAGAGTAACACTTTGGACAGTCCTAATTGGTTCCGTAAATAACTATTAAAAAGATTTTCTCTTATATGTTTTAGAAATGGAGAATTGCATATCAGTGGGTAAAGGGGCAACTAATGCCCAAATGATGGAACACTTTTTTCGGAATTCATCTAAACATGACAAGGAGAAAGATTAATTCCCAATACATGGAGAGGCCACCTAAAATGACTGTTATACCCTTCATCAAAAAAACCCTAAACCCCAAACCCACCCACCCACCCATCCATCGTTCCCCCTTCAATTCCCTCCAATTCCCACACGGCTCTGAACAGGACGTCCGACTGGAAGCAAACAACAAGAGGTAGGGTTTATTCTGCTTCTTTCCTCCTCTCGACCTCTTCTTCCTCTCTGACTTCATCTCTCTCTCAATGGTACAGTACTCTTACCATTCCACGGAAGAAGAAGCAAGATCTTGTCCTTGACCAAACAGAAAATCGTACGCATCTGGTAAGGAATTTTTTGGGTTGGGTGTTTCAATTTGTTTGCAGTTTTCTCTCTTTTCTCTTCTCTCATTCCGTCCATGTGAATTTGTTTATAAGCAATTTGGTTTTTCATATTGTATGAGTGAGGAATAGAAGGGGCAATATTGAGACTTGCCCATTAGTTCCCCCTAGGAGAAAAATGTACTATGTTAATACCAACATTTGATCCACCATTCTGTACCCCCATTGTCGCCATTGCAATGGAAGTTTGTTTTTCCAGAAAATATAATAGTTACTCTTTAAGTCACCTAATGTTACTCCTTGTAAGAACTGTTGTTGCTCTCTATGTAAGAAAGTATGCCCTAGGCTGTTACGGGCAGTCACTCATGTTTTAAGTCACTAATGGCTGTCCCTTTACCCCTTGTGTTGGTCTGTATATATGAAATGTGGTTCTTCTTGAAGTTATGTAACATGTTTTTTTTTACTGTAAGAGTATTATTTGGAAACATCCCTCCCTCAAACTATACACCATTTGTTTACTTCGTCATCAAACTATCAAAGACGTTTACTTAGTCCTCCAAGTCTATGTTGTCCTCTTCTCTAACTTCTTTTAACTTTTAAACGGAAAACACACATGTGAGCAGCACATGCGCTAATTCCCCTCAAGTGAAAGGGCAAAAATGCCATTCCACATCAATCCAGAATTCCATGCACAAAACCCTCCCCCTCCTCTCTGTCTCTCATACTTTGTATACATAGCCTACTCATCACTCCATAGTCCACACCATTGTTACACACTCAAATTCAGAATTTTGATCGATGAAGGCTTAAGGAGAGGAGTTGGCTGCAATGAACGATTTTTGTAGCTAATGACAGTTGAATCCACACCATTCTTACACACACAAATTCAGAAATTTGTAAGTAATAGCAAAATCAGAATGTGGTCTGTTTTTTTGTAGGTCATGACAGTTGAATATGAAGTAGTTGAACCTACTTTAGTTTTACAGCTGCTGAATCTGTATTTGGCATTGAATCTGCACTTTCAGTTTAAGTTTTGTGTTATGCACTTTCAGTTTCAGCATTGGTTTGTAATGATTGCTGCACTTTGTTGTACTTTGATGGATGCACTTTCCTCCACCAGTTTAGATGCAGCTTTGTTACCAAATTTGGAGTGGTGAAATCATTTCATTACGCAAACAAATGCAGAAGGCAGTGGTGAAATCGTTTATTTGCATTTTAAGACACAAATTTTGGACACAGACACAACTTAGGACACAGTCATAGCTTAAGTTTTTGAGCACTTCAAACATGGACACAACTTCATGGTAGATACTTTAGATTTCCAACAGTTACAGTCTTGTCAACCATGAAATGATCAATAGGGTACTCATTTAGAGTGTTTGAAAAGGATGAGGATGAGGATGAGGAATGCATGGCTGGAAATGGAGGGAGGTCACAGGAAGGGAGGGAAGTCACAGGGAGGGAGAGAGGTCAAGGGATGAAGGCTGGTGGTGTACTCTTGGTGTTGTACTCTGTTTTATCTCTCGATTGTATGTCTGTATATATACCGCGATTGTAGGAAACCTATTTCAGTCTGGCACCAGATTGGTGGATTGATGTGGAATGAAATTTCTGCCCCTTAAGGTGTGGAATGTGTTGCTCGCATGGCTGCTTTTCGTTTAAAAGTTAATAGAAGTTAAAGAGGACAACATAGACATGGATTCAATAGTTGGAGGACAGAGTAAACGTTTTTGATAGTTTGAGGGATGTTTTCGAAAAAAACTCTTCCTGAAAATATAATAGTTGCTCTTTAAGTCACCTAATGTTACACCTTGTATGAATTTTTGTTGCTCTCTATGTAAGAAAGTATGCCCTAGACTGTTAAGGGCAGTCACCCATGTTTGTACTCACTCAATGGTTGTCCCTTTACCCTTGTGTGTGTTGGTGTGTATGAAATGTGGTTATTCTTCAAGTTATGTAACTTGTTTTTTCCTGAAAATACGAAGGTTGCTCTTTAAGTCACCTAATGTTGCTTCTTGTATTAACTTTCGTTGCTCTCTTTGTAAGATAGTATGCCCTGGACTGTTAAGGGCAGTCATCCATGGTTTAACTCACTCAATGGCTGTCCCTTCACCCTTGTGTATGTTGGTGTGTATGAAATGTGGTTCTCATTCAAGACGTGTAACTTGTTTTTTTCTGAAAATACAAACGTTGCTCTTTAAGTCACCAAATGTTGCTCCTTTTATGAACTGTTATTGCTCTCTTTGTAAGATAGTATGCCCTGGACTGTTAAGGGCAGTCACCCATGTTTTAACTCACTCAATGGTTGTCCCTTCACCCTTGTGTGTGTTGGTGTGTATGAAATGTGGTTTTCCTTCAAGTCGTGTAACTTGCTTGGATATCTCTATGGTATTGTAGTTCTTTTTGCTAGCTTGTCCTAAGAAATTCGTCATGGCACTTATTCTTAGCACTTTTGCACTTCACGTTTATGTGGGCTTTGGTCGCTTTTTGAGTTGCATACTGACTGTTCTTAATGGCTTGTTTAGTGGAGACTTTGCCCATGTGAGTTTAGAGCCTTACCTTTTCTTGGAGTGGGTGTCACATAAACTCTAATTTGTCACAGAAGAACATATTCGTAGTTGATCTCATTCTCTTTGTTGTCAAGTATTGGGAACTTAATGTGATGTTTATTTATCTCTTGGGTTTGAAAATTTGCATGGCTGTGTTGCCCTTGGGAAAGGATTATAGTCCGCCTTTGATACTTTGAGCTAGTTCGTTTCTTTCTTTCATACACTTATCCCTTGTGAGCCCATTTGAGCCTCTTGCATGATAGCATTTTCTTGTTAAGCTCTACTATCCATATTGTGTCTTGAGAATGGATATTGAATCATGTGGAGGTGACTTGTTGAAAAAAAAGGGGTGAGTGGTGTTTTTGGTTGCTGGTGTTTTTTTCTGAAAATACAAGCGTTGCTCTTTAAGTCCCCCAATGTTGCTCCGTTTATGAATTTTTGTTGCTCTCTTTGTAAGATAGTATGCCCTGGACTGTTAAGGGCAGTCATCCATGGTTTAACTCACTCAATGGCTGCCCCTTCACCCTTGTGTGTGTTGGTGTGTATGAAATGTGGTTCTCCTTCAAGTCGTGTAACTTGTTTTTTTTCTGAAAATACAAACGTTGCTCTCTAAGTCACCAAATGTTACTCCTTTTATGAACTGTTGTTGCTCTCTTTGTAAGATAGTATTACCTTGACTGTTAAGGGCAGTCACCCATGCTTTAACTCACTCAATGGCTGTCCCTTCACCCTTGTGTGTGTTGGTGTGTATGAAATGTGGTTTTCCTTCAAGTCGTGTAACTTGTTTTTTTCTGAAAATACAAATGTTGCTCTCTAAGTCACCTAATATTGCTCCTTTTATAAAATTTTGTTGCTCTCTTTGTAAGATAGTATGCCCTTGACTGTTAAGGGCAGTCACCCATGTTTTAACTCACTCATGTATGCCCTGGACTGTATGCCCTTAACTTTTGTGTGTGTTGGCTCTCTTTGTAATGTAATAACTTTTACCAACTTGCGATTTGACACGTAATGTAATCAAATTTTTTTTTTGTGGTGGTCGCATTGACTGGAAAGCATGTTCGGTTACATCCTCCATGTTCATTGCTAATCTTTGGTCAAACGCCCAGTTGGGTGGGGTGGTTTTTGGGGATATTCTCTCTATATTCAATCAAAATTTTGTTATGTAAGGAATGCAAATTTCTCATTTTGACAAATTAACTATTTTGTAATTGTGTTCCAGGCACGAAAGGTTGGTTCGGCAGAAGATCGGTATCCTACTATTGGGGTACCAGGGTGCAATCGCACGGTGGGGATGCCATTTGCTAATTGTGTCAACTTGCTTGTACTAGACCCTTTTAAATTGAACTATTGGTTGTTTATTAATCAGGTGGTATGGTAGTTGATTCTGAAGGCTATCCCATTAGGCCTTCCATTTGGTTGGTAATGTTGGTTATAGATGAAAACTTTATTTGTTTTGGCTCTTTAATAAAATTCTCGCCAAAATATAGTGTGCTATGTGGATTTCAATTCTGGAAAATATATCAAACTTTCTTGTGTTTTGAGTAACACCAAAAGCTTCGAGGTTACATGGTTGCACCTTGTATGAATACGGGGCAAGATCACCATTCACGTCCAACTGCGAATATAATTAATCAGTTTTGAACTTACTGTAGAAGTCTCTTACTACAAGTCTCAGGGAATCTTACAACAAGTCTCTTACTGGGGCCAGTGAATGGTCATATGACTCATATCACCATTATGTCTTTCCACCCGTGACACTTGCTCTTTCAGTCCACATATGTGGCTCCTTTTATGATATTAAGTTGCCCCATCTGAAAAATATGTTGCCCCTTGTATGAAAATAAGTTACACCTTATACACGAGGAGGGGGCCCATTGAAATGTTATGTCACCTTATTGTTTTCTTACCCGTGACACCAGGATGACCAACAATTCAACAACAAAACCACATTCATACTACACAAGATGATACAACGTTCTTTCAACCATGCCAGCAGATTTTAACCAAAGAATACAAAAGAAGCGCAAAACTATTCGCAATAATAAGCCGAAAATATTAATAAGCCAAAAATGTCAAAAACTAAGTTCTTATTCGATATTGGTCCAGACCCAACAAGATCTTATGGCCATTGGCACAGATACTCCTAACTTAATTAAACCATTAAACCAACACCGACGACCAAACCACCGGCTATAGCTCAAAACCCACCAAGGAGACGGAGGACAAGATGCAGGGTGGACTCCGTCTGAATGTTGTAGTCATCCAAAGTCCTTCCATCTTGAAGCTGCTTCCCAGCAAAGATCAACCTCTGCTGATCCGGGGGGATACCCTCCTTGTCTTGGATGCCTTCACGTTGTCAATGGTGTCAGAGCTCTCCACCTCCAAGGTCTTTCCGGTCAAAGTCTTTACAAGTCTCAGGGAATCTTACTACACATCTCTTACTGGGGCCAGTGATTGGTCATATCACCGGTATGTTTTTTCACCCGTGAGACTTGCTCTATCAGTCCACATATGTGGCTCCCTTTATGATATTAAGTTGCCCTATCTGGAAAAAATATTGCCCCGTGTATGAAAATAAGTTTTTTTTCAATATTATTCCAGACCCAACAAGGTCTTATCTTATGGGCATTGGCCTCAAGATCACACGCCGCCATAGTACACCACCATAGTACCCAAACACGCAAACCAAAAATAAAAAAAACATTTTGTCCATACATTCACAACCCACATATGACTCCTCTCATACCCACAATCTAACCACCACACAAGACACAGATACTACGAACTTAATTAAACCATTCAACCAACACCGGCGACCAAACCACCGGAAACAGCTCAAAACCCACCATGGAACCCATCAAATGGCAAATCCATTTATTGTCACAACTTTCTCTGACTTTGAACACGTGCCTTCAACTTCTAGTTTCCCCAGTCAACAAATATACGGCGCCATTTGATGAAATTGCGAAATTGCATGTCTCGATAACGTCTCATTTGTGGCTGATCCTACATAAAGTTAGGAAAATAATTATATAATTTACTAAAAAATGAAACAAAATCGTATTTTTGAAACAGAACTGTTAAACATTTTAACTTACTCGGATGACGTCATTCCAATATGCATCTTCTCCCACCATCCTGTTTTGATTTGCATTCCACCGAAACTCACGCCGCTCAAGCAAAGATTCAAGATACCTCCAATCCCTCTTCCATGTTTTCATCTTTGTAACGATATGATTTCGTTCAAAACCGGCTTGGGGAAATGAAACTCGCATCTGGTTTTCAAGAACTGTCAAGTATGCGGGATGCCACCTACCGCCCTCGCCTTGCCAAATCCCTTCATCTACAAGGTTTGTAACGTTTATTATTAACGTTTGTTCCTCCGCCTCGGTCCAAACTCGGCGTGCCATCAAAGAGCAACACAAACAAATTTACAAACTAATTATTTCGATGCAGATAAAATGTGGTATGAGAATATATCCTTCCAATTTATAACAAATAAGGTCGGTGGCAGCTATTCAATAGGTCTCAAAGAATCTTACTACAAGTCTCAGGGAGAATCTTACTACAAGTCTCAAGGAATCTGACAACAAGTCTCTTACTGGGGCCAGTGAATGGTCATATCACCAGTATGTTTGTTCACCCGTGACACTTGTTCTGTCAGTCCACATATGTGGCTCCTGTTATGAACTTAAGTTGCTCCATCTGGAAAATGTGTTGCCCTTGTATGAAAATAAGGTACACCATATACAAAGAGGGGGCCAGTGAATGACAGTTCTCAGAAGATCAGGAACGTACTGCATCCTTTGGTAACTGTGTCAACTTGCTTACGGCTACTAGACCCTTTAAAATTGAACTATTGGTTATTGTTTTTGTATGGTAATTAGCCCGTCTCTCTATGTGTCTAACTAATGTTCACACTTACATTGAATGGTCAAACCATGGTAGGTGGAAAAGTATAAAAAAACGTGGACTAAAGATGAACCAAGGACTTTAAAGCTTGTAATGACAGACCTTACTACAAGTCTCTTATTGGGCGCAGTGTAAGGTCCCTTCTCCCTTTTCTGCATTAGGGGCCTATTCATATTGTTGCTCTGCGATTTGGTGTGTTGTCCATGGATAAAGGTCTGGACACTGTAACATTTTGGTTGTAATGTAACATTTACTTTAACAAAATTGAATGAAGAGACCAAGTCTCAGGGAAAATAGAATTTCAAATCTGCTACAACACATGCCGATAATGGGTTCAACATGTACGCAAATCACACGTACGAATTAATTATAAAACACATACGAAAAAACATACAAATGGAAGCCATGAAATGGCAAATGGCCATGACAGTTGCCCTCGGCTTGCAAAATCCCTTAATCTCCAAGGTTTGTAACGTGTGTTAGTAACGTTTGTTCCTCTGCCTTGGTCCAAGCGTAACTTTTATATTTTCAGAAAAGAACAAGTTACATGACAGGAAGAATAACCACATTTCATACACACTAACACACAAGGGTAAATGGACAGCCATTGAGTGAGTTAAAACATGAGTGACTGCTCTTAACAGTCCAGGGCATACTTTGTTACATAGAGAGCAACATAAGTTCCTAAAAGGAGCAGCATTAGGTGACTTAAAGAGCAACTTTTATATTTTCAGAAAAAAACAAGTTACATGAGTTGAAGAATAACCACATTTCATACACACCAACACACACAAGGGTAAAGGGACAGCAATTGAGTGAGTTAAAACATGGGTGACTGCCCTTAACAGTCTAGGGCATACTTTCTTACATAGAGAGCAACATAAGTTACATTAAGTGACTTAAAGAGCAACTTTTATATTTTCAGAAAAAAACAAGTTGTCCATGACCTGGGAAATCTTTTCCCCTCTTTCCACTGATCAGCAATTTTCCCTTTTACTTACTACCAAAAAATCAAGGTCTTGGTATACTTACAGGCATGCTATCGTGAAGTTAAGTTGTAAGCCGTTAAGTAATGGTTAAGCAAAAATACAAGCCCAGATACAAGCTTTAGTTATGAAAGCTAGAACAGTTTCTAAATTTGATCATTCACCCAACGACAATGTATGCCACTTGCAAACACAAAATTGAAGCCGTTTGCTAGGCCAGAGTAGAAATGGATTCACAGATCCTATGGAAGGCCGACTAGGGCATTCGTATCAACAAATGCCAGAGTTATTACAAATCTCTTCGACAACAATCCTACAAAACATTGAGACAACTACATGGGCATGCGATATGCCGTACGAGGCAGGAGCATCATCGTCGTTCTTTACAACTATAGTTATATATTCATTATAACACCATTATCCTAAAGTGCAAATGGAGAAAAACAAAAGCAAAAGCATGAAAAGTACATTTAGATGCATAAAAGTACATTTATATTCATTATAACACCATTATCCTATCTTTTTTTTGATCGGCCAGGAACTATCTATCCTCAGAGCCCATACTTTTCTTTTATCAAATGCCCCCCCCCCCGAATGCTCCTCTTTTTATACCATCCAAAAAGTATACCAAGCAGAAACTCCAATCTGATGCCGAAAACACTACTTTAACACTTCAAATTCTAGAACCAAAGCCAACTTCCCAACGAAACTAGGTGGCTAAGGCCAATATTGCTGAATTTTTAAAGCCACCGTTGTAAGTCCCAACTGCCAAGCTTATGCAAAATACTTGAAAAAGTCTGCACCTTTTCGGATTGCACTTGGCCATGTGAACTCAACCGACCAAAAACCGTTATGAGTAGTTATTCAGTCAAAACAGGTACTACAATTGCTTCCACCAACATCTTATGAATCCCACAAACATGCACCGTAATTTTATGTTTTGATCAAGGAATTTCCTAATGGAGAGAAAAACCATAAGACGCAGACAGAAAATCCAACGTCATAAACTCTGAGCCTCCAATCCAAAAATCCTCCAAGTTCATAGCTGATCTTTGAAACTGATTTGTGTATCTCTGATTTATCTTATTCCACTGAAGGAGAGCAAAATAGCCAATCTCCAACAGTCCATTGGTGAAAATAATCAACTATTTTGGTGACTGAGATTTGCCATGTTTTCTGATTCTCTGGGGAAAACAGCGGCAGTTTCTTTCTTAGCGGTAACTATTTTTTGTGTTGTGCTTGCAATATTATGCCGTACAGCTTGAGATTGTACCTTTCTAACGAGAACAATGAGGGAGAAGGCCATTTTGCCTTCAAATTCAGGATATGCTATATGCAGATTTTTCTCTGTGGTGATTAACTAGGGGCTTGTGTCCTCTCTCACTCTCTCTCTCTCCAAATCGAAAAGGATGATTGTGCTACAGTCTGAAAGCCAATATATGTGGAGTCTGAAAGCCAATATATGTGGAGGGCATATTTTGTCGAACATGTGGCGGGCGAAAGATTTCAATCAAGATGGGGAGGGGAGAGCGTTTTACAAGTACATAGCAAATATAGGAGTAGTAGACAATGTATTACCTGTTCTGAGATTAGGATTGTTGGAGGCGGCTACTGGTCTAGTGACGCGTATTGATTCCTGTATTCGAATTTCTACAGCAAGCAGAGGTGGGCGGAGATGGGGAACGCACCCTCACCACTCCAGTCGGCGAGTAAGTCGTGATGATTGATGGTCACCGGTTGGCAAGAGAGAGATGAGGAGAGAGGAGCAACGAGATGGGTTTCAGAGAGCAACAGAGAGAGAAAGAGGGGGGTTTCAGCTACCTAGGGTTTCACAGAGTGATTTGGGGCGGGAAGGTTTCACGTTTTGGAAGGTGTTAGAGTGAACGACGTCGTGTAAGAGAAGGGGGTATTTTTGTCCAGGTCTGTTTTGAATTCCATGTCTTTGGAATTAATATTCTCCTTCCCATGATTTATGAATTCCGAAAAACTGGTCCATGTGTTGGGCATTTTTCGCCCCTCCCACCACTGTCCTGCAATTTTCCCTATATGTTTTGACCATCGAAATACTAGGATTTTTAACTAGGTCCACTGGGCTTTACGCTTACCTGGATTTAAATTATTTATGATTGGGAAAATGACGGCCCATGACGTATTTTGATAATTAATACACGCCGATGACATATTGAATTGGGAAAATGACGGTCCAGGACGTGTTTTGATAATTAATACCCGTAAAGGACAAGCTAAGAACATTTGTAAATGCTGAAAATGTCTTTGGCAGGTATTAATTATCAAATACGTCCTTGGCCATCATTTTCCCAGGGGAAATGACGGTTCAGAACGTGTTTTGATAATTAATAGCCGCCAAGGACATTTTCAGTATTAACAAATGTTCTCAGCATATTTTTGGCGGGTATTAATTATCAAAATACATCATTGACCGTCATTTTTCCTTGAAAAAATAAATAAGGGGTTTTCATGGGCCGGTACACTTCGCACATATTTGAAAAAAATTCAAAATGCCCCAACTTTGATCTTAATATTTACGGAGTAATAGACTTTCAAATTTTGTTAGACTTGAACTCGGCATCTATACTATTTAGACGTTATTCAATTAGGCTCGTGCTGTCTAAATCCGTCAAATTAGTGTGCATTTCTGCTAAACGTTAAGTTCTACTCCCTTTGTCCCAAATTGGATGTCAATTTTTTATATTTGTGCCAATTTCAATTCTTTATATCTTTCAATATAGATCTCAAAAAGTATGTAATTTGGATTTTGTTTGATAGTTTTCGATTAGTTCTATTATACAAAGTTTTCAAACTCATAAAAAACATTATAGATTAAAAGATATAAGCGATGAAAAATGACACAAGTTTTAAAAATTATCATTCTTTTTGGGACGAAAGTTGTAAAATATTTTTTGTAGTCCATAAACGTCAAATTGTTTTCACTGACCAATAAATTGTAAAACATTTCTTGCTAAAAATGGAGCGCATGGCGATTCCACCTTGAATGAGTTACCCACTCAAGTACAAAGTCCTATATATCGTCATAGTGACCGTTTCATCTCTATTATCTATCTTGTTTTCTTATGCAAATTCCGCTTATTGGGTCGGGGATCGATAAACGTAGTGTGCGATTTGAGTTGTTCGTCTCGGCAATCAGTAGTTCAAATTTCATCTCGACTCTTGAAGATCTACAAACTTCTCAGATTGCAGACTACACTCCTGTGGTGTAGGGACACATGATAGGGTGAGTTAAGAGTGCTGGGTTGACTCATTTCCACTTTATACTCCCTCCTTCTCTTTTTAAGTCCCGCTTCGTAACTCCAACTTATTAAAAAAATATTACCATTATACATTTCACATCAACTTTTACCTTTACTTTCTCTACTTTCTCTCTATAGAGGCACCATCATTATACTTTTACTCACTAACTTTTCAAAATGAAATATCTTTTTAGGGGCAAAATGGAAAATGTACCAATTTTTACCCATTAACTTTACAAAATGAACATTTATTAAGGAACATTCCAAAATGGAATACTGGTTTCCTTATTAAGGAACATTTATTAAGGAACATTCCGTTGCGAGCGCCACTATAATTTTGCTACGACAACAACCCAAAACTGTGTCATCTAACCGCTACCTTATGTAACGCTGCAGTGGTGACGCCACAGCCAAGGTTGTGGAGTCCGGCGACCCCATGGAATTTTTTCTTTTTACTACTATCATATTCAAATTTCTAAAAATTAATAGATTGACCCATGGATATTTACGGTGACACCACACAGGATTATTTCCTTTCATAGTCGATACAAAATCAGCGCAAACACTATACAAAACGAAAAGCAAAACATGTTCACCACCTCTATTATCTTTGAGTCTTCGATTCGATCGATCACTAATAAATAATTTTATAAGCTTTGCCCTATGAAATTTGTATATACTCAAGCTTGATATGGGTTGTTTGATTTTTTGGCAAAGTCTATATAGGATATGGGTTGTTTGATTTTTTGGGAAAATAATTATATAGACTTTGACGCTATTGACATAGATACTATCATGCAACGATTTCAAAATATGAAATCGCGTCGAATGCAATTGTAGAAGCTCGTGTAGCTTTTTTGTTTTTTTGTTTTTGTCAAGAACTTATAAGAAAGATTATTAGTATATGCATTTTGATATCTTTTTGCGTACAAGTTGAAACGCTTGTCGAGCTTTAAATGTGATTTTTATTAGAAGTAGGTTATTAATTACCATTATTATGTTATATTTTTTCGGTCTAACAATTGGCAAAAGTTTTGACGTTTATGGATGATCTCATGCTCCGGAATTCCTGAAATCGCCACTGAGTAACGATAATGCCTACCAATTTTTACAACCTTGCATCCCTCAAGATTGCTTCCCAAATAGAGAAAAATAAGAAAGAAGACTACCACTAGACTGTACATTGACAAGGAGCACGCGCGGTTTCCGGAATCTCGTCTCATTTATATGCATCTTAAAAAACAGTCCTTTGGAAAGCTAAAAAGCCTAATCTTCCACCATTGTTCCACCACTATGATGAGAAATATTCCAAAAGCCACCTTCATTGAAGATGGCTAGCTCCTTCCAAACTCAGACAAATGAAATCTAGATTTCATCTCATCAATAGTAGAAGGAAGGTCTTGTATCATATCATAGTATTTAAATGTTAGACTCATTTGCTAGACTGCCCCCTTTGTGCTCACCATCTGAAAACACCTAAACATTTGTTTCTACATTATCAATTTTAATGGGTTGTGTGGTCTTTAATTATGGCGTGGTGGCATGTTAAATGGGTCTGCCCCTCATTGATGGAGGCTCTTGGTAGTTGGTGGTTTGCAAACAGGCTTCGAAATTTGGAAAAAAACATATGGGAATCATTTTTTTTGCAACTATATGGTCGATCTGGCTTGTGAGGAATGACTACATCTTCAATAATGCATCGGCGCAAGTTTGGGAAGTGGCGGATCTTATCAAAATCAGGGTGGCTATGTGGATGAAGACCAAGCACGACCTCAAGTTATATACGGTGGAGGATTTTAAAGGCTAGCTCGATGGGATTCGTAAGCTAAGATTATAGTTTTCTTATGATGTGTTCCTCATCCAACTTTCTGTTGGATGAAGTTTTGTTTCTTTTATTGTATGTTCCATCTCTTTTATTTTTAGTGAGATGTTCTATTTATCTCTCGTTTTTTCCTCGATGTACCCCTTCGAGATTAATAAAATTTCGTTTGCTGAGCAAAAAAAAGGTATTTAAATGTTCAGGCTGCTTATCGACAAATCTAGAAGTTCAAGATATTAAAACAACACTTTTAAAGATAATCCAAATCCACATTTGAATTATTAACATTTTATCTAAGTACTTGAAAAACTGAAAGAAAAGACACTACAACACGAAAGGGCTATAGCGAGGAAATATGGCGAGGAAAGTGGATTTCGTCGCTAAAAGTACATTATTTGCAAGGAAATAGATTTCCTTACCAAAAGACCGTTTCTAGCGGCCAAAAGTTTACATTTGGCGAGGAAAATCAGATTTCCGCGCCAAATGTAAGCTTTTGGCGAGGAAATCTCGCCTCTTTTACGACTTATTAATAATATATATATAAGTCATTATTAATTATGTTCATATGTATTTGTAATATCACAATAGTAAGACATAATCAATTAACTACATAGTTCAATACCATTGTTAAATTTATTAAAATAAAAAATTGATAAACGGGAAAAAATAGTTTCCTCGTCAATCGCACTGAATTGGGGAAAAAATCTCGTATTTGTCACTTTTCTTATTCTAATTAGCAATGAAAGATATCTTGAAGTGTAGGTATTGAGGATTTATTCCATAGTAATGAAATACTCAACAAAAGATAATAAAGTTAAAAACATCTTGAAGTGATGTTGTATTGAAAATATCTCAAAGTAATTAGATCATCACAAATCTATTTTCAAAACATCTACATAAAATACACTATTTCACAAAAAAAAAAAATTCCACTATTTCATATCTATTGTGCATTCATGCTGTAAAGAATTTTGTGTGTGAACCGTTATTGATTTTTATTTAAACCAACGTTGGTGATTCTAATGGCATTCCTTTATAAACAGATAAATATGTTAAACATTAATTTCAAATGCAATTTTGTAAGTATCATGCATATTTTTATATATACATGTACATACTGTGTGTGTGAGAGATATTGGGTAATTTAAAATTTTACAAAATTCGTTAAAGATGAATTTTTTTTTAAAAAAGTATTGTCTTTAGTGCTTTTAGGATGATCTAATCTGAACATTTACAAATTTTGTTCATATTATTATAGCAATGATGAAAAAAGCTGTAAAAAATAACTACGAATCTATAATACCCTTTGTATTTGGCAAAAAGAAGAAGGTCAAACTCACTCTTAAAATTAAAAAATGACAGTGATGAAACTTGTCATTCATAATCTGATATTAAAATATATCTCAAGCTTATGACGACAAAAATCTCATTCCATAAAAGCTAAGGATAATTCCAACAAAAAATTAGAATAATATATGACACATATTATTAATCCTTCAAAAGTTGCTGTCGGATACCAATATAACATGTTTCAACCAAAAAAATTGTTGTGCTAGCAAAAAATTAAACTTGTTCAAATAAATTTTAGACACTATAAGAGTACAAAAAGTTGGAAGACCATAATTAATGTTGAAGAAACTAATTTGGAAAGGTGAAAGAGATGCAAAAACATAATATATAAAAAAAGTTCACAATTTCAGCTGGAAGTGCAAAGTGGTGCGGTGGATAGGTGTTGTGTCACTTATACAAGAGAACCAAGGTTCAAGTGCTGGGAGGGGCAAAAAACGCGGCGAGATGTTTACTTGTTTGATTTATTTTAGCGAGGAAAACTTTCCTTGCTAGTTATTGTTGGTAATAGTAAATTCACAGCCTTTAGCGACGAAGAATTTCCTCGCAAATGTGTCGGAACAGGCGAGGGAAATTTTTTTTTCCTCGCTAAAGCCTTTTGCGACAAGGTTTAGGCGAGGAAAACTAGCGAGGAAATTTTTCCTTGCTAATACGTTTTGCGAGGAAATCAGGTGCTTTGGCGAGGAAACTAAATCCTCGCTATAGCCCTTTCGTGTTGTTGTGAGAATCAAGATCATTTGACATTGCTTAATTGGATCGAGTACACCATTTTATACATGAAAATGATGGGTGATTCAAATTTTGAGGCATACTCTGTTTATTTTCAGAGTTGCAATTTGCTCAGAACCAGTGACCAATGCCGGCCAAGCTCTGAAAAGCAGTCAATCTTAGACCCCATTCCGCTAACACACTTTGCACTTTTAGAAAAAGCGCACGTGCACGTTTTGTCCTTATTCAAAAAATTTCGTGTTTGTTAGTTTTACGTCAAATTTTTATGAATTATTTAATAGTCTCGACAAAGTAAATTTTTTTACTTTTATCAAAATAATTTGACAAATACTAACTACTTTTATTAAAATAATTTGAGAAATAATTGAAGATGTCTCCTTTCAAACTACTGAAATCTGGGTTTTATCTCATCATCTTACCTTCCAATCTCTTCCAACACTATACCAAAAAACAATTAATGTTCAAGCTGTTCGTCAACCAATCTAAAATTTCAAGATATTCAAAGATAATCCGAATCCAAATTACAATATATAAAATTTTACCTAAACACTTGAAAGACTGAAGAAAGGAAACAAGTCAATTGACTTTGCTTGGATCAAGTACAGCTCCTGTGAAAATAACCAACTTTGATATCTCTTCCATAATCATGAACATGAAGGGATGATCGGCAACGAAACTTGTGATTTCTGGCCGATCCATGGATGGTGCAAGATACAAAGGAATTGCTGCAGCCACTGTGCCTTTCTCGTCTACCTCAATAAAAGCCTTTTGAATCATACTTGATCTAATAAATGGGAGTCCCTTGGGAATTTCCACCATCTCAGAGAAGTCTTCCAGATTTTCCATGACAGGGAACGACATCCCCATCTCCTTCATGGTCAATGAAACATCAAAATCATACGGGAATTTAAATTTTGGGATCCAAAATTCGTCAAGCTTTCTTTTGCTAAGCCGAGAGTACTCGTGCGAATTCTCTGAATCTGAAATGAGCTTTTCCAAAAGATTTTGCAATCCATCTCGCTCGTCTGGGAGGAAGAAGTACATGGAGAATTGCTTCTTGTTGCTTTGGTATGGGATTTCAAGGACTTTGAAACCATCAAAAGATCTGCAGCGACGATAGCTCTCATGGCTTGTCATAAAAGGAACTGAAACAGTGTCACCATTGAGAAGATAGAAAGCTCTATTTTCAGTGAGGTCAGCATCAAATTTATAATCATCTTCCCAATTTCCTTTGAAGTATAGACCATTTGCAAGGATGAGCCCCCTGTCTCGAGATAGGGAGCCCCGTTGGAGAATGTCTTTTATAAGCCCTTTTGATGCAGCTTCAGCCCATAAGTTTATTTCATCTACCACTTCATCACCCTACATGGAAAATACAACCCTTCTAGAGTCAATACCAATATGTACGTACGTACACTAAAAATCATAGACAGTCAATTCTGAGCATTATTTGAGGTAACTTAATTATGAGATACCAATTAATAACAATAATCAACAATGGAACAAAACATGAACAATGTAGTTTGAAAAAACTCGTCCAGCTAGCTCCCAGTCACTTAAGGAATATATGGACTAGTGAAATTCCAGTGAAAATTTCTCGAAAAACTGTCAAAATGTTGTATATGTTGAACGAGTTTCAAAGCAATCCAACGTTTTAGACAGATTTTCAGACTTAGTCTGACTTTTAAAACATCATAAGTGAAAAAATCTTTAGGAAACCAACAAGAAGAATATAGAATATAGATTCGACGGATTGGTTTTTATAGAACAAAATTT
The DNA here is from genome assembly GCA_018127125.1 of Rhododendron griersonianum. Classification (NCBI taxonomy): domain Eukaryota; kingdom Viridiplantae; phylum Streptophyta; class Magnoliopsida; order Ericales; family Ericaceae; genus Rhododendron; species Rhododendron griersonianum. Next base: position 19,868,515 of record CM030794.1, on the reverse strand, counting down.
TACTATGTCCAATAGAATGAAATAAACACTGTACAATAAAAAGTATATTCGTTGACGAAAAAAATGGTGGCGAAATTTAATTTTTACTATAGGTGACGAAACAACAAGATTTTCGTCACCAAGAGTTACTATACTGTCGTCACCTATAGGTTGTCGCTGAAAGTCATTTTTGGTGACGAAAATCTTATCGTTCGGTCAGCAAATAGACTTTTTTCTTGTAGTGAAAAAGGCTTCACTTTTGAAGCTCGCAATGGGCCTCTAAAAGAGCTGATCGAGCCAATGATCTCTCTATATACGAGGTAAAGTACTCTAGCACCAAACCGCCTTCGTTTAGTTACATATAATTTCCAAGCCAATACTACACATTAACAGAAACAGACCACAAACAAGGGCTTGTGACAATTTAAAGGAAAATATGGAAGCGACTTTGCAAATAGATTTTTCAAATAAAATGAAAACTATTGATGATATTTTACGAATGCTGTACTGAAAATAAAAGTAATTACCCGGGTCACGAAATCGACTGTCTTGACCTCACAGCCGTAGATACCCTTGAGTACATCCTCTGTATAAGAAGGCTTTGGAGTAAAACGTTTGTCAAACCAAGCTCCATTCACCAAACACAAAACCGGATCATCCTCGCCCGTTGCAAGTGCCATCATCTGGGGAAATCCATCGATCAAACACAAAACCTGTATATCCTCGCCATCATCACCCGAGGCAAGTTCCATCATCTCCAAAGAAAGCGATTTGATTTCGTCAATGTTTTCTGAACCAAGCAAGCGTAGCATCTTCTCTAAAGTACGACCTCTTGATCCAGCAGCCACCATGTTAAGAACAACATCAATCGACAATGGTGACAACACAAGGTTCCTGTAATTGCCCTGTTCAATCTCCTTGAGGAGTAATTGTTTTACCATCCGCGTGCAGAGCTCCATTCTTGATCTAATTTTCTCTCGCAACATGACTTCTGGAGAGGCCACGTAGAACGTATCGATTTTCACGAACCAGATTTGGAAATTATTAACTGCGAAGAAATTATTACATAAATTCAAACAGAAAACCCGAAAGTATACCCATAATCAAACATATGTAACGAAGCAAATAATACTGCGGACAATGCAACGATTCATCGGTGAAAAGAAAGAAATTATGATTCCTGAAAAAGAAATCAGTCAGATAGCCATTTGTATTCAAGAACTTGATGGTTTCTTGTCGTGGAATTTTAATGTATTCACAAGCACATGAATCGTACCGACAGTATAATTAATTAATTATGCAAGAGCCAGGTCAACCCACATGGGCTTTTGATTTTGTAAAAATTAACCCACCCAACCTACTAAACCCTAACCTAGTCAGCAAAAGTTGTGATTGAAATAATGAAACAATTACGAAATAAATAACTAAGAACTTGACAAATAAGCTAGAGAAGTAGGTACAGATTCCGGGTTGATAAGATAAATAAGATTTTGAAATCTACACCCATAATCATTTATCAATTAATCTTATGCAATGATGTTTCCTTTGATCTACGCAATAATTTAGAAGTCAATCTTAACCACCATGAATAATGTATTGTTAAGCCATATTAATTCAGGACAAAAATAAAATATGCTCCTCCTCTGCTTCGAAGTTTAAGACCGAATCATCAACTGTATCTGTAAAAACAAATCAGAGTAGTTACCGAGTACTTAAATATTAACATTGACAAATAAAGCAATTCGATCAATAAGATAATACCAAATCACGCATGGAGAAAAAAAAACTCCATCCCCATTGAATCCATATTCGAGTTTCAACCAAATTAATTAATTAATGAACTAAGAACAGTAAACTGTGCACACAAGTAGGAAAATCGAATGCATAAAGATTAATCAATCATATTCACGGGGTTCTCTTCTCAGTTCTCACTCGTTTACGTTCGGAGCAGCCGTGTTCTCTGTCGTGCGTGGACGTGGTAGAGAATCCCCAGGAAGCAGAACCCTAGTCCTTCTTATAGGCACCGAACCGAACCGAACCGAACCATATAAGGAAAGAAGAATTCTTTCCTAAGTCCAACTCTAATCAAAATTACTGATATCCAAGTCATTCTGGGTTGGATCAACGGTGGTGCTACAGTTCCCGACCCCAAAGGGATTCCGATGTCCCGCCGGGCCTACTCTGGCCACCGGACGGCCGATCCGAGCCGTCCAAAAATTCTATAAAAAAAACGAGTGGGCCTATGCGAGAATCAACGGCATCCGATGTGTGTAAGTGCTCGATCCAAACACTCCATGTCTGAGTTTTGATGATAGTTCGTATAACTTATGTAACTTGTTTTAATATAAGATTTGATTTAACTCAATATAAGATAATTTGAAAGATAATTTGTTTTAATATTAGATTTGATTTAACTTACATATGTAATAAAAGTACTTTAAATAGTTTATGGAGATGATATTTCAATTTCAAGCGAACCATGGTTCAAAATCAAAACTGAATTCCCTTTTAAAGGTTCGGATTGGTTTGATTCTATGAAATTTATAGGTTGGTTTGTTAAATTTCAAGTAGACCTAAACTATTGAGATGTTGTTCGATCAAATTGATCATCATTGCCGTCTAAATCCATCAAATTATTTACAGAAATTTCTGATCAGAGGAACACATCATCGCGTGCGGAGGAAATTTATGACCCAAGACTAGTAAACCTGCTAGCTACTAATGAAGACGATAATAAGACGTACAAAGACGAGGCCGAGTAGCACATTTTCGACGAAAAACTAACTCTATTTTCTTGTCCAAACCGTCCATTTTAATTTATTTCTATTATCTCGGGCACTTGGATTTTTAGTGATAATAAACACTCACACCCGATAATGAATTAGTTTTTGAAAATCGAATAATTAGCCTACAATTAGCCTCAGTCCCCGACGCGATAAGCAGAATTCCAGAACGCGAATAGGACTTTCATACTCGAGCGGGTTACTTAAACATGGACCCAACTAAAACTCTCCAAGGAAACGTACTCGCAAAAGCAAAGCTTCGTTCCCGGAATTAGTCAAGGTGCCGTTGCGGTTGCTGGAATCTGGTCTCGAATTATTTGTGTCTTAGCAAACAGTCACTCCTTTAGAAAGTGAAAAAGCTGTTGGAAGGCGGAAGCGACACACATTCATGCACTTTAGTGCAAATACATAGCTTATGGGGGAGAAGTGAGAACCCCCATCTGGGGTTGCTCCCACACCCACACCCACACCCTCACTCTCTCTGTTTCTTTTATCCTCACTCTTCCTCACACACAAACTCACTACACTGGTGGGGAAACCCCCTATGGAGGGTCCCCGTTCCTCTCTCTCTATCTTGCTCTCTTTTTCCTATTTCTATCCGTTGCCAAAGCATCCATTTATATACATAGAGTATCACTATTCCAAGCCCATGCTTGGAGTCTTTTTCTTCCCGGCCTTTAATGCCACACATGCCTTGGCTATCAACTTGGATGCTCTTTGGTTTTCAAAGGCTGCTGAGATATATCCACGTTTTTCTTTAATCCATTCCAAGTTTCTGCCATTCTCCACAATCTTTTTCCTTAGCTAGGAATCAAGCGTACCATATTTCAACAAAAGCCTCATCTTCCGCCATTATTCCAACACCGGGATGAAAAACATTATAGAAGCCGTCTCCATTGGAGACGGCTCCTTCCACACTCGAGCTAATGAAATCTGGGTTCCATCTCATCATCTTACAAACCCATTCCCATCCAAAACACAGGGCAAAAAAAATGATCGATAGTAGAAGGAAAGTCTTATGATACTTTGAGGATCTTCCAAGGCAAATCTAGAGATGTTGATGGGATTGTGGATGAGGTCTTCAACTCTGTGAAGGCTAAGGTCAGCTCTTTGGTCATCTGTCAAATTCACTGTTCAAAACAGGAGACTTTGTAATGACTGGCTCCTAGATTCTAGAATTTTTTCTATAAATAACTGTTCATATATGGTTTCCTTTTGAGTTGTTTTTGGTCTTTTCTTGGACCTTTTGATAGATAGGCGGCCAGGGGATGCCCCTGCTGATCTCTTGTAGCTTCTTGCTCATGTTTTGGTTATATAAAATTTCACTTACCCAAAAAAAAGTCTTACGATACTTCATGTTTAAGCTGTTTATCAGCACATCTAGAATTTCAAGATGTTAAAACAGGACTTTTAAAGATAATCCATATCCATATCCGAATTTAAAATATTTTACCTAAATACTTCAAAGATTGGAAAAAAAAAAAAAAAGGAGAAACAAATCATTTGGCTTTGCTTGGATCGAGTACAGTTCCTGTGAAAATAACCAACCTTGATGCCTCATCAATAATCATGAACATGAAAGGATGATCGGCAACAAAACTTGTGTTTTTTGGTGGGGGGGCCGGGTAATATCCTGGTATAGAACGCAAAGTAATTGCTGCAGCCACCGTGCCTTTCTCGTCTACCTCAATAAAAGCCTTTTGAAACATCCTTGGTACATTGAGCCCATTGGGAATTTCCACCATCTCGGCAAAGTCTTCTGGATTTTCCATGAAAGGAAATGGCATGCCCATCTCCTCCATGGTCGATGAAACATCAAAATCAAATGAGAATTTAAATTTTGGGATCCAAAATTCGTCAAGCTTTTTTTCGCTAAGACATCGGTACTCATATGAATACCCAGAAACAGAAATGAGCTTTTCTAAAAGATTTTGCAATCCGTCTCGCTCGTCTGGGAGAAAGAAGTACATGGAGAATCGCTTGCTCTTGCTTTGGTATGGGATACGGAGGACTTGGAAACCATCAAAAGATCTACAGCAACGATATCTCTTATGGCTTGTCGTGAAAGGAACTGAAGCAGTGTCTCCATTGAGAAGATAGAAAGGTCTATTTTCAGTATTGTGTCACGGTGGTAAAGCTACTCTACATCCAACTATAGAAGAGGACTAGGTTTCATAAATTGAATGTACATTCTAAATGTCGTTAGCGAGTATATTTCTAGAATGATTGATCAAAACTGTTAGAATATCAAGTTATACGATATTCAGTATTGTCACCAAAATCAGAGATCATCCGATATCGACAACTGCATAATCGAAAAACATTTAAGGTATTCAGATACATTAAAGTCTAATAATGCACCACTCGAGCCCCATATAAGGCTCTCTCTTTTTTCCGATCGGAACCATCTCTCTTTTAAATAATATGAATAAATCATATGTACCAAGAATGAAGTTGATCACTTATTGTTAGATCCTTAATCAAACGAAAATATCATTTTATGATTGAATTTGGGTGCCGATGAAAGGTCTTTCTAAACCCGATCGAGCAAAAAAATTACGTGAATTATTTAATCAACAAGCATAACGAAATCAATAATTTTGATCATTATTATTGTGTCGTAGTCACAAGTCTACCGTATATTCAGCTACAACAGAGAAATTAGTTTCATATAAAGTATATTGAATGTACAAATTCTAAATGTTGTTTTTTTTAAGAAATTTTTTTTAAATATTGTTATCGAGTATATTTATAAAATGATCGATCAGAATCGTTAGAATGTAAAGTCCTACAAAATTCAAGATTGTCACCAAAATTAGAAATCATGGGATATCGACAAATATGTAGCCAAACGATATTTAACGTGTCCGAATGCATTAAAGTTTATCGTTAATTGTGGTACGACATATTTTAGTCTTGCTACAAAATATTTGGATTAATTTCTTTTAGTACGACACATTGTGGTAAAAAAATGCCAATTTTTGGTGTCGTCATAAAAGTTATGGTTATGTTATATAATTTGTGGTCATTTTTTGGAGAGGGAGATGGAGAGAGAGTGAGGGAGGAGAGAACAACCGGTTACCTGCTCAGCCCTTTTTTCATTTTATTAATTGATTTAATAAATGGGTGGTTCGGATCATTCACTTTTAAATCCGAGGGTTTTAAAATCATGGTGTGTACGGTACACCCCTTAATAAGGGGTGTGTACCATAGGACTTCCCGTATGTATATGTAGGCATTAGAACACTGTAACTTCATTCGATGATTAGATCGTATTCATCCTGTTAATTCAATAAAGCACAAACTTACTGAATGTAGATTAACTATTTTATCATATTCCCATCTCTTGTTCATTTGGTAGTCTAATGGTAAACGACCTTCAGATCATACGTTATCACCTTTGAGATAGAGATGATGTATGAGGCTTTTTTTTTTGGGCTCTTATTTGGTAGAACTTCATTGATTAGGCCTTTGAATACTCTTTCTTTTCGTTACTTTTCATTATTAAGAACCAAGCCCGTTTCCCAGGCCCAAAGCCTTCTCCGATTTGTCCACTACAAGTCCCATGTTTTTTTTTTCTTGCCAGATAGGATGTTAGTAGATGTTAGAGGGTTAGTAGTTACCACGGGAACCGAACACCTCCTCCATGAGGTCTCGAACTCAAGGGCCTCTTCCTTGAAAGGGAGAGTGAAGAACTAACCACAATAGCCGGTTGTTCTTACTACAAGTCCCCTGTTAGAACGCCTAATGGTAAACGACCTTCAGATCATACCTTATCACCTTTGAGAGATGATGTATGGGGCTTTTTTTTTTGGGCTCTTATTTGGTAGAACCCCATTGATTAGGCCTCTGAATACTCTTTCTTTTCGTTACTTTTCATTATTAAGAACCCCAAAGCCCGTTTCCCAGGCCCAAAGCCTTCTCCGATTTGTCCACTACAAGTCCCATGTTTTTTTTTCTTGTCAGACGATAGGATGTTAATAGATGTTAGAGGGTTAGTAGTTACCACGGGAGCCGAACACCTCCTCCATGAGGTCTCGAACTCAAGAGCCTCTCCATTGAAAGGGAGAGTGAAGAACAAACCACAACAGCCGGTTGTTCTTACTACATGTCCCGTGTTAGAACGCCTAAAGAATTCAAAAGAATTCAAAACATTTATGCCTTGTTCCTACTTTCATTTCGTTCGAGAAACTAAACGGGCCCAATATGGGCATGTTTTAAACTTGGCCTCCACTCTTTTTCTTTATGAGAAAATTTGGAATTCAAAGTTGGGTACGTTTTGGTCTGCTACTATCATTGCCTACAGATAGATACTCTCTCTGTCCCTTTTTAAATATTCATGTTTGACTTTCACAAAGTTTTAGGAGTCAATATAATTGTACCTCCAAAATATTAGTACTTTTCATACTTACCCTCTATGGAGATATCATCATTACACTTTTACTCATCAATTTTTCAAAAGGGAATCTACTTTTAGGAGCAAAATAGAAAACGTACCAACTTTTACCTTCTAACTTTACAACAAGACACTTATTTAAGGACAGCCCAAAATGTAATACATGACACTTAAAAAGGGACAGAGGGAGTAGGAATTTGAGCTTTCTATTGAAGTTGTTTCCCAGTTGGGACTACTCCTTCCGCCCCAGTTTATTGATCACTTTTGGAGATTTCAACTTATTCAGGGAACATTATTATTGCGCTTGTTATATTTTTTAGTTTCTCTTTTACCCTTCAAAACATCATTTTTGCATTGTCCTATGTGGTCTTTAATTTCTAAGAGGAAGGGTAGATACAATCTTTTTGGTACGGGAAAATGACGGCCCAGGACGTGTTTTGATAATTAATACCCGCCAAGGACAAGCTAATAACATTTGTTAATACTGAAAATATTCTTGGCGGGTATTAATTATCAAAACAAGTCATTGACCGTCATTTTCCCTTTTGGTACAACAAAAAATGTCTACCGGAATTAAAAATTGGGGATAGAGGGAGTATTTGTTGGGAATAAACGCGAAGGCACCAAAGTATCGAGATTCAAACACAACCACAATTGCAACCAAGGTAAGTTCGATGAAAAATAAGATAGAGAAATGCAAATACGTGGTTCGGCAATAACACGCCTACTCCACGGAGATGATCCGGCCTGTTCCTTACACTATGAGAATATTTAGTACAAGTACACTTAGTCACATAATCCTTTAGAATGGCATTTCCTCCCGCTCTCAATCCTCATTTTGCACTCGCGTTCAAAATCCTCGCACTTACGAATTTGAATTGTTTAGAAGGTTTTCACACTCGTGCTCGCGCATCTACCTGCGCTTATAGCTTCATCTAACTTTCCTCTCGAGTACTTCTAAAGCATGACCCGTGTGAATTTTGTCCACATTACTATATCTATGTTCTGTAAGCCTTTGCCACATTAAGTGTTCGATATCAACAGGCTTGTGTTTAGCAAATTCCCCGCATCATCACTCCGTGAGTGATGGGCTCTTCCACCAACTAAGTGTTCAGCACCAAAAACTAAACGTTCGGTGCCAAAACGCTTCTGTTCGACAAACTTAACGCATCATCACTTCTTTATGTGCTCTTTCCACCAACTAAGTGTTCGGTAGCGAAGCCTTAAGTGTTTGGTATTCCGGTTCGGTATACTACATGCTATACTTGACTACTTCGTCTTACCGTTTTTGTCAAATCCATTTCTATAAACCACAGCCTTAAATCAAATCGATACATAAATCGACTATCAGATTTGTATATTCTATCAATTTACACAGTAATGTGCACTTTTAGAAATCGGAAATTCAGAAACCCTGCTTTTAATTAAATGCGGTCCAATACCAATACAGGTTTAAACTTGAAGTTAGAGTGGAGGAAAAATTATTGAGCGCTACTGGCTGGTGGTTGGGTTCATTTATTACCAATATCAATAGCAATACGGGTTTGAAGTTAAGAGTCGAGTAAAAACCAATGCTCTTCACATTATCCTCATTGAATTGAAGGTAGTTGGTTTCATTGAATTAAGGTTTTCCTCAATCAACTGAGGTTAGCTCAGTTGGTCAGGACTCTTGCATTTCACAGGGAGATCAGGGGTTTGAGTCTATAATGGATTTATTTCTTGTATTGGTTGAGTTGTTGGACTTGATTATCTCGTGGATTCACAATTGATGTAGTGTCCCGAGTTTATACTATGTACTTCATATCTGATATAAAATGATTTTTTCTATCGATTGACAAAAAAAGATTTAAGGTTTTCCTCATTTTCCCTTTTGCATACGCTCACAAATCGATTTGCATATATAACCAAAGAGGGCGCTTCTAATGAGGGCGCCCTTATTTTTGTTAGGGAAAATGACGGCCAAGGACGTGTTTTGATAATTAATACCCGTCAAGGACATTTTCAGCATTAACAAATGTTCTCAGCATGTTCTTGGCGGGTATTAGTTATCAAAACACGTCATGGGCCGTCATTTTCCCATTTTTCGTTATTTGCAGACTTCTGTTGTCAACCGTTGGATCGTGATTTCAATGGTCCGGATTTGCGGAAGGTTTATAACCGGTCACAATTAACTTTTCCCCGGAAAAGTTTCATTAAAATCCGGACCATTGAAATCACGATCCAATGGCTACCAGCGACGTCCGCAAATAACGAAAATAAGGGCGCCCTTATTAGAAGCGCATGTATAACCAAATTTACTTTTGTTTGTATCTTTCAGAGGTAGACCAACATTGCTGCTCTTCACATGGCTTCATCTGGGATCTAGGGCTTATTTACCTTTGTGGTCCCCAAAGTATTAGCGAGTGGCCAATTTTGTCCCCAACGTTTAAAATGTGTGTCAATTTGGTCCTCATCCCTAACGTCGTCCCTATTGTCCATTAAAATGGAGGGCATCATTGGTATTTCACCACAAACACTACAACAAAATGAAAAAAATAGCCCTAAAACAACTTCTCCCTAATTCTCTCATTGCCGTAACCCTCTCATCGCCAATCTCTCACCCTCCTCCCTAATCCTAACTCTCATCCACGAGTCCACCACCACGCCACCCAATTCCCCCGCCGAGTCCCTCACCGCCATCACCCCCACCCCACCCTATAGCTAGATGCTTCACCTCCATCAACAACAACTCCTCCCTAGCCCTAAATCACAAGTCAAAAAATAGCCCTGAAACAAAAACAAATCGGATTCTAGTTGGCGAAATCCTTCATGCGACAGCTCGAAGCCGGCGGCGGCGACCCAATCAGCCCGCTCGAAACGACGTCGTCCTCGTCGAGGAAAAACCCCTGCGGATTCCTCACCATGTTGTGTACTGTGCAGATTAAAACCTAGACCGCCACACCAATCAGCAAAACATAACTTTTCCGACGATCCACATCACTGCGTAGTTGGTGGCGAAGTACTTGGCGTTTTGACGGAGGCGAGGGAGGGAGAATGAAATGAATAAACTAGTAAATGAGAATGAAATGAATATTGTATAGTGGGATAATTTAAGCTATTTGACTAGCAGGGCCGGGCCAAGAGGCCGTTGCCTTGGGCCTCCACATTTTGGGCAAAAAATGAGACACTTCAGTCTTCTTCCTAGATAAGTATATATATATTTTCTGTCCGCAACTATAATACAAACTCCTTTGGTGGTTCAGTGGTAAAGTGTTTGCTCTTTCACATAAGATGCTTGGGTTTAAGTCCAGGTACTTTTTTGAAGTGTCTTTTTGCCAAAAAAAAATTCTCCTGTCATACAAATTGGAGCTACTGTGATTCAAACTTGAGTCCATTGAATATTATTGCAACCGCACAAACCATTAAGGCCGAAATATTTACCATGTTTAATAATATGAACGAAAATGATATAAAGATAAGTATTTCTGTTTGTTATTTTTAAATTAGAAAATTTATATAGGACACAATTCCACCACTTGGCCTAGGGCATCCCAATACCTTGGGCCGGCCCTATCAACTAGGAACCGTTACAGAGTTGTGTCAGTTATGGTACCAAATGTACCAACGAATTGTGTCACTTCTTTTCCTGCTTGTTTGAAAAAGTCAGCGAACATCTTATCGGTTCTTCCATCATTTGTTTTTTGGAGACCATTTATGAAGTTGTGGATTGAGTTTTTCCATTCAACTTATGAGTATTTTAGTACAAGTACAAAACACGGCTTGGTTTTCTAAGCATGCCGATTGTATTGCTGCTTCTTTTGGGATTTTGGTAATTGCATCATGGGAAATAGATGTCCAAAGATTTCGAAAGTATTGTATCGTAACGGAAACAAATCTATCTTAAGAAAATAGTGCTCCCCACTTGTCTTGATCATTTTTCTTCAATTTTTTAGGTCACGACTAGTTATGATTATGATTCTAGAATTGAAAAGGCAAATCTTCCACGTAACCGAAAAAGAAAGAAAGAAAAGGAAAATCTTGTCTAAAACTACGCCTTTGTGCGTAAATAAATGACCTGAAACCATTAGAAGTTTAGCAAAAGCGGACCACCACGTTCATTGCAAACTCGCAAAAAGAAGCCATGCACGGTTTGTTCCCTAGTCTCCCTTGTCACAATCTCTATATCGTGTGGATTTTACACTTACTTTTAGTTTTTTTTTTTTTAAAGTTTATTTTGGCCACCAAGAAAAAAGTAAATTAATTGAAGTCTTGCCAACACAAGTTGACAGTTCCGGAGAATAAAAAAAATATAAGCTGCTGCTTGACAGCACATTGGACATTATTAAGAATTTACTAGCACAAAACTCGTGCTATTAATGAAATTTAAAACTTAATCAAAAAAATTAGAAAAAGAGTTATAGGCTTTTTCTCCATAAAGCTACATGTTGTGGTTAACTGGTCAGATTCACAACTTTTTAGTTGAAGGGCTTTTTTGGAAAATTATTTTTTTGAACTCTCGTTAATGTGTCTTCTTGAAAAGTGTGACTTTTCAAAGAAGGACACTTATAAAAAGGATGGAGGGAATAGTGTAGATAGCATGTAATTGAGGAGATTCAAATCTCTAAACTAATACGTTTTCAATTTAAAACCTCATGCTATGCACGATAATTTAAACTCGCATAATTAATTTCTTTGTTAAAGCTGTGATTTCTTGTCGTTATATTGTCATTTTCATAGTCAAGTATTGAGAGATATAAATATCAAGACGTATAAAATCACAACAAATATTAACAATTGCAATATAAAATGAAAAAAATAGAATTTTAAAATTATGACATGATGCTCTAACAAGGCTCCTAGCTCCTATAGAAAGGACCATTCGCTTTAATACATAATATAGATTAACAGAAAATTTCTATGTCGGTCACCAACAAAGGGTAATTCTTCTCACACGCCTCTTAAACACGCTTTTCAAACACATTAATATCTAACAATTGCAATATAAAATGATAAAAATTACTCCGTAGAAATTTAAAATTATGACATGATGCTCTAACAAGGCTTCTCCTGTAAAAAGGACCCTTCGCTTTAATACATATTATAGATTAAGAGAAAATTTCTTTGATACATAATATAGATTAAGAGAAAATTACTTTGTCGGTCACCAACAAAGGGTAATTCTTCTCACACATGCACCTCTTAAACACACTTTTCAAACACAACTTTTTCAAAGAATTCCTCAAAATTTGTTGTCGCAAAACTAGTCCTGAAACAATAATCATTACTTGTGAGAGAGAATATAGAATAGATGTAAATATGGATGCATCCCTCACAAATCGCTCCGGTAATATAAGCTAGGAAGAGGATGCAAAGTAAAACCACCACTTGAACTAGGAAGGGACATCTTATTCCAGCTATGAAAAATCAACATTCCCAAACAGGCAAACAGCCACAAATCACATACCTGACACGTGTTTACACCATAATTTTGTAAATTAGTCAATATTGATCGACTAGGTCAAATGGTGACACGTGTCGACGGTATTCAGACTAATTTAAGTATGATTTATACATGTCAAAGAATCGAACGGACTAGTCAACAGTTAAAACGGTTGCCTTTCACTCGAGACAAATGTCAGATGGCGGAATGCAAGCAAATCGTGGTCGAAGCAGTTGACAAAGGTAGTTGAAAAGGACGTGCACAACATAGCAGCATGACGAATAAACCGCCTGTCCAAGAACGTGGAGAAAGAAGAGGGAGAACAGAAGAAGTAACTGCTTGATTCAAATTTGAAGAGGGAACTTTGTCAGATTTGAATTTCAAGTCGAAGAAGACAGCCTATAAATACAAGGACAGAAAACGTTTAGAATACCACTCAATCGCCCAAAGGCTTCTACTTTTTATTTGTACTTTACTTTTCTTGCACTAGGAGTAGCTTGTAATGTAACCGTCTCTTTGACTGTGTTCTCACTGTCGATCGACTTCTATCTTGAAGAATAATAAAGTCCATTTGTTATTCTTCTTCCATCTTCATTCACTTCACTCAGTTCGCTTCCAGAGAAGTCCTGAAATACGGCAAAGAACCAAACTCCACCACCACAAACATCCACATTCCAGCACGTAAAACAAATTCTCTGTCAATCATCGACAGTAGGTGAAAAATAGACAAACAACACGGACCAGATTTGTATCAACGTCAAGAAAGGCAACTCACCCCATACACTAATCAGTAAATCCACACATTTCTGGTTACTTGGACCCCTTCTCATCATCTGATTGTTTCCCTTCCCTATTATCACACGTATCTGGAACAAACACAAAAGAGTTAAAACCCAACCCAAATAATGTCCAAACTCGTCATGATTTCCAAATCAAAGATCACAAATATAATATGTCCACACATACATTTTTTCCTTCTTCCTCATCCCATAGAGAAATTGTACACAAACTTTACTATCAAGAAACGAATCCCAATGAATCCAGTTCTCTTTCTCATCTTCACATTCCTCTGCAGCGGAGGAGGACTGGATTTTCCTTCTGTCGAAGGAATCAGCACGATCGGACCAGGAGAAGAACTGAATTATGGCAGCCTTCTCGAGTCCGATGGTGGGAATTTCACCTTAGGATTCTTCACCATCCCACGAACAAATTACTCTTACTTGGGAATATGGTACACCAACGACGACAAAGGAAGAAAAGTATGGGTTGCCAATCCAAACAATCCCTAAACGATACTGCTGCTGCTGCTCTCACAATCGATTACACCACCGGTATTTTAAAAATCACCAGCGGAAGGAATACAGTTTTGAACATCTCCAATCAACTGGCGGTTAACCCAACCGCAAGAATAGAAGATTCGGGCAATCTTGTTTTGACCAATGGAACAGAGAAACAGAGTTTGTGGCAGAGTTTTGATAATCCCACAAATACCCTTTTGCCCGGGATGAAACTTGGTTTCAACACGCCAACAGGGCAAAACTGGAATCTCACTTCCTGGATCACCGACTATGTCCCGGCTTCCGGGGCATTTACGTTGAGCTGGGAGCCCACCCAAGACTCGGGCCAGTTAGTCGTTTACCGACGAGGAGAAAGATACCGGACCAGTGGGCTACTGAAAGATCAAACTTTCAAATACATGTCCCATTTTAATGATCAGTCAACTCTGTACCATTGCAGCTTCAGTGTCGTATCCAACAATGATGAAAAGTATTTAACCTTTAGTGGTATTAACGGAGGTTTATGGATGTGGGAATTGACTCCGAAGGGAAACATTCAGGAGGGTGCTAACAGTCGCATATTTGGGCCTTATGATTTTTGTTACGAGTACGAATTGGTGATACCCGGGTGTGTGCCGGAGTAGTTATGAAAAGGTTTGAGCAGAACAGAATGAATTTTTTGCCTTCCATTGCTACTAGTGAATTTGAGGAGAATACGAGTCTAAGCCTTAGCGATTGTATGGAAAAGTGGTGGAATAATTGTAATTGTGTTGGCCTTGTTTGTTTCTAAGTTTAGAAAAGTTTTAGTTTTGTTTTGTAATCTTTATCCTATTTTTTTCTCCAATCATTACCCCTATTTATTCAATTATTATTAACATTTCTCTCTCTACTCATTACCTCTCTCTCCAATCATTACCCTATTTCTCTCTCCACCTACTATAAAACTAAAATATCCAAAACTACCAAACGAACAAAGCCGTTGCTTTTATGGTACCATATAGCAATGGAACAGAATGTATAACTTGGAGAGGAAAGCTGGAGTATCGAGAAAACCCGAATGCTGTGAAGATATACGTGCTGGTTCGAGGAAGTTCATCTAAAGGCAAGTGGAATTTCATAGTCATTTGTTCATCTATGGAATAAACTTTCTCAGAAAACATTATCCGCCTGATTAAAACAAAAGGAGCATTAACGTAGTAGATCGGAAGTTTGTTTAGAATAACTTCGTCCTGACCAGATATGGTGGGTAAAACGTTACACAATGCATTCTTCAACTCGATAAAGCCCCATTAAGCACAGACAGGAATGCAAGATGACGGACACGCCATGTGGCATTCCCATTTCTCCTTTTTCTTGTTTTCCCATCTGGGCACGTAAAGGGAAGGCCTTAAACACCTGTTTTGCCACCCACCCATTTTGTGAAAAAGTAGTCAAATAAAAGCCCATTCTATGCTAAATCAACATTAGGTCTCATTACTGAGGTTGTCTGTGGACAAATATCAATATACTCCACATCACACCAGATTTTATACCATTTTCCTCTGCCAATCTTCGCTCATGTACGTATGATTTAGGCTGTGTATTTGTGTGACTGCTCTATTTTGTTTTCTCATGTTCGTGTTTATTTCTTCATAAAACACTGTATCATGGTTACTCAAACAGCATGCTAGTGGTACTATAGCAATAATGTTTCTAGAGATGGATTGAGTGATAAACAAAAAAAATCTACTGAGCGATACTCATCGTGAAGAAAATGATATTTGTCCAGGAAAAACGTGGATATGGATAGTCATTGCAGTGGTAATATCTCTTCTTATGCTCATTGTGGGTATCTTTTGCTCTCTAAGAATCAGAAAGCGAAGATTCGAAGGTATTTGTCTTATAATAGATGAACATGATGAATATGCAAGTCAACTGTAAGTTGGGCTAAAAATATTGTATGCAGGAGAAGAGAAGAAGAGGCTAATACATTACTTACAAGAGTTGATGACTTCGGATAGCTTTAACGACGTTCATCACAAAGACGACGATAGAACATATGGTCATCATGACTTGAAGATGCTTAGCTTTGCAACCATTGTTGAGGCTACAATAACTTCTCGCAACAAAAAAAGCTTGGAGAGGGTGGCTTTGGACCTGTTTACAAGGTAACTTCGAATCTTAAGTGACTAAAGAAGTTACTACTTTTTTTTCTAACTGCTAAAGAAGTTACTACTAGTCTCTGTTCAATGTTATGCAAAACATCCGTACATTAATTTGAATAGGAAACATTACAAGAGGGGCGATAAATAGCAGTCAGGAGACTTTCGAGAACATCGGGTCAAGGGATCGTGGAGTTCAAGAATGAACATGAATCTTGTTCGGGTTTTGGGGTGTTGCATTCATAGAGAAGAAAAGATGTTAGTTTATGAATATTTGCCAAACAAGAGCCTGGATTACTTCATTGTTGGTCCGTAAAATTTCTACAGTTTTCTCAGTATTTTTTTTTTGATTTACAAATTACAATTATCATTCTTAAGACGACATGTGCTCTATTAAGGGTACGCAACTAATATTTTTTTAATTATGTCGTATTTTTTAATAGATCCTACTAAAAGGGAGCTCCTAGACTGGAAGATGCATATGAATATCATAGATGGGGTTGCTGAAGGGCTTCTTTACCTTCACAAATACTCTAGAATTAGAGTAACACATAGAGATTTGAAAGCTAGTAATGTATTGTTAGACGAAAACATGAACGCCAAGATATCTGATTTTGGCATGGCAAGAATTTTCAAGAAGAACGAGACGGAAGCGGTTACTAACAGGGTTGTTGGAACATAGTAAGTGAAAAAACTTTCTCTATATTATGTAACTCTATCTTATGGTCTTGTTACACTGAAGTTATTCCTTTATTTATGCGATACAGTGGTTACATGTCTCCGGAATATGCCGTGGAAGGAACTTTCTCTTTCTCGGAAAAGTCCAATGTCTTCAGTTTTGGAGTCCTAATCTTGGAAATTGTTGGTGGTAGAAGAAATACTAGCTTCTACACGTTGATAACGGTCCACTCAACCTGATTGGCTATGTGAGTTTGTCTAACTAATCCGTTTTCTAGATTATGCTAAATCCAATCAGTTGAAACTTGAAAGCATACAAATGAAAATGGTATTGCCTCAAAGCATGGGAGCTGTGGAAAGATGGGATTGCATTGGAGTTAAAAGGATCCAACACTCGACGATTCTTGTGCCGAAAACGAATTGCTGAGAATCATTCATGTGGGTCTTTTATGCGTTCAAGAAGGTGCAACAGATAGACCTAGCTACAATGTCAGATGTTATTTCTATGCTTAATAATGAAATGATGCTTTTGCCTGCTCCTACAAGACCAGCTTTTTTCACAGGAAGATGTCATTCGCACAGTTATAATTGTTCGAGAAATAATTTGACAGCTTTTATAATGGAACCACAATAGTGAGATGAAATTTCTTTGTCGTGCTTCGATTATTGCACAATGACCCCAAAATTTTGTACCTTGTGTGTCGATTCGTAACAAGCATATGTATATGTGGGCATTAGAACACTGTAACTTCATTGGATGATTAGATCATATTCATCCTGTCAATTCAATAAATGCACAAACTTGATGAATGTAAATAATTATTTTGAGGGGAAAAAAATTGAAATGGTCCCTGTAATTTAGTATTTGTGTCAATTTGGTTCATGTAATTTGAATTGGCTCGATTTACACTATGTAGTTTCCATTTTGTTCCAACTTGGTCCAATTACTAACTGCCGTTAGCCTCCGTTAACTCCAGACACAAATGGGTCCCTTTTCTAATGAATTATCAAACCCTTTCTTCTCTAACCTCGCAGACCTAAAGTCTTTTCCTAAAAAGCAAAACGGAGTCACTCTTTTCCAAAAACTGGGTTCTCTGACTCGTGTTCTTTTTTCTAACATACTTGAACTATTCTTCCAATATTCAAGAGGTGACCAGGCACACCTAAACTCTATGCCCGGTGGAGACTCTAAGTTTTTTTCTAAACCCCTTTTGTGGCCTGAACTACAGCTAGATCTGATTCTCCTTTACCCGGAGATATGTAGGCAGCTTGATGAAAGCTCGGTCCCTTTTTAAAATAAAACCCACTTCATTTTCTAAAATTCAAACATTTTTCAAAAATATCCGAACCCTTTTTATAGAACACAAAACTCCCCATTTTTCCTTTCTTTTCAAGAACCACATTGCAATCCATAGGAATCAGATCACTTATTCAGGCCCTAATCCCTCTCGCTCCTTCCCCCGAAGGCGAACGAGACACGTTTCGGTCGAAGGTAAAATCCTAGGCGCGACAAATGAAGAATGGAAGCCGCGAAAAAAAATAGAGAATGGAACAATGAGGCTATGTGTTTTGGTTCAGAAGTATATTAGGGCAAGAGGAGAATGGTATATTACGATTTTAATCCTAGAAAAGGGTCCCATTTCTGTCTGGGATTAACGGAGTCTAACGGCAGTTAGTTAGTAATTGGACCAAGTTGGAAAAAAATGAAAACTACATAGCGTAAATCGAGCCAATTCAAACTGTAGGGACCAAGTTAACACAAATACTAAGCTATAAGAACCATTTCGATTTTTTCCCCTTATTTTGAGTATCATATTCCCATCTCTTGTTCCTTCGGTAGTCTAACAGTAAACGACCTTCAGATCATAACTTATCACCTTTGAGAGATGATGTATGGGGCCTTTTTTTGGCTCTTATTTGGTAGAACTTCATTGATTAGGCCTCTGAATACTCTTTCTTTTCGTTACTTTTCATCATTATAAGAACAACAAATGGGTCTAGAAAACTAGTACTTAATTCCCATTAAGGATGAACTCAATTTTTATTTACCTCTAAGGACAACATCATCTGAAGATTACTCTTTTACCCTTAACTAAATATAATTTCACACTTTATTATCTTTTCAAAGTTTTCATCACCCATTCTCATCTCCACCCCACAACCACTTCCGACCGGCGTGGTGACATTTTTCGGCAAAATTTCACTACTTTGAAAAATTAGTGAAATTCACTACTTCTCAAATTTCACTAATTTCAAATTTCGCAAATTCACTACTTCTCAAATTTCACTAAATTTCATTAATTTTTTTATCGGCAAAAACATTTTATTAATTCAAAACTAATGAATTTAACTAGCCGATGACTTTTCCAACCGGTGACTTGGAGCTTGTGAATTTTATGAGAACCAATCTCATGAATTTTACTAACTTGGAGCTGCTCGTGAATTTCACGAGTTCCAACCTCATGAATTTCACTAATTTGGACCTTGTGAATTTCAATAGCTTTCAATATCGTAAATTTCACTAGCTTTTGAACTCGTGAATTTCAATAATTCTGGAATTTTGAAGTAATGAATTTTACCAGACAACTAAAACAACTTTTTTTTACTGAGTTTCAAAACACAACAAAACAACTCTTTTAGAAATAACCATACAACTAGTTAAGTTCACTAGCTTTGAACACTTAAAGTTCCACTCAAACATTTCATCGAACAATTCATGTGCATTACTAAGTGAAAACAGACAAACAAAACCAATTCACCTCTGCCGTCTCCTTCGAGATCTACGTCGTTGATTGCTTCAACGACCCTCTGTCGGCACCGTTCGTTTCCTCATTAGTAGTAGAGTCTCCGCCACAGCCAGAGTCACGTCGACGTTCACCGTAGTCCTGGTCCGATGTCCCTCCTACCGGTTCCACGCATTCTCAACTTCTCCACATCGCCGCCTCTATCGTGAACACTTGGAGTTTGGAGCTATTGCTGTTGGTTCATCATCGACGATCTGTTTTGCAAGATCTCGTGGAAAAGAGTCACAGGCGCCGAAGGAACGGTTCGAAGAAGAGCGAGAAGTCCTCTGGAGGTGAATCGGGCGAGAAGAAGTCGTCGTCGTCGTCGGCTGCGTTGAAGGAGGAGAGAAGGTGGGGGAAAGGAGATAGAGACGGAGATAGAGATGTGTTTCAGATTCGGGGAGGAGAGGCCAATGGAAATTGCTTTGATTTTCCGTTTGACCAAAAAAAAAAAAATGGAAATTGCTTTCACCCCCCCCCCCCCCTGGACCCACCCCTCCTTTCCCAAACTACCCCCGGCCGCCCCCTCTCTCTCTCTCTTCCCCCTTAAATTGGACCCGCCCCACTCACACTAAACGGCACCGTTTTGGTTAAATAAAAATTCCTCACCACCAATTTGCAATCCTATGGAGCAGAAACGTGATTATGAGAGCTTTAGAGACAAAATTTGATTATGTCTCTTTAGAATAATATGATCAGAATAGTAAGATCTTCACACCCGTTCAAACGGATTAAAAATTGGACCACTTAATTTTTTAACTATTCTCTTTTTCAAAAAAAAAGGGTCTCAAAAAATTAGTACTCAAATTTTCACTCCGTTTAAATCGGTGCAAAGATCTTTTTTTTTAGGAAAATAGTTTAGTGAAAAAAAATTTGAAAATAGTTTTTTTTTTCATAAAGAAAACAGTTTTTTTTTGTTGAAAAACTGTTAGAAACCGGGTCCCCTTAAATTACTCCCACTTTTAAATTTCTTTATTTATTTAATTACTTTTATCTTATTTATTTAATTTCTATAAATACACCCTTTTATATTAAAAAATATAATTCAAGAATTAAACGCTCCAATTTTCAGTTCCGTTTTATTTCCTTTTATTTCTATCCAGTTTGAAAACTTTTTTTCTTTTTTTTAGATTTATTTCCTTTTATTTCTATCCAGTTTGAAATCTTTTTTTCTTTTTTTTTATTTTCAGTTTGAAATTTTTTCCTCTTTGATCAGTCTTGAACGGAGAAGACGCGTGAACCCAAGAGAAAAACAAAACTCATTTTGAAACCCAGATTACAACGATTCATATTTATCCTCTTGTTTGTCCTCTTGTTTATCTGTATTTCACTCATACAAATTTTACGCTAGCTCCCTGAGGTTTTGGTTGCGCAGCAGATGAAGTGAAACTTTACTATGATAAAGACATTTGTCTGAATACAAACAAACGATATTAGTAATTTGCAAAGAAAATGGTGATATTTTTTTTATCAAAGAAGATGGTGATTTGAGTTGGTCGTTCTTCCAAACTTTGAAGTCTTATTTGATATGGACTTGAAAAAATCAGAAAGAGAAATTTGAAGTTCTACAGAAACATACACTCTACTAGTAGGAAAAATTATTCGGTTGCTCGGTTGCCTAGACCACTGACCACTTCTTCTTCTTTTTTAATAACCGGATTGAGTTAACCCAAAAAAAAAAACAGAAGGGAGGTAAATGGGAAAAGAAACAAATAAAGAAAATAATTGAAAAGAAAAAAAAGAAAAAAAATTTCAAATTGAAAAGAAAGAAAAAGAAATAAAGAGAAAAAAAAAATCAAAATGAATAGAAATAAAAGGAAATAAAGCGGCAAAAAAAAAAAGCAAACGGGAAAGAAATAAAGAAAAGGGGAGAAAAAAAAGGCAAATTGGAAAAGACTTTCTTTTTCTCTCAAAACTAAAGAGGTTGGAAAATTGAAAAAACTATATATTTTTGTGGTAGTTTAAACTGTATAAAGAGGTTGGAAAATTAAGTGTTTCAAAATTCAATCCGTTTGAACGGGTGGAAAGATTTTAGTTTTCTGATCATTTTATTCTAAATGGTCATAATTAAATTTTGACTGTAGGGCTCTCGTTGATTAATCCTAAGAAAGTCGTAGAATCAAATATCTCTTAGGGTGGTTAATCAAAGAGAGCCCTATAGTCAAAATTTAATTATGACCATTTAGAATAAAATGATCAGAAAACTAAATTCTTTCCACCCGTTCAAACGGATTAAATTTTGGAATACTTAATTTTCCAATCTCTTTATACAGTTTAAACTACCACAAAAATATATAGTTTTTCCATTTTCCATTATTTCACCATCAATATTAGGCTCGTTTGATAGGTTTCGTTGAGTAGATTTCAAAAATATACTCCATCCGTCCCTTTTTAAATGTCCTGCTTCGTAACTCCAACTTATTAAAAAGACATCATCATTATACCTTTCACATCAACTTTTTCCTCCACTTTCCCTACTTACCCATCATCATTACACTTTTACTCACTAACTTTTCAAAATGGAATCTACTTTTAGGGACAAAATAGACAATTCACCAACTTTTACCCACTAACTTTACAAAATGGACACTTATTAAGGGACAGCCCAAAATGGAATACTGGACTGTAATAAAGGGACGGAGGGAGTAAAATTTATTTTAAAACAATACGTTAAGAAAAAGTTATTACCATTTAAAATTTTATAACAAAAAAATAAAATGAGAGGGAGTGAGAGAGAGAGAGGGGAGTGGGAGCCGGGGGTAAGGTGGGAAAACGGGGGGGGGGGGGGGGAAACAACTAACGAGGCCAATTTTGGAACAAAAAATTAGAAATCCTTACCCATACTTTTTCTAATAGGGCCTGTACTCCGAGGGAATTGGACCTCTTAAACTATACTGGCCCGTAAATCACCCAAAGCTCGTTCACCAGGCCCAAAGCCTTCTCCGATTTGGTCCACTACAAATTCCATATTTTTTTTTGCCAGACGATAGAATGTTAGTAGATGTTAGAGGGCTAGTAGTTTTCACAAGGGCCGAACACCTCTTCCATGAGATCTCAAACTCAAGACCTTCTCTTGGAAGAGAGAGTGAAGAACTAACTACACCAACCAGTTGTTCTTACTACAAGTCCCCTATCCTAAAGAATTCAAAGAATTTAGGTACTCCTACTACTTCATTTCATTCCAGAAACAATGGGCCCGATATGACGCATAAATATTGTCGCAAAATAGAGTCGCTGGTTGTTGGACAGTTTGATCAATATCATGAAGTAGGTATGAGATCCAAGTTAATTCAACAGCTGTGGATGCAAGGGCACGATATTCAGCTTCTGTACTCGACCGTGCCACCGTGTGTTGTTTCTTGGCACTCCAAGAAATGCAGTTAGCACCCAAGAATGTGCAAAATCCAGTTGTGGACCGTCGTGTTGTTGGACAACCACCCCAGTCGGCATCCGAAAAGGCGTATAGCTTAAGTGATTTAGATGATAACAAACGTAGACCTTGATTAAGAGTGCCATGGACGTACCGCAGAATTCTTTTGACCAACTGAAAGTGAAACTCTGTGGGAGCATGCATAAATTGACAAACATAATTCACGCTAAATGACAAGTCGGGTCTTGTAAAAGTGAGATATTGAAGTCCACCAACTATGCTCCGATACAAGTGAGGATCTGGGAAAGGAGAGTTACCATTAGGTGGAAGTCTAGGTTTGGCAACCATTGGTGTTGAAAGTGGTTTACAATTTCTCATTTGTGCTCGATCAAGAAGCTCGGCAGCATACTTCTTTTGGTTTAGCAGGAGTCCACCTGAGAATCTATGAACTTCAATGCCTAGAAAGTAATGCAAATAACCCAAGTCCTTCATAGCAAATTCTTGATGCAACTTCAAGATGAAATCCTTTAAATAAGCAGAGTTGTCACCGGTCAAAATGATATCATCTACATAGAGTAGAAGGAGGACAATGCCATGAGACCCACGACATATAAATAGCGAAGAATCGGTGGAGCTGCAAAAGAATCCATTGTCAAGAAGAAAGGAGCTAAATCTGTCGAACCATGCCCTTGGTGCTTGGCGGAGACCGTAGAGGGCTCTATGTAACTTACAGACATGATTTGGTTGAAGCGGGTCAACAAATCCCGAGGGCTGCTCCATATAGACTGCTTCAGAAATTTCCCCATGTAAAAAGGCATTTTTTTACATCCATTTGCCGTATATCCCAATTTCGACAAAGAGCAATGGTCAAGATGATACGGACAGTTGCTGGCTTAATAACTGGGGAAAACGTCTCAACGAAGTCAAGGCCGGGTATTTGATTGAACTCTTTGGCCACGAGACGAGCTTTCAACCGTTCAAGCGACCCATCTGAATGCAACTTAGTCTTGTACACCCATTTGCAGCCTATAATATTTTTGTCAGGTGATCGAGGAACAAGCTCCCATGTATTGTTGTGGCGAAGAGCGGCCATTTCTTCTTCCATAGCACCAAGCCAACCGGGATGGCGAAGTGCATATTTAATGCTTTTTGGTTCAGCTGGGATGTCGTAGGAAAGAAGTGCATATTCTGTAGCTAAATATTTTGGGTTTGCCTTGACAATTCCAGACTGCGATCGAGTTTTCATTGGATGAGCAATTATGTCTAAGCTAGAAGAGTTGTTCTCATTTGTTGAACTAGAAGGACAATGAGAACCAGTTACTTCATCTTGAGTTTGGTGGGCAGAGAGTTCTGTGATGTCTTGTGTTTGAAGAGATGCAAGAGGAGAGTGTTCTAGAGTGGCCTCATGATTAGATTCAATTGCAAGTGACTCTGATTCTTCACCATCAGCACCTTCATAATCAGATTGGGTTGTATTGATGGAAGGATTAGCAGACTAAACTTGACATGCTTGAGTTTGTGTTGCCACGTTCTCACTACTCCCCCTTTCAAAACCTGAACCCAATCATGAAAGCTAACCAATTCACCATGATCAGAAAACTCAGAAAATAAGGATCCTGGTTCCTTAAATGGGAAAGTTTGCTCATCGAATACAACATGCTGAGACAGATATACACGTCCAGTGGGTGGGTAAAGGCACCTGTAGCCTTTATAGAACTCGTTATACCCCAAAAAGATGCAAGGCTGTGATTTAGGATCAAACTTATTTTGGCATAGTCTCGAAGATAAGGAAAACATTGTGAGCCAAAAACTCGAAGGGATCCATAATCTGGTTTTTTTCCAATCAACTTTTCGAAAGGACTCATCATGTTCAACACCCTTGTTGGTTTCCGATTGATAAGCCATGTTGCCGTTCCAAAAGCTTCGACCCAATAACGTTTTGGAACGTGACCATGGAAGAGCATGGTGATAAGCACCCGAGAATGTAATAAAGGGTGCGCTAGGTCTCTAGTTTAGTCTAATTTCATTGTTAATTTAGTTGTTTTCTTCTACTTTTGCGCGTAAAGGTGTTCCCAAGTCTTGACAGGAAAATCGTGCAGAAAAGGAGTCATTAGCACCGCGGATGGCACTTGAGTGCAATCAGTGCCCAAAGCTTGTCAAGGTTATTCAAAGCTCGAAAGATGACCCGACGCCAAAGCAATGGCCAAGGCAAAGCAGGAAGCAGCCCGAGCAAGACAAGTGCTGAAGATAAGCAGCTCGGCATCGATGGGTAAAAAGCTTGCCATCGGTACCGAGCTGTTATCCTCCTGGCAGCTGCTAACCCCTTCGGCATTGATGGCAAGGATTTCAGCCATCGGTACCGAGCCCTTATCTCAGCCAGCAGCCATAACCCGCTAGACATTGATGGCAAGACCATTGCCATCGGTACCGAGAAGCTTATCAGCATTTTAAGGGCTTTGCCATCGGTACCGAGGGCTTATGGGGGGCATCTTTGGATCTTTTGAGGAATATTCTGTGCGCGTCCTTGGGGATTATAAATACCCGTGATGTGTCATTGTACGGGGAGTTTTTTTTTAGAAACACGTAGAAAATTAGATTTGAACGCATTTTTAGATCTAGACTTAGATTTCAAATTGTTCTTCGTGTTCTTGAGTGTTCTTAACTTCCAGCCCTTAATTTCTGCATTTTCAACTCTTGTAAGTTAATTTTTGCTACTCTCTCCTTAATTAAAGTTGTTTAGTTTCTCCCGATCTATCTTTCTATCTAATTTTCTCTTAGGCTTGTGTTTACACTTATGCTAAGTAGATTTTTGTTTGCTCTTATCTCCTTAGATATGTGTGAGTAGTTTCATAAGGTTGGGTCATGGGGTGATTAGCACCCCATGGCTTGAGTAAAAATTGCATTTTTCACCAAAAAGTTTACAACTTTGTTTTGGAAATTGATATTGGGCTTGGATTTGTTTGTCAAATTACCGAGGTGATAACCTCCTTGATCATGTGTAGGTAAGAGCTTCGCCTACTTACCACACATGATGCTTGGAGCTCGGTCGCTCGAGGTGTTTGCTAAATAAATTCTATAGCTAGCTTGATTTTCGAACCTTCTTATCTTCCGGGTAAAACCGTGTATTGGGGTGAAAAATGTGGTTTTGCTTGAGTCATGGGCGCTAGTGATTCCTAGACCTAACCTTCTTTTTATCTAGTTTATTCTCGTTTAATTTAGCCTTTTTACTTTCCACCGCATACGGAAAACCAAGTTGGCTGACTAAAAGCCGGAAACCATACTTGTATCTACAATCCAACAAGCCGTATTATTTATCCCTTGGGTACGATCCCGGACTACCGGATTTATTATGCTTCAATTGGACGCTTATACCCTACGCTTGGGGTGATCTCTATGTGATATATCGAGAACGAAGCATTTTTGGAACCAAGTTCAGTAACATTAGGATGTTTTCGTTCTGCCATTCCATTTTGTTCATGTACACCAGGACACGAGAGTTGGTGTTTGATACCATGCTCACTCAGGTAAGATAAAAATTTCTTGTCAGAAAATTCTCCCCCACCATCTGATTGAAAAACTTTTGGATTCTCACCAAATTGATTCCTTAAGAATTTATGGAAGTTCACAAAGCATGGGAAGAAATCCAATTTTCTTCTTAATGGAAAGAACCATGTGAAGCGTGTACATTCGTCTACAAAAATGCCATAATATTTGAATTTCTGAACAGAAACAACTGGGGCTGGTCCCCATAAATCGCAATGAATCCTTTCAATAGGATTGTCACAATGGTCCTCAATAGAAATGGAAGTCGACATGCTTTGCCCAACTGACAGCTACTACAAATGAAATCAAGAGACCTATTTTGACGGCTGTAAATCAGATTATTATTTTTGAGATACTTGACCACCCGCATACTTGGATGTCCGAGTCTCTGGTGCCATACATCATCATTGACAACCCGAAACCTTGTGGAGAAAAAGACTTCATCACTCCTTGGCTTCAAGGCATATAATCCATCAGATCTAATTCCTTTTGCGATCACCCTCTTTGTCTCCATGTGCTTTATCTCAAAATAATTTGCAGAAAACTCGAAATCATAAGGAAGTTGTTTAGTCATTTGGCTAACTGATAAGAGATTCTTTTTAATATCCGGGACGACTAAAACATTGTTCAACTTAATCTCATTATCCCCCACATTAATCTCATTATCCCCCACATTAAGTGAAGCATTTCCAACATGCGTAATGTCTAAAGTATCACCATTTCCCACCATGATTTTATCCGAACCAAAGTAAGGAGTGCAAGTTTGGAGCTTACCATGATCTGAAGTCATATGTTGTGTGGCACCTGTGTCAGGGAACCAAGCACTATCCTGTGCATCTGCAATGGTCATGGCTGCAAGTGCTTGTGTAGCATTATCAGGCTGGTAAGTCTGATTGAATCTCTGCCAACAATCAATGGCAGTGTGTCTTGTTTTATTGTAGATTTGACAAACAACTGCATCATCCTCACCTTTGCGTTGCTGTTTTGGGGGGCCATTTTGAGTGTTTGCTGGTGGTCGCTGGTTGTAGTTGAAGCCACCTCGTGTTGAGAAACCACTTGTTTGAACGAACCCACGTCCCCTAGAGTTGAAGGAAGTCTGCCCTTGCTTTCCTTGTTTGTTGTATTTTCTTCCTTGCGATCCTTGATGTCGATGTCCTACGAACGCGACATTAGGATTTTCGCCAACATAGACTTCAGGATTATGAAAAGTTTTCATAGTTTCATGTCCTTGGAGCAAAGGAACTATCTCCTTATATGTGGGAATAGGAGGTTTCATCATTGTGGTGATGAAAGATTCATACCCAGAACCAAGGCCTTTTAATAAGCCAAACACTTTCTGCCTTTCATTAACCGGTTGTCCAATCGCTGCCAAATCATCGCATATTTCTTTGAAAATGCGAATGTAATCAGCCATGGTTTTGCAATCTTTCCTGCTATGGAATTGCAATTTTTGATTCAAATAGAATTCTCTTTCTTGTGAATCTTGAGCAAAAGACTCCAACAAGGCTGACCATACCTCGACAGATGTCTCTAAGCCAACAACTAGGCCTAAGACTTCTTCAGACAATGTTCCGGTGATCCACCCACGAAGCAATCGATCTGATCGCCTCCATTGAACATAATCTGGATTCTGACTTAACGCAATTGCACCTTCAGCATTTGTGGTAATGTGTTCCTTCGGCTTGGGGTATCCTCCATCTATAAAGCCCATCATCTCTTGACTCTCAATCAGTCCCATGAATTGGGTCTTCCACAGCAAGAAGTTAGACTGATTTAGCCTAATAGACACAAAGTTACTGATGTTAAGAGTTGAGGGATATGGGTACTTGCTTGAGGAGGAGATGGCCATTTGTGGATTGAATGGAGAAAGACAATTAGATAATTTTCCTTACAAAAGGAGAGGCTCAGATACCATAAAGAAGTTTGACAATGTATTAACTCAAAGAGAAGGGATGTTTCATACTATACATGACTCAACCAACGTACAACTTAAATACACAAAAGAATTGACTTGTGGCTCCTATACAAGGAAACTTGATACTAGTCTATAAATCAGCCTCACAATATTCCCATGATTAGTGCTTAACAGATCCTCCTATAATCCTGCACATTGACTAAGATTTGATTGCTTCACATTCCATATCACTTTGACCTTGTGATTGTGATTTGATTCCTTCAATAATGGGCATGAATTACCACCGTAGCCCGTACGTTTAAACTTGGTCTCCACTAGAACTTTGTAAAATGGACCACACGTATATTGCAAAAAGAGTTTGAAAAATTAACGTTCCCATACAGCCACAAATCACTAACTTGACCCGGACCAGATTTTATTATCAACATTCAAGAAAGGCAACTCACCCTAATGCCTAATCACAAGTGTTTTTGCTAACCAACCAGTTGTGGACCACAATATTTTGATATTTTTCTCTTATTCAATTTTTTTTCGTGTTTATTAGTTTTGCGCCAAACTTTTCTATAATATTGGTTCATCGAGATGAGAGGAATCGAAAAAGTACAAAATAATGACTTTTACACAGGTATTTGAAAATATTCAAGAAAAAGTATTTTAAAAAAAAACTTACTCCAACTTTTTGAGTTTTTTCTTGAATATTTTTCAAAATACTTGTGTAAAAGTTATGATTTTTTACTTTTTCGATTCTTTTCATTGAGACAAACCAATAATACATAAAAATTTATCGCAAAACCTACCAATGCAGAAAAATATGAATAAAGACAAAAAATCCACATCTTGCATGTTGTGGAGTGGAAACACCTCCAACCCTTCACATTTCTGGTTTCTTGGACCAGTGTCCTCGTCTCATTGTTTCCCTTTCCTAGAATCACACGTATCTGGAAAAAACACAAAAGAGTAAAAAAAAACCGACCCAAATAGTCTCCAAACGCGTCATACTTTTCAAATCCCTAGAGTGGTGTCGAAATCTGGCGGCTACTGGATTGGAACAAGAACAGTGGGAGAAGGCAAAGGTAGAGAGAGGTTGGAGCCTCTCTCTCTAGAGTCCACAAATTAACCTCTAATTTAATACTTTTAGATTCCTCTTTTTGAGATATACTAATAATTTGGAGAAATTTAGTAAAAATGATAATATCAAAATTGTTTTTGTTAATATCAAAATTCCGGTGCATCAAAGACTTGTACCCAAAATTTAACTCATAGTACTCTATTAAACTAAGCGAAAACACTGCTGAGCGTAATTTTGGCCTACAAAAAAGCGAGCAGTATACTTATAAAAACACAAGTACCAAACACTACCCATTGAGAATTACTGTAAATTCGATGGGCAGACAGAATCACCCCCAACCCACACACAAACAGATAGATACCCACATGTGTACATAAATTCGAGGGACCGACTTTACCGCTTTTCACACTATTATAAACGCACTTGTGTACCAACCAAGTTGACAGAGAGAGAGAGAGAGAGAAATCAAGAGAGAGAGAGACCATACAAAAAGTTACTACAAACCAAACAAAACAAAACAGAAAGGCCAACTCAAATCATAACGTAAAAGTAGACCTACACCTACCTACCAAATCCCTCTCCCAACCTCTAGCTGATCTGTTTAAGAGCATCTCCAGGAGACTCGCTCCTGCTCAAGATTTGACGAAAATGGCGAGAAAACCGTGAAAATCACAAACCCAGGGGACTGGCTCCAGCCTCGCCTATTTGCTTGGGATGTACAGTGCCTCGCCCGGTGAGGCGAGGTTTTTCACCTCGCTTGGCTTGCTTCTCGAATCTCGCGCGCAGGTCTCTCTCTCTCTCTCCCTCTGCCGCAGCTTCGTCGTCGGAAGACAAATCAAAGATCGGTGCTGGGTTATGGGCTTTCTCAGTTGTGGGTTTCCCAGTAGGGGGTCTTCCGATTGCCGGCGGTGAGGACCAATCGCCGGTGTCTAGAGGAAGGAAATCTGGAAATGGGTGAGAAGGGATGTGTGTGTGAGAGAGGGGCAGAGGGTTGGAGGGTTAAAGAGTGTGTGTTTGAGAAAGAGAGAGAACAATGGCGACTGACGGTGGAGGCAGGGGTGGTGAGAGAGAGAAAAGTTTGTTTGAGGTTAGTGGAGGGACCCACCAAGGTGACTTATTATTATTTTTTTATAAATGGCTAGGGTGTTTGAGGAGGCTGTTGGGTTGTCCACAAATTTAGTGGTTAGCTATCTGTTTACACCCGTTTTTGGCACCCAGTCCAAGGCCAACGTTGGACGGTTATTGGATCAAGGTTTAATCGAATTGGGTCGTGGGTTGAAGAGTTATTGGACCAAAATTGGTGGGCCAAGACAAGATTACAGGGGCCTAATTAATTCTGGTTTGATTTGGGCTCGAGTTTGAGGTTCTTGGGCCTATTTACATAAAGATTCGGTTGGCCCATGTTCTAGTCAAGTGGATCAAGAGAAAGTATGGGCTAGTTGAGTTAAAAAGGCCATTTAATTATTAAATGGCCCATTATCTAAGTGGCCCATGAAAAGGGGAAGGAGGTTAAAATGCTGTTACCTGTTAGAAAAGCCATTTGACCGAGTCAAATGGCTGGTAGTTGTCAAAGTGCCACGTTAATAGGAAATGGGGGAACCCATTACCCCACTAACTGCTCATGGGAAGGAGTTAACCGATGGGTAATTGGTATTTACTTCTGGTAATTACCCACGAAGGAGAGAAAGACATGTGCAGGATGTTTGTAACTTCTCAACCACCCATGATCCCATGTATGATGGAAGATCATGGGACACGTGTCACCTCAAGGAGCAAGGGCGGGAAATACTTGCATGCAAAGAGCCGAAGATCCTTGCCTATAAATAGAAGAAGTCAAGAAGGAAAATGGGTTCCCACACCAATCAAGCTCAACGCTTAAAAAACCAAAGCCTTCCCAGCGAAGCAATTATCTCTATTTTCTCACCTTTTACTCAATTACTTCACCAAGTAATTCGAGCTTCGTCTCTCTTGTATCCCAACTTTGTTATTACGCAACATAATGAAGTTATTCATATCTCTCTCCATCCCTTACTTTATTATTTTAATATAGTGAAGTACTTCTACGTTGTTACTTTCTTTCCTACACGGTTAGGAAATTACTAAGTCCTCACACGACGAGGCAAAGCCACGAACCTTCACTGCAATCTAGCCCTTAGGTTTGCAGCACTATCGCTCTCAGATCTAGAAGTCAGAAAAGGGACGCCCAGTCCTTCACGTTTGGACGCGACAAGTCCTGGCACGCCCGCTCAGTCCTTGAGCCATTTCGTAGCTAAACATCTTTTGGCACGCCCGGTGGGACCCTAATCATCTAAGGGTTTTATTATGGCAAGGAAGCAACAGCAACAACAGTCGGATCCAGCCATCCCGGATCCACCACAGAGTCCTGAGGGAGTGGCAGTCGACGTGCCAGTACTCCAGGAAGCTGGCCCCGCGGTCAGCACTAAAGATCTTGACGACGCTACTGACAGCGTCAAAAATTATATGTTCATGGCAGGACGTGAGATCTCCCGCGACATCACACAGTCAATCTCTCAATCGTTCACTCAGTCCTTGGAACCTCTGGCCATAGCAATCTACAAAATGACAGCTACGATCACAGAGAGGCTACCGCTCGCTCCTCAGCAGCAGAGCTTTCCACAGTTTGGTGTTTTTGGCAACGGTCAAGACCAAGCTGGCCTACTAGGGGGACCACCCCCTCCTCAAACATTCTATCATGCTACTTCTTATAACAGTCCTGCACTCGGGGGGCAAAGGGAGAAGGGAATCGTGATTGGAGGAGCACAGACGCCTCCAGCAAATGAAGAACAAAGGTTTGTGCTGGCCGACGATCAGCCCAAACCTGACAAGACGGACAAAAGGCCTCCGCAAGGAGGCCAGGGCTCTGGAAAGGACAAAGGAGCGGCTCATACTCCTCAGACCTCTGAGACTCGGGGGGCAAGTTCAGTCCAGGACCAACAGGCACAAGAGGCGCATCCACAACCGCCTCCTGTGCCAAACTTGCTCATGGGACGGGACCAAGTCCTGAACTTACTCCAGGAGCAGTTAGGACCGGGGTTCAGACCTTTGGGAAGACCGATGTACAGAAAGCCTCATACCGAAGAGGTGGACAGAACACCTTTCCCGAAGGGCTACAGGGTTCCAGAGTTCCAGACCTTCAACGGGGAAAGCATGCATTCAACGGTAGAGCACATTGCCAGGTTTCAAGTCCAATGCGGAGAAGCTGGGGCCATTGATGCTCTGAAGTTGAGGCTTTTTTCCAATTCTCTCACTGGGACAGCCTTTACTTGGTACATCAACCTTCCACCCAACTCCGTGCAGACCTGGGCTCAACTGGAGGAGATGTTCCACCAACAGTTCTACAGGGTAGAACCAGAAGTGACGCTGGCAGACCTGTCATGCTATTGTCAAACCTATCTTGAATCCGTGGAGTCCTATCTCCTACGTTTCAAGACTGCTCGGTTCAAGTGCAAGATAGTCCTTCCAGAGGCCGAATACGTGCGTATAGCATTAAACGGCTTGGGCTTTGAGATGAAGAAGAAGTTCTATGGGACAGAATTCAGAGATCTGTTTGAATTGTCCTCCAAGGCTTCTCATTACGAAAGGTTCTTGGCGGAGGAGCAGGACAGGAAGACATCATCCAAAGGGACGTACTACCGCGACCCTAACTACGAGGTGGCTGCAGTGGAAACAGAGGCAGACCCAGACGTGGCTGTGGCGGAGATCATCAACAAGAAGCCATACGTCTGTAAGGCCTTTGTCAAGATGGAGCCCACAAAGCAACCCATCCAGAACAGTCCTAATAGGCTAACCAGGGCCTATACCTTTGACGTGGGAAGGGCTGAGGCTATCTTTGATCAACTCCTTGCTGACAAGCTGCTCAAATTGCCGTTTGGTCACAAGATTCCAACCGTGGAAGATATGAAGGGCAAGGAGTACTGTAAGTATCACAACTCTTGGAGTCATTCAACGAATAACTGCATAGTATTTAGAAATGACATCCAGGATAAGATTGAGCGGGGAGAGTTCAAGTTTCCCGAGAAAGAGAAGCAGCCCATGGGGGTAGATGGCAATCCATTTCCTTCAGGGCTGAGCACAAACATGGTCTCTGTCGACATGAGAGGCATGCCTAGGTCTGCTCCTAGGCAGAAGATAAGCTTGGGAGCCCCTTCCAGAGAAGTTCACAAGTCCAGCCCAGGCAGGTACTGGGATCCTTACTGTGATGAAAGGGATTTCAGGACTGAGCGGGTCAGAAGGTCTGAAAGGCAGAATTCATGGTTGTCCAGACCTACCGGAGTGAAGAAGCCAGAGAAACCAACTTGCTCGTTGGTTTGTACAGAGTGTGGACATCATGCCAGTCCTAGCAAGCCAGTTCTGAGGAGCGTTATTGTGGGAAGGACTGAAGACAGGTCTGAGGAGCCGCTCAGGCCTATGGGAAGGAGGATTGCACGAGCATCAGTATTCAACCGAATTCAGCCAGGGTTGGTTGAAGTGGAGAACGAGCTCGACAACCTGAGGATATCTGCTCCGTCCAAAGGGAAACCTAGGGCTGTGAGACCCCCAGCCACTCCTCCAAATGAGTGGCATAGGGTTGAGCATCCCAAGTTTCCTTCTCCCCCTCCACCTTTGTCCAGATCTCAGAAGAGGCGCCGCCAACGATTCAGGCAGGCGATAAGAAGAGCTGAGCAAGAGACAGATTTGTTGGACGACCCAATGGTTGAAGATGACCCCAACGGGAAGTTGAAGATAGAAGTCCCAGCACAGGAGCCTCAGGTTGATATGCCTAAGGCTAGGAGAGTACACAAGCCCTTGGAAAGGACTGTGGAAGAGGCTATCATTGAGCCTCCTCCAAGGACTTTACCCAAGAAGCAAGTTCCTGCGGGAAAGACGCCTCTGAAACAAACTACTATATCCAAGAAACAACCACTCTTGGAGAGAACCCTAGAGGAGGCTAGGATTGAGCTTTCTCCAAGACCAGTGACGCTGCTCAAGAAGACAGCCCTCCAACCAAGCAAGCAAGACTCGGGGGGCAAGTCAGGGTTGAATCCACAGGCGAAGGAGTTCAAACCTGGCCAGGGCCCCAATATGCACTGCAACATGGTGGTAATCCTGCCAGCAGAGCTGGAAGCCAAAGACGACGCTCCAATTTCCTTGGAGGGAGATTTTATGGAAATGGGTCAGACGGCCGAGATTTTGAACGAGTCATTCTCTGTAGGACTGAACGGGCCTTCGGTGATTGTGCTGAAGGACGAGACTGGGGGAAGGCCTAAGGATAGGGCAGCCAGCGTAATCTTTGAGAGGCTAAGCCCTGCAATGAACAAAATCAAGCCCTTGTACATTGCTGGTTGCCTTGATGGAATGCCAGTCAACCGAATTCTGGTGGATAATGGGTCTGCCACCAATCTCATTCCTAGGTTCATGATGCAGAAGCTTGGGAAGACTGATCAAGACCTAGTCTCATGCACTTCAACCTTGACGGATTTCACAGGAAAGGAGACAGCTTGTCAAGGTATTCTTATCATGAACTTAACGGTAGGATCCAAGACATTGACAACACCTTTCTTTGTTGTTGAGTCACGCTCTTCCTTCAACGTTCTATTGGGGAGAGATTGGATTCACTCCTGTCAAGCGGTGCCCTCAACCCTTCACCAGTGTCTCATTTTTTGGAATCTAGACGACGTGGAGGTCATATGGACTGACCGCAGACCTTTCCAGGCCTCTACTAACCATGCAGAGGCCCATTTATACGACGAAGGGGTTGGTCCCATGAAAGTGGCAGGGCTTGACAAGTACGGTCGCCACAAAGTAGCCCCTATATATGGTAACAAGTCAGCTGAGGAGGTGAAAGCACTTTTTCAGGAGTTAATCGGTCCTATGATCACGGAATCAAGCAGGCCGATTACAGCTTTATCCAAACGCCCTTCCCAATGTCAGTAAACCCTTCAGAAGGAGAGAAGAGTGCGGCCCTTCAGGCCACGCTGTCGAAGTTTGAAGCCTACTTGCTTGAGAAGAGGCTTATGGGAAGTGAAGAATCAGAAGATGATCATTCGGCCTTTGCGACCGAAGTCATCAATGAGGATGATAACCTGGTTGAAGATCTGGACGAAATCCGCCTTGAAGACCTTGAGGCAGCTCCAGCCAAGTTAAATGATCTGAGGGCTGACGTGCAAGATCCCTTGGAAGAAGTTAATCTGGGAGACTTAGAGAATCCCAGACCTGTGTACATAAGCCAACTTCTGCCAGAGGATGTCAAAGTAAAACTCATCGAGCTCTTGAGGGAGTTCAAATCCTGCTTCGCTTGGGATTATGAGGAGCTTCCAGGTCTGTCCAGAGGTCTAGTGGAACACAAGCTACCCATTCAACCAGGGTTCAGACCTTTTAAACAACCACCAAGGAGGATGTCCAATGAAGTCTATTTGCAAGTCAAGGACGAGATTGAACGCCTCTTTAATGCTGGGTTCATACGTACAGCCAGGTATGTCACTTGGCTCTCTAACATTGTGCCAGTCCTCAAGAAGAATGGCAAGGTCAGAGTATGTGTGGACTTCAGAAACCTCAATTTGGCATCCCCAAAGGACGAGTATCCAATGCCAGTTGCAGATCAGTTGGTTGATGGGGCTTCTGGTCACAAGGTTCTGTCCTTCATGGATGGGCATTCTGGTTACAACCAGATCTTCATTGATGAGGCCGATACGGCTAAGACTGCTTTTAGGTGTCCTGGAGCCCTAGGGACCTTTGAGTGGGTCGTAATGCCCTTCGGCCTAAAGAATGCAGGTGCCACATTCCAGAGAGCTATGAACGCCATATTTCATGATTTCATTGGCCGTTTCATGGAGATCTACATCGACGACATCGTGGTCAAGTCTCAGTCCTATGATGAACATTTGCAGCACTTGAGGAGATCGTTCTTGAGGATGCAACAGTTCGACTTGAAGGTGAATCCCTTGAAGTGTGCCTTCGGAGTTTCCGCAGGCAAATTCCTTGGATTCCTAGTCCATAATAGAGGGATTGAGGTTGACAAGAACAAGGCCAAAGCAATCGTGGAAGCAAAGCCTCCTACCACCAAGAAGGAGTTGCAGAAGCTCTTGGGTTCGTTTAACTTCTTGAGAATGTTCATCTCAAACCTTGCAGGGAAGGTCCAGGTCTTTTCCCAACTCTTGAAGCTGAAGGATCAAGACACTTTTGTGTGGGAGGAAAGCCATCAGAAGGCCTTTGATGAGATCAAAGGCTATTTGGCTCAGGCTCCAGTCCTTATGCGTCGGTAGAACCTGATTTTGTTGTAGTGTGAAGGCTCTATTGGAGGCCTTTTAGCTCAAGACAACGCTCAAGGAAAGGAACAGGCGGTTTATTATTTAAGTAGGTTGCTGACTCCATGTGAACGGAGATACAGTCCTATTGAAAAAATTTGTCTTGCCTTGTACTTTTCAGCAATAAAGTTGAGGCACTATATGCTTCCCGTTTTGGTTTACATCATGAGTAAAACAGACCTAGTTAAGTACTTGCTTTCTCGGCCCATCATGAGAGGCCGAATTGGCAAATGGTCTTTAGCTCTAATGGAATTCAGTTTCCAATACATTCCTCAAAAAGCTGTAAAGGGCCAGGCCTTAGCAGATTTTCTTGCTGATCATCCATGCGTGGATATCGGCGATGAATCTGAGATAGGACTGAGTGCCCTTGAAATATCACCCACTCCTTGGACATTGCTTTTTGATGGATCAAGGACTCAGGAGGTCTCAGGCTGTGGGATAATTATTGTTTCTCCCCAAGGCCTGAGGACTGAATTGTCCTTTCAATTCGATTTCCCGTGTACCAATAATCAGGCCGAGTATGAGGCAGTCGTTATAGGCCTTGAGATCCTTAGAGATCTAGAAGCCAGAGAAGTAAGGGTTATTGGGGATTCACTCCTTGTGATCAATCACTTGGCAGGAACATTCAAATGCTATAGTGAGGAGTTAGCTCCTTATTATATGGCAGCCGTGCAGTTAATACAAGATTTCGATAATGTCACTGTCAAACACGTCTCAAGGAGTAAGAATACCGAAGCCAACAGCTTGGCTCAGGCCTCCACAGGCCTGAAGCTCTCTCCAGAAACGATTCACAAGATCATCACAGTCCAAAAGAGATTGTTACCTTCTGTTAGGAGAAGGGGTCTAGGACTGGAGGTGTTTACTTCAGACTTCACTGGTGAAGAGTCAGGCGATGAACCCGAGAACGATTGGCGTACACCTATCATTTCTGTCCTCAAGAGGCCTTACTTTAGTGCCTCTAGGAAGGTGAGAAGGAGGGCCATCAGTTACATCCTCATTGGAGATGAGTTGTATAAGAAAAGCCTTGAAGATGATTTGCTCTTAAGGTGCCTAGGGCGCCCTGAAGCCCTGAAGGTTATGAGTGAGGTCCATGAAGGGGTCTGTGGAGCTCATCAATCAGGAATAAAGATGAGATGGCTAATCAGAAGGTATGGGTACTATTGGCCAACCATTTTGGAGGACTGTATTCGCTTTTCCAAAGGATGTCAGCCTTGTCAAGCCCATGGCCCAATTCAACATGCTCCTGCAGCTAATTACCATGCTGTGGTCAAACCTTGGCCATTTAGGGGCTGGGCTTTGGACGTTGTTGGAAAAATTTATCCTCCTTCCTCTGAAAATCATACTTACATCTTGGTAGCCACGGACTATTTCACTAAATGGGCAGAAGCGGTGCCATTAAAGTCCGTGGATCAACAAGAGGTAATCAAGGTGATCAAGGAGAGAATCATCCATAGGTTTGGATTGTCAGAACACTTGGTGGCAGATAGGGGTACAATTTTCATGGGTCAACGAGTGGTCAACTTTGCTGCACAGCAAAACATCAACATGTCCAATTCTACTCCTTATTATGCTCAAGGAAATGGTCAGGCCGAGTCCACCAATAGGACTCTGGTCAATATTATTGAGAAGATGGTGGAGGATAACCCAAGGTCTTGGCATGAGTTACTTTCTGAGGCCTTATGGGCCTACAGAACCTCAAAGAAGGAAGCCACCAATATAACTCCTTATATGTTGGTTTATGTGCATGATCCAGTCCTACCAATGGAGGTTGCAGTAAAGTCAGCAAGGTTAGCATATCAACATGGCCTCACTCCTGCAGATTATACTCAGGCCATGCTGATAGAATTGGAGGACTTGGATGAGGTCAGGCTCTCAGCCCTGGACCATATGTTGGTCCAAAAGAGGAGGGTTGCCAGGTCCTATGATAAACGTGTAAGGAAGAAGAGCTTCTCCGAAGGAGATTTGGTTTGGAAGGCTGTTTTTCCTCTAAATGACAAGAACTCAAGATATGGCAAATGGTCTCCAACATGGGAAGGACCTTACCAGATCTCCCAAGTCCTTAGAGGTAACGTGTATCTTCTTATGGACTTAAATGGTGGTTTGTTTAAGCAGTTAACAAATGGAAAGTACTTGAAGCATCATTATCCTACTATGTGGGAGATGAGAGACTTTGGGGAAAGCCAAGTTGACAAGCCATAGAAGTGTTAACTAGCAAGGCCTGAACAGAGGCCAAGACCTATTCTTGCAAAAACATAAAGGCCTCAGGTTTAGCCCACAAGAGTATTATCCAAACCATACCAAAACCCTTGCCTTGGCCAAATCAAATCAAAGGAAAGTTTTAGGCCAAGCAAGGAGCAGATAATACTAGTTATTACAAACCAAAATTCAGAGGTGAAAGTTTTTGAGGTCCAGACCTACAGAAGGCCTTCAAGACTGCTTTTGAGATTTGTCCAGGAGATGTTGAGGCTGGCAAGTTGGGCTTCAAATGTGTCCCGCTGCTCACGAAGGTTTGGGACCTCTTCAACCAGGAGGTTCAGCTTCATTTTTTGGCTTTTTGATCCAGCCTTCAGTTCTTCATGATGTTGGGCCAAGATCTTGGACTCCTTCCAAAAGTCTTCCATTCGGCCTTCAGCTTGTGCCAATTGGGTTTTGAGGTTTTGAATTTCAGCAGAGGTGGAAGTGATACTTGCCTCATTAACCTTGATATCCTCCTTCAGCTGGTTCCATTCAGAACCGAATTTGGTGAACTCCATTTCGGCCAAGTCCAATTCTGCCAACTTGGCGTTGACCTTGTTAAGCTCGTGGCTGGAAGAATCATGGGACTTGATCATGGTAGGAAACTCTTTCTGGAAGTAATGAAGTGGGGTCTCCTCTGCACCCAAGGCCTGGGACTTTACAAGTACATCCATGGCCTTTTTGACATTTGAGGCTCGCGCGGGATGGGTAATTGCTTTGAAGTTTTGAAGGAGGGCCATTCGAAGGGCTGTTTTAGCTTCAGTGACTTCCTCCGCGGTGAATTCAGACTGTGAAATGGAGCCAAGACCACTACCTGAGGTGCCTGAGGTGGCTGCTTTCAGCATATCTTGGGCAGATTTGAGCAGGGAGTCCAGGTCTTCGTCTTCTTCTTCCTCTGCTACATTGACAAGGCCGGGGTTGACAGGAGGGTCATCTAGCAGGATGGGATCAGCGATTGGAGATCTGGGTTTTTCTGGAGTCCAAGAGGATGCCTCATGTTCAGGTTCTTGCTCCGAGGTCTCCAGGCCTTTCTCTTCTGCTTCTACTTCCTCTTCCAAATAGTCGTCAAGTTCCTTGGGATCAAAGACAAGAGGGATTAGATGGTAATAAGGGGCCATGAATGCTGGAAAGGTCAAGTCATAGTACATCCTTACTATAGGGTTGTGTTCAGTGGCAGAGATGGTGGTTTCTGAATCTACGGGTACTGCGGTCTTTCTCCTTAGACTGTGCCTTGTAGGAGTGGGGCTAGCCTTTTCTTCTTTGATCTTAGAGGCGCCCTGTATAGAAATAAATGTTGGTCAAAACATCCAGATAGGGAGAATTGCAGTAACAAGGACTGT
Source organism: Rhododendron griersonianum (assembly GCA_018127125.1). NCBI lineage: Eukaryota > Viridiplantae > Streptophyta > Magnoliopsida > Ericales > Ericaceae > Rhododendron > Rhododendron griersonianum. Next base: position 19,828,283 of record CM030794.1, on the reverse strand, counting down.
ACAGACCTGCTGAGAGGGGTCAGATTCAGGTGAACTAGTCTTCGCACCACTTCTCGTTCTACCAGCCACAGTGGTTTGAGGGGCCTAAAATGGGGAATAAGGAGTGAGTGGCATGTTCAAGGAGTTAGTAGGTGCTAAAGGATTATACCTTTGGTGCCTGCCTACGTGCGAGCATTTTTGTCCTTTTGGGTTTTTGTGTTGTGGTTTCAGCAGGAAGATCCTCGGGGACGCTCTCGGATCCTGAAAATGGAAAGACAATCAGTCCAAACCTCGACAAATTCAAAACACAGTTAATGCATTTAAACAGTAAAGATCTGGGGCTTGCCTTTTCTTTTGGAAGTCAGGGAAGGAGAAGGACTGATCTGTCGCAGAGGAACAGTGATGCCTGGTTCAGGAGCACCAGTGGATTGAGGGAAGAGTTTGGTCAAAACATCCAGATAGGGGACATGGAAGTGCATTCTTGTGTAGCCGCCCCACCAGCTGTCAAATTTGGCTCCCTTATCGGTACGTTCTACGAAGGTGTGAAGGGCAAAGCTCTTCCTCAGATCAGGGAGGATGTTTCTAACCCGTTCCAGTTCTTTCGGTTGAATCACAGGCCTATCACTAAAGTTCTCATTCAGAGATTGATATGGAGGCAAAGGGGTAAGTTGACAGAGCCCAAACTGCCGAGCAAATTGGGCTACGTTATAGTATTCAACCCCACACTTGTAGTTGGTTGGGGTGAAGGCCATTCCATACATCAGGTCCCGTGAAATCAGAAAGCTGCTCCAGATCTCAAAGTGATCATCGAAGTCATCCCCTGGGTCTGAGGCCCCTCTTTTTAACCACCAAGGTACGGTGTCTCTTTCAAATGGCAACCAGTTTTTTCCCAGGGTTATGAGTTCATGGTAGAAGAATTTAAAGTAGGTCCCAAAGGCATATCGAGGTCCACGGGCCTCAGCATAGTGGAGACCATAACATGTGTTGTCTGATTTCTTGTTCATTGGGGGAGCATACTTAGGAAAGTAGGACCACAGCCAAAGGGTCATGATCCATAAGGGGCCAGGGGCAAAGATGAACTTATTATTGATTAATTCCTTCATACCTCGGTAGAGGTGGGCCAGGACCAAGGGGCCTAATGCCAGCTTCTGCCCTGAAGCTAGGGCACAGGCCAGGTCAATGAAGTCTTTGGTAACTCTACTCGCGGATACACAGAAAACGAATTTGTTCAACCAATATAGGAGGAAGGCCACGTGTTCATCATATTCAACAGGGCCTTTCTTGGCATAATGATTTATGAAAGGGAGATATGACAGGGGGTCTTTGTATTCAAAATAAGGGGTTTTCTGTGATAGGAAATAGTTGGCCTCTGTCCCATGTGGACGGAGGCCTGTTAGAAAAGCCAGATCTTGGAGAGTGGGGCTCATGAGGCCTACCTTAAAGTGAAAGGAGTTGGTGGTGACTGACCAGAATTGTGAGGCAGCAAGAAAGAGGTTCTTGTCCATGTCAATAATGGATCGACTCAGGAGTATGGCGTCTCTAATCCCGATCTGCTTCCATAAATCTCATTTGGCTTCCATCATTCGATCAAGCCATTCAACGTATTTGGCGTCAGGTCTGTGCCAGAGTCTGTTGGGGATGTCTGTGGTGAAGCGATTCCAGTCGAGGCTTGGAGATTCAAAGGGGAGGACCTCACCTGCTAATGGGTACATAGGTGCAAGCTGAGAGGGGAACCCCAATTGGAAGGCGGGGCCAAGCCCAACTCTGTCGGCGTTTGCAATCACTAGAACGTCGTTGGTGATCGCAATGTGTTCGTCGGCCATGATTTTTCGAATCTGCACTGAACGGCTGTTAGGGTTTGGTGGAGGAGCGTTGGCCTTATGCGTCGCCATTGTTGGGTTATAGATCAGAGCCTTGGAAGAAAGAGGCGAGGTTTAGGGTTTTTCTGGCTTTCGTTGAAATAAGGAGGATGGTCAGAGAAGTAGAGAGAGAGAACGAAGACCCAATGGTGGGTTTTTATGGGTGACGATGCAAGAATCAAGGGACGTTGTTGCACTTATCTCGCGTGATCATTGAGTGGGGTTGGACTCTTGATTGACGCAAGGAGTCCTGACGGCTTCAAAAGCTGCATGCAGCCAATGCAAGACCTGGGGAGATGACACGTGGCCCACTAGGCCTAGGATGGTGTTGATTTTGGGTTACCAGCAGGACTCTTCGGTGGGGTTTCTATCTCGGAAATAGTGGAGATTTAAAATAGAGAGTCCAAATCCAATTAAGAGATGTACTTTGGAACTCAAAAAGTGGTTAGGCCTAATTATGGCCTGATTATCTTTTAAGTTTAAATTCGAAAAAAGATTTTTTAGGCTAAGCAAGCCTAATTGCCTTGTTATTCTTCAAACCCAAGGTTAAGGACTCGTTTGGCTCGCCAAAAAACCGTATTATGTCCTGACCTACAAGCCTAGATCTTGAACAAGATCAAGGCCTGGGGGGGCATTGTTTACACCCGTTTTTGGCACCCAGTCCAAGGCCAACGTTGGACGGTTATTGGATCAAGGTTTAATCGAATTGGGTCGTGGGTTGAAGAGTTATTGGACCAAAATTGGTGGGCCAAGACAAGATTACAGGGGCCTAATTAATTCTGGTTTGATTTGGGCTCGAGTTTGAGGTTCTTGGGCCTATTTACATAAAGATTCGGTTGGCCCATGTTCTAGTCAAGTGGATCAAGAGAAAGTATGGGCTAGTTGAGTTAAAAAGGCCATTTAATTATTAAATGGCCCATTATCTAAGTGGCCCATGAAAAGGGGAAGGAGGTTAAAATGCTGTTACCTGTTAGAAAAGCCATTTGACCGAGTCAAATGGCTGGTAGTTGTCAAAGTGCCACGTTAATAGGAAATGGGGGAACCCATTACCCCACTAACTGCTCATGGGAAGGAGTTAACCGATGGGTAATTGGTATTTACTTCTGGTAATTACCCACGAAGGAGAGAAAGACATGTGCAGGATGTTTGTAACTTCTCAACCACCCATGATCCCATGTATGATGGAAGATCATGGGACACGTGTCACCTCAAGGAGCAAGGGCGGGAAATACTTGCATGCAAAGAGCCGAAGATCCTTGCCTATAAATAGAAGAAGTCAAGAAGGAAAATGGGTTCCCACACCAATCAAGCTCAACGCTTAAAAAACCAAAGCCTTCCCAGCGAAGCAATTATCTCTATTTTCTCACCTTTTACTCAATTACTTCACCAAGTAATTCGAGCTTCGTCTCTCTTGTATCCCAACTTTGTTATTACGCAACATAATGAAGTTATTCATATCTCTCTCCATCCCTTACTTTATTATTTTAATATAGTGAAGTACTTCTACGTTGTTACTTTCTTTCCTACACGGTTAGGAAATTACTAAGTTCTCACACGACGAGGGACGCCCAGTCCTTCACGTTTGGACGCGACAAGTCCTGGCACGCCTGCTCAGTCCTTGAGCCATTTCGTAGCTAAACACTATCACACTTTTTCTCACCAAAATGGCTAAAAAAATGGTGTGGCTCTTGGAGATGCTCTAACCACTCGTCTTTTCTCTTCTCTACCAACTTGGTCAATATCCCTCTCTCTCTCTCTACCTTCCCCCACCCCACCCCCACCTTCTTAAATGATCCATCCCCACACTACTGTCTCTCTCTTTCTCTCACCCCCCACTTCCGTTCTTCCACATTCCATTGCGAAATCGTACACAAATTTGCTTTCAAGCAAACAATCCCAATGAGTCCAGTTCTCTTTCTCATCTTCACATTCCTCTGCAGCCGTGGAGGACTCGATTTTCCTCTCGCCGCTGGAATCAGCACGATCGGATCCGGAGAAGAGCTGAATTCCAGCAGCCCTCTCGTGTCCGATGGTGGGAATTTCACCTTGGGATTCTTCACCATCCCAGAAACAAATTACACTTACTTGGGAATATGGTACACCAACGACGAACTACGAAGTAAAGTATGGGTTGCCAATCCAAACACGCCCCTTAACAACAATGTTACTGCTGCTCTCACGATCGATAACACCACCGGTATTTTAAAAATCACCAGCGGAGGGAATATAGTTTTGAACATCTCCAATCAACGGGCGGTTAACCCAACCGCCAGAATAGAAGATTCGGGCAATCTTGTTTTGACCGATGGAACAAAGAACCAGAGTTTGTGGCAGAGTTTTGATAATCCAACAAATACCCTTTTGCCCGGGATGAAACTTGGTTTCAACACGGCAACCGGGCAACACTGGAATCTCACTTCCTGGATCAGCGACTATGTCCCGGCTTCCGGGGCATTTACGTTGGGCTGGGAGCCCACCCAAGACTCGGGCCAGTTAGTCGTTTACCGACGAGGAGAAAGATACTGGACCAGTGGGCCACTGAAAGATCAAAGTTTCGAAAACCTGTATGATCCACGGACTCTTGTGTACGATTACAACTTCGGTGTCGTGTCCAACAATGACGAGAAGTATTTAACCTTTAGTAGTATTAACGTAAGTTTATTTAGTAGTATGAACGGAATTTCATGGATGTGGGAATTGAATCCGAATGGTGAAATTGAGGATGTTGCTAATGGTCGCACATATGGGCCTAATGCTTATGGTTTTTGTTACGGGTATGAATCGGTACCACCCTTTTGTGTGACTTCGGAGTTGCCTCGGTGCCGGAGTAGTAACGAGAAGTTTGAGGAGAAGAGAGTGTATTTTTTGCCTACCATTGCTACTAGTGAATACGAGGAGAATACGAGTCTAAGCCTCAATGATTGTATGGAAAGGTGCTGGAATGACTGTAATTGTGTTGCTTTTACGGTACTATATAGCAATGAAACAGGTTGTGAAACTTGGAGGGGAAAGCTGAAGTATCAAGACGATAACCCGGATGTTGCGAAGATTAACGTGCTGGTTCGAGGAAGTTCGTCTAAAGGTAAGTGGAATTTCATTCTCATTTGTTCATCTATGGAATAAACTTTGCCTGAAAACAAATGGAGCGTTAACCTAAAGGTAAGGAAATTTGTTTAGAATCACCTCGTCCCGATCAGATATGGTGGGTAAAAAGTTACACAAGGCATTCTTTTTGACAACACTCGTTATAACTCGATAAAGCCCTATTAAGCACAAACTCGAATACAAGATGAAGGACACGGCCACGCGGCATTCCCTTTTCTCCCTTTTCTTGTTTTCTCATTTGGGCACGTAAAGGAAAGGCCTTGAACACCTGTTTTGCTACCCACCCATTTTGTGAAAAATGAAGTCCAAGAGCAGATTCTACGCTAAATCAAACATTAGGTTTCATTACTGAGGTTGTCTGTGAACAAATATCAATATACGTTACGCCAGATTTTACACCATTTTCTATGACCTGATGTCCAAATATTTATTTCTTAGAAATACCGATGTCTCCTATATGTATCCGTTTTTATATCCGTATATCATACCTCAAATGGATTGCATAACGAATTTATCCACATCAATCCCACTATTAGACTAAATAAAAATGTTTTAGATTTTCATAGATGCATGCTATTTAGCTAGCCAAATAAGATTTTTTTTTTTAAACCCATTGATGAGAGGATAAGGCAATTGCCAAAGCACACCCCCTGTTGAAGATGATGGCAATATAGTGCTTAGAATCCATGCTCCATGTCTGAAATTTAGGTAGAAGACATTTTCTTGACTACTAATAAGTAGCCTACCATAGATCCTAATTGAAACTCATCCAACAATTGGAAAGGCAACAAAAAAGAAGAAGAAGGGGGATGAGTGTGAAATTTCTATTTTGCTACCAACTGAATAATCAAGCACTAATAGAAAAGAAGAATGAACGATGAACATCGGATATACGTGGAAAACCCCAAAAATGGATAAAAACTACGGGGAGGAATCAAATACTATAATTAACATGTGCGGTTACAAGTAATCTTACCCTACGTTTCTGAATCCTCACAAATCGCCCTAAGAACTACTTGCCGACTCGTCGTTCACCACACCCAATATTTGATTGCCGCTGCCTTGACTCCTCAAGCCTTCCACACTCCTTCGGAAACCCACTGAAGAACAACTCGAAGTTTGTAGAAACGAAGTTGTGAATATTTCTTGAAGTTTGACTGTAGCTTCGTCAATTGGATGAGAACTCCAAGAATCAAAGGAAGAAATACCCTTTCATCTTTTTAACCAAGATCCACGTTCCATTTATTTTAGCTGCTGCTGCGTATTCTTCTTACCCTAGCAGAAAATAAAATAACCCCTTTTTATATTAATCGCATTCCGATCAGTACACGTATCGATCCGTCACTCCATCTGCTTATTCCAAATGGCTGCCACAATAGATCAGTTGGTTCCGATGGATATCAGTTTGGTAAGCCGATCAATCTGCTCCAATAAAACTCAAAAAAACACTCACTCTCAATTACAAATAATGATTCCTTCCACTCTAATCCTACTACGCTTAGAAAATATTAAAAGAAATTACAACTCGAATGGAATAGAAAAGAAAATATGTTTTGTCAATGGCATTGCCAACCAAAAAATAGCACCATTTTTTGGAGCTAACAGAGTGTACTAGGGATGAGATAGGCAACATGTTATGAGAGATGTTTTGAATTTAGCCTGAATTATTCTCAAGACCCGTCATCAATCTGCACCCATGGACGATAGATCTGACCCGTTTACTATTATTGTGTATTTTTTTTCACACGAAATCATATAGTCGGGTTTTCCTACATCACCGAGGATCCCCTGTCCAAGTGAAATCCGGACAGGGGCCTGTCCCAGTTCTCGGAACCGTTGATCTCGCAAATCAACGGTTGAGATCTGCCGAGCCAAAACGACGTCATTTTGGACCAAAAAGTGTTCGGCAGATCTCAGCCGTTGATTTGCGAGATCAACGGCTCCGAGCACTGGGACAGGCCCCTGTCCGGATTTCACTCGGACAGGGGATCTGGTCTCTTCCTACATAACGAGGGGTACTTGGGGGATCTAAGGTTACAGATATTGACTGTTCGTGTTATTCTCCTCTGTCACAGTCAATTTCCTCAGCCAATCTTCGTGTTATTTGTGTGACCGCTCTATTTTGTTTTCTGTTCATGTTTATTTACTCAAACTGCATGATAGTGGTACTACAGACGCAATAGGAGTTTCAAGAGACGGATTGAGTGATAAACAAAAAAAATTCTACTGAGTGATACTCGTCTTGAAGAAAATGAAATTTGTGCAGGAAAAACGTGGAAATGGATAGTCATTGCAGTGGTAATTTCTCTTCTTATGCTCATTGTGGGCATCTTTTGCTGTCTAAGAATCAGAAAGCGAAGATTCAAAGGTATTGTCTTATAATAGATGAACATGATGAATATGCAAGTCAATGGTTAAGTTGGGCTGAAAATATTGTATGCAGAAGATGAGAAGAAGAGGCGAAAAGAGTACTTACAAGAGTTGATACCTACTGATAGCTTTAACAACGTTCATCACATAGACGACGATGATACAGAAGGTCATCATGACTTGAAGATGCTTAGCTTTGCATCCATTGTTGAGGCTACAAATAACTTCTCGCAAGAAAATAAGCTTGGACAGGGTGGATTTGGACCTGTTTACAAGGTAACGCCGAATCTTTAGTGACTAATTTGAATAGGGGAACATTACAATATTATGCAAATCATCCGTACATACTTTGAATTAATAGGGAACCTTACAAGAGGGGCGAGAAATAGCAGTCAAGAGACTTGCGAGAACATCGGGTCAAGGGCTTGTGGAGTTCAAGAATGAACTCATACTTATTGCCAAACTCCAGCACAAGAATCTTGTTCGGGTTTTGGGGTGTTGCATTCATGGAGAAGAAAAGATGTTAGTTTATGAATATTTGCCAAACAAGAGCCTGGATTCGTTCATCTTTGGTTCGTAAAATTTCTACTGTTTTCTCAGTATTTTTTGATTTACAAATTACGATTATCATTCTTAAGACGACATGTGCTCTATTAAGTATGTAGCTAATATTCTTTTAGTCTTATTTCTGAACAGATTCTACTAAAAGGGAGCTCCTAGACTGGAAGATGGGTATGATTATCATAGACGGGATTGTTCAAGGGCTTCTTTACCTTCACAAATACTCGAGAATGAGAGTAATACATAGAGATTTGAAAGCTAGTAATATATTGTTAGACGAAAACATGAACGCCAAGATATCTGATTTTGGCATGGCAAGAATTTTCAAGCAGAACGAGACAGAAGCGGTTACTAATAGGGTTGTTGGAACATAGTAAGTGAAAAAACTCTCTATATTATGTAACTCTATCTTATTGGATTGTTACACTGAAGTTGTTCCTTTATTTATGCGATACAGTGGTTACATGTCTCCCGAATATGCCATGGAAGGAACTTTCTTGGAGAAGTCCGAGTCTTCAGTTTTGGAGTCTTAATCCTGGAAATTGTTAGTGGTAGAAGAAATAATAGCTTCTACAACGCTGATAACCGTCCACTCAACCTGATTGGCTATGTGAGTTTGTCTAACTAATCCCTTTTCTAGATTTTGCGAAACACAATCAGTTGAATGCATACAAATGAAAATGGTATTTGCCTCAGGCATGGGAGCTGTGGAAAGAAGGGACTGCATTGGAGTTAAAGGATCCAACACTCGGCGATTCTTGTGCCGAAAATGAATTGCTGAGAATCATTCTTGTGGGTCTTTTATGCGTTCAAGAAGGTGCAACAGATAGACCTACAATGTCGGATGTTATTTCTATGCTTAATAACGAAATGATGGTTTTGCCTGCTCCTACAAGACCAGCTTTTTTCACAGGAAGAAACATCCCTCGCACAGTTATGTCATCCGAAAACAAGCCACAAGATTATTCTACGAATAATTTGACAGCTTCTACAATAGAAGCAAGATAGTGAGATGAAATTTCTTTTTTGTGCATCAATTATTTCACAATGACCCCAAAATTCTGTACCTTGTGTGCCGATTCGTAACAAGCATATGTATATGTAGGCATTAGAACACTGTAACTTCATTCGATGATTAGATCGTATTCATCCTGTTAATTCAATAAAGCACAAACTTACTGAATGTAGATCAACTATTTTATCATATTCCCATCTCTTGTTCATTTGGTAGTCTAATGGTAAACGACCTTCAGATCATACGTTATCACCTTTGAGATAGAGATGATGTATGAGGCTTTTTTTTTTGGGCTCTTCTTTGGTAGAACTTCATTGATTAGGCCTTTGAATACTCTTTCTTTTCGTTACTTTTCATTATTAAGAACCAAGCCCGTTTCCCAGGCCCAAAGCCTTCTCCGATTTGTCCACTAAAAGTCCCATGTTTTTTTTTTCTTGCCAGACGATAGGATGTTAGTAGATGTTAGAGGGTTAGTAGTTACCACGGGAACCGAAAACCTCCTCCATGAGGTCTCGAACTCAAGGGTCTCTCCCTTGAAAGGGAGAGTGAAGAACTAACCACAACAGCCGGTTGTTCTTACTACAAGTCCCCTGTTAGAACGCCTAAAGAATTCATTTCATTCGAGAAACTAAACGGGCCCAATATGGGCATGTTTTAAACTTGGCCTCCACTCTTTTTCTTTATGAGAAAATTTGGAATTCAAAGTTGGGTACGTTTTGGTCGGCTGCTATCATTGCCTACAGATAGTTACTTTCTTGGTCCCTTTTTAAGTATTCATGTTTGACTTTCACGCAGTTTTAAGAGTCAACATAATTGTACCTCCAAAATATTATTTTTCATACCTACCCTCTATGGAGACATCATCATTACACTTTTACTCATCAAATTTTCTAAAGAGAATCTATTTTTAGGGGCAAAATAGAAAATGTACAAACTTTTACTTTCTAACTTTACAACAAGGCATTTATTTAGGGACAGTCCAAAATGGAATACATGACACTTAAAAAAGGACGGAGGGAGTAGGAATTTGAGCTTTTTATTGAAGTTGTTTCTCAGTTGGGACTACTCCTTCCGCCCCCAGTTTATTGATCACTTTTGGAGATTTCAACTCATTCAGGGAACATTATTATTGCGCTTGTTATATTTTTTAGTTTCTCTTTTACCCTTCAAAACATCATTTTTGCATTGTCCTATGTGGTCTTTAATTTCTAAGAGGAAGGGTAGATACAATCTTTTTGGTACGGGAAAATGATGGCCATGACGTGTTTTGATAATTAATACCTGCCAAGGACAAGCTAAGACATTTGTTAATGCTGAAAATATTCTTGGCAGGTATTAATTATCAAAACAAGTCATTGACCGTCATTTTCCCTTTTTGGTACAACAAAAAAATGTCTACTGGAATTAAAAATTGGGGATAGAGGGAGTATTTGTTGGGAATAAACGCGAAGGCACTACAGTACTGAGATTCAAACACAACCACAATTGCAACCAATGTAAGTACGATGAAAAATAAGATAGAGAAATGCAAATATGTGGTTCGGCAATAACATGCCTACTCCACAGAGATGATCCGGCCTGTTCCTTACACTATGAGAATATTTAGTACAAGTACACTTAGTCACATAATCCTTTAGAATGGCATTTCCTCCCACTCTCAATCCTCATTTTGCACTCGCGTTCAAAATCCTCACACTTACGAATTTGAATTGTTTAGAAGGTCTTCAAAAAAAGCTTTCACACTCGTGCTCGCACATCTACCTGCGCGTTATAACCCAACCACTAGCCAGTTGCGCTCAATAATTTTTCCTCCACTCTAACTTTAAGTTTAAACCTGTATTGGTATTGGACCGCATTTAATTAAAAGCAGGGGTTCCTGAATTTCCGATTTCTAAAAGTGCACATTACTGTGTAAATTGATAGAATATACAAATCTGATAGTCGATTTATGTATCGATTTGATTTAAGGCTGTGGTTTATAGAAATGGATTTGATAAATGTAGGGGTTCGATTTATCGGGATCTTGACCGTGGTTCTGGTTAGGTTCCTTCCTCCGCTGCTCCGCTCGTCCGTCGCCTGACCTGCAACAAGTCACTAGGGCTTAGGTTGCCCAGTGACCCTCCGACGATCAAGTTAGATCTCAGGGGTAGTGAGTAGGTCTAGGGTTAGGGAGAAGAATGGCATACCTCCTCAGGTGAGTGTCCCTTTGTATTTATAGACCTAGGTTTGCGTGGCCTCCAAGCTAGCGCGTGGAGAGTACGCTCGGGTAACCGCCTCGGGTGACGTCATATATGACGAAAGGGATAAGGTGGTTACGGAGCACATGGCCAGGTCAGCCCTTCGCGAGGATTCTTCTCGATGCTGTGTCTCATCAAGCGTAGGGGGCTTGCACGGGAGCCCTCGGTGCTGCGCTTCGGGGGTCGGTACGAAGCCCTCGGATGCCCTTGGTAATATGGCTCGGGGGGTCGGTACGGAGCCCTCGGTAGTATGTCTCCGGGGTCGGTACGGAGCCTTCGGTAATATGGCTCGGGGGGTCGGTACGGAGCCCTTGGTAATATGGCTCGGGGGGTCGGTACGGAGCCCTCGGTAGTATGTCTCCGGGGTCGGTACGGAGCCCTCAGGTGCCCTCGGAAATATGGCTCGGGGGTTCGGTACGGAGCCCCATTTATCTGGGCCACTACAATAAAAACGGTACGATGAAGTAGTCAAGTAGAGCATGTAGTAGGCCGAACCGGAATACCAAACACTTAGGCTTCGCTACTGAACACTTAGTTGGTGGAAAGAGCACATCAAGAAGTGATGATGCGGTAAGTTTGTCGAACACAAGCGTTTTGGCACCGAACACTTAGTTGGTGGAAGAGCCCATCACGGAGTGGAGGAAAAAACAATGCTCTTCACATTTTCCTCATTGAATTGAAGGTAGTTGGGTTCATTGAATTAAGGTTTTCCTTAATCAACGGGGGTTAGCTCAGTTGGCCAGGGCTCTTGCATTTCACAAGGAGATCAGGGGTTCAAGTTTATAATGGGCTTATTTCTTGTATTGGTTGAGTTGTTGGACTTAATTATCTTGTGGATTCTCACAATTGATGTAGTGTCCCGGGTTTATATTCTGTATTTCATATCTGATATAAAATGATTTCTTCTATTGATTGACAAAAAAAGATTTAAGGTTTTCCTCTTTTTCACTTTTGCATATGCTCGCAAATCGATTTGCATATATAACCAAACAGGGCGCTTCTAATGAGGGTGCCCTTATTTTCGTTATTTGCAGACTTCTATTGTCAGCCGTTGGATCGTGATTTCAATGGTCTGGATTTGCGGAATGTTTATGACTAGTCACAATTAACTTTTCCTCGAAAAAGTTTCATTAAAATCTTGACCATTGAAATCATGATCCAACGGCTACCAGCGACGTCCGCAAATAACGAAAATAAGGGCGCTCTTATTAGAAGGGCCCTGTATAACCAAATTTACTTTTGTTTGTATCTTTCAGAGGCAGACCAACATGGCTGCTCTTCACATGGCTTCATCTGGGATCTAGGGCTTATTTACCTTTTTGGTCCCCAAATTATTAGCGAGTGGCCAATTTTGTCTACAATCTAAATATTTGTCCAATTTCGTTCTCAACATTTAAAATGTGTGTTAATTTGGTCCTCATCCCTAACGTCGTCCCTATTGTCCGTTAAAATGGAGGGCATCATTGGTATTTCACCCCAAACACTACAACAAAATGAAAAAAATAGCCCTAAAACAACTTCTCCCTAATCCTCTCATTGTCATAATCCTCTCATCCACAATCTCTCACCCTCCTCCCTAATCCTAACTCTCATCCACGAGTCCACCACCACGCCACCCGATTCCCCCACCGAGTCCCTCACCGCCATCACCCCCACCCCACCCTATAGCTAGATGCTTCACTTCCATCAACAACTCCTCCCTAGCCCTAAATCACAAGTCAAAAAATAGCCCTGAAACAAAAACAAATCGGATACTAGTTGGCGAAATCCTTCATGCGATAGCTTGAAGCCGGCGGCGGCGACCCAATCAGCCCACTCGAAACGACGTCATCCTCATCGAGGAAAAACCCCTGCAGATTCCTCACCACGTTGTGTACTATGCAGATTAAAACTCAGACCACCACACCAATCAACAAAACATTACCTTCCGACAATCCACATCTCTGCGTAGTTGGTGGCGAAGTACTTGGCATTTTGATGGAGGCGAGGGAGGGAGGCAGGAGCGTCGAGTGTGGCGGCGGAGAGGAATTTTGCTAAGGGGCGGTGGCGGGAGAGGGAGGTGGAGAGATTTGGGATTGATTGGGACATGGCGTCACTGCTAGGAAAGAGAAGCACTACGACTGTGTAAATATACTGCTAGGAAGTTAATTAGAATGAAGCTGTATTTGGAAGATGAGGAAACAAATGGGAAACATGAGGCACACAAGTCTCTCAAACCCTAACCCAGTACCTAATATTTGCTCTCACACCATAATAAGAGGCATAACAAATGTATTTAAACCCAAAGACAAGTTGCCTACCAAAAAGAAACCTAATTGGGTTAGGAAATCCCCAAAAAACCTAACGGAGTCTTTCCGTGTTTTTGCGTTCTGACCGCCCGGGCGGACGTGACTCCTGCCCGGGCAGAAATTTCAAAGAGCGGCAAGGATCGAATCTAGATAACACGATTGTACAGACCGCCTGGGCGGACTTGAATCCCACCTGGGCCAAACTGGATTTCTGCCTGGGCCAAAAATTTAGATTGCTCAGAAAATAACGAAAAACTCGAGACAGCTCTGAAACAGCCCAAAACAACTCCGAACGGCTCTGAAATTGAGCCAAAACACTTCAAATCTCCACCTTGGTGTGATATCCAAACAAACCAATTGCCAAATGAAACCAAAACCAAATTCAATTTGAACTCCCACAAACCAAACTCTCTCCAAAAGCTCAAACCAAAAGAAAGCCAAAGAGATGACGAATCAAATCCAAAGAAGCAACCAAGTCCTCAATGAACAAACCAAACTGATCATTAACTATAGATGAACCCAAACCAAAACCAAGCATCAGAACAAACCCAAAACAATTTCTGAAGCTTCGAGCAATCCTTAGAACCAAAGACAGAGTCGCGACAACTCCAAATTCCAAGTTTCGATATCCAAACCAAAGCAAAGAACCAAACGAACGGAAACAAACCGAACCAAACCAAGAGCCAACCCCAAGACGCAAAACAACCAAACTGTCTTCAAAGTTGCCCCAAAATCCATGCCCTAAGGCGCGTGCATCCCAAGGGCACTCAAATGAGTGCAAAGTTGATTATGTCCAAACCATGTTTGAACTTAACCCCATAGACCAAGGTCTTCAAATCTGCAGTCCCAAATACCAATGTTTCAACTCGCTATTGAAACCAAAGTTAGTCTTCAGACTATCTATTTTCTCCAGCAGAAATACCCAAACAAATTTTCAAAATTAAAATCCAAAGGATAGATCCAATAGCAATGAGAATGAAAAATTGACTAACAAATCAGATTGATACGTACCTACAAGAGAACCAACTTTCGCAAAAGCAGACCCCCAAACAAATTCAAGTGCTCCAACATAGTGGTCGATGGCCATGCCAAACTTGACTCCAAGTTACTTCCCCAAAGCACAATGCTCACCAAAACGAACCCCAGATTACTTCCCCAAATCATCAAAGCATTCGTGCACCAAAGCGGTAGTATCTAGAACAGATTCTCCAATATCCAAAGCGCCAGTGGCTACTCCACCCAACACTATACTCACTTCAAGAAAGTATAGATTATTGCGCCTAACGCCTTCCATCACAACCAGATTGCCAAACAAAATCTTTAGAGCTCTACCCTTCAAAGTGATCACTGAACCTACGGACTCTACGGCACCCAGAGAGATGAGATTATATTTCACGCCCGGTACATACCAAACGTTATCCAAAGTCCAAATGAATCCATCATGCATAATTAATCTGATTGTACCTATCCCCAAAGTCTTGCAAGCATGGCGAGTACCCACAAGAACATCACCGCCATCTAACTTCTTCAAGCTAGAGAACCAATCTGTGAGCACCCAAATGTTGTCCCACATCAGGGAAATTTGGGAAGTGAATGTAATATATAATGGTTTGTGAGCAACTACTGTATAACTTGAGGTTAACCTTTCGAGCCACGTAGTTAGGCGAATGGTTAGCAGGTTAGTTGGCGCGGGTTGTGACAGGTAGTATTAGAGCTTGCACCAACCGGAAGTGTGAGATAGGTCTCGCAAGGAGACGTGCTTGGGTGGTTCGACAAGTGAGGAGCTTGAGGTACTTGTCGTGCTTGGACGGGTCCCACATGAGACAAGCTTGACATGCTTAAGCAGGTACTTGTCTCACATCGCTTGGTGGGTGGAAGTGATGGATCATAAGGACGCAACGAGGACGTTGCGATCCTAAGTGGGGGAGATTGTGAGCACCCAAATGTTGTCCCACATCAGGGAAATTTGGGAAGTGAATGTAATATATAATGGTTTGCGAGCGGCTACTATATAACTTGAGGTTAACCTTTTGAGTCACGTGGTTAGACGAATGGTTAACAGGTCAGTTGGCGCGGATCGTGACACAATCCCTATTGGGACACAGATGACAGCTACAACTAGAATCTAAAATCCACTTCGACTCCCTCGAGTGGCTAACAGGCATGGGACTCATTAAAACAGCTTCAAAATCACCATCCTCTTCAGAAGCATATGCTTCGCCACAACCTAACCGTTGCAAAAGGTTGAAAACCCCGAGCGTAGGACTAGGTCGTTGTCAGCATAAATACTGGAAAGTCCAGGATCGTACCCAAAGAGATAATCTCTATAGCTAATTAGGATTTGTAGATGTAAGGGGTTCCGGCGTTTAGACGGCCAACTTTTAGTTTTGCTTTGAACGGTGAAGAAACACTCTTATGGAAAAGACTAGAAATGAGTTTTTGCTAAGAATTAAAAGCGGCAAGGCCTAGAAGTTCTTAACACCCGTAGCTTAAGCCAATTAACTTTTCTCAACGAAAACAAGGTTGAATCACACGGCATAGGTTATCAACCAGAAGATTTAGCAGTGAAAATGGTTAGACTTGATATAGAGTTTGAATCACAAGCTAAACACAAGGCGTGACATCGCTTCCGGAACCATGTGAGCAAGCACATGATCACCGGAGATTAACAACGCCAAGACTTGAATTCAAACTAAATATCAAGGTCATGAACTAGAAGCATAGTTTGGAAAGCGAGCAAGTTCTTTGGTTCTTTTGGCAAACACGAGGCGAGACATAGCTCACGGAACCATGTGTGCAAGCACATAATCACCGGAAGTTAACATCGACAAGTTTTGTTACATAAAAGGGCGAACTACTCACATTTACAAACCAAACCTCAAGTCTTAAGTTGAGAAGAGCAAAATTAACCTAAATCACAAGGTGTTTTTCACCCCATGGACAAGCCTAATTGATTACTCACACATATTGAAAAGACTAGAAAGCATGCTAGAAAAGGTAAACATGATTAACCGATAGAAACGGAAATAAACTTGATTTATATAAGGATCTCAACCGTAGCTACAATATTAATAAATGAGAAAAACAATAAACGACTAAGACTTACTAGTGTTCTTGAAGGAATTAGCTAGAAAGCTTCAAAGCATAACAATGGAGTTCTAAGGAAATAAAAGACTTAAAGTGAAATGTAACTAATGGCCCATATATGAGGGAGAGAGAGAGAGGCCTATTTATACAAGGTTGTATCTCTCTTAACCAAATATCTAATAAAGTTTCCATAAAAAGAAAGTTACTACTTATGGAAGGTTAAAAAAGCTGTCAAAAATCGGTCAGAAAGACAATGGTATCGATACCTATACAAAAGGGTATCGATACCCAGCGTCCTGGATAGCTACGGGGTGATTTAAGGTGAATGGTATCGATACCTTTTTGATTGGTATCGATACCAATATGCTAAAAACAAATTCTGCTTTACTGAACTTTGCGGACTCGCTCCGGACACTCCCGAACTCGGATTTGGGTGTTCTTTGGACCGTTGGAAAGCTTGTCGAGTCTACTTTCTAACCCAAGTGGTTTGGATCCAATATCATTTGTACATCAAAAGATATGACAATTCTACCCTCAGCTGGTCGGAAGATGAGTAGCTTTGGTAAAATCCTCACTTCTCCTTCAATTCCCTTGACCCTTGGGCGACCCAAGCAACCTCCAAACCATCTCTTCATGACTCTTCGGGCACCACAACGGGGTGACACATGGCCTTGAGCACTTGGTTGCACCCGGAGCATTCCTTGGCGTTCAAACGCGCTTTATTTATACGAATTACCTGAAATACACAAAAACCTATCTTACGTGCAATATCGCATAAAAACGACAACATATATGTACAAACACAACATACTAGAGGACTTGAGCACCAATAATATGCATTATTGGGTGCTTATCAGCATAATTGGAATTGGGGTCCCTTTTACGCCTCAAAATTGGACATCCATCTTTCAATGACCTTTGTTGTGACAGTAAGCACACTCATCTTTTATGATACCCGTTGGATTCACAAAAGAGGAAACTTTACTCAATTGGGGCCGAGTCTTATTCCCTACACCCAAACCCTGATTGAATGTGTCCTGATGGGTCTCCTTATCTTTCAAACAATTCTCATTATTAACTAGAGCATTCGACACATCCTCAAAACAAATTTCTTACTTACCATGCAACAAAGTAGTAACTAGGTGATCATAAAAAGGAGGAAGAGAATTCAACAAAATCAAAGCTCCTCATCGAGGATTTTGTCATCCAAATTCTGAAGATCAGCAAGCATTTTATTAAAATCAGACAAGTGCTTGTTCATCGAACTACCTGCACGGAATTGGAAACGGAAAAGCTTCTTCTTTAGGTAGAGACGGTTCTCAATGCTCTTGGTCATAAACTTATCCTCGAGCTTCTTCCAAAGATCCTTCGCCTTCGCCTCTCGCATAACAAAATACTTCTGATCTTTTGCGAGACATAACCGAATGGAACCACAAGCTTGACGATTAACCTGGTCCCAATCCTTATCGCTCATGTCCTCCGGTTTGTCCTCCAAAGCAAAATCCAACCCTTGTTGGACAAAACATCCTGAACTTCTCACTGCCAGATACCAAAGTTGTTCGTCCATCAAAATTTTCAACTTCAAATTTAGCATACGAAACCAAAGACCTTATGCGTAACTGGTGCCGGACCAGGTTGCTACCAATTTCTTGGACGACTCCTCAGACATCTCTGACCCAATTTTCATAAACAACCAAACCAAAAACCCAAAGAACCAAGCGAAACAAATCGAAGCCTAGGTTCAGAATCTACGCTCTGATACCAGTTTGTTGTGCGAAAGCCAAATAAACAGACAGTGATTATGAATATTGAATCGAAGAACAAAAACAGATGTGCAATGCAAATTAAACTAATCAAATCAAACAAGAGAGAAGGAGAGAGAAAACAAACAAAAGGAGAGAGAGACACATAGATATACGTGGTTCGGCCTTACTTTGGAATGTAAGCCCAGTCCACAGGTAGTCCATCAATGGCTTCACTAAACAAGTACGAATGCTCAAAGAGCTACAAAGAAAAAGTTTTGCAGAAACCCTTCTACCCAAATCTCACCAAAAGCCAAAACAAAGGCACAAGTCTCTCAAACCCTAACCCAATGCCTAATATTTGCTCTCACACCATAATAAGAGGCATAACAAGTGTATTTAAACCCAAAGACAAGTTGTCTACCAAAAGGAAACCTAATTGGGTTAGGAAACCCCCAAAAAAACCCTAACAACGGAGTCTTTCCCCGTTTTACCATTCCCAATGCACGAGAGGACATGACTCCCATCCGGACGAAAACTTCAGAGAGCAATGATCGAAACCAGGTAACACGATTGTACGGACCACCCGGGCAAACTTGAATCCCCCCGGGCCAAACAGGATTTCCGCCTGGGCCAAAAAGAAAACAGCGAACAACTCCAGATAGCTCTGAAACAGCCCCAAACAACTCCGAATGGCTCCGAAATTGAGCCAAAGCACTTCAGACACGCCACGCGGTATTCCTATTTCTCCTTTTTCTTGTTTTCTCATCTGGGCACGTAAAGGAAAGGCCTTAAACACCTGATAAATCAACATTAGCTAGGTTTCATTACTTAGGTTGTCTGTAGACAAATATCAATATACTCCACATTACACCAGATTTTATACCATTTTCCTCTGCCAATCTTCGCTCATGTACGTATGATTTAGGCAATGTATTTATGTGACTGCTCTATTTTGTTTTCTCATGTTTGGGTTTATTTCTTCATAAAACAACGTATCATGGTTACTCAAACTGCATGCTAGTGGTACTATAGCAATAGAGTTTCTAGAGATGGATTGAGTGATAAACCAAAAAAAAAAACCTACTGAGTGAAACTCATCTTGAAGAATTTTGTTCTGTGCAGGAAAAACGTGGATATGGATAGTCATTGCAGTGGTAATTTCTCTTATTATTCTTATTGTGGGCATCTTCTGCTCTATAAGAATCAGAAAGCAAAGATTTGAAGGTATTTGTCTTAGGCCATCCACAGTGGTATAATTAAAAGCCAATTATTTTTAAAGTTAACAATGTTGGTGCAAAAGATGGCTCACAATGGTATAATCGAACTTAGAAATATCCTTAGAAATAATCAAATTTTGGGCTTTAGATAACCAAAACTAGCAATCTTTTTTAATAATCAAAATTTGTGGACCCCCACACTACATAAGTTAACTAGTTCCAAAATTTGTATACATACGTGTTTCAATTGGTATTTTCTTCCTCTCTTCTTTGCCTACTCTATATCTTATTCATTTCACCCATAAACTACTTCTCATTCTTTCCCTCCAAAAGTGAAGCTCACATATCTTGATCATCTACAATTCAACTCACCGTTACCGGATTAAGGTATTTCACTCTTCTTTTCCGTTTCTATTCCCCCCCAAAAAAAAAAAAAAAAAAAAAATCATAATAGTGGGGAAGAAAGTCACCGATTTTTTTTTCCCAAAATTAAGGGAGGGAATCGATATATTTTTGCCAAAAAAAAAATGCAAATGGAGGGAAGTGAATGACGAGAAACAGATGAGAGAGAGAAAGAGTTAAATTGCAGTGGACCCTTATTTTGGTTATGAATTAGAAGTGACTATTGTGAACCTCAACATTATTAAGCTTAACAACCTCTTAAATAAATAATCAAAATCTGATGTGTGAACTTTTGGTTATCCTTTTTTGATTGTACCATTATGGATGACTTTATAATAGATGAACAGGATGAATATGCAAGTCAACTGTAAGTTGGGCTAAAAATATTGTATGCGGGAGAAGAGAAGAAGAGGCGAATACAGTACTTCCAAGAGTTGATAACTTCTGATAACTTTGACGAGGTTCATCACATAGACGATGATGGAACAGAAGGTCATCATGACTTGAAGATGCTTAGCTTTGCATCCATTGTCGAGGCTACAAATTACTTCTCGCGAGAAATAAGCTTGGACAGGGTGGCTATAGACCTATTTACAAGGTAACTTTGAATCTTTTGTATGAACCGGGATTCGTTTATCACTGGAAATTCGCTACACACCGAAAAGAAACAATATTAGAAAACTTACTGGACCAATTTCAGGCGTCCGGAAAATTGGCAATGGAAGGATTAATCGAGGCGAGTAAAACTCTGTCCTTAAAGCAAATTCGTCCTCCACTACGGTGCTAATGGAAACCGCGGACGTCTGCCTCCCAGGACTACCCGATTTTCACCAACCGGAAGCAGCACTGCAATCTGGTTGGTAGGCGAACTGAAACTGTCTCGAACTCTTTTTTTTTTTCCCGTACTTATATGGGAGGAGATGTGTCCTATTTATAGAGAAGTAGGCACCCCAACGAAAAGGAACGGTGACTGTTCGAAATGGTGTTAGGAAAAGGATGCAACTGTTCGGGGTAGTCTCGACCGGAGAGACACCACTTTCCGGAATTATCACTGCCGAACCAACACACCACTTCATTTTCCAAGGGACACAATCATAAAGAAGGTTGCCACGGAAAACTGAAGTATTGGCACTGAGAGGAAGATTGCCACATGTTGGAATCATAAACCAACATTAAAATCAATCCAAAAAGCTTATAAAAATGAAGTAACTAATTAAATTAATTACAACAAGTTCCCATCAAACTTTAAGCCTTAGAATTTATGAACCCGCTGCCACGCATGGCCCGGTTCGGTGGCAAACCAAACAACTTTAATCCCTCCATATTTATTTATCCATTTCAAGACAAATAAATTACAATAAAATCAAATGGTTTATTTTGGAGTCAATTTCCAATTCACTTATTTCCAACATCTTTAGTGACTAAAGAAGTTATTGCTAGTCTCTGTCCAATGTTATGCAAATCATCCGTACGTACATGTACATTAATTTGAATAGCGAACATTACAAGAGGGGCGAGAAATAGTAGTCAAGAGACTTTCCAGAACATCGGGTCAAGGGCTCGTGGAGTTCAAGAATGAACTCATACTTATTGCCAAACTCCAGCACAAGAATCTATTTTGGGTTTTGGGGTGTTGCATCCATGGAGAAGAAAAGATGTTAGTTTATGAATATTTGCCAAACAGAGCTTGGATTCGTTCATCTTTGGTTCGTAAAATTTTTACTGTTTTCTCACTAATTTTTTTTGATTTACAAATTACGATTATTATTCTTGAGACGACATGTGCTCTATTAAGTACGTATCCAATATTTTTTTAGTCTAATTTTTGAATAGATTCTGCTAAAAGGGAGCTCCTAGACTGGAAGATGCGTATGAATATCATAGATGGGATTGCTCAAGAACTTCTTTACCTTCATAAATACTCGAGAATGAGAGTAATACATAGAGATTTGAAAGCTATATAGTAATGTATTGTTAGATGAAAACATGAACGCCAAGATATCTGATTTTGGCATGGCAAGAATTTTCAAGCAGAACGATACAAAAGCAGTTACTAGCAGGGTTGTTGGAACATAGCAAGTGAAAAAAATTTCTCTATATTATGTGGTTGGATTGAACTCGATCTTATGGTCTTGTTACACTGAAGTCGTTCCTTTATTTCTGCAATACAGTGGTTACATGTCTCCGGAATATGCCATGGAAGGAAATTTCTCGGAGAAGTCCGATGTCTTCAGTTTTGGAGTCTTAATCTTGGAAATTGTAGGTGGTTGAAGAAATACTAGCTTCTACAACTCTGTTAACGGTCAACTCAACCTGATTGGCTATGTGAGTTTGTCTAACTAATCCCTTTTTCTAGATTTTGCTAAATCCAGTCAGTTGAAAGCATACAAATGAAAATGGTATTGCCTTAGGCATGGGAGCTGTGGAGAGAAGGGACTGCATTGGAGTTAAAGGATCCAACGCTCGGCAATTCTAGTGACAAAAATGAATTGTTGAGAGTCATTCATGTGGGTCTTCTATGCGTTCAAGAAGGTGCAACAGATAGACCTAAAATGTCAAATGTTATTTCTATGCTTAATAACGAAACGATGGTTTTGCCTGCTCCTACAAGACTTGTTTTTTTCACAGGAAGAAACGTCCTTCGCATAGTTATGTCATCCGAAAGCAAGCCAAAAGATTGTTCGAGAAATAATTTGACAGCTTCTATAATGGAACCACGATAGTGAGATGAAATTTCTTTTTGGTGCTTCGATTATTTCACAATGACCCCAAAATTTTGTACCTTGTGTGTTGATTCGTAACAAGCATATGTATATGTAGGCATTAGAACACTGTAACTTCATTCGATGATTCGATCGTATTCATCCTGTTAATTCAATAATGCACAAACTCTTACCGATTGTAGATTAACTATTTTGAGTATCATATTCCCCCCTCTTACCGAATGTAACTATTTTGAGTATCATAACTTTCAACTTTGAGAGATGATGTATGGGGCTTTTTTTTGCTCGTATTTGGTAGAACTCCATTGATTAGGCCTCTGAAATCTGAACACTCTTTCATTTCGTTACGTTTCATTATTAAGAACCCCAAAGCCTATTCGCCAGGCCCAAAGCCTCCTCCGATTTGGTCCATTACAAGCCCCATGTTTTGGTTTGCCAGACTATAGGATGTTAGTAGATGTTAGAGGGTTAGTAGTTACCACGGGAGTCGAACACCTCCTCTATGAGGTCTCGAAATCAAGACCTCTCCCTTGGAAGGGAGAATTAAGAACTAACCACACCAACCGGTTGTTCTTACTACAAGTCCCCTACTAGAACAGCTAAAGAATTCAAAAATTTAGGTACTACTTTGATTTGGTTCGAGAAACTAAGGGGTTGTTTGGCAAAATAAGCCAAATAGCTTATTAATTTTTTTGTCCTTATTCAAAATTGTTTTGCATTTTTTAGTTTTTCGTCGATTTTTTGAGGATTATTGCTTCTTCATGATAAGAGGAATCTATAAACTAAAAAATTACGATTGAAACCCAGTTTTTTTTTAAAATAAAGTGGAAAAAATTGGCTAAATTTGACAAAAAATTAACAAATGCAATTTTTTTTGAATAAGAACAAAAAAAAAAAAGCCATTTGGCTTATAATGCCAAACTAGGCCTAAATGGACCTGGTATGGGCATGGTTTACCACCGTAGTATGTACGTTTAAACTTGGCCTCCACTAATTTTTTTAAGTGAAAATTTGGAATTCAATATTGGGTACTTTTTGGTCTGCTGCTACCATTGCCTACATAGATGTAGGAATTTGAGGGTTTTCTTGAAGTTGTTTCTACGTTGGGACTATTCCTTCCGTCCCAATTTGTTGATCATTTTGGGAGATTTCAACTTCTTCAGAGAACATTGCGCTTGTTATATTTTTAGTTTCTATTTTACCCTTCAAAACATCATCAATGCATTGTCCTATGTGGTCTTTAATTTCTAAGAGGAAGGGCACATACAATCTTTTTGGTACAACAAAAAAATGTCTACCGGAACTAAAAATTGGGGATAGAGAGAGTATTTGTTGGGAATAAACGCGAAGGCACCAAAGTACCGAGATTCAAACAAAATCACTATCGCAATCAATATAAGTATGATGAAAAAATAAGATAGAGAGAGAAATGCAAGATTTACGTGGTTCCTTATACTATGAGAATATTTAGTACAAGTACACTTAGTATAAAAAGCCCACACCCAACTTCTTATACTATCACTCTCACCAAACTTATGCTTGAACACACACCTACACTACCATGTATCTCCTAAGAGAGGTATTATGTAACCACTTGTGCTCTTCCTCTCCTACTCTCCTTAGCCGTACCCCACGCACACGTAAATGGACATCAAATACCAAATTCCAAGAGGATTATTGACCGTCACAAGATGTGTGATGAGTACCAATTCCAAGATAGCATTCTAAAGAGACACCTTCAAAATATAAAAAATGGGAATCACCAACGCCAATTTGAATTTGAACCATGCCAACAAATACTATTGGGAATACCAACCATCCCAACATTACTAATGTAGAAGAAGAAAATTAAGGGGGTGTTTGGTGCTGATCAAGGATATATGGAGCCAGGGGACTAGTGGCGGCGGCCGCCATGACAAGAATTTTAGAAATGCAATTATTATGTGTAATTTTTTTTTTATCCCCAACTTATTTATCCACCATCGCTAGATTATTTATTTTATTTTTTTCTATATACTCGTCCTTAATCCTCTAATTCTTTTTCAAGAAAGAAGACCCAAAAAAGTATTCCAAAACAAAATCAATGGGCCAAAGTGAAATAGTATAAAGGATGAGAAACAATTAAGAAAAAAGAACTCTACACTTTGCAAAGTATTTTATAAGATAAGACAAAAAAGAAAGAAAACAAAACCTAAAACAACATAGCCTAAAAGTGTGCATTCTAATGCACGACTATTCATATTGTAATGCATCTAACAACTTATATTGTTATTTTAATTTTTCGAGTCGATGATTATTCATATTGTAATGCATCTTTTTATTTTTTAGTATATATTTCGCTACTGCTAGGCAAAATCCTGGTACCGTCCCTGGTGCTAATTATTTTGTTAAATTATATATTCTCAGGTTGTAGATTGATCTGTTAAAGTGTTTGGAATATAGAAAATAAGATTATGCATCTTGAAAGTGTTCGGTGAGATAACCGAATTACTATATTGTGGGTAAACATTAGACCATAATACCCTTTTTATTGTTAACTAAGATATAATATTGTAGACATTTTAGAAAAACAATGAAAACATCACACTATTTTAATGTACATGTTGCGCATATATAAATTGTATGGTAATATTAAAATTTGTCTAATCTTATATTAACATAACTAGAAATAGATTTAACGCTCCAACATAAGCAAATAATATATATTGAACTTGAACGAATGGTAGTTTGGGGCAGAGACGACTCCAGAAATTATTATCGATCGAGATAGAACCGTAGAAATAACTTGTGCACTAATTAACTACTATTAATTGTATTTGTCTACTACCACAAACTAGGACTTGTAAAGAAAAAGGCACAAACTAAGGATTAAGAACGTCCCTTACTAACAGAAAAACAAGATTTTTTAACCAACAAACTAAATAAATGAGATGCATAATTTGTTGGCAGCATCTACTGGGGGGCCGGGAGGGGAGGGCTTTGGGATTAACGGAACAACAATTTCCAAAACCTTTGATGGGCATCCAATGGGAAAATGGTCCCCAAGTGTAGGTACTATAATAGCTGGAGTTAATTTCATGGTGTGCCATGAGTCTAACAGATTTTGCAAGCAATTAAAGGTGTAATATGGTTTCTCTTTCACAGAAAGTGGCCCACTTACGTACCCATCCGATATAACCAATTTCCTATGTATTTTCTTTCATATTTTTTCATAACTAGATGTTCAGTCGAGCTTAAGCGGTTAAGCGCACTTCGACTAATTCTGGAGACCAATCCCATCAACCACTAGTGAGGAGCCCACTTAAAATCAAGCTGAAACTATATTAACTAGCACCAAATTAAGGAGTCGATATTAGTTTCCTTTCCTTTTGGGGCATCGATGTTAGCTTCTAGCACTAACTTTTCATTAACAATAATCCTTTCTATGCCTATCAGGAAAAAAAAAAAACATAATCCTGTCTAATACAAAGAGGTTGTTTGATAAATGATAAGTTATTAAGATGGTTTGATAAATGATACTTGGAGTAATATTTTAAGAGCCTCTTAAAATTTAGCCTTTAAAAGTTACAAAAAATTAAGTAGTCAGGTACCTATACTTAATTGTGACTGAATTTGTCAGTTCTTGTGTATCACTTATTCTGCCCCTATAACGCCCCAAGCAGATCACTGGCCTAGTACCTTGATTTTCATTCACCAGTCACACCACATAGCCCAAAAGCTTACGCCCAAGGTACTAATAGTAGCCCACAAGGTTTGTTATATGCCCAAGATCATCCATATAGACTTCCGATGTTGGACGGGGTGTTACAATCTCCCCAACTTTATAGCCTCGCACCCTTGCGAGGGGTTGAGCACTATAATCACCGATACGTACTAATCAAACCAACAACCAAACTCCAAGGCCCACATGGTCGTGTACATGGATTGCTCTGATATCACATGTAACAACTCACGCTAGCTGACCTGCTAACCATTCGCCTTACCACATGGCTCAAAACATTAACCTCAAGTTATACAGTAGCTCGACGTGACTCATTATATACCATATCAACTTCCCACGTCTCACCAATGTGTGACCGATTTTTCCTTCTTTGGGGTCTCACAATCTCCCCCACTTAGGATCGCAACGTCATCGTTGCGCTCCAAGGTCCATCACTTCCACCCACCAAGCGATGTGTGATAAGTCTTGCCTAAGCACAACAAGCACCTCAAACTCCTCTCATGTGGGACCCGCCCAAGCATGATAAGCTAGCACCTCAAGCTCCTCACTTGTCGGGCCCACCCGAGCACGTCTCCTCACGGGACCCGCCCTACACTTTCGACTGGTGCAAGCTCTCGCAGTAGAAGCATGGTGGGCCCATAACCCACAGGTCCTAGGATTGAAGCCTGGCTCTGATACCACCTATAACGCCTCAAGCAGACCACTAGCCTAGTACCTTGATTTTGATCCACCAACCACACCACATGGCCCAAAAGCTTAAGCTCAATGTACTAGTAGTAGCCCACAAAGTTTGTTATATGCCCAAGATCATCTATGTAGACTTCTGATGTGGGACAGGGTGTTACAACACACCCCCCCCCCCCCCCCTCTCTGGCTACGGCCACTGCCACCACTTCTATCACCATAATGCCACCACCATCACCACGACCACCACAATTATTATTCCATCATCGCCACTACTATCACCGCTTCACTGTAGTAGCATTATCGCCAACAATTCCACGACACTAACCATTACTCGGTCATTGCCACCATTATCACCATTCCACCTCTGCACCACCACGACTAGTCTACCAGTATCGCCATCACAGTGGCCACCACCACCATGCCACCGTCGTCACCACTGCCACCACCACCACCACCACCACCATGAACATGCCACCGCCGTTACCACTACCACCACTACCCCTACCCCTACAGTATTTATCACCACCACCGTCATGCCACGATCACTATAATTACTACTACCACCACCACCACCATTACCACTGCCGCCACCACTATCACTATAAGTATTACCACTATCATCATCTATCCAACACCACCACCACCTTTACAGTCATCATTATTTCTCCATCTTTCTATTATATTCCATCGCTTCATTAATTCACCACACATTTCTTCACCACCAGGACTACATCGCTGCTCGTTGTTGTCATCACTTTCATCGCTTTTCACCACCGATGTCTCTCTAACACCACCACCATCGTTCTGACCATCACTATTTCTCCATCTTTCTATCATGTTCTACCGCTACAATCACCACACACTTCTTCACCACCACAATTACACCACAACTCGCTATTGTCATCACTTGCGCCATTTTCCACCACCGCCATCTCTCCATTACCACCACCACCACCACTACCAGCACCGCCATCCTCGTCATCCTTCCATTGCACCATCTCCATTACAACCACCACCACACTACATTTGTTATAACCATCACCGCCATGCTACCAACTGCCGCCGCCGCCACCACCACCACCTCAACTTCTCCACCATCACGACTACAAAGGCACGACATCAATCAATAAAACTAAAAGAATACAATCACTAATAATTTAAGTTAAATTCATCTGTCCTTATAGCCAAAAAGTTCTTTTAATTTAGCTCTTAATATTTTTATCAAATAACTTTTCAACTTAAAAAATTCGATAGTCATGTTTCATGAATTAATTTTCCAGCTTTTGTTTTATTAAACAGCACCTAAGTCAATTTATAATACTCAGTAAGAGTAAGTACAAAACAATTTTAAGAAATAAGTACGTAACAATGCCTCATGTACAGCTTTTTTATTCTCTCAATTTTTGTATTGTCATTTTACTAATTTTTTTTTATCTTACAAAGTTAGACCCTTAGTCACATGATTCTTCAAAATGACACTTTCTTCCG
This sequence comes from Rhododendron griersonianum, assembly GCA_018127125.1. Classification (NCBI taxonomy): domain Eukaryota; kingdom Viridiplantae; phylum Streptophyta; class Magnoliopsida; order Ericales; family Ericaceae; genus Rhododendron; species Rhododendron griersonianum. The sequence goes on along the minus strand of CM030794.1, from coordinate 19,799,799 downwards.
CTCTCAATTCTCACTTTGCACTCACGTTCAGAATCGTCGCACTTACAAATTTGAATTGTATAGAAGGTTTTCAAAAGAAGCTTTCACACTTGTGCTCACGCATCCCTCTGTACATTATAGCTTCATCTAGCTTTCCTCTCGAATACTTCTAAAGCACGACCCATGTGAATTTTGTCCACATTACTATATCTATGTTATGTAAGCCTCTGCCACATTATAAGTGTTCGATACCAACAGGCTTGTGTTTAGTAAATTCACCGCATCTTGATGGGCTCTTCCACCAACTAAATGTTCGCGGAACCATAGGCTAAGTTTGGAACAATAGGCTAAGTATTGGGAAAATGACGGTTAAGGACATGTTTTGACGGAACCAAAACAACGGGTGCATGTGCACATGTTCAGTAAATTCCCCGCATCGATCATCACTTCTTGATGGGCCCTTCCACCAACTATTTAAGTGTTAAGCACCAAAGACTAAACTAAAATGTCCGGTACTAAAAGGCTTGTGTTCAGCAAGAAGACCGTGTAGAAATTAAATACCCCGGACTTATTATTTTGGTTTAATTTTAGATTATCGCGTTCATTACCCCAAAAAAAAGAAGAAGAAGGCTTGTGTCAGGCAAATTTATTGCATCATCACTTTTTCTTGATGCACTCTTCCACCAACAATGTGTTCGGTACCCAAGCCTAATTGTTTGGCATTCCGGTTCGGCCTACTACATCCTCCACATGACTTCATCTTGCCCTTTTTTTCAAATCCGAAACTAAAAATCACAGCCCTAAATCTAATCGATACATAAATCGACCATCAGATTTGTATTTTCTTATCAATTTACAAAGTAGTGTGCACTTTTAGAAATAGGAAATTCATAAACCCCTGCTTTTAATTAAATGCTAATTAAGGAATCCCCCTGGGCACTTGATCAAGTGCAATTAATAATGCATTGATTGTTATTAGCTAGCCTCACCAACTTTCATTAACTGTCACGGTAGAAATAATTTAAGAACCAACTATACCCTTGCTTGAAGTTTTTTCCATGATAATAAATGCTTCACATTTCGATTTCAAATAAAAAGTCAATACCATAGCATATTGCAGTAACAAAAAACTTGACTTTTGTTTTTTGATAAATAAAAACTCACCCTTCGTCTAAGTTGGGAGAGAAAAAGAAGAGGAGATAGGATTGGTTTCCAATTCACTGTTCACATTTTCCAAATCCTATTTTATTCATTTAATGTGTATGTTATGTGCATATTTATATTCTCATAAAATTATTATTATTTAACAGATATTAGCAATACCCGTAACATAAGATCCATACTCAACATATTTACTCCCTCCATCTTAAATTATTGTGCACATTTTCTTTTTGGGACATCTCAAAAAATTGTCTATATCTTCTAATTTATAATGTTTTTTTTATATATTCATTGTTTGATAGATCTCAATTACTAACTTTGTTAAATAAAGATTTTGAAATCATAAAAAAATTATAGATTGTGAAATATCGACAATTTTTTTTGAGAGATCCCAAAAGAAAACAAGCATGACAATTTGGGATGGAGATAGTAGTAAAATTTGAAAATTTAAATTAAATTTTGAAGGAAAAGTGTTTGTTTTTTGAGTTATGGAGTTTTGAGGGAGAGAGAAAGTCAAGTTGGTTGAAGGACTCTGAGATTGGAGTGGCGTGTAAAACAAAAGCTATTCTAAAGGGTAATGTTGGCAGCCAAGATGATGCAATTAATGACACTAACAGAATCTGGGAAAGTGCTTCGAACTATGCAAAATTAGTATTTCATGCGTAGAAACTCGTTGAGGAAGATAAAACATTATTAATTAATTACAACTAATTAAAGAGGTGCCCCTAAACATCATTAACTTCAAATTACATTGTTATCTTGTTGATTCAGTTGTTGGACATGATTGTTAGACATGCATGATTATCTCGTGGACTCTTACACAATGGATGTAATGTTTCGTGATTTCGACTTTGTACTTCATATACATTATGTAATGATATCTCCTACGGCAACAAAAAAAAAAAAACCATTAACTACTTCAAATTACATTGTTAATTGCTCCTAAGCAGATGCCCCTAAATATTATTGAATGCTACTGGCTGGTGGTTGGGTTCATTTACCAATAATATCAATAGCAATACGGGGTTTGAAGTTAGAGTGGAGAGGAAAAATCAAATAATTACTACTACTATATATCTTTGCCAAAATTGGAGGAATTTTATTAGAATATTAGATACGAATCAAACAGTGACTAATGCTGACCAATTATTTAATTATATTTTGCTAATGTTGACCAATCAACTAATTAGACCACCATTAATAGAAAATATTTTTCACATCTGACCCACTCCTCAAACCATTAATAATCATATTGCTGGTGGATTTAGAGATCCCGAAATGATTCTATTTTCAATGGAAAAAATTGGCCGGCAGAGACGGTTAGTGGGAAGGCCACAAGCGGTTTTTCTTCGAGTTTCTAGAGGCTAATAAAACACCCTCCCCAGCTCGGATGCATATTTCGAACTCTGTCATTTCGGTTTGGAGGCAACCAGAGCAAGGTGTGGTAAAGATTAATGTTGACGCGGCAGTATCAAAGGCAACGAACACTGTCGGAATTGGAATAATTGCACGGGACTCTGTTGGTTTAATTGTTGGTATCTTTTTTAAGTCACACGAAGGCCTTAATTCTCCTCGGCTTGTAGAAGCTTTGGCACTTCGAGATGGTATGTGTTTGGGTATTGCTTTGAATCTTGCGGATGTGATTATTGAGTCGGACGCGGAGTCGATCGTCAAGAGCTACACCATGCTTCGTGATCCACCTTCTGATATTGCAGTTTTAGTTCGGGATTGCTTAACTCTTAAGGATTCATTTCAGTCATGTGATTTTATTTTCGTTAAACGTGATTGTAATAGGGTTGCACATGTATGTGCAAAGAAAGCCCTTTCTTGTAGTTTTTCGAACTTGTGGACAACTACCTTGTCTCCATAGGATTCCTCTCTCTCTCTCTCTCTCTCTCTCTCTGATGTTTAGGCGTTTTCCCGTCTTTCAGAGTAATAAAAACTTCTCCTTTTGTCAAAAAAAAACTAATTAGACCACCATTAATAGAAAATATTTTTCACATTTGACCCACTCCTCAAATTAACTGTGGCGTCGCGTTTGGTCTAGTGTATGCCCCTAGACTTTCTTTATTATTTCCATTTTTTTTCTTCTCCTTTGGTCTTTTAAAAGTTTTTTTTTTTTCAAAATGGTAGAAGTTGTATTATATCAGAAACCAACTAAATACATCGAAATTGGATATCATTTGAAGGAGAGTAAATAACCAAATAAGAGGCCTAGCTACCCAAGATCACCCACTAAAGTCTCGTGATAGGCGCGTAAATGTTCACATTAGCGCCCCCTAATTTATTTTTGTTAAGTCCCAATTATATTATTACTTAGAGTTTTATGCGTTTATTTTGTGTTGTAGGTATTTGGTGAGTTTGATACAACAAGCGCTAAATTAAAATATTATACGGTGTTGGAAGCAAGTCCGTTTGAAGGTCATATGACTCATGTGTTTAGCACGGAACTAATTAGTTCACGGGCTGATAGGTGGCAAAACAATTCTATTTAGTTTGCACATGTCTTGGTGGGCCCAGAATCAATGGGTTTACTAGTTTGACCAAAGAAAAGAAAGGCCCTGACAAGGCAATTGTGTCTGCCTTGTTCTCTTTAGTTTTCAAAAAGAATTTTTCAAAAAATTCCCCATAAATTCCCCTTACTTCCAACATTTCTCTCTCTATCTCTCTCCACTTATTACCCCTACTATTTTTCAAAAAACTTTTCAAAAACCAAACCAAACACAGCAAAATGGTAGAAAAATAGGGCTTCATGAAGTACGTCGGCTACAGTACCTTATAAAAAGGAGGCGACGGCATATCTTATTTGGTACGCAAAACAGGAACGGAGAACGGGGCTGCCGAGCCGAGACTTATGTTCCGAGTTTTTCTTCCTTTCAAGTTTTGTTCAATTACTCGCACTTCGGTAAATCGTTTTAATTTCCGTTCTTTATAAAAGTTATTCGTTTGTGCTTGCTTAGTTTAAATCTTTCGTTTATTTCTCCATCTCGCATAATAGAAACATGATTCAAACTAGGGTTTCTTTCGTCTTTTCGCTTAACAATGAGTGAGTAGTTGTATACGTAGGGTCGCGGGGCAATTAGCACGCCTTGACAAGTCCGGGCACTGCTCCTATTTTCAAGCAATGAAAAAAAGCAATTTTAGGTTAATTAAGAACATTCGTGAGACGAACCTGGGCATCGTCGGAGCCCATGTGAACGAGGGAATGGGGGTCCAAAACTCATTCTCCGCTGCGCATGGGTAAACGGCGACCATAAGGGTTCGCATCTTGCGGGGTATCTTTTTCAGTTTAAAATCAAACCTTTTTGGAGCAGATTAATCCGGACTGGTTACGAGTGCTATGAATCCTACGACCATACCTCCTTTTAATTATCTGAAAAGTTCAATTATTTCGTAAGTTTAGTAAATCTCAACCAATCAAACAAGGGGTGGTTACCTAAGAACCAGTTCAAATTCTAACAACCTGAGTTTTTAGTCAGCACACATCAACGTCTTTGTGGATTCGACTCCGGTCTTACCGAATATTATGCTACGTCGATCTCCGCCCTACGCTTGGGGCAACCCATTATTTTAGGACTAGAAAATCGTCAAGCATCTCGCAACCGGACTTTACCAGCTAATTAGCTATGACCGACCTCCAAACAGAGAGCAACATAAATCCTCAATTATGGCAAAGACAATCAAAACAACACCAGAAACCCCACATCGGGAGGAAAAACTCCCACATGTAAATGTTTTTGGGAACGTGATTTTGTGGCTGACTCACGTTTTTACTTTCCTAAACTACCTCTTTTTAACTATTTAAAGTCTTAAAAAATTGCCAACTACCCCCTCTTCAGTCTTTTTCTACTTTCACAAATCAGATTCGATTAAATCAATCTCCATTGTAGGTTTTCCTCAATTTCAATTTCAATCACTTTACAATCACAAACACTTACACAAAAATATTTACATAAATTCACTTACATTTATATTGGAGCCCATACACACTACACATCCAGTATGTATGGGACCCTTTAAAAGATATGAGTGTGTGTATATCGATTTACATATATAATAATAGAAAGAAACTTATTCACGGCTCTGCTATGAATTATAAGTTTTTCACGGCTCCGCGCAATCTCGCCCGTTTATTTCGACAATCAACGAGATTGCTTTTTAATTTTTACCGGTAAAAATTGGATTTTAATCCGGAATGTCCAAAAGCGACAATCAATGGAGATTACTTTTTAATTTTTACCGATCAAAATTGAATTTTAATCTAAACCGTCCAAAATACTTTTGAACGACCGTAATCAGACTCCGTAAAACCTTCTCCACGAAAGCTCCGCATATATGATTTTCCCATATAATAATATAACCAAGTTTAGTTTTTGTTTGTATCTTTGAGAGGCAGACCTACATGGCTGCTCTTCACATGGCTTCCTGTAGCTCTCCTCCCCGAGGTACATCTAAAGCATGGCCCATCTGAATTGTGTCAACATTTGACAATATATACTATTTCAATATCTAGGTTACGTAGGCCTCTGCCACATTAAGACAACTATTTTGTTAGGTAAATATAATATTGGAAATGAGAACTGATCGTCTGTGTCTGCACGCGACCGGACCCTAGTTTCGGGGACTCCACGCGAAACTACAAAATGGGGTTTATACATTTACAGAAAATAAAATTTAACAAGGTACATTTTAAAATTAAAAAGTTTAAAATAACTCGAAAGGCTAAACCAAAAACTACTTATTATAACTATAAAAATTCAAAAAAACATAAAACTGTGAAATGATACTATGATTTATAAGAGCAGAAAAGTATCACTTGATACCGAATTAGGCTTGGTGAATTTTTGCGCCATTTCTTACCCCTACCTAGTGTAAGAGCATGTGCATTAGATTAGGTAAAAGAGCATCTTAGGTGTTTTATGCATCATCTATACATTTAATATTATTTTCTCTCTCCTCAAATTCATTCCTGCCTTCTCTCCTACAACAAGAAGAAGAATAGTGAAAAGAGAAGAACGAAGACTTTTATGCCAAAAACTGTTTTTGGCTCTAATGCACAAAAGATTTATACTCCCTCAGTCCACTTTTTAAATTTCAGTATTTTATTTTGAGTTGTTCCTTAATAAATATCCATTTTGTAAAGTTAGTGGCTAAAAGTTGGTATATTTTTTATTTTGCCCCTAAAAATAGATTTCATTTTGAAAAGTTAGTGAGTAAAAGTGTAATGATGATGTCTCCATAGAGAGTATGTAGGGAAAATTGAGATAAAAGTTGATGTGAAAGATGTAATAATGATATTTTTTTAATAAGTTAGAGTTACAAAGCGGGACACTTAAAAAAGGACGAAGGAAGTACCTTGTATAGTGTATAAGATTTTTATGCGCTAGAGTTTTGTCACCAGCAACAATAGTTTTGACATTAATTATCACTACAATTTTCTTTTCCGTGGTTTGGACAAATTTGGTTTTGGACAAATTCACCTACTCTACGCACTACTACAAAAACCTTAAAAGATGACACTCAAAAAATTGAAACAATGACAGTTTTTGTAAAACTGTCATCGAAAATATGATGGTAGACTTTTGATGACAGTCCATCTTATAAACTGTCATCTTTGCGATATATGATGACGGTTTAGAATAAAAGTGACATTATTATCTTTTTCTTTAATGTCAGTTTTTGCTTAAAACTGACATTAAAACATGGCGCTTCCGGAAGCCCATATGGGAAACCTTTTAATGACAGTTTTCCTTAAAAGCAACATTGAAACTAAGCCCTTTTAATGACAGTTTTAATTAGAACTGACATTGCAGTTGATCATAAAAGATGACAGTCAAAAAGCGTCATAAAAACATATAAAATGATAGTTTAAAACTGTCATCTTATACTTTCAATGTCTACGATGACAGTTTCATCCAAAACTGACATTAAAAGTGCTCATCTTAAAATTTTCGAAAATATAGTATACATATTTTTGTTTGTCTTTTGTTAACAATAAGCGTGCCAGCTCAGTTGGTAACATGCGCGCGAGAAACTTAAGTTCTTGAGTTCAAGTCCTGGGGCAAGCAAATATTTGCTGGCCACACAAGTGCTAAGTAGGCTACACACAAGTGCCACTGGGCGGCCATGCGAAAGGCACGTGGGTGGCCACACATTTGAAATAGAATTGGTTTTTTTTTCCTTGAATGGAGAACAAATAAGATGACAGTTTAAATCCGTCATCTTTGCGATTAAAGATGACGGATTAAAACTATCATCTTTTATCACAAAGATGACAGGTTTAAACTGTCATCTTATATGTTTAATGACAGTTTTTTATTGTCATAACAAATCTAGACTTTTAATGACAGCTCCATAGATGACAGTTTCAAAACTGTCATCTTTCACATTTAATGACACTTTTAAACTGTCATCTTTTACGATTATTGTAGTAGTGACGGCATCCTCATCAATTATTATTTATAAATCTCGATGATTACAAATATCCACTTAATTGATATTAGTAACAAAAAATATTGGATTTAATCTATGAAGCACAGATACGGATACGGGATATGGATACGGTAATACGGCAAAACCTAAAAAAATAGGATACGAATACGTTGGGGATACTACTGTATAAATTATACATTTTTGTAATCATTAGTCTCCTAGGCATAAAAGTGAAGCCATAAGAAATAAAAGTGTAGTTGAATATATTGCCAATATCAAACATTAAGTACATGTCAATCTTAAAAGAGTAGGAACTTATCATCCAAAAGATTAGAATTTTGATATTCCGATCAACCAAAAAAAAAAAGATTAGAATTTTGAAAAAAAAAAATACAGATTAGTAGGCAATAGATTAATAGGTATGCATATTATAATATACTTCATATATATACACATATATCTATGTACCAGTGTATGCATTAGATATAATTTATTGTATATGTAAACAATAGAAATCCACACCAGTAAAACAGAAAGAGAACCTTGTGAATCAAAGGCTCAAGCGATCTAGGGTAGGAAAATATCGATCGGTTCAAAGAATGATCTATCGATGTGCATAATTTCCTAAGTTCTATATTTTTAGTGATGCTATTAATACAATTTTCCCCTTTTAGTTTGTACTTGATTCTTTAAAAAAAAATCATTTTAACCCCGCCGTATCCCCCGAGTATCCCTCGCGTATCTGATACGTATCCGAAATAAAAAATATTTAATTTAAATGTAGGATACTTATTTGCCGTATCCGATACGTATGGGGGCGTGTCGGGCACGTATCCGCATCCCTCGTGTATCCGATACTCGTACGTTATGACTAGTTTCGGAATATCCGTGCTTCATAGGATTTAATAATATCGGCTTGTGGCGAGAATGCATATCTCTCTTTCATTAAGGAGAATCAAGCCCTCTACGACTGGCAAAAATATGAACCACCACCGATGCAGCAAAACTCTCATATATATGACATGTCTCCTCCAGAATACAATAGCCCGACTTAACGCCGCGTGTTAGCTCGAACCACCTTGCACAAGTAGGTTTGAACCCAAAACATACTTCACCACACTAGAACACCCTTGCATTTTGCAGGTTAATCTGTCTCTGTGACAATAATACAGAAATACTACAAAAATATGGAGCAGACTCTTGATCACTGTACTGCATTGGGCTCTCGAATGCTTCTGCACTCTAACGAAATGTTGCAATAATTTAGCCTGCCGACCAGTGGTGGAAAAGGTTACAAATGAGGGTGACGAAATTAGCATAATTTAACCAGTACTAGATTAACTCAGTATAGCATACCTTTGGATGTTCAATTTTTTGGTCACAAAATCAGCTCTAAGCTAGCCTATATTCAGAATACCAGAGAAGTTCATATTCTACTCACCAAATAAATCATAAATACTACGCCTACCGACAAAAAAGGTATTGATAGTTTGATGATGGAATGCGTGACTGATCACCTCGGGGTTCTTCGTAAAAATTCAGCTCAATCGAACAAATATCGGTAAGGGGTTAATTAATTTATTATTTCAATTTTTGGTTCTTGAGTTGATTTTTTTTATAAAAACTCTTGAAAATATGTTTTAAACAAAATAAACTATTCGGATTATTTATGTGGAATCCTGAGATGCGTTCGATAGCAAAAGAAAAAAAAAATCTTTTTCTTTTGAAAGTGGGGGTCCAGACGATTGAAAACACTCACGAACGACTGTGATACATACTACACGCCTTGTAGCGCACCCTGCACTAGAGGGTTTCCGGGCTGTCATGTGACACCCTTCCCTCTAGCTCCGCCTCTGCTGCCGACATTACTTTATTCAAACCCCACCGAAGGGCCATGGCAATCAAATACAAACAATGACTGACTTTGATTTTTAGCCAAATCCTCTATACATAGGTGTTGGCTCATGTAAAGTGTAACATCAACCTCATAAGCCACCGTGATGTACAAATACATTCAATTATCACGGTATTCTTATGTATTTCTATTTTTATAACTAAGTGTTCGGATCAGCTTATACGCACCTCAATTAACCCTGAGATATTGTTATGTATAATATAATATATATATAACTAATGCAACTAATTAAAGTAATGGTAACTCTTGTTCTTGTTCTTTTTCTTTTTTTCTTTAAGTGGAGGGTGACACTTACTTGTCAAAGTTGACAAATAGTACCCCATGGCGTATCCGTATGTGCAATTAATTGCTTATAAATTGTCACACCAATTTGATATGCAATTGCAATGTACAAGTACAATTATAACGGTTTTATAGCAAATTTCTTGTCCATTTCAAATATGCATGCCATTTTTAAATTACTTATATTTTTCAATCTATAATATTTTCTATGATTTTAAATTTTTTGTTTAATTGATATAACCAAGATCTATCAAATTAAGATTCATACTGTATATTTTTAAAACAATATACATTTAAAAATCTATACAATTTTTTGAGGTGTCTGAAATGGTGAAAGTGGACAAGAAATTGAGGATAGGAGGAAAGTTGACAAGAAATATGAGACAAAAGGAGTATATGTATAATATGTAAATTACGCAATTAATCTTTTTTTAAAGTGGAGTGTGAAATGTGCTTTTTGTTGATAAACTATATATCACATCAACCTCATTTCAGTTGTCATGCACGTACATAGACAAATATAAAATCACTATTGCAACGTGAAATATACCTGTCAAGTTGATAAAGAAAAACCACTGAGTGATTATTCAGTGCTTTTGAGACACTGCCACATCATTATCATAATTTTACGGTAACTTATAGTTTTTTTTTTTATCATTACGTTAACTTATAGTTAATCAACATATTTATAATAAATTTTGGTAGTATAGTGACATAAAGAAAATTTATTAATTCTATGATACATTTATGACAATTATTATTTGTTGGTAATTTATTAAATATTTAATCTCAATTTACGTTAAACGTACTTATGATAAATTCGACACATTTATGATAAATTGCATCTGTATATTGATGTAACTAGGTTTTGAATCATCTACTGTTGATTGATTTTTCAAAAATTTACCATATCTGTGATAAATTATCATACTTGCAATTTTTTTTTTACTTATTTTGGTCAATTTGCTTTATTAGGTTTGATTCAATTTGTTGGGAGTCCAATCTGCCTGAGTATCCGAGGAGCCCATACCACATCACATGGACTCAATATACATTAAATTGCTGAGAAAAAAAAAATACATTGAATTACTCATATCCACTTAAAAGTGATGAGTCATCCAATTGTATATTAAAGTTTACCTCTTTTTCTATTTATCCTATGTGAGACTTAACCTTTCACACATGTTCCTAACATTAATATGGTAAATTTTTGATAATTTTTTGATTAACGACATCCGATGCAATGATTTTCCGACTGATTGGGTTTTTGAATATAATTTTACATACTACTAAATTCAGTTAGTTCGATAATTATCATTTGATAATGTACGTTTTACTTAAGTATCAAAATTACTACTACATTTTGGAATTATTTTTTTTATAGATGCAGTAATTGTACTTATATTAGAAGATATATAAAATATTAGAGAGAGAGAGAGAGAGAGAGGGATTTGAAAGATTAGAATAGAGAAAGATTAGGAGCGAGAAAATATATAACTAGGATGAAAACTTAAGGGACCCAGCTCCTCTCCGGTCCATGAAAATGGAATGGACCGTTCAATTGGCTCGTTTATGGGCCCTTCTCAGGCCCACTTTGATGATTCAAATTGTCCGTATTTTAGAGCTTGTCGAGAACACCTGTCACACAAAAATAAGGTTGATCGGATATTGTATGATATAATTTCATAATACATTTTACTACGCCAATATCTGATTAACTTGATTTTTGATGTGGTTAATATTATCGACGAGCTCTAAATTATGAATGGTATAAAACATCAAAATGGGTCCGAAAATGGTCCACAAACTGGCAAACGTGACGATCCAGTCCATTTTCATTGACTGTAGAGGATCCTCTTCGAAACTTAAGTTACTGTAAACACAAGGATCTCTGACTAGGGTAGTTTTGGATTAAAAAAAAAGTTAGGTTGACTCTTTTTGTCTTTATTCAAAATATTTTGTATTTGTTAATTTTGCATCAACCTTTTGTGAATTATAAATTTGTCTCGGCGAGAGGAATCGAAAAGTATAAAATTTGGATCGAAATTGATAATTTTATGAATAAAGAAAAAAATAAGTTAAAAAATGGTCTTTTTGACTTATTTTTGTCTTTTTAAAAAAATTATGAGTTTTGATCAAAAAAAATTTACTTTTTCGATTCATCTCGTCGAGAATAAAAAATACAAAAAAGTTTAACGTAAAACTAAAAAATGCGAAAAAAATTGAATAAAGACAAACGAAAAAGTCAATTTTATTTTTTTTAGCCAAAACCAGCCTAATTATTTAATTTACCCTAAAAAGATGAGAGCTCTAATTTAAAATTTTATTTAATTTACTCTTTATTAAATTAGTCGAGCATAATAATCCATTTTCTAAAGAAAAAAAGAGATCGGATCATCTTCCGTCCAAGTTTTGGACCGGAGGAAACAGTCCATATCTGGACTGTACGTTGGGAAATTCAATGGTTCGAATCCGCTCAGGATTTTTCGAGTGAAGAATTCAATTCTTCCAGCGAAGAGTCTCTAACCAAATCCAAATCGTTGATTACAGTGTATTTAACAGTTCAGATTGCAACTGTCTCATTTAGTTCAAAACATGGATTGGAGTCCGCTCCCAAAAAGAAACCTAAGACCACTCCCACAAGCTCTCTGCCTCTCTGTTTAATTAGTGGAACTTCAAACCGTCAGACTTCGAGCATCTCCTACCAGGCTCTAAAACTCTAAAATAGAGAATGAATATAACATATTTGAGGAGATTTTATAATTTATTCTCCATTTTCTTAAATTTTTGTATATATAGTTCATAGGGGACTATTGGAGGCACCCATCGCCCTTTTAGAAATTGAATCTCCAAAATGGGATCTCCCTCTCAATAATACTCCTGTCATCCGGTCCCTGTATTCTGAATCACACAAAGTCGACCCATTTTCGGGTTTTCTACTCTCTCTCTCTCTCTCTCAAATGGCTACAAGCATGAACGACAATCTCAACTTCACCTCTCCAAAACCCCAACCCACCTCCCACACTCGCAACAACTCCCACTGGTACTCCCCAGAAACTGGCATATACCACAGCAAACACCCTCCCGTAAACCTCCCAACATACCCATTCCTCGACGTCGTTTCCCACGTCTTCTCAAAGCCTCACAATGGCGTCTCAGCCCTCATTGACTCCACATCCGGCCACACAATCCCCTACTCAGACCTCTACCCATTGGTCAAATCCATGGCCTCTGGCCTCCACCAAATGGGCATTTCGCAAGGCGACGTCGTTTTGATCCTGCTCCCGAATTCTATCTACTTCCCTGTTATAGTCTTTGGTGTTCTGTACTTGGGTGCTGTTGTGACCACCATGAATCCTCTGAGTACTCTCCCTGAGATAAAGAAACAAACACTCGACAGTAATGCAACTCTTGCCTTTACTTTGCCTGATTGCCTTGGCAAGTTTCATCAGTTGGGTATACGTGCAATTGCGGTGCCGGAAACCGGAGGTTTTGATTTGAAACAAATGGGTGTGTCAGATTTTGACAAGTTGATTGGGGAGAGAAATCCCATTTCGGTTCCAAGGCCTGTGATCCGTCAAGAAGACACCGCGGCGATCATGTATTCTTCGGGCACAACCGGGACTTGTAAAGGGGTTGTGTTAACGCACAGGAATCTGATATCCATGATTGAGCTTTTTGTCAGGTTTGAAGCTTCACAGTACGAGTATTCGAGTGAGGAAAACGTGCATCTAGTTGTTATGCCCATGTTCCATATTTACGGGCTTTCGCATTTCGTGCTGGGGTTGTTGTCATTGGGTTCTACCGTGGTTGTGATGAGGAAGTTTGATGCTGACGAAATGGTGAAGGCTATTGGGAGATACAGGGTCACCCACTTTACGGCTGTTCCGCCGTTGCTGGTGGCGCTGACGGTGAAAGCTAAGAGTGTCGAGGGAACTGTTTGGAAGAGTTTGAAGCAGGTTTGTTGTGGTGCAGCTCCGGTGACCAGGAAAAGCATCGAGGATTTCGTGCAGACTCTCCCTCATGTTGATTTCATTCAGGTATTGTTCGCTGTTTTATTTGGTTTGTGTGCTAAGCAAATTTACATGGTCAAACTACATATCCCACATGACTCCAGAGTCCAGACAAGAAATAGCAGTCGTGAAATGGTCTAATGGTCTAACATGCACGGAAAGTGCACCGTGATGAATGTTCTAAAAATCACTAAGCGCTAGTCGGGCGGAAAAGGGGCATCAACTAGCACCTAGGCGGGAATTAGTCGGCTGCCTAATCTAGACATTGGACCATCACCTAACGCCTAGACGGGAACTAGGCGGCCGCTTTTTAGAACACTGACCCTGATTAGTACTAAAATTCTCACTCATTTTTGGAACCTGATGTCAGGACAACTTCACCTACTAAAATTGTCAAGACAGATTCACCTACTAAAATTGTGAATCTGATTAGCATATATACAAGCGAGCGATTCACCATATAGATTATACAAAAACACAGAGGTCCAAAGAGCGAAGAGATCTCGAGGGGATTCCGAATCCCATTACTAGTTTTCTGGTTTTTAATTCCTGAAATAATAGATTAGGTGGTGCCACGGTGGTTATCGATGATTTCGGGTGCTGAGTTGAGAGTGCTGTTTCACGTGTTGCATGTGTTTCTGTTTTTTTTTTTTTTTTGGTTTTATGCTGATTTCTTTCATTGAGTCTACACCCACTTTAGGAATCCACGCACGCCTACGTGAGATTCACTCCGGCCTCCATAAAAATTCAAAGAAATAAGTTTTAAAATATTTTTTATGGGATCCTGTAAAAATTAGCTCAATCGCATATTGGTAGGTATATTTCGCCTTTACAAATTCGAAAAATATACCTATTGATATGCGATTAAACTGATTTTTTACGGGATTTCATAAAAAATATTTTAAATTTATAGGTACTTTTTTGTAATTTTTTGGGCCCAGAGTAACCCTAGCCCCATGTAGACGTGCGGTGGGCTCTTGCGGTGAACGTAGCATCTCTGAATTTCTTTTTTCTTTTGTGCAAATTTTGTGTGTTCACACTTGACAGGGCTATGGCATGACTGAGTCAACTGCTGTAGGAAGCCGAGGCTTCAATACAGAAAAGTGTCGTAAACACTTCTCGATGGGGCTAATGGCTCCAAATATGGAAGCTAGAGTGGTAGATTGGGTTACCGGCTCCTTCTTGCCTCCTGGGAGGAGCGGTGAACTTTGGTTAAGAGGACCTGCTGTTATGAAAGGTAATTCTATATTTCTATGGCTCTCGGAAAAGTTTACTCAAAATGTTTTCAAAAGTGAAATTAATGATTCAGATTTTTTTTAAAGCATTTTTAATGTACACTAGAAAACAAAGAAAACACGTAATTCTGTATACTTTTTTTTTTAATCATTTAATACATATTTACACACTTATTATTGTCAGCTTATTAGATTGATTTTAGAATTTTCATTTTTTGGTAGTATTTTGCCTGAGCTAAAACTTTCTTTTTCCTTTCTTTTTTCTAATGTTATTGCCTATTGGAGAGGCCGTTAGGCTCTGTAAGGTTATACTAATTAACTAATATGCTCTCCATTTCTTTATTTTGGTAAAAAAAAGAGAGTGTGAAATGAAAGAAAGCACAAGATCTTAGGTGCTTCGATAGGATCATTTTTCCTCGAATTCAGAAACATAAAATCCAAGATTCATACAAATTGAAGCACCGCTAGCTACTACTTTTGTAGTCACTGTGACCCTATTCGTTTTGAAATTTTGGATTTAGATTTGTAAGTAATGAGTTTATAAAGAAATAATATAATGATTGGAAATATAAGTAATGATTGGAACGAGTGAGAGTAATGATTCGAGATATGGATAATGAGTGGAGAGAGAAATAAGAAAATTATTAGAATCCATTCGGTTTGTGTGTTCATAGCTGTTGGTTTTCACCCCGAGAGAGATATTAATTTCTACTTGGTTGAACTTTTTTTATTTGCGAAATTCTTAATTCACTTTTAGATAGAATAGTTAAGCGTAAAAATAAGATTTTAACGCATTATGAATTGACTAGGCTGATGCTCTATGTCCCCATTCATGTCTAACTTGCGAGACAGATGTCCCCGTTGTTTCCCGTGATTTTAGAATTACAAAAATTCATTGAACATACCACATGGCTTGTCCCGTACGTATTTCCTATGACCCCCGGTTTGATACCTATATGGGGATCATTTAGGGACGGGGTGCTTCTGCGATCGTGGGTTCATCACTTGTATGCCCCTGTTTTGTCGTAATATTCGGGGAGTCAATTGGTGATTGGTGTTTAGAAGTGCTTCGAGGGCAAGCAACAAGCAATGGTTTTCCGATTACGTGTGTTACTACTCACTGTTTTTATTTCGGGGGTAAATCAGCTTAATGTCACCTGTGCTTGCGTGTTTCATGACTGAACTTAACCGATTTTAAGCACTGCTCAATCCATGAGACTTAGCCTTAGATGAAAGAATTCATGATACAAGATTACATACGGCAGTGTAAACATTTCTTCCAATTCACTGCTCTCTCCCAATTACGCGAGTATAATTTGTAGATCTCGTCAAAAGTAGGAGAAAAAGCGAGAAAGAGAACGAGGACCTTCGAAGAGATTTTCGATCTCCATTCACCTTTGAAATGATCTGTATTTTTCTATTTACCAGTTCGGAGCTGATTGTTTGCTCTAACTTGGTAGGTTACTTGAATAATCCGGAGGCCACTGCGATAACAATTGACGAACATGGTTGGTTGCGTACGGGAGACATTGTTTATTTCGACGAGGAAGGGTACTTGCATATACTAGATCGCTTGAAAGAGATCATCAAATACAAGGGCTTTCAGGTATATGATTACCTGCCTTTTTTCAATTGCAAGCCAGTAAATTGCTGTCCAATTTTAAAATTTTTCTGTCTTATTGATATATGACAATTATTAACAAACCGTTGATTATAATTTGTTTGCCAAAATATTATCGCAGACATAAAACTCTTTCGATTGTTATTATAATTAAACTTTTGCAGATTGCTCCTGCCGAGTTAGAAGCTGTATTGGTTACTCATCCCGATATACTTGATGCAGCAGTAACATCGTAAGTGTGACCATTTTATGCGCTTATATACTAGCCGGTTGGCATTTTCATCCAAGAGAGTACTAATTACCTGTAATTTCAGCAAAAATACATAGGTTGTTAGAATTAGGTGCTCCTAATTTTCTTTGGTTAAAGCCTCTTCCCCCAACCTTGCTCTTTGTCATCCTCGGCGAATCCTCTCAAGGTTGTAGCCCATAGTTTGTTGTCATGTTTATTTTCTTCTAACAATCCGGGAGGCCGGTCTGCATTTCTTGCTTCTTGTATTTGTCTGTTCTTTCAATGATCTGTTGGATTACCGGGAAAAAAACATGTGTCTGCAGGCTCTAGTTGAAATTTTATTTATGTTGAGTTTCTTTTTATGTTTTTGCAGAGCCAAGGACGAGGAAGCGGGGGAGGTGCCGATTGCTTTTGTCCTGAAGAGGCAGGGAAGTCTGCTTTCTGAGGCTGCTGTAAAAGACTATGTTGCTACGCAGGTACCTTCTTTTTCATTGAGCTCAATGCCTTCTATTTCTCTCTCTTTATATGTTCGGCCTATCATGCACGACGAAGCCCCCAAGCACATGGTTTACTTTCTTCGCGGCAGGTTGCACCATACAAGAAAGTGAGGAAGGTGGTGTTCACACATTCAATACCTAGGTCGGCGGCGGGAAAGATTCTCCGACGGGAACTGAGGGGCTTGATTTCCAGAATTTAGGAATTATTCAAGCATGCCTAGTTTCTCTTGGAATCCATTTAGAATTGGTAATTACAGTATGTTGGATACATTGTTAATAGAAATTCATGTGTGGTACATGAAGAGTCTATGTGTGTTCTACATATGTTCATGATACATATCTTTTGTGTGTTTGTGTGTGGCGTGGAGTCTCAGGGTCAAGAGTCATTTCTTAGTTTAAGAGCCATTAGTTTTCATGTATGAAGTATATGACTCGTACGTGAACTTATTTATTGTCTAGTTTCGCGTACTTGATTAGATGCATGATATAGATGTGTGATAGGAGAGTCCTAATAATTTCTAAAAGCGTTTGAATCAGTTTGTACTATCTCAGTAAAACATATAAAGAGTGCATTATTGAGTGTTTATGGTTCTGTAAAATCACATAGTTAACATAACCTTGTAGAAGAACACCATCCATACCTGCTTCAAACTTTCTTATTACACTGTGTACAAAAAATGACGGGAAAAAAGCTCAAGAAAATTGAAATTCTGTCACTGTGCAGAAAGTGTTCAACCTTATGAGAGAAATACCCAAATCCGACAGTGCTAAATGCAAACAGAATTCATAGAACCTGTAATTGCTGTATAAATGAACACAACAGAGCAAATCCACTATCTGCTAGTAATAAGGATTACAAATTTCCAATTCTCATGTCTAATGATTGCTCAATGAATGAATACCCTTTCCTTTTGAAGGGTTTGAAGGGGAATGAAAAATCATAATTAATTGAAAATCTGAATAGCAATGTTGGAGCTTGGTATCACCGGAATGGGCTTTATACCCCAGTACCTCTCCCAGGCATCCGGTCGAAAACTCGATTCAAACTTCTTCCCTTTTTCTTCTCCCTCCTCCTCCATTCTTCTCGCCTTTTTAATGGTACGAATCTTGCTGAAATCAGGCAAGATTCCGTTTAATGCTGAACGCGACATGAGCAAGTACGGTTTGGTAGGATCGAACAAACTCTGGCTTGACGACAAATCATTTACTTCTTTTGCTGCCTTCTGTGGCTGAACAACTCTGCTCCTTTCGCCTTTTATACTTTCAGCCATCATGTAGTCAAGACCCGAGACAAAAGGATGGGCTAAGAGCATGTCACCCGTCCACCGTGACTTAGGATCCCTAACCAAGCACTTGTTGAGGAAATCTCGAGCCTCTTTCGACAGCCCATTACTTGGAATTTCCGGCACTTCTTCTCTAAATCCAATCTTGAACAAAAGAGCCGCCTTTTCGGAATTTTTGTCACACTTCCAAGGCAGTTTGCCCGTTAGCATGTGTAAAACAGTGCACCCAAGTGCCCATATATCAGAGTGAGTCTCATATTCTCCACATCGAATCGACTCGGGGGCGATATACATAGGCGTACCCCTTAGTTTCCCCACGCTTTCTTCGTCCTTCTTTCTCTTTCCAGCCTTCATTGCAACCCCAAAATCAGCAATCTTTGCTGTGTGTTCTTTCTCAACCCTTTTCCTCTTTCCATTCAGATTCATTGGAGTTTTTATTACTTTACTCTCACTCTCCACAAGCACTACATTATGAGGCTTTATGTCACAGTGGACGTATCCTTGTTTGTGAACGTGATTCAGACCCAGGAGTATAGATTTCGTGTATCGCCTCGCTTCAGATTCCGGTAATCCTCCTCTGCCTGACCTACGAATGCGATCAAATAGACTGCCACCGGAGGCGTACTCCAAGAATAGGTTGTACCAGTCCTCTCCTTCTTCAGTCGTGGTATCGGAACCGAAACAGCGTACAACATGCCGACAGCCTTCGAACCGATCAAGGTATCTTTTCTCTCTGCAAATCGAGCGCGATTCGTGTAATGGGGCAGATTTCACGGCCATAACACAAGGCAAATCGTGATCGAAGGCGGCCTGATCATCAACCAGTGCTAGAGATACCATTCCAGAAGCCCCCACTCCCAACGTTTCGCCTCTCCTCCACTTCATTAAACTCAATCAATCAGTCAAAATCTCTATCTCTCTATCTGGTTTTTTTTTCTCTCTCTCTCTCTCTCTGGAATTGCTGCTTAATCTTCTTTTGAGTACGCAGTTTGAAAACTCTTCATGGGTTTTCTAGGTTATATAGATACGGGTCTGCTGTTGCTTGCTTTCAAAGCAATACGCACAAACTGATGGCGGTGAAGATCAATGCAGGAGATTTCCAGATTGGATAGGAAGTCTGGATTATCTCTATTTCATTAATTACAACGGGGCTAGTTTCCTATTTTGATGAGGAGCCTTGGAAGAGAATCTAGTGCCTTTGGAGGAAAAGATCTATTATCCGTTATTTGTGCTGTACAAAGCCCCTAGTATGTAGTTAAATTACGCTTGTCACATAGATGACCATCTTCTTAACACAACTTTCTAAAGTAGTGCTACTATTTGCAATCAAATTTTTTTTTTCTAGCTCCATGGTTATTCCCACAACCATTAAAAAAGTTTTATTTAGTTCTAAATAAATTCCATCATTTTTTTTTGTGATTACTCGCCTACTAATGCAATTAACTGCGACTCCAGCCATCCCCACCCTTCGCTTATAGTGGTGGCTCTACACAAAAGGATCTAGGTTTATAGTTTGTACTGTACAAGATAAGGGTGTTGTGGACAAGATCAATTTTATTAAATGGATGTGAAAAGAAAATGAATGGAGTAACGTACAAAATTTACATGGTCAAATCTTATTCCCCTAAAAAAATAAAAAAAATAACGCAATAACTATTTTAAATGTTTTATTTTTCCCTAAATTTATCATGATGTGGAAATGAATTCCAACTTTTGATTTTTTTGGTTCAATTCTATTGTTCAAAATACACATAGCACAATGTTTCAAACCCAATGAAAAATAAATTTCAAGGGTTGCTAAGATGATCAGAAAGATGATTTCGTGGGTTCACATATATTGATTCTCAATTAGCCACTAATTAACCGATAAATATTGGTGAATTTGGGTTTTTAATCCTATGGTAAACTTTCCGTGGTCAAATGATAAGAAACTAAATTGACTTCTAAATAGTTATAAATGAGTAAATGAGGAAAGTACCAATCATAAATTTCAAAAGTGGGAGGACAAGAAGATCAGAATTGCGTAAAATTTTAAATTACGAGGGAGGGCAATTTTTTATGAATATCACAAGCCTCCATACTACCAATCAAATGTTGAAAATGAGTTGTAAATCAGTTCTATTCTTTGTGTTTGATGTACTAGGTGCATGACAACGTTCAAGGCACGTCTGTCATGTCCGTTGTGGATATCGATTTTGGTTGTTCCTGATATTATAGATCGATGTAGTTTTTGACCAACAAGAAACCACACACACACACACATATATATACGGGGCGGTTCAAGGGACACCCATAAAAACACCTAAAAAAACACCCCAAATCTCAATCTCATAGTTCCCGATCAAATTTTTATGATCCGAACCGTTCAATGTGTGCAAAATGTGATTTAAGGGTGCCCATGAGAAATTAGCAAAAATTATGACCTGGAAGTGCTCGTTTTGAGCAGTTTTTAATTGAACCGTTCATTAAATCTAAGATAAAAACTGCTTAGATCAAGCCTTTCCAGGTCTTTTTTTTGCTGATTTCTCGCGAGTATCCTTAAAATCATGTTCTGATCACATTGAGCGGCTCGGATCATCAAAATTTGATCGGGAACTATGGAGTGTTTTTTTAGGAGTTTTTTTGAACCGCCCCGATATATATATATATATATATATATCAGCAAAATATTACAACTACCGTTTGGTTGAAAAGGGTGCCCGAGCTTTGTCATGAGCAGCCTTAACCACCAATCTTGGTATTTTAATAACTTCTACAACATTAAGATAATAACACAAATAACAGAAATCAGAAAGAGCAGATTGGACACAAAAGGGGGCGCTTCCAGGATCATTCAGGCCCTGAACAAATACTGAGCAATCCGTCTTGATGCAGACACCACATCCAAACCTGCTCTATTAAACACAAAACACATAGGCTGAGCTTTTCGAATCTCCTCCGCAACTCTATGATTAGAGCCCCCACTGAGACTCAGATTAGACCTACACAAGTTAACTAAACCTGAAAAACAATGCAACACATTAGCCACATCAGCGGTCAGCCTTGATAGATTTGAACAAAACATATCATTCCGAGCACGCCATATAGACCACATAATAAAAATCGAATCCTGGATCAATTCCTTATTAGGAGCATGTTATAGCCATTTTCCAGTCCACAAATCCCAATGGAGTCCCCACAGTAAAGTCAAAACCCAAGTGAGAAGCTCTCCACACTCTTTTTGCAAAGTCACAATTAAAAACAAATGCTCAATAGTTTCCAAATCCTGACTACCTAGGGGACATAACGGGTCTATGGCAATGTTCCGCCTAAGCAAAGCATCCTTAACCGCAATGATAAGATGAATCACCTTCCAAATGAACAATTGAAATTTAGGCGGAACACCCACCCTCCACACCCTATTCCAACAGTGAAATCTACCAAGCTAGCAAAAGTTATATGCATAGGTTTGATCTTAAGTAGCTGTCTGCAGAAGTCATAGTTTGGATAAGTTCTTGCGTTTTGTGGCTAATTGCACGACTTTCGCTACAGGTTTTTTTATTCATAAAAAATGTACACATTCATCAAATACCATCAAACACTAAGTTCCATAATGTTTTACTTCTCATGTTTAATGCTAAAATAAAGTATACTGGTTTTAATATAATCGAATATGGAAACTGCAACCACCATCTCAACACCACCAAATTCCCAAGACGGGTAGTTAGCATGAATAGGATACTTGTAATAGAGGAGTCACTCTTGGAGTCAATAATATACCCTACGGCTAATGATCTCACAAGCCATAACTGCTTCTCTACTTGCAGGCTTGCAGCTCAATTAATTCAATGGTCAAAAGGAAAATCTTCCTAACCAAAAATCTATCATGAGAACCGTTTAACATAAACAAAGGCACATAAACTGCCATCTCCACTTCTAATCTTGTGGGACAGAGTAAAAGTAATAGCATACCATCTCATCAGCTTCTCTAAGTAATGTGATGTTCCGTCCATTTTGCATGCCCTTCTCCACAATAACTTCCAAAGGCCTGGAAAAGGAATCCAAAGAAGTTACAAATTGGTAGTAAGCACCACCCCAGATGGACAATGGATCCATATTCATTTAGTAATGCTCATTCGGCGGATTTGGAGATTTGGCGGAGTTTGGCGGCCGACTTGGCAGAACTTGTCAGAGCTTAACGGCTAGGTGGCTAAGAGAGATTTGACGGAGCTAGGCGGCGTCTTGACGGGCTTGGCAGAGCTAGGCGGCCATCTTGGCGGAGCTTAATTGCCTTAAATATATTATAAAAAAAAAATTTAAAAAAACGCTGAATAGCTCGGCGGGGCCAAGGCGCTTGGCGACGGGTCGCCGCTCAATTGGCGTTGAGGCGCCATTTAGAACACTGTTTTCAACTACAAAGCAACCCAAGTGTTTATACTATCCACCAAAACCTCCTCATCAAAAGCTTTGTTTTTAAAAACAACTTGATTCCTCTCAAGCCAAATGGACCATATCACTACATAGAAACAGATTTCCCAACCTTAGTGTTTATATTATAGGTGGGCGCTATTCGCAGCGTAGTTCTTGCTACTCGCAGCCGATTAAAACTTTTATCAATTATGGACAAAAATGCCCTCATGTAATTTGACCATTATACCCCTAAGACATCATGTTATTTGACCATTTTACCCTTTAAGAATATAACATAACCCCTTACATACAACCCCCAAAAATCGTCTCCTGAGATTTCCCTCCCTCCAGCCCAGAACGTGTCCTCCCTCCCCCATTCAAACTCCTCCATTTTCATCCCTACCCAGCTGCCATCACCCACCACCAGGCCCTCCCACCAGCAGCCAAGTCTACCTATCTTCCTCCCCTCCTATTCCTCCTACATTGTGAATGGAAACCTCGATTGCTTCATCTCCCTCCATTGATAAACAAGAAATAGGTGACCCATCAATACACCATGATTTGGAGTCGGAAGATTGTGCAATGGAAGTTGAGAAACAAGTCACAAATGTTGTAGTGACGGAGCAAAAATCGCAGCAAAAGGTAAGCCCGCTCTCCATTTTCAATTTCAGAAGCCCTCCATTTTCAATTTCAATTCTGGCCCGACACAATTGGACACACAGTGCCAAAATTTTACTAGTTTTTTGGATTCTAATGTCTGAATTATGTACAACCATTCGGATATTAATATTTGAATATTGTCAACATTGTTGGACTCTTATATCCGAATTTAGTACCAGTTTTCAGATATTAATATCTAAATGAAACTGCAGAGAATCTGCACTTACAGTTGGACACACAGTGCCAAAATTTTACTAACTTTTCGGACTCTAATGTCTGATTTATGTACAACTATTTGGATATTAATATCCGAATATTGTCAACATTGTTGGACTCTTATATCCGAATTTAGTGCCAGTTTTCAGATATTAATATCTGAATGAAATTGCAGAGAATCCTCCACTTACCTGGTTTGTCTTTGGGTGTTACTTCAACACTTGGTAGTTATGTAGGGCCATTGACTATACCTACTTCCACTCGTCCTCCATACGATTGTACGGAGCATTTTACAACGGAGACGGTGAGTGTTTTTGATAGAGTATTTATCATGTGCAATCTTATATTACGGGCTATAATTTTTGTTATGTGTGTGTAGGTTTTTCCGTCCGATGAAGCGTTGGTAGATTGGATAAGATGCACTAGTAAACAACACGGGTTTATCATTGTCATTATGGGTTCTGAGAAATGTATTAAGAATCGCACACCTAGGATGAGGTTTTCATGTGAAAGGAGCGGTAAGTATAGGCCGTTTGTGAAGAAGGTTGATGGGAAGGAGGTAGTGTGAAGAAGAGAGTGCGGTCCACGGGCACCAAAAAATGTGAATGCCCATTTGAATTGAAAGCTGTAAAGGGCAATGATGGTTGGACTGTCTCTGTCCATAATGGCACTCACAACCATCCTCCAGCGGTGTACTTGGAGGGCCATTCGTATGCCGGGAGGTTGTCGGCAGAGGAGACTAGCACGGTGGTTGATTTGTCAGTCGCTTTGGTCAAACCCAGAGAAATCCTAACCCATTTGAAGGTTCAAGATCCTGAGAACGTAACGTGTATCAAAACCATGTACAATATACGAAACAAGTACCGAGTGATAGAGAAAGTTGGGAAATCGCAAATGCAACATTTGTTGGATCGGCTAGAAAAGTACCAGTACGTTCACTGGACCCGTGGGAACGAGACTGAGAATGTCACAGAGTTGTTTTGGTCTCCCCCATCTGCCGGGGAGATGTTACGTGCTTTTCCCCGATTTAATGTGTTGTATTACATAATGTTAATGTGTTATAATGTTATGAAGATTGGATGATTACGTCTGCTTGTAGTTTTCGGATCGTCAAGAAAACTCTTATATTGTATTTCTGTTTGAAAACTCATGCTTGTCAAGTCTGTGACATTCGGAAACTAGAATGGTGTCATGCTATCTCAAAGTTTTCATTTTGTTCGGATACAAATCAGATATTAAAGTCCGAAAATGGGTATAAATTTTGGATATTTGTTTATGAAATTATTGATCAAATTCGGACATTAGTATCCGAATGGTATTATGCTATCTCAAAGTTTTCATTTTGTTCGGATACAAATCAAATATTAAAGTCCGAAAATGGTTATAAATTTCGGATAGGTACGGCTCAAGGACGGCACCATGCCGAACTGCCTCAATACTCTATCAGGTAGGTACGGCTCAAGGACAGCCATGGCACGGATGCAGCCCGTGTAAAAAACAACATCTGCGACTACTCGCCTGCAACCTGTGTATGGGTCAAAAATCACCTGCCAAAACAAAAACACGTTACAAAACATAATTTCGTATTTGAAGATAAGTATCCAACTCAAAACATACTTAAGCTTTCCACTAACCTGACTAGGACGTAGATCGTCTAACATCCCACGGTAGTGGTAAGTGGTCTCCATGGTAGTCTCCCGACGTGACAACCAACGTGCTGCCAGTGGTAGGTGCTTCGAACTTCTCGTTGTATATCCGAGAGAGGTCACCCCAAGCGTAGGGCATAAGTGTCCAGTTGAAGCATAATAAATCCGGTAGTCCGGGATCGTACCCAAGGGATAAATAATACGGCTCGATGGATTGTAGATGCGAGTATGGTTTCTGGCTTTTAGTCAGCCAACTTGGTTTTTCGTATGCGGTGGAAAGTAAAAAGGGCTAAATTAAACGAGAATAAACTAGATAAAAAGAAGGTTAGGTCTAGGAATGACTAGCGCCCACGACTCGAGCTAAACCACATCTTTCCCCCAATACACGGTTTTACCCCGGAAGATAAGATAGTTCGAAAATCAAGCTAGCTATAGAATTCATTTGGCAACACCTCGAGCGACCGAGCTCCAAGCATCATGTGTGGTGAGTAGGCGAAGCTCTCACCTACACATGATCAAGGAGGTTATCACCTCGGTAATTTGACAAACAAATCCAAGCCCCACATCAATTTCCAAAGCAAAGTTGTAAACTTTTTGGGTGAAAAATGCAATTTTTACTCAAGCCATGGGGTGCTAGTCACCCCATGACCCAACCTTATGAAACTACTCACACATATCTAAAAAGATAAGAGCAAGCAAAAATCTACTTGACATAAGTGTAAACACAAGCCTAAGAGAAAATTAGATAGAAAGATAGATCGGGAGAAAATAAACAACTTTAATAAAAGAGAGAGTAGCAAAAACTAACTTACTTAAGTTGGAAATGCAGAAATAAAGAGCTGGAAAAATAAGAACACTCAAGAACACGAAGAACAATTCAAATCTAGCTCTAGATCTAAAAAACGGGTACAAATCTAATTTTCTACCTGTTTGTACAAAATGACATCATAGGGTATTTATACTCCAAGGTACGCGCATGGGATATTCTAAAAAGATGCTCTGAAGATCCCTTCGTAAGGCCTCGGTACCGATGGCAATGGGCTTAAAATGCATTTAAGCTCTCGGTACCGATGTCCAGCTTTTCAGCCATCGATGGCGAGGCCTTATCTTCTGTTGACGCGGATAGGAGCTCGGTACCGATGTCCAGGATATCAGCCATCGATGGCGAGGCCTTATCTCCTGGCCTTGACTGCTTGCCTCTTGGCGTTGACTTTGCTTCTTGGCTTGGTCTTGGCCTTGCTTCGGGCCAAGCTGCCAACCAACGGGCCACCCTTGGCTGCTTTGCTCGCTCTTGCTCGGGCCACCTTCTTGCCTTGCCTTGGCCATCTGCTTGGCCTTGCTTCTGCCCGGGCAGTCTTGGCAACGGGCCGCACTTTGGTCTTTTAAAACACCTGTATTAAAAGGTTTCTCTACAAAACAAAGCCAAAACACTTTACGAGCAAAAGTAACTAAAAATAACTAATTAAACGACAAAAGTAACTAAGACTAGACACTAGCGCACCCTTTATTACATTGTCGGGTGCTTATCAGTAGGTCCTCCGTGTAGGCTGGGTCCCTAGCGTGTCGAAACATAGGAAAATGCTCCCGAATCCATGCCTGCATTTTATTACACATAATACATATAATTACTAATGAATAAATGGAAGATGAATACATCACAGTTATGAATGTGTTCGAGTTCGTATCCAAGTCTCACTCATAGTTGTTAATGTCCCGTATCCGTGTTGGACACGATGTCGTGTCCGTGTCCGTATCCAAGTCTCACTCGTAGTTGTCAATGTCCCATGTCCGTGTTATATATTTCCAAGTCTCACTCATCCTCCCGTACATTATCATGTGGCTCATCCTCGTGTAGAACAACATGTGGCTCATCCTCCTGTACCTCCGAATGTATCTCAACCTCCACATCATTCTCTACCTGATCATGTTGCTCAACCTCCACATCCTCCTCTACCTCCGAATGTACCTTAACCTCTTGCCTCTGCCTTCGTCTTCGTGTTTTGCCTCATTTACTTTCTAAAGCTAAAGCTTGCTCAGCCTTCCTCTTCCTTGCAGAAACGGTAGGAGGAACTCGTTTCATTTCCTGTACATTGCAGACAATACATTAGAACTGTAGTTGTCAAAATCGTACGGTTCACACAAAACGATATGAATCTATACATGAGCAATGAATACTTCATAACAAGCAGAATTAAATCTTGTACCAACAAGAGAACACAATCAAGCCTGCAATGGAGTGTGGATATTCAGATCCTGTTGTATAGACGAAGTCATATAATAGAAGACATAAATTAAAGATAGGAGGATCGAATACTAATTTCTGAATAAAGATAAGTAAATCGGATTCTAATAACCGAAATAGAGGAGACTAATCGAACTGTAATGTCCAAATGGGGTATAAATATTTGGATATTAAAATCCGAATGAGGTAATAAATTTTGGATATTACATTCTAATGAGCTAACAATTCAACTTTCATAATATTCATATAGCATGTCTACAACCCAATCGAAACTTAATATTTACCCATTTTGAATAGTCAAATATAGACAATATGTGTATCATCGAGTTTTAACACATTTATAACTTATCAAGCAACAAACCACCATAAGCATTACAAAAACTCATTAGGGGAACTAATCGGACTGTAATATCCGAATGGGGTATAAACTTTTGGATATTAAAGTCCAAATGAGGCAATACATTTTGGATATTAATTTCTGAAAGACCTAATAATTCAACTTTTATAATGTTCGAATAGGGGCCAATCAAAAATTAAAATCCGAATGAGGCAATCAATTTCAGACTTGAAAATCCGGATAGGGGGCAAACAATCAGACTTTAATATTCGAAACTGTGGAAAACAATTGGACTCTAATGTTCGATCAAATCTGAAATATACGAAATAGCAACGTGTACTTACTGTGGGTTTCTCAAAAAAAATTCAAACAAAAATCGAACAAAAAAAAACCCGCGTAATAACAAGATTCAAAATTTTACCGATGTGTTGTGCTTTATTCTCACATCTCTTTCGCCTCAAAGTTGTATTGCTATTGTGGTGTGGTGAGAGTGGTGTTGTGGTGGTGACTGATGGAGGAGAGAAGAAACGGGGCAAGAGGAGAAGAAGAAACGGCGGGGGAGCGGGGGAGAGAGAGAGAGAGAGACGGGAGGTGGGGCTGTGGGGTGGGGGTTGGTGGTGGCGGTAATGGTTCGACTGGAGAAGAGAAGAACGGACTGGACTGGAGAAGACGAGTCTCGGAGAAGACAACCTACGTTAGAAAAGAAAAGGGAACGAATGTATACTGAAGAAGGAATGGACTGGGTTGTATGTTTTTTGTAGAGAAGGGCAAAAAGGGGAGTTCAGGGATAATATGTTGGCTGCAAGTAGCAGTTCCTTATAAGGTGATGGTTTGTAGGTAGCAATCGACTGCGAGTAGCAAGAAGTGGGCTGCGAATAGCGGCGGCCATATTATATTGTTGAACCACCAACTCAGAAGTTCATATAGGTTAGAAGGACATACTCAGAAAGTACCCCACCACTTTAAAATTTCTGGCCACATTCTAGGATTTACAGCAATGTAGAAATAAATGGGAAACAGTTTCTAATTCCAAAAAGGGCATAATCCCAAATCTCCATTCTCAAGATTTATAATGTTTCTTTTTAGCGATTCAGACCCTGCAGCAATCTTATGTTGAAGAGCTTGCCATAAGAAAATCTCTATTTTAAAGGGGCATGCATTTTTCCAGATCAACTTGCATAATCAGCCAATATGATTCCGAGGATTAAAATGCTGCTCCCATTTTTCATAGCAGGATTTTACAGAGAATAGATTGGACTTGCTCTCCAATTTCCACATTAGTGAATCCCCAACTGTAGCCGTTTCAAAAAAACTGTAGGCTATATATTAATTGAATTCAATCTTACCAAAATACCATTTAACTGCTATGCTTCCCAATCCAATAACCGCCTTCTATGACACTCCATCTCCCGTTTGCTGTATGGAATCACATGCACCATCCTTATGTCTAGAAATGGAACCGGCGGAGTGTTACCATGTGATTGAAGTTTCAGTCTATTTTGCACCCAAAAGACAGTTCTCAGTTGAGAGCGTCCATTCCTGACCATAAAGGGAAACCATTCTCGTGTGATCAATTCCCCTCAGTATCTGCACATTAACTTGTGTTTACATATTGTGGTGTGTTACTTAATCCTCCAAGACATTGAAAAACTCATGTTTC
Organism: Rhododendron griersonianum; assembly: GCA_018127125.1. Classification (NCBI taxonomy): domain Eukaryota; kingdom Viridiplantae; phylum Streptophyta; class Magnoliopsida; order Ericales; family Ericaceae; genus Rhododendron; species Rhododendron griersonianum. The sequence goes on along the minus strand of CM030794.1, from coordinate 19,770,002 downwards.
TTAAGGTGGAAACTGTGCATAACAAAAGGGTAACAAATCATTAAAGATAGAAAGTCAGTTATTCGCAAATCGCCACTACAATTTTGAGCCTCCAAACTATTTTTGGCTGTTTTGCGGTTTGTTTAAAGTTTAAACTATTGGTTATGCTGATCTTCCACAACTCTTGACCACCTATTTCCATGTACGAAAGATCTTCCGATAAAAATAATAAGAGACAGGATCCCAATAATGTTAACTGTGTCTATGTAGGTTCTATGAGTGCTATCCATGTCGTGCCTTCTGCTTATCCATTTCCTCTTGCCACCACCAAGACAGAAAAAGTAATACACAGCTTTTAAATCAAAGACAAATTAAAGGAAGTTTTAATCTCAAATTCCAACAAAAAGCATCACTTATTAAGGGCAGAATAGCTTAGCATATAAAACTTATACAGAAAAAATGAACAGGCAGAACAATTTCAGACAAGGAACCTGCATGACTAAGGCCTCGTTTCACTAAGGTTCTTATTTTATAAGTACTTATTTTCCGTTTTCTCTCATACTACATCACCTTCAATTCAAAAAATAAGCACTCATTTTAGTTAGTGGAACACACCCTTACAGGCCAAAGAAGTCTTGGTTGACTAAAAGACCATAGATATCACACCATGACGGGGGAAATATAGAACGTTCCAGCTATCTACAGATACAATAAGCATATTTAGTCTTGCTAAAACATCCCAGTTCTAATGCTACTTCTGAACTTATGAAGTATACCAAAAACTCTACAAAGGCATCCCTTTCTTGACACGCAATAGACCGATATAGAGTGAATTAGGCACCAACAATAATCAGACCTGAACCACCCACCCCCCCCACCCCCCTCTATTTGTACAGATGACAGCTTCATGTCTTGCATCAGCTTCATGTCTTGCATTAATAGTCTCAAACAGAAACTACGGAGTTAATAACAATCTTTGACAAGGCCAAAACCAAAAACTTTATGAAGGCATCCCTTTCTTGGCACGAAATAGACTGCAGTGATCGAGGGATTTTTGTAATTTCTACTTCATCTACATAGTTCTCGCAAAAAATATTATGATTTTCCACACCAAGTATCTTGTGATCCTTATCATAAACACCATACAACCACACAAGGTTCTCTATACATGGGAGGACAAGGATATAACTAACTGAATCAGAAAACAAAGAGATTACTTGACAAAAAATGACCATATCAATTCGAAGAACCAAGCTGCAAACAGCAGTTGAAGTTACCACACACAACAATGCGCCTTAATCAGTTTCCAACAATCCTGCTTGAAGCGAACAAGGCACCGCAGCAATCCCACCAATACACATGCATCAAATAAAATGCAAAAGATGATAATCAGAACCATAACATGCAAAAACATGGAGACAAAGGCAAGAACACATTGAGAATATGGCTTTAGATAGCCAGCGAGAGACCCTTCATCTGCAAGGTCAAGGTAAGATTAATTTTGATTACTGTCTCTGGTCCTTAATTCCTTGAGAATCGGATCCTCCAAATTACAGCTAGTATGGTTGAGAATTCCTCCTCAATCTCACCTGACACAAGCGTTCTTAGTCATTACGAAAATAGGAGGAAGCGAATAACTTCAGTGATCATACAACTGCTCATTGATCTGGATTACAAAAGGACATATGTGGTTTCCTAAAGTTACAAAACGAACAACAAAAGCAAAAGAAAAATACCAGCTGAATGTAAAAGGACATAGATCTGGATTACATCTCACTATATCTTGGTTGATAAGTTAAGACATCATAATTCTAATTCTGCAATCATACCACCGCTCATTGATTATATTTCGGATTCCTTGTTCAACTTTCTTTTCCCTTTGCTTTGTTTGGATGAAAAGGAGGAACCGAATAACTTCAACTGAGGTATATTTCTAACTTCAAAATCTTTCAGACCAAAGTTGTGAAATCCGTTCCGTACCGGCCCTTAAACGGAACACGAAGACTCGTGATCCGTTCCGGTCAAAATACCGGGCTGTTCCGGCCAATACCGGATGTACCGGACGATACCGGTCTGTTTCGGACATTTTTCGGTGTTCCGTTCCGGTATTTTTTTTTTTTTTAAAAAAAACTTGTGGGCTCTAAACTAATATATATGGTAGATATATATTAAATATATATAAAATATTAATTGCGGTAAATCCGGAACGGTACCGAGATACAGTCCGGTACCGGTACGTACCATTCCAGAAGTGAAAACGGTACGCTGGCCGGTACGGGATTGACAACTTTGTTTCAGACAAATTTTAAGCCAAAAGAAAAAAAAGGATACTCATTGTTTTTAGTTTCAATGCAAAGGAAGAAACGAGAAATGACGAAACTTCAACTCTGGTTCAGCTTGTTTTGTTACTTCAATAAGACTAGCGATGACACAGTGTTTCTTCCTCATTTGGCCACAGCTTTTCAACTCTAATACCAAAAAAACAACAAAACCAGAGGTGGTGAGCTATGTTACATGGATCCTTCATTTTGGCTCAAGTACCCGTGTCGATGTGTCCGACACCCGTATCCTTTTGGACACTTGGATCCTTTAATTGTTAAAATACTTACGGAAAAGGAATATCAAATTAGCTAGAAAAACGATATTTCGAATATTTCACATAGACATGAAATAGGGAAATAGCAAAAATATAATTTTCTTAACCCTTTCTTGTTTAAATACATTTGTAAACATAGTTTATGGTGCATAATCTGATAAAATTATACTATATATAATACAAACAAGAGTTCAGGACGTGTCCCCGTACCCGTACCCAAGTTGAGGACACATATCCACGTATCCTAAGATTTAAGTTTAGGAAGGTCCGACGCTTGGACTTGCACCCGCACCCGATACTCGCACCCGAGTCCATGTAACGTAGGTGGTGAGGTTCAACCAAAATATTTCTTATTTTGCATCCAAACAACAAATTTAACTCCTCATTCTCTTCTTAGCTCCAACCTAGCAAAGGGGCTGTCGCCGCCGCTTACTAAGGGTTGGTTATATCCCAGCCAAGCAACCGGCTTTAATTCTTGCCCAATTTTAATGTGTGAAAGGAAAAGAAAACACCTTTAAAGTCAAAGAGCACCCACAAGATACTTCCGAAAAATTAATATGATGAAAATAAGACCATAATTAGCTAGTGTCTCTATGAGCCCAAACTTTCAACCGAAAAAGAACACCAAAAAGTAGCTAAAAATGAAAGAAAGCTCAACTTATATTCTGGAGAGGGGTTGTTTGGACCCTTTTGGCGAGTTTCCAAATGGCCCTTCTTATGCCATTTGGTATAGATTCTACGGTCCAAAAAATCTCAAGGGGGACTTAACCAATGAATACAATCTTTCAAAAACATTAAGGAAGTATCCTAAGATTCTAGTACAAGTACCCACGGACATTGATAACAAATTAACAAACGCCGTCCCCACACATGACCTCTTCAATATATCATTAAATCCTTCAAGTATAATAGTTGGGTGGACAAGTCACAAAAGGAGAATTTCATACCAAATTAAAACAAAATGAAGATCCAAAGATGAGACAATAGAGATCACACCAATCACTATAACACCTACAATTGGACAGAATTGCATTTGGAAGAACAATTGACTGGAATGGATAACTAAAACTTTAAGAAGTAAGCCTCATCTGGGTAAGAGACATAGTTATAAGATCAAAACTCTGGCTAGGGCACCATGTCCAGAGTTTACTCAAAAAACTAAAAAGACAAGGAATGACAGTGAAAACTAAGAAAGAAAACAGTTTAATGGAGAACTTCAGGCACAGATCTAACCTCTCCAATAACTGAAACCAATGAGCCTTTTGGAAGGTGTACAGTCACATGATCCAATATCAAATCCAGATCCTGTTTAGCACTGCTTGACCAAGTACAACATGCATCATGGATGATAATAGCCATATCAGAGTGGTCTTTAGCGCAAGACAATGCCGGAGACTTTCCCGTCTTTTCAGGTTCTTGCTCAGGACAGGAGAGGAATCTGCTTAAACGCCTGATAGATATAATGGCCTGGGATAAATTGAAATAAGTAAAATATCTACTATAACACATAATCATTAAATATGAAAAGGTAATCCTTCAGCAGTCAAGGCATGTGACAACTCACATCAATCAACCCATTTATGACCCATGGAAATGAATTTAGTGGAGAGATCAAACTATTAAACAGAGCCAGACAAGTGAAAACCTGCAAATAAAAGATCAATTCGGATCAAAAGATAACATCACCAGTAAAGAAACGCAGGTGGTCAAGATTTTAGTACAATACCATTGCAGCATCAAGTTGATGCCCCATCAAGGAATAGAGACCAAATGTGAACAAAGAGAAAAGAGTTGGTGTTGTTGCTCAAAAGAATACACACCATGCATCCAAATACTTTCGTGTCTACTAGAAAGTACGCAAGGAATTAAGTAAGACTGCTGGAGGGATACAGGCATACTAAGTATAGCATAACTAAAAACAACAAGCAATTAAAGTATCATTTATACCGACAAGTGTTTCACTTCCAAAAATCGGGTCTCCATTAACCAACTAGTAAAAAGAAGCACCCATTTTCAAAGTGCGGATATATGCCAAAATTTCTCCTGTCCTCCTAATCCTGCAAAAGAGCAGATACATTTTAGTCCAAAGATACATTTCCACACTGTAACTATTTCAAACAGATTCCGAAAGTACTCAAAGGAACTGAAGCAACTGTAGACTGATGTGAAAACCGCAATATGGCAAGTGCAAAACAGTGCGAACACATATCCACTAGGCTACCACTTGAGCCACCGAGTTGATTTCTCAAATGGGCCTCAACAAATGAACTGATTATAGATTTTCTAAATGCTACTTATCTTGGTTCTCTTAGCACAACTACTTTACTGCATATTCTTTCCTTTGCGCATATTGATTCAATAGCTTTTACTGGTTAGAAGTCTCGATGTAAATTTGGGAGTCAGGCAGTTTCGTCACCAATCTTCGTCAAAGCTTAATAGGTCCAGAAATGCACCTAACAATGTAAATCAAGCTATCCAACACCCTAACATCCATGCACAGAGAGAAAGAAAATGCAAACCAAAACATATCTATTGAAGATACTTAAATCCGAGATCTTCCAAAAACCAAAGCTTTGATACCATGTCAGATCACCAATTTTCTTGAAAGTGTAACGTGTTAGGAAATAGGCCCCAAAATGTAGAGGCTGGGTTCTATATATTCAAATTGTGGATAAAATAAGTAGCAAGTTAATTCTTTAGGCATAATAGAATCACACAGAATAAGCTACATACCTTTCATCCTTTTGCTCCATCATTTTTTTGGTGGCACTTGCAATTAAATTAGCAATCCACTTGTTGACTACACAGAACATTCACTAAATAAGATGTTCATATGGAGAAGAGATAAAAGGCCACAACAGCTTGGAAATATCACGAAGGAATTCAACAAGAAAAGCTTACATGAAGTGCATATGCCTGGTATTAACAAGATGGTAATCGCAATTCCTGAAAGGAAAGCATACTTGACCTGTGTATACAATAGATACAATGCAACTCCAATTTGAAATGGCAAGCTGAAAAATTAGCACAACAGTTAGAATCATATCAGGAATCACACTAAAAGAATTATTTAGAGATAAAACATATTATCATATTTAGAGGGAAATAGTGAGTTCTTCATCCCTACAAATGTAGTTATTGTACAGCCACCATGATAACAACTACTGGTACATGAACACTGATTCTAAAATGGTCAGACAATGAGCTAACGTCAGCATCCTATAATCCTCGGATGCGTATATGATGAAAGATGCTCCGAAGCCGAAGGATAAGGGCAAGTTATAGTAGCCTTGCTCAGCCGAATGGAAGTATCAATTTATTTGTTTTTTACTAACTGTATAATGTCTCGATCCTTATTCATTCACTTACAAACTGATGATATTTTGCCCAACACAAATCCAGGCTATTGCTAGTTCTATACTTGAGTGGCCATTAGAATGGCTTTATGCCTGAAATACCCACTTTACTTTTATTGTATTTCAGCTAACACAAAATTTAAGGATTGGAGAAATAATGAGCACAAAACCAATATAACATAAGTATGCAGTGTTCGAGGACTAGCAATGCCAAAATGGTTTAGCACTTAGCAGCCCACTTATGATAGGACAGGGAATACAGCAGAAACCGAGGGCTATAAGACAATTGATAATTCATGATAAAAAAAATCTACTTTCTGGGCTGGCCAAGGGGTAGACGATTTTTGGAACTTCAAAAACATAGAATGCTCAAAGACTATAGTCTCTCTCTGCTCTAGGTGTTAGATGCTGCAGTCAAAATGTACACGGGCAGATGGATACGTTTAATTTCTCTCAAGCTACTACACTAGACAAATGTTTTCTTTGTTATGTTTTTGCTCATAAAGTACGATAGGAAGCAAGTTTGGCAAAGAATACTATCTACAGTGTTAAAGAATCTCCCGAAGTACGTTTAAAGAGTGGAGTGACTATCTTACAGGGGACTGTTTTATTACCATTGTTAAGAAGTGGAGAAGCCCTGGAACGACCAAAAACACAATGAAACATTATAGATCCAGGAAGAATACTTGCAAAAGAAGGGGTTTCCCTACTATTTAGCCCATCAAACTGCATTTTGGAAGTACTTGTCTACAATAGAAAAACTACCTTTAAAGGACAAAACCAGTTAAACCAACTTACATAGTGTAGAGGCACATATATGGTTTGAAAGGGAACCAAGAAATAAAATCTAACCTCCAAATATCATGTAAACTGTAAAACAAGTTGACAGTTCGATCAGCATCTATAGACATGAATGTCTGAATCTCCCCTTCCGAAAATTTCGATCGTTCTGCTAGGGTAACACGGAGGCACTGGGAAGAATGCACAAACAACAAAAAATTACCATAGGGAAAAAAATCGAGTACGAAAAGTAAACTGAAGCCATAGAGAATTATATGAGAACACAAAAGCACAGAAATATGAAGTTGAAGATTATCAGCATTCACAGGATAAAATTGAGAGAGAACAAAGAAGCTGAGACCATATTCAACTTAAAGATTTATCACATGTTGTAAAGAGTTACTAAAACATGGAACAAGCATTTCAACTTGACATCTACAGTAGAAGCATGCATATAAAAAGGACAGCCAGCACAACATAGTTAAGAGAACCAGCGTGTCAACTGTCAACAAATTGAAAGCATCAAAAGGAACTAGTCAGTCTTGGACATATAATAGTAGCCCTCATCAATGACATTTTTTTGTCAAATGGAACATGACAGGTCTTTTAGTAAAAATACCAGTTGTAAGTATGTATGTATTTAAGTATGGAACATAACCCAGATCATTGAAAACTCATAGCTGTCCTCCCCATAGTGTATTTTAGGGTAAGAGGGTCGATACACTTCCCAATGTTTCCAACAACGACACCATATTGGCAAAGAGTCAAGCTAAACACTATAATCCGTACTTTTCACTCAAATCTGTCAGCAAGCAGTATAATTGACAGAGGCATCCAACCTATATCTGGAGTTTGATAGGCCAAAAGGAAGCAAAGCTAAAAAGTCAGTCATTTTTCACAGTTAGTGGAACTACTAATGAGTTTCCACTAGTTATATCCGACAGTCTCATCATGTTTCAGCATACATAATATATGTGCCATGTTTTTACAAAGACAAAACAATGACTTTCCTCCAAGGCATTACCAACTTCCTCAAGTTAATTGGCTGACCGGGAGGGGAATTAGAAGAGACTACATTCTGTCATATAAAAATCATTGACAAGGTAGTTGTCTACCACAAAATGTTTGGTCCCCCACCAAACATTGATAGGCAAATGTGTAGAAACGTGATTACATATCCCCGAGGAGTGTCAAACATGAAGAGAAGTGATGGTTTGAAAGGCTTGCCGAGTACAAAGGAATGGATTACATTTCTGTGCATTCAGCCGGTCATCATTAATAAGCTGTGCATAACATATCAAAGGGGTTCAATACATAAGCTCATGGGATAAATTGAAAAAGAACAAGTAAGATTTACCTTCTGATAAATAAGAGTCATAATACTGGCTCGTAGCTTCAACTTTAGCTTGGAAAGACGAAAAGAATATTGTGTATCAAGGAAGGACCTGAACCATTAAGAATATACTCTCAGAATATCCGATGTCCGATCGGACGCCGGGGTTTGATTTGGAAGAGCTACAGGAGCCGATTTGCTTGGGGTCTGAATTAAAAGTCTTTGGCCAAATCATTGAATACATCAATTGATGATCCTTCAAATTATTCAAATTTTATGTCAGAATCATATTCAGAGAAATTGCCCTTTTTGGTTTGGGCAATTATGGATTATGGGATTTTCAATGGGAGAAATTGAGGAGGGATAATAAATTGAGCTTTATCAAATGGTGGTGATGTAAAGAAGAATTTGTCATCGAGATTAGGGTTGACAGTGAGGGTGATTGAATGAGAGAGGGGACCGATGTTGAGAATGAGGAGAAAGGAATTGTTATCTCATCACGTTTGGATTTTACACAAAGAAGGGTATAATCGTCAAAGCACTCGTTCCGTTAACAGAGTGAGACAAATTTTCATTTCTCATAGATGAGGGGATTTGTTTGGGCATTTTTAAAGGTTGGGGGGGGGGGGGGTGTGCAGGAAACAGGAACAGATGAGGGGGTCTCCGTGGAATTTTGCCTTAAAATAAGTACCTCCTGTCAAAGCTGAATTTCTGGAAATGATTCTCATACCAAAAATAGATGATTGATTTGTTTTAATGGTCTGATTGCTTAGGACCAGCAAATCAGTTGTAGGATCTTTGACTTGTATGATTGCTTGTAATTAGGGATTAGTGGTAAATAGCTTAATCTTTGGGATTTGATAGCTGTAAACATTTATTGTATAGAATAATGAAGAGTATAAGAAGAGGGTCTTCCTAAGGGAATGACAGGACAGTTTTCCAGAAATATACTTTCTCTCATAGATTTGTCATGGTATCAGAGCCATAGCTATGGTGTCTTGTTTTTAGAAGTTTAAGCATCTTAGAATCCATTCTTGGTTTTGTGTTGCTGTCATCAGTTGCTCTAGAGGTATCATTCTTCTCAAGTACTCAGTCAGTCAGGATTTTTTCTGTCATTTTTTAGAGTTTCCTTTGTGGTTAAGAATGTCAGAAAAATCAGAAATCTTGCCCATCAAGATGGATGGGAAAAATTATTTTTCTTGGGAGTTTCAATTTCGCATGTTTGTGAAAGGGAAAGAATTATGGGGACACATAGATGGGTCCATTCCTAAACCAACTGAAAATGCTGAAAAAGCAAAGTGGGAAAGCAAAGTGATGCCAAGGTAATCACTTGGATTTTAAGCTCAGTAGATTCCAAAATTGTTCTCAATTTGCGTTCTTATACTAGTGCTAAAGATATGTGGGCTTATCTAAAGAAGATTTACAATCAAGATAACCCAGCTAGAAGATTTCAGCTTGAATTAGACATATCTGAATACTCCCAAGGGACTATGTCTATTCAAGAATATTATTCTGGGTTCATTAATATTTGGGCTGAATATAAGGAGATTGTTTATGCTAAAGTTTCGATTGAGGGTTTAAAGACTCTTCAAGCAATGCATGAAATCACTCAGAGAGATCAGTTTCTCATGAAACTGAGACGCGAATTTGAACCTGTCCGTTCAAATCTGATGAGTAGGGCACCCACCCCATCATTGGAGACTTGCTTGAGTGAACTCCTTCGAGAAGAACAGCGATGCTTGACTCAGGCAGCGCTCGAACGGAAAGATATTGGTTCCAATCCACTTGATGCAGCATTTGCAACTCAGGCTAGAGGAAAGGATGTGAGCACAAAACAGTGCTACAGCTGCAAAGAGTTTGGCCATATAGCCATTAATTGCAAAAAGAAGTACTGCAACTATTGCAAGAAGCTTGGACACCTGATCACAGAATGTCGTCGACGGCCTCAAAATCGATCTCCTAATGCTTTTTATGCTGCTCCTCCTGAGGGTTCGCACATGGTTCCTAATGCTTTATATGCTGCTCCTGCTCATACTTCTACTACTTCCAGTGCTATGACTCCAGAGGTAGTTCAACAAATGATTCAATCTGCATTCTCAGCTTTTTGCCTCACAGGTAAAACTACCTCATCTCCTGTTTGGTATGTTGACTCTGGTGCTTCCAATCACATGACTTTTTCCTCAGCACATCTCACAAATATAAAGCCATATGTGGGTAACTTGCAAATACAAACGGCTAATGGTGAAGTTGTGCCAATCAAAGCAGTGGGTGATATTCCTCATACTTTGCCCTTGCATAATGTTTTCCATACACCACGTTTGGCTTCTAATCTTATATCTGTTGGTCAACTGGTTGATGACAATTGCAACGTCTCATTTTCCAAATCTGGTTGCACTGTGCAGGATCAGGTGTCGGGGAAAGTGATCGGGAAGGGACCTAAATGTGGAAGGATGTTTCCTATTCGTTTATCTAGCTATCCCAAGAATAAATCCTTGTTTTCATTACTTTGTTCTACCTCTACTCCATCATATCAGATGAGGCATAAAAGATTGGGGCATCCTAATGCCAAAAAATTGTTATTCATGCTGAAATCTGGTCTGCTCTTGAATAAAGATCCTGTTTCTTTACAAGATGTTTTGTATCTTTGTGATAGTTGCAAATTGGGTAAAAGCAAAGCTCTTCCTTTTCCAATTCACAATGACATAACTACCAATTGCTTTGACTTGATTCACTCAGATGTTTGGGGGATTGCACCTGTTTCCTCCCATTCTCACCACAAATACTTTGTTACGTTCATAGATGACTATAGTCGCTACACGTGGGTCTATTTCTTGCATCATAAATCTGGTGTTTCTGATGCCTTCAAACGCTTCATGGCTTATGTAAAAAATCAATTTTCCACATCTATAAAAGTTTTGCGATCTGATTCTGGTGGAGAGTACATAGATCATGGATTTCAAAATTATCTTCAAAGTGAAGGCATAATTTCCCAGCGAACTTGCTCGTATACTCCTCAGCAGAATGGGGTTGCTGAACGAAAAAATCGACATCTCTTGGATGTTACTAGAACACTTCTTCTCGATGCATTTGTTCCAACTCATTTTTGGGTCGAAGCTCTATCTACGGCTGTGCATCTTATCAATAAACTACCTTCACCCAATCTTCAAAATCAATCTCCACACTTCCGGTTGCACAAAACTCATCCCGACTACACCCAATTGCATACTTTTGGTTGTCTTTGTTATGTTCACTTGCCAGCACCAAACCGGAACAAATTAACGGCGCAATCTTCACGTTGTGCATTCCTTGGGTATGCGCCTAATCAAAAGGGATTTTTATGTTATGATCCTTCCGTTCGTCGCATTCGCATTTCTCGTCATGTTGTCTTTGTTGAAAATCAGTATTTTTTCCAAAATCATCATGCTTCTACTCCTCCATTCTCATACTCTTACCTTCATGACTTTGGTAGTACTTCTCCAACTTTTACAAGGTTTAAACCTGGGATAGTATATCAGCGAAGAGGTACAACTACTATTCCACCAGACGGTCCTAACCGAGAATGCTCCCCGGCTCCTGATCCAAGTCCTGAACCTCCTCCACTTCGAAGATCCACTCGCCCATCTAGACCACCTGAACGCTTGTCGTTTTTAGCCACTTCGTCCCCGACATCAATTCCAGCCACTTATTCACAAGCCATGCAACATTCCTGTTGGCAAAAAGCAATGCAGGAAGAATTGGAAGCTCTAGAGAAAAACCACACTTGGGACATTGTCCCTTGTCCAGTTCACCATAAACCGATTGGCTGCAAATGGGTTTACATGGTTAAACTCAAATCTGATGGCTCCTTAGAACGATACAAAGCTCGGTTGGTGGCTCTTGGAAATAGACAAGAGTATGGCATTAATTATGAGGAGACATTTGCTCCTGTGGCTAAAATGACAACCGTTCGTGTACTGATTTCTATAGCAGCTGCTCAATCTTGGCCTTTATTTCAAATGGATGTGAAAAACGCCTTCTTACATGGTGATCTTAAAGAAGAAGTCTATATGAGACTTCCTCCGGGTGTCCAAAGGAATTCTATGTCAGATGTATGTCGTCTACGACGCTCTCTTTATGGGCTAAAACAAGCACCACGGGCTTGGTTTGAAAAGTTTCGTCAGACTCTTCATCAACTTGGTTTAAGTCAAAGTGCTAATGATCCTTCTCTGTTTATTCGTCGCTCCAGTGCTGGTATAACTATTCTCCTTATATATGTTGACGACATCATCATCACGGGCACGGATATGAAAGGTATTCATCAGCTACGAGAATCTCTACATTCTTCTTTTTATATGAAGGATCTTGGAACCCTCACCTATTTCCTAGGACTTGAAGTGCATCAGTCAACTCAAGGAATTTTTGTTAATCAGTCCAAATATGCTAAAGACCTTATTGCTTTGGCTGGTCTTGAGAACTCAACTCCAGTGGACACACCACTTGAGGTTAATGTCAAATATCGGAAAGATGAAGGAAATTTACTCTCTGATCCTACGGCATATAGACAGCTAGTAGGCAGCTTGGTCTACTTGACAATGACCAGACCGGATATTTCCTACGCTGTCAATTTGATGAGTCAGTTTATGCACCAACCTCGGCATCTTCATCTAGCAGTTGTCAAACGAATCATTCGCTATTTATTGGGAACGCCGGAGCGTGGGTTATTCTACAAAGCTGGTTCATCTATCCAGCTTACAGCATATAGTGATGCTGATTGGGCTGGATGTCCAGATTCACGTCGATCTACAACTGGGTGGTGCATGTATCTTGGTGATGCTCTTATTTCGTGGAAATGTAAGAAGCAAGAAAGGGTCTCAAAATCTTCCACTGAAGCCGAATATCGAGCCATGTCTTCTGCGTGTTCTGAGATTGTTTGGCTACGCCACTTGATCTCTGAATTAGGCTTTCCACAAGTGGATCCCACGCCTTTGCATGCTGAAAATCCGGTACTTCATGAACGAAGTAAACACATTGAGGTGGACTGCCACTACATTCGCGAAGCCTGTACTGATCACAACATTACTTTGCCTCATGTGTCCACGGAATTTCAAACCGCAGATGTTTTCACAAAAGCATTGGCGAAGACTCGCCACCAGTTCTTAGTTGACAAATTGATGCTGGTCAATTCACCCGCATCAATTTGAGGGGAGGTGTCAAAGCTGAATTTCTGGAAATGATTCTCATACCAAAAATAGATGATTGATTTGTTTTAATGGTCTGATTGCTTAGGACCAGCAAATCAGTTGTAGGATCTTTGACTTGTATGATTGCTTGTAATTAGGGATTAGTGGTAAATAGCTTAATCTTTGGGATTTGATAGCTGTAAACATTTATTGTATAGAATAATGAAGAGTATAAGAAGAGGGTCTTCCTAAGGGAATGACAGGACAGTTTTCCAGAAATATACTTTCTCTCATAGATTTGTCACCTCCTAGACAAAGTCTGAATTAGGGGCCGTCCCACTCTCTCCAAAAAAGATTTTTTTGAAAAAGAAGATAATTTCAAGGTCAAAAATCATGTGTTTACACAAATAATTTTTCTGCCAATATGAATTTTGTTTGATAGATCTCATTGAGATCTTGTAAATAGTGCAAAAAAAATTGAAAAATTATTTTTTATTTTCGTTATATTTGAGTTTGAAATTACCTTCTTTTTAAAAAAGAAGGTTTTGGGAGAAAGTGGAACGGGGCCTTAATCTCTGCCGGAAAAAAAGACAGGGAACAAAAGCCTGAGTTCAAGTTGGTTTATTTACCCACAATATTTCGGAATGTGATCTTTTGAGCTTTTACACGAGGGGAACAAAAACTTTTTATACTTCTATAGAACCACTTTGAAGTTGATAGCTTCATGAAAAAAGCACCTCATAATGTATTGTTCAGCAAGAAATGAACAGACTGTAATAAGACCAACTGGAACTTACTTCAAGATAGAGGTCAGACCCAATGAAATTGCCAGAATATACCCATCCAAACCTTGAGAACCTGATTAAAAGCCAAAATAAAAAAATAAAACCCATTGCATCAATGCTGCACCATTAAAATGGATACTGAACTCCAATTTTAGGACCCAAAAGAAAAACCACAGACATACACACACTTTAAGACATTAATCATAAAAGGGAATGATGCATCAAAAAGAGGTCAGAGCATGCTCTCTAAATTAAATGCCACAGAGAGTGAGAAAATATGAAGCGGCGCAAAGATGAAATTCTATTGCCGTGAGGCAGCAGAAAGTGAAATCTTCATTGCCATGAGGTGGCAGAAAGTAAAATCTTCATTGCCGTCAGGCAGCGAAAAGTTAAAAAAAGACTGATGAACAATTCTTGAACCAATACACCAAAAATGATTTGAACTGGGGACAATCTGGTGCATTTTTTGCAAAAGCCTTAAAAAACAGTACAAGTCTTTCATAATTCTAACTACTAAGAGTGGTCTTAGAAACCATTTTCCTAATTCAAAATTGGAAGCTTGCTTTTAATTTTGTGACTCTAAATTTGGATCAGAAAGAAATGTGGATATTTTTGGCACTTCAAAACTTACTGCAAAAATCAGAAAGCTTAAGCTGGGATTTAGCAAAATAAAATAAATTATTCGAGTGCTTAAAAGTAATTTTAATCTCAAATTCCAAAAAAAAAAATCAGGCCAGAAGATGACTTTTCTTAACTTATTAAGGGCAAAATAGCTTAGCATATAAAATACATAAAAAATGAACAGGCAGAAGAATTTCAAACAAGCAAACTGCATGACTAAGGCCTCGTTTCACTAAGGTTCTTACTTTTTAAGTACTTATTTTCCGTTTTACGAGACAAGTCATTCTCTCATAATACTATCACCTTCAATTCAAATAATTATTTATTTTTCAAATAAGTACTCATTTTAGTTAGTGGAACACACCCTCACTTTCTTTTTCTTTTTTTGATCAGCAAAAAGAAAATTTCACTACTCATAACATGAAATACAGAGCAACTAGGAACTTGGATACACCGGCTTCCAAGACCCTCTTCTCCTAACCACATGGAGGAACTGATTTGGGTCCAACAAGCTGAGCCCAAATCACGAGAAAAATACCTAAAAGCCCAAAAAGGGCAAAGTCCAACACCTAAAAACCCAGCCCAAACCCCCAAATCCAAACCCTAACAGAACGACCACACACATCTCCAGCCGCCGCCGCCGCCCACCCAGCCGCACTTACAAAAACCACAACCACAAACCGCCGCCGATCAAAACATGAAGCACAACCGCAAGCCTCCAACCACCAACCCCCACCTCCTGCCGCCATTGTCGCCACTTGGAGGATCCCAGGCGGTTTCGCACGCACACTCCATCCATCAAAACAAACCAAGGCCATGGCAGTCAAAACAGATCAGAAGCACAAGAGTGATACAGTCGACAGCAACGCCGGAAACCAGGCCATTAAGCACAAACGGACAATCCAAGAGATATCACCTGTCAGAAATCCAAACGCCCAAAACCCCCCACCTGGTCGCCGCGCTCCACCACTTCGTTTGTCCCCAAAACCGGATCCACAGAGGATCCAGCGAGAGACACGGCGGACAAAAAGGGGGAGGAGCACGGAGGAAGAAAACATGACGGCAAGCGAACACGTAAGAGTGGAGATCGAAACTGTACAAGGGAGAGAAAGGGGAGAGGAAACGGGAGGATAGAGCCCGAGGGGAGGAGGGGAGAGCGCGCCTTCCCCCCTGGCGGCGGCGGAAATGGAGAGGCTAGGGTTAGGAGTTTTAGAGAGAGAAAGAGAGGCAGTTAAGAATACCCTTTTAGCACACCCTCACTTTATCCACCACTCTTGTATTTTTATGATCTTTGTCGACTATATCATGCCTAGAACAGAGGTATTTGTATAGATTTTTTTCATGCTTTTTTTCCCGGGATTAGAAAATCCAGTTTCTTAACTTATATCATAGGAGTTTCTATGTGTTCTTTTAAGGCAATTCGTGCATTTGGTACTTCAGCAGGCATTTCCGTAAGTTAGAAGCTGTGGACAACTTCTAGTAGCTATTTGATGCTAGGTGTGCAAAAATGGTTTAGTTGTCATCTTCGACTGGCAATTTAAAACATCTAAGGTTCTTAAACCTTTCTAAAACATCGATTCGGTCACTTCCAAAATTGATTCGTCGCCCCCACAACTAAAAAACATTGAATCTTAATCACTATCGTGGGCTTCAAACTATAATTGTAAGAACCTCTGCATAACATAAACAATAAATACGTTAACGGAAAAGCACTAACATAATGGATGTACACCTTGCTCCCTATAATGATTACACTAATACCATATATGCAGAATTTCCAGGCAGAAAATTTCTGAAAGTTATATTATAACCTAAAATTTTCTACCATGGAGTGCAAGTGATTTTAAAGCTCCATTGCAGAATGTGATCTCCCTCCCTTTATCACACGCACGCATGCACAACCACCAGCCACAACCATTCTCCAACCCATCTTCACCCCCACCCCCAAGCAAAAACAAATCGGATGAAGAAGAAATTACAAAAATACAGATAACTATGTAACTGTAAATGACGAGGATTGACTTACTCCAGCTTCAGGTTCCTGAAGAACATTTTCCTTCGCATAACCAGTCTCCTCACGGGAATGGTTTCTTCGAGAAGTGCCATCAAAGAGTCAACATATTTAAGAGATGTCTAAGCTCAGCAGTTATTTCAGGCCCTTTAAGCTGTCAACTTTCTTCCCCAGCAAATATATTGCGACGTGCAAGTTTCCCAGCAAAGCAATCCCATGTTTATCAAAGTAGCTTAGACAAACACAGAAAAAGTTTAAAGATGTCCCAGGCATTTAACAAATCAAAGTCATCATCGTGCTTTGGTAGATGGAATTTAATATTTAAATCCAATAGGACAAGAATTTACGAAAATGTGTTTGCTTATGTTTCATTCCATTAACCAAGCAAATCACTGCTACCAGCAAACACAATTACCAATGACACCGTAGAAAAAAAAAATTCCAAACTAGCATAGTCAAGGGTAACAGCAGAAAGACATGCTTACCTGCCTCTTTAAAAGAAAGTTGATCCCGAATGCCAAATCCCCAATCGGCCACTTCCCTAGAGTCTCAGAATAGGTAAACCTAAGAGTCTCCAACAATGTTGAGATAGTCTCCAATTCATCGCAGTAGCAATGGAATCAAGGAGATTATTGTAACAACAACAAACACTGCAGAAAAATAAAGAAAAGATAGAAACTTGATTTAGGAAGACAGATAAGTAGGCTAAATTGTATGTAAATGAGCAAGATTTAATAGCATTGACTGAAAGAATAATGCTCTGCCAAAGAAATATATAGGAACACTTCTCAAATGAATATAAATGAGCTCCAAAAGTTTAGCACATTTAGGTAGTCCTGAGCATCAATTTTACTCTTGCCTCGACAAGCATCCTGAAACAAGTAACAGAAGCGGTGTGTTTAGAAGGAAGTACTAATGGAAAACATTTTTTATCAAGGGATTGGTGCGCAACTTCATTGTTTTAGTTTATACAATGAATATTAAGAAATCTCATACCAAAATAAGAGCCAACTCAGGAAACAAGTACTCACAATCAACTTGTCTCCATGCTAATCGCAAAGAATCTCCGTCCATGGATAACATACAGCCCCCATCCATCAGAACTTGGAGGAGGACATCAACAAAGTCAAACCTGAGTAGGTAAAGTCCTTTGAATTTGAGCGCAAGTTGACGGCTTCTACTTGGATCGTGGTCAGAATTGATGGCCGTCGCTTTCACGGGTAAATATATACATGCTTAGCAATATGGTCCTCTGTTGCTTAGACTGACTCGCAAAAACTACATTTTTGAAGATGTTTGACATAGAGTTCCATGAGTTCCTTCTTAGAAGTACCAAATGAACCTGTGGGAAGAAACCTTTCAACTTCATGACATACATGGAAGAGAAAAATGATACAATGACAGACACAATGCCACTACAAAGGTGATTTAAAGCTGGAAGTCCACATTAAATAGAAGAGTTGCCATAATCAGTTGCAACAAAATCACAGGAAGATAGCAGGAATGTGTCTAACACACTTCTAAATGGTAATGGCCAAAGCAATATGCTTCTACTCAGATTGTAAAGGCTCTATAGAGCCTAGAGGGGCCCTACTCCTACATCCCAGAGCTGAGTTTGTTTCAAGGATGAGAGGCTTCTATCATGATCATCAATCGCTAAAAATTTCAGCCTCTCTTGAAGTAAAGCTTACAATCCAATAGAAAACAAAGACGTCGATCACAATCCTTCATCTTGAAAATCTAGTAAATAATAGAAATCCCAGTCACTATCTTCACTCACAAAAAGCACTGATAGAATTTTGGATTCAACCTATGTAAATATCTGAGAATTAGATCTCATGCCAACGGTGAATTTTGCCAAATCAGCATAACCCCATAATAGCAAGATTCAAGACTATTATTTAGACAGATACGAAAGGTTTTCTCATTTCACAGAAATGATTGGTAAGCCAAATCATGCCTATCATGTTATCCAAGAGATCCCACACATCATGCAGTGCACCCAAAACTTCCCTCCAAGTGCATTTCCAGAATGATTTCCAACGTATGATATCTATTGGGAAAAATCAGCACAATAGCATAGGAAGAAAAGAGAACGATGGACGAGAAACCTGGAACTGAGAATCCCTCTTCAAAACAAAGCTAATACAAAAAATTTAAATTAGAAACACAATTGTGCTGGATCAAAAGGTAGGACTCAAAAAGTATGCTAACACAAATTTATAACCTGAACTCGTCACTGACACCATACGAGAAGACTAATACTGCAAGCAAAACAATTATATTACGTGTTCAAATATCTAATAATGCAAGCAAAACAATTATAGCATGTAACCCATACTTGAGCATGGCTGGTAAGATTCCATGGTGAACCTCCAAAGATGGCAACATTTGAGCAAAACAATTATAGCATGTAACCCAAACTTCTGAAACACCAGGCCCATTACTGGCTCTGCAATGAATGTTGTAATATGAAATAAGCCACAACACACGGAAAAATCATTTTTTCCACCCTTTTCAAACACACAGAAATGATTTTTTCTAGATTTTTCTTACTTTAATTTCCATAAACAAAATTGAAAATTCTCTTCCTTCCACTATCACAAGTTCCAAACAGTCATTCAGCAAACAAATCAACCAATAACGAAAAAACTTGAGGGAAAACAGAAGGAGATACCCCTAAACGATACTAAATTAGTAGAAAAGTAATTACCTCTGCAAAAGCCACAATCAAAACTATTGCCAATCGGTTTAGAATACAACCAATCGGAATCAAGGGAAGCGGTTGGGGGAAGCTAAGGTGCGCCCAGAGGTGGAGGTTGCCGATCTCGTTCCTCCTCTCTCTCTCTCTCTCTTTCTCTCTCTCTCTCTCTCTCTCTCTCTCTCTCTCTCTCTCTCTCTCTCTCTCTCTCACGTAGAACTCCATAATCCCCAAATTCTCGATTCTACCTCTGTCTCTCTCTCCTGTCTTTCTTCGTTATGCTGGTATCACCGAACGTAAGAAGGATTTATTTTTTGATGTGCTGAGTTTGGAAACGGTGCCGATAAGAGTCCTTGATGTATCCGATGGCATAAATCTCGACGTAGACGGCAGAGAGTAAGTCGTAGGTGATGTAGGGTTTTCGCCGGCTTGGCCGCCGGGTCGGATGGCGTCTTCAGACCTTGAGCGGAGATCAAATTGATCTCAAATAGATGAGTCTACTTGCTTCTTCGAACCTCTGGTTCTGCGATGGAGAGAGAGGAGAGAAGATTAGGCCCTCTCGCCACCTCCAGCTGCCCCCAGCCTATTTTACCAAAAGAACCACACACTAGGAGACAGAAACCAGAAGATGAAGGATTTTTGGGACACAAATGGAATAGTGCTTTTTTGCCCCCAGCCAATTAGGCCCTCTCGCCACCTCCAACTGCCCCCAGCCATTAAAGTAAATTGTAATTCGGGTGAACAGTGCTTTTTTTCAGCGCGGAATTACACAAACGCCCTCGTATATACCAGCATATACCGTGAATATTCCAATTAGAGGGAGCCGATTGGAAAAATCGGCAAAATTGGCCAATTCGGTTGTAAGCATCCACATCCTCCTTTAATTAAACTAGGTGAGTCTTGTGCTTGTGATGTTTGTGCCTATGATGTTATAGTAGGTTTTTATTTAGAGCAAAGTAATTTGTATGAGAGATAAAACTAAAAAGCTTGAAAGCTGATTACATAAGGGATGAAAATTATAGAGAGGAAAAGATTACATAAGCTGAAAGTTTCGAAGTCGGTCTAGGCAGTTGTAGTTTAGGTACAGCGTAGAGCTTTTGCTGCAAATCATACAAGCCAACTGCCATAAAAATAGGACCAGAAAGAGGCAAGTGCTGAAATTAGTTTCAAGGTTCTTTTACTTGCATGTTTGGGAATATAGAATATAATAAAAAGCATGAGTCGCAGCCTAGATAATATAACATTATCATAATATATATAGGTTGCCGAAAAGTTTTGGTCCGTCAAAATTGAGATAGCCTGAAAGTCTTCATGGTAAGTTAAAAAAAAGAGAAACTATATATTTTAATCCGAACCCAGCAATATAATCGAATGAATAAAAAATATACCTACTCAAATGAGTCAAATTGTCAGCTGGTGTCTCTCAAAACCAACAATTTCGGCAAAGGTAAAGATGTCCCCAAAGCTTGGAAAAAGTAAAATGGTAGCTAGTTGCGATTCTCAGGAAGAAAGTTCTACTATCTACATACCCTACTAATAACAATAAGAAGAAAGAAAAACAATACCTAAACCAAATACTGTGACACAGAGTCGAGAAAAGGGACAAATCAGCCAACCTAACCTTCTGAATAGGTGGATACCATCTTGGTCTTATTGAAATGCTCATGACGGTCATTGATCGAGTCAATATCTTTCTCATCACAGAACCTCCTCCTCCAGCTGCATGACTTGCGCTTCTCATATCTCTCCTTGTACTCCTTTACCATCAATTATTTTGCCATCTGAAGTTTTCGGGGCTTGTCAAATAGACTAAATTGCTCCCCATGGAAAAACAAAGGGCTGCCAATTGAAGGGTAAAATTGGAAAAATTGGAAAATTTTGGCAAGCCATTCACTTGCTTTCAACGTTCTTAGTTTTAAAGCTTTAGATAAACTAGGTGCATCGCAACGTGTAAGGCACGTCTGTCATGCCCATTGAGGAGAACGAATTTAAATATTTGTGGAATCATAATATAGGTTATGGTCACAATGGTAAAAGCATTTGGAATGAGTTCTCCTTACACCATCTCGCATACCAATGCTCTGGACTATCAATGAAGGAAGCATGGTAATGTGCACAGAAATTGAATTGGATCTCTTGGTCTGCCCTCTCTGATGCCATTTGGCTTTGATTTGGGGGCATGGTTCCGCAACAAAATAGATATAGGGGGCCACTGTTTCAGTGGTTTTCTGAGAGCAACCACTTTGTGCATATTGCCAAAGGTTAGGTCTGTCTTCAATCTTCCCCCATCCATACCCCCAATGATTGGGGACTACATGGGTTCTGTTGTTGTTGTTATTGTATAGGGGCACGAAAATACAAGGAAGATTCATGTTGGAAAAACATGCATACCCAGATAGATATTACTTTGATGACTTCTACACTTATATCATCCAAAAATATATATATATATATATTGAGTAATAGAGGTCTATATTTATTATTTACAAAGTTCCATGAAAACGTGCTGAAAACCAAAAAATTACGAGTCTTGTTGACACTGCCACTTTAGAATTGGTAGCCAAATCAATACCGTAGGCAGCTAGAGAGGAGCACATCATAGGTGCACAATATCTTTTAGGCACCAAACCATCTGGCGTGAGATAGAACAAGAGCTACACCAACTTGTGCATGTTTGAATGCCACCGTCATATTAAAATCAACAAGAACCAACAAAGCCAAAAAAATGTAAAGAAAAAACAAAAGCGAAAATATACCTTCGATTGCAACTTCACGGAAGTTGGTCTTGGTATTCGAGTAGAGCCTCTTCCAATCATCCAGTATCATCTTACTGGGGGGGGTGTGGAATAGATCGGAAGGTTTGGGTTTTGGTGCCTCCTCTTCCTCCTCAACAGCTTCTTCTTTGGGCTTTGCTGGCTCCTTCGCCTCTTTCTTTGGCTCATCTTTCGGCTTTGACTTAGCAGTTTCTTTTGGCTCAGAAGGCTTCTTGGTGGATGTAACAGGTGGAACTTGTTCTGTCTGCTTTACCTCACCCAATATCTTGCTGAAATTTGGTTGATTAACCATGGTCCAAAAGTATCTCTCAACATGAGGGAACTGAGAGGTAAAGTTCTTAGTCATGAGCCGAGTGAATCCCTTATACAAGTTCATTGTCATGATAATGTCAACCAGGGTCATAGAATGCACAACCTAATAAGTGTTTGAAGCCAAATGTGTGCTCAAACCACCAAGAGATCTCTTCAATGCAGAAATAGCAGGTTCCTCAACCTTCACACAAACGCATGGGCAGGTAAGTACAGGGCATCTAAGGAGTAATAACAAACACTTTAGCAATAGAAAAAGGGTATGAATTGTAACTTAAACAGCCCACAAGACTAATGTAAATTATTCATTGGCAAGGAGACAAAAAACACTAATGAATGACCAAGTAACTGAATCACATATACACAACAATGCGAGCAATCACACGCCAGTCTTTTTGCAGCCTGAGGATAACCGAGTGTAGCACCACCCAATAGTAAACAGAACTTTTTTATCACATAAAAATGTGACCTTAATGCAACCTACATCTTGGTTGATAAAAATAACATGTAGTTTATTACTTCTTTAAAAGTAGAAAAGTTATGTTAGATGAGAAACCCTGGCTTACCCACAATTTCCAAGAAGACGAAGCTTCTGACAATTGAACCCCAAGTCCCCTGTCTCCAGAATTACTGCAGTGTCTTAATAATATGAACAATGCCATTCCTCTACATACAACATGAAGAAAGTAAAGATATAGGCAAGATGGTAAAAAGGAAATACGCAGCTGTCACATTTCTTCGCTTACGTGAATGTACTTGAAAAGTACGTTGACTCTAACAGGTTCATTATTCTCTCGCATCAGAGCAATGCCAGGAGGGATAAAAATATTCGACGATAATTTCCATAAGCTGTGTTGTTCTTCAGCTTCTTGGCCAAGCAGTCAAGATGTCTGCTATGAAAACCAACCCAGTGAAGGCCAATACCCAATAGTCACGCGATTGGGCTGCACTATCACAGATTTCTCTTTCTCGAATATCAAATAATATCTGACCAGCACCAAATGGTAACTTCTTGTCCAGAAAATACCCGACCACACAGTTATTCCATTTAGCGATCCATGCCTCAACTACGTCCTCAGGAGGGCACACAACGACCCGGGCTTCCTTAACCTGTGGGGGATGGAAAGATAATTTCATACGAGGGCCACCAGGATCCTGTGTTACAACATCAGTCCAAGTAGGTTTAGGACTAGCAACACCAGTTGAATGCACAGCTTCAATTGGCTTCTTACAACATCAGTCCAAGAAATTTGGTATCTAAAAGGTTATGTCTAATGAGCAGGGCTTTTTCTTTTTTCAAATTTTCACAAGCTGATGCTCATAAGAGGGTCATTGCTGCTGGTCCTTGGCTTTTTGGGGGTAAACTCCTAGTCCTTAAAGCATGGACTCCCCAGATGAAGCTTCGGAAGGAGCAGTTTGCCAAAGTCCCTATCTGGGTTCAATTGTATCAAGTTCCTTTGGTTTTATGGAATGCAGCTGGGTTGAGCTATATAGCGAGTGCTATAGGAATACCCCTCTATGCTGATGCTTTAACAGAGAGCTGTCAAAGGCTTAGCTATGCTCGACTGTGTGTGGAGGTTGAAGTGGGATCTGTCTTACCAGAAACTGTTGATGTGGGATATTGTGGCCTCACTGTAACTATGGGGGTTAAGTATCCTTGGCGGCCTGTGAAGTGTTTGGAGTGCCATGTTTTTGGCCATTCTGAAGATCAGTGTGTTGTTAAAGCAAAGGTGACAAAGCCTAAAACTGAATGGGTTAGGAAAGGTGCTCTGGCCTCTATTGAAGAAGGTTCTCCGCCTACAGAAGAGGTCGTTATAACACAGTTGGCTCCTGATTTATCTATGCCTGTCTCAGAGAAATCTCAAGGGAAGCACACTGTGGTTTCTGCAGCTACTGTTCCTGAGTGTGTGTCTCCTCTTGTCGTGGAAAGTGGTTTGGATACGGGTCAGTGTTCTATTGCCCAGAGTGGCAACTCTTTCTCTGTCCTTGCTGAGCTTGATCATATAGCTGATAAGGAGGAACTTGATGGGGTTGACCCTGTCCTAGCAGGAAGAGTGCCCCTTGATTCCCCTGATCTCCCTAAAGTTGTTGTGCCTCCTAAAAAAGGTTGGGGTAGAGGCAAAGGGAAAGTTGATCCCCCTATTCCAAAAAAGGGTGTTGGGGTGGTACTAAACAATAGATTTTATGTCCAAAATTAGCTTGGGGGCCTGGAACATCAGGGGCTTAAATGATCCTTTGAAGCAGAAGGAAGTTAACTCCATGATCAAGGTTCCTAGGTTGGGTATGATGGGTGTTGTTGAGGCCAAGGTAAGGCCTGAAAACATTGACCATGCAGTCAATCATTTTTTTCCTGCTAGTTGGTCTTTTCTCCATAATGCTTCTAATGATTCAGTTGCAAGAATTGTTTTGGGATGGGATCCCCCACTTTTTACAGTAAATATGATTCATTCTTCTTCTCAGCTGTTGGTGGTTAAGGTACTATTGATCAGCATATGTTCTATGTTTCTTATGTGTATGGCCATAATTTGATGTCTGTTAGAAGACAGCTTTGGATGGAAATGAGATTTTTGTATTCTTCTATTGGTGATGTACCTTGGATTCAACTAGGTGATTTCCCTGTAGTTCGAAGGCTTTCTAAACGTCTAGTTAGTTTTGATGGGGGTGCTGCTATGGAATTTAATGATTGTCTTGATAGTATTTGTATTGACGATATGCCTTTCAAAGGGATGTGGTTCACTTGGTCCAATAAAAGGGGGGCCTTGGAGATAGGAAGAGTAAGCTGGATAGGGTTCTCATCTCCCCTATTTGGCTGGATAAGTTCTCAAAATCTGAAACAACTTTTTTGCCTCCTGAAATTTCTGACCATTGCTTCATTTTAGTGGATGTTCTGCCTGAAATTCCCAGAAAGATTCCTTTTAAGTTCTTTAGCTTTTGGATGAAACATGCCAACTTCAAGGATGAATTGCAGAAGTCTTGGAGGGAGCCTTTTAGAGGCTCTAGACACTCTCAGTTATATGGGAAACTTGTGAGATTGAAACCAGTTCTCAGGGCTTTCAATAAAAAGATTTTCTCTCATATTGGGGGCAGGGTTGACCAAGCTAGACAGGAGTTCGGCTTCTATTCAAGAGCAATGTTTTCAACGTCCTCGTGATGCTGCCCTTATCGAAGAAGAAAGGATTCTGCATAAAAGGTTTGTGGAGTTGAGTTTAGCAGAGGAGTCATTCAAAAAACGGAAATCTAGAATTCAATGGCTTGCTTTAGGAGACCACGACACCAGGTTCTTCCACCACAAGATGAAGTCTCATTCTTTAAGAAGTAAAATCTTAAGTTTGACTGATGCTTCTGGTACAAGGTTAACTGATCCTGTTGAAGTAAAGGGTGAGATACTGGGGTATTATATGGGCTTGTGGGGTACCTCTTTCGCTCAGAAGGTTGATGCCTCTCATGTGGTAAGCATTGCTGTAGCCCAGCGGCTTCCTAGTGATATGAAAGAAGCTCTTCCTAAGCCTGTCTCTAGCATGGAAATCAAGGCTGCTATGTGGTCAATTAAAGGGGAGAAAGCCCCTAGTCCAGATGGTTTTAGTTCTGATTTCTTTCAGAAGAATTGGGATGTGGTGGGTGAGGAAGTGATTCACGCTATTCAACTATTTTTTCAAAGTGGGATAATGCCTAGACAATGGAATTGCACAGCTTTGACTTTGGTTCCTAAAATCCAGTCTCCTAATACTATCAGGGATTATAGACCCATTGCTTGTTGCAATGTGGTCTATAAATGTGTGACAAAAGTTCTTGCCAATAGGTTGCAACCTCTACTTCCTTCCATTATCAGTCCAAATAAATCCGCTTTTGTAAAAGGAAGATCGATATTGGACAACATTTTTCTTATGCAGGAGATTGTCAAGAATTATCATAGAGAGAGTGGCAAGCCTAGGTGTGCCATAAAAATGGACTTAATGAAAGCCTACGATTCAGTGGACTGGGAGTTTGTGCTGAATATTATGAAGACAATGGAGTTTCCTAGTCAATTCATTCATTGGGTTCAAGTCTGCATAACTTCACCCATGTACGCAGTGGTGATAAATGGAGAATTGGAGGGGTTCTTCCCTGGAAAGAGAGGGTTATGACAGGGGGATCCATTATCTCCTTATCTTTTTCTGCTTGTCATGGAAAGATTTACTGCTCTTCTTCAGTATCGTATTAGCCAGCGTCCTGAATTTGCTTTTCATCCAAGATGCAGGGCCTTAAACATTTCCCATTTAATCTTTGCAGATGACCTTTTTGTTCTCAGTGGGGCTGAACCTAATACTTTTCAGTTAGTGGCAGATGCTTTGGCTGATTTCCATGTGCTCTCTGGTCTTAGTCCTAATATGCAGAAGAGTACCATCTTTTTCTCAGGTGTTGATGAGGTAACTAAAGCTGGTCTGAATGTTATTTTACCAATCCCTATGGGCACTTTACCTGTGAAACTCAACTCGTCTCAAAGCTGCAGATTGTGCACAGTTGAAAGAAAGGATACTTAGTAGAATCCAGTCTTGGTCTAATAAAACCCTTTCTTATGGGGGTAGAGCCCAGTTGGTGCAGTCAGTTCTTTTCAGTATACAAGTCTACTGGTCTTCAATTTTCATTCTTCCCCAGAGGGTTCTAGCTGACATCGAAAGGATGCTGAGATCTTTCCTTTGGTCTGGCTCTGAGCTCAAAACTTCTAATGCTAAGGTGGCCTGGCAGTTTGTGTGTGCTCCTAAGGAGGAAGGAGGATTGGGGTTCAGACTTCTCAAAGATTGGAACAAAGCATCTATGTTAAGGCATTTATGGGCCTTATGTCTCAAGTCTGACACTCTTTGGATAAAATGGATTCACACCTACATTATTAAAGATCAAAGTTTGTGGAGAATTAGAATTCCTACTGAGGCTTCTTGGACCATTAAGAAGCTTTTTCACCTTAGGGACTCAGTCCAACCTTGGATTAAATATACTATTGGTGATGGTTCCTCTACCTTTCTCTGGATTGATAATTGGCAATGCATTGGGCCCCCTGTATCTGAAATTTGGTGATGTCAATATGGGAGATCATTACTTGCTAAGGTATCCTCTATTATTCACCATGGTTACTGGAAGTGGCCTAGGCCACGGAGTTTGGTTACAAGGGAGATAGTAGCTCAAACCCCTTCTACTTTGGTTCCTAATACTACTACTCCTGATTCAGTGCGTTGGACCCTTACTAGAGATGGTCAGTTCTCTGCCATATCTGCTTGGCAGGCTTTGAGGGTGTCGTATCCCACTGTCCTATGGGCAGAAAGTGTTTGGTTTCCTCACCATGTTCCTCGCTGGGCGTTCATTGTGTGGATTGCTTTTTTGGGCAGACTTTCGACTATGGACAGATTGTGTAGTTGGGGGCTGGGGACTACTGCAGGTTGTAGCTTGTGCCTAAACGGCGTAGAGACTCATGAACATTTATTTTTCTCATGCCCGTATTCTAAGGAGGTTTGGCAGGTGGTTCTGTCTAAGAATCATATTACTCGATCAGCTTTGGGGTTGTCAGGGGAAATTGACTGGGTATGCACTTGGATGAGTGGAGCCTCAATCCGTTGCAGAGTTTACAAGCTTTCGTTGGCAGCTTCGATCTATTGGATTTGGCGTGATAGGAATAACAGAGTATTTCAAGGTAAATCTCTTCCTGCTCCTTTGTTGAGTTCTCACATCATAGCAGAAGTTAGAGCATGTCTTTGCTCTTGGAGAGGCCTTCAGCATACTGATGAAGCCATATTGATGTCTAATGTTTGGGGCTTAAGTTCTAGGATTTTCAGTTCCTAGTTGTTTACTGCCTGTTTTCCTTCGTTCTTGTCTGTTTTGTCTTGCTTTTGTAAGTGTGACTGAGTGGCTTTGAGGTTTTCCCTTTTATGGTGTTCACTGTTTGAACACCTTTTCAGAGTCTGTATTGTATTCTCCGTTGGCTTGTGGCTGTTTGCTTTATAAAGTGGTCCAAAAAAAAAACAACATCTGACCCAGTTTTAATCGTTGAAGATGGGACCCACAAAGACATAAGCATCAGCGGATTCAACAATCTCGCTGCAGTAGCTGCTACTCACAGGTTCTGTAGTGGAATATTTGAAGATCATAAAATAGAGAATGCACAAGGCATAAGAGTTGATTGTACTCTTTTTGCAGTAATCAGTGATTTGGGAATAAGCTTTTGCATAAATATACCGAATAATGTGTCCACATATCTAGATGTTGCAAGACAAGCAAAGGGGTTGTATCATGATGTAATGGACTTTTCAATGATCTAGATTCTAAATGTTCTCTTGCTAAGCACTCAGTAAATCAAGCTCCTACATTATTGGCTGGGACCCAATATAAGACACTCATAACCTACCAAGGATCATTTGCATTCAAACTGAAATAAGATAAGCCCAACTACAAATAGAAGAATGTGCAATCTGATTTCAAACGCTTAGCCAGAACCTAAACTTGAGAATATATTTCTATCGGGAAACCTTCGCTTATTCAAAGGGCTGATTATTTCCGTTTTGCTCAATAATATCTTTTTCCTAATTCAATCTATAGTTGGATAACAAATTAAAGCATATTTTGATTTTCATGTCTCGGATTATGAGTGTGATGATGGAAAAATACCTTTCACAAGCTGCAAGTCATTTTACATTCCAAACAATTGCTCACACAAATGTCTTCCATAGCTTTGCATACAACAGAAGACTCCTTAAGTTCTGTATGTTTGCGCTAAGTTCTGTACATGTAACCATAAATACATGTTTAAATAGAAAATGACATTTTGATTCTAATTAATCAATTGGGTAGTTTAGGTGTATAAGAGCAAAATGAAAGCTGACAAAGTTACATTTGCATTCACCACACACCAAAAAGCTATTTTCTACATATAGATCTTTAATGACAAAGATAATGGTCCCACAAATTAAGCTCTATTTCATTTGCAACTCTAGTCCTGTTTCAATGATTCTGATTAATAATTATAGAATTATATCTGCACAAAATGAAATAGAAAACGAAAGTAGTACAAAAACAATTAGCTACTATGTAGTAGTTCAAATCTTGGACCCTTGAGGTAGGAAGAAGCCTTTGGTAATTGTATAGCAAAGGTCAAGAAATGTTAATTCTAACCTTTGATCTGGTAGTTCTCCAACCTTCTAGGTCCTATTGTAAAGGATATAAGAGACATGCAACAAACACAAATTATATAGTGGAAAACCCATTACTTGCAAACAAAGAACTTTATAGCTTGGCTTTTCTTTTCTTTTCTTTTCTGTTTCAGTTTAAGTCACTTTCCTTCTTCTTTTTTTAATGGAACAGCAAAAAAGAATTTTGGCAGTGTGTGTTTGTGTGTGTGTGTGTGTGTGAGAGAGAGAGAGAGGGGTTACCTGTTCCATTTCCTACCTCAAATCAGAGGACTTTTTCTCTTCTTGAGAAGCTCATCCTCCCACACTTTCTCCCTAAAAACCAGGGAATTGATGGCTAAGTTCTTTGAAACATCTTTGCTAACCGTCAATCATAACATACTTTATGTACCCAGTGTCACAAAACGCTTGCAACAAGAAAGAAGTTTTTAAAATCCAATCTTATTTATCTACATTGTCAGTTATGGAACAGTGTGACTGAGACACCAATCTTAAGTTCCTAACCTCAACTACACCTAATCCTCTCTCAATCCCATCCCATCATCTTCACATCCCTCCTAAAAAATATAGCAACCATCCACACCAGCCGCCATCCAGATCACCCCAAGATCCCAGGGAGCTAGCTTATAATTGTTAACCATCGATGTATTAAAAAACTGTTAGCTCGAGGCAAGTGAGTTCAAGATATATGCTTACTGTTTTCTCGTCTTCCTCCTCACTTCCTTTTTCAATATCAACAGAGAAAGATAATCATGGATTCCCCTTTATATCCCGCTTTGACCTCTTTTGTGCCTGAAGCTCCTCCTCCATACTTAAGTAAAAAGAGGACACCCAAAGCAATTTGAAAAACAAAAATAACACATAAGAGACAACAGACAAACAGTTTGCATCTCAAGTCGACAAATGTCCTGTGTTTTATACATACTCTTGTTGTAGCTTCTGAAGTTTGTCCTTCTCTTCTTCAATTTTGGTCTGAATATTTTAATCTACAACTTGTATATATTTGTGTTTATATGCCTCCGACTTCCACTTCTTAACCCTGCTCTATACTCTCTAACGTCAGTTTCTCCAAACACCGCCTTCAAAATTGATTCGTTAGAACATTAAAAGATGTGTCACAATGGCGGCTTCCACAGCCTGGGGGGAAAAAATCAATTCAGAAGTCATTTAGATTCTAGAAGACCAAAACTTTTACTGTTCGACCAGGAAAAACAAAAGCAAAAAAATTATACAGTTTAATGATGTACTACAGGCCACGGATAGTAAGTAGGTAATACCGAAGCTCAATCATCAGTCTTCTAAAAGGCGGCCTAGGCGGCGACCACAATTTTCCCTAGGCAGTTTGTTTAGCTTGGTGGGGCTAGGCAGATCTAGGCGGGCGCCTAGGGTCTGGACTCTCCAAAAAAAAAAAACACTTAATTGCAAGGCGGGCGCCAAGGCAGCCTAGGTGCTAGGCGGTGGGTTGCCACCCGACTAGCGCCTAGCACCTTTTAGAACACTGAGCTCAATCACTGACTCCCAGATTCTTTGCAAAGAACTAATTTCCTTTGCAATTGGCGCAAAGACCAGCCCTCCATTTATATTTCTCAGCTTTAGGCCCCATTTCGTTTACGAGTTTGACAGATTCAGAAAGTCGATTGAGCAGGTTTATCAAGGCAATCACCTCATTTCTTTACAAATGCAGCTGTAAAGACCGTCAAAAGTTTGAGAAACAGAGAGAGATGAACTTACTATTCCAAATAAAAAGAAGAAACCATTATAGGGACACAGAAGCTTGCAATCTGATGAGGTTGGTTTTGACCATTGACAGAGAAGAGAATTTTTAGTGCAGTGCGAGACCAAGAACCTGAACCTTTCCCCAGAGGCGACACTTTTCACATCCCACACAATCCATTAGAGCACTGCAAAATGAAGACATATTCATGAGAAAAGCAAAAAAAACTATATTCATAATTAATTGGTAGATGGAAAGAATATAACATAATCCTGAATAGTATAGCAGGCCAACACAAATATCAATAGTTCCTTTGTTAATAGATATAAGCAGCAGATAACATAACTACAGCATTGAAGAAACACATAATCATTTGAATTTAGTACTTTGAACTCAGACTCAAAGACACAAACTACAGACTCAACACAAAACAGATTGACACACTAAACACCACAATAGGAAGCAACTGACACAACAAACACCACAATATAGACCCAAGAGAACCCACCATGTAAAACCCCAACCCAAGACGACACAAGAAAAAATCAGAAATAAATAAACAGAGAAAGACCAAAACCCCAAAAGACCACCCCCAAGAGTGCAGACACCAGGACCAAGCAACCCACACCACCCCAAGTGATTTTAAGAAGCATTCCAGATGCTTCCTAATCTGTAAATGAAGTCATTCATTGAATAGCCAGGAGGATCCCATTTTGTTCTAACCCATAATGCCACCCTTAATTTTATCAGTTCCACCACCTCCTTCCAGTCCTTATTTTGAAAGATGAACTCATTCTCATTTTCCATGAAGACCATAAGACGGCAAAAGTAATGCAGTCCCATATCAATCTGACTTTAGGCTTGTGATTGAAGCTTAACCACCACTGGAGTAAGCTTGATACCGAATGAGGGATCACCCACTGAATGTCCCTCCAGAAGAAACCCATCCTGACGTGAAGCTGTGGAAAAAGCTCGGAATGGAAAACATTGCGACAGTAATAGAAATGGAAATCGCTAAACTGAATACCATCTGATAAGCATATTACTGAAGATAAGACAAGACAGCCGATAATCTATGAAAACTTAATCATGCTCTGGCTCCTCATCAGTTTTCTAACGGTCAAATTAAACGTTAAGGCTTAAAGAAAGAATTTTTGCACGTCAATTAAACTTTTTTTCATATCCGGGGAATTGAGTTTCAATTTGGGGAGGAGAATATACGACGGGGTCCTCCTGGTAGTTTATAGCTAATCGATGATAGTGAGTTGAAAACATTCCTCGACACTGCACCTTGTGGACGAAATGTTCAAATATTGACTCCCTGCCAAAAATAAAAATATGAAGATTGAGATCAATGGGACCTTTTCATGTTAACTTGAAAACACGAGTAGTCAAAGAGAACCAATGACAGAAACTTGTATCGATTTGAAGGCTGTATGATATTTGAATAACTTCGTTACTGAAACCTACGCAATAGCTTGCCCATCTGAAGTTCATGTCCCACGTCCAAGTTCATCAACGCCACAAGTGAATTGCTGGTTGCCAATGAATGCAATAACAATAAACTATTTTTGTACAATGAGTATAGTAAAATAATGCCTGCAGATCCATTATGGTATGCTGCGAGATTAAGTTAAGATTCAAAAATTTTACATGCCGAGAAAGCAAGTTTTCTCAGACCTGATAAACTGCCCTATTACTTTTCTCACTCAAGACAAAAGAACTCCAGCGAAGAATTCTAACGAGTAATGAGTCATTAGGAATCTTAAGAAGGAAAAGAATTCTTTCCAACCTAGAAAAAGAATCCTTTGGAGGCTTCAATAATGCTAGCCACACAGAGATTGAGAACAGATTTTGCACAGCAGTCCATGTGGCAAAAAAAAGGGGACCCACCACTCTCTCTCCCCTCTGAAATTTCTCCTCCCCAAGAAACCCAAATTTCCACCGCCCAAACTCACACCCTCTTCTCCGGCCCAAATGTCCACCACCCGAACTCACCCCCTCTTCTCCGCCGACTCCCGGCCTCCTATGCGGCATGTCTCATCCGACATCTTCTCCGTCGTCTTCTTCGGTGAACGCAGTCGATTGGAACTAAGTCTATCCAAAATAAGAGATCCAAACAATGCCCTAGCCTGTGTCAAAACAAACGCTAACAGTACCTACCGTTCACCAGGATCACCTGCATCACGGTTGGAAACGAAGTCCTAACCTTCAACGACACCTCTCTCAGCGAAAACCACCTTCCGGCTATGCAAAGTGTTACAACGCACTCGTGGAACTCAATCTGGACAAAAACGTCACCATCATAACGGTGCACTTGCTCGCCGTGCTCGAGATGTCGTATCCACCGTCAGCCGGAGCTTTCCGGCGAGATCTGGGAGGATTCATCACTCCGATTTTGGATTTCCATGTGAATCAGTTCGAACTTCCTTATAAACGCGTATCCGTACTTCGCATACAAGGGCAGTCCAAAGCAAGTCCCGATCAACTTCATTCTGCTCCAGCCAAATGCGCTGGAGAAGACTACGGAGACGGCGCTGGAGAAGAGGTCAGGAGTCGTCGGAGAAGAGGGTGTGAGTTTGGGCAATGAAAATTTGGGTTTCTCGGGGAGGGAATTTCAGAGGGGAGAGAGAGTGGTGGGTCCCCTTTTTTTTGCCACATAGACTGCTGTGCAATATCTGTTCTCAATCTCTGTGTGGATAGCATTATTGCTTCATTTAATTGATGTCTTAACTATTGGCATGACGAGCAGTCCAATCTAACATGTACTCCTTCTGTTCTATAGTTTTAGCCCCACTTTGAGAAACCAACTATGTAAGGAGACATCATCATTACACCTCAAAAAGTATAAATGTTCAAAATTGTCCTATATTTAGAAGTAGGGAAGCCATTACTCCACTTTAAAAGAGCAAGGATGAAAAAGTTGATCCATTTTGACTTGTCAAATGGGACATGTACTACGGGACATCCAAAATAGAAAGACGGACTAAAATTATAGATGGAGGGAGTAATTCTTAATAGTTTGTTAAGACTAAAAGTGGTTAATCTAATGTTGTGTACGCAAATTTATTAGCTTGGTTACAAGGAAACTCACCAGCAGCATAGATGTTGTCTCTAGAAGCTCTGTCAGAAATGTGCTTTGGCCAGCCATAATATGATCTTTTGCACCCATCCTAACAAAGATCTGGTCAACAGGTGACATTTCAAAGGTTTCTGCTAGGACATCCGCTCTTAGCAAGGAAAGAGCTCGAAGTGAAGGAAACAAAACAAAAGAGAATAAGCTAAACCACAAAGGTCACATAAATGAGAATCTAACCTGGTCTAAAATTACAGCCCAGCAAACTTGGCACAGAAGAGTGGACTTTCCGCCCATATTAGGACCAGTGAGAAGGATGAAGCTTGCATGACCAGAACCTCCAATAGTAACATCATTGCGGACAAATGTGCTCTTGCCTTGAGAATCACTTCTTATAACTGGATGGCCTAGACTTTTAGCAGAGAGGCAAGGCACTTCATCTGGACATGGCAACCCCAAGATAACATGCTGGCATGTGGGTCCTTCATAATAGTTGCACGCAATAGCAAAGCTTATCAAAACATCCAGTTCTGCAACACGTAAGCCAGTTCCACCATGTAAGGAAGATAAAGAGATCATATATTTCTCAAAACAGTTAGTGCATAGTATTGTGTACATGTTAAAGAATGGTCTAGAAAAGGAGAGAAAACAAAGGTATGAACCAAGGCAATGCAATTGACGACAATTTAGTAGGTTCACACAACGACTACCCTAAAACACGCTCCCATTTCATAAGCAGAAGAGAAGGAAGAAGTTACCTGCAATTGAAGAAACATATTGTCTCCACTTATTATGATGATCACAGAAGCGTCCAACCAACCTCTGTAGGATGCTTTTCAACTAATACTCCTTTTCAGATTCAGCTTGTGAGGGCTCTCCTATCAACCTCTTAATAGTTGGAATCCAGTAGCAGAAAAAGCCATGCATATATCATAGATTCATGGGAGGGGATCCGAACTTAGTGATGGTACCCTCATGGGTTGTTTAATCGATAAAGGCCCTGCAGATAAACCAATTAGAGGTGATGCTTTGAAAAGTTTCGATAGAGGCCCTGCAGAAAAGTTTTCTAAACCTTAGAGAGCCCTTCCTCAGGACCATTCCAAATTGATGAAAGAGAGCTTCAGCACAATTCATTCCCCTCCCAAGTCTAACACCAGCAATACAAGCTGACAGACTCAAACTATGACACTCCATGTCCCGTGTGCTGTATGGAATCACATGCACCATCCTTATGTCCAGAAATGGAACCGACAGAGTGTTACCATGTGATCGAAGTTTCAGTCTCCCAAAAGACAGTTCTCAGTTGAGAGCGTCCATTCCCGACCATCAGATGACTATTTTCAAAAGCAGTTAAAGGTACAACATTCTCATTTGATAAATTCCCCTCAGTATCTGCCCATTAACTTTTGTTTACTTATTGTGGTGTGTTACTTGATCCTCCAAGACATTCAAAAACTCCTGTTTCTTATGGTGGAAACCGTGCATAACAAAAGAGTAACCAATCATTAAAGATAGAAAGTCAGTTATTCGCAAATCGCCACTTCAATTTGACCCTCCAAACTATTATTGGCTGTTTTGCGCTTTGTTTAAAGTTTAAACTATAGGGTATGCTGATCTTCCACAACTCTTGATCACCTATTTTCATGTACGAAAGATCTTCCGATAAAAATAATAGGAGACGGGATCCCAATAATGTAAACTGTGTCTATGTAGGTTCTGCCTTCTACTTTGAGAATGTTAATCTGCACTTATTGTATAAGAATGGCTTAGGACGATCCAGAACAGTTTTTAGGAGCTTTCCACCTTCAATAGCAAGTTAATTCTTTTCATAAACTCAAGTTTTCCCCTCTAAGCAACCCTAGCTTTGTGTTCCTTAGAATTTCCTCTCCCATTTCATTCTATTTGGTAGGATAACAACTTGATCCATACTCTTCCAAAAGGAACTTCAATATTATGAAAACACCAACTATGATAATCTACGCGGTGAAACCTCCAACATATATGCATGCATTCCCCACAAAGTGAATTCACTACTGAGACTATTCTTCATAAAGGAATTACAATCGAAAGAACACAACCTGAAGATGAGACAAGCGTCCAAGTTGAAGTGACTCAGCTTCTTCCCAAAAATCCTTGCAAAGCTATGTCACATTCAACCCATCAAGCTAAAACCTGTACTTTAGTCACGGAGATGAGTATAGCATACAGTGCATGGTAACCTCAAGTCTCAAATCCTGGATGTTGTTGCCATTGTTGGTCACAGCAGGGGGGCTGGTTGCAGCTGGGTGTTTGTTTAGGGTTTTGTGGTGTTTGGGCTTTATCTTTTGGGCTTACCCCCTTGTATTTGGGCTTTTAGGCCTTTTTAGGTGTTTGGGCTGCGTCCCATTTGCGCTCTATTGTTTATCTGGGTTTTAAGGCCTCTTAGGTGCTGGGCTTTGTTCCTTGGGGTGTCCCCTTGGTTGGCATCAAGGGTTTGGGTCTCGGATGGGCAATTGTTGCCCTTCTCCTTGCTCCTTTTAGTCTTTGTATTCATTTCAAAGATTAATAATTTTTTTTTTTTTGCCGTTCCAAAAAAAAAAGCCTCAACCGATGGATAACAATAGAAAATTAGCATTAAAGTTTTCACTAATTGAATAATTGAAATATCAAACCCAAGGAGTTATACTCAATGGTGTCCACTAATTAAGGACTAACTAACATTCTTCCAATAAAGTAGGCATGTTATCATAGAGAACAATTTCATGGTGTTTCTGAAGTATGTAGACTGCCCAAAATGACTGGTCCTAATGCAAGTTTCTCTTGTTTGTATGTCTGGTTGAAACATCGTACCGATGCTAGCAATGAGAATGACAAAAAAGGGCAGTTACATCTACAATGGACGAAGATGGCCTCATTTATTGAACTTCATCAAATGGCATGTCACTACTGCATTTTTATCATCTATCTTTGCTCATCAAGAAACATCCAAAATATGCCTATAATATTATAGGTAAAAGTACATAAACACCCCTTCAACTATCACTGTTTCTCGTAAACACCCCCTCACATTTAAAAGCGCCCATGGAGACCCCCTCTACTACTGGAAATGAAAAAAATGCTAACTCTGTTAATGGAATGGAGGAAATGACCAAGATACCCTTTTCTATTATACCCTTAAAGGAAAATTTAAAAAAAAATCCTGAAATTATTTACTCCACCCTCCGGGAGAGAGAGAGAGAGGAGGAGGAGGGTGATTGGCGACCACCACCACCGCCACCCACATCTCGGGCCCAGAGAATATGTCCCCAAATGGCGATGACGAAGGCGATGGGCGTGACTTAAGGGGCGGCGGATCGAGCGTCTTTGAGGCTGGACTATAAGGCCTCGTTGGTGGGGTCAAGGTCAAGGCCTTTCCTGTAGGCAAAAACGGTGTCATCGTAGCTACGGAGGCCTACGTGGGCCGCACCGAGGCGAGAGTAGTCCTTGGGCCAGTCGGGCTTGAGCTCGACGGTCTTCTGGGCATCGGACAGGGCTTCAGCGTACTGGTTAAGGGAGGCATGGGCGGCGGATCGGTTGGAGTAGAGGATTTGGTTGTCTGGGGAGAGGGCAATGGCGTCCGTGAAGTGGCGGACGGCGTCAGCGTCGTTGCCAGCCGAAAAGGCGGCGTTGCCTTTGGCCTTGGCTTCGTCGGCCATGAGGGGGTGTCGATTGGAGGAGTGCTCTATTCTAGGGGATTGTCAAAGGGCATTTTTGTCCCAGCAAACAGTTCTGAGATGGAAGGGTGTTACTTGGGTAACGGGAATAGGTGAGGGGGTCTCCATGGGCGCTTTTAAATGTGAGGGGGTGTTTACGAGAAATAGTGATAGTTGAGGGGGTGTTTATGTACTTTCACCAATATTATATTAGAGAGATTTTGCTTTTCAATATAATAAAAATCATACTGCATTCCTTTCAATACGATTTTATTTGGAAAGCAGATGACAAACCAAAACGTACCAGGCAAAGATGATGAAAATGATATTGGCCAAGCTGCGAGAACATACACGCAAATATTGCGTGGGATGATAGAAGTTTATGAGCCTGCATTCGAGTTCATCATATATAGTTGATCTTTGAACTCAATCCCTGTGGAAAATAACAATTAACTGAAATAGACAATGAATTGCTTAAAGAGGAAGGGAGAAAAGTGAATGAAGTATGAAGTCTAACGATACCAATTACCATAAAGGAATAGGAAAGGGGCAGTCAAAAAATTAGGAAGCGATTTCAAAGATAAAGACAAGCCAGCTTATATGATAAAACAAGTTTCATGTATAACACAAACAACTGAAAACAGAATTGCAAGTACTTATTCTAATTCTTTGTTTTCCCATACGATACCTTCTTTGTTAGCATTTGGCGGGTTGCTTCTGCAGCTTTTTGAGCAGGATTGCCATTTTTAGCTTCTGAAGCTCGTTTTTGCCTTCGTTCCTGATTAACAAACCAAAACTCTAAGATTGAAGTTCAATAGTAAAAGGAAATAGATTAAGCAGATGAAGGTGGCCACTTAAAGCCTCTACAAGAAGCTCAACTCCTAACACAAACAATGTGAAATAGCACCAGTCATTTTAGTTATTTGAAGTGTTCTAAAATAAGGAATTAATCGGTGATTAATTGCTGGCGGGGCCTATCCAATTGGCCCAACTAACGATTAATCGCCGATTACTAATTTATGTGCCCCGATTAATCCAATTAATCGCTAGAAAGTGGCCAACCGTCCAACTAGTGCCTAGCGACTTTTAGAACATTGGTTATCTGTGGATGGCATGAAGCAGAATTGTAAGCTACTTTGGAGAGTCAATCTGTATTTTGACCTAGAGGTAAACAAAACTATAAGACCAACTCATTAGAGAATTGAAAATTCAATAACAAAGGTTGTCCAAACTCTAGAAACAACAAACAAGCCCTTCATTCCACGGTAACATGACATAGCCAGAGATTTTAAAACTTTACGAAAATCTTGCAAGTCAGAGAGTAAGAGCTCAATTTGTATTCAGGGTAATCTCTTTTTCTAAGAAGCTCCATACCATAGGCCTTTAACTCAAGTAAGGAAAGGGATCAGAACATCTACCAATTCAGGTATGCAATTGTGAAACCTTCAGTAAAGTGTTCAAACTTCAGAAGTGTAACTATAGCTAAAACATATGCAAACCTTCTTATGGTAAGTTATTGAGCGATCAAGGTCTCTCACTCGCAGCATCAATTGACATAGTGGTTCAGGTGTAGGCCCCCCCTCAAAAATTATATCTCGTATTCTTTCTTTTTTTCCTTCTACATTTCCACTTTCATGATCTTTCATCATATCAAGAAAAATTCTTAAAAAGTTTCCCAAGGGGGAAACACTAAGAAAATTGGTTCTCCTTCCCACTTTTCTTCCTTCTCCCCAACCAACTTCAAGTTTGAAATCCAACCTAGACTTTCTACATTGATCTGATGTACAAAATCAAAAGCTGAGGCCTGAGAGCGCAAATGGTAATAACTGGACACAGAGGGAGACAATATCAGCAAACCGAGAGAGAGCCCTCGAGTAGAGTAATTTGTTGATGTTTGGATCAACCATATTTTCTGAAGACTCATTTCCAAAAGAAGCACCCCAAAAGCAGATATGTCCCCTTTTACGCTGTCAAATCCGTTTTGGATGCGTTCAGGTGCAACGCAGCCGGTATTGCAGATAGCAATTTCAGAAGCTTGTTCCAACGATAATGGATGATGCTTGTTAGCCTTGGCGTAAATGGAGAGAGTTTCCCAAATTTATGTGGTCTGTGTCCATGCTTCTGATCAATTAAGATATGAGTTTAAGTTTACCTTCTGATTAGAATGATTTCAAAACCAGTTTTCCAACTCTATAGACTTGTCTCTAATCACACTACCTAAAAACCGATATGATTATTTGTCTAAGTTGTAGCAAATAGCTGAATTTAGTCATTCTGTACCTTGAGTTTAACACTGTTGCTTGTGAGGGGCCTCAAAACAGCCAACCCACGGTCGGAGAGACGAGGATAAGTTCTTCATTGAGTAAGACGTTAGCAGCTTTTAAGTTGATGTGACCAACAGGAGGCAAGCATGTGGAATGCAAATAGCTGAAAGCATAGATTAATCACATTACTTTTTCTTCCTCGTAGTCAAAAGGAAAAGTAGCATATGTGGAGTAATGGAGGTATACACATTCCCTACTGTCAAACGTTACAGCATTCTAAAAGACAATGAGTTATATCAACTGATAGGATACTCTTGGTGGATTTTCTAGCAGCCATTGGAGCTTGAAGCTTACATGGGAAAACTAGAAAATTGATGGAGGTGGAAATCTTAAGGAGAATGATTAAAAAAGACCCTGCAATTCTAAAAAACAGAAAAAATCAAAATCATCAATGAACAACCAAAAAAAACAAAAGATAGACCAAACAAATCAAGATCAAAACACTAGACAGAAGGCGCCCAGAACTTGATGGCTACTGCAAGACGAAAACCCGAGAACTTGAGAGAAAACAGTGAAGAGAAAAGGAAAGAGAAACTGCAAGGCTCTGAAATTAGATATGCAAAAACCATACTAAAGAGTCCACGAGACAGAAGGCACCACTAGGGAAAATTTGGATTTGTAATTACATTCAAAAAATTTGACAAAAAATGTGTTTGGTATGGTAAGAGGTATTATGATCGTGAAAACTGCAACAATGAGAGAAAAATTTAGAACAGTATCCATTTGGGAACACTTGAAATAAGTTTGTTCAAACTAAATGTC
This sequence comes from Rhododendron griersonianum, assembly GCA_018127125.1. Lineage (NCBI taxonomy): Eukaryota > Viridiplantae > Streptophyta > Magnoliopsida > Ericales > Ericaceae > Rhododendron > Rhododendron griersonianum. Next base: position 19,728,900 of record CM030794.1, on the reverse strand, counting down.
TTAGTAAACGAGACAGAAACATGCAACCCTGCCACATGCTAATTCACACGTACACAACATGGACGTGTAGGAAATTGAAGAATGGAGCCTTCGAATTATTGACTACATAATAGGAAAGCGAGGACATATTCATGGAAAACGTAGCCCAAGAGGATCAAAAATCCATTTCTTTGCTAGTATGCAAACCTGCAGGAAGAGGATATTGCCTCCAAACGATTAGTATTTATACCTTTTTTCTCTTCATTCACCTCCAGTTTCGATCCGGAAACAACTTCTCGGTTTCTGTTCCAATTTCACATTTTTAAGTTGAAAGAAAAATCAGAGCAACAGAGTAGATAGATAGATGACAGACAAAAAGCAGTCCATACCATAAACATGGAATCAAAGAACTATCTGCAAAAACTTCACTTTCGCACGCGATGCACAAAGAGAAGACGGATCGATTACTTGAATAAAATTGGATTCCAAGACTGATCGAAACTGAATTAGGTTTGTATTTGGAGTAAAAAATCTGGAAAAATCCCTACAACTTGGCTATGGCCGGCATCTTTCACTGATTAACAGGTTTTTTTGGATGGATGCCCAAAAGAAAATTTTAGTATTTCTGAACTATAAATCTGTTTTTTTCATGGACTAGGTGAATGGCTACGTGCACAGCACATATGTCATGTCCATTGATTGGAAATTGGTGCAAATAAGTTTTGGTTACTTGGAAGTTGAGTAGTGTCATATTTAGCAGAAAACATTGATGAGGAACTAAGGTAAAGTTAATCTCTTTTCATGTACATCAGTGCAGCATTAAAGGGAAATGAATCATCAATGGGAGCATGCTATGTAAAAATTGTGCACAAGTAACTACTTGATGGAGAAGGGAGAAGATGAGGGTTTTTTTGTTTAAACAGTAGCAACCAATAGTACATATTTGTGAAAGCAGATGATGTTAGGAGTCCATTAAGCTGTGCTTTAGATTAGGATCGATGTTACTTCATGTAACCCCTTTAAAAACAAACTCCAAGTAAAATGTCAGATGCAATGAAGAAACAATAATGAAAGGGGGGTTTTTTATTATTACGACTCATGGTATGGGTGTAAATAAACGTGGGAGAAGTTGACGATAGGAGAGCTAGCAGTGTCATCAAGGAAAGAAGGGTCATCTTCCTCAACCTCCCGATGTCGATTTCCTCTGTTTTTCTCTCTCTTTCCTCTGTTCTTCGGCAATGCAGCATCTAAGGCAGCATGACAGAAAAATCCACAACCGGCATTGCTAAAACACTCCTCGTGAAAAATCCGAGGTCCCGAAGACGCATCCAAAAGCATGGACAAGTCCTCTTCTTCTTCATCCTCTGACACACTCTGTTTCTCTGTTTTCCTTCTTTTCAAAGGGTATGGAGAGAGAAAGGAGTTTTCGAGGTATAGAGTCCAACCAGATTCACAACCACTACTACATTCTGAATCCAACATATCATCCATTTCAGTATTTTCTAGAGTTCGTAATCTGGAAAATGAAGAGCCTTTTTTGTAAGCCCTGGTTTTATGAACAGTGGAGCTAGATTACAAAAGAGGTGGGGGTAATAAATGTGCAGCTTATCTTGGGTAGGACATAGCGATCAAAGTGATAGCGCCACAAAAAATTAGCAAAAGACTAAGCGGAATCATAAGGGAAAAGGAAGAGAATAAGTACCCCCAGCTGCAGCAAGTTTGTCTACATGTGCAACTATGTGCTTTTCGTAAGTGTACTTCTTCAGAGCATTCAGATGAACCTTTATTCGCTCTCTAGCAATTTATGTATAACGTAGTTGGCAAACTGATCTTTCATCATGACCTGAATCAAAGGGTACCACGAAATTGAAGGAAAGTAAGCACTTACCACAGTAAAGCACAAGTAGCATAACAAATCCGATTCGTCAGAGGAGAGCAAAATGTGGGAGTCTTCCACAAGCAAAAAAGGAGAAGATATAACTTAACAAATAAGGAAGTTATAGAAAATGCAAATTCAGCAAGCAGGGGGGAAAAAGAGAACTGGCGACAATTCCCGTAATGCAGCTTATGGAGGGAAAATTAGAAAAAAAAACACTGCTATATGGCCACAAGCAAAGGGATAATACTCTCTAGGTTTGAAAATACTCCAGAACATAAAATGCATAATTGACTGACCTAAAGACGCTCATTTTCATTGGTTGAGCCCAACATCTCATTCACCATGATATCGCGTTCTTCAGGAGTTCCAAAAGCTAAACGCTGTTGGCCAGGGACGGATTCAGGAATGTAGACAAATGGGGGCACCTTGTTAATCATCATGAAAAATGAACACAAAAATCTCAGATAAAATTTTCCAAGTTAGTTTTAAATGAACATCGGCAAGTTTTAGAATGATCGAGCTATCTCCAAATAAACAAATAGCTCGTAAAGCAACAAATATAAATGCACCAAATGATGATATTTAAGCATAAAACTAATTCTATGTGTGTATTTTTGAGATATATGCTTCAGGAGTTCCAAAAGCTAAACGCTGTTGACTCATCTGAACTATCTGCCCTATTAGCTTATTTTACATGCTCCAGTACATGCTGCGTTAATGAATGCAATCAGTTAGAAGAGCAGATGCAACAATTAATTTAAAATAAGAGCAGAATAAAGAATGTCAAAATCAGGAATTTTGCACTGGTACATCCCTACGCAGAATGGTCAATTTTTCAGCTGACGCTTTTTTCAATAGAAATACACATGAAGCCTTTTTAGGAGAAATACAAATGGTCTTTTTCTGATAAGTGATTTATGTCAATTCTGAATAAGCATTAGATCAAATTTGGCATCCACAGACCTTCTCCCCAATTCATTATTCACTTAGCTGATTTGGAGCACATATACAAGATCGAAAAATTTAATCATGATAACACAATGCACATTCGAGGGAATACAACCATCTATGGCTTCAGCAATCATCACCACCCATATCAACAATTATACACCAACTTAGTAGTGAAAAAGGTGAAAATAATTAAAAACTACAAGGTATTCAACTTCCGCAAAAAGTTCACATTGAATTGGATTGAGAACCACTTCAAGGGGTTGGGACAGGAAAAGGAAAAACAATATTCCACAAATGTATCAGCCTGAAAAACCAAAAGAATTGTCCAACGGAAGCCCCAACTTCCAAATTGCATTAGTAAAAAGCAAATCATTTCAGACATACAGAGCAACTCCTGAAATTGCAGAAGTATAAATGGCAAAGATTATTCAAAGGAAAAAGCAAACCTGAACGGCGTAATTCCCATATTGATCTTGTGTCAACATGCAAACAGACTGCAAAACCTCATGCATCACTATACGCTGGGTTTTTGGGTCACTACAATACTCCAGGATTCTCTGTCGCATAAAGCTCCCCCACTTTACAACCATAAACAATCCTATAAGGTAAAAGTGAATAGTTCTTGAACCTGTATGACATGGCAAACATATGGATGGGTGGACAATGTCACTAGACTCACTACTTGATCGTAAAATACTGAGATAATGAATTGGATAGCTTCTACAGGTATGCATTTAATGCACTTTTGGATGACATGATTCCCATTCTGATCACGTACGCAACGCATGACATTACCATCAAGCATTGCAACCATTTTGGTCTTTTGGTCCAGATCGACAACTTATATGGCCTGGACGTTAGAGAAAGCATGTCAAACCTAGTGCCTTCAGCAATAATCTTAATGTGCCTTTGTTTTAGATTTTGCAAGTTAACCAGGGCAAAATGTCATCGTACATCTCAGTTCAAATAGCTCTAGGTTTAATCATGAACATTGTCAATATATGGTGTATTTCAGACCTGGGGCCCCGTCTACACCCTAAGTCCAGGATGCTTCTCAAATTAATTCGAAAAAAATTTGAGGTCTGCATGTTCTTCTAGATAAATATACCAATCAACCCAAGAAAATGTCATGGACTCCTCAAATTGTTTATGGGATCAGCATATTATTTTATATCGAGCAGAAAATCTGCACAAAGATATAGGAGGTATAACAAAGAAATGTGAGCTGGATAGAGAGCATCTAAAGATAAGATGATGGCCTATCAACAATCACTCAATAGAACCAAAGTACACAAGCCACAAAGCTAACAAACTAAAGAACCATATGATTATAATTGAACAAAGCAATAGAACCAAAATAGACAAGACCTATGGAGCTTCCACTCATGTCCATAGCCATTCTCAGATCCCATTTTCTAATTATGCATAGAAAAATTTGCGTGCTCCTCAACTGGTTGTCAAAGATGGCCTGCTTGACAATATGCGACAAAAAGAAAATTAAATAAATTTAAGCTTCAAGTGATGCCCCAAATCTCTATCAATAAAGACCAAAGTTTAGTATTTAAGCGCATCCAAAGATAAGGATCCCTCCAGCTGGATGGTCTAACACAAAATACTAAAAAGAACTGCAAATTCTCAAGATGCTGAGAAATCTAACAAGGAAGATCCAAACGTCACTGACACTAGCCACCTCTATTCAGTAGGTTTTTCAACATCCTCGCACAGCAGTTCACAAATATAAGAAAATGTTCCATTTTTCAACACACACTGCAACCAGCTTTGAGCTGGTACAGTTAATTTCAGCCACAATACAAAATTGGAATAAAAACCAGCTGCAGTGCTTTCTAGATACTCCAAACAAACTTGGAAAGATACTACATATTGTAATGTACCCCATAGATCAAGCACAAGGAAAGATTAAGAATGTAAGAAAAATACAGAATTCAGAAACCAAAACAAGAAAGACAAGTCGCATAAGAATAAGAAATATATACAGGTTGGTCTGCTATACTGTGAAGTCATGGAGTTAACAGGATTAATTTACCTTCTGGATCACTCGGCACCATACATCTGAAGGCTAAGAGTGAGGACATGCCTAGTTAGTTGGTCAGCTGTACCAGGTCAGTAGGCAGCATGGTAAGCATGAGGTAATCAAAAAGTTGCAGATCAAGGACAGCCAGGAACTCATTGAATGCTTCGGCATTGAGGTGAAGATTGTGAATTGGTATAAGCCAGGTACGATTAGCCATGTTAATCACCATTTGCTCAAGCCCGAGAACATTGAAGGCATGTTCAAGTCTGAGTTTCAAATTCCTGCAATAAATGGAATGTCATTAATATGTACAGGTAATTTAGTAGTAATTGTAGAAAGAGGAATGGATGTAAAATAAACCAATCACATACATTCTGGAGCTGCACATGCTGTAGATGGAAATAGCCAAATTTCAGCACAGTTTGGTGAGCCATGAAAGCTGAAGGCAAACAAGCACTGTGCAAACCAGCTGTAACAAAGTAAGCTACAGCACATAGGTATAAATGCAATTTTAGTATTGTATGAACAGCAAAACGAAGCTATAAGAAGGACATATTTTAGGATACAGCACTAATTGAAAATATAAGTGCATTCACCTGCAGGAGGATGCAAATCTCGCCAGTAACCATTTGGACCAGACCACGTAAAGAAAAGTTCCCTATCATGTCTATCAAACATGATAGTCTGAAAGATCCACTTACGCTCACAAGCTAGAATAAGTTTACAGTCTACTCCTAGCTTATGTGCTTCACGGAAAGAGTCCCAACCCTTGCGAAATTCATGATTAACAACTTCCACTGGCCAAGCTCGTGATCCATGTCTCAAGGGAATCCAAGTGCTTGAAGCCTTGAACCATTAGCATCAAAATATTCATGGAGAAGACGGGGCAACCTCTGAAAATAATATAGAAAATGCAACACTGTGCGTAGAAGGTAACAAAACTAAACTGAAGTGAAAGTATGAAGGATACTAGAACATATGACCTTAAGTAACACCAGGGACTGAAACATTTTTTAGATGCCAGCATTGATTCACACCTGTCAGTTAATTTTTGCAGAAGTTAATTCTGTACAAAATGTAGAACTTAAACAGAAGTGAACACATAAAAATGGAGGGCAATATGGTGGATAGTGCGATGAAACAAATAGAATAATATCCCAGGGTTTGGTAATACCTTCGTTGCTGCAGCGAACAAACGAATGGTAGACAATGTCGTCCAACCATGCATTTAGCTGAAAGCTATAATTCCACATGAGAACATGGGGTAAGGGTAAAATATTCCGATAATCTTGCACGAAATCGACAAATGGCTGGTAAACCAATTGATTTCCTCCGGCACGTATTGCAACTGCAACAATTACTTGCTGGCCTTCAATAGTTTCTAGGTAATAGAGAGCTCTCCTTGGAGATTCTTGCCATGGGTTTTTAACACAAACCCAATGTCGAAATGGAACATTGACCACCATTTCCACAAACAAGCACTGTTGAAAAACATGCTGATATAAGACATTTTAGAAAAGAAAGAAAATCAAACAATATATGTTAAAACTACATAGTACTTGGTCTAGAAATTTTTCTGAATTCCGTAGTAGATTGAACTGGACCAAAGGTACCTAAGCATCCAGTTACTATGGATGATTTGGAGAGCAAACCTTGTGCAAATAGCTACTATAAATTAGGAAAAGAGATAAACTGCAAAGAAGACTTTTCACATGGAGAAAATTGCTGACAAAGGAAAACAATGGAGTAGAATTCACTTTGCCAAAAATCAACTAAACCTATTAAGATATACTGAGATTAAATAACAGGAACTTATAAAAATCTGTCGGCTGGACCTAACCAACGAAAGACCAGCTCGCGGTCATTTTCGTCCAGAATTACAGAACGGAAAATCTACCTACGCTCGCACGCAAAGATAACTTTGAATCCAGGCTTCAACTCATGCACTTCACAAACAGCAAGAATAATGGCAGCTATTAAAATGGAGATTGGAAGGATAATTTTTCTCTAATCCTACCATAAAACACACCGAGAAATATAAAGATAGATTTCTCAGTTTTAAACTTATGTCATAGTCCGTCCAATTCGCAATTTAGGTCAAACAAAAAGGGCTTTACTTATTTTCTGGTCAAACAACAGGATTGTAAAAAATTAGATCACCTTTTAGCGCTTGGGACAGCACCATTACATGGGCACAACTGATTGTTGTATCCAATACGGCCCCAGCTCCAAATAGGATCTATTATGCCCATATCAATAAACTTGATTTCCGTGATTAAAAACAAAAAAAAAAAACTTGATTTGTACATTCTTTTATTATTCTAAGATCTATCGAAACAAAGACTAACATACCAAAACATCAAAAACAATTCATTTTCAATTGCTTTCTAGATAACCTTTTCCTTTAAAAATTGCATGAGGAAAATGGATACTCAAATAGATAATGGAAAATCAAGAACAGATTAGGGTTTCTTCCAATGTTGTGGTTGTTTTGGTAGTTTGACAAAGCATAACACATCCTTTAATTCAAGTATGAAGACTCCGATCATTCTTTGCCAGAAACAGTTCTGTAGATGAAGCAACTTATGTTTATAAGTTTATTTGGTTATCCACTAACTTTGGTAGATTGGTCCAACAGAGGCTAGATCCATCTTTCATCAGAGAGCAAAAATATCTTTCATCAGAGAGCAAAAATATTACAAGGAAGAGGTGAAGGACCATCGTTTACTAAAATTTTTCCACATCAAACAAAAAAAATGAGAGGTATATGACAACGAAACCGAAATCCTAGAATAGATCGTCACCAAAAACCCATCATTATTAACAAAAAATCAATCATAACTCCTAGCCAAATTTGGTGTGCAGCAAACAAAACAAAAATGAACAAACATTCAACAAGAAGAATCACATAACTGAATAGAATCATTCACGGAGAGAACGGCCCAGCGTTTGACATGAAACCAAAATCTTGAAACCCAATTTGAAAGTTCAGAAATCAAAATACGGACTAGAATTTCAAGGGAAGAGAATGCCCTAGCCCTCGAGATGAAATAAATCAAACCTGGAAAATCCCAATTCGTGGTGTTGCTCCATACCTACATTCATAACGTTGCCCTCTTGATTTGAATTTTTCTTGTAGACTTAGATATTAGGGAAAATTCATACATCCAAAACCAACCACCTATGAAGCACAGATACGCCGGAAAAAGTCACCGTATGTGTACGGGTACCGCGTACGGTACAGCCCATTATGGTTTGCCGTACCGGGTACGATGCAGTATTTGGGGACAGCGGTGGGAAACCATGGGGACGACATCGGGTACAGGCGAATAAATGTTCTGTTCATGTGTTTACCTGAATCGATGGGTCTGCGAAGATGATGATTAGATAATCGATGATAGATGGAGATGCTGAATCGAGGCTTGACCGAAAGTTGATTTCAGGAAAAGGATGCGGCCTGCAGAATCGAATCTACGAAATTTAACCCCGTACAAAAGAATATAAGGAAAAAGCGGAATATAAAAGACTCACAACGAGACTGAGCCGCGATACGAGATGACTCCTCGTCTTCGTCTTCGTCTTCGTCTACAGATGGCTTGGCGGAGAGAGAGAGAGAGCAGAAAGGAATCTTCTTCGTCTTCTTCTACAGACGGCTTAGCGAAGAGAGAGAGAGAGCAAGGAATCGGGAACCCTCCTTCGGGTTTCAACGCTAGGGCTTGGAAACATAAAACCCTAGTTTGAACAATACATGGAGAGAGAGAGGACGGTGGAGTTTGAACAATACATTCAGAACCGCGCCGGTTGAACATCGCGGAGAGAGAGTCAGAGAGAGAGAGAGTGTGTGTGTGTTCGCTCGCCTGCGCTCCTCACTGTTCAACTTGAACTTCGTTGAATCGTTTTACCGTTGCACGGCAGCGGTGTAGGGTTTGGTTCAAAAGAGAAAATTATTCCCGTTGGTGAGCCAACCAATGGGTGCTTACCTCCTCATCAATTACAATTACTCCCTAATTGCTCCTTTGAGATAAACTTTTCACTAACTAGGGTTAATTCTATTTAAGCCGACAATTAACCTGTGTTCTTTTGTACTTAATTTAAATTTGAAATTTTTTTGCATTTTTTAGTTTTGCGCCAATCTTTTTTGGGTTATCGATTCGTCTTGACGAGAGGAATAGGAAAAATCATTTTTGCGCTAAAAAATAGTTATTTCTCAAAATACTTGGATAAAAGTATAAAAAAAAAATTACTTTTCCGATTCCTCTCGTCGAGACAAATCGATAACCCAAAAAAATTTGGAACAAAACTAAAAAATGCGAAAAAAAATTCAAATAAAGTCAAAATTTTCATATTTAAGTTAAGTCCAAGAGAACGAATAAATCTGGAAGATAAAGTTTTCTTTAAGAAAGAGTCATTGGGTTTTTGTTTTGTTTTTATTCGAAAAAAAACTAGTTTTATACCAAACTTTTGTAAATTACTGATCTCAAAAAATTATTGTCGAAACCTAAACTTTTTCGAAAAAATTCAAGAAAAAGCTTAGAACGCCAATAATCCAAACAAGTTTAGCGCAAAAGTAACAAACTCGATTTTTTTTAATAAAGACGACAAAAAGTTGGATTTTTAAGGAAAACTCAACCTAAATAGCGGTTAGGAATGGTCCACATCCGCCGCCCATATATAGTAGGCGAGGAAAAAAGTTATTCACGGAAATTCCCCTAAACAATATTCCAAAAAAATGCTCTTGGTATCTGTTTTTTTAACTTTTCTTATTGATACAGCCCAAAATATAATAAACTTTGGTCGTTTTGCTATAAAATTAGTACTGACATCAAGGATTCACCCCAAAAAAAATATTCAATAGACACCCCTTTTACAAATTTTTCTTGCTCATCTTTTGAATTTTTTTGTCTCATTTAATAAACTTTTGTGGCTCGTTTTAGTGTTGGATGTACTGCGCACACTTTACGAATTATTTGTGTGAGACAAAAAAGTGGGCCCCACATGGAATATGTGCATTTTTGGTACCCCACTACTCGCTTTGCAATAGTTGGACTCAAAATTTTGTTGCAAACGCCGCAAACAGACTACTAGTCCAGTACATTGATTTGATTTTGATCCACAATTCACATCACATTGTCCAAAACGCTTAAGCTAATAGTAACTCGCAAGGTTTGTTATATATCCAAGGTCATCCATGTAGACTTTCGATGTCGGACGAGGAGTTACATTTGTGGTATTGTTAACAAAAAAAATTTGACACTGTTAATGAATTTGTGGTAAAAAAAAAAAAGCGCACAATGCCAAAAAAGGGCTGAAAATTATAAATTTTGTAGTGGTTTTTAAAAATGTTAGAAAAATATAACCATAGTGCGGAAGCGGGTGGTTCGGATTACCTTGTGAACTTTAACCGAACCGGACCTTTGTGTGGATGTATTACGAACTCTCGATCACGTACCAAAAACAGCGACAAATTCCTGCGATGGAGTGATACTACGAGGATCGAGTATCACCCTCTATTCCACGGTGCAAAAGCTCGGATTGCTCTTTAATGGTAGAGAGAGAGAACTATCGAAGAGAGAGAGTTTCCCAGAACTCTACCTTTATTGTATATCTTTGGTGTATATCATGTTCTATATTCTTGTGTATCATTTATGAACATCCTGCAGGAAATAAATAGAGAGAGCATCCTAGATGCTTTAGAAGTCTTCTAATTCTAAGAGATTAGAATTACTTCAACTTCTCCTATCTTATCTCCAAGATGAGATAGGACTCTCTAACATATGGGTCACCGGGTCATGCCCACATAGGCGACCCGATTTGGTCCCAGACCGGCCCAAATTCCAACATCTCCCACTCGTCCATGCATGGGCATGACAAGTTGCAGCAATCTCTCTTCCATCTACCCAACTAAGAAGCAAACTCATACGTGCTAATGAACCGTGCGATCGCTGGAGCACCTGCAAGTGGGAGCTCTACACTAGAAGCTCTGTAAAAGCTAGCATAGAGACATCAACCCATAAGAGTGTCTCATGTACCCTGAATCCATTTAGTTACACCGGACCAAACATCTTTAATCCTTTCAAAAAGCATGCTTGACCCCCCAACATCATGCACTCTATATTCACACCCGATTCGCGTCCCAATAGAGCGACCTGAGTTGTCGACAGTGAATATATTGCAAGGGTGTACTACTAAATGATCCTCTTTTCGCCCTCATGCCACTTCATTTTAACCTCGCTGCTTTCCCAGACATGCTCCATGGGACCCTGACATTTCGTGGTCTTAGGTAGTCAAGCTAGAGTAGCAACACAAAGTCTCTACTACATGACATAGTTAAAAATCAAAGAGCACCTTTAATATATATATGCAGTCACCTTATCTAAATGACTGCTTAGACTCACACAATGAGGAAATAAGGATCCATTCACTCACCTCTAAAATAAATGATCGCCAAGCACATGTAGTATGAATACATGCTACGGTGGAGTTACTTTTCCAAAAAGCGACATCATACTGCCAAACACCGTACAGACCTTAGTCTAGTCGCTACCTAGCGCACAACCTGAGTTCTCAGATAGCAAGCCATCATGTCGTTATATGAGTCCTCACATCTGGCTAACAAAGACAGGTTAATCTCAAGATAGGGGGAACTATCCGAAATTGGTCTCTTGCTAATAGACCTTATCTTGGTTCCAACCAAGGCGACACATGGTGGGTATGTCTGATTCTACTTATCAGACCATATCACAGGTCCAACCTGTATATCTTACTACCCATCCGTCTCATCTTCGCTCGCTATCTCAAGCGCCGAAGGCGATTGCTCGTGTGAGTGAGCCAATCTAACCTGCTGACATCAATCTTTAAATTCTGTATGTGTTGTTCAATAAACAATTGTCCAAATTGCAACAATAATAAGCTAATATTAAGTGCACAAATGGCATAAATATCCCAAAAATCTGAAAGAATTGATTAATGAAATTAATAAATAAAACACATCTATCATCATCTACGCAGTCCTAAAGCCTTATCATGAGTCTCAAAAGTCCTCTCAGCAATGGGCTTAGACAAAGGGCATACAACTATGCGACTCGTAGCTATGTGTTTTATAATAACTTTCTTTTTGCTCAACAATATCTTTGACCCAACAAGGCATAGATTCACACTTTGGAAGCAAAGCATATAATTAGTAGTCCATCAGAGATATCCTAATATCCTCTCGACTGCTTGCCAACGATCACGACCAAGATTTGACCAATAACTATTTATAAGCTGCCAACGGTACTTGAATAGGGCACGTAGGCCATCTGTTCCAACTCTTTAGGAGTTTTAGGTTCCATGTTAAGCCTAAGTCTCGTCTTTAACAATAGAAGTGTCTATGAGTTTACAGCTTTGTCTCCAGAATCGTTCTAAAAACATTTTTAAACAAAGAATCTTCCTAGAAAGGTCCCTTAAGATCTCAACTCTGAGCACATAGCTTGCTTTGCTCATTCCTTCATCTCATAAGTGAAGGATAACCACAACTATGTGGCGACAATCATCTCCTAGTCATTCTAGCCAACTAAAAATGTCATCAACATAGAATGACAATATCAAGGAACTATTTTTGGACCGTCTCATCATATGCACGCAATGGCCTTCATTGATCATCGTAAACCCAAATGGCTCGAAGAAATCTCAGGTACCACTGCCTGAATGATTATTTTAGGCAATAGATAGACCATTGGAGCTTGCAAACTCTGCGCTCCTAGCCTTTTGCCTTAACATCCACTGAAAATAGTTCTAAGGCTAGAGTAATTTCGCCACTAGACGAGTCTTATTGCTCAGTAGGGGACTATCTGCTTCGCGTTTGATCTTAAAAACCCATTAGTTCCCAATGATCTTACGCCTAAGCGGAAGATCAACCAAGTCCCAGACAAGGTTTATCTTCATAAACTCCATTTCATCTTACATTGCAGCTATCCATTCCTACTAGTAGGCAATAAAGGAATTTCTCCCACTGTTTTGGGAAATCCTTCATCTTCAGGAGCAATCATGACAAACTCCCCCTCAATCTCAAACAGACGACGAGGGATTATTCAGTGTTTGCTCTATGCCTAAGAGGATCTTGAGAATCCATATTCATTAGATCTAATCCATGATTAAGTAAGTCGCTCCCACTATCCCTAGGAGGTAGGAGAATTTCTTCCCGATTCTCAACTGGACAATTTGGTGCCCCTCTCGTTGAATTCTCCATCCCATAGAGTTCTACATCTCTACTAACCTCTTATCTGCTAGGGAAAATCCTCCTCGAGGAATCCACATCTCGTGACTCATTTTCAGCCACAAATGTCTAACGGATAGGCTGTAATGGAACAAATGCCTTTATGGTTTTCTGAATGATTTTCTAATTGCTTTTCTTGTTGGGCAATGGTCACAAATGGGCAGGTTGACTAACAAATCCCCCTCTTGCCCAATGTGACCTAATCTAGAATGCCATTTAACATAATCAACATCAACAGAAGATGTAATAAAGCAAGTAGAATCACTAGCATTATTATTAAAATTTAAATTAATAACATCTAGTATCATCAAACCATCCAAAACCATAACATTAAATTATACCCAAATCAATCCTCACTAAGCTACTCTCAAACAGAAATAAAAACCTAGACCCATCATGCTAGTGACTAATAACAAGTTTCATCAAATTCCTGGAGCATAAAGTACTTCATGAAAAAACAAAGTGCGCCCATGTCGCATGTCTAGCTTGCCAACGCCTAGCACTAACACACTAGACTTGTTTCCCATAAAAATTCTTTGGCCTCCAACTGGAATTCGGCGATACTCCACGAACCTATCTTGTTTCCTCGCTAATTGGTTGGTTGCTCCTGAGTCTACAACCCACGAATGAGGAGAATAAGCAACTAAACCTTGACATGTTCCAAAACAGTCAATACGAGAAACAAAAAAAATATGGAGTACCTGCTTAGGCTCAGTGCACTCACGAGCAAAGTGTCCCAACTTGTCAAAGTAAAAGCACGCCTTTCTGGCCTTGTTTTTGTTACCACTTTTCTTCTTGCCTCTATTGCGCTTAAAAGAACCAGCGCCAATAGGGTTAAGGCCTATAGCAGCTCATTTCTTAAGGGCGCGTTTAGCCTTCCTTCGCTGGTACCCAGACCTACGAGGGACAGTCTCAACTATGATGCATGAACCATTTGGCTCAGCTGCCTCTTGGCGCTTAGCCTTCATGAACCCTGATTTATGTTCATCATCACATTTCAAGTTCGAGACCATCTTAGTCAAGAAGTCGATATCGTATTTCTGTTTGATAGCTTCCCACAGCTTATGAGCAGTCTCATAGTACTCAAACTCACATATCAAATCGTTGTACATGCTGCGTACCATAGTAAGTCGCGCACACTAATCTTTCTTGAACCATTTTTCAAAGGCCTCAAGATCACGAAGATACTGTGGTGAGTCACAACATTTTGGCTCAACCATCTCAAGGTCAAGGGTCTCCAAGACCTCTAGCTCATTAAGGAGAAATTGGATCTCATAGCGCCAAATATTATAGTTGTCGCTTTTCAATTTCTCAACCTGGGTCAAATCAGCTATCACTTTCTTAGCTTCCATTTCAACTCTATCAAAAAAAAAAGCGCATGGGATTATTAATAACAACACAACACAGAATTATTTTGCAGCAAGAATCTAAATTAGAAAATAATAATACCATACATGTCGCAAGATCGAAAACTCGCAAAGCTTATAATCATCTCCTGCGCCTCTAAGTATTTTATTATTACAATTTAATTTAATTCATGCGCAAAATTTCAGTACAACCTCCCACTAGGTATGGCATATCACAAGCATGAAACAAATTTATTATAGTGCATAACACAATTTATGCATTAAAAAGTATTTTTCATGCTATCAAAATGAATAATTTAAACATTGAACAATGCCAAAATTATCCAAACATGCCACATACAACATGTAAAATCGTCCAAAATATTAAACATGCTATTTTCAATATTTTGTACATTTCCAGTTGCTCACATGCAATTATTGTCAATTTTCAGGATTTATTCTAATTCTCCAAGAATAAATAACAAGTAGAAAATGCCAAATAATATCAACATGTACTGGAAAAATACACAACCTACACCAATGAATAGGTACTGAATCCAGGAGGTTGAATCCAAAAATTTATAATTTTTCAGATTTTTATTCTAATTTTCCCAAATTATCAACGGATAGAAAATACAGAATAAAAACAACACATACTGAAAAATTACAACAACCACTCCTATAAATTGGTTCTGATTCCAGGAGGTTAAATCTGAAAATTTATAATTTTCCAGGATTTTATTCTAATTTTCCCAAATTATCAACGGATAGAAAATATAGAATAAAAAAACCATGCTCTCTGGAATATTACACCTCATACCCCAAACAATGGGCAACAGTAGAAAAATATGTCACAAAAAAGTTGGTTCCCAACGGAGGAGGCACGCATCCCCACTCTCTTATAAACCGAGTCAAAATTTTCATTTTTCTTGTATTTAAAATTCTGAAAAATAATTTCATTTCAGAAAAATAAAATAAATACATAGAAACGTAGGAAATTCAATTTTGAGTTAGGCGGTACTCTCGGTTTTTCCATATGACGTCGGTACAGTGAGGGGTGAATCTCACTCTCTCTCGGTTGAGAGTGAGAGTGTGCAGAATCTGCACTTCATCTTCTCCAAAACATGCCCAAACTAGGGTTTGCCTTAACTTTTGATCCGTAACTCCAAATCAAGCTTATAATATACCGTTGAAAAGCTAGAAACAAGAGCTACACAATGATACAAGTCCCGCATGTTAAATCAAAACACAGAAAAAACACTGTCCAGTCAAAGTTTCGGAAAAACCAACTAGGGTTTGATTTTTCTCACATACGGTCAATCCAATAACCACGAAACTTTCCAGATATGATGTACATGTTATGGACTACGTTCTGGTAAAATTTGAAGCAATTCCGAGAACTTTTGAAAAATCATGTTTTTCAGACCCATATCCGACATACACGATAATCAGTCAATACGTATGCCTAAAACATGATACATATGGCTATTCAAGTACTTAAAGAGCACGAAAACATCCAACTTGGCTCTGATACCAATGTTAGAAAAATATAACCATAGTGCGGAAGCGGGTGGTTCGGGTTACCTTGCGAACTTTAACCGAACCGGACCTTTGTGTGGATGTATTACGAACTCTCGATCACGTACCAAAAACAGCGACAAATTCCTGCGATGGAGTGATACTACGAGGATCGAGTATCACCCTTTATTCCACGGTGCAAAAGCTCGGATTGCTCTTTAATGGTAGAGAGAGAGAACTATTGAAGAGAGAGAGTTTCCCAGAACTCTACCTTTATTGTATATCTTTGGTGTATATCATGTTCTATATTCTTGTGTATCATTTATGAACATCCTGCAGGAAATAAATAGAGAGAGCATCCTAAATGCTTTAGAAGTCTTCTAATCCTAAGAGATTAGAATTACTTCAACTTCTCCTATCTTATCTCCAAGATGAGATAGGACTCTCTAACATATGGGTTACCGGGTCATGCCCACATAGGCGACCCGATTTGGTCCCAGACCGGCCCAAATTCCAACAAAAAATAATAATAATAATAATAATTAATTTTTTTGTCTGAAAATACTACACAGTAGTACAAAAGCGCATACCGTTACGGATGTTTAACCGCCTTCTCCATTAATTGCCTTTGACTTGAATGACAAAAGACGTGTGGATGTGGATGGTTAACAAAGCATCAATTAAGGAGCAATTGATGAGGTGCTTGATGAGGTGGCAAGCACCCACTGGTTTGGCGCAAAAACGGAAATACACGGAAGGTCCGTGTATAATTTATTCTCGGTTCAAATCATAGGCTACAACAAAATAAAGAAAAGATTATACTATAAGATATTTTTTGGGTAAATTATACTATAAGATATTACTAACGAATGTCAATTTTTTTTTTATATTTTAATAATCGGGCAAACTTACCCACACCTCAACTAATTTTGGGACCCTAGAGATAACGATCGGGCATAACCCCAATAGCCCAAGATTTGGAATGTTTGGCCTACGTGTGAATGAAACTTATGACATCATTTGAAGAGCGTTTATACTACAAGATACTAACGAATGTCAAACTTTTTTTATATTTTAATAACTGGATGTTCAGACCAGCTTACCCGCACATCGACTAACTCTGAGGCCCTCGAGGTAACGACTGGACATATCCTCAATAGCCCCAAGATTTGGAATGTCGGCCTACGTGTGAATGAAACTTATGACCACATGGAAGAGCACTTATTACTTTTTCACAACCACTTTGCCAAACCCCTTGGAGTTAATGTCAAGCTTTTTTACTAACTAAGTCCTTGTGTGATTCGAGGATTAACTGTATGGGATAGGACTAATTATACTTAATCCCAAGTAATCAGACTTGATTTCCAAAATGACTGTCGGGATTATTAATCCCGATATTAATTTTATCCTTATATGGGGAACTAAATAATCCCAGGAGAGGTGGGATTGGGTAGAATTAACAAAGAAATAATAATCTATATTATAAAACAGAGTGATTTTCTTTAAAAATGTCTAGGCATACATAAAAAAGTAGCATCTGTAGCCGTTTGATCATACTTTCTAATAAGGTTATAGCCGTCAGATTGAATGAATATTTTCTATTATATCCACCTACACTAATGTAAAAAAAGAAGTTACACGTTTCCCTCATAGAGAAATATACACCACTTCCTTTTTCAATTGATTTCTCTAAAGTTGGTTTCCTTACATTCAATTCAATATTTGTTTTTTAGTTGATTCCTTTTAAGTTGATTTTCCTACAATAAAAAAGGAAACACTCATTTTTTGATTCATATGCGGGAAAAAAAAAATCCTTTTTATAAGAATACGCATAATTCTTCTACGTGTTTCTTCGGGAAAAAAAATTGAACTATTTTGAATAAATTGATGAGTAAAGGAGGATGCTATGTTGAGTTTTTTTTTTGCTTTTGCGTTAAAAAGGTTAGAGGGATATTCAAGAATAATTTTTTGACCATCGATTAGGAATCGTGCCTTCAGGCACGGACATAGGGGCACAAAGTGTGGTTTTAGCGAACGCTAGGGGCACATTTTTATCCCACACAACAAGGGTAATTTGGAATTTCAATTGAAATCCTAAAACCTGATTCAACCAAACAATAAACCTAAGGACACATACATTTTTACACATATCTTGCACATACACTTTTATGGGGCTCACCTCGGGTCCTACCAATATGATTCGAACCGCTCATTATTTTTAAAATAATCTTTTAAGAGTTTCTGTAAAAAAATTCAATTCGATAGGATATCAGTAAGGGCTTTTTTAGAAATTATAGGGTGAAACAGTCTAATTCGCCCTGCGATTTCTGAAAAAGTCCTTAAAAAATTATTTTAAAAACAATGAGCGGTTCGGATCATATTGGTGGGACCCGAGGTGGGCTCCATAAAAGTGTATGTGCAAGATATGTGTATCAACCAAAACACCTTCATCCCTTTTTTACAGAAAAAACGTAGAACTTGGATCAAAAAATAGAAAGGTAGAGAGAGAGAGGCGCTCTGCAATTGTTACTCTGTTGTTGGAACTGTCTTGGGACATCATCTCGTTCCTTCAAGAATCTCGCCTTTTTGACTATCAGTTTGTGACCCCATAGGCCATACCCAAGATCCGTTAGTCTTTGCTATTCCTTTCTCTGCCTCATTGTTGGACACAAACCTTACGAAACAAAAACTTTGGCCAGTGATTTTGCTCTTCTTGTTGGGGATGAAATATTCTCTAATCGTTCCAAACTTTGAAAACAGATTGTACAAATAGACTTTATGTGTGGGAGATTATCAACAAAGAGAGTTGGGATCTCTTGTGAAAAAACTACTCGTACCATTGAATAGGTAGTTGAAGGATACGAGGATTTTAGTTTTCCGTTTGTGAATTGGACGGGAGTGAGGGATTGGATGGATGGGGTAACAAATTGGTAGTTCAAGGGGGAAGTGTGTTCAATTGGTAGTTGGAGGGGGAAGTAAACAGAAATGATTAGTTCAAGGGGCAAGTAAATATTTAACCCTAAAAAGTATTCGGATCAAAGTTGTGAAATCCGTTCCGTACCGGCCGGTGCTTAAACGGAACACAAAAACTCAAGATCCGTTCCGGTTGAAATACTGGCCTGTTCCGGCCAATACCGGATGTACCGGACGATACCGGTCTGTTTCGGACATTTTCCGGTGTTCCGTTCCAGTCTTCTTCTTTTTTTCTTTTAACTTGTGAGCTCTAAACTAATATATATGGTAGATATATATTAAATATATATAAAATATTAATTGCGGTAAATCCGGAACGGTACCGAGATACAGTCCGGTACCGGTACGTACCATTCCAGTAGTGAAAACGGTACGTTGGCCGGTACGGGATTGACAACTTTGATTCGGATGATATTGGAATTGTTCTCAATAAGTACTTTTAAAATTATCTTATGTAAAACATATATCCAAAAAATGTTTTCCAAAAGATTTTTAATTAAAAAAACTATTTTCTGACTAATTCTTGAAAAATAGAATCATAGAAACCTATTTTTTCCCAATTTAATTCACCTGTAACTTGCGGCAATACTAATTTGCTATTGATGCAAATAATTAACATGGGAAAAGTTGAAGATACTCTGTTTAACTCCAAGCTTCAATCCGTGAAGCCCAATTCCAAATTCCAGTTTGTTATATTACAAATATTTTGTTCTCACAGTCCACATTAATTCCAAACTAATCTAAGCCAGGCCACATATCACAGGCTGCGAGACTACGAATTCTAAGTTTCAGTCCCAGCCTCGTCTAGGTGTTTGGTGACGGCGAGCGCATCCCTTGGCGTTTTCAATTTCTATAATGAGACAATTCTTATTCTTGAATTTTTTGATGAGATTGTTGTAACCTTCGGACTTTTACCTTCGGGTATTGTGAAATGAATTGATTGTCTGTTAAAAAAAAAAATCTTTAATTTATGCTATTGAAAGAACTTCAAATAATCACAAATGTTATTATTTTCACAGGAGCAAAAGCGGCAGGATTTTCCGAGAGCCCATCACAATTTAATTATTTCCTCCTTTAGTTGCGGGGAATAATTTCAAATAATTACATCTTTTATCGTTTCCAACTTTGGAGATTTTAATGCTAACTATGATTAAACATAGTGGAACCTTCAAGTTAAAAAATCAATAAGAATGAGGGTGAACAAAATCAGTTTTTTTTCTAGCTAGGTTGAGTGATGCTACAGAGCACCACAAATCTCACCGTAATTACTCACCAGCTGATGTGGCAAGTTCCACATATGTTTAGTTTGGCAAGGACCCATAATAGCATGGAATAATGAGTACAGAACCACACACAAATACATTAACACTTGTACATACACACTTACTGTGTGTGCGAGTTTGACTCCCAGCGCATTCAGCTTTTTAACGCAAACACGTTTGAACTTGTACAAAAAGCAATTTTCTATTGCCATTGCCAAGGTTCGACCACGCGTCCTCAGGTACTAAAGAGGTGTGGCAAGCCAATTGCCATTGCGCTACAAGCTTTAATACTACTCAATTATGCCTTGTTTGGATCAAGATTTGGAAAAAAAAATTCAACTCAAAATTCACGCATTACCCCTGCTTCCAATCATTACTCTCCACTCATTATCCCTATCTCCAATCATTATTCTCATTTCTCTCTCTATCTCTCTCCACTTATTATCCCTATTTCCAATCATTACTCTCATTAAAAATTTCTCAAAAACACATCTATACACAGCATAAAAATATATACAACAAACGAGAGGCCCCATTTTCAAATCCCGCCTAAGGCCTCGAAAATCTCAGGACCGGGCCTCACAACTAGACACTCCCATGAGGCTACCCACATAGATTTTCTTCTCTTAACTGGTTGGTCTACCTCTCAAGAATCGAACTCACACCTTCAATGTGGGAGCAAACCCCCTAACCAATGGAGACAACCATCGTTGGGTGCATAATCAAAAAATAATAATAATTCAGAAAGAAACAGGCATCCATCTTCCTCTGCTCTGTAATTGCATACTAGCAGGGGGTGGATTCAATTAAAGCACAATGACCCACCTGAAACTATTGAGATTTTTTTTTTGTGAACCCAAGAAGTTAAGCAATATATATAAAATTACCGAAAATAAATCAAATGGGGCGTCTTATTCCAGGGGCCAAGGCTTGCCCTTCTACCAGCATGGTCGTGAGTTCAATACCCCACATGGTCTATGGCTTTTTTCTTTCATTTTGATGCTGAAACGTTAAAATAAAAAAATTCTTCAAAGCTTGTGGCCAGGGCCGGCTCTGAGATTTTGGAGGCCTAAAACGATCTTCGAAAGTGAGGCCCTTAATAATTGTAAACGGAAATCAAATAAAAAGTCGATCACACTGAGTAATTTTGATTCGGATCGATATAGTATTTGTTTGTAATGGGAAGTACTCGAGTAGTAGCATTTAAGGGAAAAAAAAGATGTATCCTTGCACCCACCACACTGAATAATTTTGAAGGGCCCAAAGATTTTTGGCAATCCAACGACCTTTTTTTCCTCCTTTTTGTTTTTTTTTTCTTTCGTTTTTTCATGCGTTGCGTGTTCTATTTTTCTGGGCCATAAATGTAAAATGTCTTCTTGGGTTTAAAATTGGGCCCTAAAACAACACATATATACTAGGTCCTAAAAATAAGTGGGGCCCTATTTTTTGGGGGCTTAAGGCCCCCACCTCTTGGGCCTTAACCCAGAGCCGGCACTGCTTGTGGCTAATGGGAGTCGAATCCCACCCACCAAATGTCAACGAAGACAAAACACTAGTCCACTCATTTTTGTAAATGTATGTTTAGTCTTCGTTCATTGCTGGTGTGTCTTCATTAAGTAATGGTGACAGCACAGTTGCACTTTTCATGTTATTATTAATGCATTTTTTGTTCTTTCAAAAAAAAAAAATTCAAAGTTTTGTGCTCTATAAAAATGCTTAAACATTATCTGTTCTCATTGTAATTTTTTTTCTGAATGCATGTTCTCGTTATATTAGATTATGAGAATTTTTATCAATTTTATGCTCGAGAGGTAACTCATCTGTATTAGATTTTTGGATCCGCCACTGCATGCTAGTACCGTATATGAAACAATGGTATGGATGTGCACGTGGATTTACAAATTACAAAAGCCCATAGATGTTTTTGGTGAATCCAAATATGGATGTGCTCGTGGATTTACAAAGTACAAAGCCCATAGATGTTTTTGGTGAATCCAAAAGAGTGTTGATTTAGACACTCTCCATTTTGTTAATGGCATTACTCAGCACTTTCTATTTTGTTAATGGCATTCCTTTTGGAAGTGCCAAAATTAATCCCTGTATGGAATTGATTTTGACACTCCCTTGAAAGTGCCATTAACAAAATGGGGAGTGTCAAAATCATTCTCTATTGGAAACAAATAGAGCCCTTTGGCAAGGTTGAGGAGTCAAATGTATTTCCGTTTGA
The DNA here is from genome assembly GCA_018127125.1 of Rhododendron griersonianum. Lineage (NCBI taxonomy): Eukaryota > Viridiplantae > Streptophyta > Magnoliopsida > Ericales > Ericaceae > Rhododendron > Rhododendron griersonianum. The sequence continues at coordinate 19,706,479 of CM030794.1, read as the reverse complement.
AAAATAAAATAAAATTCGAGTCAAATCTTTGGGTCCAGTGAGTTCAAAAGAGGACCGGAGTTCTACCAGTTATCCCAAACAGCAGTGCTACGGTTCCCGACCGGAAAGGATACCGACCGGTTCCTGACGGCATGCCGGGCCCACTCCAGCCACCAAATGGCTGATCCAAGCCATCCAAAATTTTTTAAAAAAAATCGAGTGGACCTACGCGAGAATCAAAGGCATCCGATGTATGTAAGTGCTTGATCCACTCGGTTTTATTTTTTTAGAATTTTTGGACGGCTCGAATCAGCCGGAATGGGTCCGGCGTGCCATCGGGAACCGATCGGTATCCCTTCCAGTCGGGAACTTAGCCTTATTGAAACATCCCAAACTAATGATAGAGAAGGGAGGAATAGTTTATCCCTCTATTTTCTTTTCGAATCTTATTCAATTTTCTGGTTTAGGAGTAGTTCTAGGACCACACTCAAACACATACCTAAATACACACCCACATATATTAGAGTGTGCAGTATGTGTGTATTTGAGTATGTAAAATGGATGTGATTGTAGAATTATTGTTTCTGGTTAGGGTTAGGGCAATCCATTTCTCCCTCTTCCTTTTTAGATTTACTAGTGAAAGCACACGTGCGTTGCACGTGGAAGTTGCGCCACTACTTGTAACATAGAGAACAATCTTTTGTAAGAATAGTACTTCTTTTACTCATCGTAGATTGTTATCAGAAGGCTACATGCTTAGATTGGACGATAAACAATAGAATTTAGTACATGTGATACAACTTTCTTTCTTGTAACCATTTATAAAATGTGGGGAGAAGGAAAAAAAGAATAGTCTTATCGGAAGAATGACTCCAGTGCAACCTTTCATCTTATTCTTTTGGTTGATACTCGTGATCTTCTCTAAAAAAGAAACACAAAGAAGAATAGCAGGTGAACAAAAATAGGGAAATATAGCTGGAGGAACTGCGAAAAATTGAATGCATAATTACAAAGGGAACGATCCCAATTGACACAACCCACGTCCTTCAGTAACACAACCTTCCATTGCTTTCATCTCGGCACATACTTTGTTAAGCAATAAAGAGAATTCGAAGCTCATATTAGATTTAGTCTGTCAAGTTCACAGGAATAACAAAACAAATAATGCCAAGGACAATAATATGCCACGATCTAGTTCTCTCCTTTCCTCTAGCTTAAAATTAACCAACCACGACTCTGCATCCAATTTGCTTTGATTACCTCCATTACTAACCCATACGTCAAATCCTTCTATAAACCGACAATCTATAAATGCATATCAATAATTGGTTGAGATTACTAAAATACGTCCAAATCTGGAAGCATCTACCACAAAATCTATGACAAAAATAATTCCAAATTGGGCAATTGGCTATAAAGGCCAATATGCTTTTAGAAATATTAAAAGCCAAGAAACATGATTAGGAAAAAGTTTCAGCTTGTTAGCAATGTTTTGGTAAATGGATATAATGACATAATCCAAGGAACTTATTCAAGACTTCGAAGAAAACAATTTTGTTTGCATTTCCAGATCCTTCTTTTACATAGAATATGAAAGCGAAGGATAATATATGAAGGTTAAGAAGACATAAGGGTTGATCTATAAATGGGCTTCATGTAGGAGAAAAGAAACGTAATTGAATATGATACATGCATAAGATGTGTAGTGAAACAATCAACATCCAATTTAACTGCATTGTAGCCTACGTCTACATATTTTGATCTTTGGTAATACTAAAAACATCTATCGAACGACACAAAGTCCATGTAAAATTAAGCAGCACATGGAATCCTGAATCCAAAAAGACTTCCTTGAATACATAGAGAAGTATTCAAACTTCTCTTTTACTGCTTATTGGGAAAAACTTTTCTTTAACCAATTAGAGAAATCAAACAGTCAGATGACATAAAGAACGAATTTCAAATTGACTTTACTAAGTAATCTGAAAAAGAAAATACCTGATAAAAATCAAGATAAGATAGGCAAATCACTAAATATGGGAAGCAATTTTCATGAGTTCGTTCTTTTTACATTTGCACCTAACAAATTTATACCACCCAATACCGATCACTTATTTTGCTCTAAGTTCATAATGAAGGTGTTCTGATCATCCAGGAAATGTTTAAAATGGTGTTAAGCATCAAGCAGATAATGTTGAGATTTTTTATAGTTATATATTTTGGCTTTGTTAGTTAATCAAATAGGGTAGATGGAAGAAAATAGGACACAACAGAACGAAACGTGTATTTTGATTCCATTGCATTTGAAGCATGTAAGTCATTAATTGTTATTTTTTTCAATGGTTTGAAAGAGGAAGAAAAGAAAACATACTTGATTGCACAACTAAACGACCCAGGGCTACCGGCATCAATGTCAAGCAGGAGCTGGTAGCTGCAGACCTGCAACCTTTCATTGCAGAGCAAGGAAGAAGAAGTTTCCAGTTTGCAACAGCATGAGCATCATGCTTCACACCTTATCATTAGAAGATCCCATTGTCATTATTAGCTTGTTAAAATTTTCATCAAATCCTGAATTTGTAACAGAGATCCAATAGAACTGTTAAATTTCTACTTATTTTGCACTGCTCTGGTAGGGTTATAGTGTCACCCATGCCATAGCAATAACCTTTCTCATTAGCCACCAGCCCTAGCATGGCCATCTCTGTCTACTTGGACCTATTTATGTTGAACTTTATCCACCTGGTTAGTTGGGAGGAGCCCATTTGTAGCATCGATACCCGTCTTCTTTCGAAATGACTTCATAATAGAACAAATGAACCAATGTGCTTTGTCAGATCAGATGATCGGGATCCCTTCCTGAAATAATTACCTAGGAGCAGATGAAGGGTGCCAAATAGAATAGTCATATGAACATTTATTGAACCTGTGGAGTTATTATCGGCAAATAAAGAATAAACGAAGAATCCTACAAGTAGAAGCTTGTAGTTTCACTCAAGGAAAACTGAGAGAATAGAGTAATACTCATAACATCAGCCCACCTATTGAAAATGAAGAAGATATACCATCAGCCTACCTATTCAAAATGAAGAATCAATTGCAAGTGTACATTCTAGTTTGAAGAAGGCATTTACTTACTGGCATGTTGTATACAACAAGGCTGGAACAACAGTCTGTCTGCAAGTTACCAAATCAAAATACAAGAAATAAATCATGCACGAACCTACCAATTGATAAATGCCTACCTATAGAATCTCGTATAATATTACAGCTGGACCAAGTTTTTGGGTTCTAAATGAATCAAGCCTGACAACACCCCATGAAAAGGAAGAAATATGAAAAGAGAACGGGAAACATCTTGCTTAAAGACATATCGAGATGAGATACATAGACACACAAAATCCTCACAGGTGAAAAATAAAAAACACCGTAGGTGTAGATGTATGTCCAAGGATCACATGGAAATAATTTGCAGGTGCAAAGTCAAGATAGGTAATGGCTTAAATTTTGAAAGTGCCGATATGTATGGACAGTCTATTCAATAAAAGATTTGGTATGCGGGCATTTGCCAACGTGTTTCCTCGCTGGGGTAATAACCTCTTCTGTTCCATTCGACACATGCAATGTCCTTTCCATAAAAAAAAGTATTCGATCTTTACATCTATATTCTAATACTTTCAATAACAAAGGTTTGTGCTCTACCGGATTGCTACGGCTTACAATTGGCAGGTAAGTTCTCAACAAAGCAAGGTATTTATGGATTGAGTCAAGTTAAACATTTGAGAACAGAGGTTTTGTTTGTTTGTGTACGTGGCATTGATCAAATATTTGGTGTACACCATTCTAGTAAAAGGAGAAGAAGATTTAATAGTGGCATGCGTTACCCAACATTGGTAGTCATGTACTATATTAAAACCCAAAAAAAAATCCACTCTATAGGACAAGAATGGTGGGAAACATGGTATTGATTCAGTCAATTACATGGTAACTAACATGAATACATGGATACTTGGTATGAATTTGGGGCAAAGGAGTCCGGCTTGCTCGGCAGTCGGCACTATCCCAAAGACAACAAACAACACGCAGGAATGTTGGGTAATTCCATCAAACAAGTGGTGTGCATGACATCAACAATTCAATTTTGTTTTAAGGAATATCAATCTGATGTTGAAAGCATAGATACCTATACTTGATGCACATGTTTACGATCGATGAAGATGGGGAAGAGAGGGTGGGGAAAATGCAACTTACTACGCAAATATTGTTGGAAGTAGAGAGCTTGGAAGTCCAGAGAGTTCTTCTGTATGAATGAGAAATGGATGAAGGGCTAGACATGAAGACGTCTGTAAACGGACACCGGGCTCGTCTTCAATGAAAGGATTGAAGGTCGGAGGAAAACGTGGAGGAAGATGGAACCACAATGAAGGTCGGAGAAGAAGAAGATGGAGGGAGAGCCAGAGGAAGACATGATGTTTCTAGTTGATGGTCGATGGAGCGTTCGAGAGATGGAGAGAGGATACGTCGTTTGGGTTGGGGCGTTGCAGAAATGGAGCGAGGATATAAAATAAATAGACATCTCACCCTTTATAAGGAGTTGTGCCGGTGGGCAAGAGGTGTAGATAGGATTGATATTAGTTGCAAGTGCTGAGGGCATTTTTGGAAAAGAAAAAGGAGGAAACATCTTCGTACATTTAAAAGAAGTAGTATAGATAATTCCCCGTCAAATGCTACAAGAATTCCACATAGATCGACACTTCATGCGGTATGAAAAGCCAGTGAACTATTCCGTGCTCCATGTCATTTCTTGCCGATAAGTTTTTAGGTGTAAATTGGGTACTACGTGGCGATACCCAGTGCACATTGTAGCCCGTCCAAACGTGTTTTGGACAACCCAAATACGAGCACTCTCTCTCCTACTTGAACTCGTGGACTACCCTATTTGCACCAAAAAATTTATCTTGCTTGCCACCACTATGCTAGCCAATTTTGGAACACAATTTCGGATATAATTGTGTCTATATGCCTTCAATCCATAATAATCCACGAGTCTGAAACGGTTCCAGAAATATCTTATCCGGAGTTGTGTTTTAAAGTTGCGTCGCTAATTTTTTTTCCCATTAATTAGGCTTAATTAGTCCTCCTTTCATTCCATATTGAGAATCCATTACGAAAAGTCAAGCTATTTTTTAAATAAAAAATTAACTACTTCTGTGTACAATTTTTTAAATTTTTTCGCATCAAATTAAAATACTAATCAAAATTTTTAATATAGTACAAAAAAATTCAAAAAATTATACACGGGAGTAGTTGACAAGTAATGGCAAGAGAGAGGGAGTACTCGGATTCCCATTTGATGTTGGAGCGTGTTGTACAACTTGAGAGGGAGCGTGAGTTCAGAATTAATTTGCTCCCCTGTTTGAGTCCATTGATATTTTAGAAACTCGCGCAAAACCAACACCTCAGCAGACGGCAAGAGGAGAGAGAGGGTTCTAGAGAGAGAGAGTGAAGACCCCTGCTCTCTCAGTTGCCCATTCCAATGGTGAGTTCCTCAACTTTGCTCTCAAATTTGTTGCCATCTTTCTAATTTCTTCAATTGCTCTTTGGTGATTAGTTTTGATCTATTCTGTTTAATGGGTAATTTGATATCTGAATAAAGTTTGTGTTGATCTTTCTGGGCGGACATGTTATTTTAAGGTGACTGGGTGTATGTGTTTCTTCAAGCTTCTCTTCAGTCATTTTGTGTTTACGAAATATTGTCGCATGTGACCTGTTATTTCTAATTTGTGCAATTTTTCAGTTCTAGAGTAAGTGGCTAAAATGCATTATTCTATATTTTTGTAAAAAAAAAATTGGTTAAATTTTTGGCCTTTTTCAGAAGCGTAAATGGATTTTATCTTCTAATCCAGCATATATTTTCATGGGTTCAGCTTTGTAGTATTTTTTTTAACTTTTTTTTGTCAATCGGTAGCCATTTTATTAATTACTGCAAAGATGAAACATCAAACAAAGCTTCTCTACAAGCCCAGTCCGGGAAATTCCCCTCCCAGGTTGTAGTTAGCTCCGTGGATAGGGCGTAGTAGTTTAGGTGAGTTCACGCTGTTAAGTATTTTGTCTTCAGTATTTTTTGACTAAAATTTAATTTTCGTATTTTTGTTTAGCTTTTTGTCATAATTTTTGGGACTAATCATCCATATCGATGAGATGAATTGGAGAAGTATGAAAATGTGGACCAAAAGTTGAAAAAAGTTCATATGTAGATTAAAAAATACCAAACAACTGGTATTTTTCGTCTTTAGTGATTTTTTTTTTTTTTTTTTGCTTTTGGTCTTAATTTTTTTTACTTTTTCAACTTCTCTCATCGAGACAGGTGATTAATTTAAAAATAAAACGTGAATTAAAAAAAAAAAGACAAACAAAAAATACCAAAAATTAGCGTGAACTTATTCTGTTGGTTTCATTAACAGTCATAAGTTCTCAGCTTTGTTATAAGTTCATTGCAATTAGTCTTTTATATTGTTTTCCCTTGTTAAAACATCCAACTCAAAACCAATTGGCAATGAGTGGAGAGGCCGCCCAGGCTCATATTCTAAGTTTGGAGGTTATATTTAATCAATGTGGGACAAGCTCTTACACCCCTCAATTGCTTACCCTGTAATGAAATTCTAAGGGTATGAGATTTATTCAATCCGTGACTGAGTCAGAGTGATTGTTGGGTAAAACATTGGGATTGGAATGAGGAAGTCTTTTATTTAGCTTGAGAGCACTACAATACGGTGGATTCTAGTTAGAGATTTGGGCATTCAGTAAATTATGTGGACGTTCTTTCTTAATCGCCTGCATCATGTTGTATTGAGCTGTTATTGCATTTTCGTGACTACCGCAAAAGTGCTTGTTGATTTGGTGATAATCCCAGGATTCCTTTTTGAAAACGTAAACTATTCCTCTAATTTGGAGTTCACCGCCCTCGTGTAATTTAAAAAACTATAAAATCTGAGCATGTCACATATTCTTTCCATCACACATATGTTTGGATTTGGTTTTTGGTATATCTTCTATTTGTCTTAAGCTTCTCTTGATGTTTATCCAACTTTATAATCTTATTGGAATATTTCATTGTGCAGATAATAGTACACTGTAGTTTTCATACTTTAAAGCTTTTCGGATATGTTATAGAAGATAATACTATATCACATCTCCTCTTTAGACAAGTTCCCCGCAATGTCTAAAGGGAAAGAAAAACCTTGAAGGTCCATTTTGTCTGTTACATGTGTCTGGATATGCAGATCACGGGGCTGATTGAGTTCTATCTTCCCTGAGTTTGAAGTTCTCATAGAACTCTTCTTGTGTAGAAGCACTGAGACATCAAGTTGTAGTCATGGAGACAGGAACATGCCACAACAGAAGCCCTATGATATCCAAACACAACACATAGGCATCTACTACTCCTTTTGCCTGGACTCATTCTGAAATAACTCTTTTCTACGACTAAGATTAGCAGAAATTACTTTCAAGGAAGTAAGGATGCAACCCAAACCTTTTGCTGCTGTTCCCTTGCGTTCTATTCCCCCTATGAGCGAACCATCAAACAATACCAACTTTGGGCCTAAACCAGCAAAGGCTAAGAAAAAGAAGCCTGCGGGAAAGAGTACAGACCAATTTGTACCTAGGGTATGGGACACACAACCAAAAAAGAAAACTTCTGCTTCAAAAAAGACTAAGAGGCAATTTGAGCCAGGATCTAAAGTCGAGAGGAAGAATCCGCAAGAATTTTTCAATGAAGCAGATTTTGATTTTTCCCGGGTACCTGCCCCATACTGTTCTTGTACTGGTAATGCTAGAGTTTGCTACCGTTGTGGTGGAGGATGGCAATCCACGTGTTGCACTAACAACGTATCCCAATATCCCCTCCCCATGAGTTGCATGAGACCTGGGGCTCGCCTGGCTCGTGTATGTGGGCGGAAAATGAGCGGTGGAGCATATCGGAATCTTCTGTGTAAACTGGCATCTGAGGGACATGACCTTTCTCATCCAGTTGACCTGAAGAACCACTGGGCTAGACATGGTACGAACATGTTTGTCACCATTAAGTAGAATGAGCAAAGTTTGTGGTGAGGTAAATATTAGCTTCTTTTTTCTTTTTCTTTTTCTTTTTTTTTTTTTTTTTTACCTTCAGTAAATTTTAGCTTGTTGATATGTTGTTTCCCTTCCTGTTTTGTTTGTGTTGTATATATCCTTTCGGCGGTGGGGAATATGTGTTTGGCAGCACGTTTAACCCTAATAAAGTATGTTCTTCAAATATGTACTTCCTTCTGTGAGCTTATGATGATCTGTTATTTTTCTTCTTTCCTTCGTCAATATTTGGATCAGCTTATGATGTTCATAAAATTTACTCACACATCTACTTATCTCGATGTACATTTCCCTATTTGCGAAGGATTTTCGACACATTTAATCCCACATCTAGCTATCTCGATGTACAGTTGCTATTTGCAAGGTTATCCAGTTGTCATTGGAAGTCAAGCATGGTTCTTTTGCCATGAGCTACATGTTGTAATCGTGAGTGACTCCGTAATTTACGAGAGCGTACTGTATCTGCTTCTGCTGTAACTTCATCTACGTGCTTTGATAGCCTGACAGTTTTTAAATTCTAGAAAAAGATTGCGTTTATTCCCCCAAAAAATAGATGTTGGAATTGATTTCTACATTCTAGAACTGTAAAAAGTATCACAATGACATAATATGGACAAAAACCGTCTTATGTTGTACATTCTAACATGCTATCAGTGCATCAGAGCGTTTGATTCATTGAATTCTTCAGTCCAAGTCCTTGAATCTGTTTTTTTTAACCATAACATAACATCTATAATTGTGCGCTCTTTCGTTCCGTGTTTCTGCACCCGATTCAGTTCAAACTTCAATGTATTTCTCTCCAAGTCTGAGGCAGGTTGGGATTTAGCTCTGTTGTTTTCCAGTAGCTAAAACTTTTGGAACGATGAATAACTTAACAGTACACCGCAAGGTTCTTGATCTTAACTGAATTTCATTTCTTCTTTCATTTCTCTATATTACAAATCTCCAGAAAGTTTCCAACTTACAAATAACTACGAACGGAGTGTTTCTCATCCTTATGGGGGCGTACCCTAACCCTCAACTGAAACATCAAAGAGGGAGGGGAAAGGGAAATATGAAAGAAAATGAGTGAAAATCCCAATGGAGGAGAGAGAGAAGCTTTTCGACAAGTTGTTGCCTTGGGTTAATCTGTAAGGCCCTTTTTCATGCTTTTGTGGCTTGCAATGAAGCTGCAGCTTTTGCGGCAATAAGTTGCTCATAGAGGTCTCTGATCTTCAAGCCGACTATGGTCTGGAAGAGACCGGTTCCATTGTTGCTTCCAGGGAAATCGGAGAGCTTCAGCATTTGCTGGGTGACTTCTCCATAGAACTTGGTTGAGATGTTGCTTAGATGGCTCTCGACGTAGATTAGCTCATCTAATCGGTCAAATTGGCCATCCATCTCCAACACAGATACCTGAGGGTAGACAATTTGGAGAGCTGAGTATAAACATCATGTAGCTGAGAGATTTTCCAGGCCTGGATATGCATGGACTATTGCAATAAGGTCATGGCCAGTAACAAGACTCCTGCTTACGACATGATTTGGGAATAGGGATGCAAATAAGCAGAGTCTAGCAGTTGTATGTTAACTGTTAAGGCTTGGCTTTCTAATCATTCAACTCAATTTGAAAAGAGTTTCGATTGAGCCTAGTTCCGATAACTTGGAATTATTATTTTTTGCGTGTCATTGTTAGACAGGACAAGTTATAGTCCTGTCTGGGCCTTAACCTTCCCCCAAATGTTGTGCGGTGGAGGAAACGCTACTTTTGTATCCATACATTTGATTGCTTTGGCAATATAACGATAAACAATTTCTTTCGTATTTTCGCCGAAAAACCTAAAGATGGTGCTGGAAAATAAGTAAACTTGTGCCAAAATAACTTCTATTCTTCACTATTGCTTTGTGTTTTCACAAGTTTTTCTGTGTTGACTGTATCATAAAAACCTCTGGAATTTTACTATTCTGCTAGTGATTCGTGTTTAGTCTCCTAGGAAACAAAAATGTTCAGGCCGTGTTGACAAAAACAAAGGGAGATTTTGAACCCTTTTCCCAGATATTTATTTTTATTTTAGTAGTCTTGATTCTTGAACTTGATCCACCCATCATTTTCAAGCTCAGGGCAGCCAATTATCTCTACTAATTTTATTCTATTATTATTATTTTTTGTTAAAAACATATTATTTTGGATGCATGATATTGGCTTTAATGGTGAGAAGATTCTGAAATTTGAGATTGCATATATGTATGTACCTCATGGCCAAAGTAAGTGTCAGGGCCATAGGAAAATTTGATGCCAGGGTAGGAGCAAGTGAGTTTCCTCCCACAGGGTATCCAGCTGATGGAGGAGCCTTCATCAAACAGGTAAACTGGGTTGAAATACTTAACCCCTTCTTTCATTATCAGCCTCACTCTCAATACTTTTCCCTCGTTGTCGCCGGGAATCAGTTGTGTCGGCAGCACTTCTATCACTGCATCTGCATATTGCTTCTGTGGATCTGCAACCACAGAATTAGGCATGAAAAAACCTGTGAATATTCATGTCTATGTTATATGTAGTGCTGTGTGTCTGTGTGACAGAGTTACCACCAAGGTGGTGGCTCAAGTGGTTGGAGCAGCAAATACAAGGTAGCTCCTCTCCCACCAGCCTTGAGTTTTATACTCGGACCAGATAGCTGGAAGAGGAGGCTCCAATTTAACTTGCACTTTGGCCCCCGCCTGGTGATGAAGCCCGCAACGTGGCGATGGATCAATATTCCATTCCTGGTCGGGTGAGTTATGGCTTAAGTCTAAACATTCCAGGTCGGGTGGATTTCCCAGTTGAACGGGAGTCACTATGCTGGTTCAATCCAGTCAACTTCCCTTTTACTGAGCCAAATAAGAAAGCCTTTGTTTTTTAAGAAATAGAAAGATACTTTATTCAGCTAATATTATTTTATAGTGTATCATATATAAAGTTAATGTGGAACCACGATTTCGACCCAACACAAATCCGAATTTTTTCGGGTTGAATTCCTCTGGATTAAGAATGGTTCGGTAACATGATACCAATCAAGATTTTACGGTTTGCATTTGGCTCAAACTTGAACCAATCCAATCCGTGTTTACCCGAAAATTAAGCCATGGCTGAGAAGAAATTACCAATATAAGCATCAAAATCAGGCTTTCGGGCTCGAATGCTAGCTTTGATGCTCTCGAGACTATGTCCGCGTTCTGCCATGTCCCTCTGCAGTTGTTGAAAAAAAAAATTTAGATCAAAGAAATGAAGGAAATCACTGCTAAAAATGACTTGAAAAAGTTTATTAGAAGAGTTGAATTAAGTGGACGAATCACCTGAATTTTCCATGCGAATTTAACGTCATCGCTTATGTCCAAGTAGATGCTGAAGTCCAAGAGGTCTCTTACGCGTTGATCGTACCTAATTAACCGCAACATTATTGCAAATTAAGTAGGTTTAGTATTTTGAAATTTATCACATTCAGCAAATTAAATGCATGTACATAGGCATAACAAAATGCCAATTTACACTGCAAGGAGTGTTCAACCGGCTCGTGGCGGTGGTTTTCCTTTTGGGCTGTCTGTTTTATTTCTTTATTTTTTATGTTGTTATTTTCCGCTCGCGCATTCACACTGTGTTCTGTTTCTTAGGCTTCTTGGCCTTCGCATGTCATCGGCGTCCTCTATCTTAGGCGACAACACAGTTGTGTTTGTTTTACGTTTGTTAAATCCTTGTACTCTTTTCTTTTCATATTTTATATATATAATGTTCTTCTTTGATGCCCCCAAAAAAAAACAAATGCCAATTTTAATTTTTATGAAGGTTTTTTATGACGTTATAATCAAAGGAATCCTAGTTTTAGACTCTACAAATTGACTTGATGGGCCAGTCCCTCAAAATCGGCCCAGGAGATTTTTATGCTTTTATTTGGGACGTATCATATAGTCCAACTAGTAGCCCATCTAGCAACCATAGAAAATAGAAACCATCCTCAACCTATATCTAGTACGAGCTGTTCAAAAAACTGTCTAGTTTCTTTTTCCTTCAAAACTCCAATATCTTTCTAATGATAATAAACTCCTAGATTTTTTTTTATCAACCAAAACTGCCTCAAATGCTACATAGAGAAATCAGAACTTAAAAGAGAAATAAGAGACAAAGGGGGATTACAAACCCCGTCTTGAGGCAAAGAACTTCGCAAACTTGTTCAAATGGGTGACCTCAGATGGGTTTATCGATTGGCAAACAAGGTTTTTCAGGAAGTGCCACCCTCCTAGATTGTATATAGGAAATCAAAGTCCGCGACTATATCGCCATACATCGAAACGCAATCTATCGATCATGTCTAGTCACAATATCTAAATTTAAGTTTTCTTACCCAGAGCCATGGCACTTCGATTAGTCTGTTCAGAGGCCATTCATCTTAAGTGACGATATCACAGAGTAATTTACGAGATAACTTCACTCATTAAGTTCTAGAAACTCACTACTAATGTATCATGCATTTTATAAATTTTTATGAAAATTTTCATTTGACCCCGTTAAATTTAGTTAAAATACGTAAAAATTATATTGTTGGGTTCATTTCTAAACTTTTTATTTATTTATCATTTGAGTTAAAATTTTCATTTTATCTTCTAGTTTGGAGTTCCTATTGAATAATCCAAAAGAATTCAAGTTAGAACCAAGTGTTTTCTTAGATTGAGATCATCAAAATAACTTAAGAATAAATAGAGTTGTATAATCTTCACGTGGTAATGCATATTCCTAACATATACGATTAATGTACATAACATTAAACCAATAGTTGGCCAAGTAGGCATAAAGAAGCGAATAAGTGAATTACTTCATGAGGATGAGGTTGTACGTTTGAATTCTACGAATAACAAACATTGGTCCTTAAGGGCCACTTCGTCCAATCCTTAACTTCGAGGCTCAGAATAAAAAACATATATATACACAGCGTTGGTGTAAATACTTGTTGAAATAATTGGTGGGTCCAAGGGCTAATAAGAAAGACAGGGGATAGACACTCCTTAGCCATACAATCATTATCAGTTTATCCTTTAGCATTAACAGACGCGCCTATGATCACATTTTGATTAATCATTTCCCCTGCACACCTTCTATTCACTAAAACGGGGTGAGAAAATAGAAATAATGCCCCCAAAAATAACAAAACAAACTAAATAATTAGAAAACGCAGATGAGGATGGGAATTCCAGTAGAGAAAACTAATGTCAACTGATTCTAAAAGCTCAGTTTCCACGAATGAGATTATACGAAAACCATTCGTGGAAATTGTTTGAGAAAAGGAACAAAGAAATAGAAGGGAATCAAATTTCAGTGTTACAAGAGACCTTGTTTAAATTAGGAAAAATCTGTGTACTCAAGTTATGCGCGTATCTAGAATCGTTCGATGCACGTTTGTGTCCCGTCTCTGTGCCCATTATTTGGCGTATGTAACATTGCTCTTTTAACTTATGAATGAACTTTTAAAACTTACATTGGGTGCAATCCTTCAATGACAAGGATCTTAGGAGGCTTAATGAGCTCAGGTGGATCCAAAAGCCCACTAACATGGTTATAAATAGGCTTGTCCACAGCAATTCCCTCTTTGATGGCCTTAACCTGCTCATACATTAGATCAAAATTGTTGGCCTTGGGATCAAGTGCAGTCACCCCTTCCTTTTTCCTCCCTGTTCTATCAAGTGAGTGGTAGTCATCCAAGCAAATCACAGTGGTCATATCACTGATCAGTGTGTTAGAATCCGGATTTCCCCCCTTCGGCGGCTCAGCTGCCCCTCCGAAAACATTAGTCAATCTCCTCATGAAAGTGCTCTTTCCACACCCCGAGTCGGCTGCCAACCCGATCACCACCGTCTTCTCCTTGGCGGCGGAGCAAGTGAATGTGCTCTGTTTCTTGATTTTCTTGCTGGTTCTGTATAAAACTACTTGTTTCTGGTGAAAACCCAAGTGGGTTTTGTTGGGATTTGAGATTGAGCAAGTGGAGTTGAGGGTTTGGACGGTGTAGACTGTGCAGACCGCCATTTTCACTCTCTACCCAGAAACTGGGTTGGGGGAGGATTTTTCAGAGAGGAGGCACTGATGTGGGTTTTGTTGGGAATCCCTTACCTTGTTTTCATGAAAATATGAGGTTGGAAAAGTTTGAGACTAAAATTAAAGAAGAGGTTGTGGTCTTTAGAACCTGATGGCAGTTTTGAGGGATAGGGAGAGTGTTTGTTTGATTTGCTGAGGGAAGAAGCTGATGTGTCAAGGTTGGTTTTCTGTGACTACCCCTTGTTTTGGACAAATTTTGTAGCCTGTAGGTGATTTTGAGGTGAGAAGTAGAGGGACATGCATGGATATAAATCAGTAGGATAGGGGTACAATTGTCACTGTCATGTTTCTTTTATCAAGAATATTTCTTTTAGATCTTTTAATAATTAGTTTCCTTAGAGATGGAATTGTTGATGAGGTGATGGTGTTTTTGATAGAAATAGGCATGGAGAAGCTTGGTGGTCATTTGTTGCAGTTTGGATATTTGCTGTGCCACTTGGCAGCCGTAGGATGGCTGGTTAGAAGATGAGGGAAGGAATGGTGTGGAGTGGAGGAGAATGGAGATATGGTCCTTTTATGTCATATTGTCATCCTATGCAACTACTTTGGTCACTATTATTGGGGAGTTTATAGGATTTGTTCGTTTTGGTATTTGGATTTTTAGTAGAGAGAGATATAGAGAGAAATGAGTGTAATGATTGAGAGAAAATTTATTAGGGATCGTGCGCAAAAAGAGAATCCAAAATTCCAAATACCAAAACGAACAAGGCCATGCTTTGTAAATCCAAAATCCCAAATATAGTTTTGTCATTTGTGGGCTGTAAATTGTAAATTACAAGAATAAAGTTCATAGTGCAACCACTCGGTCGTTTTTTGCAATTCGCCTATGGAGTCGCCGGCGGAGGGGCCTGGAGAAGTCGAAAAAAGCACGTCGGATAATGCCGGCGGTAGCGTGGATGCTCCGGCGTTGTTTGAAGCTGTAGTTATAGTATTAGCCTCTGCTATTATCTCAATTTTGTTGTCCTACTAGACTAGATCGGAGTAATTTCAACATACATCTCTATTCCTCTTTTGTTTAATGTTTTAAACAGAACAGATAAGAGCGATCGTAGTAATTAAGTGTACAGGGGTAATTTGGTAATTTTAGTGTACATGAATATTTTAGTCATTTAAATTTATAGGGGTAATATGGTCATTTTAGTATACATTGGTATTTTAGTCTTTTTAAATTTTAGAATATATATGTAATTGGGCTAATGAGCGGGTCGGGTTTACTTTTAAATAAATGGGTCGGGTTGGATATGGGTAATTAGACTCATAGTTAATGGGTCTAAATGGGTCAATGACCCATTAAAGACCCAACCCACTTACAACTTATCCAATTTAGCCCAAACCCGCCCATTTGTCACCCCTAATTATAATATTCCAGTTGGGAAAATTCAATGAAGGACCACACCTTCTTTGTTGTTTTATAATGCAGTCACAGTCGCACCATGAGTAAATTCTAAAATTGAGTTTGGAGAATGCATCAGAACAATGGAAAATTAATGGTTGAGAACATAAGATACATGGTGAATTGATAATAAACATCAAGATGGAGCATCGAACCGTATGGTTTTGTGAACTCTCTTTTTCCAAATGAAGAATTAAGTCGCAGCTCACATGATGGAAAAATGTCTCATAAATTAAACCAACTATTTAGTTTCATTCGGCCCTCTCGAACTTTCATGTGACATTTTCATGTGATACTCCCAATTACTTATGTGGCAACAAATTTTTAGTAAAGTTGAATATGGGGACTAAATTTTGGTGTGAAAAAAAGATAGGTTACGTGCAGTGCACTGTGTGTGGGTCTCATACTCATGTGAGTGTGGGGTATAAGTGTGTGTATATTGGTGAGTGACATGAGTATTTTTCTTTTTTGTGCAGTTTGATATTGAAAATTGTGGGGTGATGTTCTATTTGGATCTCCTCCCGTGTATCGCTTTGGATTAGATCTGGATTGAGCTTCTTCTCCCCAACCTAGCTTTGCAAAACAGGAAACCACCTGTTCAAAAAAAAAAAAACAGGAAACCACATTAGTGTCTAGCCGATTGAAGTCGACCGATAGGCACTCCGATGGCTAAGTAAGTCCTAGAGTGAGTAAGGACGATGTACCTCTCTAGGTTTAGTATTTTACCTTATAGAGGAAGTTACTTGCCTTGGCTTCCAAGGTAGCTCGTGCCGAGCACGTGCCCCATGTGACGTCACGAATAACCGCTTATAAGTTTGACGTCATGCATGACAATTGTTGAGTGTCATGTTTTTGGGTGGCAAGTGTCCGAACCAAACAGCTTGGCGCTGGCGTGTCACTAACCAAGCCATATGTGATCCTCCAAGATCTAACCCGACACATTGGCCCGCCCAAGAACCCCAAGCTGGGCGATCCATCAGATCGCCAATGGACATTTTTGATTGGGCTTTCTATAGGTTGAGCCCATCAGGTGACCGGGGCGACCGACCCGTGTTCCAGCCCACTACAAAAATTTAAAAGTGTTTTTGTGAGAA
The DNA here is from genome assembly GCA_018127125.1 of Rhododendron griersonianum. Classification (NCBI taxonomy): domain Eukaryota; kingdom Viridiplantae; phylum Streptophyta; class Magnoliopsida; order Ericales; family Ericaceae; genus Rhododendron; species Rhododendron griersonianum. The sequence goes on along the minus strand of CM030794.1, from coordinate 19,689,789 downwards.
AAGAAAGAGACTATATACAAGCTTGGAAATTGAAAGCCATTGTCACCTTCAAAGCTTGAAGAATGCACATTCCCCTCGCAGAGATTACAAAAGCCTCTAGCCCGAGGTAGATTCACTACCATAACCAGCTAGTGGTGAGGCCAAACCAAAAATCGACACAATTTTTTTCCTGAAAAGAAAATTGACGCAGTTTACAGAATAAAAAAGGATAAAACTAAGAAAGAAACATTTCTGAACATGTGGACACATCCCCTACTTAGGCCGATCATGAGGTAAAGTCAGAGGTGCGACCGCTTTAGGTTTTCGAATTTTATGCGGGAACAAGGCCATGTTTTCCATATAGTAATACTAGTGCATGCCCGTGCCTGAAGGCACGACTTGAATGATTAGCTTATGCAAATAAACGCAAATAAATACTGGAGATCGAACGATCAACTCATGTCCATGCCTAAAGGCACGACACAACACGTTGTGAACACAATTGTTCGCGCAACATGTTTCGAACACAACTAAAATGAATTATCCTTATCTACTGCTGACCTCCCCGCCAATGAATTATCCTTCTCTACCTTCTATCTAGTCAATTGATTGTTCCTAAAGGCATGACGCAACACGTTTTGAACACAACGAAAATAAATTACCCTTCCTCGCTACTTACCAACTCTATCAATGAACCCAACTTCTCTAATAAGCCGTTTTTTCCTAAAATGCTTCGAACATGATCCCAAAATTATACAATAGTTTATAAAGTTTAAAAAAAAAAAAAACGGTCCTACCGCTTGAGAAGAAAATCAAAATAGATACCTCAAAACCGACAATAACGACGCTCAGCCGCTATCCATGAACCCAACTTCTCTAAGAAGCCGTTTTTTCCTAAAATCATACAACAGTATACAAAGTTAAAAAAAGGTCCCTAAGATATGAACAACCAGAAGAAAATGGTTCTTCCGCCTAGAAGATCGAAATAGATACCTCAAAACCGGCAATATCAACGCTCAGCCTCGTATTTGATCGAGCATTCTCCGAGAGAGAGATCGTGAACAAAAATAACACATAGTCACTTACATATGATTTGCAGGTTCGAAAAAATAATTAGAGGAGATAGTCAAGTGCTTCAACGGATTCAAATGACATGCAAAAGTTTCATAGAGCTTAAGAAGTTTCATATGTGCATGCTTGTATGAGAGAGAGAGAGAGAGAGAGAGAGAGAGAGAGAGAGAGAGAGAGAGAGAGAGAGAGAGAGAGAGAGAGAGAGAGAGAGAGAGAGAGATTGTGGAAGATTTCTCTTCTAACTCCGATTTTGTTAATTAAGTCTTATAGTTCTTTAAGGAATTAAATCAAACATCTAGTGAACATAATTTGATCATCATAAAAAAACAAAAATCTTGCAATTTCATCAAACAAACAAAGGCCCAAACTATACGAAGAAAAATACCAACCGTTCATAATCCTAATCATACCCCCAAAGAACTCCCAACCACAAAACTATGAAAAGCACTCACCAAGAAAGTTAAGTATTTTGTAATTAATCGGATGATGTTTATTTATTTGAACTTGACTTGATTGTATTAATGAATGCAAATATGTATTTTAGATTTTAGAATTAATATCTACTCGTATTTTCGCTAGTTTTACTTTCTAGTTTCAATATGCCTTACGTTTTTAACATATTCAAAAATTAAGCTAATTCATATACTCATCAATTGCTCGTGTCCATTGTCCCACTTAAACATATATAATACGTCCATCTTAAACCCAACCAAAAAAAAAAAAAAAAATCTCAGTTGTCATCTCAATCTTAACGCCGGACCAAAAAAATCGACCGGACCGAAATCAGTTCCCGAACCACCCCAAACCGATTTTGGTCCATTGTTTTTTTTTTGGTCGGGGTCGGTTCGCTGCTACATTACCCAAAACCGAGTTGTTCGGTCCCGAACACTCCAAAAACCGAACCGAGCCGACCGATTTTTATCCCTAAATACGATAAAGAATCGACATATACATTCATAGTATGTGATAACATAAAGTTAATACTTGTTTGATAAAAAACGCAACAATAACTATGCATGTGCACATGCATTTTACAAAGAAACTTACTAAGCTCCGAATTGAGAGAAAAATCCATAACTTTAGTCTTGAAGAATTTAATTTCCATATAATTATTTGAGTCACTCGAGAATTTTTTATTGAAAATTTAGAAAGATAATTTTACTCTATCAATTCAAAATTTAAGAAAGGCAAAAAAATTTGAAGGACGACTTAGTATTGACTTACCCAATTTTGGAAATCCTTTCTTCCTCTCATGCAGATCATGAAACATAATAATAGCACAAAGAACGTATCGCAGTGGGTTGTTGATACTATTGATACATTAAATCTTGTCTATAGATGATATAAGTCCCATACCACATTTACGCTACAATCATGTAATCTAGCACATAACCAATACCGAAATGTCAGATATTATAGCAAGAGAAAACAAACTTAAAGGAAGTAGGCCGTAAAAGGATACACAAAATTAAGAGTAGAAAAATGTATTAACCCTTCAAAAAGCCAGTTGGATAGAATGTCTCATGAATGTTATCAATTTGGAGACGATTAATTAGAGCACCCATAGCATCCCTTGTTACAGTAATCTTTTGCAAAGATGATGATCCTGCAATAGTAAAGGAGAAAGAAAATCAATAAGACCAAATTAGAAGAACTACTGTATAATATAATCTAAAATGAAAAAGAGAAATTATATAGAATTTTTTGATAAGGGACATTAACTTTATATACAAACCTGTTAATGCCAAACTTTGAATTCTAATTGTGGTAAGATTTGACCAGATTGGTAGTTTTTTTAGCACATTACCAAAAATAAATAAGGATGAATTCAAATTTTTGAGATAATCAAGGAGATTACCATAATTATAGATTTCTGGAAAATTAGTACTCGGAAGTTAATGTCTAATTTCTGGAATGTTTTGTTTCCTTAATCAAAGGCATGGTTTTTCAAAAAAGAAGGTATGTATTGAAAGAGATTTCTATGATTAAAAAGATGGTAAAAGGTATGAGAATTTAAGGTGAGAATTGTATTTCAAATTTTGATTTCAGTTAGGATTGTATTTCCAATCCAACGGTTGAAAAATATGTATCAATCCAACGGTGAAAAATATGTACCGCTCTTCCATATTATATAGATTACATACTAAATTTTCTGTATTCCAGATAGACTTCTGGCCTTGGTGGTTCATGCAAAGTTATTACATCTAAAGGTCCTCTTCGTTCAAGTCGCAGAAGGCTTTTTTCGGCAAACTATTTTTTCCCCTTATTCTCTTATTGGATCTAGGTGTAGATATCCTACTAGATAATAATATACACTCTTGCCCCTCTTGTATTATAAATTATTTATGCACGCTATAAATGTTTCGCACACCATAAATGTTTTGATTGTAAATGTTACTCAAGACCAAAGTTCAAATTTTTTGCACACCATAAATGTTTTGATAATTTTTTTAAAATTTTGATTTTACTTTTAACTTCTAATGTCAAATTCACTAATTAAATCCTATTGACTAAAATAAACCAAAATAATTTATTTTTACTCAACAAATTTTGGTAATTTTTTTTTAAAATATTCGATAGAGAAAACATAGTGTATGTGCACTATTTTGTCATGTTTGATTCATATTTTTTATAATGGTTTAAATTTTTTTAAAGTTTATTTTAGTTGAATTATGAAGCAAAAATACAATGTTTAATCTTTTTACCTTATATTAGCCAACTATGTTTGTATTTTTTTTTTCGAAAGAACTAGGGTCTCATTTAAAATTTGCTTTAGGCCTAAAAAATATCAGGACCAGCCCTGCTACTCCTGAAGAAGTGATGAAAACATGCATGAATGGTTACATGATTCAAACTAATCTTTTGTGTAATTCCCAATGATCATTACCTTATTGCATTAGTTCTAGAGTTAGGTAGGATCACAATTGATGTGTTGGCATGAAAATAAGGGTATTTTAAAATTAAGTAAGGCTCCGTTCTGCTAAAGTTTTTATTTTTTAAATACTTATTTTTTGTTTTGTTTTATGAGATATGCCATTCTCTCATAATACATTACTTTTAGAATCACTTATTTTCTTTAGCGGAACGAGGCCTAAATACTCTTTGCAGGCATTGGAAAATTGGAGAATGAGCGTATTCTTTTGGTTTAAAATCACTTCTTTTTTCTCCAAACCGAATAACCCAAACACAAGAAAAAACTTAACCCGGTTCGCGGATAAACCGGTTACTATTTGCCATTACGCCCCACCCGGGTTTTTGGCCCATCCAACCCCGGTCAAGAAGCCTGATCGAATCAAAGGTCCGGGTTTTGAATGGAGCCCCGTGAAAGAACCACATAAAAGAAGCTGCTTTGCGAAAACCTGGGTTGAAGCCTAAACCCTAGTAAAATCAGGCTTCCCACCCCAACTTCTCGACACGCTCTTGGCTCAGCTGCTATTCGATCGAAACACGAAGCAGCTGTCATGGGTATCACAGACAACCATGAACTCGAAGCTCAGAAGAAGAGCAAGAAGCAGAAGAGGAAGCTCGAACAGAACGAGCCCGAGGTGGTTGTCGTAGAGGCCAAGAAGGAGAAGAAAAAGAAGAAGAACGACAAGAGAGGTGATGGGTTTGTGGTTGATTGTGTTGAGGGGGGTGAAATAGTAGATGGGTCAGCTGAGGTTGGTGAAAAGAAGAAGAAGAAGAAGAAGGATAGGAAGGAAAACAAGAGAGAGAAAGAAGAAGAGTTTTTAGGAAATGGGTCAGGTGGAATTGGTAAGAAGGAGAAGAAAAAGCACAAGGAGGAGAGAGAAGGCAGAGGTTTGAAAAATGGGTTGGCTCCTGATGAAGCCAAGAGGGAAGTTGTTAGTGGGTCGTGTGAAAAACCTGATGGGAACAACAGAAATGGTGCCATTGTTGATGGGGATGAGAAGCGGAGTCATGGGGATGTGGTGGTGTCTGGGAAGGATGTTAAGGAAATCAAATACACAGCACTGAATTCTTTTGCAGAGTCTGGGCTTCCTAAAGAAGTTCTGGAGTGCTGCCAAGGTTTTGAAAAGCCGTCGCCGATTCAGTCTCATTCTTGGCCTTTCCTGTTGAACAATCGTGATTTTATTGGGATTGCAGCAACTGGGTCAGGTAGTATTATAGTTTGATTTGTTGGTGTGTTTTTCCTTGTACGATATTGCTATGTGGTGTATAATTTTGTCCTTTTGGTTTTGTTTTGGTGGTCAGGCAAGACATTGGCCTTTGGGGTTCCAGCTATTATGCATATTTTGCAAAAGCGGAAGAATAAGACATCGAAGAGACTGAATCCGCTTTGCCTTGTACTTTCACCCACTAGAGAGCTAGCTCAACAAGTACGTGCTTATTGTCTTGAATTCGAAGCTGTAAACAACTTGCCTAATGGGTGTGGGAGCTGTTTTTAATTTTATAGGTTGTGTACTATCTTCCTGCCTTAAGTAATGACTGCTTTTGTAGAACTCTTTGTAATTAGAGAAGCCAATGTTACAATAACTGAGAAATGAGAACTGCATTGAGAAACTTTAGAAGAACAGCGGGGAGGGTGCAAATTATGTTAGTAGAAGACTAGAAGTGAATAGTACGTTGCCTGGTAAGGTATGAAGGCAGTGGCGTAGCCAGAATCTAGTACCAGTGGGGGCACAATCCAACCCATGCAACTTGATTTTGAAAAAAAAAAGTATCTATCTCTCATTTCTAAGAATCTAACCCACACCTAATTTGAGTTTCTTCTGAACTATTTTTTCAAGATCACTGTTAAAATCTTTGTTCAACTATCGATTATCTTAATTAAATTTTTAGTTCTAAACGAGTATTCTTCTACATAAAGATCTAGAGAGGAGTTGTTGATAGATTTAAGAAGAGGAAGGAGAGAAAGAAGGGAAAACGTGAAAAGGAGCCTGACTTGAATTGAATTTTGTGATGAGATAGTAATTGTAATTCCGTCAAACACATGGTAGTTTGGGGGCTAAAGTTTAGTGAATGGAAGTTTGCCAGGAGTAATTAATTATTTAGTGGCCAATCCTCGTCACATGGTGCCCCAACACTCTTCTCCAATACATATTTAGGTGAAATTCAAAACATTAAGTCTTGAGCCTTACATGAATATGTAATGGAGAAGGATGTTGGCACAGCACGGGACGGTGTATTTGAAGTACTCAATAATTTTTTCATGCTTTGAGGTATGATGTTCTACCTTAGATATCACTTTATAGTTTTCTACCTAAAATTATCAAGTGTAAAAAAAAATCGAAAAAAACAAAACCCAGTGGGGGCCTGTGCACTGATCTCCTACTCCTTCTGCCACTGTAGGAAGGTTTTGGGAATGAATGGATATGGATCGCTGAAAATACATTCCATGCATGCCTTGCGTGGTATCTTTTACCTTATAGGAAAAAAAAAAACAACTTATACATTTGGTACATCCACTTGGCTATACGCCTATACCCGAAATTTACGCTAGAAACTTATGGGACCCCAGGACTGTTAACTTAATGCTCTTTTCATTAGGTTGAAGATTTTGATCTAATATGCTAGTATAGGTTGGACCGAGATTCTGTCATTATGTACCGAGGTTTCTGGTACAAATAAAATGCAAATGTCATAACTAAACGTGAAGGTTGGAATTTTTCATCTTGTGGTGGCACTTGAAAAGTTGGTTGTCTAGTTTCTTCCTGGTGAGGAGTAATTTGCATGTTCATGGATTGCCATGACTTTCTGGGCCTTAGTGCCATCTCTGCTTGATCTTACTTGTCAAAGAAAAATGAAGGAGAAAAAGAAGACAATAATGGTGGCAATGAACTTCATCATAGGTATCGGAATCGCCCAATTTGCAATTCGATTCATGATTCATTAATATAGGAAAAGTTATAAAAGTCGCTAGGCGCTAGTCGGGCTGTCGGCCACCTTTGAGCGATAAATCGAATTAATCGGCAATTAATTCGAGTTAGTAATCGGACCTAATTGGATAGGCCCCGCCAGCTAGTAATCGGTGATTAATTCCTTGTTTCAGAACACTTAATATAGGTGATCCAAGGTTTAGAAAGAACCGGTGATGAACCGTTCGTTTCATGGTTCGATTCGTGCAATTATAACAATTGTTGCATCCGATAAATATGGAATCACTTTTAACGTCGTTTTTTATTGGAAAAGCAAGCATATAACTTCATAGAGTGGTAAGTACAGAAAATCTTTATTCCGATGCGAAATTTGATATGAGTACTTATTCTTATTTTGTTGCTAACCCTTTTTGTCTTATTCTTCTCAAACATTAAACTAATCATTCTAACTATGTTTAAGCCTAAGATACCTTGTACTCATGAATTATCTTTGTTATTTTGGTGAATTTTTATAGTTTATTATCATATGGGTCAATAGATGGGCTCAACATGTTTAAAATTATTCTTATTTTGTTGCTAACCCTTTTTGTCTTATTCTTCTCAAACCTTAAACTAATCATTCTAACTATGTTTAAGCCTAAGATACCTTGTACAGTTGTACTCATAAATTATCTTTGTTATTTTGGTGAATTTTTATACTTGTAGTTTATTATCATATGGGTCAATAGAAGGGCTCAACATCTTTAAAATGTTGTAATGTTAATTTGGTAGACGATAATTATACACGTGGTTGTGATTATTGAAGAGTATAATGTCTTACGTGAAAGCGAATTTTGAATCTTTGACGCATTGATCATTATAAGTATCGTATTTTTGATTCATAGATCAAGGCTTAGAGCTTCGGACCAACCCACATTGCTGCATATAAGCCAGTTTCTTACCTATTAGGCTATGTGATCCTTGCTAAAACCAAACCTTTTATTATACAAAGGCTAAGCTTTTTTATTTTTGTAAGGAATCTATAATACCTATATGCATGTATGTTGAGTCATACTCATACTATATATATATATATTTCTCTTATGTACAAGTGTCTTGCTCTTGCTCTTGCTTCGTTGATAAAGGGGTAGCGGACCTGGTGGTTGTTAGATTGGTCTGGTGGATTTTTCCACTTCATTGTTAAGGGGGTTGTGGACGTGGTGGTTGTTAGATTGGTTTGGTGGATGTTCGTTTGACAGAAATGGTGCCGGGCGCAATCTAAAATTTGTTATGGCCTTCTCTTGGATGGTTGTATAATCTTGTCTGTCAATATCTTGATGTCATAAGCTTGTTTTGTTTGGGAAGGTTCAGCTGTTGATATTTTATGTGGCCCCCATGGCTGGGATCTCTTGTCGTCTTTGTGTGCCGAAGTCTGGCCGGCGGCTGTTCGGAGTTCTCAATCGGGCGTGGGGCTGTCAGTTCGTCGTGCTGGATTGCTGTTGCTGCTGTTGAAGATCGTGAGGCTGGGGTTTAGTTTGGGTTTGTCAGATGTGGTGGTGGTATGTTGTCCTATGGCCTTGATTGCTTTGGTTCTCATTTTTGTAGGCCGGATCCAACCGCCGGCCTCTACATCTGGGAGAGGTCGGCTCGGCTTAACGGCGAGGTTGTTTTCCGGTGTTTTGTACGGTCATGGTGGTTGTAGTGGTTAGGGTTTGAGGAATGGTTTGGGTGGGCCGGCCTAGGTTTGGGCCGGGTTTGGGTGTGCGGGTTTTTCGTTGTTCTTTTTGGGTATAGGTCGGGCTTTATTGTTCTTATCATTGTGGACCCTGTAGACCCTCGGGGGTTTCGGGCTTTTGCTCTTGTGGTGTTCATCCAACTTTTTGTTGGATTCCCTTCCCCTTTTTAATTAAATTTCATCTTTTGCCGATAAAAAAAAAAAAAAAACAGAGATGTGGGTCTCTGGAATCAATCTGCTGCAACTGTACTGTTCAGCTCTTTCATATTGTCGGGAAGAGTACTCTGATCATGACTCATTTTGTGTCCAAGTTTGAGGATTGTGATTCTTTGACATAACAACAATAACTGTACCACTTTAACACCCAATCGATGGGGTATGGGCGGGAAAGGACCAGAGACAGACCTTGCACAAAGCAGCTGCTCTAAGAAAGTTTTACCACCTAACATAATTGTGATTCTTTGACATGTATGATTAAAAAGGTTAGGAAACCGTGACTTGTCTTAGCCTTGTTGGCAAAATGGCAAATCTCAAACAACATTATGTAATGCAGTGTTTCTACTTTTCTGTGTATGCATTCTCCTCATTTATACCTTTCATGCAGAACACTCATATAGTCATATGATAGTGGCATTTATTTGTCTGAAAAGTGGCCAACCATTGACGCTTTGTGCTTGTGGCAGATTTCAGATGTTCTGTGCGCTGCTGGAAAACCATGTGGCTTGCAATCAGTTTGTGTATATGGAGGAACTTCCAAAGGACCCCAAATATCTGCTCTGAAGTCTGGTGTTGTGAGCCTTCTATTATTCTTTGCAATTCTATTCTCGATTTTGACATAATGCTTAGTTGCTTACAGAAGTCACATACTATTTGCTCTATCCTCACATAAAAAGTCTACTTCTCAAATAGAAAACCGAAAATATCAGTTTGCGAAGTACTAATCATTAATCAATACTCTTTGCTCGGTGCTGGGGTATGGGGGCAGTACTGCAAAGTTTTGAACCACCAGGACTTGAGGTGGGGCACCAGCTTGGTAAGGGTCATGACTCATGACCTGGATTATTGAAAAAAGGCAAATGAAGATGACTTCTGCTTTCTGATTTATTAGATAACAGCAAATGAAGATGACTTCTGCTTTCAAGTACCTGTTGTTCTTGGAATGGCTTGTTAAGTTTCAATCTTGTATCCCTATATACGGAGCATGGTTGCATGCATATTTGCAGTTGTCCAAGTAATACTTGGATGCTATCCATATGCTTAGATACCAATCATCTTTGCATAATTTTGGGGTTTTAAGGAAGGATGTATCTGTAAAGAACACTTAAGAGGAGCTTCTTATTTTCTGGTATCAGAGGCTTCTTTGATATTGAAGTGAGATCACTTCTTATTTTCTGGTAGCAAAGAATTCTCTTGTACTGAAGAGGTATAGGGTGTTCCCAGTTGCATACTAGCAGTATCCCTACACTTAATGTACTTCCCTTTGTCCTGACATTTGATCTCCCTTATTGGGGGATAGTGTGAAGCGAAGTCCCACATCGCTTGGGTACCAAAGCTTTATGAAGAATATAAGCGTGAGGGCACCCTCACTTCAAGAACTAGCTTTTGGGGTTGAGTTCTTGCCAAGACCGTGTAACATGGTACTAGAGTCGGGTATGCCAAGGATGGATAGGGTGCGTGTCCCTGGCCTGCATGCGGCAGATGCTACTGAGTGAGCACGCTGGGCATGAGGGAGGCTGTGAAGCAAAGTCCCACATCGCTTGGGTACCAAAGCAATATGAAGAATATAAGCGTGAGGGCACCCTCACTTCAAGAGCTAGCTTTTGGGGTTGAGTTCTACCCAAGACCGTGTTGTTATCATGATGGTGATGCCTATTGGCTTCTGTGTTTAAATGCTTGCTGATGTTGGTCTACAATGGCTAGGACTGTGAAGTGCTGTGTACATTCCAAACTCTCTCTTGGATATCATCTACTCTTTTTGGGAAGAAAAAACACGAGATATCTACAAAAGAGAGATTACTATTGTGATTAGAGGCTTGCTGGCGCTTGTATAGTTCCATGCATTATCAATTGGGAGAGCTTTTGCCATTGGATTCTCAATTCATCAACTTTGTCCTGTGCATAACCTTCTTTAGAATTACTATTGTTTCTAATGGGAAATTCAAATTCATATTGTAGGTGTTCCTTGTCATATTGACAGCAAATTTACTTTTGATAGAGCCATTTCGCTTTAGTTTTTTTTTTCGATCGTCCATTTTTGCTTTAGTTGGCTATTGATTTTTGCCTCATTTTGTTTAGTAGTGTTAAACTACTGACTTTCTCAAGTGTTTTCCTATGCTTGATGTGCTGCTTTTCATTACTTCAGGTTCTTTTCTTCCTTCGTTTTTCCATTTGTTTTTGGTTTAATGCTTCTTTCCTTCTTGTGATCTCAGGATATTGTTATTGGAACACCTGGACGTTTGAAGGACTTGATTGAAATGGGTGTATGCGTTTTGAAGGAGGTATCATTTGTGGTAAGCACTGTATATGATTCTTCTTTGTTAACATGTCATGCTCAAAGCTTGATTTTGTTCCTATTCTCTGTTACTACATATGTTGATATTTTTTCTTTGATAAGTAATTTATTAACAAAAAGGCATAAAGGGAATGTTGCCCGTCTACAAGAAGGCATAAAGGCATAAGTAAATAATTTGCTACATATGTTGATGTTTATTTAAATCTCATCTCCTCATGAGTCAGTGACTAGGGTATAACTTCAGGCTGTTAAGCCCCATCACCCACAAATTTGACATCACGAACCTATACTAGGTGTGGGCTCACACATAAGAGGTCCTCAAATCGAGGTTTATGTCAAACCTTAATAGTTATATTTGACTCCTTCCAGCAGTTCACTGTGACGGAGTTACCCCCATTCCTGCTTAGAATGCTATTAGACCCTATTCCTCCATGGGATCACCACATCAGTAATACAATCCGGATGTAGACAAATATCATCCTTGTTCTCGTCTGAATGACAATTCAAAGGCAACCATTTCTCCTATAAAACCTCAACAATCTATAAGCTTCTTCATGCCAAAATATGGGTCTTGCCACTATTAGGGATTTCATTTACAAATAAAAAATACGCTCCCAAATAAAACTTGTACTCCATTCAAGTTTGTGTAAACCTTCTTCTAACAAAAAACAAAAACTGTGTTATTGAACTAAACCTTGAAATGAAAATGAAGTAAAATCCAAAAACCAATTCGAATCGTCAAGAATCAAATCAGCATTGGAATAGCATGATAACGGTTCTTCACAAAATCAAATACTTCCTCCGTCCCTTCTCAAGTGTCCATTATGGTTCTGTGTGTCATTTTCAATTGCCTATATCTCTCGATATATATATTATGTTTTATATTTTAAAATAATTGTTTTACAGAAATAATTGAGATTTATCAAACAAGATCCATAAGACAATGATAAATCTCAATTTTTCTATAAGACAATGATTCATAATATATGTCGAGAGATATAAGCGATTGAAAATGGCTCGGAGAACCGTATACGTTGCTGTTGTAGCAATTGCTCAGTAAGTAAGTTTTGTGAATATGTCATTGTGGTTTCCAAAGAATGAAAGAATAAGTATGTCATTGTAGACCATGCCAACTGTTCTTCATCAGAATATATATATGATTTGAATTAATCTAGGGAAGCTTAAAGTGACATTTTCTTGGTATAATTTTGTGACTTTTTGTCACAGATCAGTTAGTATGAAATCCTATTTTGTGTCTGAGTTGTGCGCAAATCTCTTATATATTTTTGGAAATGGCAAGGCCGGCAGAACAATATTGAACTATTGATGAGTAAATACTCTTCCCAAAACCAACATTAAGTCCAGCTATTGATAGGTTATTTTCAAAATATTACTACCTCCATCCCAAAATAAATGTCTGATCCGCAAAACGAGAAATTCGTATTATTTTTAAGTTCTCGTTTTGCGGACTGGACATTTATTTTGGGTTGGAGGGAGTACAAGACAAAAGCTAAGAACCACTTAGAGCCTGATTACAATAACAACAATTAGAATCTAAAACTCTATGCACACAAAGTCCACCAAGTCACCAGCTATGGTATTATCCAGCCACGGTTCCATGTCTCTTTCAACTGCAAGCTCTTAATCTTGGAATTTCATTGGATGAGCTACGAATCCCAATAGGAAAATAAAATCCGAAAAGCTCGAATCCCAAACGCATCCCTTAAACAATTGTCGGAACAGGTACAGTGAGACACTTAAAATATGCAGCGTAAGAGTAAGAACTAAGAATAAATGTACAACAATAGCTAATGAAGGAACCAACAAATTAGTGAAGTTAGCTAATTCTGTTGTTTATTACTTATTAATATGTTTCAAATCTAGGGCCACTTACGTGGAGTAACTGCTCTCACCATCGGTAAGTGACTTTCAGAAGTCAACCAGTAAGCCCTCTCAGGCCGTGCTAAGGATGGTTATGCTTCGAGTTACATACCCGGTCCTGGCATCCCTGCGCCTAAAGTCCTCTTAGCTTATCTGACAAAGGTTCGACCAGCCACTGAGTAGTACTAGCATCCTAACTTAGGTTCTGCAAACCCGTCTTGCTTACTGACTAGTCTGGTTTTTTGGTTTAGGTTTGACTTTTTCCCTCTTAAGTTCAAGGATGTGATTCCACTAATGCTGTCTTAGGGTTGACATAATCACTTGCGAGATAACACTAACCACCACAACCGTGTGTTGAGAAACCATGATTAAATCAGTCATTATCTTTTGTTCAATTAGCATCCGAACCCAACAACTCGAGGCTTAACGTCGACTATGTGTCCAATTTGTGCTCTCGGCACATTTTTAAGAACAGGTAAATATTTTCACAAATTGTTATGCATGTCATTTTAACAATAGTAAGAGTCTAAGAGTAGTTAAACGCAATAAACCAAAAATTAGTTACAGCCGTCAGAATTATCAGTTTGCAGCAGACAACTAGTGCTCAAACTTCATGAAACTCTCCAGATTTGGTATTTATAGTATGTTAGTAAGATTTTGACACCGACCTAGAAATAATAGCATTTCTAAAATAGGAGAGAAGTCCAAAATACGCTGGTAAGGTAATAACACTGCTGGCAGGGGCGGCCCTACATGGTTTCAAGGGGGTTCAAGCAAACCCTCTGGATCCAAAAAATGCCCTAAAAATTTCATATTTCTTTTATATAATTTTATTTTTCCTTAATATTGTCGGTACTGAATCATTCATACATTGTCAAAGTGAAAAATCACTTGAGTTTGTGAGTAAGTAGGTACTATAGCTCAAGTAAACAAAATAAATTAGGCCCAATAAAATTTCATCCAAATGTAAATATGTGCATTCTACATAGAGCTTTGTATACAATAAATTTCTTTGTAATATTGTCACCTCAGCCTGCCCTCTCTGATGCCATTTGGCTTTGATTTGGGGGTATGGTTCTACAACAAAACGTCCCTGTAGCTCCTCGGTTCTTGGAGGTTTAGGGGGGCCACTGTTTCAGTGGTATTTTGAGAGCAGCCACTTTGTGCATATATTGCCAAAGGTTAGGTCCGTCTCCAATCATCCCCCGCCCATACCCCCAATGATTAGGGACTAGATGGGTTATGTTATGTTGTGTTGTTGTTGTTGTATTGTCACCTCTGAACTAAAAACCTGGATTGGTGTCACTTTTTGGTGAATATGCAATATCTGCAACTGCAACTGGATTGGTGTCACTTTTTGGTGTCACTTGAGTTATAGCACCTCTAGGAATGTATCTGAGCAAGTAAATCAGATAATTCAAAAACTTGAAGAAGGTATAGAAGAACATGCAAGAAGGGATTTTAAGGACTATAATACTTTAAGTAAACAGCCTCTTTGCTTGCTGGGGTGAGACTGCATACATCAATCGTTCCCCAAATCCTGTGCGGGACTTCATGCACACTCTCATAGGGTAACACCATTTTAATATTTCTAAGTAAACCTTGCATATTATTGCATATTTTTCTTAGATTTCTAACCATGGATCATCATCAAACCTTACATACAACATACATCTTAGTAAATCCACATAATACACCTATATTTAAGATTCATATAGAAGGACATAGATATGGAGCTAGGTTTTAGAATCTTTCCTCGAGCAAGTAAAGAGCAAAAATAAAATAGTAACACGGACCTCTCTCTCTCTCTCTCTCTCATGTCATATCTTCTTGTTGGTTAGGGAAAAATTGTAGGAAGACAAAAGACTACTGTTCTTTCTCTTTATAGAGAAAGTGGTGAAGAAAACAATGTTGGTGTGTGCTAAGAAATTGGCTATGCTAGGATAGTGTTGAGGGGTGTAAAGAGTGATTGGGATCTTTGCATGCCAACATAGATGCAACTGTATGTGTAATCGAGGTCAAGTCATACATAAATGAATAGAAAAATCTGAAATAGGAAGTTTTAGACAAATTGAGTCAAGTCAATTAGTTTCTTATATTACCATTCATTTATCATGCAAGTAAAAGTTTTGTTACACGTTTGATAGTCAAACACATTACTACACATGACACACACCTGCACACAAGTATCAAGTGGGTCCACTAACAGTGACAAAATTTTAGCAATTGTAAAAGATATTGAAACAAGACTATAAAGACTAGCTAAGCACGTAAACAATTAAAAGGGAAGAAAATAGTAACCAAATAGCTATTTTTATACATGAACTAACGATGCAAGGTTTACAAAATTTTCTTAGCTGATTATCTTTCATCGGCTGGAAGCTGTATTCCTGCCTTTGCTGGTCAATCATTTTAGTGTATTTTAGCAGCTTTATTTTTTTATGCATGTTCTCCCCTTTTTGTCCCTTTCTGTTTGTAAAGTCATATAGTTCACCACTTGTCCCAAAAGATTGAAGCTATTAGGATGTCACCAAACAACCCATATTAAGCTCTCCGCTAGGGGCTAATGGTAATTTAATTTCTCGATTTAATTTCAGAAAATTTGATGGAATGGATATTGCATTCAAGTTCTCTCCTGTATGCAATTATATCTTCAAGTTCCCTTGGCAGGTTCTAGATGAAGCTGATCGAATGCTTGACATGGGATTTGAGCCAGAAGTTCGCTCTATATTGAGCCAAACATGCTCTAGTATGTCGCTTAACTCGATTTTCCTGTCCTTTTTGAAGAATCTGGTCAAAAGTAGAATGCACTCGATCCACCTTTATGTCTTGCTTTTACTGCTGTCTCGGGTGTTTTTTCTGCTTCGTCCTTGCCATATTTTCATATAGCACATGGCATCCTCAGCACTCTCAACTGAGCCATGCATTTTTTCTGTGGACTTGTTTGAATAGCTACTACAGACCTCCTTGGGTCTTCTTGGATTGATGAAATCAAACCCATTTGCGAGAGTCGTTAGATAACTAGTCACTGAACCTATTCTTCTTCTTTCTTCCCTTTTCTGTTTCATTTATCCTTCTTTTTCTTAACTTGTGTTTCTTTAAGGAGCAGGGCGCGGGTTGGGTTGGTGGGCTATAGAGGAAACGTCATTTGGGGATGTGTGTTTGTGTGACACGAACACATGATTGGTCTTGCTTCAATTATTTTTTTGAAAGCAAAATATGTTTTGGATGTGCCTACTTCTCTTCCAGGCATATAGGATACATGGTGGGAACATATGCCCATTTTTTGACTAAGTTCTCGGTATTGTAAAAGAAAGGTGAAAGTACATGGAGACCACCTCAGCTATGCATTTTTTCCATGGAGATCCCCTAACGTTTCAAACTGCTCATACAGACCCCCTCAACTATATGAAATGGAATATTGGCTACCTCTGTTAATGGAATGAGAGAAAATGAAGATTTTACCCCTAAAAAATCGCCCACACTGATCCCCTCATCTGTAAAAATTGTCCATGCTAACCCCTTCATCTTAACGGTCTTTTTGACAGAAGGGTGCTCTGATTGGTTATGTTAGGGGGTCTCCATGGAAAAAAGTGATAGTTGAGGGGGTCTCCGTGTACTTTCACCTAAAAGAAAATTGGAAAAGAGAGCTTGTTATCTTTATGAACAAAAAAACTTTTGGCCACTTTTTTTAACCCTAGACTTCAGTCGATGTAGAGAGTGATGATGAATCATTCATGGATACATTGTCCATTATAGATATATGATTAATATGTGGAACAAGTCATGAATTGTCCAATGGAATTTCAGGGGCAATTAGGAACAAAATAGCAATGTTGCTATAATGTTCTGGCAGCACCTACCTGTGCATAATTAAGGTGGTTTGGACGTGTCTATTGTAGATCAATAGATGCGGTAGTTAGGAGGGGTGATATGGTTTGACGGTAGCACTAACTGGACGGTTTGACTGAAATTGACTTTTGATGCCCTTGACAAAGCTCAATGGAGAAAACAGATTCATTGAGCCGACCCCAATTAACTAGGAGTTAAGGCTCTGTTTGGTTTGGTTTGGCTTATTGTATTGTTCCCTTGTGTACAAAGACTTTGCATCTGCTCTAAAAGCCTTCACATCTGCTCTACTGTATTTGTTTTCCTCAGCCTCTTTGCAAATTATATTTTACATGTGAATAAAAAATTTGCAAACCTATGCAGCTCGTCAAATGGTCATGTTTAGTGCTACGTGGCCTCTGCCTGTTCATCAATTAGCTCAAGAATTCATGGATCCCAATCCAGTTAAGGTGTGCATCTTTGTGCTTGACATCAACTTGCTCTACATGATGTAGTTTCTCTGTTTGGTGATAGAGCTCCATTTCAGGTGGTTGTAGGTTCAGAGGATCTGGCTGCCAACCATGATGTCCTGCAGATAGTTGAGGTGTGGTAGTCAAAGTGATTGGCTGAATGCAATTAAGGCAATTTTACTGTCAAGTCTATTTTGCTAGAAATGAAGCAGCTTGTGTTAATGTGGCTTCCTTTTAATTTGTAGGTTTTGGAGGATCGAGCGCGTGATGAACGTTTGGTCTCATTGTTAGAGAAATACCATAAATCACAAAAGTATGTGTTGCTAGTTGGTCACATTACTTGCCCCTTTTGAATTTGAATAAAGATCACGTTTGACCACTCATCTTAGTTTGACTTATTTGCCTACTAAAATGAGCAGACGTTTCTTGTAAATCCTTAAGTTTCTTATCCTCACTTCTAGTGCTGATTATGTCATTTCTGTTGTACTTGTCTAATTTCCACTTCCATGCTAGTTCCAGTGTTTCTTTATCTTGCACATGTTTCTTAAAAATATCCCAATATGTTTTATACTTTGGTGGTATCTGCCTGCTGACACAATGCCTTAATTGTGCTGGCCATGCTTTGAGCAGGAACAGAGTGTTGGTTTTTGTATTGTACAAGATGGAAGCAGCCCGTGTTGAGAACATGCTTCAAAAAAAGTATTCTCTCTAATGCTCACAAAGTTTCTGATTAGGTTTTGTCATTAAAACAATTGTTGAACTCTTATCAATAGAAGATCTGGTTATAAATATCTCTTAATCAAACATGCCAAATGTTTTTAGTCTAAGCTAAAGAAAATTCCCATGCTAATTCTTCTCTCTTTCTGAATCAAGGGGTTGGAATGTAGTCTCTATTCATGGGGACAAAGCACAACATGCTCGTACAAAGGCACTGTCTCTTTTTAAGGAGGGAAGCTGTCCCTTAATGGTATGTTGTTTTTTAGACATCATGAACTTGTGATGGGTTCTGCGAACAGTCTTTCGGAGGTGTTCATACCTTTTTGGCCTGGGAAAACAAACACATTTTCTTTGATGTTGTTTTGGTCTCCATATCTGTATGGAAGTTGCATTTTCATCATTTGATCTATTTTATGGAATGGTCCACTTGCATTAAGGCTCCGTTTGGTTGGGCGTAAAATATTTTACAGCTGAAAATATTTTTCATGTAAAACATTTTACAGGAAAATACAAGTTTTACAATTATTTTTGGGTGTTTGGTTGAATTGTAATTTTACTATTACACAAAATAATAACTCATCTAATATGCATGGAGTAGTATTAAAGTGAAAGTACCTGATGTTTGGAGGAAGTCCAGGAGAGAGATGAAGCCATGGTGTGCCTAGGAATGCAAGTGGGTAGAGAGAGAGTCTTGCTGTTAGTTAGAGAGAGAGAGAGAGGACCTTTTTCCATGTGTATTGACGTGGCATGAGGGAATACGAGAATCCCTTTGTCGAGCAGTTGTTCAATAGAGGTGATGGTCGAATGTGCAAAGGGTGCGTCGCGTAGGAAATTGACTTACCGGTTTTTCAGCTGTAAATTGTTTTACGGCTAAAGGTGTAAAACATTTTCCAAAAAAGTTCATTTTCCGTGCATTTGAACAACCAAACAACGGAAATTACGTAAAATGTTCTTGGCAAAAATATTTTACATCCAAACAAACGGAGCCTAAGTTCTTGCTTATTTTTCTCCGTATGTTCTTTTTTTGTGATGCTTCTGCTATAATATTTTGCCAACTGCTACTTACCCCAAGCTTCTGTGTTATACATAGTTTTTATTTCTGTGATGTGGTATTTTGTTAGTGTTAGGACTTGCATAGGTTATCGACTTTTGTTACTTGGATGTAATTCCGTAATGTAGAGCTACTAGGAGGATACATGTAAGGTAAAGCTACCCATGAAGATGGGGAAGGCCGTGGTTTGGGAGTTGCTTCAGTAGCATGGATAATGGAAACTTTGTAGAGAATGAGGACCTTGAAGCATTCCCAATAAAAGTGTCAAAGCCGTGTCTGCAGTAGTCAACCAAGATGGAGCTTGGTTTGGACTCTTGGATTGAATTCCAGAAGGTCTCGTTAGTCAACGAAACCAAAATCTATGGTTGACCAAAGAACTAAAATGTCACACTCCTTGAAGCGCAAAATTTAGTCGGCCTACAGTACTCGCTAGTGTGGTCGGCCAACGTGTTGTCTCATGTTTGACCAGATGGGACCCTTCTCTACCACCCTAGTTCGTATTCAAAATTGGACAACAGTTAACGAGTTGTAGATTCCTAGACTCAAGTGCTTAGTGCTCACACCCTCACCATCACGCTTCATGGTTGGGTGAACCTTACGAAAACCCGCTACTGTTGTAGTGGATGGAGTCAACAACCCTCTCTTTCATTGAATCATTCCTATGATCTTTTTGTTTTTGTACTAATTACATGATTTGGCTGTTCTGGTTACTTTGTGGGGAGTCTTGCGACTTTAGGTTTGATTTGGATGTGTATCGAATAAATTCACATCAAGTCTTTCCTTGCATTTTCCCCTTGGATGACATTGTGACACCGGGAAATTTTTTAGATGCATTGGTTTTTTTTAGAAGCCTGTTTCATTCCGATGGCATTGTATTTCTGCAGATAGCCACTGATGTGGCTGCTCGAGGATTAGATATTCCTGATGTTGAAGTAGTGATAAATTACAGTTTTCCTCTGACAACAGAGGATTATGTCCATAGAATAGGGAGGACGGGACGAGCTGGTAAAAAGGGTGTTGCCCACACATTTTTCATGAAAGAAAACAAGGTAAAGAAAAGGTGACATTGTTATGGGATATGAGTTCTTGAATTCATAAACTAACAATTCTTACTTCGAGGATTGGGTGATTATTTTAGCTGATAAAAAGTTGATTTTACTACAGGGATTAGCTGGGGAATTGGTAAATGTTCTGAGAGAGGCTGGACAGATTGTCCCTACTGCCCTTACAAATTTTGGCACCCACGTAAAGAAAAAGGTCTGCTTTCCTTTCCTTCTCTTTTTTGAGATTTGTGTCACTGCGATAGTTTATGCGTGTGTGAGTAGAGGACATCAATTTGTGTGTGATTACAGTGTTACCTACAAAGTTAATATTGGAATCTGGTGTTAGACATGCAACTCTTCTAAGCTTGATGCTCTTAGAAGAGCCTCTTTTATACGTTAGTAACGTTACCTTCGAAAATCGAGTGTATTTCACTACAACTGATTGATATGTTGGATGTAAATATAAATTGTAATCTCGATCAAATATTTCGATAGACAGCTTGAGCTGTTATTGGGCCCATTTGACAGCTTGAGCTTCTCGGACTGTTAGTGATCTAACATAATATTAGGTTAGAACTTTTCGGGAGGTCCTGGTTTCAAGTCTGTCTATTATTTTCATTCTCTCCCATAAAATATGCTTCGCTCAATGTACAGATGTTTTTTGTACCAAGTGCCAATGAGATTTTGCCTACATGCGAGAAAGGGTGTTAGATTGGTAAACGTTGTTGGTTCTATATATTTTCTAACGACTTAAGCAATTGGGAGAATTAGTGATCTTAACTGTGGGCATAGTTTTAACTTCAACTGATGCCTAAAAGTGTCTCTTACTTTGCTGAACCCATGCCTTGTTTAAAAGAGCTGATTATACCCTTGACTTGGATGCAGGAATCAAAGCTCTATGGGGCTCATTTTAGGGAGATTGCCGCTGATGCTCCAAAAGCCAAGAAAATAACATTTGACTCTGATAATGAAGATTGAGGCCGACTGCAATTCCAAACTGTTGAGCTTGTACCAAACCTGTTTGATAGCCGGTTATCAACGTTTGGTGATTGTTTTTGCTTTTCGGGTCTCATTAGCCTCTAACCTCAGCAGGTTTTGAGCATGAAGGCAAATACGATTTGGGGTACTAGCCACATGACCTAGTCGTTCCTGGTTAGAAATTTGTAATCTCTCCCTCTCCCTCTGTCGGTGTGGTCACAAGGTGACTTGTGGAAAATCTGACTCATCTATTTATCTACCTTTATCTTTTTATTTTTATCGGCATCTTTTTTTTTTTCTTTTTCTTTGAGAGGTTCTGAACGAAAACTGTTTCACGATTTATTGGGGCAATATATGTATGAAAATATGCTCGTGAGCTGTAATGAAAATTTTGATGTTCTTAATTTACTGTACTGAATTGGTTCTGGTGAAGGTAAAGAAAAAGAAAAAAGGGTTGGTTCTAGTTGTGATGTAGTCTTGTGATTTTTTAGATTGTAATGAATGTGTTATATTGTTGAATGATAACCAACTATAAGCAAGTTGAATAAACTTTGATAATGAGGTGCATGTTTTTCATCAAAAGTGAAAAAAAAAAAGGTTTGTAATTTTCAGGTCGGCCTCTTCGTAATAAAAATTGCGAAGAGGAAAAACAATGGCAAGGAATCTCATTTTCCCAGGAGTCAACCTTTGTTTTGCAATTTCTTCCAAATCAACTAGCTATGTGGAGTATTAAATCATAAAATCTTTGGCAGACAAGTTTTACACATCGGGTAATATTCACCTCCAAATAGCCGGATCGGATCGGATGGGTATGGGTATAATTGCCTGGGTATGGGTATAATGTCCATCCGTGTCGCTTGTTCCCACCTCTTTTAATTTTTGACGAAGTACTAAAGGGTTCCAACCTTGCCAATGAAGTTGCAAGTTGGAATCACAAACTCAACAATTCCGACTTTTGATACGTGAGGCAACTTGAGTACTTGCTCAGATCTTGAAGTAAATCTTACTCCCTTCGCCCCTCCCTAAGTGTCCAATTTTGCAATTTCAACTTATTATGGGACGATAAAAAATGGAATACTGGACTCTTATTTGGGGACAGTGGAAGTATTTATGTAAACAACGTCGTAAAAATAATCTTCACACCTTCATTCATACTCATATCTGAATGAGTTGTGACTCTACCTTTTTGTTTTTTAAACAAAAGCACCAAAGCTCAAACTTTTCAAGGTCTTATGTGGATTTTAAATAAGTAGCTTCATAGTATTGCCGGTTATTCTTTCCTCTCTTAGAATGGCAACAATGGCAATCAAGATAAACTCTCAAGAAAGGTAGTATTATTCTAGGCACTATATCGTGATTGGCCGATAAATGAAGGAATTTTCACATGAAAAATCCAAGTGGCCGGCAAGTTCTTCTTAGGCAAAGAGAAAACTATACTAAAATACCTAAAATAATGGAATCCATAAATATCGTAATATTTATTGCCTTTCGTGCCATGTCGTTCCCCTTGTGAAGCAATTTAACGCCATAATAAATAGTTGTGGCTTATAAATCAGTAGCTCTTTAATATTGCCACTCAGTATTCCTATCTGGCAATCAAGGTCAACTCTCAACAAGTGACAATATTTTAGGTATTACATCGAGATTGATAAACGAAAAATGGGATCTTCACATTAAATATAATTGGCTTAAGCAAATAGGTAACTACTAAAATAATAAAATCTTCACTTATAGTATAAGAATATATTCCATCCGTGCCATGTCGATCGGCGTGGGAGGCAATTTAACGCCCTAATATTTACTCCACTATATATAATATCCATTGGCGTAATTTGTAAACCAACTGAAGTCGAACTTATTTTTCTGCTGTGCTAGAGCCACCCAATTCAATTACAAATTTGCTTGTTTGGATTAATTGAAAAATATTGTACTCCACAGCAGTCACTGGCCTTCCGCAAATTTCAGCAATCAATCCAAAATCTCTTAGGGCATGTTTGATAAGTGTGTAAGGCCCTTGGGATGGGATTACTAATCCTATGGGGTCATTAATACTTTGTTTGGTTGCACAAAGGAGGGGAGGATTAGTAATCACAAGGGATTAGCAATCCCACACTTACATGAGATTCACAATACCATGTTGGACTAGGTATTAGTAATCCTATCCCATGGTTTCTAATGCCAAATTACCTCATTGCCCATGCTATTTTTTATAACTGGACGTCTAGAGTCACCGCACCGCACGCCTATTGGGCCCACTCCGGACTCTACAAAAATACAGAAAAATATTCATAAATTTCAAAATAATATTTTTTAGGGCCCTGTAAAAAATCATCTCCAACAGATATCAATAAGTATGTTTCTTGAATTCGCAGGCGTGCGGTGGCCGTGTGGTGCGGTGGTCGTATCATTGTTGTTTTGATAAAGTATCTTCTTCTTAAGAAAGCAAACCACAACTAAAGTAATATTGTTTGATGAAAAAAAGAAAAATAAAAAAATCAGGAACAATTAATGAATTCTATTTTTATTGTATGGTTGAGGGTCATTGAAGAAATTATGGTCGTAATCCAATCTCATCCAGACTTTTAAACAAAATGGCCTACAAAGAAAAGAAAAAAAAAGTGAAACAATTTTCTCTTACTTAGTTTTAAAGAGAAAGGATAGCTAATAATATGCAATATGAGAAGAAAAAAGAAAAGAAAAGAGCAGGTTAAAGTAATGAAAATAATACCAGATTTTTGGGTTAATAATTTTTAAATTTTATTCTTTGTTTCGCCATATTTTATTGGAGTTTTTAAATATTCATCCTCTTTCCCCCATCTCATGTAAGTATTCATCCGGACCATTTTAAACCATTATGTATTCACCCTTTCGATGTGTGAAATATCCTTATTACCCCTCTAATAAGATATACAATGTATAGAGAGATATACATATATATAGAGATATATAACGCAAGTATTCAAACAATCCTGCAATTTCGTGAGTAATAGTAGAAGGATTTCAAATCCCTTTAATTTCCGTTTCAAATCCCTTTGATTCCTAAATTAAAAGGATTAGGATGCAAATCAGCCATCATAATCCTGCAATTAACTGAAGAAATAACTGGAGGATTTCAAAGTTTGAAATTTCGAATGTGAAGATTACCAAATCCCACTGATTTCTGTTACCATATACTACGGACCAAGTTTGAAATTCCGAACGGATATATAAGGTCCACGGGATGGAGTTTAGTCCTCCCACAAACATTTGAACTATGGCATTTTCGTTCCTTCCATCGATCTTCGTAATTCTCCATCCATCATTTTCATCGTAACATGGCTTCTTTAGAACATGATTTTCATGATTTCAGGGAACATGGCATACTTAAAACATGTCATGTTTACAAGACAAAATCATGATTTCTGTAAGACATGAAATCATAATTTTATGTAGAACAAGACCTATTTAGAACATGACATATGAATTACGTAAAATCATGAACACATGATTTTGGAATCATGTTATACCAGTTGCAAATAATCCATCCGAAAGTAAATTGAAACACCAAGAAATATGTCTACTTAGTTCCAAAAACTAGTAACATATGTAGTATTATCCCAAACTTTTCCTCAAAGGCATGGGCGCTGAAGACTGGTAGCATCATCCTATGGGGACATTTCTACACCAGCAACATCTGGTTCGAGGAGTTATTTTCCTGTAGATGGTTCATAATGCTCAGCTTCTTCAGGCTGTGCTTCGTTCCACGTATTGTTTTCACCACTAATGAATGCTTTAACTATTTCAGACCGCATTTTTTGGCAGTCTACTCTCCGTAGCGTCTTCAGAATGGGTTTGTTTCGATAGTATTGCCAAATGATGTAACACTGCAGTCGAGGCAGAAACCAACAAAATTATATACCTATTAGATATCCCATTTTTACGACCCAGTGTGTCATGTGGATAGGTTGAGTAAACAACTCACCTTTTATCACCCTGATGGGGGCAGTCTTGGACTTGCACAATGGGTTGGCAATCCTGTGTGGTTAGCAATCCATCTCTGATGCTCTTCCAGTAACTTTCGACCTGGTTTTTCTGATAAAAACCCAAAGTTCAAAATATGTGGACCTATTTCTCAAACAAAAAGTGTAAACAACTCCACTCCCAAATGTCATACCAGATTTTGAGTGACTTTTCGCGCACTTCTCTCCATCCTTGTATCCAGCAAGGATACCTCGTTTTTTTTCATTTCTAGGTCCTTCTTGCATTATCGACACATTGACCAATTGCTCATTACTATAACGCGGATAATTTTACATACCAAGTAGCTAAACCATCCTACAATTTCCATATTTAAGAACATGGTTTATTTCAATAACATGACCGTATTCGAAAGACTAAACTGTGAAAACATGACTTATCTCATTGGTGTTCTATTACCACTACTAGTTTCGCAGACTTGCTTCGATGGTGGTGTGTCATCAACTATAGCATAATCCAAATTCATTTCTCTCTGCTTCAATGTAGCACTCCCTTCCACATCATGAGGCGTAACTCGCAACTGACCCAAATTTAATTGACCAACAATGATTTGAAACAATAAACCAAATTGATTTTTCCGTGTTTCATCTACTCCTAACAATTGACACATAAAAACATGACCATTAATTATAGAATATGTCGTATTTCCAACAAAACATGACCAATCTTGTCATGGTTCCTGGTTATATAATCTTTTGGCATTTGCAGTACTGACTAATAGAATGAATCGGCCATTAACACAAATCACACAATTTGGTTGATTTCATCTTGCTAAAGTAGTCAATTAAACGAGCTCTAATCCATCCTACTAATGGAACAAACAAACATGACCATCACCAAAATCATGACCATGACTCATAACCTAATTCGAAACGGACGTTTGCCAAATGAATTTTTCCTACTAATGCTACAAAAAAACATGACCATCACCAAAATCATGACCATGACTGTCAACAATAAACCAAATGAATTTTCCCATGTTTCGTCTACTCCAAACATCTAATCCATGAAAACAAGGCCTATTCAGTACAAGACATAATTCCAACAAAACAAAACAAAAAAACGATCATTCTTCATTCCATACAAAGATGACATATTTAATACATTTTTACTAATTGTCAACAAATGATCTTGATATTCATGGCATATCTTCGGGGAAAAAAAGAAAGAGATATTAACATGACATATTTTGAAACATGAAACTTCTAAAATCAATGAATATTCATCATGTATACGCATAATCTTGCTCTGTTAGGCAAAACCAAACAATGATGCAAAAAAAATTAAACGACTTCAAAAACATGGAATATTTCCCATCAATCACCCAACCTCATATTGTCCTGCTACATCCATTCCTAACATATATTCCATAAAAAACAAGGAATGTTAAGAACATTACGAAATTAGCCAGACTAATCCTTACGTCAATTCCAAAAAAACATGACATCTACAACATACCATCACACATTCATGAAATCGACAGCATATTCATGGCACATTTTTGGAAAAATGGATAAATTTCATGAACGTAACCTACTTTGAAAAAAAAAATCAGATATCAGGGAATATTATTGATCCATCAAGCCGATTACCAAACACAATCAAGGCATATTGCAGCAAACAACAATGAACTTATAAAAATAAAAAAATGCAGCTTTTTATACGCGTAATAGAGCCAATAAATTAAGGGGTTTGACAGAACGACTTACGAAATCTAGCCATGTCGGTTTTGGTCCAATTCTTCTCCGCCGGTTGCTTCAGCTACGAAGGACTGGATCGCTTTTTTCCATTTGGGGGAGTTTTGGTAAAACCCCCATCCCGATTGAACGGGAGAAATGCATGCGTTGTTCTTCGCCGGTTGGTAAAACCCCCATCCCGATTGAACGGGAGAAATGCATGCGTTGTTCTTCGCCGGATTTCGCACGAATGGAGGACGGACGGCGCGGGTTTTGGGATTTTGGACAGCTCTGTGTTTTGGCGTATTGGGATTTCAACGATTAGGGTTTCAAGAATTTTGGATTGCTCTGTGTTTTGGGTTTTCGTAAGGATCTGTGTTCTCACGGTTTTTCTGGGATGGAAAGTGCAATTGATGAAGGAGGGGTGATCGGCGGGACAGGGGAATTTGTGTTCTCGTCCCCTTTTTCGATTCTCCTATATATATATATATATATATATATATATATATATATATATACACCGTATAATACTAGCACAAGGGCACAATTGGAAATAAAAATGCTTGGGGATGAAAACATAATGTGGAAAAAAGCACTGGACGAAAACTTACAGAGGGAGACTCCTGAGGATGATTCTTTAAGTCTCCCTTTTTTATTTAAAGATGGAGCATTTTTGTAATAATCGGGTATTTTTTATAACCCTTGTTTGTATAAGGGTAAAAATGAAAATTGATACTTTCAATCCAATCCTATCCTATGTAAAACAAACATGCAAATAACAATCCTCTCTACTAATCCCGTGCAAAACAAACATGCACATAGGATTAACCTTCTCATTAGGAATCCCATCTCATTACCAATTCCAATCCTAATCCCATCTCATTACTAATACATCTTACTCACTTATCAAACGAGGCCTAGTTCCCACCTCTTTTAGTTTTTCCAACCTTGCCAATCCTACCTCTTTAATAATGCCACTTAATATTCCTCTCTAAGAATGAAAACTATGGCAAATCAAAGGTCAACTCTCTACCGGTGATAATATTTCAGATATTACATCACGATTGGTAAACAAAAAATAAAATCTTCACATTAAATATGCAATTGGCCGGCATACGCGAATAGGAAACTACTAAAAATATTCCCTCCGTGCCATATCGTTCGGCGTGTGAAGAAAATTAACCCCCTAACATATTAGTGGCGTAACTTGAAAGCAACCGAAGTCTAACTTATTTTCCTACTTGAACCAACCAATTAGAAATTTGCCTGTTTGGAATTGAAAATTG
Organism: Rhododendron griersonianum; assembly: GCA_018127125.1. Lineage (NCBI taxonomy): Eukaryota > Viridiplantae > Streptophyta > Magnoliopsida > Ericales > Ericaceae > Rhododendron > Rhododendron griersonianum. The sequence goes on along the minus strand of CM030794.1, from coordinate 19,661,729 downwards.
CAAATAGCAGTCGATCACCTTCCACAAATTTCAGCAATCAATCCAAATATTTGACAAATCTCGTACCGTTTTGCTTCAATAGTTCCCACCTCTTTTGGTTTTTGAAGAATACTATAGGGTTTTTCCAAACTTTCTTTTTTCTTCCAAAACGATAAAATGTTATTAATCTCAATCAAATACATCAAGTAGAAGACTCGTCCCTAGATAGAGAATCGAACAACCACGACGGTGGGAACTCCGCCCAATGACTGTACCCCAAACTTTGACCTGTCTCAGCCAAAAACACACACTTCACCATAAGCTTTGATTGAAATCCAACCGAAAAAAGTAAAGAGAAAAAAAAAACATAAAAAAAACACCTACAACATCACAAATCATCCTAAATTCGTCACCGGTATCCTTGTTCCCTTTAGTCTTTGTAATCCTTATTCAAAGTTTAATAAAATTTCTTTTGCCATTCAAAAAATAAAAATAAAAAAATCCGTCACCGGTAGAACCACTGTGACCACGACAAAAAATCACGGATCTCCAATGACCTCGAGATGCTTACCAAAATCACAACCATGAGCGCCGACCCTCCGGCGACCAGGCTTTGGTGACGATGGATGAGGAGCTGCGGAGGATAGATCGGTGATGAAGGGAAGCCAAGAGAAAAAGAAAGAGAGGTTAACCCAAAAAAAAAAACTCTAAAATCTAAGATCAACAGAGAAAATTCTAGCTCACTGAAAATGAGGAGTTATTGAAAGCGAAAAAACTATCACTGTGGAGAAAGAAAAACATAACTATCAAGGGGTAAAGGATGATGAAAACTAGGGGTGAATATGGTCCGGATTGGTTCGATTTCATACTAAACCAAGAACCAAACCAATATTCACGGATTATGAATTTGGAGAACCAAACCAACCCACAAAAGGCATAAAACCAAACCAATCCAAACCATTTAAATACGGTTTGGTTTTGATTTTAAACCACGGTTTTCTTTGAACTAAGCTATTGTCTTCAAAAAATATTTAAAGTACTTAACATTATGAAGATAAATTAAAAAAATACATATATTTAAACCAATTCCATTCAAATTATTAAAACACACTAATATCAACCAACTAATTAAGAGTAGGATACCAAAATTGCCTCAAGTCTTAAACTAAGAAAATAAAAATGCTGGTAAGTCACTAAAATGAACCAACTAAGAGACTGGTTTCCGCCGCCGATCTCTACATTTAGGAGAGGCCGGCTCTGCTTAACGGCGAGGCTGGTTGTTCCGGTGGTTTGTGCGGCGGTGGTGATTGAAGGGATTAGGATTTTGAGGGCTGGTTTGGGTGGGCCGGTCCTTGGGTGGACCGGATTAGGTTGTTTTGGGCTTTATGTTGCTTTATTTGGGTAATGGGTTGAGTTGTATTATTTTATTTGGGTGTGACCCTTGTAGACCCTTGGGTGGGCTTTGCCCTTGTGATGTATCTTCCAACTCTTTGTTGGATCCCCTCCCCTTTTCCCCTTTTTAATAAAATTCATCTTTTGCCGATAAAAAAAAAAAAAGAATACCAACTACTAAACATCTTAAGATAGTTTAACCAAATAAAAGGCCAAAAATAATTTCTAAAACTATTGAATTGAAATGAGGTAGCAAAAGGGCAATAGTAGCAGCATGGTAGAAATCAACTTATGATATCACTCTACATCAAGGTTCATATCATTATCTTGGCAGTGAAAAAAAATTAAATATTGCAGTGGATTTAATGGGATCAATAAATAAAAAAAGTAGTTGACTAAAAGCTCCCATATTTATTGGGTGCATCATAATTAATTTATATATATATATATATGTATGTATTATATGGTTCGGATCGGTTTGGAACCAAATCGTAAACGTGAATCCACAAACCAAACCATATAACGCGGTTTCTAATTTTTTTAAACCATGACCAAACCATACTACTAAAAACCCGAATCAAACCTGCCGGTTTGGATTGGTTTGGACTGGATTCGCGATTTGACGGATTTTTTGCTCACTCCTAATGAAAACCTTAGGGCGAGGGAGGGAATGAAGAGAGGCGGTGGATTTTTCCACCCTTGCTATAATGAAGCTTGGAAGTTGGAATCACAAGTTCAACAAATCCTACTTCTTATATGTGATGGCAAAGTAAATATTATTTTGTATAAAAACCTCGTAAAATCTCTTCACACCTTCACTCATATCTTCATGAGTCTTATCTCTAGTTTTTTTTTTTTAATAACTGAAAAAAAGAAAATAAAACTTTTAATTCAAGGTTTTTTGAGGCCTAAAAATCAGTAGCTCGTTAATAATTCTACTTAGTAGTCCTTGCTTGGAATGACAACAATGGCAATCAAGGTCAACTCTCAAGGGGTGACAATGTTTTAGGTATTACATTGCAATTGGTAAACGAGAAATCGAATCTTCATGTTAATAGGCAATTGGGAAACTATTTACTTTAGCTCAGGACCGGCTCTGTTTGGAATTGAAATTGTATTAGCGGTCATCTTCCGCAAATTTTAGCAATCAATAAAATATTTGACTAATCTCGTTTCGTTTTCCTTCAATAGTTCCCACCTCGCTCTTTTAGTTAAATTGTGATTGGTAATATTTTAATCAAAATATTGGCAATTTTTTAGGTATTGCATCGCGAGTGGTAATTTAAAAAATGCAATCTTCAAATTATATATGCAATTGGCTTAGGCAAATAGGAAACTACTAGAATAATGAAATCTTCACATATCCAAAAATATATTCCCGCCGTTCCATGTCGTTCGACGTACGTCGAACGGCAATTTAACGCTCTAATATATATATCTGTTGGCCTAATTAACTTGTAAAACAACTGAAGTCTTAACTTATTTTTCTACTAGAGCGAACCAATTAGAATTTGCTTGTTTGGAATTGAAAATTGTAAATATCAGCCACCTTCCGTTTTCTTTCAATAGTTCCCACCTCTTTTAGTACTCACAACTGAAGCCTAACTTATTTTTCCGCAAATTTCAGCAATCAATTCAAATATTTGACAAATCCCGTACCGCTTTCTTTTGATAGTTGCCACCTCTATAACATTAATTCGCAACTTGGACCAGTGGCAATGTACTCTGTTACAGAGTAGAGTGGGGGAGGGGATCAGATGAGGATCTTTGAGATTGGGTCTCCACTATTAATGGCCTTAATTTATCTTTTTGGGTTTTCGTGAGAGCTTGAAATGAGAAAAAATTTTAACGGAGGGTTCCGTAAATAGTTGTTTATGGAGGTGAATTGCAATCGTCCGAGTAACTCTTCCCTGGAAAAGTTTTATTTAAATTTAGACCATCTAAAGCCGAAATGAACGACCGAGATCGAGCAACTCCGTGAATAAGGGATTTACGGAGCCTCGGTGAATAAGCCAATCTCTCTTGAAATATGTGATGGAGAAGAAATTTGAAACACCCCATGGCGTGTTGTGTATTCACAGAAATTTTACAATTTTTTTTAACGGCGAAAAATGGATATTATATTAATAATGAAAGAAGTACAATAATTTGAGAACGAGATAAGATAGCATTACTATGTGAGAGTAGCATTCCAACTAGGTTGACACCCTACACCAATACACCACGACAATCATATGCTATTCAAGCTCCAAGGATTGCCAAGAAGTCAATCCGAACAACGCCCAAATTACAAGATACAGATAATAGCACGCCCAAATTGGAAGTCTTGTCCTGATAGTAGCACAATCATCACAAAAATTTTACATTGTGCGTGCTGTGTGTTAATGTAGGCCCAATTTGAAATCCATTTGTCCCACATCAGATATGAAATGATAATTAGTATATAAGGAATTGTGAGTAGCAATCTATAATTCGAGATTAATCTTTTGAGTCATGCGGTTAGGCTCAGATAAGTTAACGCAGCTTATTACACTCAACGACTGAGTGCGTGCATGACTCCTAAACTAATATGTATGATGGAGAAGACCCCTTAAACACCACATGGCGATACTCCAGGAGCACTAAATAATAACTCGTGTATTGTCCCCTCCAATAAGGACGGCCAATAATTGGTCAAGTGGAGATAATTATGTGTTCAGAATGAAGACAAAAATAAGCCAATTTTTTCGTTTTTATTCAAAAAAATATGAATTTCGATAGTAATTTTTTACTTTTTAGATTCTTCTCGTCATGACAAAGCAATAATCCTCAAAAATTTGACAAAAAACTAACAAATGCGAAAAATATTTGAATAAAGACAAAAAAATAAGCCACTTAGATACGCTGCGATTCGGTAATTAAGAGCGACCAATATGGTAATTAAGTGTACAGGGGTAATTTGGTCATTTTGTAGTAGAGGGATAGTATGGTAATTTTAGTGTACATGGTATTTTAGTCCTTTAAATTTACAGGGGTAATATGATCATTTTAGTGTACATATGTATTTTAGTATATAGTATGTAATTGGGTTAATGGGCGGGTCGGGTTTGCTTTTAAATAAATGGGTTGGGTTGGGTATAGGTAATTAGACTCATAATAAATGGGTCTAAATGGGTCAATGACCCATTAAAGACCCAGTCCATTGGCGGGGTTCAACCCAAGACAAAGTTCCGTCTGGACTAGACCCATAACAGTTTTGATATCACCTTAGACCGTAGGAGGGGAAAAAAACTCCGAAATCTCAGGCTTGACCACCGGGCTAATTAAGGCATTGGAGTTGTGTTCACACTACTTAAATACTCAGAATGATAGTGAGTTATTCTCGTGGTTAGTGAATTTCTTTGCAACTTTTGGTTAAAACATTTGGAATTAAGTACTCGGCAATATATAAAAAACAAAATCTGGATCAAAGTTAAAAAAATTCGATTACAATTAAAGAAGACTACTCAGTTAGTTCAAGACAAAACGTGTCTCTTCTAATCAAATTCCCAACTAGTTGCCATAAAAAGAAACAGGCGCAATAGCAATTTCCTGAATCTTAACATGAGAGAAGAAAGGAAAAAATATCTCAAGGTCTGCCTAAACCAAAGGAGAGAGAACAATACTAGTGCATCACCCCATTTATTTCATTCCACATGCTACTGTGTTCTAATCAAAATTTCAAGTTTTTCCATGTAGAATGATTTGGCAAAAAACAAAAGTTTCGTTTCTATTTTTCGGTGTTTGGTTGATAGTTGTAAATGATGTATGCATGTTTACTTATCAAAAAGAAAAAAGAAAAAGAAAATGATGTATGCATGTATGCATATATGTACTCCAGTATTACATACAAAGTTTTGTCGTCTTTGATGAGAAAGCACATGGTTAGGTCATAGATGGATAAGATTGGGACTGTGGGAGAGCTCAACAAAGTAACATAATTATTTGTCTAGCAGCGAAGCCAAGTTTGGAAAATGACTTACCACCTTTTCAAGAGAAAAACATTTTCAGTCATATGAAGTAAGATGTTTTACATGGTAAAATATTTTTCTATTTTTTGCACAACCAAACACTAAAAAATAAGTAAAACATTTTACAGGAAAATATTTTATGCCCAAACACACGGAGCCCTAATGTAATCAACTTTCCACAAGTCATTTGTTTCTTTCCACATGCTACTGTGTTTTCACATTAAATATTGGGCTCCAAAATTAATAATGCAATCAAAAAGAATTTTCATTACAAATAGTCAAATTACTCTTGGACAATATCCCTTATAGCTATCAAATTTGGGGCTCACTTGAACATAAACTAAGATCATTCCAGTTTTAATTACCTCACAATCTCCTATCTCTCTCTCTTTTTTTTTAATCGGCAAAACAAACTTTTATAAAACTCGACCAGGTTACATCAAGGGGGCAAGGAGCACAAAGCTGTTACAATTACCAAAAGAAAGAAAAAAACAACAACAAGAACAACCTCCAACAGAGAGTGGGAGGACAAACCAAAACTCCTCAAGAACACGACTAGAATTTCAACTTTCGAATTCCATCCAAGAAGGCTTTAAATTCCTCCACCGAATAGAGCTTGATATCAAATTTGGTTTTCATCCACATTGCCACTTTTGTTTTAATAGCATCCCCAACCTCCCGAATCACTGGAGCAACGTTGTTGAAGACCATGTTATTCCTTGTTAGCCATAAAGACCATATGGTCGCAAAAAAACAAGCTTCCCAAATGTGCTTCTCCAAATTACGAAACCCGTTGTCAAACCACCAAACAGCAAGGTCAGCCAAAGAAGAAGGGCATACCCAAGACATATGCAACCAATCCATAATAATTGACCAAACCCTCCAAAAGACCGTACAGAACAAGAACAAATGATGGGGAGTTTCAACCTGCTCAGAACATAAAGGGCAAAGCATCAAAAGAGGATCCAAAATCAGATTTCTGCTGTGAAGCAATGATCTTGTGGCCACCCTATCTTGAATTGCCAGCCATGAGAAGACTTCCGCTTTGGGGGGCTGAGATTCTTCCAAACTGAGCCAAGAATCGGATCTCTTAAAGAATTCTGCCATTCCCACTGCTCATAAACTGATTTCACTGAGAACCGCTTGCTATCTTCCCATTTCCAATACAAAGAATCTGGTTTTGATGGGTCCAAGGTTACATTTTGGAGGCTCTGAATTAATTCCTCCCTCTCGACCTCCACCCAAGTTTGTAACGATCTCCTAAATTGCAGATCCCAATTGCCAAGGCCATTCCCATCCCTCACGACACTGACCATATCATTTTTTTGAGAGGAGAGAAGGTAAAGTCTTGGGTATGTAAGATTTCGTAAGAAACCCTAAACCCAAGATCTCATGTCAAACCATTGAAGAAAATAATATCGAATGCGTACCTGTCGCCATGGAAGATGAAAACCTTTGTGTGTGGTTGCTCGTCTTCCGCCTCCAAAACCCTTCTCTTGATCTTGACTTTATTCTCACACACGATGGGATGGTATGAGAAAAGAGGCTAGGGTTGGAGTGGGGACCTTGACCACCTATTTATAAGCCCTGGTTACATCATAGCCCATCATAATAGATGAAACCATATTGGGCCCTTTAATTGGTCTCTACATATATATTATTAGCCCGCACCACTTAACGCGCACAACTTGATCCAAATATGTGCTAATAGAGACGTGTCCATTACCCGGGTCACATTAATTGAACGATCACAACTTAATGGGTAATACCGACATCACTCAAGCCTTATTCGACAACATACAATGTTTAATTTTATGATCTATGTAGGCCCACCAACAGAAAATTGCTAACAATCTCCCACTTGGGCCATATAGGTCATCCTGATATTAGACATTGTAAACTTTAGGAGCTCAAACTTTTGTTATCGAAATTTATGAGTGTCATCTCAAAACAATCTGGTCCATTAAAAACATAAATATAGGATCATGGTGGCCTTTGCCATATTTATCATGATATGACCTATCCATGGTCACAAATACCTATGTATTCAATGACATAGATAAAGTACAGATATGTAGCATGGAAAACACATGCAATGTGATCTTTTATCATGCCCGTTTCCAACTGGTCCAACTTATAACTCAATAGAGTTCCTGTATCATGCATATTTTCAAAACTTTATGTATAACCACAATTTGAAAAATACGCAACTTTATTTCAGAATCATCAATAAACCAAAAGTGATCACCATAATTGTCAAATAATCCATAATATTCGCACAACTCCCACTAACAAAATACTTCATTAGGACTAACCACTCCTGCACGAGCAACATGCTCCTTAAACACTTTAGGTGGTAAGCCCTTAGTAAGCGGATCCGCAATCATGAGTTCTGTGCTAATATACTCAATTGACATAAGATGATTCTGAACTCTTTCTTTAATTAACGACAAGAAACTTGATGTCAATATCCTTTGATTTTGACGAACTCTTGTCATTCTTAGAATACAGTTCAGCAGCTTTATTATCACAATAAATCCTTAGTGGCTCTCGATGTTACTCATTATATGAAGCCAAGTGATAAAATTCTGCAACCATAGCGCTTGCTTTGTTCCTTTATAACAAGCAATAACAAACTCGGAGTCCGAATATCCAACTAATTAGATTCTCCGATATGCGAGCATATCATTTGTAAATATATCAACCAAGCATTCCAGCTGCGCACGCTATATCCGAATGCGAACAAACTAGAGCATACATATGACTCCCTACTGCTAATGCATAAGGGATGTCTTCCATTTGTTTTCTTTTCAAATCATTCTTTGGGCATTGGAGCAAACTCATTATGTACAACTTTGCATGCCAAATCTATAGAGCACCTTATCGATATACGACTTTTGTGATAAGTCAATATTGCTGCTTGCCAGTAAGATATGGACACATAATACTAGAAAAATGAATTTGCTCCCACTGATCTATGATAAACACATTGATCTATAGTATTTTTCTTAAAACCAAAAGATGAAATTACTTGATCAAACTTTCGATACCATTGACGGGATGCCTGCTTTAAGCCATAAATGGATTTCTTTAGTTTGCAAACCATGTGTTTTGATTCTCTTGTCTCAAAACCTTCTGGTTGCACCATATATATGGTTTCTTCAACGTCACCATTAAGAAACGCAGTTGTAGACACCCCAATCTGGGTCTCCGAATAATCTTTAAGTTTCCCCGATGATGAAATAAGGAAAAAATATACCTTCAAGTCTTGGATTGTTGCTCCTTTCCTACTCCTTCTCTAAACCTCAAGAAAACCCCTTTTCTAAATATATAGGGTGGCCCCCGGTTCAATTGCAAAGAGAAAAACGCGTTTGCTTGGTCAAAAACAACTTTTTCTATGACACACTGAGGGTAAAATGGGCACACATTTCAATGTATAAAATACCTTTGAGTGAAACCAATTGGGTTAGAAAGAGTACTCGACAAGCTTTCCAACGCTTCAAACCGCGCTCAAATCCGAGTTCGGGAGTGTTCGGAGCGCCCCCGTGAAATTCAGTGTGCTGAGCTATCTCGAAAAACCGCGCGGCATTTCAAAACGCAGCGCGGCATTTCAAAAACGCAGCGCGACATGTCAAAAAAATTCCAAAAAATCACTCCACCGCACGAGATTTCAAAATACAGCACGACATTTCTTTTTATGTCGCGCGGCGTTTTGGGAAAAAGTTCTGACAGTTACAGAAAGTTGTCGGCCACGCCTGCAGGTGCAGAGAATAAATTTCATTCGGCTCAAAAGCCACCTCCCCTCTTTGTAGTTTTCATCCTTGGCTCTCTTGCCTATAAATACACCCTCCCTCTAGTTGAGAAGTACCCCTTCAACTCCAAATATAGTTACTCTGCCATTTTCTAAACTCTCACTCTCACTCTCTCTCTCTAAAAAGACCCCCCTTGATTCTCTCTCTACAACTCCTTACACCCATCACCATTATACACACCTCTTTCTCTCTCTACATCAACCCACAAGCTAGTCTATTACAAAATCAATCTCAAATTGATTTCTCTCTCTCTCTACACTCATTTACTCACAAGTCTCTCAAAACTCAATCCAAATCAACCTCCACTCTCCATCTTCAAGCACATCCAAGCTTCAATCAAAAGGTATAAATCAAGTTTCCTTAGGCTAAACCACATTTAGCTTTGAGGGGAGCCGATCGAGACCCTTCTCGGTCTTTCTATACCGAGTTTGGATCTCAAATGAGCTTTATATTCAAAAAGCACAAAAAATAGTTTTTGCACTGGATACGCTACATCGTGCAGCGTTTTACGACACCGCACGGCGTAGCGTATTACACCGTGCATTATTTCATTTCTTGTACATATTCCTTCTTGTGTTGTTCTGTTTAGTCTGCTTGTTACTTTTCTGTGCGGGTACATTCCAGAATTAAGTTTCATGTTAAAAATCATTTTTTACTTTATTAAATCTTTTAACATTTCAAAAAGCTTTTAACATTATTTTACATGATAAGATGAACAAAAGGGTCTCGTAAATCACTTTTCAGAGATTCGAAAAATATAAAAAACTATTTTGCGGGCCTATGGTTTGTTTTGTCATGTAAGAGCAAACTGATTCTGGAATGTGTAGACAAGTACACTGCACGGTGTTTTAGTTACACCGTGCGATGTATCCGGTTTGTCGTGCGGTATTTCACATGATCTTGGCAGTCTGCTATAATGCTGTTATTTCACTTTCTGTACATTGCTCATCCATTTCATACTGTTCAGTTTGCACCACAAGCACGCCAATGTGTTATATTTAATCCCGTGTCCCTTTCCCGTACATGTTTTAAAGTTAAGTTTTTCAAATGATATTAAATCCTCCATTTAAAATGCTTAGTAGAGACCGGTTTTTACCGAGCAAGCGGGGTGCTTTTTCAACAAAATCTTTCCCGCTCGTAACGTGGCTCCCGGATCTAAAATCTCAACGTTTTCGCAAAATCAAAAGCCTTTTTCTCGCAAACAAACTCTCGGTTTCTCGGATCATCCATCTCAAAAATCCGGGTGGCGACTCTTCGAGCGCGCGCCGGGCGACGGGAGCCCACAGTGGCGACTCTGCTGGGGACTTTTATTCAATACTTTACTTTTGCTTTTTTTTTAAAAAAAAAAGAATAAAAAGTATTGAATAATCAAGAGGGCCAAGCTTGAAAAGCATTTTTCTTGAGGGATTTAAAATCATTTGAAAATCTGAACTTTTTTTTTTCTACACTTTGCACCGCACAAGTCTCGCTAGTGTGATTCGGCTATCTTGCGCGGTTTACCGGTGACAAACTCTCTTGGGACGCCTTGCAACCCTCGACTATGATGGGCCATCGTGCTGTTCGACCATTGTCTTGCAATACACTTGACATGGGGTAGTACATATTGGCTCTAGTCCGGGGAACCCTTCTGAGACCAAAACCGGCCTTTACACTTGTACATAACCGTAGAACCTTCCCAACTAGGATAGGAACCTGTGGCTAAGACTTATGTGATATATCCTGTTTATGTGCATTTCTTTTCTGTACATGCATATCATTCATACATCATTATATTCTGCAGGCTAGAGGTCAGGCCCCCGCAAACCGATAGGCTAATCCGCCTTTTAGAATAATTCTAGGTTCCATGGTCTTTAAAAGGTTGCTAACACCCGATGAAGAGTCGTGCCCCATGGGATGCACGTTGCTTAATACTAATTAGTCCTTAAAATGACGTGTTTGAGGGAAATCAATTCTTACTAAGTTTTCGATACATTTTTCGATCAAAGATTCAAAAAAATATATATATGAAGAAATGACTAAAGCAACAATGTTGTGATACTTACACCATTTAGGCTAATAGCGCCATGCCACTCACGCCATTCCGGTCATAGTACCGCATCATTTTTACCACGTCATTTCAAAAACAAAAATTGAACCTTTGAAAAAAAGAAAGAAAGAAGAAGACTTAGTTTGTTTTGACTTCTCTTAAACTTCGTTGTTTATAAATGATACATTATCAAAAGAAACTTTGAGGATCAAGGCAACTTTTTAAAATCGTTTTCTGTGAGTCTAGAAGACTTAAAATATGTGGAGTTTGAGATACCTCCGGTGTTCGCCGTGCCCGAACGGCCCCTCTAGTCTGGATCTAACCTTAGGAGGTGCTTGTATCTAGGTTTCGGCAACCTCATTGCTTTGTCTCGGATGGTCAAGATAAGGAGATTGGCTCTGATTCCGAAGCATTCGGAATTTAACCTGCCTGACACGACTTACCCGTGGTTGCTGAAACCCTTGGTACAATCATATCTTAAGTGAGATTTGGAGCTGAGGTAAGTCTTAGGATGTAGACAACACCGACGACATTGGATGGGCATGATTCTCGGGCAGAATTTGAGCCACCTTTTTTCTTTACTGTCAGTTCTGAAACATTTGTCGAAGGACTTCACCCAATTGGAACCGTCCGTAAAGAGAAGCTCAGTCACCGGTGGTGATATCTGAAATGGTGGGTCAAAAGAATGAAAAGGGGAAATCAGGCAGGCTATGGTTGACCTAGAAGATCAACTCAGTCAGTCAATTACGAACATAGATGGTCAGCTCAAGTCAGTCGTCGCCGATGTCCAAAAGAACATGACTATGATGTTCGAATCAATGCAAGAAATCAGTGACCGCCTACCAACCAAATCTATTCCGAATCCAGAATCATCACTCGCTAGGGATACGCCCATTGCTGATCCCCAAGTGGCAGAATTGATTGCCAAAATCAACAAACTCGAGGAATCTATCCTCAAAACAGAAAGGATGGGGAGGAGTGAAATAGACATGGATCGTTTAAGTCTGTTTCCCAATGCAAAACTGCCTAAGAAGTTCAAAGGGATAGATTTTGTCAAATTCGATGGGACTACTGATCCAAAGGCCCACCTGCTAGGGTATGTTGGGTCCCTTTCCATGCGAGGGGTCGAAAAAGATGCCATGGCTCAACTGTTCCACGAGTCACTTATTGGCCCGGCTCTACAGTGGTTCATTTCCTTGGCACCCTCGAAGAAAAAGACGTGGGGGGACATTGGAATGGCTTTATTGGAATGGCTTTTGTGTCCCAATACGACTTCAACGTTGAGCTGAAAATGACCACCCGAGAACTCGAGAACACCAAAATGGGCGAAAATGAGAGTTTCGCTGACTATGTAAAAAGGTGGAGAGCCAAAGCTGCCTAGATGCACAATAAGCCAGACCTAAAAGAGCAGATGCGTATCATCACTAAAAACCTGCCCAGTGCCTTTGCCCCCTATATGGTTTTGTCGCAATCGTCTCCCGATTTTGAGACCTTCTACAATTCTGGATTGGCTATTGAAGAAACCCTTAGGAATGGTACCCTCGAGAAGAAAGAACCCGCCTTAAAAGGCAAGGGACTCCATCTCGACAGTGGCGAAGTCCTTTTTGGAAACAGCAATACCTTCCACGTCGAGAACTCCTCAAATGCCAAACCCCTCGAAATAAACCAGATAGTTGATAAACCAACTCGCACCTTCACCCAATTCAGCACACCCCTATCCACACTTTATGACCAGCTCTTCAAAGCCGGTCTCATCAAGCCACTCCTTCCAACTCCTCTACCACAAAAGCTTCCAGCCTACCATGACCCAAATGCCTTTTGCTCCTTTCACCAAATGCCTGGCCATGTTACCGATAAGTGTCACCATCTCCGTCACAAAATTCAAGACCTTATCGATAGCAAAACCATCATTCCGCCACCAAAGGAATCAAGTACCTTGTCAAACTACCACATCAACACTAGCTCCACAATATTTGACCCCACTCACTATATCATCCTTGCTCACCTGCCCAAACCAATTGTACCCATTTCCAATGAATCCAGCATTTCAGTATTGGAATTTGAACCGACAACGGAGCAAACATAACTTAAACAGTTGAGGAAGACTGTGGAGGAAATGGGCCAGAAAATGGATACGCAAATGATTCAAATAGAGGCTTTAACACAAAAGATGGATAGTCTCCTCGCCTACATAGTCTCGGATCCAAATCTAAAGCAAAATGCCAAGAAAGACATGGATGAAGGGCATTCACCCCCAAAGATGAAGTTCTCTGAAATGTTCAAAGGCTTAGCCGAAGCAAGCAAGGCCTACAATACAAGCAAAGATTCTGGTACGACAATGAGCCCTTAACTTAACCGCAACGCCAAATCAAGAACCTCATCCTGCTTCTCCGCACCCCAATCCATGGTTTATGGGGAGCTCCTCAAAGCTGGCCTCATTAAGCCACTCCCTCTAGCTCCTCTACCTCAAAAGCTCTCAGCATCCTATAACCCCGGTACCTTCTGCATCTTCCATCAAATGTCCGGCCATAACACAAACGACTGCATCCGCCTTCGCCATGCCATCCAAGACCTCATTGACAACAAGGTCATTAAGGCACCTCCTCAACCAAAGCCAGACCCCATGTCCAAGCGCAATCCTTGCATCAACACCGCCTTCTTCACCAGAGAAGGGTAAACCATCAAGAGCCATGCAATGGTTCGACCTTCCACGAGTCTGGGAGTTTTCAAGCTCTGAGTTGTCCTCTAAATAACCATCTTTGTGTTTGAGTTAGTTTGTACCTCGAGTCTCTCATGCTTTCACTGTTGTGTCTGTGTGTTCTCAATTTTAAGTCTATAAGAGTCAAAAAAAAAAGAGTGTCAGTTTCGTGGGCCTGAACTACGTTGTGACCTGATTCCTCTACAGGATGCGTAGGCAGCCTCATCCTGAGGCCCGGTCACGAGCATTCAAGTCAAACCCAAGCTTCGGTCATAGTCTTTTGAGTCAACCCCTAGTGGTTCGGTTGCTGTTTTTTGAACATCACATCTCTGTAAAAAAACTCAGGATTTTGAAATTATTTTCTACCGTCAGTTGAAAATCATGATAATCACTTCAAAACACGAGATAATTTTTGATTGAACCCTCACCTCAAGAAAGAAGAAGAGTTTCAAGGGACCACTTCCCGATGCCATATCCGTTCTAAGAAGCAATGTCGTGACTCTGAAAAGGCTCGCTAGGTCAAAACTTCAAAATCCGACCTAGGCAAAAGTTAGAGCATGCAAATAAAAGCCTCTCAATGGAGCATCTAGGATTCAGTTGTTAGGTTGCGCAATCCAAAACGAAGAAAGGCCATCATTTCTTTCATTCTACGCATAAAGATATATCTTTTGATAGCCCCTTTTAAGCCCCAATCAAATTCTTTGAACCCCAGCTAGCCAGCTATCCCCCGCATTGGGGTGAAATGAAAAATAAAAGTGCCAGAAGAAACATTGAAATTCAAAGCATCAAAAGAGTGAAAGTGCCAGACACATCGAGATTCAAAACATCAATAGGATAAAAGTGTCAAACACACTGAAAGGCATTAAAGGCATCAGAAATTAAGAGAAAACACCCACCAAAGCAAAGTGGTATAAAAAAGTTCAAAGATAGCTGCTAGTTTTGAAAACCCAAAAGAAAGTGAAATTTTTGAGCCAATTGTCCTTTCTTTGTTAAGCCCAAACCACGGCCCACATTACAACCCAAAAAGTCCTTTCAGATTGGAAAGCGCAACTTGATAGCAAAAACCCTAGGCGTTAAGAGGCATGATCGAAAGTCAATACATAGAGAAATGTCAAAGCATTGCCCAAAGTAAAAATCCAAACTGGGACATTCTTGATCCACGGGCCATCATCAGCAACCTGGGGCACGGTTCATGATAAAAACTCTCGTGTTTTGACAAAACAAAATCGAAAGATTTGGATGAAAATCAATTGATGGAGTAAAATAATTTTGAAATTCCAAAAGGAGAATTTCAAGAACCTGGACATGTCTGCCATTTCAAATAGTCAAACTCTTCGTCCAATCAGGGGCACCATTCAAAAGTCACTTCGTCTTTCTCTCCCTCATTCGCATCAACGTAGTCTTGTCAAAATCCACCCCTTTTACCAAAAGTCAAAAAAATCATCTCGGTTTTGTCAATTCTCGACTCGTGGAAACCATTTCAATGCATGGAAGAGTATCACCCCTGAGAGAAACTCGTTGGGCTGAAAACCGCAAGGGCGGGCAGACCCAAGCAAAAATTAGAGCAAAAGCCTGCTAGGTCGAAAACCCGCAAGGGCGGCCTAGGCAAAAGTTAAGGCAGTTAATCAAAAGGGCTCGCTAGACCGAAAACCCAAAAAGGCGATCGGTACTAGGCAAAATTTAGAGCGCAAAAGGAGAGTGTTAATACCCGAGCAAAACCATAGCCTGACTGCGCTTGGACAACTGCTTGTCAAAACCATCAGGACTAGAGGTCGTTACTCACTGGGGTACAACGGCTCAATGTCGTCTACCGGGAAAAGCAAATCCAAGACTCAAACCCTGACCAAAGGCAAACAACAGCTCAAATCTAGCATAGGATTCAACCCAAATTCAAAGTTCCTGAGAATACCGGTCCACTGGCCAAAGACAGTAAAGCAAATAGGGTGCTCAGACACGTCCCCTGTTTTTCAAGGAATATCACCATTGTTGTCGTTCGGTGTCATAGGCGAATCTCAAATGATTGTTCAAGAGTCAATTCCAAGATCAATCCACGGTCTTTTAAGCTTGTAGTTTCTCTCAAGCTATGGTATAACTGACCTAGAAGCCTTTTAATCTCTTGAGCTGTGGTTTGTCCTCCGGGACTTCACTCTATCTAGCACTTCGTCCTCCGGGACTCGTACTCTATTCGCACTTCGTCCTCTGGGACTCGCACTTTATGTCGCACTTTGTCCTCTAGGACTTCACTCTGTCTAACACTTCGTCCTCCGGGGCTCGCACTCTATTTGCACTTCATCCTCCGGAACTCGCACTCTATTTGCACTTCGTCCTCTGGGACTGCACTTTGTCTCGCACTTTGTCCTTTGGGACTTCACTCTGTCTAGCACTTCGTCATTCGGGGATCACTTTTGTCTTACTTGCATTGATTGTGTACACTTACGTGACATTCCATGATATATCAACTTGCATCATCATTCATGTATTGTCTCAATCAAACGTCAAATTCAAGCCACTTTAAAAAATTCAAGCTCTTCAATTTCAGGTCTCTTTGAAAATTCAAGCTTCTTTCAAAATTCAAGTCTCTTTCAAAATTCAAGCTATTCAAATTCAAGTCTTTTTCAAAATTCAAGCTATTCAAATTCAAGCTTCTTTCAAATCCAAGCCTCTTTCAAAATTCAAGCTATTCAAATTCAAGTCTTTTTCAAAATTCAAGCTGTACAAATTCAAGTCTCTTACAAAATTCGAGCTATTCAAATTCAAGTCTCTTTCAAAATTCAAGCTCAAGTCTCCTTTAAAATTCAAGTTTTTCAAATTCAAGTCTCTTTCAAAATTCCAGCTTCTCAAATTCAAGTTTCTTTCAAAATTCAAACTATTCAAATTCAAGCTAAAACTATTTCCAAAATTCAAAATTCAAGAAAATTAAAGCTTTTCAAAAAAAAAAAATCAAGTCCCTTCGCCGTCCAAGCATCTCGTCCTCTGGGACTCTTCCTCGCATAACACAATCTGCTTGCATCAACATACGTGCACGACCACATTTATTGCATTCTTGTATTTAACTTAAAGAGTTTGAAGCGATGGATTGGAATGTCTAATCTTTAACGTCACTTATGCCAAGTAATGGTACCTAAGTTCCGTTAAAGAGGGACTACTGTAGACACTTCAATATGGGTCTCCGAATAATCTTTAAATTTCCCCGATGATTAAATAAGGAAAAAATATACCTTCAAGGCTTGGATTGTTGCTCCTTTCCTACTCCTTCTCTAAACCTCAAGAAAACCCATTTTCTAAACATATAGGGTGGCTCCCGGTTCAATTGCAAAGAGAAAAACGCGTTTACTTGGTCAAAAACAACTTTTTCTATGACACACTAAGGGTAAAATGGGCACACATTTCAATGTATAAAATACCTTTGAGTGAAACCAATTGGGTTAGAAAGAGGGCTCGACAAGCTTTCCAACGCTTCAAACCGCGCTCAAATCCGAGTTCGGGAGTGTTCGGAGCCCCCCCGCGAAGTTCAATGTGCTGAGCTGTCTCGAAAAACCGCGCGGCATTTCAAAAAAATTCCAAAAAATAACTCCACCGCACGAGATTTCAAAATACAGTACGGCATTTCTTTTTATGTTGCGCGGCGTTTTGGGAAAAAGTTCTGACAGTTGTAGAAAGTTGTCGGCCACGCCTGCAGAGAATAAATTTTATTCGGCCCAAAAGCCACCTCCCCTCTTTGTAGTGTTCATCCTTGTCTCTCTTGCCTATAAATACACCCCCTCTAGTTGAGAAGTACCCCTTCAACTCCAAATAAAGTTACTCTGCCATTTTCTAAACTCTCACTCTTTCTCTCTCTAAAAAGACCCCACTTGATTCTCTCTCTACAACTCCTTACACGCATCACCACTATACACACCTCTTTCTCTCTCTACATCAACCCACAAGCTAGTCTATTACAAAATCAATCTCAAATTGATTTCTCTCTCTCTCTCTACACTCATTTACTCATAAGTCTCTCAAAACTCAATCCAAATCGACATCCACTCTCCATCTTCAAGCACATCCAAGCTTCAATCAAAAGGTATAAATCAAGTTTCTTTGGGTTAAACCACATTTAGCTTTGAGGGGATTCGATCGAGACCCTTCTCGGTCTTTCTATACCGAGTCTGGGTCTCAAACGAGATTTATATTCAAAAAGCACAAAAAATAGTTTTTGCACTGGATACGCTACATCGTGCGGCGTTTTACGACACCGCACGGCGTAGCGTATTACACTGTGCATTATTTCATTTCTTGTACATATTCCTTCTTGTGTTGTTCTGTTTAGTCTGCTTGTTACTTTTTTGTGCGGGTACATTCCAGAATCAAGTTTCATGTTAAAAATCATTTTTTTACTTTATTAAATCTTTTAACATTTCAAAAAGCTTTTAACATTGTTTTACATGATAAGATGAACAAAAGGGTCTCATAAATCACTTTTCAGAGATTCGAAAAATATAAAAAACTATTTTGCGGACCTATGGTTTGTTTTGTCATGTAAGAGCAAACTGATTCTGGAATGCGTAGACAAGTATACCGCACAGTGTTTTAGTTACACCGTGCGATGTATCCGGTTTGTCGTGCAGTGTTTCACATGATCATGGCAGTCTGCTATAATGTTGTTATTTCACTTTTTGTACATTGCTCATCCATTTCATACTGTACAGTTTGCACCACAAGCACGCCAATGTGTTATATTTAATCCCGTGTCCCTTTCCCGTACATGTTTTAAAGTTAAGTTTTTCAAATGATATTAAATCCCCCATTTAAAATGCTTAGTAGAGACCGGTTTTTACCGGGCGAGCGGGGTGCTTTTTCAACAAAATCTTTCCCGCTCGTAACGTGGCTCCCGGATCCAAAATCTCAACGTTTTCACTAAATCAAAAGCCTTTTTCTCTCAAACAAACTCTCGGTTTCTCGGATCATCCATCTCAAAAATCTGGGTGGCGACTCTTCGAGCACACGCCGGGCGATGGGAGCCCACAGCAGTCTTTACATTCATTTGGTGAAGCTCTAAATCATAATGAGCTACAAGTGCCTTAATAATCCTAAGAGAGTGTTTCGATGATACCGGAGAGAAAGTCTCTTTATAGTCAATGCCTTCCTTTTGAGTAAAGCCTTTAGCAACAAGACGTGCCTTATATCTTTCGATATTGCCCTTTGAATCTCACTTGGTTTTGAATATCCATTTACAACCTACGGGTTTGACACCTATAGGCAATTCGACAAGATCCCAAACATCATTGTCACTCATAGACTTTAACTCATCCAATATGGCATTCATACATTATAGGGAGTTAACACTTTGTTTGGTTTGACTGAAAGATATGGGGTCATCCTCCAATCCTATATCAAACTCATGTTCTTGGAGATAAACGATATAATCACTTGAAAACGCTGATCTCCTCTCCCTATTGGATCTCCTTGGCACTTCCAATTGAGTTTGTTGGGGTTCTTCCGTATTAGTAGGAGACAACTCAGGAATAGTCTGGTGGTTTGCATCCACATCCTGTACTAAGACAGGTGTGACCACATCATCAGTCTCAACATAAATCATAGGAATCTCAATATGTTCCTCCTCAAATTCAAAATTCCTGGGTTGTTGTGCACTCATACTACTTTCAACATCCTTAATAAATTTGGCATTATCCGTCTCAATTATGGTATTTATGGAAGAGCAATAAAACTTGAAACCCCTTGACCTTTCTGAGTATCCAATAAAATAACAGCTAACAGTTCTTTAGTCCAATTTTCTTTCGTTAGGCCTAAAAGGCCTAGCCTCAGTTGGACAACCCCAGACATGGAAGTGCCTAAGACTAAGCTTCTTTCTAGTCCACAACTCGTATGGGGTTTTAGCTACTACTTTACTAGGTACTCAATAAAGGATATAAACTGCAGTTTTTAAGGCTTCTCCCCATAGGGAATCTGGTAAAGAAGAATTACACATCATACTTCTAACCACATCCTTAAGGGTTCGATTTCGTCTCTCAGATACACCATTTTGACGTGGTGTCCCTGGCATGGTGTATTGAGGTACGATGCCACATTCTTCCTAGTATCTCGCAAAAGACCCTGGACGTTGTTCGCCTGATCCGTCATATCTATGGTAGTATTCACCACCACGATCAGATCTAACAGCCTTAATTTTCTTATTAAGTTGATTTCAACTTCTGCTTTATAGGCCTTAAATACGTCCAGTGCCTGTGATTTTTCATGTATCAAATACAGATACCCATAACGAGAATAGTCATCTCTAAAAGTGATAAAATACCGTTGACCATTCCAAGAAGCCGTAGAGAATAGACCACAAATATCGGTATGTATCACTTCTAAAACGTCTAAACTCTTTTTGGCACTGTAGACACCCCAATCCGGACCTTGAAGGGTCTTTGATCTCCCCGATGATGAAATAAAGGAAACAAAGCCTTTTCGAGCTTGAATGAAGTGTTCCCCCAGCATCCGCAGCCCAAACCAACCATCAGCCCAGAAAAGCCCAAAAAACTCAAAAGCCCAGAGAAAGCCCAAAAAGCCTTGGACCGAACCTAAAGTACCGTGCGCGACACATCTACACCGCACGGCGTATCGAAATTTAATACGCCGTACGCAGTCATGACGTTAACCACACGGCATTTTGGATAAAGTTCTGACTGGCTCAGAAAGCTATCGGCCACGCCTATTTGAGCCACAGCTGCAATACGGCTCAGCCGAAAGCACACTTCTGGCCCACCCAGAAAATACCTCCAACTTTTGAAATTCAAAATCCAAGGCTCTTGCCTATAAATACACCCCTCCACTCAAGGGAAAAGGGCCCTTGATCACCATTATACCCTTTCTCTCTCTTCTTGCTTTCACACCCACTTTCCCATTTCCAAGCCTTGAGAATGTTGTTCTTAAAAGACATTCTCTCGGCCTTTTACTCCATTTTTCTCCTCACCATTGAAGTTAGTCCCTTACTAACTTTGAGGTCCCAACTACCCAATATATCCATCTATTACACATACCCACGCTTCTACTTTCTTTCTTCACCGCCCGACGTCCATCCTCCTTCATCAAAGCTCATTCAAGCTCCGGATCCAAGGTAAAAATCAAGTTTCCTTGGGCTAGGCTCTGTCCAGGCCCTGAGGGGACCTTTCTGTCTTGACCCTTTTGGTTAAGATCTGACCCAAAACCTCTTTTACAAAACAAAACCAGAGCCCTGTACGAAGGTTTGCTAAACCGTGCGGCTCTTTAGAGCGTCGCACGGCGTAGCAGACCAACGCGTACGGCATTTCAAAAGAACACTGTTTATTTGTTCAGACTGTCGGGATCGCGATCGTCCGTTGTTGGGTCCTTTCTGTATACCAAAAGCTGTCTCAGAATGAGACCATTTCTACAAGCCATGTTTTAAAACTCCATAGATCTTTCCAAAACAAGCAAACGTGTCAAAAATGGTTTTCCTTTCATGGTTTGAAAGAATGGTGTAGATCTGAGATGATCTGACAGCTGTGAGTTGTCTGTAGCTTTAAAATAAAACCGTGCGATGTAATGGTACACCGTGCGAAGCTTTGCAAAACTATAAAAGTTTGGTATCGGGATCAGAACCACGCACGGCATATTGTTAAGCCGCGCGCTACAAGCCAATATGCCGTCTGACGGAGGATCGTGTTTCAGACAGTTTATTTCCACATTTTTCCCTGTTTATATCATCGCCATGTCATCTTTATCATCTCTGTACAGCAAGCACCACTAGCACGGCAACGTGAGATGATCTATCTTGTTCCCCTTTTCCCTTTATGTGTTTTTCAAGGTTTTCCGAGTTGTATTAATCCCCCATTTAAAATGCTTAGTAGAGACCGATTTTCACCGGGCGAGCGGGGTGCTTTTCAACAAAACCTTCCCCGTTCGTAACCTGGCTCCCGGATCCAAAATCTCAAACAGTTTCGCTAGATCTAAAAGCCTTTTTCCTTCAAACAACAAACCCCTCGGTTTCTCGGATCATCCATCTCAAAAATCCGGGTGGCGACTCTGTCACAAATCGAACCGCTTCGGGCGCGGGAGCCCACAGTGGCGACTCCGCTGGGGACTTTTATTCAAAACTTCTTTTTTTTTTAAAAAAATAATACATAAAGAAGTGTTGAATAATCAAGAGGGCCAAACTTGAAAGGCATTTTACTTGGGGGACTTAATGCAATTTGGGGAACTTAACTTTCTTTTACACTTTGCACCGCACAAGCCTCGCTAGTGTGTTTCGGCTATCTTGCCCGGTTTACCGCTGACAAGCTCTCCTGAAATGCCTAGCAACCCTCGACTATGATGGGCCATCGTGCTGTTCGACCATTGTCTTGCAATACACTCGACATGGGGTAGTACATCTTGGCTCTAGTCCGGGGAACCCCTCTTAAACCAAAACCGGCCTTTGCACTTGTACATAACCATAGTACTTTCCCAACTAAGACAGGAACCCATGGCTAGGACTTATGTGATATACCCTGTTTATGTGTATTTCTTTGTACATACATATCATTCACGCATCATTGCATCTTGCAGGCTAGAGGATTAGGCTCCCTTAGAATTCTTTAGGACTTTTCGGTCAGTCTAGGAGACTATAAGTCCATGGAGGTTGCGATACCTCCGGTGTTTGCCGTGCCCTTACGGCTCCCTTGACATGGGAATAACCTTGGAAGTATGCGTATTTGGATTCTGACGTTCACATTGCTTTGTCTCGGATGGTCAAGATAAGGAGACTGGCTCTGGTTCCGAAAACGATCAGAATTTAACCTGCCTGACAGCACCTACCCGGATCGTCAGAAATCTTCTGTATGAATGCCCCAAGTGAAACTCAAGTCACGGTAGGTTCTAGGACCTAGAAGGTGCGTAAAAGGTAGAATAGACGCTCGGGGTGGATTTTGAGTTGTTCCCTTTTGCTTTGCTCCAAGTTCAGAAACATTGGACACCTGCAAAAAGAAGAGGCTTTACCCAATTGGTTTCGTCCGTCTCGAAGACTGGTTCGCGTCGATACCCTGGAAGAAACCCAACTAGTTGAGGTCCACGTAGAGCAGGAAGGCCAGTCATCATTAGCAGTTTCACTAAACCCAGCCATACAGGAGCCTCCGTTACTTGATAGTCTACTACCCATGGCTGACCAAGGAAACGGGGTAGAAGAGATTAGGCAGAACATGGCTACTATGGACGCTCAGTTTAGGCAATCCCTCGCTGGGATGGATGCGCAACTCAAAGCTTCAATTGCATCCATGAAAGGTGACATGAACATGATAATGGAAACCATGCAGGAGGTTTGCGACAAACTTTTGGTTAAGACTGATGTGCCCAAGGAAGAAACGCCGTCCAAGGATGCACCAGCAATCGATCCTAATATGGCTGCCCTTATGGTTAAAATCGGGAAGTTGGAAGAATCAATGCAAGAAAACAAGCGGTTAGGAAGAGGAGAAGTTGACATGAACAAATTGTGCCTGTTCCCTAACGCGAAGCTACCAGAAAAGTTTAAAGGCGTGGACTTCGCAAAGTTTGACGGTACGGAGACCCAAAAGCTCACCTCCAAGGGTATGTTGGCTCACTCACCATGAGAGGAATCGAGAAGGAAGCCATGGCCCAACTATTCCATGAATCTCTGTCGGGACCTGCTTTGCAATGGTTTCTTACCCTAGAACCCGCTAAGAAAAGGAATTGGGAAGATATTGGGACGGCGTTTGTAGCTCAATACGATTTCAACGTCGATCTAAAGATGACCACAAGGGAATTAGAAAGCACCAAGATGGGTGAGAAAGAAAGCTTTGCCGACTTTGTAAAACGTTGGAGGGCTAAGGCCACTCAGATGCAAAGCAAACCAGATTTAAAGGAACAGATAAGGATCATCACCAAGAATCTCCCAAGCTCTTTTGCTCCATACATGGTTCTTTCCCAGGCAGCCCCAAATTTCGAAACTTTCTATGACTCAGGCCTGGCTGTAGAAGAAGCACTGCGAGACGGAACATTAGAAAGGAAGGAATCGGCGGCAAAGCCCAAGAGGGTATATTCAGGCAACAGCAACGTCCTCTACGGGAATTCCAATCAGGCTGGGACTTCGTCCGCCAAACCAGCAGAAGTCAACCAAATTTCAGAAAAACCAAAGTCCCAACAAAGAGCCTTTACCCAATTCAGTACTCCTAGATCCGCCTTGCTCAAAAAGCTCACGGAAGTAGGAGTGCTGAATCCCCTTCCGCCACCACAGAACATTCCACCCAATCTAAATCAAAACGTCAACTGCAATTTCCACCAGATGCATGGCCACACCACTGATAACTGTATCCGTCTCCGTCATGAGATTCAAAACCCCATCGACAATAAAGTCATTGATACCCCTCCTTCCGACAAACCAAACACCATGACAAATCCCTTGCCACAGCACAATACCCCATTCCATATCAACCAAATCACCCAAGACAAAAGCCAAGACTTTGATCCTACTTCTTTCATCATTCCTGATACCGAACCAAAGCCTGTCGTGGAAATTCCCGAAGAAATCGGCCTCTGTTACCTCTGGGATTGGGGAGATTTGACTAATGATTGGAAAGAGTGTGAAGTCGCTAATTTCCAAGAAGATATAAACCCGTTCTTTGAGCCAGAATGGGAAGTTGATTGGCAAAACATTTATGCTGACCCTCTCGATGGATTCTCTTTGAATATGATGTTCAACTTGCCGGAAATGCCCGAATGGGAATGGAACCCAATTCCAGATGAGTACCAACTTCTGGCCTGGAATGACCCTTTAGATACCTTCTCTGTACCCATGCTGTTTGCGGAAGAATACCAACCACCGGCAGTGAACTGGCCTGAACCGGTTCCGTTTCGACCAGACCTCTCCTTCTACTTCCTTGATCTCATGGCCAACGACCCATACAATAACGTGGGTCTTGCCCCATGCCCAGAACCGCCCGGTCCCGAAGAAGATGTGGCTAGCAACGGGTTCAACCCAATGGACTACCTGGTCGATGAGGTTAAGTCAGAGTCATCGGTTACCTTCCCAAAAGATGCTGATGTTGCCATGATGAACTTGTGGGAAGACGAACCAGGTGCTAAGACAGACCTATGGGGTGATACGGATATCATCAACATAAAAGTGGGGAATGAAGAATGGACTATAAACAGGACGGTAGTAGAAGCTGAAAAATGGAAGCCCGAGGACCTATGGGAGGACCTGGTCGTCGCTGACCTGGCCGCCAATCTCCAAGACACTACCATTGGAAACAAGCGCAAGGCCCTTGCGGATTTGTGGAATGAAGAATCCAAGTACCAACAGATTGGTCAATTAACCAGGAGTGGTCGAATATACCAACCTCCTAATCTTCAAATCGGAGAATCATCCAACCCTCCAGCTCCACTGACCAAAGAACCTTCCAACCCGTTTGTTACCCCAATCAAAGATACTTTCCAACCCTTTGCCCCGCCAGTTAAAGAACCCTCACGTCCTGAGAAAGACCCAGAAAAAATGATCAAGCGCCAACTTGAACAGACTCCAGCCAAAATGTCTGTCTGGGACGTGCTTGTTCATTCCACCCGCCATCGCGAAGGATTCATCCAAGCTCTCTCTCACCTAAAAGTCCCCTCCGCCATAACCCCTGACGAACTTGTGGCGCTCGTCAAGACCATTCCCGTCAAACATGCTATCACCTTCACTGATCGAGATTTGCCCGTTGACGGAACTGATCACAATCGGCCACTCCATATCACTCTCAAATGCCACGGAAAATGGGTGCCGGTAATCCTCATTGACAACGGGTCGGCAATCAATGTCTGCCCACTTCGTGTCGCTTACTACCTGGGATACAAAAATAGTGATTTCTCCCCATCAGAAGTCAAAGTTCGAGCATATGATAACACCCGTCGGGATGTAACTGGCACCTTCATGCTTCCTATAACCTTTGGGCCCTACCAAACAGATGTGGAATTCCATGTGGTAAACATTCCCGCATCCTTTAACCTATTACTGGGTAGACCTTGGCTGCATCGACCTGATATCATGGCAGTTCCTTCGACACTCCACCAGAAAGTTAGACTGGGACTAGAAACTGGGATGCTCGCTATTCACGGCGATTCTGGGATTCGTGTTCCTGTGGAAGACAATGCCCCGCTTTTAGAGATACAACATGGGGAAGAGGACGTTGCTCTGGGCGGTTTTTCTCTTGACACCTCTCCTTCTGTTTTCACTGTCAAGATTGATGATGATTTCGTCGTTAGCAATGTGGCCATAAAGATAATGAAGAGGATGTCCTACATGCCAGGATTGGGACTCGGAAAGAATCTTCAGGGGCCCGCCCAGTTTGAAGAGCCAGGAATTTTAACCCGCATAACAGGAGTGGGGTACCACCCTTCCAAGGATAAGAGGGAAAAGAAAGGAGACAGGCTGGAAGATTACTTTGTCAAAGAAAAGGCGAAGCAGGTTTACCAAGGGCAGCCGGAACCATTTTGGGACAAAGAAACCAACACCTTCCTACCAGGGTTTGAGATATTCGCCAATGATGTCTGGCCCGAAAGTGATGAAGAACCAGAAATAATAATCAAACCAAAAGATGCCACAGATTGGGTTGAAACTTTTGCCTTGGGTAGCTTGGCAACCTTGTTCGAGGAGGACGAACCATTGGGTATAGTTGTGGAAGCAGAAGTGCAAATGCTGGGGCAGGAGGCCCCCGAAGACCCAACTTCGCTCATCATGGATGCCGCTGGAGATTATAAGAATTGGACTTTCATACCGAGTGCAACTAGTCATGAGTCTGAATCTGAAACTGAGTCCTTTGAGTCTTCCGAGTCTTCTGAGTCTTCTGAGTCTGTCGAGTCTGAGTCGGTGCCTCTTGGCCCAACTCCTCAGAGTCTGTATTTTGAGTTTGAATCTACCCGTGTGTACGGTGCCCTCGGGGCCTCTGCTAATGATGAAATAAATGAATCTGATTCCGCTTACCTCCCTGATTTTGAAATAAATTGTATCGACCCCAATGATGAAGAGATCAATTTCGAAGAGGAAATCCCTGAGGAAATTCGATCCCTAATCGAAAGGGAAGACGAAAGGCATGCTCAGCCTGTAAAAGAAGAAGTTGTTTCAATAAATTTGAGGGACGAAGGGAATCCCCGCATGGTCCAGATCGGTTCCGCGCTGTCAGAAGAAGAGCGTCAGGCTCTTATGGAGTTGTTAAAAGAATTCGAAGACGTTTTTGCATGGTCGCACGCTGATATGCCCGGAATTGATCCGGAAATCGTGGAACATCGGATTCCCCTTCACCCTGACGCGAAACCAGTAAAACAAAAATTGAGACGCATGAGGCCCGACTGGGTGCTCAAAATAAAAGAGGAGGTAACTAAACAAATCAACGCGGGGTTCTTAATGGTAACTAAATACCCTCAGTGGGTTGCTAACATCGTTCCCGTCCCAAAGAAGGATGGCAAAATCAGGGTCTGTGTAGACTTCAGAGACTTAAACAAAGCCAGCCCCAATGATGACTTTCCTCTGCCCCACATCGACGTGCTAGTCGATAACACCGCAGGACATGCCTTACTTTCCTTCATGGATGGCTTCTCAGGGTATAACCAGATTCTCATGGCCCCGGAAGACCGAGATAAGACCATGTTCATTACCGAGTGGGGAACCTATTGCTATCGGGTCATGCCTTTCGGATTGAAAAACGCAGGTTCCACTTATCAACGAGCTGCTATAACCTTGTTGCACGATATGATCCATAAAGAAGTGGAGGTGTACGTTGACGACATGATTGTTAAGGCGAAAGAGCGAGAAGGTCACTTACCCGCGTTGAGAAAGTTTTTCGAAAGGATAAGGAAGTACAGGATGCGTCTCAACCCTGCTAAATGTACGTTCGGAGTCACCACCGGAAAAATGCTCGGATTCATGATCACCACTCGTGGCATCGAAAACGATCCATCCAAGATTAAGGCCATTCTGGAAATGGAGCCGCCACAAACAGAGAAAGACGTAAGGAGTCTCCTTGGCAAAATACAGTTCATCAGCCGGTTTATCGCAAAGCTGACTTCAACATGCGAGCCCATATTCCGACTGCTCAAAAAGGGAACACCCTTCGCGTGGACCGACAGATGTCAGCAAGCTTTCGAGGCCATCAAAGCCTATTTAAGGAATCCGCCAGTCTTAATGCCGCCAGAACCAGGAAAACCTTTGATCCTATACCTGTCAGTCACCTCGTCTTCCATGGGGTGTATGTTGGCACAGGAAGGAGATGATGGGGTTGAAAGAGCCGTCTACTACCTCAGTAAAAAGATGGTTGGGTCTGAAGAACGCTATACTCCCTTGGAAAAGACCTGCTGGGCACTTGTCTGGGCTTCACGAAGATTAAGACATTACATGTTGGCTTATTCGGTGAGATTGATATCCCGAATGGATCCCCTGAAGTACTTATTCGAGAAGCCAGCACTCACAGGAAGGATGGCACGATGGCTATTGATGCTGGCAGAGTTCGAGTTAAAATACGTCAGCAGGAAGTCAGTAAAAGGGAGAGCCGTCGCTGAATTTTTGGCCGATTGCCCGGTCGAAGGAAAGGAAGACGCCGAATTCGAGTTCCCGGATGAAGGCATATTGACCATAGCTGAGGACGTGTGGCGGTTGTATTTCGACGGAGCAGCCAATCAGAGAGGATTCGGAATTGGTGTGCTGCTAATTTCACCGGATGGGTCGCATATCCCGCTTGCATTCAAACTCAACTTCGAGGTCACCAACAATCAAGCGGAATACGAAGCTTGCATTGTTGGCATGGAAGCAGCCATTGAAATCGGTGTAGAAAAATTGGAAGTCGTGGGAGATTCCAACCTGGTCGTTTCTCAAGCAAACGGTGATTGGAAGGTCAGGGAAGAGAAGTTAAAGCCGTACCATCAAGATCTCGAAGATCTCATTCCCCATTTTAACAAAGTAACCTTCACCCATGTCCCGAGACTCAGGAATCAGTTCGCTGATGCCTTGGCAACATTAGCCTCCATGGTTGAAATCCCTATCGGTGTGAAGTTCAGGCCAATTATGATCGAGCAAAGGGACGCTCCGGTACACCAACATGTCATGGCCATCAATGAACCCGAAGACGGTCATCCTTGGTTTTACGATATCTGGAGATTCGTGGAAAGAGGAGAATACCCCTCTGAAGCAAGCAAGAAGGACAGGATCACCCTACGGAGAATGGCAGCTCAGTACATCATTTGTGGAGGGAATCTATACCGAAGGTCTCACTACGGAACCCACAAGCTGTGTATTCATGGTGAGGAGGCCAAGAGGGTGATGGAGGAAGTTCACGAAGGAGTATGCGGTCCTCACATGAACGGCATGATGCTTGCCAAAAAGGTTTTAAGACAAGGCTACTTCTGGTCCACTATGGAGACAGAATGTGTGGAATACGTACGACGTTGCCATAAGTGTCAAATTCACGCTAACCTCACGCATGTTCCACCACATGAGTTGCAGCAAACGACCTCGCCATGGCCTTTCTCGACGTGGGGTATTGATGTCATCGAAAGGATTGTGCCAGCAGCTTCTAACGGCCATAAGTTCATCCTGGTGGCCATCGATTACTTCACGAAATGGGTAGAAGCAGCCTCGTATGCAACCCTGACCGCGGTTCAAGTCGCGCACTTTATCAAGCAAAACGTTATTTATCGGTATGGGGTCCCACAAGCGTTCGTGTCCGACAATGGGGTGCATTTCAAAGGCCGAGCAAGGGAAGTCTTGGAGGAATTCCAGATCCAAGTACACAAGTCAACAACCTATCGGCCGCAGACCAATGGGGCCGTGGAGGCAGCCAACAAAACAATCAAAACCATCTTGGAAAAGACTATTCAATCTGCAAGGGATTGGCACGAACGACTACCTTTGGCATTGTGGGGAAATCGCACGTCAGTGCGTACGCCAACGGGAGCAACTCCGTACTTTTTGGTTTATGGCATGGAGGCCGTACTGCCTATAGAATTAGAGGTGCAATCCCTCCGGACTATGATCGAATGCGATGTACAAGAGGCAGATTGGTTGAGCAACCAGTTTGAAGAACTTATGTTGTTTGATGAACGTCGTTTAAGGGCACTCTACCACATTCAAGGATATCAAAGGAGAATTGCACGTGCGTTTAACAAGAAAGTGAAGCCCAGGGACCTGGCAGAAGGTGACATGATTCTGAAGGAGATACGAGCACCACTCTATGATCCATGAGGAAAGTTCCGACCAAAATGGTCTGGGCCATACATTATCAAGACTATTCTATCTGGTGGAGCTACGCAACTCATCGATCTGGACGGAAACAAATTCTCAACTCTAGTTAACCTGGATCAGCTTAAGCGCTACTACCCCTGAGAGAAGCTCGCTGGGCTGAAAGCTGCAAGGGCGGCCAGTTCCAGGCAAAAATTAGAGCAAAAGCCCGCTAGGATGGAAACCTGCAAGGGCATCTTAGGCAAAAGTTAAGGCATACAATGAACGAGCTCGCTAGACCGAAAACCCGAGAGGGCGGTGCTAGGCAAAAGTTAGAGCGCAAAAGGAGAGTGTTAAAACCCGAGCGAACCCTATCCTTGAACTACGTCATGACCTGATTCCTTCATCAAAAGGATACGTAGGCAGTCTCACTATGGGACTCGGTCACGATCAATCAAAACAAAAATCCAGGTTGACAGAATCCAGAAAGGCAGAATCAGAGAGGGGGAGACCCTCTATAACTCATTTTATTAAGATAACTGCTTCTAATACATAAGGCTGAGCATGATCTTCGAAAATAAAAGGCAATACAATAAAAGGAGGTCCGCGATTTATCCAATAATCAGGGTAGTAGGATCGAGTCAGTTTCCTTGGACACCTGCCCTTGCAGCAATGTCCCTCCTGAGCCATTTCCTGTAACTCCCGCGCACTGCCACAGAAGGGTAAGGGTGAGCATCAGTCACCTCCCGAGACCTCCAGAATCCCTGATAGTTGCAAAGAACCGAATGGCGGAAAAAGGGCGTAACTACATCCACCAGGACCTCTGCAGGAACCTCCTGTCTCAAACCAAGCTGACGCTGAATCCGATATGGGATGTAGAAGGTAAAAGCCTCCAGCCCGGGAAGAACCACCCACTGAGAGCCCATATAATGAACAGTCATGGGCGGAAGATCAAGCCAAGAGCTTCTCCAGGAGATAGTCTCAGCCTGTTGACGCTTGAAGAAGGTAAACCACTCGGAAACTCGCCTGTCCGCAAATTCGAAGCACCGAGAGGAAAGTAACCTAGCCCCATATGCCAAGTTGCCAGGAGGGAGAGTCAGTATGTTCACCTTGTCACAAAGCCAAATCTGACAAAGAAAGAAAAC
Source organism: Rhododendron griersonianum (assembly GCA_018127125.1). NCBI lineage: Eukaryota > Viridiplantae > Streptophyta > Magnoliopsida > Ericales > Ericaceae > Rhododendron > Rhododendron griersonianum. Next base: position 19,630,511 of record CM030794.1, on the reverse strand, counting down.
AAGTAAGAAACCATAAAAGGCCAAGCCCAACTTTAAAAAGAGTAGAAAGAACTGAAAAAAGGGGGAAATAAGGCGAAAAATAAACCTGCAGAAGAAGGGGGCAGCCCCCAAAAGTCTCAGTCTCTCCAGAACGAACCCTGTCTAAACCCATTAGTGTCTCAGCCAATACCATCGGAATCACATCCTTCCGAGCTCCAATCTGCACTGCAATACAGACCAATGCCGAGCTAGCGCGACCAGTGGAGGGAACCAAGAAGTAAGCGGCAAGCAAGCACATACAAAGAGCGGTCATGCGCCGAGAGTGGTAGGTTACGTCCGCTAAGTTGCCAAGAGGAGAGAACATCTCAATAAGTCGCATCACATTGAGATGACCATTGCTAACCAAGTAACGAGCAACACCGTCATTCAAACCAAGAGAGGCAGCAAGAACTTTGGACATGTTCTCGCGCACCGGAGGGACAATGACGTCTCCAGAGCCAAAACCGCCAAGGTAGGCGTGAAACTCTTCGATTGTTGGGCAAAGCTCTTGTCCACCAAAGCGGAATACATGCACCTCCGGATCCCAAAGACTTATGGCAGCCTTTAGGAGTTCAGGGCGAAGACGAATGTTACGAAGGTACCTCATAGAATAGAGGCCATGAACCCGAAAGTTGAGCCAATCGACCCCTTCCATGGAAATCAACCATGGCCGAAGCGAACCGGTGAGAGAAAGAGCCATTAGGAGGAGATGAAGATTTGAGAAAGAAAGATATGGTTAAAAGGAGACCTAAGGCCGGAATTTATAGAAGGAGAGAAGAGACAACTACAACTTTCAAAAGAGTCTTGGGTTCCAAAAGTGTAGATTTTCCACAAAAGTCTTGCATAGGGAGAAGCTTGGTCATGCCCTAAAAAAGCAAAACAGGCATGCATTGACCCGTATATGATATAGGACAAGTCAAACTTTAAACCTCGTGCAATCTGTCTTGGGAAGCAGCAAGTGGCCGAATGTCAGAAAAATGGTGCCGCGCGGTGCAAAGAGGTGGCGCACGGCATACCAAAACCAAGAGAAAACCACGGCATAACACGGATACACCGCGAAAACAGAGGAATCCCCGCGCGGCTCTTTTCAGCCCCGCACGGCATATTAAGTCTGCATTTCTGCAGACTTTGACAGCAAAGGTTAGAAACCATTTCAAGACACCCGCAGGCATCACCAACCCTCAGAACATCTCTCAATGGATATTTGGGACTTCGGGGAACCCCCACTTCAAGTCAACTCTCAAAATTCGACGTGAAAAACACCAAAAGTCAATAAAACCCATTTCCCAAGTCATGTCAAGGTGTCGGAGTCCGTTTCAAGTCATTCTAAGTCAATCTTTCAGGTCTTACAGGTCATAATGACCAAAGTTGACTTGGTCCAAGTTCCGTCTCACGATCAGTGTCGGAATCTGAGAATGTCACCCTCCGAAGTCATGGTTTTCTCGATTCCTAGACATATTTTCAAGAAGTTTTCAGTTTCCAATAAGAGTTTGGGTTCCAGGGTCGTTATTGATGAACAAAAGTCCGCAACAGGGGTAGTTTCGTAAAGATTTGTACAAAGGGATCAGTTTTTCAAAAGTCATTCATTATATTTTCTTTGATTTCTACTCCAACGTCAATAAATCTCTACCCCAGCACACTGCTCATCATAAAACTCAAAGTTCATTTCAGATTATGGCTCAAAGGACTAGTTGCATGCATTGGTTAATGTTTCTGTTGTTCAATCTTTCTTAAAACAAACAGCAATAAGGGAAATTGAATGACATAAACACTGAAAGAAATAAGCTTCTCTGTATATAATCTCTGAAATATCCATGAGTCGAAGTACCAAAAGGCATGCAAGCCTCAAAATCCTATCTACTAAGGGTAAACAGGCACCCTTCCAAAAGAAGCACGCAGGCTCCAGCCAAAAAGCAAAATAAAAAGGGAACTCTACTCTAGTCCTCATCCTCGTCGTCGTCCTCACCCTCCTCGCTAACCTCCCCAGAGGCCTCCTCCGCTGGAGAGCTAGCCGCCTCCTGAGTACCAGACGCCCTAGGTACTGTGCTCCCCGAGGTGTCCGAGAGGTCAACGTCCGCCGGCTCCTCAGTCTCGTCAGAAACGTCGACGGGCTCCTCCTCGGTACCCCCAGAAAGACGCCGCCTCTTCGACAGAGGCTCCTCCCGCGAACCTGCAGAAGAAACCTGTGGCGCCTGCATACGCACATCATCTCGGAAACTAAAAAGCTCCAGCCGTTTTGCAGCAGAAATCCTTTGGAATGGTGTGCATTAATGATAGGATTATTTGATCCTAGTCCCCGTCCCCCGAGGATCGGTCATACTTACGTTTGCTCGCAGTATTCACCAGTCTCAAGTCTCAAATCAATTTCAAAAATTCGCCTCCCGATGGCTCGTCTCAAGTCTCAAATCAATTTCAAAAATTCGCCTCCCGAGGGCTCGTCTCAAGTCTCAAGTCTCAACTCAATTTCAAAAATTCGCCTCCTGAGGGCTCGTCTCAAGTCTCAAGTTTCATCTCAATTTCAAAAATTCGCCTCCCGAGGGCTCGTCTCAAGTCTCAAGTCTCAACTCAATTTCAAAAATTCGCCTCCCGAGGGCTCGTCTCAAGTCTCAAATCAATTTCAAAAATTCGCCTCCCAAGGGCTAGTCTCAAGTCTCAAGTCTCAAATCAATTTCAAAAATTCGCCTCCCGAGGGCTCGTCTCAAGTCTCAAGTCTCAACTCAATTTCAAAAATTCGCCTCCTGAGGGCTCGTCTCAAGTCTCAACTCAATTTCAAAAATTCGCCTCCTGAGGGCTCGTCTCAAGTCTCAACTCAATTTCAAAAATTCGCCTTCCGAGGGCTCGTCTCAAGTCTCAAGTCTCAAGTCTCAAATCAATTTCAAAAATTCGCCTCCCGAGGGCTCGTCTCAATTGAATTTTTCGCATTAGTTGCAACATTTTGCATCGTCCCAATTGAACTACGCTGGTCTGATCCCTACAAATAGGGTACGTAGGCAGTTCCACGAACGCGACCACCATTGCCGTTTATTTGCATGTTCAAGCATTTTGTTTTTGTTTCTGTTCAAAGACTTTAGAGCAAACGGATCGGGATGCCTATTCTTTAAGTGTCACTCGTATCAAAACAATGGTATCCGAGTTACGTCAAAGAGGGACTACTGTAGACACCCCAATCCGGACCTCGAAGGGTCTTTGATCTCCCCGATGATGAAATAAAGGAAACAAAGCCTTTTCGAGCTTGAATGAACTGTTCCCCCAACATCCGCAGCCCAAACCAACCATCAGCCCAGAAAAGCCCAAAAAACTCAAAAGTCCAGAGAAAGCCCAAAAAGCCTTGGACCGAACCTAAAGTACCGTGCGCGACACATCTACACCGCACGGCGTATCGAAATTTAATATGCCGTACGCAGTCATGACGTTAACCGCACGGCATTTTGGATAAAGTTCTGACTGGCTCAGAAAGCTGTCGGCCACGCCTATTTGAGCCACAGCTGCAATACGGCTCAGCCGAAAGCACACTTCTGGCCCGCCCAGAAAATACCTCCAACTTTTGAAATTCAAAATCCAAGGCTCTTGCCTATAAATACACCCCTCCACTCAAGGGAAAAGGGCCCTTGATCACCATTATACCCTTTCTCTCTCTTCTTGCTTTCACACCCACTTTCCCATTTCCAAGCCTTGAGAATGTTGTTCTTAAAAGACATTCTCTCGGCCTTTTACTCCATTTTTCTCCTCACCATTGAAGTTAGTCCCTTACTAACTTTGAGGTCCCAACTACCCAATATATCCATCTATTACACATACCCACGCTTCTACTTTCTTTCTTCACCGCCCGACGTCCATCCTCCTTCATCAAAGCTCATTCAAGCTCCGGATCCAAGGTAAAAATCAAGTTTCCTTGGGCTAGGCTCTGTCCAGGCCCTGAGGGGACCTTTCTGTTCTCAGGCTTGACCCTTTTGGTTAAGATCTGACCCAAAACCTCTTTTACAAAACAAAACCAGAGCCCTGTACAAAGGTTTGCTAAACCGTGCGGCTCTTTAGAGCGTCGCACGGTAGCGGACCAACGCGTACGGCATTTCAAAAGAACACTGTTTATTTGTTCAGACTGTCGGGATCGCGATCGTCCGTTGTTGGGTCCTTTCTGTATACCAAAAGCTGTCTCAGAATGAGACCATTTCTACAAGCCATGTTTTAAAACTCCATAGATCTTTCCAAAACAAGCAAACGTGTCAAAAATGGTTTTCCCTTCATGGTTTGAAAGAATGGTGTAGATCTGAGATGATCTGACAGCTGTGAGTTGTCTGTAGCTTTAAAATAAAACCGTGCGATGTAATGGTACACCGTGCGAAGCTTTGCAAAACTATAAAAGTTTGGTATCGGGATCAGAACCACGCACGGCATATTGTTAAGCCGCGCTACAAGCCAATATGCCGTCTGACGGAGGATCGTGTTTCAGACAGTTTATTTCCACATTTTTCCCTGTTTATATCATCGCCATGTCATCTTTATCATCTCTGTACAGCAAGCACCACTAGCACGGCAACGTGAGATGATCTATCTTGTTCCCCTTTTCCCTTTATGTGTTTTTCAAGGTTTTCCGAGTTGTATTAATCCCCCATTTAAAATGCTTAGTAGAGACCGGTTTTCACCGGGCGAGCGGGGTGCTTTTCAACAAAACCTTCCCCGTTCGTAACCTGGCTCCCGGATCCAAAATCTCAAACAGTTTCGCTAGATCTAAAAGCCTTTTTCCTTCAAACAACAAACCCCTCGGTTTCTCAGATCATCCATCTCAAAAATCCGGGTGGCAACTCTGTCACAAATCGAACCGCTTCGGGCGCGGGAGCCCACAGGCACCAAATTTCCTTATGTTTGTTTGCTTCCCCTTTATACACTCAACACAGATTTTGAAATCTGAAAAATCAAGAGGATCAAGAATTCCACTTGACACAAGCCTTTCAATTCTCTCTTTCGAGATATGTCCCAAACGCTTGTGCCACAATACAGAGGAGTTCTCATTAATTAATTTTCGCTTCGTACCATATTTGTCAACATGCAAAATTTCATTAAACTTTAAGTGAGAGGCACCCAAGTCTAACTTTTATAGACTATCGACTAGAGATCCAGTACCAATAATATTTGAGTTTTGGAAAAGACTAAAACCTCCATTTCCAAATGAACAAGTATAACCGGATTTGTCCAAACAGGAAACAGAAATTAAATTCTGTCTAAATGACGGTACGTAAAGTCTCATCCAAATAAAAATCAGATTCTAATTTAAGTGTATGGACTCCAATTGCCTCAACACGAACTTTATTGCCGTCTCCCATATAAATGAACCTTTCGGCATCACTGGGTGTTCGACTCTTTAAAAAACCTTGCATAGACACACTTATGTGGATAGTTGCACCCGTATCTATCCACCAAGTGTTGGGTGGTACTTCAGCTAAATTAAATTCACAGCAAATAAAACTAAATTGATTACATTTCTTTGCGAGCCACTTGGGATATTTGGGACAATCCTTCTTCACATGACCAACAGTCCTTTTGCGAAAGAAACAGGGAACACCTTTATCCGATTTCTGTTGCACAGTTGTCTGTGAAGTCCCAGCATCTATAGTTCCCTTAACCTTAGGGTTCAATTTTCTTTTCTTAGTGCCCGAATAACTATGAAAATGAATTGTAACATGCTCTTTCCATTTTTTAAAATTGGAACCCTTAAGAACTGGAATGTTGTTCAAATTGGCAGACATAGTAAATAACATAAAAGAAAGACTCACAATTAACAAATATCCATCTACTTTAGTGCAATGATAAAAATAAGAGAACCTAATTATAATTATCACGCAAAACTTGGTCTAATTGTAGGGGCAAACAATTGGACAAATAAAAAATAAAATTAGTTATTTGTGTCTTTAATGGTGGGCCTGTTGCTAAGTTTTCTGGATCGATTCAATCGACGGGGATCGATGGGAGAATCGACGGGTAACTGTGTTTCGAGTTGCTGGAATGTGGTTGTGAGAAAAAGTGGAGTTTGGTTTATTGCCGTGTTTCAGGACTTCTTTGGAAACAAACAATGAAGTGGATGGATTATGGAAGAAGAGTAATAAAATGAACTCTATTAAACTTCAAAGTAGAAGAACAAACGATAAAGATTATCGTGTGAACGATTACAAGTTAAAACTACTCCTAGAAAAGAAAAGATAAAGGCCTGATTGGCGTTGTTTGTGTGTCTTTAAAACTGCTACGAGCTTCTCTATAAATAGGCCTCTTCATTTGAATTTGAATGTTCCCTCCAAAGACGGCAGTTACTCCCTTGTATTATGCCTTTGCATTGTTCCCACATTTAGTGAAGCAAATAACTCCCACGTTGTGGAAAACCGCTCCAAGTATTGCTGAATAGAACTTCCCACGATCATGAGAGTGTCTCTGTGAATCTCCTTTTAACACCTGTATATGAACTGCCCATATAAACAAGTTCACTAATACTTAGTTTATTAAACGGGAACAGGCCCCAAATTGCCCGATCGACGGGTCACTCGACGGGAGTGTAATGTTCGAAAACCTTTTGCTATGGTTTTATGTTATCCAATTAGATTCTAATCTTATGATATTAAGGCATTTTGGAATCACCTTTAATAATATCAATCTCCCCTAAGCCACGTGTCACCCAATTGACGGGTGAAAATAAAATCACAGTTTATGGAGCAAACAATGCCCCCCTTTATTTATTTAAGTTAAAACTTTTTAACTTAAGTAAATAAATCCCCCAACGTCGCGTTTGATGTGTGGAGTTTCCCGTGGGGTTTCCCAAACGTATACATAGCCTTCACCGTGAAAGCTAGGGCACAGTTAATATATTTTTACTCCTCCTTTGAAAAACCTCCCCTTTGAAAACTTCTCCTGCAATGGTGCCCAAAAAACCCTCAACTGGTAAAGTATTGGCAACCAAAGCTTCGCCAACTTCTCAGTCAACCAAATTGAAAACTTCTCAGTCGACGCGATCAAAGAAACAGAGTCCTCCCCAATCTAGGGTTCCCGTTGACGATATTCCACTAAGATTTCCTCAATGCCTTAGAGAGGCAAAACAGGTAAATCAGTACTTTGTTTTTAGGGCAGACACTCAAACCAACTTTATACTTGGGCCAGTATATTCTCCTACCCCCACTGAATTACCAACATATTACCCAGTCAACGTTGACGAACCCCTGCTACTTTTGCTTCCTGGCCTTCAATGGACTAATTGGGAAACGAGAGGATCAATTAGATCATGGCCAACGGTTCAACCAACTTGGAAAAGATGGGTAAGCCGGATGAGGGCACATTTTTGTTTTGAATGGACAGACATGAGTATCTCTGAGTTGATTGATCTTTCGACTCTTTCCATAGAATTAAACCCCTATCTGTTAGCTGCTGCCGCTTGCTTCTGGTCCATATCATGTAATGCCTTTATTTTCCCGAATGGACCTATGTCGCCAACTGTTTTGGACATTATTCATCTTACTGGCCTGTCATGTGTAGGCCTAGAAGTGAATGCCACACTTGATCATGACCCTTATAAGCCTCCATTTCAGTTCAAAGGCTCAGTTAGTTATGCCAGTTTCTTGGTCCAACATTTTGGACTTGAACACACCAAACCTTTATTTAATGAAAAGGTTGCCTTTTACCTATATTGGCTTTGTAAATATGTGATGTGTATTTCGGGTCTTAAGATCACTCAAGAGTATGTTAGACTAGCCGTTTGTTTGGCTCAGAATAAGAAATTAGCCCTGGCTCCCTTTGTTTGGGTACTCTTTATAAGGGTCTTTGGACTTTTGTCAAGAACAAGATCACCAACAGCTGTGGTGGCCCTTTTTGGATACTCCAGGCCTGGTTGTATGCTTACTTCCCGTCGATCAGACCTTTCAGTCGTTACTCGAAAAGGGAAGATGGTGGAGACTGTCAGAGTTATGGTGAACACTTCCTATCATTCGAGCCCCAAGGAGAAAACTGTACATTTAAAAGATATTTCACGACTTTCTTTCAGTCCAAAATTGGTGATCTTCCAGGTTGGCTCCCTTTCAAGGAATGCCAATACCCTGCTTCTCAGAAGATAAAGCCCATCCTCAATCTGTTGGTTCTTGTCCAAGTGGTTAATGATTTCTGGGCTAGCATATTGATTTCTAGATTCCTTTCTATAGGATTCTCCCCATCTACTTCACATTTCTCCAACTGCAGCTTTGAAATATATATGCCTAATCAGTGTGCCAGGCAATTTGGTCTGACACAAGGGGTACCAGTCCCTTATACTCATCCCAGGATCAAAGATATGGTAGATACCAGGCCTAGTGTAACCTAGCTTTCCCTCATTCAAGAATTAGTTGGGCAATTTCAGGGTGCCAAGACTGGATATATTTTCAAGGCTTTTGTTGCTGCTCCCTCATCTACTTCTGCTTTCAAAACTTTTTGGAAGTTTGTTACACCAATCGTCTTCAACAAAGACTTGAATAATTGTCTTTCGAGACTTGACCCTAATACCTCATATTCAGGTATCATGTTTTACTTCTTTTTGTTTAATTTGTATCAGTCTCATGTTTTATCACATACTAATTTCATGCTGCTATTCTTGCCAGTTTCTATTCCCAAAGAAGTTCCTATTTTAAAGGAGGCTTCACCATCAAAGGTAGAAAAAGAGAAAGGAATTGTCAATGCTGATGACTCATCCAAACAAAAGAAGAGAACTCGAAATTCTCAAGTGGATGATGTGCCAGTTTCCCCACTTCTGGCTGATGCCATAAAAAACTACAATCCCCAAGCCCAAGAGGAGGAGATTGCTGATGACATGGAAACTCTGGGGCTATTCCAAAGGGTAAAATATCTAATTCTTATATATATAACCATTTGTTTGTATTTGGTCTTTTACTACTTTAGCTAATTACACTCCTCTTTTTCAAATTCAGAGAACTAGGAGAAAGCTTCAATTACCAACATCCTCCGAAGAAAACAATGGTCAAGACAAGGGTTCAACTACTGACCTTTCAAATGTTTTGGAGTTTCCATTGCAAGAAAATACACTTGGTGGCCATACACCATCACCTCTGAAGCCTCCCAACCAAGTTGGCCAGGAAGATGATATTCCTGAGAAAGCTAGTGAGCCGATGCCAACAGATATCACACAAGCTGCTGCTGTTTCTCCAGAAGATGTTCAAATACACCTGGAAGGTGTAATTACTGACAAGGTTGATGAATTGACAACTATACAGCTTGCTGCTATACCTTCAGCAGGTGATGAGGCCTTGATTGATCTCAATCTCGACTTAGATCCCGACAATCGAGTGTCACGTACTCACTCCAAAGATCAAGGTGACACTGACATTGGTTTGGATACAGTTGGGCTCAATTCTCCCAAATCTCAAGAGACTGCTAAGGAGCCCACTCCTGTCACAATTACTTTTACTCCTTCTCAGTCGACAGGAATCCTCGAGGTCCAAGAGTAACCACAGACGGCAGGGCCAATACTATTGGACCATGGGATCACATCTGACACCCCCAAAGCATCTTCCTCCTCTGTCAATAAGGATGGGGACCAAAATCCTGTTTCAGACTTGGATCAAATGATAAGTAAGGTTAAGACTTTTTCTGAGTCTTATTCCAAATCCATGTCTGAGTTTTCTAAATCTTTAACTCCTCCCACCTCTTATCATCTGAGTGAAGAAACTAAAGATGAGGTGAAGTCTTTCTTTCGAATGCTTGAGCTCCCTTTAGCAGAGGTTGTTGCTGATCATATTTCAGCTTTCACTAGCTGTGTTACTCATCTGATTGATAGGAAAATCCTTCCTGATTTAGAACATATTGAGTTAGAGGAGCTTTGGTCTGGTTTAAGCAAGAATCTGTAAGTTGCAGCCTACTGCCAAAAGGAAATGAAGGAAAAGCTGAAGACCATAGATCAGTTTGCCAACACTTCTGGCAAGCTTGACACAATGAGCACCTCCATCTCTCAACTAAAAAATGACTTGCATCAATTAGATGTAGAAGAGGCTGGGCTGATTGCCCGTTTGAACTAGATTAAGCAAGAAAGGATTTCTCTGATAGCACAAAAAGAACATATCAGTCACGATTTGGCTAGTATTACTCCTGATGAACAAGGGATAAAAGCCATGATTGAAGTGACGAGAGATGATTACTTGAAGAACCAGTCAAGATACAAGACTATTGATCACCAATGGAACTATTTTGTTAAGTTCTTTATGGATTTCAAGTCTAGGATTCAGTAATTTTGTAAATGACTATATCATGGCCTATTTTTGTAAGGCTTTGTTAATGTTTAACTCTTTTCTTTAATGAATATTAGCCTTTTTGAGGCTTTTGGAATCTTATACTTATTATTTGAGGTTTAACTTTTTTTTATTTTTTTATTTATTTATTGTTGATGCATGCCTGAACAAGTGAGGCTAGATCTCATAAACAACATCTCGAATTTCTTAATCCACCTTTTGGATATTTTAATTAATAACTGTCCCCAAATCGATGGGGACCCATTAATTAGAAGTTCACTCAGTCACTACCGAGTAATGTTTATAACTGGCACATCCGAAAAGTTACTTCTTGTCATGAATCAACTGACACGACCCTTCCCCTTCTCCATTCTAGTGGAGATCGTGGGCAGTTATCCCTCGGGGATTGAGTTAATAACTCATGCCAATTTTGAAAATTGAATTAGCAGTTCTGTGCTGCATTGGAAAACTGAACAGCCACTACGTTGGCAGTTATCACTTATGCCTTTAAATTAGACATTAATCCTCATTGTTTTTACCTTCAACAAATCAACCATAGTTCATTTCTTCAATCATGTCCACTGCAAATACAAACTCTGCACACATGGAGATCGACAGGAAGAACACATTTTCAGCTTTCGAAGGGAGTTCCTCCTCCATGGACGATCCATATTCTCCCATTCGTCCCACTGGATGGGATGATCCCTTACCATCTAATCCCCCTGCACAATGGGGAATCGTACCACCCACTGAAAGGGTGGTTGTCAGGATGGAAGAATCACTCTTCTACCCAAACTCCAACATCCGACGCTCTCACATCAAAGTAAGCTACATGTTTCCCTGGGTTAGAGAAGAACCAAAAGCAATGCTGCTGGACTCACTACTCTCATCATCTTTACGACCTATGTCATTTCAACTGGTTGAAGCAGGTGGTAAGCCTTATCTGGAGAATCATCACTCTCTCTTCGAAAAGGCCAAAACCCAACAACTTTATTGGAAAGAAGTTGTTCGAAAACCCTACTACCCCGTCGATTTCTCTGATGATGAACCTAAACTCAAACCTCTCCCTGAGAACCCTGATTGGTTTGGGGAACTAACCAAACTGAGGTTTGATCCCCCAATGTCTCTTACTGCCCATCAAGGGTATTCTGTCTTTAGAGATTCTGATGAAACCACAGCCAAAGAATTACTGGCTGCTTTTGCTTTTTTAGATGTTCACATTCTAGAGGAGCAAGTCCCCTATTTGAACTTTTTATGGGCCTGTGAAACTCTTCAGTTTTACGAGAGTAGCCTCATTACTACCCATCTTCACGGGTTCAAAACATCTTTGCCTCTTATAAGGCTTTGGTTAAGAACCAGCACTACTGCACACTACGACCCCTTTTGGGTCAATTATGAGTTGAGCCAGGATAAGGTCATCAATCTCCATAACAAGATGATAGCATTTGAAGAATCCGAATGGATACTCCCACCAAACCCCTCAAGAAAAATACTTAAGAAACACCAAAGATGGCAAATAAAGAGAGCCCAAAAGAGGGCTGTTCTTCAAACTAAGGCCCAGCAAAGGGTTCTTGCTATGAGGCCTATGGTTGAGAGGAAAATACAAATGGATGCAGAGGAAATTGCTAGGGACAGGGAGCATGACTTCCTGACATATGCTTGGGAAAAATTCCATGTGTTTGTAACTTGGAGTTTTCGTCATTACTTTGAGATCATCAGCATCAACGCAGACGGCAACCCTATTGCACCAGCTGGAAATTAGGCTTATGATATTTAGCCTTTTCTTTTAATTGTATTTTCATTATTGCCTCTTTTAAAAAGGCTTTTGTTTTGTTTCTGCCTTACTAACAGGCGTCATATTATGTTTTAGTATGAAATGAAAGTATAAGCCTTGGTTAATAGGCTTATTATGTTGATTTCTGTTTGATCTGCATAAGGCTATATGTCTTCTTATCATCAACAACTGAGAATTCAGTTTCATGCAGTACTTCATCAAAACAGATAAACTTAAGATCAAATGATTCATCAAAAAAAAAGTAATTTTATGAATCAATCGACTCCCAAGGTGATGGGAAATATCCCTTTAAATACTTCCCATTAATTGTTCTTTCATGTGATATCCCGAGAATTGATTCCAAATGGTATGCTCCTCCTCTCAGGATATTTAACACACGAAATGGTCCTTCCCAATTTAGAGACCACTTGCCAAATATTCTTTTCTTCTTCTTATCTAAAGGTAATATTGCTTTCCAAACCAAATCACCTTCTGCAAATGGCTTCTCATGCACTCTTTTATTATATATTCTTTCCATTTTCTTTTTCTGTGCTTGGATATTGTTTAATGCGTCGATTCTGGACTCTTCTAGTCCATCCAGTTCTCCATACATTGATACCTCAAAATCAACATTATTTGGATCATAATGACTGGCAACCCTATGAGAAGTGATATTGATCTCGACGGGTAAAACTGCAGCCTGACCATACACCAATTCATATGGTGTTTTTGTGCTGTCTCTTTTTGATGTTCTATAAGCCCATAAAACTTTTGGCAATAATTCGTGCCATTCTCTGGGATTATCTATAATCATCTTAGACAAGGTATTCTTAATAATTTTGTTGGTTGACTCCACTTGCCCGTTTGCTTGAGCATAGTAAGGAGAAGAGTTTAAAATTTTCACTCCAAATGACTTAGCATAAGCCATAACTTCTTGACCATTAAACACAGACGCTTGGTCAACAGTTATAGTCTCAGGAATACCAAATCGACAGAAAATATATTCCTCAAGAAAATCAATTACTTGTTTCTGAGCTACACTTTTCAAAGGAATTGCTTCTGTCCATTTTGTAAAATAATCTGTAGCCACCATTATGTACTCATGCTGCGAGGAAGAATGAGGTACAATCTCTCCAATCATATCAATTGCCCATCCTCTGAAAGGCCACGGTTTAACAATTGATTGTAAAGGGAAAGCAGGCGACCTTTGAATTGGGCCATGCTGTTGGCACTTTTGACACCCTTTTGCATATGCAATACAATCTTTTCTCAAGGTTGGCCAATAATAGCCATACCTCCTGATTAACCATTTCATTTTCTCTCCAGATTGATGGGAACCACAAGTCCCTTCATGGACTTCCCCCATAACTGTCATGATTTAAGGTTTAGCAATACACAACAATAACACCCCATCTGATGACTTTCTAAATAGATCATTACCCAAAATGATATAATTGATAGCTCTTTGTTTGATACTTCTATCTGTTTTCTCATTTGGATTTTCTAAAAACCTTTTTATTGGAACTCTCCAGTCATCAATCAAATTTATCTCCATAACTTCCAAATCATCCCTATCTCTTTCGATAGAGAAGGGCAAAAATCTCTTTTGTACTCTTATTAATTTTTCATTTTGTCCATCAGGAATCTTAACTCCAGATGCAATTTGTGCCATTTCATTGGCTTCCCCATTTTCTAGTCTATAAACATGTTCTAAATGTATGTCATCGAAATATGATATGAGAACTTTGACTTTATGTAGTTGTAGTTCTAGAAGTGGATGGTTACACTTGTATTCGCCCATTACTTGTCGTATTACCAATTCTGAATCCCCTATGACATTCAAATGTCTTATATTCAATTCTTTTGCAATTTCTAATCCAATAATTAAAGCTTCATATTCAGCTTGATTATTAGACATGATTCTGCTTTCATCTAGCTGAAAAGAGAACTGTAGTAGTTCTCCTTTTGGAGAAATTAGAACTATGCCAGCCCCAACCCCTCTGTCAGTTTTGGAACCATCAAATGATAATTTCCATGGTTTTATTTCAACCATATGAATCTCGAATTCATCCTTCTCCATCAATACATTAGGATGATCTGCCAAAAAATCAGCTAACGCTTGACCCTTTACTGCCTTTTGAGGTACATATTCTAAGCAGTACTCTATCAAGGCCAATAACCATTTTCCTTGTTTACCTCTCAATATAGGTCTTGTTAAGATGTATTTTATAATGTCAGTTTGCGCAATTACATGCACCGTTGATGGTAACATATAATACCTTAATTTGATTGCAGAAAAATACAATGCTAGGCATAACTTTTCAATTGGTTTATACTTTATCTCACACTCATTTAATCTTCTACTTAAGTAATATATTGCTTGTTCATGGCCATTTTCATTGTCTTGGGCTAAAAGACTGCCAATCGACTGGTGGCCAGCTGAGATACAGAGTTTCAAAGGTTTGCCAAATATTGGTGGCATAAGCACAGGAGGCTTAACTAATGACTGTTTCAAGAATTCAAAAGCCTTACTATGCTCTTCATTCCACTTAAAATCTTTCTGAGATTTCAATTTCAAAAGTGGTGAGAAAGCCAAGGTTTTCCCAGATAAATTGGAAATAAACCTTCTTAAGAAGTTGACTTGTCCTAAGAACTGTTGGAGTTCTTGTTTGTTTGTTGGAGGCTGTGCTTCCATTACTGCTTTTGTTTTATCTTTATCAACTTCGATTCCTTTCTTATGAACTAGGAATCCAAGGAAATTTCCAGCACTAACTCCAAAAGCACACTTTGTTGCATTCATTTTCAGTTGGTATTGTCTCATTCTTTGTAGGACTTGTTTCAAATGATCAATATGATCATCAAATGTGTGTGATTTCACAACTACATCATCTATGTAAACTTCCATAAATCTTCCAATCAAATCATGGAAAATTACATTCATAGTCCTTTGATAAGTTGCCCCAGCATTCTTTAAACCAAATGCCATCACAATCCATTCCAATAGTCCAATATATCCTGGACATCTGAACGCTGTTTTATGTGTATCTTCTTCTGCAATAAATATCTGATTGTAACCAGAATAACCATCCATAAAGGAAAGAAATCGATGACCAGAAGTAGCATCCACCAAATGGTCTACCACAGGCATGTGATATTCATCCTTTGGTGAAGCTGTATTCAGATTTCTAAAATCGATGCATATTCTGACTTTCCCATTTTTCTTAATCACAGGAACAACGTTAGAAATCCATTCTACATACCTGACTGGTCTTATGTATTTGGCTTTGAATAATCTTTCCATTTCTTTCTTGACTTCTTTTAACACTTCAGGAGTCATTTGTCTTGGAGTTTGTTGATATGGAACAAAATTCTCCTTAATAGGAATTCTATGTTCAACCAATGATCTGTCTAAACCAGACATATCAGGATAGTCCCAGGCAAAGCAATCTTTAAATTCAGACAGCAAATACTTCAAACGATCCTTCATTTCATCAGGTAAAGAAGCACATATATGAAGAATTCTAGGATCTTCCTCTGTTCCTACATTAAAATCCTCTAAAGGATCTTTAACCTCTGCTTTAAGATCATCAAGCTTAGCAGGAGCAGCTTTGAGATCTTCCATAGCTAATTCCTTTACAGATAAAGGACTGTCATCTATCACACAGTCTGCCCAATTACAAGAAATAGGCTCATAAGCCTCTAATTTCCTAGACACAATAAAAGAAAACAATCTTTTGAAAGTGGCTTTCAAAGTAGCCAACTGATCATTCACTTGATTTGATATTTTACTAGACATGAGAAACCTTAGATTCAGCATTACTAGACCTCAAAATTATATTAGGTCTGACAAAATCTTTACTCAACTCTTGAAAACCATCTTTGATGTATTTAAGAAACTGACTTTCAGTAACACCAGTTCCTGCTGACTTTACCTCTGACTCTTCAATCTTAATCGGCCACAGGTCTTCATCATATAGCCCTGCTTCCACATTGTTGGTTTCTGCTTTGAATGGATGTTTGTCTGCCCAGAAAATCTCCATTTCTGTAGCTTTTTCATTTTGCCCTTGTTTCAGAAATATCAACGCCTGATGCAAAGAAGAAGGTACACATCCATTTATGTGAATCCAATCTCTGCCTAACAAGGCATTGTAATTGGATGAGGAATCAATAACAAAGAAAGTTGTGTTCATCTTTCTACTTCCAATTTGTAATTGTAAAGAGATCACACCTTTAGCAGGTGAGCATCCTCCCGCGAAATTACCAACTGTCACTTCTGTTGGAATCAAATCAGATTCTTTCTTATTTAAGGCTTTCATCATCTTTGAGGGTAAGATGTTGACAATAGCCCCATTATCAATCAAAACCTTATTGATAGGCTGACCATTGATATGCAACATTATGTATAAAGGTTTTAGATGCCTGACCAAGGCATCATCAGGAGATCTAAGTACCACAATATCTTTTCCTTTTGTGTCTTTTTCAATTCTTATAGATTCTTTTTGGAAATCTTTTTCTTGTTCATCATTTATTTTCACTATTGCATCTGTTTTATCTTCCACATCTCCTTCTAAACTAGTTGGTTGGTTAGGTTTCGCCTGAAAAGTTTTTGGCAAAACCAGAATCATATTGCATGGAAATTTAGTGAGAGAAACTGACCCAAACTGGATCGTGTCCAAAGCTTGACCAAATGTAGCAGACTTTTGAGAGTTAGCTTCATTCTTGTCATCTTTTGGATCCTCTTTCATTATCTCTGAACTGTCGACGGATAACAAGTCATCATCTTCATCATCTTCCAACAAGACTTGCTGGAATTCTTCCATCTTTTTCTTCAAGCTTCTTTTGAACTCTGCTTTTTGTTCCTTTATAGATACGATAGAGCCCGCAGACGAATTTGAGTTTTGCCCCCCAAGTCTTTGGGCAATAGTTGGCTTGACGGTTTGCCCCCCAGGCTTTTCTGTTTCCTTTGCCTTTGGTCTAGGCACTGCTACTTCCCTATTCCAAACCATTGGAGTTGGTTGCTTTGGGAATACTTTGACATTCATTTCTGGCCATTCTGTTGGCTCTGTCACTATATAAGAATCTCTCCTTTCTCTTTCTGAAATCTTTCTCTGCAACCTCCTTTTCTGAGTATTGGTTATAGGAACAAATTCCTCAACCCCTGGAAATTTCGGATGCCTCATTGTATCCCACATATGATGCTCAATGTTTGGTGGGACAACCATTCTTCCTTGGTATCCACCTCTAACAAAAGGTAGCCTACCCCTCGATCTCATACCTCTAGGATATGCACCTCTCCCTCTAAAAACAGGCGGGTATATCAAATTTGGGTCTGGTTTTTCTGGTATGGCTGGAATCACTGGAAACTTTTTGAATAAGAATGGTCCATCATCTTTTCCATACCATTTAATAGATTCAGAAAAGATGAAAATTCCATGGTCTTCACCCTCAAATATCAGTTTTGGGCCAACATAAATTTGTAAATCTTTGTTCCCCATAGTGTTAAACCTTATAGAACCTTTTGCATAGGTCCCATTGTACTCTTTCCCAGCAATAATTTCCTCTCCTGACCTTATTTCTTCATCACACCTCAAACAGAAATAATTTTCAAATTTCTGTTTAACATATGACTCTTCTTCAGTTTCCATGATATCTTCTTCCTCTTGAATTCTCTGCTCAACTTGGGATGCCATTTTTCCTTTTCTCAACCTGGCAGTCACCACGTTCACATCCACTAGAGGAAATGGATCAATATCTATCCCCATAACTTCTTTATTTCCTTTAGCATACTGCAATAAACCTTTCTGAATCAAACCTGCACGCAATTTCGAAATGTAACTGTAGAGACTCGTGTTTATTTTATCCATAGTTGATATTTATTAAATGCATAATTTTCGGAAAAGGATAATGGAATAACTGTATTTATGTGATTTGGGGTTAAAACGAAGGAATTGATTGTGGAAGGAGGTAATGTGTGATTTGTGGATTTAAGAGTATAAATAGGGGAGATGAGGGAGCATGGGATCATTTTCCCCTCACCCTCACTCACGTCTCTCTCTCCCGGTCTCTCTCTCCAACGCCTCTCTCACTCTCTCTTGCTCTCTCACCAAAATCACTCAAAAACCCACCAATATAACCTTCAATCCTTCGACCTCTACGCGTATTGCGGCCCGTATCCCGTTCATTGGAGCTCGAGGAGGTCGTATCCCGTTCGAATCGAAGTTTTCGGAGAGCTAGGGCTCGTAACTTTGTGGGTTTCGTTCTTCGGCTTTGAGGTAGGGATTCTACCTCTCAATACATGTAGTTGAAGTGTTTTCCTTGCTTGAAATTGTATCCATTGTTGTTGTTGTTGTGGTTGTTGTTGAAGTTCTGAAAATCTGCAGAAAAACTGCTCGTAAGCCTCCCGTATGGATACGGCCAAAAATCTGTATCCATACGGAACAAGCTGGAAAATTCGTAACCGACCCGTATCCATACGGCTTTTTTTCTCGTATCCATACAGTGAGCTTATCTCCAGAATTCACTGTTTTGCTCCAAAACCCATTGATTTGACCCCCGATCACTTTCAACTCGTTCCAAGTACTTCTAAAACCCTCCTAATCATTGTTGAACACCCTTGTTGGGCTCTTGTGCGTTCTTGGCACTTCCTTACTTTCGTTCGATATAATTTGTCCTAATTATCATATGAACTTGAAATGGAACGAAACGTTATGAAATTTGAGACACACAAAACTTGTTGACACAACGCGTGAACACTCAAGGCCCATCGACGGGTGGGTGCTTGGCAGGGGATATCAGGGTCCCATAAATAGCCTGGCAGGAGCTAATGCTCGTATTGATTATTCAAGGCCCAACCTTCGAGGTGGGTGCTTGGCAGGGGATATCGGGGTCCCATGAATAGCCCGGCAGGAGCTTCGGCTCATGACACATAACGCGAGACGGTTTGGATATGTGAGATATGATAATGGTTAAAGGTTGAGGGGTATTCTAAATCTCATGGCTTGTTTGTCGGATTGTTGAACCATTTCGATTGTTAGTTGCTTGGGCTATCCTTTGCACACGTCGTATTATCACTTTCGCATTTCTCTTGCATATATTGTCTGCGTAGCATTCCTACTGGGCTAGTGTAGCTCAAGCCTTATTTCTTTTCGAGATATGATAATGGTTAAAGGTTGGAGTGCTTGGAAATCGGACACGTCTTTGAAAGCTAACATTGTAGAGTTACTTAGGCATCTTTGTAAATTCCTTTTGAAGATGTATTTGTAACTTAAGTGATGGTTCAATTGTCTATGGGATATTTTGTAAACTCTAAACTCTTGACCTTTGATGTCTATTCTTATTTGGGGCCGTTGTGCCAAAGATGTAATATTTTTGAACTCTTGGGCTTGGAGTATGGTTATGGGTAATTAATGATATTTTGGTAACGTGCGGATTATTGTGAGGTAATTGCTTAAGAAACTCTTTATATTTTATGTTGAAAATGGTGGTCGTGACAACTTGGTATCAGAGCACTAGGTTTAGAACACCTAGAGACCGTGGGAGGCATTTCGCCTCATGGGTTCAAAATGTCGCGCCCTCTAACATAAATTGTGCATGCTTGCGTGACTAACATTTATGTGACTACATGGCATTGTGTTTTTGTTATCATAGAGTGGTGTAGAGTTAGTTACCCGTGTTGAGAAGTTGGAGGCTCCGACCTCATTGTAGTGATTGTGGTTGCGATTGTTGTTATTGATATCATTACAGTTGGTGGTCTTGGTCTGTACCATTTGTGGTAAGATGTCTTTTATATGAGATGTTAGATGGGCATGAGTGGTGACAATATTGATGTGTGAGAAAGGATATTTGTTAGCATGTGATAAAAGGGATAGAATGTTGATTTGACTTACGGGATGAGTGTTAGATGTATTTTTAATTGAAATTGCTCGGATTATGTGCTAAGTTAAACCTGTATGAGATGAGCTGTATAGGGTATAAGTATAAGGTGAGTAATATATGCGATGGGAATTGAGTTAGTGCGTGTATTGAATGTGTTTGGAAATGGTAAAGACTTGTTGTGATGAAATTATAGTTGATTGTTGTAGTGGTTGTTATTGAGACAGTTATTGTGAGCATAGGTAGGGCAAGTCGAACCTACATAAGGAGATATGTGTATCTAAGGTTAATATAGGAAAATGAGGGTTATAGGTAGGGTGTTAGAATACAGTTTGTGTCTTCTGGACACCCAGGCGACTACCGATGAGATCCAATTGGAAGAGGCGCTTGATCACCGCATCTTCTGGATGGAAGTCTCGGAAAGTCAACTGGACATTAGGGTTATACATAGGGGCTAGATATCTAGGCTTGGGGTAGATGACTGTCTATAAGAATTTTGTAGAAAATGGAAGCGCTATGGTATTGTTGTTGTCATTGCTGAAATAATTGTCATGGTGATGTCATTATAACAAGATGGTAGGATAACAGTTGTAGTGTTGCTTAGTGAGTTATGTGATTGAAGGAGAACTATATTGATGTATTTGAAGTCGAGTGGTTGACGTAAGTTATGTGGTGGGGAACGTGTTTGAAGTTTGTAAGGATTTGTGAATGTGAACTATCGTGGTTGGAAACGAAGTGAAGAGTAGTTGGTGTGTCCTGATTTGAAATGGCGGGAAGCTTGGAGTGATAAATGTGAGAGGGAAACGGAACGTTGTGAGTTGAACGATTAGAGCGTAAAGAAACTGTATGATGTGTGTTCGAAAATGTAGACTAGACTGATGACAGTAGGGGATAGATTGGGGTATGTCGTTGGGATGATAGGTTTGTTTGAGAGAGATTAAGGGATAATGGTGATAGTGATAGTAGTGATGGTGATGGGAATGGTGTGGTTGTTATGATTGAGGTTGAGTGTAATTATGGTGGTGTCTTTGAGAAATATGAATGTCAATATGATTGCTTGATGGAGAGAAAGAAATTTGTGAGCCGTGAAGTTTGTAGTGGGCGGGATCGTTAGAAGTTATTTGTGTGAGTGGATTCACCTCTTGAGTGATGGGGCGGTAGAAGCCTTAGACGTAACTAGGAGTATAGACATGTTGTCATTTGAAAACCCTAAGTCTTGTGGGCATTTAGGGAGGAGTCAGTCAATTCGTTTGTGTTGGTGTCAGAATTTTAGTATAGAAACAATCAATAGTATTGTATTTTAGTTGGTGCAGCTATTGGACACATTGTGTAGGTGCTAGGATGATGAGATGCTGTTAAGTTGTAATGTTGTTGAAATAGAGGAATGATTCGTATTGATTATACGTGCATTTGTGATGTAATGTTTCAATTGTGAATATGAGAAATACGTGATTTGATTTGACTAAATGAACGAGAATGCTCGGGATTGGTAAAGTGAATAGACATCGCGTGAGGTATTACAAGATTAGAAAGAACGAGACTGATATGATTGTGGTTACTGTTGGGTTTGCTAGAGCCATGAGATATGAAGTACTGGGTACCGAACGAGTTAGTTAATATGTGGGTGAATCGGATGTTGTCTGAGCCATTAATTGGTATGGATGGTTTGTTGATATATATTTCGTGTACGAAATCTATTGTTGTTTAGTGTTAACATATGTGTTTGACTTGATGTGCAATCTCGATGTGTGTAATTTGCTCATAGTTACGGTGCAGGGTAGACATTGATGTGTGCGTAGATTTTGCTACGGGAGAGACTATCTTTAGTTAGAATCTGGAACGTGTCCTTACTAAACTTTATTTGTATGATACGATTAGAAGGTTAGACACGGAAAGTATCTGCAATATGTCAATCCTTAGCTAATGGCTGGTGATAAGAAAAATAGTGAATTTGAGAGTTTGCCTGAACGGTATTGATATTGCGTTGTATTAAGTTACGTAGAGGGGACGCATTTTCATAGAAGTGAGTTTGGGTTAGAAACTAGTAATGATTCAGAGTGGAAAAAGGTGGAGTAGTGTTCGACCATTAGTTGTGTTTGAATGTTAGATGGATGAAAAGGCATTAGAGGTTTATGTAGAGTTGATATAAGAGTTATGTGGGTAATAGGGATATGAAATGGAGGTAATGGCTGGCAGTTTTGAGATATAAGTGTTTCGAGATATCAATGGAGGTTAATTGTGTCCTTATGAGAGGGGAGTGAGTGCCACAAGGCAAGGAGCCATTTGGGAAGTGTCACGGGAGTGGTGTTGCTGTCGATTAATAGCAGTATTAATAGAGATGAATTAGTTGTGAGATGTGTTTATACTTGAAGTCAAGTGAGGGGTTTGAATGATGAGTGAGTGAGTATAGTTGAGCAACGGGTGATGAGTCATTATATGGTTTAAGGATTCTAGGCTTTTAGCTTTTGTTCTAGTAGATGTTATTTGAGGTTCTTGGGGTTGGTGAGTAAAGAATTGATTCGTGGGTTGATGTAAATTGGGAAAGATGAAGCTTAGAGTTTAGAATTTGAGTTTTATAAGCAGTTCAAAATGTCCTTCTAGGAAGTTCAAGGGGTATATGGTAAAATGAAACAAAAAGAAGAAGAAGAAGAAGAGAACGTGGAGGTACTATTAGTTGGATTTCGTTACGGGTTTACCGAGGTCGCAAAGTAAGCATGATGCTGTTTGGGTAATCGTGGATCGTTTGACCAAAATCGCTCATTTTTTTACCTATTCGTGTTACCGATTCCGTAGAAACCTTGAGTCGTTTGTATACTCGGGAGATCATCCGTCTTCATGGGATTCCCGTATCCATCGTATCCGATCGTGATCCGAGGTTTACCGTACGTTTTTGGCAGAGTTTGCAAGCTGCTTTAGGCACCAATCTCTTGTTTAGCACCGCCTATCATCCTCAAACCGATGGACAATCCGAGAGAACGATTCAGATTCTAGAAGATATGCTTCGGGCTTGCGTGATGGATTTTCGGGGTAGTTGGGAGGATCACTTGTCGTTAGTCGAATTCACGTATAACAACAGCTATCAATCTAGTATCGAAATGGCACCGTATGATGCTTTGTATGGAAGACCGTGTCGATCGCCGGTATGTTGGACCGAATTGGGAGAAGCTACACTAGTGGGGCCGGATATGATCACGGAGACCTCCGAGAGTATGAGAGCTATTCGACAACGCCTTAAAGAAGCTCAAGATAGAACGACCGAACAAGTCAAGGTGATTCGCCAAAGATTGTTGACCGCGCAAAGTAGGCAAAAGAGTTATGCTGATCGTCGTCGCCGCCCGTTGTCCTTTGAAGAAGGGGATCACGTATTCCTTAAGGTATCGCCTCGTAGGGGATTATCACGTTTTGGGAAGAAAGGGAAACTATCGCCGCGTTATATCGGGCCGTTTGACATTATCGAGAAAATTGGGGAGGTTGCGTATCGCTTGGCTTTGCCACCGAAGCTAATGGGTGTCCATGACGTGTTTCACGTGTCTATGTTGAGAAAGTATGAACCGGATCCGTCGCATGTATTAGAGTGGTCCGAACTTGGGTTAGAGGCCGACGCGTCTTATGGGGAAGAACCGACACGTATCCTAGATTCGCGTGACCGAGTTTTGAGGGGTAAGACGATACCACTGGTGCGAGTCTTGTGGAGAAGTCAGAGTAGCGAGGAATCGACATGGGAAAGAGAGGACGAAATTAGGGAGAAATACCCGCACTTATTTCTGGAATGAGCCAATGTGAGTATTTACACTTTGAGCCTTTCGATAATTGACTTGTTGCATGATGATGAAATTGTGAATGTTGTATGCATGCATGATGCATTAGTGGTTAGCTTTGGCATGAAAATTTCGAGGACGAAATTTCTTTAAGGAGGGTAGAATGTAGAGACTCGTGTTTATTTTATCCATAGTTGATATTTATTAAATGCATAATTTTCGGAAAAGGATAATGGAATAATCGTATTTATGTGATTTGGGGTTAAAACGAAGGAATTGATTGTGGAAGGAGGTAATGTGTGATTTGTGGATTTAAGAGTATAAATAGGGGAGATGAGGGAGCATGGGATCATTTTCCCCTCACCCTCACTCACGTCTCTCTCTCCCGGTCTCTCTCTCCAACGCCTCTCTCACTCTCTCTTGCTCTCTCACCAAAATCACTCAAAAACCCACCAATATAACCTTCAATCCTTCGACCTCTACGCGTATTGCGGCCCGTATCCCGTTCATTGGAGCTCGAGGAGGTCGTATCCCGTTCGAATCGAAGTTTTCGGAGAGCTAGGGCTCGTAACTTTGTGGGTTTCGTTCTTCGGCTTTGAGGTAGGGATTCTACCTCTCAATACATGTAGTTGAAGTGTTTTCCTTGCTTGAAATTGTATCCATTGTTGTTGTTGTTGTGGTTGTTGTTGAAGTTCTGAAAATCTGCAGAAAAACTGCTCGTAAGCCTCCCGTATGGATACGGCCAAAAATCTGTATCCATACGGAACAAGCTGGAAAATTCGTAACCGACCCGTATCCATACGGCTTTTTTTCTCGTATCCATACAGTGAGCTTATCTCCAGAATTCACTGTTTTGCTCCAAAACCCATTGATTTGACCCCCGATCACTTTCAACTCGCTCCAAGTACTTCTAAAACCCTCCTAATCATTGTTGAACACCCTTGTTGGGCTCTTGTGCGTTCTTGGCACTTCCTTACTTTCGTTCGATATAATTTGTCCTAATTATCATATGAACTTGAAATGGAACGAAACGTTATGAAATTTGAGACACACAAAACTTGTTGACACAACGCGTGAACACTCAAGGCCCATCGATGGGTGGGTGCTTGGCAGGGGATATCAGGGTCCCATAAATAGCCTGGCAGGAGCTAATGCTCGTATTGATTATTCAAGGCCCAACCTTCGAGGTGGGTGCTTGGCAGGGGATATCGGGGTCCCATGAATAGCCCGGCAGGAGCTTCGGCTCATGACACATAACGCGAGACGGTTTGGATATGCGAGATATGATAATGGTTAAAGGTTGAGGGGTATTCTAAATCTCATGGCTTGTTTGTCGGATTGTTGAACCATTTCGATTGTTAGTTGCTTGGGCTATCCTTTGCACACGTCGTATTATCACTTTCGCATTTCTCTTGCATATATTGTCTGCGTAGCATTCCTACTGGGCTAGTGTAGCTCAAGCCTTATTTCTTTTCAGGTAATAACTCTGGACATTAGCGACCATGGTTGGAGTGCTTGGGTATCGGACACAACGTTTTGAAAGCTAACATTGTAGAGTTACTTAGGCATCTTTGTAAATTCCTTTTGAAGATGTATTTGTAACTTAAGTGATGGTTCAATTGACTATGGGATATTTTGTAAACTCTAAACTCTTGACCTTTGATGTCTATTCTTATTTGGGGCCGTTGTGCCAAAGATGTAATATTTTTGAACTCTTGGGCTTGGAGTATGGTTATGGGTAATTAATGATATTTTGGTAACGTGCGGATTATTGTGAGGTAATTGCTTAAGAAACTCTTTATATTTTATGTTGAAAATGGTGGTCGTGACAGTAACACAATTGTTAGTATTATGTCTAAAAGAATTGTGTCATTTGTAATAATCTTTCCCTTTTCTATCCTTCTCTGGTGGGATAACATGTCCCACTGATAAGGTTAAGAACTTTTGATTTATTAGTTCATCAAATAACTGGTCTGCTTTAGACAAATCAAACGAATACTGTCTAAAACTTGCTTGGTTTCTCCTATTCGGATGTGATGATGGCATATTTACAGGCTTATCAGCCTTTGTCAAAGTGTCACATACAATTGGTGCCTTACCAATTACTTGAGCAACATCAATTTCTACATCACCTTCTATATCTTGGTAATAAGTACCAAGTGATTTATTCTTTCTGAGTTCGCCTTCCAAAAGTATAGCCTCATATCCTATGGCTTTTGAAGTAAAATCAAATAAATCTCTGAATTCAGTTCCAATGAAATGCTTCTTAAAGTCATAATCAAGCCCTTCTTGAGCAATTTTGACTATTTCAGATTCCTGACCTTTTTAAATCTATTCATATATTGTTCAACAGATTCAGATGGTCTTTGTCTAATTTTGGCTAAATCTGCTACTGACACTTCTGGAGCATGTCTAAAGAATTGAGTATGAAATTGTTCTTCCATCTCTCTCCAAGAATGAACAGAATTTGGAGGTAAACTTATGAACCATGAAAAAGTAGTTCTAGTTAAAGAATGAGGAAATAACTTCAATTTTAATGCCTCATCCAACTCTGCTTCACCTATTTGAAGGCAAAATCGTCCAACATGTTCCACAGTTGACTGATTTTCTTCTCCATTAAAAAGAACCAAGTCTGGAATCCTATAATGCCTAGGAAAAGGCACATTATCAACCCAATTTGGATATGGTTTTCTAAACATAGGTTTTTCAATCCTTCTTAATCCAGGACCATACATATCTTGCATAATATTCACCAGTTGAGCCCTTAAATTGGGCTCTTGTGCTCTTCCGGTTTGATTAGGAATGTCAGGCCTCATTTCGTACCCATATGGGTGATCTGGCATTCTCCCATTTGAATTAAACGTTGGTGGATCATATCCATACATATTGGGGTCAGCATTAGCCATATTTGGCATACTTCTATTATCGTTTCTATTTAAATTTGCATTAGGATTTATGCCCCCAATTCCAACATTATATAAATTCGGATTATTATTCCCATTATTTCCAAATCCTGCATTAATTGGAACTGCTGTTGGTATAGTTTGATAAAAACTTTGATTTTGTCCATAATTTTGATTTCCCATCGGGATCCTATTGACTCCAGTAAAAATGGCATCAAAAGCAGGATTATCAAATACCTGTGGAGGAGGTATGTCATTCACCGGATTTGTCTGCCCACTGCTCTGTCCAGAACGGACATTCACATTGACTGGCATTTCAACTATTGGTGGAGTTGTTTGATTTTGTGCCATTGCATTCTTAAACATGGCCATAATTGTTTTGGCCATCTCGCTCTCTGGATTACTCAGCAACCTAGCAAATTGCTGAACCAAATTTAGTGACTCACCCTCTTGACCATTCAACTGGCCCATTTCCTAACTCCTCTGACTTGGATCTGTCACATTTCCTTCATTCACCTCATTTCCACCATTATTGTTGGTAGAATTGTTGTTATCGTTATTACCATCTGTTGGTAATTGATTTCTCGTTTTCGGTGCCATGTCTTACTTCCAAATTAGTAAGAGCCCTCCTTCTAGCGCCAAAAATTGTTGATAAGTTTTCTGGATCGATTCAATCGACGGGGATCGATGGGAGAATCGACGGGTAACTGTGTTTCGAGTTGCTGGAATGTGGTCGTGAGAAAAAGTGGAGTTTGGTTCCTTGCCGTGTTTCAGGACTTCTTTGGAAACAAACAATGAAGTGGATGGATTATGGAAGAAGAGTAATAAAATGAACTCTATTAAACTTCAAAGTAGAAGAACAAACGATAAAGATTATCGTGTGAACGATTACAAGTTAAAACTACTCCTAGAAAAGAAAAGATAAAGGCCTGATTGGCGTTGTTTGTGTGTCTTTAAAACTGTTACGAGCTTCTCTATAAATAGGCCTCTTCATTTGAATTTGAATGTTCCCTTCAAAGACGGCAGTTACTCCCTTGTATTATGCCTTTGCATTGTTCCCACGTTTTGTGAAGCAAATAACTCCCACGTTGTGGAAAACCGCTCCAAGTATTGCTGAATAGAACTTCCCACGATCATGAGAGTGTCTCTGTGAATCTCCTTTTAACACCTGTATATGAACTGCCCATATAAACAAGTTCACTAATACTTAGTTTATTAAACGGGAACAGGCCCCAAATTGCCCGATCGACGGGTCGCTCGACGGGAGTGTAATGTTCGAAAACCTTTTGCTATGGTTTTATGTTATCCAATTAGATTCTAATCTTATGATATTAAGGCATTTTGGAATCACCTTTAATAATATCAATCTCCCCTAAGCCACGTGTCACCCAATTGACGGGTGAAAATAAAATCACAGTTTATGGAGCAAACAGGGCGCTTTCGAGAAATCTAACGCATCATCATAACCAAGTCTTTGGACAGTAATTATAACATGCAAGTGGTCTTCTCACCAATAAGGCTAGTTAAAATGAACAATATAAACTGGGTCTGGCCAATCAAAAGCCTTCCTTTGGGTCGACTATTGAACGCATAGGCAAATTCTAGAACTATATTATTTAAAAAATCAACTACCTTATACCGTTTAAAATCCGGCCAAATAATAACCTTCCTTTGGGCCGATTACTACCCACATGGATCTAAACGTAACTTTATGTAATCCAAAACTTTTATCTTTAAGTTTAAGAAATTCTCCACGATAGAGACCACTTTGGTGGCATATCACTTTAATTTTCCCAAACCCTAGATATGGACTACGAAATAATCTTTATGCCCCAATTTTAATTCTTTATTCAAACAAGCAAATACCAAAAGGCCATTAACCCATCACAGTAACGAAAGTGAGCCGCATGACCGAGACACAAAATTGATTCTCGGCTCTCACACCACGTTGCAATCAATTAGGATTTTATCTATTTTGTTTTATTAAAACAAAAAACAATCCAGATTCCTGAATCTCACATGCCCATAAAAATCAAACAGCATCCATTGATTGCAATTACGGACATGCAAAAATCTAAGCATATAAAACTATTAAAATAAATCACCTACTCAGAATTGCAACTTTACGAGATAGTGCGAAACCGTATGTTCTGTGTATCAACATATTGTCATGGCCGTGTATTAACTTGTTCATTGAATCGAAGAGAAAAATTTCATATTTTCCTCAATAATCTGACAAGAGGCTCTGATACCACTTGTAGGATTTCGTAAGAAACCCTAAACTCAAGATCTCATGTCAAACCATTGAAGAAAATAATACCGAATGCGTACCTGTCGCCATGGAGGATGAAAACCTTTGTGTGTGGCTGTTCGTCTTCCGCCTCCAAAACCCTTCTCTTGATCTTGACCTTAGTCTCACATGCGATAGGATGGTATTAAGAAAGAGGCTAGGGTTGGAGTGGGGACCTTGACCACCTATTTATAAGCCTTGGTTACATCATAGCCCATCATAATAGATGGAAGCATATTAGGCCCTTTAATTGGTCTCTACATATATATTATTAGCCCGCACCACTTAACGCGCACAACTTGACCCAAATATGTGCTAATAGAGACGTGTCCATTACCCGGGTCACATTAATTGAACGATCACAACTTAATGGGTAATACCGACATCACTCAAGCCTTATTCGACAACATACAATGTTTTAATTTATGATCTATGTAGGCCCACCAATAGAAAGTTGCTAACAGGGTAAGCTTCACGAATAGCTTGATCCCCTAACCAAGTGTGGTTCCAAAACATAACTCTTTACATCCAAGGAATACTCCAGGAAGCATCAAACCAGAAAAAATGACAGAGAGTGCTGTGTTCGAACTCCACGAAGAGGTAAACCTATTAACCGGAGTGCAGGAAGAGATTGAATACATTAGAGCCGAATTCGAGCCCATGACAAATTTCCTCATAGTAGCTGATGCTGTGGAAGAGAGAAACCATGGCAAGACTTTTACAATGCCAACATTTTCTCATCAAGAGTACTCTTACATTTAGGTTTCGTTTGTTCGGACGTAAAATGTTTTCTGGTAAAATGTTTTACCTATTTTCCGGTGTTTGGTTGTGTAAAAAATGAAAAAAAATGTTTTACATGTAAAACATTTTCCATTAATTGGATGAAAATGACTTACCCTTAAATCTTCCGTAAGTTATTTTTCTAAATGAATCCGCTACTTTCTACTACAATTCTCACTGCTCAGTTTCCTCGATTGTAGTCCTGACCCACATTCAATTCTAATATTCTCAAATCTCTCTACCGTTTAAGCCCCCACTCTCTTTACACTATTTTGTTGATTTCTGAAAATATTTTTAAGTGTCAACCAAATACCGAAAAATAAAAGTTTAAAGTTTGTTTTTTGAAAAAATATTTTATATTGTAAAACATTTTATTCGAAACAAACGGAGCCTTAATGTTGAATCATAAATAATAAGGGGCAAATACCATAGCAAGACTTCACCCATAGCTATACATAACATTAATAGAATTTAATTTTTATTTTGCTTCCGCGCATAGCACCAGATAGGACGCTTGTATAATACCTAGAAAAGAGTCCTATGCCACATGTAGCCGGCAAAAATTGTAAAAAAATGAGAACCTAATGAGTTGACTTAAAAAAATGAGAACCTAATGAGTTGACTTGGAAGGTAACAAAAAGGCCCAGTTTTCCAGATTCCGAGTTGCCCTACAAACTGGTTCAGATTTAAGATCCCAGCTATCCCCTTACAACCAAAATTCTATTGCAAGAAACAGAAAAAAGAGGAAAATGGCGGAGGTTGCAGTTTTCCATCTCCTATCCAACTTCGCAACATATATCGGACCCTATCTCAAGGAAGAGGCAAAACTGTTAACTGGAGTGGGGGAAGAGATTGAATTCATTAGAGCCGAATTCGAGCGGATGTCAAATTTCCTCATAGCAGCTGATGATGGGGATGAGAGAAACCCGGAACTCGATGTATGGGTGAAGCAAGTTCGAGAAGCTGCATATGACACTGCAGATGCTCTTGACATGTACATGCTTCGCCTTGGACATCAACATGGCGCCGGATTCTGCGGGTTTCTTTGCAAGGTTTCTTGCTTTATTAAGACTTTGAAAGCTCGCCACCAAATTGCTTCAGAAGTAAAACGAATCATGTCCAGATTCGTCGATATTTCCGCGGGATATCAGAGATATAGCAATATATATCGCACAATAGAGCAAGGCTCAAGCTCCACTCATTCCAGCGTTGGATGGTATTGATTCTATAACACATTTAGCTCTCTGATTTTGTATTATTAGGTGACTTAATTGCATATATTTTCTTGTTTTGTTTTTTACAGAAATTTCTACTTATTTTCCAACAATCTAAGAGAAGAAACGGTGTCGTTATAGGAATTTCTGTAAGAAGGAGAAAATGGAGTCTAATTCATGCAAACCAGAGAAATTCACGGGTCATAGGATGAAAATTCTGAACACTTAGGGTCGTCGTCGCACCCACCTCTCATAGTAGAAGTGGATAATAACTCCGCATCCGCTTGAAAATCCAAGTCCCATGGTGATGATTCCGATGAAATAGATTTGTTTGCATGTGTCATGGTCCACAAGCTACAGCTTGTTACTTGCGGAAGGGTCAAACACCTAAAGCTTGTGCACCTCCAGTAGCCCCTAGACCACAAACTAACCCAACCCTGCTCACAGCTGGTATTTCATTAGTAGCCTAACCCTGCTCACAGGTATTTCATTAGTAGCCCCAAAATAAATGTGGGAAAAATAAAGTTGGAGATGTCTTCGGGAAATTTTATCACACTAGATAGAGTCCTACTACATGTTCCCCGATGTTTAGGAAAAATTTAGTTAGTTGCAACCACTAATTTCATTCCTGCCAAGACTCAGGCACAAGAATTGTGTATATTCCGCATCAACACCAATTTTTTTCACCAAAGGGTGTCACCATTGGTGTTTTTGTGTTACATTTTTTTGTTGTAGTGGTTGTTCTTGAGTCTAGTGAATGGTAATTTTGTAGGTAAGGGATATTTGCTTGTTGGTCTTTTTGAAGTTAAATTATTTGAATTCATCATATTCAATTCGCATGATAATATATAAATTGCTTGATTCTTTGTGTTCAATTCAAGTTGTGGAATAATCAAATAGTATTTGGCATGGTAGGCTTGGTCATGTGAATTTAAATACCATTAAAAAATGATGAGCTTAGAGCTTATTCCCAAATCTCCTGTTGATACAAGTTAAAGATGACAAATATGTGTTCAAGCTAAATTATTAGAGTTAATTCATAGTGATATCTGTGACTCTAATAATGTATATTTGTGACTCTAATGATGTTTTGACTCGCGGAGGTAATAGGTATTTTATAACTTTTATTGACTACTCGAGATTTTGTATTAGGTATCTGATTAGTGAACAAAGAGAGTTAATTGAAATATTCAAAATTTACAAAGTTGAGGTAGAAAATCAACTTGAAAAGAGGATTAAAATTTTGAGAACGGATCAGGAGGTGAAAAATGAAATGACCGATTTTTGTGAATCACATGGTGTCATTCACCAGTTAACTCCTTCTTACGCACCACAATCAAACAGAGTTGCCGAAAGGAAAAATCGTACATTGCTAGATATGGTTATTGCAATGTTGTTGAGTACTTGAGTTCAGGCTTGCTTAATAATCTTTGGGGTGAAGCTTTATATTCAGCTTGTCATATTCTTAATAGAGTCCCTTACAAAAATTCAGATAAGACCCCTTACGAGATGTGGAAAAATAGAAAACCTAGCATGAATTACCTCTATGTGTGGGGATGTTTAGCTAAGGTTAGTATTCCTATCAAGAAGATAAGGAAGATTGGCCCAAACAGTTGATTGTTCTTTTGTTGGTTTTTTTCAAATAGTGTTACTCATAGATTTTTAGTTTTAAATTCTGGAACTCCAGATATATCTAATAACACTATTATGGCATGTCGTGATGCAACTTTCTTTGAAAACATTTTCCCTATGAAAAATAAAATGACAAAACAAGTAGGTGAAAACCTAGAGGAGGATAACTTGAGGTCTAATCTAGATAATGGAATACATACAGAGGTTAGGAGGAGTAAACGAGGCAGGATAAAGAAAGATTTTGGGCCTGATTTTTATACTTTTTTGATAGAAGACGATCCGAAAACATTTACTGGCTATGATGTCTTTAGATGCTTCGTTTTGGAAAGAGACGATTGATAGCGAAATGAATTCCATTATGAGTAATAATACGTGGTTTCTAACTGATTTTCCACCCGAAACTATTGGTTGCAAATGGATTTTTCGAAAAAAGATCATGAAAAGAAAAAGAACGGATGGTTCAATCGAAAAGTTTAAAGCAAGACTAGTTGGCTTTAGTCATAAGAAGGAATAGACTTCTTTGATACTTGTTCCCTGGTAATTAGGATTACCACGATTGGATTACCACGATTAGAGTTCTAATTGTTAGAGTTCTAAATGTTAATGCTACCACTTATAAGTTAGAGGTGCACCAAATGGATGTGAAAACTAGCCTTTTTAAATGGTGAGCTAGATGAAGAAATATATATTGATCAAGCGGAAGGATTTGTTGTACCAGGACAAGAAAAGAAAGTATGTAAACTCGTGAAATCTTAGTGTGGTCTAAAACAAGATCCGAAACAATGGGACAAAAAATTTGATAAGGTAATGGTTTTAAAATAAATGATTCTGATAAGTATGTTTACATAAAGCAAATTGGTGGTTCTTATCTGATTTTGCTTTTATGTTGATGATATTCTAATTTTTGGTACGAATATTTGCCATGTCTAAGAATTTTGACATGAAAGATTTGGGTCATGCTAATGTTATACTAGGGGTAAAGTTGATTAAAAAAATCAAAATTGCATTATTATGACTCAGTCTCATTTTGTTGAGGCATTATTAAGGAAGTTTGGTTATTTTGATTTAGAGGAAAGTCCACTTTGACCCCCTGTGGTTATCGCCATGTGCGGATACCCTCCTCATGGTTTAAAAGTGAGCATATAATATCAAAATAGACAGAAAATGATCTATCTGCTCATTTTTTGAAACCACGGGTAGGTTATGTGCTCACTTTTAAATCATGAGGGGAGTATCCGCACATGGCGATAACCACAGGGGGTCAAAGTGGACTTTCCTCTTTGATTTACAAGCAGTTTCTACTCTGTTTGACCCTAATTTTCATTTGGAGAAAAATGTGGGAGAAGAATTTCTCAACATAATTAAATATTCTCAAATAATCGGGTCATTAATGTATCTTGATAATAATTAATTGGGTCATTAATGTATCTTGCTAATAGTATTAGACCTGACATAGCATATGCAGTGGGTAGATTGAGTAGATATACTATGACATTCATTATTCTGGTTATCCTGCTGTACTTGAAGGATTTTGTGATGCCAATTGGATGTCAGATTCAGATGAGACTAAGGCTACTAGTGGGTACATCTTTATTTTAGGAGGTGGTGCAATAGCATGGCAGTCGCCAAACAAACTGCTATTTCTAGATCAACAATGGAAGCAAAATTTATAGTCTTAGAGTTGGCGAGTACAGAAGCTGAATGGCTAAAAAGCCTTTTAGAACCTTTATTGCCTAAATCTTTACTAGCTGTATCAATGCATTGTGATAGCCAAGCTACAATATCAAAGGCTAAGAGTAAAAATTGCAATGAAAAAAGGAGACATAGAAGAATAAGGCATAACACTATTAAAGAGTTGTTGACTCATGGGGTGATATCACTTGATTTCGTGAGGTCTGAAAATAATCTAGCAGATCCTCTTACAAAAGGTTTAGCGCGCATGCTAATCTTAGAACCATCGAGGGGATGGAACTGAAGCCTATAAAATAGTCATCGCAATTACACCCAACCTTTGTGATTGGAGATTCCATGCATGAAGAAGGTTCAATGGGTAACAACAAAACTGTAGGTTGATGAAATATCTAGGTTGATGCTAGATATATAATTACCTCTTTACTAGATAACCTCAATCACAAAGTACAAGTACACAATCGCACGAGACACGAAGATTACGTGGAAAACCCCAATACAGATAAAAACCACGGGAATGAATCATGCACGAATACCTTTGTACAATTACAAGTAATTACAAGTAAACTTAATAATGACCATATATTCTCACCACGAGTCCTAAGACCTACATGCCGAATTCACGTTCATCGTACCTTTGCATGAACGCCGATCTTGAATCCTCAAGCCTTCCAGAAATACCTTTCGAACTCCACGAAAGGGTTTGCTTCAATGATTTGGATGTAGATGAATGATAAGAACCTCTTGAAGATGATTGATTAGCACCAAGATCCCATGAATCTTTACAATACTTTCAAGATACAAGGAACGTAGCCCTCAATAGTGTTCTGAGATGTAAACGAGGGCACACAAAAACTAACAGCTGCGCTCGGTG
This sequence comes from Rhododendron griersonianum, assembly GCA_018127125.1. Taxonomy (NCBI): domain Eukaryota; kingdom Viridiplantae; phylum Streptophyta; class Magnoliopsida; order Ericales; family Ericaceae; genus Rhododendron; species Rhododendron griersonianum. Next base: position 19,595,463 of record CM030794.1, on the reverse strand, counting down.
GAGATCAACTGTAAGAAACGAGGGCTATGTATATATACAAGTGCTCAGTCCCCCTTTTTCATTTTTATTGACTTAACGGGTCAATACTTGTTAAGGCCCCAAAACCCATTCCAACAAAAACTGAACTGGCCCAATAACAACTTGATTATGCTTGAGCAAAAAACTCCGTTTCCAACTCTTTCACGAACCGGCCCAATAAGAACTTGACTAACATCTACCGCACTCATATACAAAAATTGAGATTCCTTTCCACACCCTAACACAGACTCTCTATCAAATTATAAAAGAAAAGTACAACTCGATAAAAAAAAAATGATACACGGAAATGTGTATTTATGTCATGAACGTGCCAACCAAAAAAGAAGCTCGGCCTATGGAGCTTCAGTTGACCAGAAAGATCACGATATTTATCTTGAGGGGTATTCCCTAGTCCCATTCCTATGGTGATAGTGATCTTTATTGTGGCGCTTGAGAAAGAGCATAGCTTGGAATGAGTCCAAGATATTCTACAGGGTATCGGTCAAAGATAACACTGAAGATCTCGCCTAAGTGAGTGTGGTAGTGGGGTCACTACGGTGGAAAATTGGGCTACTCCTTAAAGACACTTATGATACATGATACGTGCGCATAACCGTAACGCGCGAACCAGACTAGAACAAAAACGAATTGCCCATACTGTGTGTGAGGTATGTTAAAGTTTGGTTCAAGAACCCAGTTCAAGACTTTAGTTCAATGTGGCTCCTTCAGACGGAGACTTACCATCAGTAAGTGTAGGTTCAAACCTAGAAGGCACCTACATTATTGCACAGTAAAAATGCTCGAACAATATTTTGAAATTTTAATCATCAGGGGATTGTTGTACTTTTATGATTAAAAATTTCATTGCATATCTTTGTTTGATTCTTGAACACATTTAGCTAGCTCTCTGATTTTGTATTATTAGGTGAGTTAATTTAGTTACTACAAGGAACCAACCATGTATTATTAGATTTTTTCTGTTCCATGTATCAATATCATAGTTTAGGTTTTTTTTTTTTTTTCTTTCCTTAATGATGTACCTTTATCAAGTTTCAATTAAAAATCTTTTAGCCAGTCAAAAAAAAAAAAAATTGGCCATTGGTGTAACGGCATAAACCCAATTTGAACGTTGGTATTGCTCAAATGTAACTGATCAATTATTTTCTTCTAATGATTTTCAAAAAAAATTATTTTCTTCTAATAATAGTTTAATAGAATGATTGCATGCTATTACTCCTCTCCTAGTATTTATTGGAGATAGCTAGAGACAAAAAATTATCTTCAACTTTACAGCTACGTAAAACATTTGTGTGAGATCCAATTTGAGCATACGGGTGGTTAATTCTTTTGTTCGCATGAAAAATTTTAGTTACACACAAAACTTTCTGAGGATTGTTTTTTTTTTTTCAGGTAATTTAAAACTTTTATAAAGCAAACCAACAAGAGGTCAAAACCTCACTACAATCAGAGCATACCTATCAAGCAAGGAAAAGTAAAAACAAGAACAGAGCAATTACACATATAGAACAGAATATCCTAGAACTAAGGTTCCAGGATGTAACAAGAGGGCGTTTCTTCTCTTAGGACGGTGCTACGTGCGTGCCTCAATCCATAGGCTTTTCTACACCCAATATTTCTTGATTGAATTATTATCTTGCTTTATTATTATTGCTTCTTGTTGTGTATTTTACAGAAATTTCTACTTATTTTCCAACAGGTATGATTGTCGTGGTGACGCCCTTCTACTCCAAGAAGCTGACCTTGTGGGCATCGACAAGCCCAAATCAAAATTGATTCAGTGGCTAGTGGATGAGGATCCTCAACTCAAGGTGCTTTCGGTAGCAGGAATGGGCGGGTTGGGCAAAACCACCCTTACTAAAAAGGTCTACGATGATGCAACAGTGAAGAGGCGCTTTCAAACCCATGTTTGGATCACTGTTTCTGAAACATTCAAGGCCAACGAGCTTTTAAAAGACATGATTCAACAACTCTTTGAAGAAGTCAAGCGACCACCCCCACCAAGCTTGGACAACATGGATACAAACAGGTTAAAAAGGACAATTAATGATTTTCTGCAACAGAAGAGGTATGTGTTTGTTTTGGACGATGTATGGCATAATCATGCGTGGCAATCTTTCAAAATTATATTTCCTGAATGCAATTGTGGCAGCCGAATAGTCCTAACAACAAGAAATGTTGAATTAGCCAATTCTGCTGGTAAAGAATATCATGGTTCTGTTTATAATCTCCAATCCTTGCCTCTCGATCAATCGTGGGACCTGTTTTGCAAGAAGGCATATCAAGGGAATCCTTGTCCCTCACATTTGGAAGATCTTTCAAGAGACATCTTGAAAAGATGTGAGGGTTTACCACTTGCAATTGTGGCAATTGGTGGTCTTCTATCAACAAAGGAGAACAGTCGTCATGAGTGGGAGCGGATTTACCGCGGCCTTGGAGCGGAACTAGAAGGCAATGATAAACTCATGAGCATGAAAAAGATATTGTCCCTCAGTTACTTTGATCTGCCTTACTATCTCAAGTTATGTTTTCTGTACTTGAGTATTTTTCCAGAAGATTTTTTCATTGGCCACATGACATTAATTCGGCTGTGGGTGGCGGAAGGATTTGTAAAAGTGAAAGAAGGAATGACAAAAGAAGAAGTTGCTGAGGGGTACGTCAATGAGCTAATCAATAGAAGTTTAGTTCAAGTGGCAAAGAAGAGGAATGACGGGAGGTCGAAAAGTTATCGAATCCATGACCTTTGGCGAGAAATAGTTGTTTCAGAGTCGAGAGAGCAAAACTTTGTGTCATTAGCCAGTGCCGAGGAGGTGCGACGCTTATCAGTACACACTAATTTGGAAAACATACAAATCAATTGCTTCACTCGACTTCGTTCTTTGCTTGTGTTTAGCATAGAAGATCCGCTATCAATGTTGTCAAAAGTTGTGTCATTCGGCAAAGGGACGAGGCTATTAACGGTGTTAGACTTGAGAGGTACAGATTTGAAAACATTTCCCGAAGAAATTGTGAAGCTAGTTCATCTTACTTATCTAAGTCTAAGGGAGACCAAGGTAAAATTGATCCCGAAGTCGATTGGAAACCTCAAGAAACTAGAAACATTGGATCTCAAGTTGACATGTGTTACAGAGTTGCCAGAAGAGATACTGAAGTTGCAATATCTTCGTCATCTCTTGTTGAGTCGTGACACAAGATCGAGTGATCCTTACTATGGTTTTTACTATGCATCTGGATTCAAAGCCCCAAAAGGAATAGGGAGCTTGACTTCCTTGCAGAAATTATGTTATATTGAGGCAGACAATGGAAGTAACAATAGCATTGTGTTGAGTGAGCTTGGGAAGTTGACTCAATTGAGGAAGTTGCACATTTTAAGACTAGCACAGAAAGATGGAAAGGTGCTATCTTCATCCCTTGAGAAGCTAAACAGCCTTCAATCGTTGTTTGTTGGTGCAAAAGAGGAAGTTGAGATCATTGATCTAGATTCTTTGTCTTCGGCGCCTCGACGAATCAGGACACTCTATTTAAAAGGACGCCTGCAAAACCTACCCCACTGGATACATTCGCTTCACAACCTGACGAGAGTATGCTTATGGTGGAGTAAGTTAAGGGATGTTGATCCACTGCAATCCTTTCAAGACTTGCCCAATTTGGTTTGCCTTCATCTTAAAGTGGCTTATGAAGGAGAAGGATTATGTTTCAAGGCAGGTGGGTTTCAAAGGCTCAAATGTTTATGGCTGAATCGAATGGAAGGATTAAAATGGGTGAGAGTGGAGGCAGGCTCAATGCCTCTTCTTGAAGTGCTACATCTCTATGATTGCAAATCGATGAAGAAGTTGCCCTCAGGGATTGAACATCTGACCAACCTTAAACTTCTTTACTTGCTTGATTTGTCAGATAGCTTGATTACAAGTTTGGATAGAGACTTAAAAGGTGGGGATTATTGGAAAATTACACACATCCCTGTTGTTTGGGCTGGGGACAGCAAGTTGGGCTTTTTGAATGGAACTTATCTATAATATTGTAGGGATGATGATCTTTGAGATGGGGTCATACCTTCAATTACAGTGTCCTGTTTTTATTTTTCAGGATTTTTTTAGCACTTGTCAACTTATTTGTAAAATCCAACTGTGAATAATGGATTTAGAGTTTTATTGTTCGTTCTTTTTTTGTTTCGGAGATTAGTAGATCGAGAATCTCTTATTTGTTTGAGATAATTAGCTTGACGGGATTTGGAACAGCAAAGCATGCATTCGGTTTGTAATAATCGTAATTTAGATTAACTGAATATCAAGACTTCTCTCGATGAATCTAGGATTCCTTAGGCTTTTGAAAATCTGTCTTTTTTTTGTACTATAGGCATAACAACGCGCGACTGGTCATGCCCGTTGATTCAATAACAAAAAGTATATAGTGTAAATGTGTTTTTGCATAAAGAATTAAAGCCCTTGTCAAATATGAGACCGTTGTACAGTTCAAAAAAATATATGAGACCGTTGTAAGGAGCATATATTTACATTGATACGAGTTGAAGTTTAACATAGAAAGTTTTAAAAGTTTGTTGTCATATATTTGAAGTAGAATATATAAAACATAAGTAAAAATTAGCCTTGAATCAGGACAACCTTGACAAGGTGTTCAGTTTCGTTTTTTGGACTGTTCATAAGAAGAGATTCACTCTAGCGCAGTGGCAAGCAAACTACCTTTACTAAAGAGGACTTTAGACATGTCTATCTCATCTAACAGAATTCAATTGGAATAGTTACATTATATTGTCAAAAATCTGTTCATCAAGTGGGTAACAAAGAATCGAATACATCAAAATCCAACCATTCAACTGTTACAATGACTCCTAGTAGGCATATTTAGATGCATCAAATCATGGATCACATGTTGAACCTTGTATGTCATAATTAATGGTGCACATCTTGAACCTCAAGACCTGAAAGAAAAGAAAAGAAAAGAAAGATCATTTCATAACTCATTTGGGATAACATAGAAAGCTAAATCCAACCACAAATTACAAAATGGAAAACGTAACTGAAAACCTTATGCCTAAATACTTAGAAAGTTAAAACCATGACTGTTCATCAATTATGGATTTCTACATGCAGATTTGGAAAAATAGATAAGAACAATGGTAATAAAACCTACTACGTATAATAAAGCATCAAATAACCTGTATTGCATTTGAGTTTTCAAAATTGCTTCCTCGAATGAGATTTTGCATGAGAACTCTGTTTCAGTTTTTTTGAAATTTCCCAGCACCCAAATACAGTCATAATCGATTCTTCTCCCCCAAATCCCTGCAAAAATCACATTTATTTTGGACCCAATCCATAAAAGACACTATTAAATTCAGCCTAATTCAATTATTTGACTGAACTTGAGGTAAATTTCATTCCTGAATAACTAAACCAAACAAGGAACTCTAAACTCAAAGTCTGTTGTCTGTGCAGCAATATAATTCGCTTTGATCTGAAAACACCAAAATTCACAACCTTAGTACAAGAATCTTCACCCTACTCAAATTTGAAATCGCAAAGAAAGTAAGAATCCCATTTCAGAGTTCATGTAACTGCTGGTTGCATGGATCGGCGTGGGAGGCAATTTAACGCCCTAATATATATCCGTTGGCATAATTTCTACAGAAATCAACCCAAATAGTAGTTGACAAATCCCGGACCGTTTTCCTTCTATAGTTCCCACCTCTTTTAGTTTTTGAAGAAGTAGTGAAGTACTATAGGATTTTGGAAGTTGGAATCACAAGTTCAACAAATCCTACTTCTAATATGGGACGGTGTTTGTACTACCATATATTCACCGTCTGTCGATGATCGACCGGAAGGTGGCGATTATGAGAATGCTTCCTATTTTATTATTTCGTATTAATAATATAACTAGTTTGTATTTCATTTATTTCCTTGTATATGCAGGACACTTGGCTTGCTCCTACACATGTAGAAGTTAAAAGGACACTTGTCATGCTCCTACACATTTGAAAGTAGTGGGAAGTTATTTTGACAAGTGGAAGCAAATGATTGAATGAAGACTAGTGGAGAAGTTAGGAAATTATTTCCTACGTTTGTTGTTTTTCTATAAATAGCCTTTATAGGCCTCATTGTAATCCCCCCAACAAATCAAAATCTTAACTTTGTTCTTAATTTTTGTCTTCCTAGAAGTAGGATTAACTTAATTTTCTTACTTTCAATGAGGATCCGTCCTCCTTGATTGTAATTCTACCTTGGAAAAATAACAAAGTCCATTTGTTATTTTTCTTCCGCTCCACCCCACTTCACTAAACCATCAAGCCACTCCGCCCAATCAATGGGTCGATTCCGTTCTTGAAGATTGGCGGGTGACGGTCTTCTTTTACGAGTCGATTCATCACCACCAAAAATAGCATTTGATTCATTCACCATTTCTCTTCCGGTGAAATCCTGAAATACGGCAAGGAACCTCAAATCTATTTGTGGAGACAAGCCGCATTCGCCCTTATTTTTGTTGTTGGCATTGTTTCCCAAAATCTCTATCGATTTCGATCGAAGGAAAAATAGGTAAATAGACGGCAAAGTAAAAATCATTTTGTATAAAAGCCTCATAAAAATCTCTTCACACATTCAGTCAACTCATACCTTCACGAGTTTTAACTCTAGTTTTTTTTATTTTTACATTTGAAACTGAAATAAAGACAAAGCTTTTAATTCAAGGTCTTTATCTTTTGTGGTTCCCTTCTCTTTCCTCAGCCCTAGGCCATTAAAGACACCAATATAAGGATGACACAAAAGTGCAGTAAGAAGGTAGTAAAATATTGTGTTTACGCTAGTGATCCAATAATTTTTTGGTTTTGTCTTTATTCAATTTTTTTTTGCATTTGCTAGTTTTACGCCAAATTTTTATGTGATATGGGTGAGTAAGGACGAGAGGAATCGAAAAAGTAAAAAATTTTGAGCTTTTCTTTGGATATTTGTAACGACCCGGATTTTTGACCCAATTTTTTTTTTAATAATATCTTTTAAAAAGTATTAATCGTAGTAATAAAATTATTTTCCTTAAATAGATAATTACAAAAAAATTAGTCATTCTATCCTAATTAATCCTTTTATTTTTTTAGTTGCATGCATGCTTAAAACTCTTCCATCTCTCCCTCCCCTACTCCTACTCGATCTCTACCTCTTCCATAATCAGAATTTTCGTCCATATCACGCTCGTGTCAAGACCCAAGGAATAGAAATCCTTTTCGAACTCAAACTCATCACCCTTATCAAAAAAATTCTCTTATATATACCCCTTAACCCCGACCCTAGGGCACACCACGAAATTCCCCATGCCTCACCAGTCCAGAAAGAAGAGAAAAACGTGAGCAATCGAAGCTCCAATCCATGGAGTTTTAGAGAGAGAAAGAAAGAGAGAGACAAGACCCAACCGAAATCCGAATTGATCATTCCAATAACTTCTCTCAACCCCTAGCATCATAAAGCATCGTCCAATTCGGTCCCAAGGTCCCACGATCAAAGAACCCGAAGTCATCTTCCCAAAAATTCAAGTTTCGGTTTAAGAATCAATTCGATCCAATCGAGGTATTATAATCCATTCTAACCTCTCCTCTAAGTATATTTGATGTTTATATGCTTAACCCTATGCCCCAATTGGTCCCATGCATCAAAAACCGAGCCGAAACAAAAAAAAAATAGCTCACTGTGTATTTTCGGCCAGATTCACCTAATTGATATTATTTTTGAACCCGACGCTTTATTTGTAATTATTTACGTAGAAGATGACCCTTTTGATATTTATTTTACAATCTTTCTGATATTAGTATTAAAAAAACTACTGACTTGATATTATTTTCTTACAGTATAATATCATATTAGTATAAAACGTATTAATTATATCAGTTTAATATTCTGATAGATAAAGTTGATTAATAAAAGTTTTAAATTAATAATACTCTTATTTAGTAATTCTACATGGTTCGAAACCACTTTACGACCTTCCGAAACCAATTTTTGACGCCCGATCTATTTTTCCTAGACTCCTAACACCTCAAAGATCATAACTTGTTAATGTCATATTTTTTTATTTATTATCTTTTTATTAATTATTTATTTGATTTCATGTAAAATTTTGCAAACGAAAAATCCATACGACCTTCTAAACCATTTTATAAATTCCCATACTATTTTTTTTTGTTTCTTTACATCATAAAGATGATATGTTATTAATCTCGACATATTTTATTTATTAAATAATTTATTATCTATTTATTCTACTTTTGACAACTTTAAAAATCATTTTTATTTTAAAAACAATTCCGTAACCCTCCGAACCCACTTGATGATACTCGAACAGGTTACGTAGAACACTAGGACTCCTTTAGAGCCATGCTACCTATTCTAGTGTTATTAATTACTTATTGTATTTATTATGATCGTTAATCGATTTATTTTCCTAAACAAAAATTTATACAAGCCTAGATTATATTCTTTTTATTAAAACTTTTATTTAATAAAAGTTCCTTACCTTATTAATGACTTGTTGATCATACAGAACTAAGGGCAACGGCCCATTCATAAAAGGTTATGTGATTTAATGCATATTGTTTATTTCAATTATTATCCTGTTTGCCTAATTATTATTTCCAACTGCTGATTGATATGTTAGATTGGTTCCTAGAGACATGGGGTGGTATGCGAAATAGAAATCACCTAGACGATGATAAGTAATGGATGAATTGGAAAAGTTTTTATTTTAGATTGCCTGCAGGCGTGATTTTGAAACTGGCAGAGTAAGCCCAGTGTTGTGTGATGATTTTGAAACTGGCAGAGTAAGCCCAGTGTTGAGTGATGTGATTTGAAACTGGCAAAGTAAGCCCAGTGTTGAGTGATGTTTTGATACTGGCAAAGTAAGCCCAGTGATGATTGTGAAGTGGTTTATAAGATAGGCGAACCCTAGTTATGATTCAGGCATGATAAGCTTTCTTTTGTTGTAATGAGAGGGATACACGCTGGGTACATAACTTAGGTGCAATCCGCGACAACAAAAGAAAGTGATCTCATGGGACCGAGCATGGCTAGTGGTTGGGGAGGAAAGATCTCGCGGTGAGTTCTTAGATCACACGCCAGGTTAATGAATAGTAATAAACTGATTGATATGAAATACCTCTGTTATATTCCTTCGTACCATGTTTATCCTGCTTGATTGCTAGCTGTAAAGTAAGAGGGGTGGTTGGGTTGGATTATTCGACGGGGTGATTTATCACTCACGGATACGTCTGTATCCTGGTAAATCGATTGCTTCGGCGATCAATTTGCCAGAAGGCGCAGGATTCAATGGAGAGGATTCAACGATGGTGCAGTTCGACACAAGAAGAATATCAGGAATAGAGATCGAGCATGCTTGGGATTCGTATCAAGCCTAGAGTCAGCTCTGAAGTTAATGTATTTTGAATTAGTAAATTTATTTTGAGATTGTAATAAACCTTTATTTTGGAAAATTATATTTATTTAGCAAAATCTTCTTAAAAAAAATTATTTTATTTTGCTTCCGAAAAGTCGGGGCGTTACAAATGGTATCAGAGCATAGGTTCAACGCTCGGCCTTGGGTAGATTGGGTAGACCACATTCTGATAGTGTAAATCCGAATAGCTAAACGTTTACGATATCTTTTACTTCTCTAAACTACGATATATCCTACCTAAATATATCATATAAATATTTATTTACCTGCTGCGACTCAGACTCCGAGAAATTACGAGATCAGCGTTGACTTTGACCAGAAGAAAGCGATGGAGCAGCCGTTTCCTTTCATAATTTAGTTGGTCGATCAAATGAGACAAAGAATCTTAGTATGAAGAAGACGAAGAGACAAATCTCAACAATGGAGGATAAGGTACTGTCGAAGGAGGCTACTCCGTGAATAGAGTACATGTCGAAGAAGAATTTCCTTTCTCTAGGCAGATAACGATCGAAAATAGGATAGGATCGGTGTGAGAACGTTATTGCACACATTCCCTTTTTAGAAACCAGACATTTAGAAACCCTCAAGACTCTAAACCTAACCTCGTGGAGCAGTCGTTACAAGATTGGTACCAAAGGTCAACGACGCCACTTTCTACGATCATTTTGTCAACCTCATCAGCAAGGACAATACGCGTAACCCTAATGCCAACGCCGCCCACGTCATCAACATGCTTACGTCAATCTCGAGGTCAACGCAACACGAAGCCCAATGAGAAACCAAGTAACATGGAGGTTATGCAACTTCTACAAGCGATTGCCACCTCGACTATTTCGACACCCCAACCTCACGCATCGTAGACTCCTCAACATAGTAGATCGACGAATAAAAACATGATGTTGTCAGAGATTCGAAATCATCACCTAGCTAAATACTATGCCACTACATCCGACGACAACATCATCGTAGTTCAAACAGATCGAGAAGAGTTCAAGGTCGTGAATAATTGGGAAAGCGGTGACAATTCTCTTTGAGGGAGGTTATATGTTTTTCTTTAAGGGGGATAGGAGAACTACTGACGATCATTCATCTTAATCCTCTTTTTCATTCAATTGATTGTATTCTAACCTCCAGCTGTTTTTCCGTCTCTCATGACTCTTCTTAAAATCACCTTTGTCACTGTGACTTTTCATAGTAAGAGTTACAACTTCAACTAAAGCTCAAATCGTTGAACTCCTTATCTATTCCAAACACCTAACTTTTGTTGCTTTCCCTTTTGTGAGTTGGGTATTCCTACTGATCATTTTGTTCCGACCTTTCCTAATTTGACTTGATTTGATTTGAAGACAACAGTTTACTCAATTATGAGTCTAACCTTTCCAACCCATTGAATACTACAGTTTAGAGCAATCCTGATTTATTCTAACTAGCTATTCTGACCAGCGCACTATCAGCTATCCACAACCTTTGATTCTTTTGATATCACAACAAGACATGTGTCTGACGTTACAAAACTCTAATCCCGTGAACCTAGTTCAATTTTCAATGATGGAGTCGTCAAATCCTTGGACGCACATATTATTGTTATGCTTCATTTTCCTTGAGCTTTGTATCATGACTTGAGCTAGAAGATCCAATCATTGTTCTATTAATGACTTTTTCTATTTTTGGATTCGAAAGTCATTGTTTACTCTTCACTTGTGCCCATTATTTTTCTTTTCTTTTAAATAACTAGAGTTAGATACTTGTTTTGAAACACGTCTGGCCAACGTGGTGCAAAATGAATATCTAGTTTGATTTCATTGTTGAACCTTGTTATCATTCAGAACCTATCACATTAAATTTATACTTCTAAGGAGAACCCTCATTTATTCCCATTGCACCGTTTTGCAAGCCAAAGTATTTGTTTGTTCTATTGACATGATAAACTTTTAATTATCACTACTATGATGATGGAACTCTTCAATTCTAAATCCTAGAGCTTGACTTTGGTTAACTTAATTCTCGTTGTCCTCGTGTTTTGATCCAACTCAAAACTTCTTGCACCTTGACTCATGGAGAAGGATTTGATCGTACTTCTAATCTCGTGCTTTGACCTTTGAACATTTGACTCATGTTTGAACCTTTTAAAAATTCTTGTAATCCTCTCGTTTCTTTGGGAGAAGAGTACCCACCTTCTAAAAGATAGGGACCAAACTTTCAAGAATTGACCAAGGAAGGAGATACGTTGACAACTCCCGATCGCTCGAAGTCAATAAAAGAGCTACGCCGACAAGAGGATGAGACCGTAGATTTTCAACGGACTTTTGTTCAAACCGCGCCGTGGGATCACCCGATTTGTCAAGAAAGGAAAGTTATCGCCTCGCCACATTGGTACGTTTGAGATCTTGGAGCAAATTGGAGAAGTTGCCTATCGCCTAACTTTACAACCGCAAATCGCCAAAATTTATGTTGTCTTTTACGATTCTACGCTGCGGAAAGATATGACCCATTTCACCCACGTACTCAATTGAGAGGAAGTCACACTAGACGAGGAAACGATCATCAAAGAGCAACCGGCAAAATTTAGGATCATGGAGAAAAAGTTACCCGAGGCGAACGATCAAAATAGTCAATGTCTTATGGAGATACCAAGAACGAAAAGAATCATCTTGGGAACGCGAGGACACAAGGAACAGCCAGTGAAGATCCAAGACTATAGTGAGAAGTGCATTCGAGGCAAAACCATTCAACTCGTCCGAATCCTTTGGTGACATCGAGGAATTGAGGAATCAACCTGGGAACGAGCGGATACTATACGCGCCAATTATTCGAATCTGTTTCCTCCTAAAAGTACACTTTAATTTCGAGGACGAAATTATTTTAAGGGGGATAGGTTGTAACGACCCGGATTTTTGACCCAATTTTTTTTAATAATATCTTTTAAAAAGTATTAATCGTAGTAATAAAATTATTTTCCTTAAATAGATAATTACAAAAAAATTAGTCATTCTATCCTAATTAATCCTTTTATTTTTTTAGTTGCATGCATGCTTAAAACTCTTCCATCTCTCCCTCCCCTACTCCTACTCGATCTCTACCTCTTCCATAATCAGAATTTTCGTCCATATCACGCTCGTGTCAAGACCCAAGGAATAGAAATCCTTTTCGAACTCAAACTCATCACCCTTATCAAAAAAATTCTCTTATATATACCCCTTAACCCCGACCCTAGGGCACACCACGAAATTCCCCATGCCTCACCAGTCCAGAAAGAAGAGAAAAACGTGAGCAATCGAAGCTCCAATCCATGGAGTTTTAGAGAGAGAAAGAAAGAGAGAGAAAAGTGGGTTTCGTACCTACGACCCAACCGAAATCCGAATTGATCATTCCAATAACTTCTCTCAACCCCTAGCATCATAAAGCATCGTCCAATTCGGTCCCAAGGTCCCCCGATCAAAGAACCCGAAGTCATCTTCCCAAAAATTCAAGTTTCGGTTTAAGAATCAATTCGATCCAATCGAGGTATTATAATCCATTCTAACCTCTCCTCTAAGTATATTTGATGTTTATATGCTTAACCCTATGCCCCAATTGGTCCCATGCATCAAAAACCGAGCCGAAACAAAAAAAAAATAGCTCACTGTGTATTTTCGGCCAGATTCACCTAATTGATATTATTTTTGAACCCGACGCTTTATTTGTAATTATTTACGTAGAAGATGACCCTTTTGATATTTATTTTACAATCTTTCTGATATTAGTATTAAAAAAACTACTGACTTGATATTATTTTCTTACAGTATAATATCATATTAGTATAAAACGTATTAATTATATCAGTTTAATATTCTGATAGATAAAGTTGATTAATAAAAGTTTTAAATTAATAATACTCTTATTTAGTAATTCTACATGGTTCGAAACCACTTTACGACCTTCCGAAACCAATTTTTGACCCGATCTATTTTTCCTAGACTCCTAACACCTCAAAGATCATAACTTGTTAATGTCATATTTTTTTATTTATTATCTTTTTATTAATTATTTATTTGATTTCATGTAAAATTTTGCAAACGAAAAATCCATACGACCTTCTAAACCATTTTATAAATTCCCATACTATTTTTTTTTGTTTCTTTACATCATAAAGATGATATGTTATTAATCTCGACATATTTTATTTATTAAATAATTTATTATCTATTTATTCTACTTTTGACAACTTTAAAAATCATTTTTATTTTAAAAACAATTCCGTAACCCTCCGAACCCACTTGATGATACTCGAACAGGTTACGTAGAACACTAGGACTCCTTTAGAGCCATGCTACCTATTCTAGTGTTATTAATTACTTATTGTATTTATTATGATCGTTAATCGATTTATTTTCCTAAACAAAAATTTATACAAGCCTAGATTATATTCTTTTTATTAAAACTTTTATTTAATAAAAGTTCCTTACCTTATTAATGACTTGTTGATCATACAGAACTAAGGGCAACGGCCCATTCATAAAAGGTTATGTGATTTAATGCATATTGTTTATTTCAATTATTATCCTGTTTGCCTAATTATTATTTCCAACTGCTGATTGATATGTTAGATTGGTTCCTAGAGACATGGGGTGGTATGCGAAATAGAAATCACCTAGACGATGATAAGTAATGGATGAATTGGAAAAGTTTTTATTTTAGATTGCCTGCAGGCGTGATTTTGAAACTGGCAGAGTAAGCCCAGTGTTGTGTGATGATTTTGAAACTGGCAGAGTAAGCCCAGTGTTGAGTGATGTGATTTGAAACTGGCAAAGTAAGCCCAGTGTTAGTGATGATTTGATACTGGCAAAATAAGCCCAGTGATGATTGTGAAGTGGTAAATAAGATAGGCGAACCCTAGTTATGATTCAGGCATGGTAAGCTTTCTTTTATTGTAATGAGAGGGATACACGTTGGGTACATAACTTAGGTGCAATCCGCGACAACAAAAGAAAGTGATCTCATGGGACCGAGCATGGCTAGTGGTTGGGGAGGAAAGATCTCGCGGTGAGATCTTAGATCACACGTCAGGTTAATGAATAGTAATAAACTGATTGATATGAAATACCTCTGTTATATTTCTTCGTACCATGTTTATCCTGCTTGATTGCTAGTTGTAAAGTAAGAGGGTGGTTGGGTTGGATTATTCTCTTGGGTGATTTATCACTCACGGATACGTCGTATCTGGTAAATCGATTGCTTCGGCGATCAATTTGCCAAAGGCGCAAGATTCAATGGAGAGGATTCAACGATGGTGCAGTTCGACACAAGAAGAATATCGGGAATAGAGATCGAGCATGCTTGGGATTCGTATCAAGCCTAGAGTCAGCTACTGAAGTTAATGTATTTTGAATTAGTAAATTTAATTTGAGATTGTAATAAACCTTTATTTTGGAAAATTATATTTATTTAGCAAAATCTTCTTAAAAAAATTATTTTATTTTGCTTCCGAAAAGTCGGGGCGTTACAAATGGTATCAGAGCATAGGTTCAACGCTCGGCCTTGGGTAGATTGGGTAGACCGCATTTTAAGAGCGTAAATCCGAATAGCTAAACGTTTACGATATCTTTTACTTCTCTAAACTACGATATATCCTACCTATGTATATCATATAAATATTTATTTACCTGTTGCGACTTAGACTCCGAGAAATTACGAAATCAGCGTTGACTTTGACCGGAAGAAAGCGATGGAGCAGCCGTTTCCTTTCATAATTTAGTTGGCCGATCAAATGAGACAAAGAATCTTAGTATGAAGAAGACGAAGAGACAAATCTCAACAATGGAGGATAAGGTACTGTCGAAGGAGGCTACTCCGTGAATAGAGTACATGTCGAAGAAGAATTTCCTTTCTCTAGGCAGATAACGATCGAAAATAGGATAGGATCGGTGTGAGAACGTTATTGCACACATTCCCTTTTTAGAAACCAGACATTTAGAAACCCTCAAGACCTTTAACCCAACTCCGTGGAGCAGTTGTCACAAGATATGCACAAAAGGTCAACGACGTCACTTTCTACGATCATTTTGTCAACCTCATCAGCAAGGACAATACGCGTAGCCCTAATGCCAACGTCAAACGCCCACGTCATCAACATGCTTACGTCAATCTCGAGGTCAACGCAACACGAAGCCCAATGAGAAACCAAGTAACATGGAGGTTATGCAACTTCTACAAGCGATTGCCACCTCGACTATTTCGACACCCCAACCTCACGCATCGTAGACTCCTCAACATAGTAGATCGACGAATAAAAACATGATGTTGTCAGAGATTCGAAATCATCACCTAGCTAAATACTATGCCACTACATCCGACGACAACATCATCGTAGTTCAAACAGATCGAGAAGAGTTCAAGGTCGTGAATAATTGGGAAAGCGGTGACAATTCTCTTTGAGGGAGGTTATATGTTTTTCTTTAAGGGGGATAGGAGAACTACTGACGATCATTCATCTTAATCCTCTTTTTCATTCAATTGATTGTATTCTAACCTCCAGCTGTTTTTCCGTCTCTCATGACTCTTCTTAAAATCACCTTTGTCACTGTGACTTTTCATAGTAAGAGTTACAACTTCAACTAAAGCTCAAATCGTTGAACTCCTTGTCTATTCCAAGTACCTAACTCTCGTGACTTTCCCTTTTGTGAGTTGGGTATTCCTACTGATCATTTTGTTCCGACCTTTCCTAATTTGACTTGATTTGATTTGAAGACAACAGTTTACTCAATTATGAGTCTAACCTTTCCAACCCATTGAATACTACAGTTTAGAGCAATCCTGATTTATTCTAACTAGCTATTCTGACCAGCGCACTATCAGCTATCCACAACCTTTGATTCTTTTGATATCACAACAAGACATGTGTCCAATCTTACAAAACTCTAATCCCGTGAACCTAGTTCAATTTTCAATGATGGAGTCGTCAAATCCTTGGACGCACATATTATTGTTATGCTTCATTTTCCTTGAGCTTTGTATCATGACTTGAGCTAGAAGATCCAATCATTGTTCTATTAATGACTTTTTCTATTTTTGGATTCGAAAGTCATTGTTTACTCTTCACTTGTGCCCATTATTTTTCTTTTCTTTTAAATAACTAGAGTTAGATACTTGTTTTGAAACACGTCTGGCCAACGTGGTGCAAAATGAATATCTAGTTTGATTTCATTGTTGAACCTTGTTATCATTCAGAACCTATCACATTAAATTTATACTTCTAAGGAGAACCCTCATTTATTCCCATTGCACCGTTTTGCAAGCCAAAGTATTTGTTTGTTCTATTGACATGATAAACTTTTAATTATCACTACTATGATGATGGAACTCTTCAATTCTAAATCCTAGAGCTTGACTTTGGTTAACTTAATTCTCGTTGTCCTCGTGTTTTGATCCAACTCAAAACTTCTTGCACCTTGACTCATGGAGAAGGATTTGATCGTACTTCTAATCTCGTGCTTTGACCTTTGAACATTTGACTCATGTTTGAACCTTTTAAAAATTCTTGTAATCCTCTCGTTTCTTTGGGAGAAGAGTACCCACCTTCTAAAAGATAGGGACCAAACTTTCAAGAATTGACCAAGGAAGGAGATACGTTGACAACTCCCGATCGCTCGAAGTCAATAAAAGAGCTACGCCGACAAGAGGATGAGACCGTAGATTTTCAACGGACTTTTGTTCAAACCGCGCCGTGGGATCACCCGATTTGTCAAGAAAGGAAAGTTATCGCCTCGCCACATTGGTACGTTTGAGATCTTGGAGCAAATTGGAGAAGTTGCCTATCGCCTAACTTTACAACCGCAAATCGCCAAAATTTATGTTGTCTTTTACGATTCTACGCTGCGGAAAGATATGACCCATTTCACCCACGTACTCAATTGAGAGGAAGTCACACTAGACGAGGAAACGATCATCAAAGAGCAACCGGCAAAATTTAGGATTATGGAGAAAAAGTTACCCGAGGCGAACGATCAAAATAGTCAATGTCTTATGGAGATACCAAGAACGAAAAGAATCATCTTGGGAACGCGAGGACACAAGGAACAGCCAGTGAAGATCCAAGACTATAGTGAGAAGTGCATTCGAGGCAAAACCATTCAACTCGTCCGAATCCTTTGGTGACATCGAGGAATTGAGGAATCAACCTGGGAACGAGCGGATACTATACGCGCCAATTATTCGAATCTGTTTCCTCCTAAAAGTACACTTTGATTGTAGAAGGTGTTAGCTAGGCATCCTGTAACGACCCGGATTTTTGACCCAATTTTTTTTTTAATAATATCTTTTAAAAAGTATTAATCGTAGTAATAAAATTATTTTCCTTAAATAGATAATTACAAAAAAATTAGTCATTCTATCCTAATTAATCCTTTTATTTTTTTAGTTGCATGCATGCTTAAAACTCTTCCATCTCTCCCTCCCCTACTCCTACTCGATCTCTACCTCTTCCATAATCAGAATTTTCGTCCATATCACGCTCGTGTCAAGACCCAAGGAATAGAAATCCTTTTCGAACTCAAACTCATCACCCTTATCAAAAAAATTCTCTTATATATACCCCTTAACCCCGACCCTAGGGCACACCACGAAATTCCCCATGCCTCACCAGTCCAGAAAGAAGAGAAAAACGTGAGCAATCGAAGCTCCAATCCATGGAGTTTTAGAGAGAGAAAGAAAGAGAGAGAAAAGTGGGTTTCGTACCAAGACCCAACCGAAATCCGAATTGATCATTCCAATAACTTCTCTCAACCCCTAGCATCATAAAGCATCGTCCAATTCGGTCCCAAGGTCCCCCGATCAAAGAACCCGAAGTCATCTTCCCAAAAATTCAAGTTTCGGTTTAAGAATCAATTCGATCCAATCGAGGTATTATAATCCATTCTAACCTCTCCTCTAAGTATATTTGATGTTTATATGCTTAACCCTATGCCCCAATTGGTCCCATGCATCAAAAACCGAGCCGAAACAAAAAAAAAATAGCTCACTGTGTATTTTCGGCCAGATTCACCTAATTGATATTATTTTTGAACCCGACGCTTTATTTGTAATTATTTACGTAGAAGATGACCCTTTTGATATTTATTTTACAATCTTTCTGATATTAGTATTAAAAAAACTACTGACTTGATATTATTTTCTTACAGTATAATATCATATTAGTATAAAACGTATTAATTATATCAGTTTAATATTCTGATAGATAAAGTTGATTAATAAAAGTTTTAAATTAATAATACTCTTATTTAGTAATTCTACATGGTTCGAAACCACTTTACGACCTTCCGAAACCAATTTTTGACGCCCGATCTATTTTTCCTAGACTCCTAACACCTCAAAGATCATAACTTGTTAATGTCATATTTTTTTATTTATTATCTTTTTATTAATTATTTATTTGATTTCATGTAAAATTTTGCAAACGAAAAATCCATACGACCTTCTAAACCATTTTATAAATTCCCATACTATTTTTTTTTGTTTCTTTACATCATAAAGATGATATGTTATTAATCTCGACATATTTTATTTATTAAATAATTTATTATCTATTTATTCTACTTTTGACAACTTTAAAAATCATTTTTATTTTAAAAACAATTCCGTAACCCTCCGAACCCACTTGATGATACTCGAACAGGTTACGTAGAACACTAGGACTCCTTTAGAGCCATGCTACCTATTCTAGTGTTATTAATTACTTATTGTATTTATTATGATCGTTAATCGATTTATTTTCCTAAACAAAAATTTATACAAGCCTAGATTATATTCTTTTTATTAAAACTTTTATTTAATAAAAGTTCCTTACCTTATTAATGACTTGTTGATCATACGAACTAAGGGCAACGGCCCATTCATAAAAGGTTATGTGATTTAATGCATATTGTTTATTTCAATTATTATCCTGTTTGCCTAATTATTATTTCCAACTGCTGATTGATATGTTAGATTGGTTCCTAGAGACATGGGGTGGTATGCGAAATAGAAATCACCTAGACGATGATAAGTAAGGGATGAATTGGAAAAGTTTTATTTTAGATTGCTGCAGCGTGATTTTGAAACTGGCAGAGTAAGCCCAGTGTTGTGTGATGATTTTGAAACTGGTAGAGTAAGCCCAGTGTTGAGTGATGTGATTTGAAACTGGCAAATAAGCCCAGTGTTGAGTGATGATTTGAAAATGGCAAAGTAAGCCCGGTGATGATTGTGAAGTGGTGCATAAGATAGGCGAACCCTAGTTATGATTCAGGCATGATAAGCTTTCTTTTGTTGTAATGAGAGGGATACACGCTGGGTACATAACTTAGGTGCAATCGCGACAACAAAAGAAAGTGATCTCATGGGACCGAGCATGGCTAGTGGTTGGGGAGGAAAGATCTCGCGGTGAGTTCTTAGATCACACGCCAGGTTAATGAATAGTAATAAACTGATTGATATGAAATACCTCTGTTATATTCCTTCGTACCATGTTTATCTGCTTGATTGCTAGTTGTAAAGTAAGAGGGTGGTTGGGTTGGATTATTCTCTTGGGTGATTTATCACTCACGGATACGTCTGTATCTGGTAAATCGATTGCTTCGGCGATCAATTTGCCAAAGGCGCAAGATTCAATGGAGAGGATTCAACGATGGTGCAGTTCGACACAAGAAGAATATCGGGAATAGAGATCGAGCATGCTTGGGATTCGTATCAAGCCTAGAGTCAGCTACTGAAGTTAATGTATTTTGAATTAGTAAATTTATTTTGAGATTGTAATAAACCTTTATTTTGGAAAATTATATTTATTTAGCAAAATCTTCTTAAAAAAAATTATTTTATTTTGCTTCCGAAAAGTCGGGGCGTTACAAATGGTATCAGAGCATAGGTTCAACGCTCGGCCTTGGGTAGATTGGGTAGACCACATTCTGATAGTGTAAATCCGAATAGCTAAACGTTTACGATATCTTTTACTTCTCTAAACTACGATATATCCTACCTAAATATATCATATAAATATTTATTTACCTGCTGCGACTCAGACTCCGAGAAATTACGAGATCAGCGTTGACTTTGACCAGAAGAAAGCGATGGAGCAGCCGTTTCCTTTCATAATTTAGTTGGTCGATCAAATGAGACAAAGAATCTTAGTATGAAGAAGACGAAGAGACAAATCTCAACAATGGAGGATAAGGTACTGTCGAAGGAGGCTACTCCGTGAATAGAGTACATGTCGAAGAAGAATTTCCTTTCTCTAGGCAGATAACGATCGAAAATAGGATAGGATCGGTGTGAGAACGTTATTGCACACATTCCCTTTTTAGAAACCAGACATTTAGAAACCCTCAAGACCTTTAACCCAACTCCGTGGAGCAGTTGTCACAAGATATGCACAAAAGGTCAACGACGCCACTTTCTACGATCATTTTGTCAACCTCATCAGCAAGGACAATACGCGTAGCCCTAATGCCAATGTCAAACGCCCACGCCATCAACATGTTTAGGCCAATCTCGAGGTCTACACAACACGAAGCCCAATGAGAAACCAAGTAACATGGAGGTTATGCAACTTCTACAAGTGATTGCCACCTCGACTATTTCGACACCCCAACCTCACGCGTCGTAGACTCCTCAACATAGTAGATCGACGAATAAAAACATGATGTTGTCAGAGATTCGAAATCATCACCTAGCTAAATACTATGCCACTACATCCGACGACGACATCATCGTAGTTCAAACAGATCGAGAAGAGTTCAAGGTCGTGAATAATTGGGAAAGCGGTGACAATTCTCTTTGAGGGAGGTTATATGTTTTTCTTTAAGGGGGATAGGAGAACTACTGACGATCATTCATCTTAATCCTCTTTTTCATTCAATTGATTGTATTCTAACCTCCAGCTGTTTTTCCGTCTCTCATGACTCTTCTTAAAATCACCTTTGTCACTGTGACTTTTCATAGTAAGAGTTACAACTTCAACTAAAGCTCAAATCGTTGAACTCCTTGTCTATTCCAAGTACCTAACTTTTGTTGCTTTCCCTTTTGTGAGTTGGGTATTCCTACTGATCATTTTGTTCCGACCTTTCCTAATTTGACTTGATTTGATTTGAAGACAACAGTTTACTCAATTATGAGTCTAACCTTTCCAACCCATTGAATACTACAGTTTAGAGCAATCCTGATTTATTCTAACTAGCTATTCTGACCAGCGCACTATCAGCTATCCACAACCTTTGATTCTTTTGATATCACAACAAGACATGTGTCTGACGTTACAAAACTCTAATCCCGTGAACCTAGTTCAATTTTCAATGATGGAGTCGTCAAATCCTTGGACGCACATATTATTGTTATGCTTCATTTTCCTTGAGCTTTGTATCATGACTTGAGCTAGAAGATCCAATCATTGTTCTATTAATGACTTTTTCTATTTTTGGATTCGAAAGTCATTGTTTACTCTTCACTTGTGCCCATTATTTTTCTTTTCTTTTAAATAACTAGAGTTAGATACTTGTTTTGAAACACGTCTGGCCAACGTGGTGCAAAATGAATATCTAGTTTGATTTCATTGTTGAACCTTGTTATCATTCAGAACCTATCACATTAAATTTATACTTCTAAGGAGAACCCTCATTTATTCCCATTGCACCGTTTTGCAAGCCAAAGTATTTGTTTGTTCTATTGACATGATAAACTTTTAATTATCACTACTATGATGATGGAACTCTTCAATTCTAAATCCTAGAGCTTGACTTTGGTTAACTTAATTCTCGTTGTCCTCGTGTTTTGATCCAACTCAAAACTTCTTGCACCTTGACTCATGGAGAAGGATTTGATCGTACTTCTAATCTCGTGCTTTGACCTTTGAACATTTGACTCATGTTTGAACCTTTTAAAAAATTCTTGTAATCCTCTCGTTTCTTTGGGAGAAGAGTACCCACCTTCTAAAAGATAGGGACCAAACTTTCAAGAATTGACCAAGGAAGGAGATACGTTGACAACTCCCGATCGCTCGAAGTCAATAAAAGAGCTACGCCGACAAGAGGATGAGACCGTAGATTTTCAACGGACTTTTGTTCAAACCGCGCCGTGGGATCACCCGATTTGTCAAGAAAGGAAAGTTATCGCCTCGCCACATTGGTACGTTTGAGATCTTGGAGCAAATTGGAGAAGTTGCCTATCGCCTAACTTTACAACCGCAAATCGCCAAAATTTATGTTGTCTTTTACGATTCTACGCTGCGGAAAGATATGACCCATTTCACCCACGTACTCAATTGAGAGGAAGTCACACTAGACGAGGAAACGATCATCAAAGAGCAACCGGCAAAATTTAGGATTATGGAGAAAAAGTTACCCGAGGCGAACGATCAAAATAGTCAATGTCTTATGGAGATACCAAGAACGAAAAGAATCATCTTGGGAACGCGAGGACACAAGGAACAGCCAGTGAAGATCCAAGACTATAGTGAGAAGTGCATTCGAGGCAAAACCATTCAACTCGTCCGAATCCTTTGGTGACATCGAGGAATTGAGGAATCAACCTGGGAACGAGCGGATACTATACGCGCCAATTATTCGAATCTGTTTCCTCCTAAAAGTACACTTTAATTTCGAGGACGAAATTGTTTTAAGGGGGATAGGTTGTAACGACCCGGATTTTTGACCCAATTTTTTTTTTAATAATATCTTTTAAAAAGTATTAATCGTAGTAATAAAATTATTTTCCTTAAATAGATAATTACAAAAAAATTAGTCATTCTATCCTAATTAATCCTTTTATTTTTTTAGTTGCATGCATGCTTAAAACTCTTCCATCTCTCCCTCCCCTACTCCTACTCGATCTCTACCTCTTCCATAATCAGAATTTTCGTCCATATCACGCTCGTGTCAAGACCCAAGGAATAGAAATCCTTTTCGAACTCAAACTCATCACCCTTATCAAAAAAATTCTCTTATATATACCCCTTAACCCCGACCCTAGGGCACACCACGAAATTCCCCATGCCTCACCAGTCCAGAAAGAAGAGAAAAACGTGAGCAATCGAAGCTCCAATCCATGGAGTTTTAGAGAGAGAAAGAAAGAGAGAGAAAAGTGGGTTTCGTGCAAGACCCAACCGAAATCCGAATTGATCATTCCAATAACTTCTCTCAACCCCTAGCATCATAAAGCATCGTCCAATTCGGTCCCAAGGTCCCCCGATCAAAGAACCCGAAGTCATCTTCCCAAAAATTCAAGTTTCGGTTTAAGAATCAATTCGATCCAATCGAGGTATTATAATCCATTCTAACCTCTCCTCTAAGTATATTTGATGTTTATATGCTTAACCCTATGCCCCAATTGGTCCCATGCATCAAAAACCGAGCCGAAACAAAAAAAAAATAGCTCACTGTGTATTTTCGGCCAGATTCACCTAATTGATATTATTTTTGAACCCGACGCTTTATTTGTAATTATTTACGTAGAAGATGACCCTTTTGATATTTATTTTACAATCTTTCTGATATTAGTATTAAAAAAACTACTGACTTGATATTATTTTCTTACAGTATAATATCATATTAGTATAAAACGTATTAATTATATCAGTTTAATATTCTGATAGATAAAGTTGATTAATAAAAGTTTTAAATTAATAATACTCTTATTTAGTAATTCTACATGGTTCGAAACCACTTTACGACCTTCCGAAACCAATTTTTGACGCCCGATCTATTTTTCCTAGACTCCTAACACCTCAAAGATCATAACTTGTTAATGTCATATTTTTTTATTTATTATCTTTTTATTAATTATTTATTTGATTTCATGTAAAATTTTGCAAACGAAAAATCCATACGACCTTCTAAACCATTTTATAAATTCCCATACTATTTTTTTTTGTTTCTTTACATCATAAAGATGATATGTTATTAATCTCGACATATTTTATTTATTAAATAATTTATTATCTATTTATTCTACTTTTGACAACTTTAAAAATCATTTTTATTTTAAAAACAATTCCGTAACCCTCCGAACCCACTTGATGATACTCGAACAGGTTACGTAGAACACTAGGACTCCTTTAGAGCCATGCTACCTATTCTAGTGTTATTAATTACTTATTGTATTTATTATGATCGTTAATCGATTTATTTTCCTAAACAAAAATTTATACAAGCCTAGATTATATTCTTTTTATTAAAACTTTTATTTAATAAAAGTTCCTTACCTTATTAATGACTTGTTGATCATACAGAACTAAGGGCAACGGCCCATTCATAAAAGGTTATGTGATTTAATGCATATAGTTTATTTCAATTATTATCCTGTTTGCCTAATTATTATTTCCAACTGCTGATTGATATGTTAGATTGGTTCCTAGAGACATGGGGTGGTATGCGAAATAGAAATCACCTAGACGATGATAAGTAATGGATGAATTGGAAAAGTTTTTATTTTAGATTGCCTGCAGCGTGATTTTGAAACTGGCAATAAGCCCGGTGTTGTGTGATGATTTTGAAACTGGCAGAGTAAGCCCAGTGTTGAGTGATGTGATTTGAAACTGGCAAAGTAAGCCCAGTGTTGAGTGATGATTTGAAACTGGCAAAGTAAGCCCAGTGATGATTGTGAAGTGGTACATAAGATAGGCGAACCCTAGTTATGATTCAGGCATGATAAGCTTTCTTTTGTTGTAATGAGAGGGATACACGCTGGGTACATAACTTAGGTGCAATCCGCGACAACAAAAGAAAGTGATCTCATGGGACCGAGCATGGCTAGTGGTTGGGGAGGAAAGATCTCGCGGTGAGTTCTTAGATCACACGCCAGGTTAATGAATAGTAATAAACTGATTGATATGAAATACCTCTGTTATATTCCTTCGTACCATGTTTATCCTGCTTGATTGCTAGCTGTAAAGTAAGAGGGGTGGTTGGGTTGGATTATTCTACTGGGTGATTTATCACTCACGGATACGTCTGTATCCTGGTAAATCGATTGCTTCGGCGATCAATTTGCCAGAAGGCGCAGGATTCAATGGAGAGGATTCAACGATGGTGCAGTTCGACACAAGAAGAATATCAAGAATAGAGATCGAGCATGCTTGGGATTCGTATCAAGCCTAGAGTCAGCTCTGAAGTTAATGTATTTTGAATTAGTAAATTTATTTTGAGATTGTAATAAACCTTTATTTTGGAAAATTATATTTATTTAGCAAAATCTTCTTAAAAAAAATTATTTTATTTTGCTTCCGAAAAGTCGGGGCGTTACAATATTTCCCAAAATACTTGTGTAAAAGTCAAAAGTTTTTACTTTTCCGATTCCTCTCGTCTTGACTCACCCATATCACATAAAAGTTTGACGTTAAACTAACAAACGCAAAAAAAAAAATTGAATAAAGATAACCAAAAAATTGTGGTGCATAAGTTAATCACTAGCGTCAACAGGGCCAAAAAGTTTGCCACTCCCATTTTCTCTAACCGCACTCCCCTTTGTGTCTCTATTAGGTTATTTGTTTTGTAAGAGAAAGAGAGTGGCGTTTAAAAAAAAGGGGGGGGGGGGGCAAAATCAATTCCCTAAAATAAGGATGACACAAAAAGTGAAAGGACTCAATTATCATGGGGGGTTCACCGGCCTATCAATCATGGGTGGGGGTGGAAGAAACGGATATTCGGTAATTCTAGGACTCAATTATTATCTAGCTAGTATGGAATCAGAACTAAAGGATGTCCAACTTAGGTTGGGGCAGAATCCGACGTTGTATATTTACAACAATTGGAATTCATGAGCATTTACTCTTTAGGGAATACACTTATTGGTCCCAAGGTGCACAACTCAATTGGCTAAAGTTTGGTGATGCTAATTAATACAACGTTTTTTCATGCGTATGTTGAAGAACGTAATAGGAAAAATCTCATCTTAGCTACTATTAATTAAGGACGATTCGGCCGGGGGGCAGTGGATACATGATGAGGGTGCTATTCGATCTGCATTCCACACGCACTTCCAGCATGTGTACACATCTAACGGAGTTACCAGTGAAAATTAATATCCACAACTTCTTTAATTAAGCCCCAAAACCCGCCTGCGCGCTATTAATCAACATATATACTGCTTCCGGCCAGTTTACTTGCACCAGTTACTAGGGAGGAAGTGTGTTAGTCGAATGGGATCTCTAAAGGCCCCAGGACCCGATGGGGTTGAACGCACATTTTTGCAAAAAAACATTGGCACTGCAGGGTATATACGTTGGTCCTTCTGTAGTCGAGATCATCAATAATTTTTTCCAAACGGGATGTCTATCTCCTGACAAAAATTGAATGCCACAACCATTGTATCTCTTGATTCCTAAGAAAAATAATCCGGTGTAAGTTACGGACTTTCGGCCAATCAGCTTATGTAATGTCATTTATAAAGTGATTGTGTCGGTTATAATGTCTCGCATGAGACCTTTTATGTCTGATATTATTTCACCTTTTCAAAATGCTTTTTGTCTCTAAGAGACATTTCGGACAATGCTAGCTCTTCTTGCACATGAGATTTTGCACACTATGCATAAAAAAATAGGCAAGGGCGGGGCTTTGGCTATGAAACTTGATTTGGAAAAGGAAATTAAGCTTATGATAAACTAGAATGGAGTTTTCTTAAACAAGCTCTTCTTTCACATAAGTTTCCATGCACCCGGCCAGATGGGTGGATCTTATCATGGAATGTGTCACAACTCCGTCACTTAGTGTTTTACTAATTAATGGGAAGTTATCCGCACCAATACACATGACTAGGGGTTTACGACAAGGAGATCGACCCTCTCCGTATCTTTTTATTATAGCAATGGATTATTTTATTCGAGCAATACTGCTGGAGGCTTCTCATGCTAAAAAGTTTTTACCTTTGCGTGCCTAGCTCCCGTAGTGGGCCTCCTATTCCTATTTTATGCTTTGCCGATGACTGTCTTATATTTTCCCAAGCTAAGGAACAGTCTTAATTTGCGCCACCTAAAAAACCTGATACAAGAATTCTCTGAGTTATCGGGACGAACAATTAACCGGGGTCTAAATCCTCAGTTATTTTTTCCCCAAATTTTAGGGGATCAGCACGTAGGATCGATGTTAGCAGACATTATAAGTATTAATCCAGCTAGCTCACACTAAAAATACATATCTTGGGCTACCTAGCTCTTATAATGGGGCGTGTCTCGAAGAACACTTTCGCCGATCGATCTCATTGATAAGACACAAAAGCGCGCGGTTACAACTTTGCTACTCCTGTCTTCCGTCCTATATATATATGCGGGTAGGGTAACCTTAGTCAAGCATGCATGTTTTAGATTCTTTTTTTTTTGGAACCACACACCTAATCTAATCGGACCCATACTCCATTAATTCGTTGGGCTACTTTATGTCTTCCAACTTCCTTTGGTGGGTTGGGGTTCAAACATCTAAATGTTCTTAATCAAACAGCACGCCTTAAATTAGGTTAATTGGCGTCCTTTTAACTAATCCCCAAGATTTGTGGCCTCGCGCGTGTTATGAAATTAAGCTAAATACTACCTATCCGGCGACTTGTTAACTGCATCTAGAGGTTCTTCCTCCTCGTGGGGTTGGAAAGGGATACAGTACTCTGTTTTACCTTATCTTAGGCAAGGTCTTGTGTGGCAAATTGGCGCTAGCAGTGGGCCGGGTTGTCGGTTTGGTTTGATCACTGGGTAGGTCCTTTCCGTTTGCACGACTATGCATTGCAACCTTTGGGGGATACTTTAATTAGGTCGTTTGAAGGTCGGAGAGTTGTTTGACCCTCACTCCCTATGTTGGCGTGTTGACCTACTCAAAAACCATCTACTTCCATCCCTGATTGGGTCCATCCAAGCAATCCCAATCCCTTTACCACCTTCTGTAGACACCCCAATCTGGCAGCCAAATAATCAGGGGGAGTTCACTTTTAAATCAGCATATAGCTGGCTGTTGGATCGGTCTCTCAACCCTCAAATGCCTAGTCTCCGATCCCTTAGCTTTGATTTGGCGTCTGAAGCTACCACCAAAATTAAAGTTATTCCTATGGTTTATTTGCCACAACGCCTTGCCAACTAATGAATTTTTACATCACCGACACATTCTTAATTCGGCAAGGTGTATTTTGTGTGGAGACACATCTGAATCTTTGCAGCATATTGTATGGACATGTCCAGCTTGGGGTAGCATCCCGCGATGCATAAATTGGTCTCTCATGAATCCGCACCAACATATTCTGGTTTCTCTAGCTGAGATTTGGCTTTTGTTGGACGAACGTGCGTATCTCAAATTGATTGCATTATTGTGGTTTATGGGGCGAGGCCGCAATGATGCAATTTTCAATAACGCACCAGTGCTTCCTCAAAAGGTTGTGTGCGCAGCTTATGCATTTGCCTCCGCTTCATTTGAAGCAGCACCGAGCATCCCCCGCTCCAGCACTTCTACATTTCTGATATGGGTCTCTTGGTCTCCTCCACATTTTGGTTATTTAAAATTAAATGTAGATTGTTCTTCCTTTCAAAATCCTAGTTATGCTGGTCTGGGTGGTGTATTTTGAAATTGGATGGGTGAGGTTGTTTTGGGCTATGAGCGAGCTCTTCATATCAATTCCAACATAATGGCAGAATTGTGGGTTGTACGTGATGGATTATGGGTTGCCCGTCGGTTCGGGTTTCCACATCTCATTGTTGAGACTGATTCCATCTTTGTGTATAATGCCTTTGTGTAGGAAGCAAGTCCAAACGGGTCGGCTAAGGAGGATGCTCCGGGAGGTTCAAGTTCTACTTTCTAATTTCTCCTCGGTGCAGGTCACTTTTTGCTATCGGGAGGCTAACGGTGTGGCTGACTTTTTGCCAAACATACAGTGGTTTCTCAGACTAGTTTTGTTTTGCATAGTGCTGCTTCCGACTTTTTGTTATCAGCTTTGTCTTAGAATCAGGGAGGAACAGTAGTTCTTCATTTTGTAAAAAACTCACTCTTGTACTCCTTTTGACTTAATATAAGTTATGTTGTGGGTTTCAAAAAAAAAAAGAGTGAAAGGATTAGGTGGTAAAATAAAGGGAATCAGAGGGGCTGTAGTGCATCCACCACACTACACGGTGTAGTGCACCCGATCCGACCATCCATCTTGGCATGGGCGGCTTGGATTTAATTCGAGCTCCTACAAATTCTAAATGTTTATTGTTCAGATTAAAATTCGAGCCATCCATTGTCGAGATGGATGGCCGAATGGTGCACTACAGCACCCCCGGGTTCCAAAATAAAGATACTCCCTCCGTCCTATTTTCATCGTCCAATCTCGGAATACCACAAATTTAATGGAACATCATAATTACCTTTTCAAAACTTCACATTTCCAATAATACCCTTGAGTAGTTTTTCTGGCCTCAATTTGAACTTCCCACTCATGCACTTAAAATTGGGGCTTTGCTATTTGTAAGGAAGATTTGCAGGGAATGTAACGCCCCGATTTTTCGGAAGCAAAATAAAATAATTTCTTAAGAAAATTTTGCTAAATAAATATAATTTTCCAAAATCTTTAAGTCTATTACAATCTCAAAATAAATTTACCGATTCAAAATACATTAACTTCAGAGCTGACTCTAGGCTTGATACGAATCCCAAGCATACTCGATCTCTATTCCTGATATTCTTCTTGTGTTGAACTGCACCATCGTTGAATCCTCTCCATTGAATCCTGCGCCCTCTGGCAAATTGATCGCCAAAGCAATCGATTTACCAGGATACAGACGTATCCGTGAGTGATAAATCACCCAGTAGAATAATCCAACCCAACCACCCTTCTTATTTTACAGCTAAGCAGATTTATCACAATTCATATGAAAATAATAGAACGACAAGCATTAAATAAGTAAATCCATTAGCAAGCCTTTGAATCTCACATTTCATAATCATTCCTGCACCATAGTATCCATCACCTTCCGATCTCAGTATTTCTTTGAACATATTTTAAACGCCCCGCTACCTTCAATATCACGAGGTACTAGTAGACTATTCTCATAATTTCAGGTCCATCAGGCTGCCCCCAAGGTCCTGCTAGGCTACCCTCAATACCTGAGGTCCTGTCAGGCTACCCTTGAGGTCCTGCTTGGCCAACCTCACAATTCTAGGTCCATCAGGCTGCCCTCCAGGTCCTGCTATGCTACCCCCAATACTTGAGGTCCTGCCAGGCTACCCCAGAGGTCCTGCTTGGCCACCGTAGCTACACCGGGTCTTTCAGGCTACCCTCAAGGTCCTACTAGGCTACCCCCGATTAACACGAGGTCCTGTCAGGCTACCCCTGAGGTCCTGCTAAGCCCGCAACCTTTCATCTATTTTCATTTTCCATTAACCATAACAACGTCTACATAATTTCTCATTGAAACCACCGAGCGAATCTAAGACTGATCCAACAAATACAACATTCATGAATCCATAATCAATAAACATGATACCTTTCTATGTGAAAGCCAACATAGCAATTGATATTGTGCGAGTAAGTAAAACAGAGATATTTCATATGAGTTGATTTATTACTATCCATTATCCTATCGTGTAATCTAAGATCTCACCCACGAGATCTTTCCTTCCCAACCGTTAGCTATGCTCAGTCCCATGAGATCACTTCCCTTTGCTGTCGTAGATAACCTAAGTTACAATAACTACAACAAGGGGATAGCTTATCATGCCGGAATCACAACTAGGGTTCGCCTATCTTATATACCGCATCACAACCATTTCACAATCATCACTGGACACACGCCAGACTATCAATTCATCACTGGACACACGCCAGTCTATCAATTCATCACTGGACACCCGCCAGTTTCAATCTCATCACAATATCATCGCAATCTCAAAATCACGCCTGCAGGCAATCTAAAAACAAAAACTTTTTCCAATTCATCCATTACTTATCATCGTCTAGGCGATTTCTAGTTCGCATACCACCCCATGTCTCTAGGGTCCAATCTAACAGATCATTCAACCGTTGGAAATAATAATTAAGCAAACAGAATAATAATTGAAATAAACAATATGCATTGAATCACATAACCTTTTATGAATGGGCCGTTGCCCTTAGTTTTGTATGATCTACAAGTCATTAATAAAGTCAGGAACTTTTATTAAATGAAAGTTTTAATAAAAAGAATATAATCTAGGCTTTTTAATTAGGAAAATAAATTGATTGATGATCATAATAAATACAATAAGTAGTTAATAACACTAGAGTAGGTAGCATTGTTCTAAAAGGAGTCCTAGGGTCCTACGTAACCTGTTCAAGTGTCAACAAGTGGTTCCGGAGGGTTACGGAATTATTTTTAAAATAAAAATGATTTATAAAGTTGTCAAAAGTAGAATAGATAGATAATAAATCATTTTTTTTTTGATCATTTAACAAGGCCCGCAGGCAGATAATAAATCATTTAATAAATAAAATATGTCGAGATTAACAACATATCATCTTTAGGATGTAAAGAATCTAAAAAAAATATTTTGGGAATTTATAAATTGGTTTATAAGGTCGCAAGGATTTTTCGTTTGAAACTTTTGATTGAAAATAAACAAAAAAATTAATTAAATAGATATTAAAATAAAAAAAATATGATATTAACAAGTTATGATCTTTGAGGTGTTAGGAGTCTAGGAAAAATAGATCGGGCGTCGAAAATCGAGTTCGGGATGTCGAAAAACGGATTCGGAACAAAACAGAACAAACCGCAAGGTTGGACCGGGTTGACCTTGCGGTGGAGCACGTCGCCGCGAACTCGCGGCTGGTTCTTGCGGTCCGCAGGTTGCGGCCGCAAGGTCTGGTCCAGAAATCGTTTTTTTGTCTTTTCGCGATGGTTTCGATGCATGGGACCATGGGGGACTATGGGTTAGGCCTAAAAACGTTAAATATACTTATAGGAGTGTTTGGATAGGATTATAGTACCTCGAATCGGGTCGGATTGATTTAAAACGAATCTTGAACGTTTGGAGAAGAAGACTTCGGTTTCTTCGATCGGGGAACCTTGGGCTCGAATTGGATGACGTTTGGAGATGCTTGGGGTTGAGGGAAGTGATTGGAACGATCAATTTGAGTTTCGGTTGATCGTAGACACGAAACCCACTTTTCTCTCTCTTTCTTTCTCTCTCTAAAACTCCATGGATTGGAGTTCGATTTTCTTCGAATTCTCTCTCTTTTCTGGACTGGTAGGGTATGAGGAATTTCGTGGTGAACCCTAGGGTCGAGCTTAAGGGTTATTTATAAGAGAATTTTCGATGAGAGTGAATAATTCGTATTTGAAAAGGTTTCAAATTCTCGGGTTTCGATGGGGACGGAATATGGACGAAAATATGGTTAGGGGAGTGGTAGAGATCGAGTAGGAATAGGAGATGGAGAGATGGAAGGAATTCTAATCATGTATGCAACTAATAAAAGAGATAAATAAGATAATTATATTTTTTTGTATTTATCTATTAAGGAAAAGGATATATATAAGAATAATAATAATAATTAAGATCTAATAATATTAACGCTATTATTAAAAAAAAATTGGGTCGAAAATCCGGGTCGTTACAGGGAACCACATAATGAAAAACTTGTTTGGGTTCATTTCGGGCAATTCGCCCTTACGAATTCAAAAGTAATACTTATCGATGTCCATTGGAGCTGATTTTTTACAGGGCCCTGTAAAATAATATTTAAAAATTTATGAATATTTTTCTAGATTTTTGTGGGATCCGAAATAGACCCAAACGAATT
This sequence comes from Rhododendron griersonianum, assembly GCA_018127125.1. Classification (NCBI taxonomy): domain Eukaryota; kingdom Viridiplantae; phylum Streptophyta; class Magnoliopsida; order Ericales; family Ericaceae; genus Rhododendron; species Rhododendron griersonianum. The sequence goes on along the minus strand of CM030794.1, from coordinate 19,562,247 downwards.
TTTTCTTACATGATTCCCTACAAATCTTCCTTGCGATTAAGATTTCCGTTAAAATTGGAGTCAGAAACTTTGGGGGTATCAATCCCAAATATTGTGGCGGTAATATCAAGTTTGGGCAAATCTAGAAAGGCATATAATACAAAATTTAAAATTCAAACTTTCCTCTTCCAAATTTGAAAGAAGGGTAAAATGGGAAAATTAAATATTTTTGTACCTTTGTCTTGTCAAATGGACAATCTTTTTGGATATAGAAAAAAGAAATTTTGGACAACAAAAATAGACGGAGGGAGTAATTTTCTCCGTCTATTTTTTTGCTAATTACTATACTATTCTCCTCCAGCCCCTTTCAACGCACAACCCAAATTTTATCAGAAGTGCTACACACAGCAATTTGTGCATAGGTTGTGCACAGATTATTTTGTGGGGCCCACCATGGGTCCCATACAAATCATCCAAGCTGTTTATTAAATGTAGAACATTTTTTCAAGGGTTTCTGTAAAAAACAATCTCAATCCGATACCTATAGGTGCTTCATCCAACCATCTAACTTTTCATTCAGATTTTCGGATAATGAAAAGTTATATGATTGGATCGAGCACCTATAGGTATCGGATTGAGTTTATTTTTTATGGAGACCCTTGAAAAAATGTTTTACATTTAATGAACGGCTTGGATAATTTGTGTAAGACCCATGGTGGGCCTCACAAAAAAAATTTGTGCACAGATTGCTGTGTGTAGACTTTCTGAAATTTTATGGGCCTTGGCCGGTTGACCTTCGTCAAACTTAAGCCGGCCTTAAATTTTTCCTTAAAAACCACGTCATGCCGTGCCTATGCTGTTTTTATTTTTTCATCAGATTTTTTTATTTTTTGATTCGCTTTTTCGATCCGATCATTCGCAGGTTAGATATCGTGAAATTCCGGCGAGAGAGAGAGAGAGAGAGAGAGAGAGAGAGAGATTCCACGATCAGTTTACAGGTAATTTGGATTCCCCTACCCTCATTTTCAATCGAATTAAGGTTTTCAATCCGATAAGGATTTCGAATCGAATTAGGGTTTTCTACACAGATCGTCTTCCCTTGCATTTAACCCTAGTCTCCAACCATGGGAGGCCACGGCGGTCTAAACATCCTCCCTCAGAAGCGATGGAACGTCTACAACTTCGACAACAGAGAGAAAGTCCGGAAAGACGAAGAGGCAGCCGCCAAAGAGGAGCAGCTCAAGCGCGAGCAGTCTCGCAAGCGTGACACCGAGTTCCGCATCGAGCAGCTCCGCCAAGCTCGCGGCCTGGCTCCCTTGGTTCATCAACCCTCCACCGCGGCACCAACCGCGGCTGCACCGGCTCCGCCGTCGCCCGAGCCGGAGTCGAAATCGAAGTTAAACCACATTAACTTGTTCGAAGGGATTAGGATTTTCGATCCAGTGGAAGGGAAAAAAGAGGATGAGGACAGAGGAGGGGCACGTAAGAAGATGAAGGTGGAGAAGAAGAAGGAGGAGGTGAGGGTTGTGTTGCCTGAAGATGAGAAGTATAAGTTAGGGTATGGGGTGGCTGGGAAAGGGGTGAAGTTGCCGTGGTATTTGTCGCAGAGGCCGAGCGATGATGTGGAGAGAGAGGAGGAGGTGGAGGATGAGGGTGGTAAGTGTAGAGTGGGGAAGAGTAGCGGGAAGAAGACGGTGGAGGAGATGAGAGAAGAGCGGTTGAAGAGAGAGAAGAGGGAGAAGGAGCGGGAGAGGGCTCTGGTGGTAGGGAAGGGCAGAAGGGATGGAGGGTTTTCTAGGAGGTAGGTTTTGAGGGAATTGCATTTCTGTTCTGTTTATTGCCAAAGTTTTTGATAACTCAAGTGTCCGGGCCAGCGTTAATAGGTATTCTCTTGATGCATATTTGAATTGCTTGATGATGAGTAGTTGAGGAAAGAGTATGTTCAACATATAGTAACATATTGTGATGTGTGGTGATGAAATTGTTTGGTCTCCTGTTTGATTCTTGATGTCTGTAGGTAACTTGTGAACATGTCTGGTTACTCTGTTGTATATTCATGATTCTGGCAGCTTTTTTGTGTGTTGACAATGTAGGCTACCAGCTAATGTTCAACTTGATCGCCTCTGTAATTCAGCTCTATTTTGCAATCCTTGTGTAGTCTCCAGGCACAACCGATCATTTTTCTGGATCGATTTTATGGGATTTTGAGCTTCCAGAACCAAATCCAACCCTTCGTATCCCTATCCTCAAAATTGATTAGATCATAGGCAGCAGCAGTAGTGAATCCATTACTCCCAGGACTGGCCCACGTAGGTAGGGTGATCAGGGGAATTCCTGTTACTAGAGAGATGTATGTTATGAATGATATTCGTATCCTGTTCATCTACTATGTGATCTATGTTTGAAAGATCCCAGGTATCATTATCATCAACAATCTCTTTTACCTTCGTATTACTATTAGTATGGGGTCCCTGATACTTTAAGATAAGAGGGCCACTCCCACACCACCAGTCCTTCCAAAGATCCACTTTGGATCCATCTCTAATTGTCCATTTTATTCCCCTTTCGATTATGTGATTGGTGTTGACCATGCTACGCCAAACATGTGAAGCATTACGTTTTTTGGGCCAAGACGAGAGGGATTGATTTCTGATGTATTCGTCTCTAAGCATTTTAACCCAAAGGCTGTCTTCATGCATGGTGACTTTCCAGCTAAGTTTGGTTAGGAGTGCCAAGTTTTGGTTTCTAGCTTTCCTGATACCAAGTCCACCCCTATCTTGCATTTACAAACAGTAGTCCAATTAACAAGGTGAATTTTTTTGGTGCTATCAGTATCTCCCCAAAGGAAGTTTCTATTAATTCTGTCCTTATTATCACACACTCACAGGGATTTCCATAGTCTGCATGGTGTAGTTAGGTATGGTAGACGTCACCGATTGCACAAGAGTAGCCCTACCTGCTAAGTTCAAGACATTAGCTTTCCAGCCAGCAAGTCTCCTTTGTACTTTTTTCGACAATAGGATTAAAGTGCAGTTTGCTCAATATACTCAGAAGTAAAGGCACACCCAAGTTTTTACCCAAAAAAAAAGGCACACCCAAGTATTTCCCAAGATCAGCAGTCAAAGAGATACCTGTACTGTTACTGAGCCCTCTAGCTCTTCTGGGATTAATGTTGGGGGAAACATACATTTTGGATTTAAGTATAGTTGCTTTCCTGGAAATATCCTTTTTCTCATTTTGTTGTTTTTTATTGTGAGAAGTTCAGCTAATAAACTAGAAGATTGAGATTTTGGTGTTGTTTGCACCTGTCTGGTAAATTACTGGTAGAAATACTTCTTTGGGGGAAAATTGGCAAGTACAGGCTTTGAAATCAATAGCATAATGAACTCATGGCTTGGGGGTTTCAAGTGTCTAGAAGTGTTAAGAAATCAGTATTGTCGCTTATCCAAAGTGATAATTGTTTAGGCTCGAGATGGTTGATAGGGGGGATTAACTCAATTGTTTGTAGTTTGTGAATGGTAGTTACACAGTTAAAGCGTGCTGTGTTCATTTGACAAGGACAAAAGGCTCTAATCACAGCTAAAACTGCATCTTGATTTTGGTTTTTGTCCTCTTCTTCTTCTCCTTTTTTATTTTCTTTAAAGCCTATTGCTAGCTACTATCTAGTATCTATAGCTTGGGATTCCTTTGTATACGGATTGTACTTAATTACATGGCCAGCATTTCTTCTATCATCTTTTTAAGAACAAAATTTGAGAGAAAATTGTTAGAGCACAGAGTTTGTTCAAGTCGGGTGATTCGAGCTATATAAAGAAGTACTATCTAGGGGAAGCAATTCAAAGCCATTTGTCCCCCCTGAATCATCCTTGTTCTTACCTGCACCGCATCCATGATAACTTATTAAAGCTGTTATACACTGATAGAGAGAAGACTGAAGAGTACTAACCATGTACTGTCACCCTGCTAAGTCTATTTCTTGGAAAAGAATTAGTTAATCTTGCGCTAGTACAGCTTCATTTAGTTAGTTGGAGATTACTGTGTAGCTTAAGTGTATAATCTCCTCTTGTATTCTGTTATGCGATTGGGATCAGTTGATAAAATTCTCTCTCTAAACTTCGTCATGCATTCATGATTACTTATTCTCTGTTTTCGTTATAGGATTCCTTCTAGTGCCACTAATGCATTGCCCTTGATCATTTATACAGCGTCAAACTAGTCAGACGGTGTATATCCATGTGTGATTAAGTTGTCATTTGCTGGACTAGTTGAGTGGGGATTGTCTAGGTCTACAAATTCTTTTGGATCTTTCTACACTGATGCAGTTGGTGTTTAGGTATACATCTCTTATGTATCTCTGGAGTCTTGGAGGAGGCACCTGTTTAAGCACAATCATATGTAGAGATTATACAAGAAATAAGTTTTTTTGTACTTCTAATGGGACAACAGAGGTGTTCCATATGCTGTGAGGTTACAGATCATAGGAAGTGATGAATTCCAACAGGATCCATGGTGGATTTTCTTACAAGACAATACATTAAGGAAATCCAGTCGTGCAACAATATAAAAGACAGTACATAAAGGAAATCCTAGATGTCCTGCAGGAAACATGACTATGCGCAAGATGCATACATAGTACTGTGCACTAGATGAAGATCTTGAGTAGATCGCAGAAACATGAAGGGCATGGAGCTTGTGTCATGAAGGGCATGAGCAGAATTCCAACCACAATCGAGCGAGGGCTTGGATGCAGTTTTCTCAAAGGAAGTTGGGCGGGGTTTTTGGTTGCTATTGGTAGCGGTGGAAAGCAGAATGCAACAACTCTATTCATAATTTTCATTATTACCATGCCCGTCCTGATGCTTTCTGTATTTTCGTAAAAGCATGAATAAGTTGATTAATGGATGTTCAATAAAGAGTACTTTTCACATAGTTGTTGAATGAAATTCTTATCATGCCAGCCATTTGTTTTCTTCTTTTTCTTCAAGATAATTTCACGTATATGTATGCCTATTTCGATTGAGACTCCACATGGTGGAGGACAGATGGATACTTGTTTTGGTAACTATTTCCCTTCTGTTTTTTTGCGGAGAAACTTTTTGAATGGATTTGAAGAAACATCAACTAGTTATTGAGATATGTGGGGAACCTCATTGTAAATAGGCATTCATGCGTCATTAAGAAGTTCCGGATTTGGATTTGGGTGCAGACACGAACACTAAAACAGGATACGTTATATCTATATAAAAAATATATATATATGGGGACGAACACGGCAGGGGACACAAAAAAAAACAAATAAAATTACTTTTAAACCAATGGAAACATAGTTATACACACACACACACACACATATTGTATTACACTTTTACCCCAAAATATTCAAAGTAATACTCCTTTAGCCCCAAAAAAACTTTAAAAAAATTGCATATTGTGCCACCATAGGTTTCCCTCCTATGTCCCTCCCGTGTCCTTGGCTTGTCCCCCTGAAAATATTAATTAAATTTGTCCCATTTTTTGCCGTGTCCCCTCGTTGGACACAGTTATGGCAACCTCTAGGAGTGTCAATGCTCCGTAGGCTCCCAATCCTACGGAATTTCTGGAAATATTATAATTGCAAAGAAATCCAAGTAGGTATATAGACATAATACAAGTAAAATCAATGTATAAGGAGATTCTTAAATGTCAAACAGAAATTGACGATCTTATGATTGGATGAGAATGGTTGAAAGCTTTCAGGCACTCTGTAGGTAGAAAGTTGATCCACGCTCGCTATCAGATGGTCCCGGGGTCTTTTGTCTCTTCATCCTCTTTTGGCATCTATGTACAAGACGACCTATTGTATTTGGGGTTTCTGTATTATAGGTTGAATTTCTGCTTTGTATAACCGTTTTTACACGTTCACACTGTATTTCTATTGTGTTGCTCACTAAAATGATTTCCGTTGTTCTCATTCCTCCACATGTAAAGCTGCGAGTATTGTCCAAAACCATACATCGTAAATTCAAAACTGAAAATTCTTAATAAGATTCTTTGTCACAATACATATGGTTCTATATAGGTGTATTCAGTTCTAAATCGATGCAGTTGATTTCTACACAATGGATACGTACAGATCAGATGAACTAAAAGCTGTTGCACTCCCAACAGTTGATAAAGTCTTCTGCTTGTGTAATGAATGCCAGTCATCAATAGGTGTGAGCTGCTCCGGATTCAAACTTGAAAGTGGTTGTTGACTGAGAATTTCCTAAATCTTTTCTGACTTTTCCAGAAGAACAATTGCGCTGTGGACACTTTCTTCCCTCTTTTCAATGGCACTGTTGTGGCATTGCATGGGTATAACTATCGGTAAGTTGGTGAAACAAGCGCCAAATATGTCAGCTATCATGGTACACAACCTTTCAAATAGCCTCTCACTACCATCATAGTCTCTGGCTTCATAATCAATAAAAATAGTTTTACATATTCTGTACATGGAATTTGACGCCAACACCTTGACAGGCCACCTAGAAGGGTCCTCCCTCAAACAACCATGAATGTCTTTCTTTCTGAATTTCCAAAACCTCTTCTTTGCATTATCAGAAAGCTCTTCCATTACCTTTTCTGGGCTTTTCACATTCAGGGTTATCTTGTGGAGATCCACATCTAGCCACCTGTGATAGAGTTCGATACCTAGCCACAAATTTTCTGCTGCCCTTCGGATGTTATCTAACTCTGCTGTGGAATTCAGGTTATTCTCTACAATTCTGACATACATGAGACCTTCGTTTACGCTTCTTATTAACTGTTCAATCAGTAGGCTGTCAATTCCTGGGAGTTCGACCACAATACTAGTTAGTGTCACGACTGGAAGTGCCCAACAATTTGGAGGTTCTTTGGCATCTAGAGAAGGAACCTTGTCGCTATCAAACTCAAGTACTCCCTTAAATTCTTTTAATGACTTTGATTTCTCTTGAAGCTGTATGAGATTTTTTGGCGGCTTCTTTTTTCCCATTAGAAACCACTTGTCAGTTACATCACAATTGCTCTCTACCATCACATCAATCAATTCTTCCTCTCCCTCAAGATGCAAAACGAAACGGCTGAGGTGTAGCTTTGAAAAGGGCTTTGATTCAGACCCTGATTTCTTCATTCAAGTTATAATAAAATCCTCGGTCCATAAACTTTAACCTTCCCTCGATTCCAAATGTTTCCAACAGGACATTGTGGTGGGCGGAACGGACACTACAGCAACCACGGTGGAGTGGGTGATGGCGGAGCTCTTACATAAACTAGAGGTAATGAAAAAAGTCCAAGAAGAATTATCAGACGTTGTAGGACTGGACAACGTTGTTGAAGAGTCCCACATGCCCAAATTACACTACCTGGACGCCGTTTTAAAGGAAACATTCAGACTACACCCCGTCCTCCCTCTCTTAGTCCCAAAGCGTCCAAACCAATCGTCCATAGTCGGTGGATACACCATACCAAAGGATACCCGAGTGTTTTTGAACGTTTGGGCTATTCATAGGGATCCTGAGGCTTGGGATGATCCGTCTGAGTTTAAGCCTGAGAGGTTCTTGAGTGATGCTAGTGAATGGGACTACAATGGAAACAATTTTCAGTTTCTACCATTTAGATCAGGGAGGAGAATTTGTGCTGGGCTTCCCTTGGCTGAGAAAATGGTGATGTATGCGTTGGCTTTAGTTTTGCATTCATTCAATTGGAAAGTGCCGGAGGGTGAAGAGATTGAACTTTCTGGGAAGTTTGGGATTGTTATGAAGAAAAGCAAACCTCTGATCGCCGTCCCAACGCAAAGGTTATCTAGCTTGAAGCTTTATGCATAATGCAGAAAGCATGCTTCTTCTTTCATGTGAAGTTGTTTAATATCCTCTGCTGTTTGGTAATGCATATATTTGATATTGTAAAACACTCAGTATTGTTTCTAATTTCCTTTGGAAATAAGAGGCCAAAGCTCTTGAACTTTACTTCCCAAGTGTTTTCTCATTTTCATTTCCTTAAGTATGATTGCGACCTTGACAATGAGCCAGATAACATTATTTATTTTATGCCTCGCACAGAAAAATAGTTATATGTTTTGCTTGCAAATAACTAATGAACAGAAATCAAACAGCCCCTACCAACAACTACAGCTGTTGCAAAACTGATTCATAGTCATCTCGAACTGCATTAATCCAAGCCTACAGCAACTACAAGGGTGAATTTTCTAGATATATTACACGCGGACACAAGCTAGATAAATACGAAAAGCACAACTTCAAAATGTTGAAATCACCCACAACTATGCGCAGACCTGAATGCAGTTCTAGGCTTCTTAGGCTTATTAGCCCGAGTCCTGAATTCCCACAAACCTCAACAATATCAGCTAGACAAACTTATAGGAAACCAAGAAGTTAAATGAACCATAAACTGATTATTTGGTCTGTTAACGTTAATTATTGGCGTACCTCTGATTCCTTACCTTAAAAAATAGGAGTGAAAGGACAGATGCAATGAGACTAAAACTCAAACACAGAAGAATTTTTTTTGGCTATTTGTACAGAGATTTTAGATAAAAATCCAAAAAGACCGTGTAAGAAAGTCTAAAAAAAAAAACTATGGATTGTCCTTGTCCTCCATTGCAAACCACATTTTGTTGGAACTACGTTTTCCCAACACCTCGAAACAAACAAAACTGTACGAAGATTTTTTTTTATCTTGAGCTGCACTCTTTTCTCTTCCTTCACTTAACTTTGTTTGGTTTTGGGTTTTGAAGGAGATTTTTTGGGTAACGAGTGGAGTGAGAGAGATAGAGAAATTAGAGTAATAATTTGAGAGAAAACTAATCGGGAACCGTGCGCAGAGAGAGGGGGGGTTAGGTTTTGAGACCCAAGCGAAAAGGACGCAGCTTCTCTGTATTTTGCACTTATTCAAGAAACTGCCCCCCGGGGAAGTGGGTCTTTTCCCGACTAGTTGCCGGACTAATTCAAATGATTGGTTCTATCAATTTTGTAGATCTCATTGAAATGCATATGTGTGATCTAAAATTATGTTAATTGGATATCAATTAGTATGTGAAAGGAATAAAAAAATCATAACTGAATCTTGGTGGTTCTGATCCAGTGTTTCCGGAACATCATTTTGATTTTTTTTTCTCCGTTCACATTCTAATCGGTCTTCAATTAACATGATTTACACTACAATTATGTGTTTTGACAAGATCTACAATATGGACGTAACCAATTATTGAACTATGTCCAGCAAGTGGCCGAAAAGGACCCAACCGAACCGTGCAGTTCTCGGCAAACTGTCAAAAAGTCGTAATGATTTCTCTAGAAAATGGTATGATGTCCTCATTCAGTTGTCCCTGGTCAAGACCCACCTCCAAGATCTCAAATTCGAAACATTTTTTTTTTTTTTTGAAGAAGTCATTATGAGTTCGAATTTTACAGGATTTGATCCCAACTTTAATTTGGACCCGTTAGCGACACTGGAATTGATCCTTCAAAAATTAGTCAAGTTACACGTAAGCTAACTCAGACACTTGAGTTGTCAAAAATTGGCTTCTAGCCACGCGGATCTAAGGTATTGGCTATATCTCTAGATATTTGCAGAATGATTGGGCTTTTTAACCCTCTTCTCCTTCCTCCATTCTATGGCAAGATAATTTGTCTTCATTCTGGTAAGTGCTTTCTAGTATTTAATTTGTTTTAACCATAAATATATAGAACCAAGTCAAAAATCAAAATAGCTGATTTACGCCCAGATCATTCTACTAACTGATTTTAACACGTTTACTTAAGCATAGATTACATCAAACTTCACAAATGTTACAGGATGTCACCATTTTGTTTAATGATATTCGGAAACAAAAAAGAACAAGAAGAAACTCATACCTGATGAAACGCTGATCCAATCCTCTTTTCAGATTATTTTTCAAACTGAAGTAAAAAGCATCTTATACGATTCGTGGTTATATTATCTCATTGAACGAGTGCAAGGGAGAAAAGCTTATAAATTGTTTGAGCTAACGGAACCAAAGCATAATTTCTGAAGGAGATCAAATGGAATTCCAGTTGATATCAGTTTCAATCTGAACTTTGGACCTTCTATTGGACAGGTTCCTTCTCACCACCACCAACCGATTCCTCATCACTTGAAAACATAATATGCGTGATGATAACTCATCAAAACAACAGGACCGAACATATTCTCATTAACGGCATATGAGTTTACCACTCAGATACACAGTGTACTATTTCTCACAGCATGTACAAGCATATATACGCATATAACATACAACTGGAGCAACATAATTCACACAATGGCCCAAACGGGTAACTCACAAATTAAAATGCTTGAAGTAATGGCCTCCCTCTGGTATTACAGCTTTCTGAATAGGCTCCGCCGGTGCATGTGTGAGAGCAGTCATCGGGTGCAATGGAAAATACGAAGGACCACACAGGTGAAACTGCTACACATTCTTTGAGCTCGAGTCACTTTTTTTCTCTTCAAAGGAACAGTCATTCATAGATTAGTGGCTCACCTTCCATTTTCTAGAAAGCGTATGTCATGAAGAAGTCTAGGACATGGTATCACCCAAAAATGTAAAAACCCTTTTCCTAAAAACTCGAGCCAAGACCACAATTTCGGACTCCCTCATCTGCCGAGTTGTGCTGTCATGCTGCCACAACCACTTGTTAGAACAGGATAACCTATTTGCGATATCGACAGTCAAGCAGGCCATATCTCTACTATTGGTTAATATTCGCAAAACGGGAGCGGAGTATTGAGGATTGGATACAAGTCGATTCAAAAGGATAAGTGCCTCTCGGATTAGCAAAGTTCTGCAGAAGAAAAACGGCCCATTAAGTGGCAAGTCTAAAACCAGATAAACAGAATCAGAAACATTGAACAGAAGTATGTAGTTAACATTGACAAAATTTTCAGCCTTGTATCCTAACTGTTTCCATGAATGACATACTACTGCAATACCGACGACTAAAACAAGAATATCATAGGATATGATAGTATCTAGGAGACCCCAATCAAAATTCAAATGACTCCGCTCTCTAGACTTCATAACAAACTTTTTACAATTTCAAAAAAAAATACTTCATAATAAACATCAATGTAAGAGAATGTTAACGCAAAAGGATCCGGACCCATACACCAAAATAAATAAGAAATGAAGAATCTTCTATGGGAAGTCTAAATGACCATATTAGGGAAGAGGTAAAAAGGGAAATCAACAAATGATTCAAAGTTACATGCATCCATACTTGAGACAGACATCTGTCGTGTAAAATGTACCTGAGTTACTACAAGCAGTCAAACAAAAGCACCATAAATAATAATCACCTCACCTTTCTCGAAAAATTTCAGGTGGCACAGAAGAGTTGACTTCTTCTGTGTCCATTTCTGATACCACCATTTTCAAAATCATTGCAAGAAAACTGGTCCTTTTTGGAATCCTCTTGCCCAGCAGAATTTCAAAGCCAGGTTTCCCCGAAGATGCTAAGAAAGCCAACAGAGTAACAGCACTCCTGCGAAGTTTCAGTTCCTGAAAATTGGAAATAGATGAAATTGTGCATCAAGTGATATTCAAGTGCCACGAACGGGGGGCACACGCGCCTATTAAGAGCTAAGATTGGACAAGTTTGAAGGAATTTTATTGCATAACTCTGAGGAAACATTGCACCTATATATCTTGTCCACCAACAAGCTTCCACAGTTTTGGACTTAAGATTTCAAATAGATATCATGCAGTCAGTCAAATAATGCAATTACAATCAGAGAGATAGAAAAAGGTTAATGGTAAAGTAAAAAGAAAGTAACACAGATGACAAAGTAACACAGTGGCTTGAAAAAAATGAAAGCAGGCAGGAAATGAGTCATGACAGAAAATGCCTTTGTGAGTACATGGGAAAACAACATGATACATATTTTCCAGAAGTTTATGTCTAAGGAGAAAAGGAACAAGAAGCCTCACATTCATAACAAGCATGATGTACACAAACTAGTAAAACTATTTACAAGGTTTCAAATTCTAGAAATTGAAAGCCTAAAAATAGATGGGTGAAATTGTATAAACCGAGAACCGTGAAATTTAAACATTCTCTGGGAGACAGACGGGACGGGACGGGATGGGAATTAAGATGGTGGTGATTTCAGCCCATTTGATCCTTCTTTTCTGCATTAAAACAGTAATCTCTCTTTTTAATTTTTTTGGCACCATTTGTTCTTCCAAACCTGCTCAAAGATAAGCATTTCTTCTTCTAAGCAATTGACACGAACGTATAGTGAAGGTCACATTTATGTCCAGTTCTGAAAAACTACACAAATAACACAACGCAACATTGATGCACATCGAATAAGTGTCAGCTCAAACCATGGCCCCACGTGACAGGAAGAGTACATTGATACCAGATAACCTAGGAGGCATGTCTGTGCTTCCTTGCCCTTAAACCACTCCAATTAGGAGAGGAGACTATCCTTTTTAACTCAGTTTCATACATTTCCTCGGCAGGCAGCACAGAGGCAGAAAAGCTCGTCATTTAACCAATTCTAGATTCCCTTAGTAAAATTAATTTAATCCAGAAGTTAAATAGCATATTGCACTTCATTATTTGTGGGTAAGTTTGTCAGTTGCTCACCTCCAACTAGGAACATGTTAAACATAAACGACAAACCAAAACACTTCAAGGATGTCAACAACACATGAAAGACAAGAAAGCTGAACCTAGCCTTAAAAAAACACATCAAACTGATGCGATCCCCCCAAAAAGACCACAGGCAGTTTGACAGTTTGAAAACATTCAAGGCATCGGCTAGAAGCCTAGGGAAGTCTCTGTGACTTTTCTTTTCGTTATGTTTAACCACATGTTTTCTAGTCCCTTGTGTGATGCTAAAGAGGCCTTGAGTGCAATGCCTTTGGTAATCTAGTTGTGAGCCCTAGACCTATCTTCTTCAAAACCTTATTCTTTTGTTCAAGAACACTATTCACAGGTCAAAGAATCCCCTGCCCTTTCATATTTCATAATGAATAGCAGCATTTCAACTCTGTCCTACATCACAAACTGAGAACTAGTTGAACATAGTACTCTTGATACCAGTACCTGTGTACCATTTCCACCGCAAGCGACACAATCTTCTAAACCCTCCATAATAACACTGAATCCTTGAGAGGAAGCATTTTTTGCATCAATATTTGCAGCTCCACTACACTCCGCCTCCTCTTCACAAAATGAGCAAAACATGGCCATTACTTTTGGACCTGCATTCACCAAAGCAACAAAAAACCATTAGTGAAACCACGGATACCTATTTACACCCCAACTCTAGAAACTTGGAATCCGGAGAGTGAAAAGAAAAAAAGCACAAGGTTGAAACATTCCATTCAGAAGCCTGATGACCTCAATAAATACATAAAAAGCACAGAACCATAACATAACCTTGCAGACCATCCATACATCATTTTGCTTTCTTTTTTGCTTCAATTGGATATCTAGGATTTTTCTTTCCTGATAGAATTCATGAAGACACAAAAGGAGTACAAAAATAGCACCACCCTGTTTAAGCAAGTTCAAAAAGGCCACAATTAGGGTGGCGCAGATTTAGTAGGAAATGGTTTGCCCAAAGTTGCCTTTGGGGAGTGGTTCAGTTCTGAGGGACTCCCTTCCCCTCTGCCTTGAACTGGTTACAAGAATATCATTGATGTAGTTCTAAAGTTTGCCACAGCCTTCTTCTGTACACTTAAGCTTAGAGTTCCTTTAAGCCTCCCCAATTTTTGTAAGCAACTAAGAATACATCGGAACAAGTACTGAGTAGTGCAGCCTCTACATGGTTCTTTTCAAGACTCCTACAGTGTTACCTGTTGCCACTTATCTATAATAAAATACTCGTAGGCATAACATAGCAATCAATTTGTAATATTCTGCGCCATCTCTAATGTTTTATTGAGCTTTGTAGGCGTAAAACCTGATCCATTTGTATCATGCACATGGGAAACAGTATATAGTTGATAGGTCCATGAATTTATGGCAAAGAGAAGTGCCCTATAGTTACAATATGTAATTATACGTCAAAACTACTTTCAAGATAATAAAGTTACAAAACAAAATAGCAAGAAAAAACTAGATCGCATGAGAATAGAAATAAGCCAGGAAGTCAAGTTAAACATGATCTAGTCCTTCAAGTTGAAGGCAAAAGAAAAGGAGCAGCTTACAGTTTAGTAGCAAGTATAAAAGACGTACAGCTTGCTTTTGCACACTCAAACCAGATCCTTTCCTTAACAAGTGTGAAATGCTTTCAAATGCCAATAATCTTGCAAATCTATTTCAAACAGAAGTTCAATTAGAATACAGATCTTCCACAAGACACGAGACAACTGCAAAAAAAGTAAGTCAAAACTTACTTCTCCCTATCCAAGTAAGCATTACTTCTCATAAGAATCATATTCATAATGGCAACAGCTTCCACCCTTACACATTCCTCAATATTCTTCATGGCTATCTGATGCATCAGTTCAAAGACAGAACCCCAATCTAAACAGGAGGTTGATACTGCAGAAACAAGGTTCCTTTGGTCCTTCCATAAGATTTCTTCATCAAATAATCTTGTTCTAGATGATATAAGACCTGAACCGGACATGTCATCAGCACCGACAGAAAAAAGACTTTCAGTTTTAAGTTCACAAGTATCTGCAGAGTTGATCGAAGAGGATGGTCCTTCGACTATGACATTGTCCCTGAGTACAGTACACTGGAAACATCAAGTCAAAGTTCATAAGCACGAGAACATACAAAACAGGTCTAATTATAGTTCACCAGGCAATGAACCTATGGAAATATACCCCAACTCATAACTCAAGATAACAACAAAAAGCACAAGTAATTCCAAATAAGAAAGAACATTTAAAAAAATCACAGCCAACCCTGAGGATTTTTTTATCATTGTAATCTGGATAAGTAACCACAAACCATCTCCCATCATATAAAGGCCCAGAGAACAAAAAGACCCACTAAAATTACATGAAAGGGGAACCAACCAAATCATATGTTTCACGTCAAAAACAACCCAAAACCAATGTAAACAAAATGAGCAAAAATGACCTTCTATCTCAAAACAGCCCCTCCACACATCTTGAAGATTTCTTCTACTCTATTGCATCCAACATCAGACACGACGGGATTAATAACCAAGCTTCCATGCCGCCTTCCCAACCTTGCATCTGTTTAGCTTCCCAACACCCTCGCCAAGTCTCCATCAAGCACTTATTGGACTCCGAATATTACAAAGATCAAATTCCAAAGATGAGGTGTTGTACTGAATCCCATTGTTTTACACCCATTCACCAAGAAAACCACCTCATAATAAGGTTGTCATCAAAACTTCCCATGAGCCGCCGACCAGACTAAGAAAGTTACCTCACCGGGGGGGGGAGGGCACCTTATCAACATCCAATCATTGAAACCACCCACCTAAGGCTTCCCTCAAAGCCTCAAATCCTGAAAGCTAGGACAAGAGGCCTTCAAGAGCAAAGTAACTATCTTACTCAGACTGAAGGCAGGGCCCGAATCACTTGGGACCGAAGGAGGATTATGGAATGGAGGCTAGAGCTTAATGGGTGGTCTGGAGGGCCCAACTCCCTTAAGAAGTTCGGACTTCAGACCTATCTAAGAGAGAGAGGAAGATTTGCTGGAAGTTCCCTTGAGATTCGTATCCACCTACCACCTGACACATGCACGACCTTTGAGGTCACATGATATACAATCCATCTTATCACAGCCCTCAGAACCAGCCACCCTACCCCAGACAACCTTTGACCTGTGACATCTCCTGTCATAGACTGACTCCCCATTGGATAGCCATCCAGAAGTCAACACGTGTCCTTCAGAAGGGCTCTCTCTCTCTCTCTCTACCACCTGACACATGCACGACCTTTGAGGTCACATGATATACAATCCATCTTATCACAGCCCTCAGAACCAGCCACCCTACCCCAGACAACCTTTGACCTGTGACATCTCCTGTCATAGACAATAGGTGTCCTTCTCTCTCTCTCTCTCTCTCTCTCTCTCTCTCTCTCTCTCTCTCTCTCTCTCTCTCTCTCTCTCTCTCTCTCTCTCTCTCTCTCTCTCTCTCTCTCTCTCTCTCTCTCTCTCTCTCTCTCTCTCTCTCACACACACACTCTCTCTCTCTCTCTCTCCTCCTCCACCTTCGGGGTCTCAAGTCTTTGGTATATCATTGGTTTTTCCAGATTTCCTTCAGGGGTCCTATTGCCTTACATACATACCCACATAGATCTATTACCAAATATTGACAACTGAGCATTGTCTAGGAGACATGTTAAAATAACAAAGGGAGCTCGTGTGAGGAATTACAAAGACATACCTTATATACAATCCCTTTCCAAGATCAACCGTGTGATTCAAAACCATACGCAGTACCCGGAGTGATCTATACACAATAACATCCTGCACAAAATGGAATTAGTTATGAACAAGTAATTGACCATGATTAGTACAAGCATACCAAAAGGACACTAGTACCATGTACCAAAGGAATTTTAAGACAAATGATAAGAGAACTGAAAACAAAAGAAGGAAAAAAACCTCAACTTCACAAGTGACCACATAGTAAAGCACCAAAAAATGAGGGATTAGAGCAGGGTTGCTAATCAAATACTCCCACCGTCCCACTTTGTTGTGCTCTTATTCCTTTTTGGGATGTCCCAAAATGATATGTTTGTTTCAAAACTTTCCAATTTTGGATGTCCATATTACCATATTACCCCTCATTTCTCCCTCTCAAATTTAAATTTTGAACTTGATTTGAGAGGGAAGTGGAGCAAATTAATGACATGACAAGAAAGTTAACAAAAGTCATAAGTTACAAAGGGGTAAAATGGTAAAATTGACACAAAATCAATGTAATTATGATCTTTCCTTAAATTACGTGAAAGTCAAAATAGGCGCAACAAAGTGGGACTAAGGGAGTAATCATTTGGAGATACCAATGGCACCATAGGTGCAAACCACTAGTCAGCTAATAATAAATATGAGAGCGACCACACCCATGCCCAAAATCAAAGTATTACTTGTATCACTCTGGAATATAATGCAGTAGTTTTATTCCAAAGAAGGCTGTTGTTTAGGATAGTAAAAGTGTTTTCTAACCCTAACACAAAACACTTATATATTATAAAAAATTAGTCTTCGGTCCATTATGTGAACTTCATAAGCCCACAAGTCCACCTATTAATTTTGTAAGGTCTCAAGTCCATTTTAGGGTACCCTAGAATAGGGAAGGGTACCCTATGGTTTTGGCACTTTTATAAGATTTTAAGGTGCACTTTCCTATTATAGGGTAGGGTAGATTACCCTAGCATAGGGTACCCTAGAGTTTAGGCACTTTCATAGGATTTTAGGGTGCACTTTCCTATTATAGGGTTTTAGTGGTTTAGGCACTTTCATAGGGTTTAGGGTTTTAGGCACTTTTATAGGGTACCTAGGGTTTAGGTTGTGTGGACTTGTGACTTTACAAAACTATTAGGTGGACTTGTGGACTTATGAAATGTCTATAGTGGACCTATTACTAAATCTGAGATACGTGTCAGATGACTCTACTAAGCCATGTGGGACTAGTTACATTCTAACACTCCCCTTCAAGCTAGAGAATAGATATCACAAAGTCCCAACTTGTTACATAACAAATCTAATCGTGGTTTGAACGACGACTTAGCAAACATATCTGCCAACAAAGGCGCCCGTAGACAAAAACGAAATAGCAATCACACCATCTGCTAACTTTTTCCGCACAAGATGACAATCAACTTCATGCTTAGTTCTCTCATGAAACACTGGATTAGATGCAATATGGATCGCTGCTTGATTATTACAGTACAAATTCATAGGCAACTATACCCCGAATCCTATCTCCTCAAGAAAGAGCCCACCCATACAAGTTTACATGTCGTGTGAGCCATGGCTCTACGGCCTCTGCACTAGACCGTGCAACTACTGTCTTTTACTCTTCCAATTCACAAGATTTTCCCCAAGGAAGACACAATATCCTGTAGTGGACTCCGGTCATATGGTCCTCCTGCCCAATCAAATCAATAAAAGCCTCCACACGTAAGTGTCCTCTAGCTCGATAAAACAAACCACGTCCTAAATGAGTCTTAAGATACTTCACAATTCTAATAACAGCTTCCCAATGTGGAAGACGAGGAGCAAACATAAACTTATTCACAAAACTAACTGTGAATAAGATATCAGGACGAGTAATGGTGGGATAGTTTAACTTACCAACCAAGCGATAATACTAATCAAGATTAGAAGGTAACTCCCACTAGTCAACACAAAGCTTGACATTGGGATGAAGATCCATAGGAGTTTCAGCAGGCTTAGTCCCCAACAAACCAGTCTCCTCTAGAATATCCAACACATACTTTCAATGAGATAAAGTTAATACCATCTTTGGACCGCGACACCTCTATAATCATTAAGTATCACAATTTTCTCAAGTCCTTGGTATGAAGTTGACACTGTAGAAAATCTTTCAACTCGCCAATACCTTTCTAATAGTCTCTTGTACTGATAATATCATCCATATAAACAATCAACAATATTTTCCCTTGGTCAAATATGAGATGGAATACGAAATGATCAGATTGGCAAAGATGCATCCTAAATCGCAAGACAGCATCAGGAAACCTCCTAAATCAAGCTCTAGGGGACTACTTAAGACCATATAGTGCTTTGCGAAGACAACACACCTTATTAACCTCCCCCTGAGCAACATTCCCAGGTGATTGCTTTATATAAACTTCCTCCCGGAGATCCCCATGAAGGCAAGCATTTTTAACATCTAACTAACATATAGGCCAACCAAGATTGGCCGCCAGGGATATAAGAACACGAACAGAACCAAGCTTGGCAACTGAAGAAAAAAGTCAACACCATAAGTCTGAGTATATCCCTTAGCAACAAGACAAGCTTTGTAACGCACAACAGACCCATCAGAATGATACTTGACCGTAAAGACCTACCGACAACGAATAGTAGACTTTCCCGAGGAAACACTCTCAAGTGTCATTCTCATGAAGAGCCGACATCTCAGTCTCCATCGGTATCCATCACTCAGACATAGAGAGAGCCTCGTGGACATTGTTAGGAACAAGGATAGAAGAAACTAACACAATGAAAGAACGAAGAGGAGACAAGTGATCGTAGGAAACATAATGAGAAATGGGATGAGAAGTAGAAGTACAAGTACAAGCTCTGGGTTAGGGTTTCGAAGGTCAAGGGCTTCAATTAGTGCTTCGTTTTTTGGATTTCGAAGGTCATAAGCTTCAATTGTGGTTGCAGTTTAGGTTTTAGGGGGTTGGGTGGCTGCGGTTTAGGGTTCTGGTGAGGTGGGTGGCTGCAATTGAGGGTGTAAGAGGTGGTGATGGACAATTGCTGCGATTTTAGGGCTTTGGTGGGTGGCGGCGGTGGGCGACGAGGGTGGCAGCTACTGGGGTTGTGATCATTTAGGGTTAGGGTTAAGGTCGAGCTCTGATACCATGTTGTTTAGGAGAGTAGAAGTGTATAGGGTGTTAACTAATCCTTACACAAACCACTTTTTTTATATTATGAGATACTGTGTTACATGACTCTACTAAGCAATGTGGGACTAATTACATTCTAACATAGGCGTTCAAAACACACCAAACTAACACGTAAGTACACTTAATTTGAACAAGATGCACAGCAGTAAATTCCATTGCAGCCCATATCTCAAGCATAATACTACCTTCACATGAAAGTCTACTGCTTTTTCTTGCCCGCTGAAACCATCAAATTGAGGCCAATCACAATCACATAACAAATTCCAAACAAGCGTATGGAGAGTTTTGCTCTCTTTTTCACTTTACGTCCAGTCAGTTACTGAAGAATGGGCAGTTGGGCAAATGAAAATAGGGTTCAAGTATCTTACCATCCAAGTATCCAACAAAAAAATATGGTCTTTCTTCTCCATTTCACCCCTTCTGACAGATGATCATTAACAAAGATAAGTGAAGTTCCTTTCCTCCTTTTATTCTTTTTTGCATTGATCCCAGACTCACAAGTTGAAGAACTATTTTGCGTGCAAGACTGGATTCTGATGAAGCAGCACTGTAACAGTGACTACTCCCCAGTCCCGCTCTCTTCGGCAAAATTAAAATTGTCGGGACTGCTAACTGGAATCTAAGTCTTAGTGATTCTTTCCACTTACCCAATCGAACATATAGCAAATAACTAAATTCTAATGTTCAAAACATAGCAACCAACTTATTTTCTAAGTGCTGTACTGAGGGCACATCCTTATTGCCAAGCATGCTTATAGCATTCATTCTGATGAAAACCACATTATGTGACAAAACAATTCACGATAGTCGGCAAATCTATATTTTAAAGAACAATGCTGCAATATTTAACACACCAACACAATGAAGACAACAAACCAAAAGAAAATTCTCAGATCAATTCAGCTTCTGATTATCCATATAGAAATTAAAAAAATCAAACATGTTTAACTAACTGTTCACTTTTGGAAATAGAAATTTCTGTGAGAAAGTTTATAATAGCTTCAAAATTTAAAAGCCGAGATCTCAATTGTTCACTTCATTATAAATTTATAAGATTGTGATAACAAGGCAACACTTTCTAAATCCATATAACTGGCAAGGATATTGAATTACAAAATGTGTTTGTATGTGCTTAACATTCGTATATAATTGCATATATGTGTTTTTGGGTGGTACATAAACATACTCATCCATAAACAGTTTCAATGTTTTCAAAAATCAGGCTAAAATCAACTATTTATTTACCAAAGAAGTTATCATGACAACAATGATAATCATAGTAAACTTTCAAAAACCCATATGTGTGTGTGCGCCTCTTGTACTTTGGGAATAGATCGTTTATTTGACCGGGAATTGAGACTGCTTCAAGGAAACTTAATAACTAACGGCCCTGTTTGATTGGGGGGACTAAAGGTGGGATTGGACTATTAATCCCCTCACCTCTTCTAATCCCACGTTTGTGTTGTTTTTAGTCCCGGGACTATTAGTCCCCACCGGATTAGTTATCCTTCATGCTTGGGACAAAACAATCCTAGGGGGGAGTGTGGGACTATTAGTCCTGGGATTAAGGGGAGCTCCGGACTAGAGGTTAGATTACCAAGATGCCCCTAGATGGCTCAGGAAAAACACATTAGAGCTATTCTATGTAATTAAAAAATTAATTTTGTTATACTTGTAATTGAAAAAAAACTTTTTCTAGTAACCTTGACAAAAAAATATTATGTTACATTTTATTTGTTCATACCACTTTCTACTGACCTTGGCAGCTTCAGTGAAAGAACGAACTAATCAGTGAAAAAAAAATATTATGTTACATTTTATTTGTTCAGTGAAGACCAACTACCTTGAATGCTGTAGTGATTTTGTTTTGGGCCTTATGTTTAGGCTGTTTATTTTGGCTTTTCTCCTTCCAATACTTTATTGGAAGTTGTAATTTTCTCATCCTATCCCATGCAGTGTTCTAAAACTCGGAAATACTCGGCGAGTACTCGGTACTCGGTGCCTAGCCGAGTAGAGTTAGGGCTACTCGGTGGGAATTACTCGGCCAGCCGATTACTCGGCCAGCCGATTACTCGGCATTACTCGGCGAGTACCCGGCGAGTACCGATTACTCGGTAAAACGAGATTACTCGGAAGTGGGGAGAAAATCGAAAAAAACTGAAAAAATGGGGTAAAATACATAATATGTTAAATTTGAACATTAAACTTTGCAATGGACTAGTAATTTTGTACTTGGTTTCATTTGTTTGAACTATGAACATTGAACTTCTCATTATGCATTATGAATATCATTTGGGGAACATATAAAAAAAAAATCCAAGTAATTTCTACTCGCCGAGTAATCGCCGAGTACTCGGCCTACAAGGTACAAGGTGGCCTGCCGAGCGAGTACCGAGTACCGATTTTGAGAACATTGATCCCATGTATATCAATATAATGGTGCTAGGCTTTTCTTTTTTCTTAATGTACCCCAATCAAATTTCTAATTTAATAAATCAAGTTTTTTTTTAATCAAATTAATTGAGGTGGTTGTAAAGAGTAGTCGGGGTTAGAGATAATTTTTTGTTGGGTTCAAATAGAATCACTCATCTATAAATTGCACTACGGGCAATATGGACTATTGAGTCATTAATCCTTATCAAGCGGTATTAACCTTGTCCGTTGTTGAATCCCATGCACAAACAAACATGAGATATAAGGGACTATACTCCCAAATAGTCCACTCACTAATAATCCCTTGACCACAATCCCATCTAATCCAATCCCTCCTATCAAACAGGGACAACCAGTTTAATTGCATGTTTTTAAAGAACCAACAGTTCCTACCATAGATATATACTCTATTTGTCCCAGAATCTTGACCTTACCACTTCAACAGAAAGTAATATTTTCCAAATAAAATACCACAGGAAGTTGACAGAGTTGAATAACAAAACTGAACTCATGTAGCTAACACCAATAGATTGCATCAAAACTCAAAAGGCTTTGTTTAGTATGGATCATAATATACCAGAGGAGATTTTTTTTAAAACTGACTTCAGCAATTATCCATGAACTCAGTTCTATAACTCACATCTTTAAGACTGCAGAGACCTACTAAAGCTTCAAATAAAGCTTCCAACTTAACCATCCCAGCACCAATCTGCAATGAAATAAGAAACAATTAAAGCACAAGAGAGAAGAACTATAAATGCAATCCACATAGGAATAAGGGCACCCAAGTCCCAAGCTAGATAGACTATTTCTCTACAACGTGAAGCAACTTTTGCTAGCCTGGATCAATACGGGAATGAGTACGCATAGAGTTGCAAGAGTAGAGCACGTATCAAAACTCCAGGACAAGGAAGTTCACTACTCTAACTAGCTTCAACCTATTTTTTTAAGAAAATCCAGCAAGGAAATATCAAAGGCAATTAATATCTAACAAATACTGTAGGTTCATTTACAACTGCCTCATGGACATTCCATGCGTTGTAGTAGTACATCTGCACACGCCACACAGAGAACAATAAATTGAACATGTTGGCATGGCATCCAAAAAAAAATGATAAGATTAGTGCTGCTGGTCAACCAGAAAAACACAAGGAGCAAAATTTTACTTTCATAAACAAGAAAAGCTTCAGAAGGACCCATGTCAATTGTCAGCAATCATTGCCCTATCAAAAATTGCCACCTTGTGCCAAAATCAAAAAGAGAAAGGCTTGGCCCCTTTAAACGTCCTCTTACTGCCTCTACTTGTCATTGTTAGAAGGGAAAAAAAAAGGTTGATTGGCAACTATAGTCAGTTAAAAATCTTCTCTAGGGCGTCCCTAGCAATCTCTATCATCCGTCCCTTCAAAAACAATATTGCTAGTATGGAGGCCAACCAGTTACATGATCTGCTTTGGCTGAGTTGCCAAACAAGTAGACTGATAGGTGGCCCATAAAGCAACTCCTGATACAAAGCCTTAATTTGATGCCATAAAATGAATACTGATGGATCATTAGGAATAACTTATAACACATGCCAAAGTCCAAACAAGATTTGACATCTGTTTGCCATCCAAGGTTGCTTGTTGGCTAAATTTGCAGTTTAAATACTTTAAGACGACCCTTTTTATCAGCAAGAATGAGGTGATTCCAATTCGTATGTATCCCTTGACAGAGAAGAAGAGTAGCCATTGTTTGGGAGGGTAAGCAGTCCCGAGGTGAATTGTGTAAGCAGAAACCAAAATTCGGGCACTGTACTTGACATCTTTTTAGGAAGGCAGGTTAATGGAAGAAACACTGCAATAGGCCTATTTGAAGAGTCATCAGGCATCATTGCTTCAATGTTGAGATTTGAAGGAAGTACAACTAAAGAAAATATATCTGCTCGTAGGCTGTAGGCTTCTAGCCTCAAATACTAGGATGAGGATCATCTTCTATAAAACCAGAAATGTTATATCCTCACTGGAGTTACAATGTAGGTTCTATTACGATTAATAATTTTCTTAATTTTGGTTCCGCATAGCTGTACAAAGCTTGGCCTTCTTTCATCAATAGAGCTTTCAAAGTCATTACATCAAAATATGAATAGTAAGCCCAATCAACAACCAACAGGAATTACACAAAATGCAAATCAAGCACAAGTCCATAGATAACAAAAAATATGGAAATCAAAGAATAGTCATGCATAAAACAATGAAGATTACAGTTACACAACAATAAAGATACAAGTTAGACATTCTAGTTGAAAACTTGAAATTGATTTATGTGCTAAAGATGGTAACATACTTGACCAGAAAGGGAAGGTAGCATATAGTCTGGATCCATGTCTTATGTTAAATGTAATAGCATATAGAAATAGTACCTTCGTCAGCATAGAATAAAGGTGAGATACTTTTGCTGCTTCAGCAGACTGAGAAGCTGGCTTTTGGTCCCGCAAACCCACATCGGATCTTTCAACTGCTAGAGAGATTGAACTTGCTTTAGCTGATAAGCCCAAGCATCCAAAAAGGATATGAAAGTCTGTTTCACAAGCCACTAACAACTTGGAAACCAGATTTCTAGGTGATCCTTGCACTTTTGGTGAGTCCCAAACAGTCAGCAGCTTGCTTTGACAATGTTGACGAGTAGACAAATCGGTTTTACTGCATAAAGGGGTAGAGTCCCAAGATTTGTCTGTCTGAACTCCAACTGCTTTACAAGTTGGTGTAGCTAAACAGAAAATTGTCAAACAAAACTGAAGAAAAATAAAGGACCACCGGAAGCTTGAAGCATCAACTTGAACAGAATGCCTACCTAAATTATCTCGAGAGCCACCATGATCGTTTGAAGAGTTATCATTTTGAATTCCTAGAGAAATAACAGGATGGTCATGAGTATGAACTCCATGGTCCCTGCCATTATAGACAGTGTCATGCACAACTTCTCTCACAAGGTACCAATATATACAGAGCACTGCGAATAAAAGCCAAATTGGTGACAGTTGCATGAGAAAAAACAAATAGCATATAGAAATTGCCATTATATGGCCAGGACAGCTTTAAGATTGCATATAAACCACCATAGCTCCCATTGTGGATGGGAATCAGAATGTTCCATGCATGATCTTGCAAGACAAAAAAAAATATGATCAAAATACTCCCAAGGTATTTGGCGGATATAATCTGACAAACAATATATTGTTCTATTGTAAATCTATCATTTGAAAGTACACTTAAACAATATAATAATACAGCAGCCTACCCCTATGTACCATGATATAGGGATGTTGCATACCATGTCACACTTCCTATGAACGACTCCGCATTTCAGGAAACCCTGGTCATAATAACCAAATTACTTGACGATTTCCCTCCTTTGAACTACCCCTGGAGCCTCAAATGACTGCATCAACTGTTCAACTTTGTTTCTTCTTCCTCGAGCAAAATGCTACTTCATATGAAATTTCAACATATGAATCTAAAGTATAGTATGATGAGTCGTTGGCCCTTTTTAAATAGTTAAGTTAAGAAGACTCGAACTTGAGTAGCCCCCGTAAGACAATATCATGTCTTGGCCCCTTCCAAAAGCAAAAATGCAACCAACCAGGAATAATCAAACAATAAGCTCATTCCACCTCTATAATAGACAATATATGCCAAAGCACGGCATAAGTACATCCATTGATATTTTGTAGACACGTACAACTATGGTGTATAGATGCTCACATTCAAATGTGTTCTTGTGTGTTTCTTGCTCCTTACCAAAAACCATGCAATAGAGATACAGCATATGCCATGTTATAGTGAACAAATGATGCATCCCAATGGACCAATTTTCCAATTAACAAATCATAGTCTCATTTTGTATGTTCATAAAGAAAAATTGATTCCTTTATACTTTACGCTTCACTAAACTAAAACCATGCTCCATACATTGTGCATAGAATGAGAAAGCATATACAAAGATCATCTTAAAGATGCTTACAAGAAAATTAATGGAAAAAGGCATGCAATCACACCAAACAAGTCGTAGTCTCACAAATAAAAGCTGAAGCATATACGCCAAAACACTTCTTACGAACAAATAACAAAAATAGGGTACATGATCTTTTGAAAAGTGCTAAGACATTCATTCTCACACTGCAACACCACATTCACCCACCTAATAAATTAGTAAAAGAAAAATTTAGAGCATATGAATCCCAAAGAAATATAAGAAAAGATAACTTTCCAGAGAACATAGGCAGTAACCACAAGAAGTTACACAAATACTGTCTTTGCTTTTATTTAGACAAAACTATATGACTTCTGTAGACACTCCCGATCTTGGGATCTTCTATGCGTGCTCTCACTCACCGCTCA
Organism: Rhododendron griersonianum; assembly: GCA_018127125.1. NCBI lineage: Eukaryota > Viridiplantae > Streptophyta > Magnoliopsida > Ericales > Ericaceae > Rhododendron > Rhododendron griersonianum. The sequence goes on along the minus strand of CM030794.1, from coordinate 19,535,868 downwards.
CATCTCTTACAACTAAGAATCCCAAGGCATTAGGCATGCTCCAAATGGGCATAAGATTGAAAACCGTAACAGGCTAGGCAACCATTTATCTTCAACGTATAGACCAAAAGAAAGAAAACGTACAAGATTTTGCTTTTTCTACATTGAACCTCAGCATCTTTGGCTTCAATCTTTGAATAAACAGATTTAAGCTGTTCCTCTTTCTTATCCCTTTCATTTCGAAGCTGTAAGCAATCTTGTTCCTGGAATTGTGAAATATTCAACAGGGTTGACATGACGTAGCCATTAATATATGGGAATAGCAGAATATAAAACTATGAAATACTTCCATACATCAACAAAATCTCAGAAATTACAAAAAGTACCATGTTATACAAATCCATACATCCTACGATTCGATGCGTTAAGAGGTAAAATCGATATACATCTCCAAACACGTGATATGTTAAACAAATCTTAAGATATGCATACAATACCATGCATAACTTACAATACGGTACAGTTAGAGGCAAAATTCATGAGCATCTCTAATCCTATGTTTAAGTAAATACTATTGGGATACCCACAAAGTCTATAATCCGACACCCGATACTTTTTTTACTGCCACAAAAATCTACGTAACTTGTAAGTTAGAACAAGCCCATCTAATAAATAATACTCAGGGATCAGCACAACTGATACCAGAACATTGTTATACTTCCAACAGGGGCTATTTAGTTATTCAAGCAGTGCCTACCAAATCAAATTCTCCCTTCACGACCATTTGATGCAAAAAACATGCCTTCAAGGAACTCATTAACCCACTTCTAGCTAACACAATTTCATGCGAGTGGCTGAGGTGTTCATAACTCTGGTGAGCCACTTATACAGAGAGGAAGAGAGAATCGCATATGTATTGAAAATCAAATATTTATGCATATATGTATTTGCACACTTTAACACACTACGAGTACCAAAAAAAAACACTTTGACACACTACTGGAGCACTCTTCACACTCCAAATTGACAAACACCTAGCACAAAAATTGGGTCCACTTTTCATCGCCTTATTCAATTTTATCAAGTTTAATAATATAAGCATCTCAAGTCCTTACCCCTGTAATTGACTCAAAAACAAATTTCAAAGATAATAATCTATTGTGTGTTTACTCAAATTTTTAACCAAATAAAGGGTATTTGATGGGATGGTTAAGAGATTATTTGTGCTTAAACTCTACCCAACTTATCAATGGAGATAACTCTTTTGGTATGAATAGCTTATCGGTTTGGGCATGGATGTTATTATTTGGACATCTTGTTTGGTCTACTAGATTTATGTTCTTAATTCCTTGGTGAGGAGACTCAAACTTTTACTTATTTTTGAAGGGCTTGTTTTGCTCTTCAAAATTCACAACTATGACATTAAAGAAGCTTTTACTCAAATTTATGCTTAGATTTGGTTTGGTCGTTGGAGTGCTAAGTGCTTCATACCAAATGAAGCTTAATTTGAGTAATGGCCGGAGATGATCCAACAGACATTTCTAGCCAACCCATTGGAGATGCTGTAAGTGTAAGAGATAGAGCTGTCGCAATGGTAAACTCTTTAGTACTATACATGTCCATAAGTGCTTCACAATAGGCGTAACTAAGAAAGTTCAGCTCATTCATCATGACACGCCAAATAAAAAGGAGGATCAATACAACAATGAACAATCCATGGAACAACTATAGTTAACGTGCTCACTTGAAATTATACGTAGATATTTTTAACATACCAGGTGAGTGAGCTGCTTTGAAACACGGCCGAGCTCTCTCTGTAACCACCCCTCAACACAACAAACACTCTGATTAGATAAAATTCTAAACCATTAATCCAAAAACCAAGTAAACCACGGCCAGGAAGGAAAAAATAAAAGACAACCCCAACCTTCAATCTCTCGATTTCTTGTTCGTTCGGGTTACGAGACGGGGCGATGAACGGAGCCGGATCGGCAAGAAATCGCTCGGGATGCTTCGCATTGCGGTCTCTAACTCTCTGTAACCACCCCTCAACACAAAAAACACTCTGATTAGATAAAATTCTAAACCATTCAATCCGAAAACCAAGCAAAACCACGGGAAGGGGGGACAAAACAAAAGAAAACCCCAACCTTCAATCTCTCGATTTCTTCTCCGTTGGGATCACGAAACGGGGCGACAAACGGAGCAGAATCGGCGAGAGATCGGTCGGTATGCTTCGTATTGGCATCTGTTACTCTCTGAGACAACTCCCGAGGAGGCGAGTAGCTGATCTGAGGAAGTGACGGTGGTTGGGGGAGGCGGTGGTGTTGGGTAGGGTTAGTGGAGGTCAAGGCGAGTTCTTCGACTTGGATGAGTTGGTCTAGGAAATCTGCGTCCCATTCTTCGAAACCCTCGTCGCCCATTGGAACCGGATGAACCCAAGAGGATTTCGACAGAGATTTTTCTGGTTTTGGGTGAATTGGTTTCGCTTCGAAGCGGAGTGTTTCGAAAAGTGCGTTGGGAGAAGAAGCGGGAGTGTGGGGAAAGGAGTATAAAATGGTGATTTTCTTTCAATTGATAATTCTTACATAAATTGATAGTACTAGTGTTTAGTGATTATTTTTTTAATTCAGTTATAAATCAAGAGAACATTAAATAGGAAAAATAAAAATCGATCTCTAGTAGGGTATCATTAACATGTTGAGAAAAAAGATAACCCGTGATGATGGCATGGACTAAAACATTAGTGGGTGGATTGGAGTGTTAAAATTCTCCTACCAAAATCATAAAAGTCACTTTTTAATATGCAAATAATAATGTATCTGGTGTTAAAATTTGGGAGAGGGTCGGAGATGCCCTAATACAAAACAAATCCACATAACTTTTTTGGGGAAATTACAGTAAGCCCCCTCCAATTATATCTCGATAACGAGTTACCCTCTTCATCGTTTAACTCGGACACTTAATCCCCTTCATCGTTTATCGCGTGACACTTAAGCACCATCCGTTAGTGAGCTGTTATGAATTTAACGGAAGAAGGTCATGTGAGCAGTACATGACTTTATTAATGACAGGTCATGCCCTTATAAATACATAAGTGTTCCAAATTTCAATCCGTTTGAACCGGTGGAAAGATTTTAGTTTTTTGATCATTTTATCCTAAATGGTCATAATTAAATTTTGACTCTAGGGCTCTCGTTGATTAACCCTAAGAAAATCGTAGAATCAAATATCTCTTACGGCTAATCAACGAGAGCCATAAAGTCAAAATTTAATTATGACCATTTAGGATAAAATGATCAAAAAACTAAAATATTTCCATCGGTTCAAACGGATTGAAATTTGAAACACTTAATTTTTCAACCTCTTTAGACAGTTTATATATTAAAAAATATTGTTAAAAATTTAAGTGTTCCAAATTTCAATCCGTTTGAACCGGTGGAAAGATTTTAGTTTTCTTATCATTTTATTCTAAGTGGTCATAATTATATTTTGACTCTGGTGCTCTCGTTGATTAGCCATAAGAAAGTCGTAGAATCAAATATCTCTTAGGGCTAATCAACGAGAGTCATAGAGTCAAAATTTAATTATGACCATTTTAGGATAAAATGATCGGAAAACTAAAATCTTTCCACCGGTTCAAACGGATTGAAATTTGAAACACTTAATTTTTTAACCATTTTTTTAAATATATAAACTGTCTAAAGAGTTTGAAAAATTAAGTGTTCCAAATTTTAATCCGTTTGAACCGGTGGAAAGATTTTAGTTTTCTGATCATTTTATCCTAAATGGTTATTACTGTTGAGGGAATAGACTCGGGGTGACCCTACGCTCGAGGGAACTAGACCCGAAGTGACCCTAGTGCTTATTGATGGAAAATATCTGATTGAAGGAAAGGAAAGACTCTGAAATGAAGGGATTGGATAATGATGACTGTAGACCCGTGGGAGATTGTAGTATCGTACGAAGAATAATAAGATGATTATGATTGGTTATAGATTATGGTGGATTGACGTGAGTTTATTGATATATTTAGTCTGAAAAGTAAACGGTTAGCGACACTTATGTGAAGTCTAGAACCCTTTGACTGTAGCGTGCAGCTCGCTGGCAATCATTCGTACTTTGGGCGTATCTATCAATATTCACTCTCTCATGGTGCATGATTCATTTCATTTTCATATAGTTTGAGCATAGAATTCTCTACTGGGCACGTGTTTTGCTCAACCCTATCATTCTTTCAGGTACACTTGGAGATAGTGACTTGGAGTGCTTGGTGAGTATTTTTTACATTATCCCTTTGAAAGCTGATATGGAAATTACTTTGGCATCCTTTGTAAAACTCTTTGGCAGTGTAATATTGATTTCTATTATGACTATCGTTTGATCATGGGGGACTGTATACTCTAAAACTTCTTTTCTATTATGTTATTTGGATCGTCAAGTTTGACAAGAAACTTTGAACTTAAATTGCAAATATGGGAATGAACCATGATTTGGGGTATTATCTGTATTATTGCGAGGTATTGTTTATCGAAAATCTTTATACTTTATGTTGAAAATCGAGGGCGTGACATAAATTTTAACTTTATGGCTAGCGCTAAGAGATATTTGATTCTACGACTTTCTTAGAGCTAATCAACGAGAGCCTTAGAGTCAATTTTTAATTATGACCATTTAGGATAAAATGATCAAAAAACTAAAATCTTTCCACCGGTTCAAACGAATTGAAATTTGAAACACTTATGTATTTATAAGGGCATAACCTATCATTAATAAGGTCACATAACCTAATCAACTGCTCACTTGACCTTTTTCCGTTAAATTCATAACGGCTCACTAACGGGTAAGTGTCACGCGATAAACGATGAAGGGGGTTAAGTGTCCGAGTTAAACGATGAAGGGAGCAACTCGTTACCAATGTATAGTTGGAGGGGGCTTACTGTAATTTCCCCAAACTTTTTTTTATGGTATGAATGTGTAAAACTTAGCCTGCCACAAATTTATGATTGAAATACAGCCGGTTGTTTTGCATACAAAGATTTTGTGTAATATACAGATGCGTTGTATGAGCCCATTTCGAGTCTTATAAAAGATCGAAGCCTTTTTATTTGCAGAGAAACTTTATTGGTTCAGGCCTCAGGGTTAGAGGTGAATTGGTTTCGTTTCGATTCTTAGCAGGGTGGGTTTTGTGGACTTGTGGGATTCTGAACTTTGAATCTTGGCCTTGTTCGGTTGTGGGTTTGAAAATTTTTTGGGTTTGGTTTTTGGGTAATGAGTGAGGAGAGAAAATAGGGTAATAATTGGGAATATAGATAATGAGTGGAGAGAGATAGAGAGAAAAGTGAGATTAATGATTGGATATAAGGGTAATGAGTGGAGAGAGAAATGAAAGTAATGATTGAAAATATAGATAATGAGTGGATTTGGGTTTGGGAATTTTTTTCCAAACCCACAACTGAATAGTGTGCTGGGAGAAGCAAAAGAGTGGGGAAAAGGAGTATAAAAAGAGGGGAGTTTTAACACTGTGTTTGGAACTTGAAGAAATTGGAAAAACTATTCAATGTCCAGTCCATTGTTACGTGGTGTCTCAACTCTTCTATCTACTGCATATGTGTTGTGCCCACCGCATACACAAATGTAGGGTGAAAGAGGGATTTGGTGCATCACTTGCCAATGTCTCGGGCACTAAATAATCACTCGAAAAAAATAAGAGAAAAGAAAAGAAATTAATTATGAAGGGGAATCCGGAAATGGAAAACAATGTTGGCTGCTAATGTTTAACAATGTTTTCAAAAAATTACCGTACATAATTTTTAACTCTATTATTTGTTCTCCTCTTTTTTCCTAAACTTCACAATGGAAGATGAAAGTTTTTAATCCCTTCTATCCTTAATTATTCCACAATTTCCAAATATATCCTGAATCAAATAAAAAAGATATTGATTTTTAAAAATAAATCATTATGCCAGCTGTAAGAACCAAAAAATCATAAGAATTTTGAAATTAAAAAAAGACACCATTTTAATCTTACAAATCACGCGGACGGCTTGGATCGAATCTGAGAGCACAAAAATTGCATACAAATCTGAAACGTTCATTACTCGATTAAAATCCGAGCCGTCGATTATCTGACTACTCTGCACCGTATTGCAGAGTGCTTCTTGGCAACATCCCCCATTCCCTCGCATTCTTTTAGTATTTAGGTAAAAACTCTGGCAAGCTTCAGCACGCAACATCCTTTTCATTGCTAGATTTGTTTTTTAGATGTTCTTTTATATTTTGCTCTTTGTTAGGCCTATGGGCCGTGTACGTTGTATGGATGTATACATGCATATAATTTGAATTTTGATTCTGCTCAAAAAAGGTAAAAAAAAATCCATATAGAAATTCAACCGCAGAACTTTATCTCTTGCAATTCCACGCTCCCATTTTATTCCAACGAAGTATGTTTTTCGCCTTACGTTCAAATGCAACATTTGATCTAAAAAATCGACTAAATAAGTAGAAAGTTCACATGCAACATTTGACCTAAAAAATCGACTAAGTAGAAATTTAATTGATATCGTCGTCATTCAGTATTCAAGTGTCCATTCATGGACTCAAATAACCATATGTACATGATTCTATCATATGTATCTGCATCTACAATGAATGTCATCGTAACACATTATATATTTTATAGGTTTGATTATTCTCATATTTCTGAACATATTTTACCGCTGTTTTCGATATAGTCAAAGCATAACATATTTTGTGATCTCGTGCATCGCACTAAATCAACACTTGTTTCAAACAGCAAGTAGAATTTGAATCTAAACCCCAGATGGACTGCATTCTTCAAGCAGTTTAAGGAGACTATGTTCGGGTGCACTGATAGATGGTAGAATCACTCGGTTAGAGGGGGGCCGTGGTGGTTTTTTCCCCACAGGTCCAGATTCTACGCGAGGCCCCTCCTGCATAACTGGCATTTCAGCCCTCCTTTGACCGCCGCCTGCTGATACTCGCTCCTTCCATATCCTTCCATCCTGATATATTGTAAAAATAAACATCAAAACTTCAAATAAGAAAGTTTTAACCAAAAGGTGTAAAGGGAGATTTAAGCCATATTGATACTGTAACTTAGCTATCTAATATTGCAACAGGTCTGCTACCATTTCAAACCCCAAAAATAAAGCCAGTAGTCCCGGCTTCGATTTTTCCTCGTTACTATTTCCTGTTTATGTTTTGGAACCATTTTTCTGCGATCCAAACACTGGCCGGTCAAACATGTCTTTTCTTTACCTTCAAACATGTCTTTTCTTTACCTTGTCCAAGCTAATATTGCGTGATGTCTCTCATAGAGTCACCTTTCTATATCTTCAAGATTGTGAAGTATTGAGCCATCTTAGCATGTTAATTACAAAACAAACGGTTCATCCGTTCAAACATATCTCCTCAGTCTTGATATGCTTTAGTTGTTATCTTTTTCCTTTCCCTTCTGAGGAATTCCCGGACATCTTGCAGAAAAGAAATCAGCACACAGACCACTTACACTTATAACAAGACCATCACAAGACATTCAAAAGTTCATGATTTTTGCAACTATGAAGAAGAAACTGAAGTCAGAATTCAAATAGAGTTTCTCCAAGTTGTCAATTGTTCTTGTTCATGCAGTTAACAGGAAAACTTGGAGAAACTTTCTTTTATATCCCTTCGATTTTCACCAAAAATTCATTTTGATCATTCACCTTTCAATTTCGGCATAAAAATACTTCGACTTTCCAATTTTTTTCAATGTCATCCTTTAGGGATATATACATACATACACGAAAAATAAGGTGTTTGGATCAAGCACCCTACACACATCGGATGCCGTTGATTCAAGCGTTGGCCCCCTTGGTTTTTTTTTTTTGAATTTTTGGACGACTCGGATCGACCGTCTGGTGGCCGGAGACGGCCCGACGCAGAATCAAAGAAAACGGATTCCTTCTAAAGGACGACATTGAAAAAAATTGGAAAGTCGAAATATTTTTATGCCGAAATTGAAAGGTGAAGGACCAAAATGAATTTTTGGTCAAAATCGAAGGGATATAAAAGAAATTTTCCCCAAGAAAAATGAAGCAAGAAAGCACAGCTAAAAATTCACACCAAACCCGAAGGAAAGAAATCTACTAAGATACAAACATGTGGTAACATGCAAAGTACCAAGTAGGAGATTGGAAATGAACACCAAACGGAAAGAACACCTAAGACATTATGAAACCACCACGAAGAACTCACTACCTGACAATGTATACCTCCCACCACCCCTCTCAACAACAGAACACGAATGACTCCACCAACCAACAGTCCATAACGGTTGATCATAAACCTAGGCATCACATTCTAAAAAAATAAAACTAAAAATATACACTTAGGCATCCAGTGGTTCAGTGTCTCCTACACAACCAAATGCGGAACAATCTTCATTAACGGAAAATAAAGTGTTGCTTCATTGATCAATTGGGGCAGTGAATAAAAGGATCAACTAGACTACGCAACACTATCATCAGCATTAACCAAACTGGATTGCTATATTTTGTCCTTGGCATACGTTCTTAGATACTGTGTGTCTTGCTAGAATGGTTTTGGAGATGAATGGAATCGTCATTCCTTGGCCTGCCAATGGAATGGCCATTCACCTAAAAATGTAACAGAGATCTTACTTGTCCCGTGTATTGTGTCATTTGTTCAAATGAACCAAACCTCATAATGACAGTTCTAAGAGAATGAACATTCTATTCCAGACTTCCAGTGAACCAAACACAACCATGGAGCTAGACATGTCCCAAACATCTTTATAATATTTAAGGTTCTTAATAGGGGTCAAATTGAAATATGAGAAAACCCACGATACCTAATACAACAACAGAACCCATGTTGTCCCCAATCATTGGGGGTATGGGCAGGGGAGGATTGTTGACAGACCTAACATTTGGCAATATGCACAAAGTGGTTGCTCTCAGAATACCACTGAAACAATGGCTCTCCTATACCTGTTTTGCTGCGGAACCATGCCCACCTAATAGTAATTGAAAAGTGTTGGTAATGAATGTGTGTGTCTCTTTTTTTTTAGTTAATATCAAAGGTTCTTTCTGTTCTATCTGAATACAAAATCAGAATTCTGAATTCACTCTTTTGCATGCAAGTCCGCATCCTATTGAACAAAAAACCTTTAATGGAAATGCACTATTTTCAGTCTTGTTTTGGCAAGGGAGCAAATTAGAAAATGAAGCACATGAAGATTTGAGTATAAAGCACTATTTGAGGTATGCAACTCTTTTCTTAATTTCGAATCTCTATATTTGAAAGATTAAACTTCCAAACCATAAATAACAACATACAGATCTTTTATGCCTACAACTTAAGCAATTGACCAATGAACTCTCTTTCTAGACCTCATCTTCATTAGTTCGAACCAGCCCTGACGAAATGAACACCGCTGACTTTCGATCTATGGATCCTAACCCTTGGGAAGTGATAGTCCCAAGGGACTGTTACCTCTTCTTCAAACTTGTGTTTGAAAGCGTCTTTCCAAAGCTCTATGTCACGATATTCACCATGCTTTTCATCATTCCCATAATTGTTGGCTTAATTGAAAAAGAAGGAAGCCTAGTGCTTGCTTCTTGTGGAGCCTCTAATGTATTCTTAGGGCCTGCAGTATTGTTGTTTCTCACTGAAACAACATTCTAAGTCCATACAACAATCCATAGGGGTTTTAGAACCATCCATTATTGCTGCATTAACTTAGCTAAATGGTTTACAGCCTTGGTCCATCACATTATGCATATCTTCACCCTGGCATATACTTTCCGCATTGTGTCAAGAGGCTATACCACATACTTGCGTCACTCTACTTCAAGTATAAGGTTCACTATATTATTACTCATCCGTAAAATTTCTTTTTGGATTTACAGAATTGTTTCATTGAGAGCTTCATATGGTCGCCCCGAAATTGAAGTCATTATGCTTGCATTGGCGGGTAAATGGCTTCATGATACATAGTATCATGTAGTCTTCAGGAAAGCTCTACTGTAGTCAAAGCGTCGTAGAATCCCTGTTGATTCTGGTACAACGATGGATGCTTATATGACGAACCTAAATGACGCTATCATAGCTCATTTGAGAGCACTACTCACAAGAAACCTGCAAACCGAGACCGAGGACGGTGCTTGATCTTTTAGAGCTTCAATTCATTTTATGCCATTTCTGTTTTTTTCACCGAGGATGGTGCCTGATCTTTTAAAGAACTTCAATCCATTTCCATCATTTCTGTTTTTTTCGTTGTTGTCTATCCTACGGTAGGGTCCTTTTCTAACCCTTTTTTTTCTTGTTCTTAGTGTAGGGCTAGTGCAGGGCTTGTTTTCCTTACTTCATCTGGAAATGGTAATTTATGCTTTTGTTAAGGTGTTTATTGTTTTCGTTTTGGTCTCTAGTATTAATTTTTTGCTAGGTATGTACATCTAAGAAACCACATGAAGAGCGACAACACCCCTGAGCATAGTTGTTAAATCGTGAATCGCTCTGATTCGGTCATGACTTCTATAATGCATAAAAACCTATGCTTATTGATTAGGGTAACAACAATATATACTACAAATGAAAGATTTAGGCCTAAATCAATAAAAACTTTCTTCTAAATGATGATTTGATAATAACGTGGAGTATTAGGTAAGTTGCTTCTATTGCAACTACCAAGAGATGATGATTCATAAAGCCTATGGTTCTTTTTGTACAAAAGAGTTATAAGTACAAAACAAACCCTTAGAAGGTCTATAGGGTTGTTATATTCCATTTATCTTCCTCATTTTCGATTCACTCTCGTAATAAATCTCTTTTTCTTATTATCTATCCATATAACATAGACAAAAGATGACATATAACAATACTAGACCTTAAAAAAATATTTCAACCCTTTTCAAACAACAAAAGAAGCAAAACAAAAGTAAAAAATGAATTTCGGAAATTTTAAGTGAATCGAGATTCACTGATACACTTACGATTCTCAGCTATTTCCGATTCGGCAGCCTATTCGTATCGATTACCCACCGAATCGTATCGAATCGTACGGTACGAATCGTAAATCACCGATTCACTTACGCTGGTATCGTATCGTAAATCACCAATTCACTTACGATTCTCAGCTATTTCCAATTCAGCAGCCTATTCGTATTGATTACCCACCGAATCGTATTGTACAATGCTAATCGTGAATCGTACGATTCTGACAACTATGCCCCTGAGACATAGAAATATATCATTTTGTTGAACATGGGCAGCAGCCCACATGAAGAAATTTTTGAAACACTAATGGGACTAATTGGTTACAAGTCCTTGGAATTGTTGGAAAGTAAATAATAATTCAAAGTATACTGAGTAGGGAAAAAAATCATTCACTTTTGGGGCAGCTATCACTTTGAGCTCCAATCTCCTTTTCCACCGTACATAGTGACGGCATGTAAGACTAAGGGTATGGCTACCACCCCGATTTGTGATGAAAGAAGAGTCTGTGTGGTGTACAAACTAAGAACAGATAAAGTAAGAAAATAAAGCCCCGCACTAGCCCTACACTAAGAACACCCTACCGTATGCCAGACCACAACAAAAAAACCAGAAATGAAGGAAAATGAATTGAAGTTCTCGAAGACTTTGTTCAGTTTGATTTTGAGGGAGGTTTTTGGGGGTAATGAATGGAGAGAGATAGAGAAATGAGAGTAATAATTGAGGAGAAAAATTATCGGGAACCGTGCGCGAAGAGAAATGGCTTGGTCTAGAGATCCAAAACGAACATAGTCTAAAAGATTAGGCACCATTCTCAGTGGAAAAAAATAGAAATGACATAAAATGAATAGAAGTTCTCTAAAAAATCAAGCACCATGCTCGGTCTCGGTCTCTAGATTCCTTGTAAACAGTGCTCTCAAAAGAGCTATGATGGTGTCATTCATGTTCGTCAAATAAGCACCTATAGCTGCACCAGAACCACAAGTTATTCTGTAGACTAAATGATACTCAGTAATTGTATCATGAAGCCGTTTCACCGCCGATGCAAGCATAATGACTTTAATTTCGGGGCGACCACAAGAAGCTCTCAATGAAACATCTCTGTAAATCTAAAAAGAAATTTTACACAGAAGCAAGAATATAGTGAGCCACATACCTACTTGAAGCAGAGTAACGCAAGTATGTGGTATTTGCTGCCACTTAACACCGGTGCGAAAGTATATGTTAGTGTGAAGATATGAATACTGTGATGGTACAAGGCTGCAAACAGAAAGCTAAGTTAACCCAGCGATAGTGGATGGTTCTATAACCCCTATGGATTGTTGTAGAGATACAGAATGTTGTTTCAGTGAGAAACAACAATGCAGCCCCTAAGAATAGAGTAGTGGCTCAACAAGAAGCAAGCACCGGGCTTTCTTCCTTTTTAATTAAGTTAACAATGATGGGAACGATGGAAGCAGGGTGAATATTGCGGCATAGAGCTTTGGAGAGACACTTTCAAACACAAGTTTGAAGAAAAAGAGGTAACAATCCCTTGGGTCTATCATTTCCCAAGGGTAAGGATCCATAGATCAAAACACCTGGTTAGCAGTGTTAATTTCGCCAAGGTTGTTTTGAACTAATAAAGATGAGGTCAAGAAAGAGAGATCTGGAGGGACGGTCACTGGTCAATTGCTTAAGTTGAGAGTATAAAAGATCTAAATGCTGTAACTTATAAGGTGCGAAAAGGAGTTGCATTCCTAAATAGTGCTTCTATACTCAAATATTCATCTGCTTCATTTTTTGATTTGCTTCAATGCCAAAACAAGCCAGAAAACATAACATTTCCATTGAAGGTTTTTTTTTCTCAACAAGGAACAGGACCTATATGCAAAAGTGTGAATGCAGAATTCTAATTTCGCATTGAGAGAGAGAGAGAGAGAGAGAGAGAGAGAGAAAAAGAACCTTTAAAATTAGGGGGGAACAAAAATAAAGAAAGAAATCATTATGCTTCTGTGACTAGGATGAGTGAGCCCAAATCAAATCAAAATGCAAGCTTACATTGAGAATTGAAGGTTCGGGCAGAGGGCACTGAATGGGTCGATCATTGTCAAGAGGCTCAGGTGGGTGTTCAAGTGGCTTAAACTCAATTGCTACTTCAATCCCATGAGCAGCAACAGTTGCACCACCAGTCACCGTAGCATCACTTGTAGCATCTGAATTTGGCGGTATTGCTTCCCTATCACCCTGCTGACAATAAAGTAACTAAAATTTGTGAACATTGCACTTTACAGGCATATACAACAACTAAAGCACACCTTTATGTTTTTGTATCTGCGTTTGTGCAAGAATGTAGGTACAAAAACATAAATACACAACATAACCCAAACATAATGGAAATCACCAACAAAGCAATAGGAATTATTGGGCAGAGTATTCCTTAACAAACAATCATTAATGCCCCTTTGATTGTGTATCTCATTTTTTGTTCATAAAATCATCGCTGTCCCCCACACACACACACACACAAAGAACTAGACCAAATCAAGTAACCTAAACCACAATACATGAAATTATTGTAAGAAACTATCAATATGTTACACCAAATTCTTCAACTTACAAAATTATGGATCCCGAGGAAAAATATCAAATCGAGGCCTAATGTCTCAAAGAATTCCTGCAGCCCAACACATACAAAGGTGTACCCACCTCCTGCGGTAAATGTTAATTTTATAACGTCATCTGTGATTTTTGTTACGGTTTCTTGTGATTAATGCATTTTTTATGCTGAAGTCATCAGGGCTACGGTACCCCGACAAGGTGGGCAAACCATAGAAGCTCCCTGATTAATGTTCCGTTGTTATATGAACAAATTACAACTGATCACAAATTTTCATATTTTTGAAGTTTGAACGTTTTGAGCGAAAATGAATTCCGAAAAGTTAAAATTTAAAAACCACGGGTATTCCGTATATGGCAACAAACAGTTTTTTCCTTGTTATCAGCGGCTACAAACAGTTCCGTAATAAAATAGGAGTACTACCAAAAACTGTTTTCGAAGGAAGAAAGAAAACCCACATGAATTCATCTAAAACCATCAAGGTACATGTCAAAATTCCTACATATGCAACAAGTATTACTCTCCATTCATCAATCAATGTGCAAGCAAAAGAAAACAAAATGAGAAACAACTCTAGAAAGTAGAAACCCACATCAAAAAATAGTGCAATCAATCGAAGATGCGAAGACCAAGTTGAATCGAAAGAGAGGGAGAGATACTTACAAGTGCACTTTGGCTTCGACGGTGCCCATTTCTGCTGACAGAAAACCTAGAGAAAATACCCACCATTTTGGGGGAAAACTTCAACGATTTCCCACAAAGGGTGTGCTCTGATGTTGTAGTTCTGCCTTAGAATCCACTTCAAATTTATTTCTCTCTAGGGCAAGCAGAGAGTGAGGTAGCTTGGGGTAATGGGTTTTGATGGGATTCTGCGAGTAAAAAACAAGCTTTTTCGAATGCTTATCTGATGTTTGTAATCAGATTCTTCCGTTGCAAAAGAAGCTGCGATTAGAAAATGAAAAAGCAGGTTGGGAGAATCAATTAAAGAAAGGCCCCAAAGTTCGCAGGAAGCTCAAAAACCCAATTGGCTAAGGTAAGTACGGAAACATGTGAAAGTGGGGTGGTGGTACGTGTTGCAACTGGCAAGACAAGACCGCAAGAGACTTCGGCAACTGGCAATAGACTTCGGTAGCGTTCCATGTTCTTTCTAATAAATCTTCTTCTTTAAAAAAAAAAAAAAGAGGGTAATTTTAAATTTAAATTTAATGAAAATAAAAAACATTTTTTTGATTTTTTTTACGCCGTTTAAAAGATGTCAATGAGATCTATAAAATCAGATTCATATTGATAGAAAAATTATTTACGTAAAGATATAATTTTTAAGTTTAAAATTACATTCTTTTTGAAAAAAAACTTTAATAAGAAATTGAAATGGGGCCGATTTGAAGATAGATATGAGTTTAATATGCAATCTGTCCATACAGTACAGGGGAAACCGTTCAGCTTACCTTTTTATCATTGGGGTGCGGTGCTCCCCAAGATCTTTAAGGTTTATCGGTTTGGGTATATTTTTTTTTGGGTGAGCATGGACCGAATTGATTCGCTTTTAAAATAAACCAAAAATCAAACAACTACATACGGATTATGTATTTAGAGAACCAAATCAATCCAAAAAAATTATAAAACCAAACCAATCCAAGCTGTTAGATTACGGTTCGGTTTGGTTTCAAACCACGGTTGACTTGAAATTGAGATATCATCTTCATAAACTATTTAAAGTACTCAAAATTTGCGGAGATAAACCAAGAATTGGTTTTTATTTATAGAAAAATTTAGGAATTAATTGAGCCGTGGAATCAATATTCACTAAATGGAGCATTATATATCTATATACTATGTGCTTTTGAGATTATAGGACTGGGTTATGATATATAGAAATTTATACTAAATAATTTTGATAGTAAATGAATAATGAATAAGACGGTGGATTGAATAAATTATTAATTTAGAAAATTAGTTAACTATAACTTTCATGTATACTTGGTATATCTAAATTAAATGAGTTATATGTATATATATATATATTATATCTATATACGGATCGAATCGGTTTGAAACCAAAACCATTAACGTAAATCTACAGACCAAACCATTTAACGCGGTTTCTAAATTTTTTAAACCAAAACCAAACCATACTACTGAAAAACCTAACCAAACCATTCGGTTTGGACTGAATTCACGGTTTGACGGATTTTTTGCTCACCCCTAATTTTTCTATTGATACAGTATGTATTGGTATCGCTGAACTACCGGATACCGTTTAAGATTTAACCCTTTAATAGTACTATATACATATAATTAGAATTACATACATAAATTTGAGTCAAAAGCTTTATGGTATACCTTCTCCAATGTTATACCCCTTTTTTAAAAAACCGAAATTTAGTGCGTTTTAGGCTTTCCCTACAAAATTTGAATAAAAAATGGCACATTGGTAAATATTAAGGAGTGAAAAGAAGTGTTTAGAAAAATGGTTATGGGTTTGGGTTCCCTAAATTTGGCTAAGAAAAATGATAAATCTCAAAATGGTTTGGAAAATGCGTATGACATTGGAAATGAGTTTTTTTTACCCAAATTTTGAGTTTGGATAGGGAAATTGATAAGAGCATCCGTAATGGGTTTGTTAACTAGTGTGTTAATTGTGTATGCTAAGACTTAGCAAACAAAAATGAATTTTTTGTGTCATAATGCTTGTGTGCTAAATCTAGTAGTGTGTTAGCATGTATGCCAAGTTTGACAAAGATGCTCGCAAACAATAAGTGGGTCCCACCTCTATAATTCAAACTTCAACCATAAAATATGGGAAATGATATTGGAATTACTCCAAAAATTGATGCAAGTACTCAAAAAACAAAGGAAAGTGGCTTTGGAATTACATTAATTTTGGAGTTCCTGCATCAATTTTTAGAGTGCCAATATCATTTCCCAATATAAATATCCACTACTTCTAATACACACTTATATGACCCATTTTTATCCTCACATCTTTTAACAAACATTTTAACACACAAATATATCAAACC
This sequence comes from Rhododendron griersonianum, assembly GCA_018127125.1. Classification (NCBI taxonomy): domain Eukaryota; kingdom Viridiplantae; phylum Streptophyta; class Magnoliopsida; order Ericales; family Ericaceae; genus Rhododendron; species Rhododendron griersonianum. The sequence continues at coordinate 19,519,248 of CM030794.1, read as the reverse complement.
CCATTCCGGATGCTCTAAGGATTGGAGATGCTCTCTGAGGCCCCGTTTGATAAACGGATTGGAGGTTGGGATTGGATTACGAAGGTGATGGTATTAGTAATTCTTTGTTTGGTTTTCAAAATTGGTCCGGATTAGTAGTCCCATGCGATAAATAATCCGGCCTTTAGGGGGTATTAGCAATACCCCGTGGGACTTGGTATTGACAGTCCAATCCCAACTCCTTCACATTACCAATCCCTTCTCATTACCAATTTCTTCTATCAATCCAATCCCATCGTCTAATCCCATCTCAAACAAACATGATATTAATAATCCCATCATCTAATCCCATCATAAACAAACATACTCATTATCAATCCATTCTCATTAACAATCCCTTCTCATTACCAATCCCAACCCTAATCCCATGAATCCCATCAATCTATCACTATTATCAAACGGGGCCTCAGAGTGACCACAGTTAATTGAACATGGGTTAAGTTTCTCATTGGATATTACACCTACTACATTTCGCAATTAATAGAGTAAAATCCTGGCTCCGTCCAGCACAGCTTTTATTAAAACAGAGAAAGTACTATCAACAATTACACCAAAAGAGATATGAAGGGCATGCGTGTAGACTCTTTAGAGTTATCTGAAGCCTTTTACAGCTTCCTTTTTGAACGGCAAAATTTTTGCAGTTTCAACCACCGGTCAGAGATGAGACCTCCGTGGTCGTGAATGAGAGGCGTAGATCGGGAGACTTCTTGAGTGAGAGGCGCAGATCGCGAGACTTCGGGAGTGAGATGCGCAGAATGTTCTAGCTTTATAACGCATCTCCATTTTCACGGTACTCACTGGTAAGCACCGGTATTGAATCCAGTACAAAATTGGAAGGGCAGGTTACTGGATAGTCACACACAAAAGGTATACACTGGGTCGTACCGGCCAGCACAGAACGGGAATGAATGTGAGGGTTTGAATTGGAAGGGTTTGAACTCCGTTCTATACTGACCGGAAGGGCGGGTTATCGGTTCAAACCCTTTCCGATAGAGATGTATGATATCTCATCCATTCTCCATTTTGGAATTTTGGATCTCCAACTCATCCTCTATAAATCCATTTGAGAGTGTGGATGTGACATATAAACGGAAAATTTTGTAATTTATTCTCTTTTTTCTTCAATTTTTATACTTTAAGGAAAAATCTTGGAGAGCCCATCATCCTTGTTAGAAACTGTCACGACCCTTACCCGCCCCTTGAGGTCTTAATCATGACAAATGCCAGTGATTTCTCACTAAGGCCAAATCATAAATCAAATATCACCTAAACAAGTGATAATCAAAAGGGGCTAAACATAACAGCGGAAACAAAAGTTAACTTTTATTGATAACGAACCAAAGTCTTACATAGATTTTACAAACCAAAAGGGTAAACCTCCCAGAGCTGTGCTTACATATAAACTCAAAAGCTGACAAACCATATACAAGCTAAGTGTCTACAAGCATAACTTCATATCTACAAGCTTCCAAATACACAACACATCTCAAAAGTAAACACGCCACCGCACTACGCGTCACTTCCTGAAAGGTGGAAAAGAAAAACCATAAGCCAAAGCTCGTGTGAATGATTAATACTTAACTCACAAGCCTTCCATGGATAATGCAAAATAATTTGATAATATTTCAAAACAAGGAACTCAAATCCATAAGCCAAATATAATGCACATTCCGCTATTCAAAATTCAAATGCTACCGGGCGTCCCCGGTAGTGGATAAGCCAGACGTCTATGCGTTATCCCAAAACACACACCAACCTCAAACACCCTTGCTAGCCATTAAGCCGTCCCCTAGCAAGACCGGACGTTGGGAATGCCATTAAATAGATTCGCAAATATTTCACAAATAGGTCCACCTTCCATTGTTATCCATGGAGTACACAATTTATAAAACATGTTCAAATAAGCTCGATAAGAAAACAAGTTCAAAACCATGTGTGTAGGTATTAATCACTCACCTCGGCTCTACGAACCACCAGAACTTCCTAAAACAATAAGGCAACAGAACATGATTAGAGGATGCCAAACAAGTCTATTTTTAATGAACATAAGGTCCTAAGGTAAAAATATGAACTTAGATAGCTAGTCCTAAGAAATAATTCCAGACAACCTGCAATTCCACCAACTTTAACCCAAAATTTGACTTTGCACAGGAATAAGTAACACACAAACTTTACATACTTTTTAAGGTCTATGAATCTAGTTTCAAAATCAGAAGACGGATCGCAATTTCATCGCTCGAGCTAAAAAATAGGACCGTTTCCGTAACACATGTCTGTGCAGTCAGCACAGTCCGAATCTGCACGCTGAGAGGTTACGAATTTCTACAGAATTTAATACTTTGAATCTGATCCCAAAATTTTTACCATAGATAATAGACTCATAGAGGAACTCTCAATAAAAATCTCGTAATTTTTGGAGTTCAGGAACTGCCTCAAAAAAATTCCCCAAAAACAGGTCAGATTCAAGGTTTCTCAACTCTGCAGATTTCCAGAAATTTCATCTCCTTCTTCCTGCGATTTACAGCTCCGAAACCCTTCCAAAACAGTTCTAATCCACACCAAAACCTCACTAATCAAGTTCAAACTCATAGATATAGAAGAGCCACTCCAATAACATCAAATTTATGCATCGAAACAAGCTTTAAACTCATTAATTCAAGAGATTCAAGTGGTGTTCCTCCCCAAACCCAAGTTCACCCAATATATACGAGATTCATCCACTAAACATGAAATTCAACTACTAAAACATGGGATTCAACATACAAAACACGAAGTCGGGTAAGAGATGTAAGAATTACCGAGTTAAATCTTCAATTTCAAGCCTAGCCAAGATTTCCCCTAATTTTTCTTCTCTTTCTTCTTCTTCTCTTAGTCGCTCTCTCTCTCTCTCTCTCTCTCTCTCTCTCTCTACGTTTCTGATATGAACAAGAGAAACGAAGAACGTAGAACCTTCCCTGTTATGTTTTGCTAGGCTAGGAAAAATTATTGAGCGTGTGTGTGCCATATGCCAACTTATGCTCCAATTCCTAATAAACTAGCAAAACAAGACCAAAATCACATAATTAACCCAAAACATAGCACATAATCAAATTCTAATTATAATTAAGATCGGGGGTATTACACTCTCCCCCACTTATAGAAGTTTGTCCTCAAACTTACCTTGATCCGAAAGGAGATACGGATACCGCTTTTGCATATTTTCCTCAGTTTCCTATGATGCCTCTCCCCCACATTGATTGGACGACCACACTTTGATTAACAATATAACCTTGCCTCTAAGAACCTTGTCCTTCCAACCAAAAATCCGTTCAGGTTTTACCTCATAGCTCAAATCCTTCCGAAGTTCTATATGAGTCGTTACATTGACATGTGAAACACGTGTGAACATACGAGAATTCCGGCGGTAAGGCCAATTGGTAAGTTGTCTCCCCATTCTTCCCTAGAACTTCAAATAGCCCAACATTTTTCCGTTATAGTTTCCCGCCCTTCCAAACCATTTCACTCCTTTTATTGGCGATACTTTCAAAAACACAAAGTCTCCAGCTTCAAATTCCAACGGCCTCCTCTTCATATCCATGTAACCTTTTTTTTGTTTTTGTTTTTGTTCTTGTTTTTTTTGATTTTGCGCTGCTTCCAACCTTTCTTGGATTACCCGAATCCTCTTGTAGTTTCATCGACTAGTGCTAGTCCTTCTAATTTTCTCTCCCCCACTTCGGTCCAACATATCAGTGATTGATATTTCCTCCCATATAGTGCCTCATACGATGTCATTCCTATACTTGCCTGATAGTTATTGTTGCATGCAAATTCTGCTAACGACAAGTGTTTCTCCCAATTCCCCTGAAAATCCAAAACACTAGTTTGATGCATATCTTCCAAAACCAGAGTCACCCTTTCAGACTAACTATCAGTTTGTGGACAAAATTTCGTGTTGAATTCCCACTATGTGCCCATAGCCTTTTACAAACTCCTCCAGAAATAAAAAGCAAATTTCGAATCCCGATCCGACACGATAGGTAACAATGTGCCATAAACCGTATAATCTCTCTAATGTACAATACAACCAATTGATCTACAGTAAAAGAAACATTCACGGCCAAAAGATATGCAGACTTAGTCAAAATCGATCAATAATCACCCATATTGTGTCATTACTTTCCTTTGTGCGTGGCAATCCCATAACAATGTCCATTGTGATATGATCTCATTCCCATTCTGGTATAGGCAACGGTTGAAGCGACCCCGCTGGATTCTTATGTTCAGCCTTAATTCATTGACACATTAAGCATTACGAAACAAATAGCCTGACAACTTTCTGAATCTATATAGTACTCTTCGATTGCTTATCGGATTGCTGAAAAAGAATAGTTTTGAATTCCAGAGAAGTTCTCACGATACATCGTAGCTAGGACAGAATTTAAAAATAGATTCCAAGGCTCCAACTCAATAAATAAAGAACAAATAGATTCAGTAGACCATCGTCGATCACTCAAATAAGATCATCCGATCGAGGCAAAGTAAGATTGATTCGTCTATAGCTATATGTTTCCCCCTTCTATTCTGTTTCATTCAGCCTGTAAGTGACGTTCACATAAATACGATACAGCTTCATACTTCTCGCTGCATAACATACACCAAACGATGTGTCCATTCAAGAATTCCCGTTCAGAATAGTGGCATTGGGTACATATAGCATAATTGAACACGAAATATTAGAGCATCATCTTCTTTTGATAGCAAGGTCTGATCGAACACCCTCTTCTATTCTAATTCTATCAGTCACAAATATGAATTTTAAACTTACACCAATTTCCCCGATAAATAGCAGTTTCGATATAAAAGTTACTAACAAAAGCTCTATTGTCTTTCCTTGAAGTATGTAGAATAACACAATCATAACCTCGATTAAGTCCATTCATCTTTGTTGTCCCACAGTCAATCCCTTCCGCGTAACAAATACTCAAACTTTGATGGCCCATAAGATTTTCCAAGTCTTGCCTTAACGATAATGCTTCCAATCCACTCCAGAATTATGTATTGGATGAGTACATTCGTAAGTTTTTAGTTGTCTAGTCATATAGGTAGTCATCTTTCTGTGATACATCAATTCCCAATCTAAACTCTGACAAGATAGCCCGCTATAGATCATGTACCTTCCATTTTTCAGAAGAAATAGTCAATGCAGACGTCCTTATTAATCTATTCCTCGAATCTCATAAATTCTTTTCACAATAATCTATTCAATTTAAATTCACCCTCCTCTTAGTCAATTTAGTCAATAACATAGACATAATCGAAAGAAAACTCTTCAAGTGACAACAATATCATTCAGTTATATCAAAAGAGAATCCCACTCAGAACGACGATTATACCTAGACATATCAGAAGAAATTTCACCCAAAGCGATAATATTATCCAGCTAAATTCAAGAATCTTTGAGCTCCAATAACGATGATTAACCCTTTCCCAGTTTACAATAGCCCCAACTCTATTAGGATCTACCAAATACCATTTTTCCCAACGACATAGCCCAAAAATATCTTCCAGTCCAATCAAAACTCAAACGTGCCCAATTTTCCCATGGCTTTTCTTTTCTCAATATGTGTACAATCAGTATATAAACATTCCCTATATTTTCCATTGCCTCGTAAGTGGACCAATGTATCATCGATAGAAATTGTAGTAGAGAGGTCAACATACAACGGATGCAAAGACAATCATAGGGATATCATCATCAAATCACATTGTACCATTCTTCTTTTCAAATAAAATAAATGACTCTGATATTTCCCCCAAGGAAAACACTAAATTGACGAATCCTCTACCAAATGGTTCCCGATAGTAATTTAGTATTGAACTCCATTTTCCTTGTCATATAGCAAATTGGTAACTCATCTAATAACAGATCAGAAATTCTCAAATCCCCGATAGTCAGTTAATTGTGCACCCCAAATCCTTACTTAAATGACATATGCCAAATAACCCAAACATCCTTTCCCCGATAATTTTTCCTTGCCCCAAAAATAAAAATAAGATTGCCCAAAGTAACGTCATGATTACTCCAACACTGAATGTTGATCTTGACAGAAGTAATGAATAACAATACGATAAGAGAGTAACAATCCATCCCCAGTACGGCATCAAAATGACCCATGCCTTTAGCAAATAAATTAACTAGCAAGTGTACAACACATGATACTACTACTTGTAGGCTGTGACGTATGCGATTCAGGTTCAAACAGTCAAGTGACTCAATCCATTCATTAGCAACCAGTGCAGAAACAATCAACTACGCAGATCTCGAATCAATAATTATTTAAGCTAAGCTACCACAAATCTAAATGGTACCTGACACCAAAGCAAGAACACTATCCTGCGCCAAAGCAAGAACACTATCCTGCCTTTTTCCCGGATCCAATTTTGTCCCCGAACTCTGCCCCGAATTGGTAGTAACCATTGGTTTTGATGTAGATCTTGAACTAATTGTAGTTGTTGACCTTTTCACAAATCCTGCCCTCAACACCTTTGGACAATCCCTCATTAAGTGCCCCATTTTACCACATTTGAAGCATGCTTCTGTATCCTTATAATACCAAGCCCTATACATCCTTCTACGTTTTGGACATGGCTGGAACCCGCTAATATTACTACTACTTTCACCCTGATTCCATCTAGATGTTCTCACGTTCTGCCTCTTAAATGGGTTATTCTGAGCCTGTTGATTCACTACGTGAAGTAACCCCTCAAGTACCCGTTCGATCCTTTCCATTCTATCCACTGAAGGCTGTGAAGGCTATGCTCCCTCTGGCACATCATTATTCTCCATTTGCCAATTCAAAAGAGAGGAAATTCACATTGTACAAATAATATAACAATCATGTAGGTTATGCATGTCTAATCAAGTATCAACACGTCGAAAATCACATAGCAAGACATTTGATATAACTTACTTAGCACATAGATTTCACATGTCCTAAAGCTCTGAGGGTTCGTGTGTGAGTCATTGCTAGTCGTGCATCTCATTATCCCTACGTATTGCTCTGATACCAAGAACTTTGTCACGACCCTTACCCGCCCCTTGAGGTCTTAATCATGACAAATGCCAGTGATTTCTCACTAAGGCCAAATCATAAATCAAATATCACCTAAACAAGTGATAATCAAAAGGGGCTAAACATAACAGCGGAAACAAAAGTTAACTTTTATTGATAACGAACCAAAGTCTTACATAGATTTTACAAACCAAAAGGGTAAACCTCCCAGAGCTGTGCTTACATATAAACTCAAAAGCTGACAAACCATATACAAGCTAAGTGTCTACAAGCATAACTTCATATCTACAAGCTTCCAAATACACAACACATCTCAAAAGTAAACACGCCACCGCACTACGCGTCACTTCCTGAAAGGTGGAAAAGAAAAACCATAAGCCAAAGCTCGTGTGAATGATTAATACTTAACTCACAAGCCTTCCATGGATAATGCAAAATAATTTGATAATATTTCAAAACAAGGAACTCAAATCCATAAGCCAAATATAATGCACATTCCGCTATTCAAAATTCAAATGCTACCGGGCGTCCCCGGTAGTGGATAAGCCAGACGTCTATGCGTTATCCCAAAACACACACCAACCTCAAACACCCTTGCTAGCCATTAAGCCGTCCCCTAGCAAGACCGGACGTTGGGAATGCCATTAAATAGATTCGCAAATATTTCACAAATAGGTCCACCTTCCATTGTTATCCATGGAGTACACAATTTATAAAACATGTTCAAATAAGCTCGATAAGAAAACAAGTTCAAAACCATGTGTGTAGGTATTAATCACTCACCTCGGCTCTACGAACCACCCGAACCTCCTAAAACAATTAGGCAATAAGAACATGATTAGAGGATGCCAAACAAGTCTATTTTTAATGAACATAAGGTCCTAAGGTAAAAATATGAACTTAGATAGCTAGTCCTAAGAAATAATTCCAGACAACCTGCAATTCCACCAACTTTAACCCAAAATTTGACTTTGCACAGGAATAAGTAACACACAAACTTTACATACTTTTTAAGGTCTATGAATCTAGTTTCAAAATCAGAAGACGGATCGCAATTTCATCGCTCGAGCTAAAAAATAGGACCGTTTCCGTAACACATGTCTGTGCAGTCAGCACAGTCCGAATCTGCACGCTGAGAGGTTACGAATTTCTACAGAATTTAATACTTTGAATCTGATCCCAAAATTTTTACCATAGATAATAGACTCATAGAGGAACTCTCAATAAAAATCTTGTAATTTTTGGAGTTCAGGAACTGCCTCAAAAAAATTCCCCAAAAACAGGTCAGATTCAAGGTTTCTCAACTCTGCAGATTTCCAGAAATTTCATCTCCTTCTTCCTGCGATTTACAGCTCCGAAACCCTTCCAAAACAGTTCTAATCCACACCAAAACCTCACTAATCAAGTTCAAACTCATAGATATAGAAGAGCCACTCCAATAACATCAAATTTATGCATCGAAACAAGCTTTAAACTCATTAATTCAAGAGATTCAAGTGGTGTTCCTCCCCAAACCCAAGTTCACCCAATATATACGAGATTCATCCACTAAACATGAAATTCAACTACTAAAACATGGGATTCAACATACAAAACACGAAGTCGGGTAAGAGATGTAAGAATTACCGAGTTAAATCTTCAATTTCAAGCCTAGCCAAGATTTCCCCTAATTTTTCTTCTCTTTCTTCTTCTTCTCTTAGTCGCTCTCTCTCTCTCTCTCTCTCTCTCTCTCTCTACGTTTCTGATATGAACAAGAGAAACGAAGAACGTAGAACCTTCCCTGTTATGTTTTGCTAGGCTAGGAAAAATTATTGAGCGTGTGTGTGCCATATGCCAACTTATGCTCCAATTCCTAATAAACTAGCAAAACAAGACCAAAATCACATAATTAACCCAAAACATAGCACATAATCAAATTCTAATTATAATTAAGATCGGGGGTATTACAGAAACTTAGAGCATCTTCAACCGAACATCCCCTATTCTTCCATTTGAGATGATTGAATTAATATTTTTTAATCAAAAAGTGGTTATAGAGAGGTTTACTATTCATACACACTCCAATCACAAATCTCTTTTATCTCTATATTCATCTCTATTTCAAAAACTTTCTCACTTTTTATCCAATCATTATTCACTCACAATGCAAATATAATACTTTTTGCATTTTATATTCAAAAAGTGGTTTTAGAGGATCTTCCATTTCTTTTTCCCATACTCTATATAAAGAGTATCAAATTTTATCCTCCAAAACAGAGGATGTGTTGGAGTGGAGATTTCCTCCAAAATAGAGAAATAGAGTAAGAAATGGAGGATTAGATGATGGGTTGGAGATGCTCTTCAAAATTTCCTCCATTTGGAGGGAAATTAAAAATAATTCCAACCTATCCTCCAAAAAGTGTTTTGACATCAATCCTCCATTTAGAGAATAATAGTGCTCAAGCCATTCTTCATTTGGGAGGAATTGTACTTTTATCCTCAATATTTGACGGATGAAAAAGGTTTTTCCACTAAATTTGAAGAAATGGAGACCAAAAAAAAAAACTATTTTGGAGGATGAGTTGGAGCAAACACATTCTCCAAAATACATTTTTGCAGGAGGACCAAAATATGGAAGAATGAAGGATGGATTGGAGATTGGTCCTCTAAAAATAGTTTGAATTCTTTAAATATAGAGGACCAAAAGTAAATTTGGAGTCCAAATATCTAAAAAGACGATGGATCCCTCCAAAAAATTTTATAAAATACAAAAAATTAAAGAAAAGAGGAAATAAATTATACTGTAAAATCTCTCTTCTATATGTCACATCCACACTATCAAATAGAGATATAGAGTTGGGTTAGAGATATAGTCTACTATTTGGACTTGGGTTTAGGTTCGGTTTGGATACAAACCTATACAAAAAATCATCGTTATTTTCAAATTAATAACCAAAACCTAATTGCGGGTAAAAAAAATTGGTTGACAACTGTTTCATTCTATGTAGAATGGTCAAAGTAACTATTGGTTCGGATGAAATTGTCATTTCTAATCATTCTACTTGATACAAGGTGCTATGGATAAACAGGAGTTAGTTTGTCAAAACTTGTGATTTGGAAATTGTTCAGCAAAATTTCAAATTTGAATCCTCTTAAATGTTATCAACTCTTTGAGTCAAATACATGACTTTAACCCAACTTAAGCAAATTTTTGCTTGCGTGCTTATAAGAATGGAACATGAAACCTTCGAGGATGTGAGGGTGTGTTTGGTTAGAGTTTTTTTTTTTTTTTGAACAGCGAAAAAAGACTAAAAAAGGAGCAAAGTAACAAGTGTCCATTCAAAACCCAAATCCTTGATTGACAAGATACCAACTGCTTCGCAATTCTCGATATATATCCAAGAGGTCACCCCAAGCGTAGGGTATAAGCGTCCAATTGAAGCATAATAAATCCGGAAGTCCGGGATCGTACCCACAGAGATAACTAATACGGCTTTGATGGATTGTAGATGCAAGAATGGTTTCCGGCTTTTAGTCAGCCAACTTGGTGTTACGTTTGCGGTGGAAATAAAAAAGGCTAAATTAAAGAGGGAATAAACTAGAGAAAAAGCGGATTAGGTCTAGGAACAATCAACACCCACGACTCGAGCTAAACTACATTTTTCCACCCAAAATACACGGTTTTACCCGGAAGATAAGATGGTTCGAAAATCAAGCTAGCTATAGAATCTATTTAGCAAACATCTCGAGCGACCGAGCTCCAAGCATCATGTGTGGTGAGTAGGCGAAGCTCTCACCTACACATGATCAAGGAGGTTATCACCTCGGTGATTTGACAAACAAATCCAAGCCCCACATCAATTTTCAAAACAAAGTTGTAAACTTTTTGGTGAAAAATGCAATCTTTACTCAAGTCATGGAATGCTAATCATCCCATGACCTAACCCTTGAAACTACTCACACATATCTATGGAGATAAGAGCAAGCAAAAATCTAACTAACATATTTGTAAACACAACACTAGAAGAAAGCTAGCTAGAAAGATAGATCGGGAGAAAATAAACAACTTTAATAAAGGAGAAAAGAGTCAAAATAACTTACTAAGGTAGCAAATGCAGAAATAAAGGCTGGAAAAATAAGAACACTTCAAGAACACCAAGAACAATTTGAAATCTAGCTCTAGATCTAAAAATGTAAGCAAATCTAATTCTCTAATTGTTTGTACAAAATGACATCATGCCTATAAATACTCCAAGGTACGCGGATGGAATATTCCTCGATGATGCTCTGAAGATCCCTTCGTAAGGCCTCGGTACCGATGGCAATGGGCTTAAAATGTATTTAAGCTCTCGGTACCGATGTCCCAAATCCCAGCCATCGATGGCGAAGCCTTAAGTGCTGTCCCAGAGTTAGCTGCTCGGTACCGATGTCCAGGATCCTTGCCATCGATGCCGAGGCCTTATCTTCGGGAGTTGACTGCTGCTTTGGCGTTGACTTGTTGACGCCTTGGCCATTGCTCGGGCCACCTTGCCTTGCCTTGCCTTGGCCATCGGGCCACTTTGCTGCTCTGGCCTCCCTTGGCCAGTTTGCTCGAGCCATCGGGCTGCTTCTGCCTTGACTGCTTGCAACGGGCCATGCTTGGCTGCTTTGCTCGCTCTTGCTCGGGCCATTTGGTCGTGCCTTCCTTGACCGCTGCTTTGGCCCGGGCAGCCATGCCTTGCTTGGGATGCCTTTGCTTTGAGTCCCTGTTTTGAGATGGTTTTTCTACAAAACGCCACCAAACTACTTTACGAGCAAAAGTAACTTAAAAACAACTAATTAAATAACAAAAGTAACTAAGACTAGACACTAGCGCACCCTTTATTACATTGTCGGGTGCTTATCACACCCCCCAACTTGAGGTTTGCTAGTCCCTAGCAAATAGGACACGAAAAACAGAAAACTAACAACTTGCAATTCCCCCGCTATCACAACTTAGAACATGCTCAACTTTGAAACCTAGCAAGAGTTCAAACAATCCAACGTTTTATTTCATTTCTACAACTCACAGTTTCAGTTTCAAACTAAACAGGCCAAGTATAAGCAAGTTAAGAGCAAGCTAAAAAGGTTCGTGTCCTCGAACAATGGGAGGATATGGGACACGAAACCTTGCGAGATCAAACTAAACCATATCCACCAAAGAGTGCTGGATAAACAGGCAATAGTGAAAAACAAATACTATGCCCTCAAACAACTACAGCACTTATTCAACAGAATTAACAAACTATCAGATGATTATTGGATACGAAAGGAAAGCAAGCTGTTCAACTAATCATGCAGATATCAGATAGTTAATCGTTAAGGAATCCAAGCGCGCAAAGGATCAACTAAGGACTTTTTCAAGCTTATAATGACCTTGGTATTCAAGAAAGGGTTAGCACAAATGGGCGACGGTCTATACTAGCAAGGTCAACTACCCAAATGACCGCCGCCAACAAATGAAAACAACCAAGTCAAGGGCCATACCGGCTAAACCAATATCCACCAACTAACTACTAATGTAAAGAAAACTACTACCACCAACTCCTTCACAACTAGTCACCATCCTCATCCGGCTTCCCACAGTATTGAGCATCGAGTTTCCCCTTTTTATTGAACTTTTTCTCCTCCCGAATGAATAATAGCCCATAAGTCAAACCAATTCTCTCATCAAAGTATACAACCCTCCTTCAAATTCACTTTTGCTCTTTCATAGCATTTCTTTGATCTTCTCTTTCTTTCTTTTTCTTTTCTTTTTTTTTTCTTTGAGAAATGGGGTCATTTGAGGTGAGATTTGTAGTAAGAGAGATTGGAGCCAATTTTGGAGAGGAAAATGGAAATTTGGGTCTTTCGCTTTTGTAGTGGGAGTGGAGAGATAGAGAATCATGTAACAATTTTTCGCTTTTTCGCATTCCAACCACTTCTATCACTTTCACACCATTTCTATCATATTCATACCACCTCCAAAACACCTTGAACAATGAACTCTCATCCCAACCACCCTCCGAACAACCGGTTGCCTAGGTTAAACAACGAATTGGAGAAATAACAGGTTGCAAAACAGGACAAGGGACTCATTTGTGGTATGATCATGCAAAGAATGCCTTGTATCTTCTCCTAAGTGCACTTTGGATTCCAAAATGATTAAAAATCGACATTCAAACACAACTAGAGATAGACATGCGATTATTCACCTAACTACGAGCATTTTATTGAATTGAAAAGGTAGGGATATGGCCAAAGCTTGCTCAAAAACTCAACTCAAAACCTAACCGTTCAATTTTTAACCAATCATGCAATTTGAGAAGCACCAAATTTCTTAGGATTGCTACAAACTCTTGCCAACTAACAATTATTGAGCATGCAACAAGCTATGAAAAAGAGCTAAAAACATGACAAAAGGAAAGAATTGCAAGTTAAAAACCTTTATTTATTTTTGAAATTTTCAATTTTCTCATTTTTTTGGATTTTTCAATTTCTATTGTTTTTGAATTTTCAAATTTTCTAGCAACTAGCAAACAAATAGCACATAAGCTAACCCCTCCCCCCAACTTAAAGCGATGCTATGCCCTCATAGCATTAGGAACATGAGCGAAGAGAGGAAAGTGAGCGAATGTACCGTCCAAGGGAATGTCAACCCCTAAATACCTCGACCAAGTAGGAGGATTTCATGTCAATTCATTGCTCCAGTCTGAATAGATGCTTCCAGGGTTTACTCTTTCGGTTCTGCCAACTCGGAACCACAGTTAGTCACACTGGGCCATATCCAAAGCTTTATCGGACTAATAACTGCGGCGCATAGCCGCACCCATGCTTAGGGCTCCTGAATGCCTCACTCACCCCGGCTTTAGACCCAAACTACCAAGGCTGGTGTGGTAGCAAATAAACCCTGCAGAAGACTTAAGAGAAAGACTTTCCACAAAACAAATGACATTAGTAACACCGGCCCGTGTTATCCGGCTTCAAACCAAACCAAAATAAAAACAGAAAACAAAGAAAAACACAAAAGATCATGCAAAACAATTTGAAAAAATGCAACACAGAATGCAATGCACCACCCGATCATCACGCGATCAAACGAGTCATACTTTTCTTCCCATTCCTTACCGGTGGGGTAAGCAATGGGTGGCTATACTAGACCGTTGAGAATTTGTTATGCTAGCGCCCGTAATAAAATTTATCGCTCGACCTCGCCAAACAATGAAGTTCAGCGTCCCCTACGATCAAAACAAAGCAAGATAAGATACAACCTAGCGTGCACTCCAGGCAATATCACACCTCACCCATAGACCTATTGCCACCGATAGGGGCCTATTCGGAGAGCATGGATCATTAACGACAAACTATTACCAAGAAGAACTAATGAAAGCCCTTTTCACATTAACACGTTGGTGAAATCTTTTCATGTGAAACATCTCCAAGACTTTATTCAAAACAAGAAACACATATCAAATCTAAACATGCATACTAAACAAAAGAAAAGAAACATGTAAAACAAGAAAGAAAAACACATATGTACAGTATTCACACATCCAATATCAGAACTCGGAGCGTCAAAGTCACAGCTCGACTCTGCCAAACAATGAAGTCCAGCGTCTCCTAAGATCGTAACCAGGCAAGCAACAAGATAGAGCCAAGTGCGTGAGCACACAGGCTACGAACATTTAGCACACAATTAATAACTATTAGAAAAAATAGAGCACTCCAAGCTACACTCTTTACCAAGAATTGAACTCGACCATGCCACAAGATAAGGTACTTTGAGTAAAGCAATTGCCGAATTCGTTTTAAAAACTTAAGTTCCACCAAGTGCATAGCCCAAACAAAATCAATTTTCAAGTTGTTGACAAAATCTATAATATAAGAATGATAAACCATAAGAAAATCATCAACACCAAGAAAATCAATTATTTCTATGAATGGTAACTTCTCAAGAATAGGCTCACATGCATCTTGTTTTTCTAACAAAGGGTGTAAAGAATCTACCTCAGCATCCATTTCTTTAGCGATGAGAGGATCAAGGCACGAAAGATTCGAAGGGACAATTGTAGCTTCCATGGGCTCCAACTCTTCAAAAATTGGTCCATAAGTATCTTGTTTAGCCAACAACGAATACAAGTAATCCACTTCGACATCCATTTCCTTGGCGGTGAGAGGTTTAGCCAACAGATCATCACAAAGAGGGTAACTCTGGACCTCAGTTTCATCAATAGGCTCTGAGGAGCTGTCACAATCTAAACTAACAGTTTCAACCAAGATATACGGCTTAATTTCCTCTTCCATGGCATCCGAGTTAGAATTCTCAAAATTTTCAGACAACTCACAAAATTGGAGCTTTTGGGCTAATTTATCAAGGTAATCCCAACCCTCTTCAGCGTTTTTATCCAAGAATTCATCATTGGACATAAAATCAACTTGACATGTCTTAAGATTTAAACCATGGCAAAAGATAGCCAGAAGAATGCCAAGCTCACAATTAAAACTCGACCAAGAGAATACGGAACATTTAAATCGCTCCCAATATTGCGAAAAAGACTCATTATCTTGTTGGTAAAAATGAGATAGTTCTTGTAAAAGCATATGAGTCTCATATGAGGGAGTGGAAGTTTTGAAAAAGAATAAAATCAATCTTGAGCACTATCACGCAAAGACGCTGGGAATACTTGTAAAATAGCCCTTTCATCGTTAGCAAAAATTTTCTCAAGGTCCCATAGTACCTCTTTCTACTAAGAGTAAACAGACATACACAAAACTACTAACTACCTACCAACAAACTAACAGACCGGAGGGGCTAGGCCGCCGCCTCAACTCAACAAACAGAAATAGCGAGGGGTTATGCCACCACCTCGGCTCAGCAAAGCAGATTAAATTAAGCTAACTAAACTAACTATCAAGTAAACTAACTAACTATCTAACTCAATATCTATTCCGGCTTCGTTACACCTCAGGTTTGGCATAAAACCAGGTTAAAGGTATCCACCGAACTAGATACGAGCAACTAACAAATAAACTACTAACTATAACTAAAAGAAAGAAGCGGGATACTCACAATGGTTTGTCGAGCCTCCATAAAGCCATAATAAGAAATCCCCAGCAACGGCGCCAAAAATGCTTCGCAATTCTCGATATATATCACAGCAAGAATGGTTTCCGGCTTTTAGTCAGCCAACTTGGTGTTACGTTTGCGGTAGAAATAAAAAAGGCTAAATTAAAGAGGGAATAAACTAGAGAAAAAGCGGATTAGGTCTAGGAACAATCAACACCCACGACTCGAGCTAAACTACATTTTTCCACCCAAAATACACGGTTTTACCCGGAAGATAAGATGGTTCGAAAATCAAGCTAGCAACCGAGCTCCAAGCATCATGTGTGGTGAGTAGGCGAAGCTCTCACCTACACATGATCAAGAAGGTTATCACCTCGGTAATTTGACAAGCAAAAATGTAATCTTTACTCAAGTCATGGGATGCTAATCATCCCATGACCTAACCCTTAAAAGCAAAAATCTAACTAACATATTTGAACAATCAAATAGATGTTTAATAAAGGAGAAAAGAGCATACTTACTTAGCAAATGCGAAATAAAGGTTTGGAAAAATAAGAACATAGCACCTCTAGATCTAAAAATGTAAGCAAATCTAAAAATGACATCATGCCTATAAATACTCCAATACGCGGATGGAATATTCCTCGATGATGCTCCAGAATCCTTCGTAAGGCCTCGGTACCGATGGCAATGGGCTTAAAATGTATTTAAGCTCTCGGTACCGATGTCCCAAATCCCAGCCATCGATGGCGAAGCCTTAAGTGCTGTCCCAGAGTTAGCTGCTCGGTACCGATGTCCAGGATCCTTGCCATCGATGCCGAGGCCTTATCTTCGGGAGTTGACTGCTGCTTTGGCGTTGACTTGTTGACGCCTTGGCCATTGCTCGGGCCACCTTGCCTTGCCTTGCCTTGGCCATCGGGCCACTTTGCTGCTCTGGCCTCCCTTGGCCAGTTTGCTCGAGCCATCGGGCTGCTTCTGCCTTGACTGCTTGCAACGGGCCATGCTTGGCTGCTTTGCTCGCTCTTGCTCGGGCCATTTGGTCGTGCCTTCCTTGACCGCTGCTTTGGCCCGGGCAGCCATGCCTTGCTTGGGATGCCTTTGCTTTGAGTCCCTGTTTTGAGATGGTTTTCTACAAAATGCCACCAAACTACTTTACGAGCAAAAGTAACTTAAAAACAACTAATTAAATAACAAAAGTAACTAAGACTAGACACTAGCGCACCCTTTATTACATTGTCGGGTGCTTATCACCAACCAAGAAGAAAACCCCAAGGGCCAAAACCCAACACCTTAAAGGCCACAAAGCCAAATATAACAATAAAGCGCATATGGGTCGCAGTCCAAACACCAAAAAAAAGCCTAAAAGCTCAAATACAAGGGTATTAGCCCCAGATACACCCAAACCCTAAAAGCATGCCACCAAATTTGGAATCTAGAACTCCAAGTCGCCGCCACCGCCACGTAGCAGGACCGCTGTGAACACGTTGTATGTTGCCGGTCCCGAAAACGATCGAAAAAGCCGCCTCCATGAGATCGCCGTGAACCTCGCATCCCATCCTCAGCCGTGTAGAGACCCGTATTTTTATTTCGATAATTTTAATATTCTAATAAAAGTTAGAATTATGGGATAATGCGAAATGTTATGTGACTATGTGATTTGGGTTGAATGTGATAGAACTTGAAAGTTAGGGGTGTTAGTGTAATGCAAAAGTATATGAGTATATCTATATAATATTACAGGGAAGTGTTTGAATCCAAAAGACAACCAACGGTCCAGATTTATACCTTGCATAAATCTACACCCTCCATTCTACAATGGCAGGCCCGTAAAAACTTCACATTTTTTGAGCATCTCCCAAACACACCTTCCCGTGCCTAATTTGGAAATTTGATTTTCTCATCTCTCTCTCTCTCTAAAATAGGTTACATTTATTCAGAATGATTTTTTTTTTTGGGATCAAAATTTGGTGCATGATTACCGTAACGACAAAGCAAAATTTGGTTGATGATTTCCTCATATTCTACTGAGATTTTGTCTCTCTTCTTTCCTTCTCACCCCTAACAATCCAACGGCCAGAATTTCTTTTAGGATTTGAAATCTCACCTAAACACTAAATATGGATAGTTTGCTGCCATTAAGTCATCAATTATGGACACAGCCAAAAAAGAAAAAAGAAGAAGAAGAAGCGGTAGATCAGTTTTTTTTCTCTCATTTCAAATTTCTAACACACTTAGTTCACACTTCTCTCTCTCTCTCTATTCAAAAAATATGCCGTGCGAAAGCTCATTTCTTCAATCCCCAACCACTCTTTGGTGAGTTATTTCCTCCTACTGTTTTTTTTTTCACGTATTGTTTTTATCATGTTTGATTCTTGAGTTGAACTCTTCATTTGATTTATATAGGGTTTGAAGATCTACTCTGTGTTTTGTTTATTGATTTCAACATTTTTCTTTTCTCTTTCCCGTTTTGGTATTGTAATGGTAAGAGGATGAATGACGCACAATATGGGATCTCTTCCAATTTGGCGATATCACGACAACAAGCATCAATAATGTAAGCAAGGTCTCTCTCTCTCTCTCTCATTCTTTTGTTTGTTTATGTTGGAACTTTGGTGTGTGTATTTGTAAAACATGGTGCTTTCCTCTAGTCCCACATTGGAAAGTTACAAAACTTCTTTCTACTTTAAATGATATTGCACACTAATGAGTTTGTAAAAGAGGACTCAAGGAGAGGTTTCGTGCGCTCAGAAAAATGGGCGGCAATTTGGAAAACTGACCCGAAAACCAGTTAACCGGGTACCGGGTGCGTGTCACGAGTTATTCGCGCAGGGGGGTGCAAATCCGGGATTTGAGCCTCGCGCACATACACGGTTAAGCCCATGTTTTGCCAAATTTCTGAAACGTTTTTTTTTTTCAGTCAATCAAATCTTTTTCGAAATGGAAATTCTTTTTCGAAATGGAAATTCTTGCTGGTGAAGAACGTGATTAAAACGTGTGCTAAATCAAAGGAACGAGATTTGATATGATTTCGGCTGATTAAGAAAGGTGCATAATCAGCGGGATCTAATTTGCTGCTGATTAAGGGATGATTTCGGATTGATTATAAAAACATGTGCTAAATCAATGCTTTGATTTGATTTACGTTTCCGAATTCAGCCCAGTCCGCACCTATAAATTGAGCACTTCGGAATCAGTTTTAACACACCAAAAATCAACTCTCTCTTCCTCCCCTAAAAACGTTTTCTGAGTTCGAGCAATAGTTCGATTGTGTTCTTGTTTTCGGTTTTTCTTCCGTGCAAAGAAAGCCGAGCAGAGGTACAGAATTCTGGGCTGATTTATCCTGGAGACGGCGAGGCATTCACGAACTGCTTGCACAATCTGGGAAGAGCCGCGAAACGTCTTAAAGAGAGCGACCTAGTCCGCGACTCAACCCAGCAGTAGTTCTATAATCTGGTATTCCGCATTTCAATAGCATCATCTCGAGATAATCCGTTCTTGTTTTACAGCAGTTAAATCCAACAGTTTCATTTGCTATTTTTTGTATTTTCAGAGTATAATCATCGAATGTTCAAAGTCTTTCAGACAAACAGAAAAGTAGATTGCAAATATGAAAATGGTAGTTTCAAATTTCTCCCCTCTCTCTTCTATTTTGTTTCTTTTTTGTTTCTGTTTTCTGATTTTTGCATTATGTGTTTTCGATTTGGAACTGAAAATAGGGTCAATCAGTGAAACCCATATCGAGCCCGGTCCCCGATGAGTGGTTCCCAACCCTAGCCGTCTTGATGCTCGCGATCGGCCTCATCGTCACCGCTTCTTTCTTCATGTAAGCCATCTCAATCCTAGCTATTTTACAAAGACTCATTAATTGGGCTTGGATGATAAAGAACTTGATTTTATGTTTGGGTATTGGCCAATCTGAAGAATTAAAGAGCAATTGTCATTCACTCACCAATCGAATAATTGATTGTGGTTGACGAAGGTGAAATTTAGAAACTGTTTTTCATTTGTGGAGTTTTTCTAAATCAATTTTCAAATTAGCATATCGGTACATATACGTGTATGAGCTTTTTTGTTTTGTTTGTAAGAGTTCTGTCAATGAACTGTTTGGTACACCGTGGCATGCCAGAGTTGCATCACAATCATGTCCCATTTGGGGTATTTGACAGATTCGTGAGAAAGAGAATGAAGTTATTTATTTTTTTGTATTTCATAGGAATTTCTTTAGTGGTTTAGAAGTTCCTAATCCGGACTGGATGATATTGCTACTCTAACTGCTTCTCATCTGTGCTTATCAAGATTGCTCTGAGCATATTTTTTGGCAGGCCTCGCAACTACATTATACTGAAAGACAGTTAGGGAATTCATTTTGTAATCAATTTTGGTCATTGTTGAACCCACATCTGTTGGGAAGATACAATTACAAAATGATGCTGCAAGTTTTTCGGGTATCATTTTCCATTAGCCTTTTATTGCTTATATCTAATTAGTTTAAATAGGCTTCTCTCCAATTTTTTCTTTATATTTTTTAATTTTTTTGTCATTTGCCTTGCATTAGGCAATGACTAGCAAAGGGAAGCCAACAAATGTGGGCATTGGAGTGCCGTTCAAAAAAAATGTGGGCAATGGAGTGTAGTTCAAAAAAAAAGTGGGCAATGGAGTATCAAACCAGGTACAAATTGGGCTTCTCTTTTTCCCCACTTTAGCTGCATTTGTATTGTCTTTAAAATGCTGGCATTTGAGAACCATTTACGACTCAATTTTTCTCTATTGAATTTTCTTTTTACGGGTTAGTTTACTAAAGCTTTTTGATGGAGAGTAATCACATGTGCTCTAAAACTTCACTGAGACAACAATAAGACCATGAAGATCACCGATTTTTAACCCGTCTCATCCTCTATTTTGATAGTTTGATTCACTTTGTTACGTATTAATTAATGGTTAGTTTCTGACAATTTAATTTGGCTTTTTTTCATTGATAGTAGGGATGAGATCTGTGTTTGTGGAAGACCATATTAAGTTCGACATTAGTTGTGTTTGTGGACAGACTTTCCTAGGGAGAAAAATCTTAGTGTGTTCTTTTTATATATCTCCTCGAGACACGCATTTTTGTTGTTATGTATTATTTTTTATTTGAATTGGTGTTTGGATGATGTTTTTTATTTTATCAAGGTTTTATGCGTTTGAGTTGTGCATGCAGAAGTTAGGGATTGGAAAATTATTTGCTCTTTACTTGCCGATTGAAGTTAAATAGGTCAATAAATATATTTGGGTTATTGTTTTCCGCAAAATTGAATTCATTGGGCAGGGGTTGATATAGTATTAGGTTCAATGTCCAGTATTTATTTGTGTGTACTGAACGTGAAGGCACGGGCATTCTGTAACGCCCCGCTTTTTCAGAAGCAAAATAAAATAATTTCTTAAGAAAATTTTGCTAAATAAATATAATTTTCCAAAATGAAGGTCTATTACAATCTCAAAATAAATTTACCGATTTAAAATACATTAACTTCAGAGCTGACTCTAGGCTTGATACGAATCCCAAGCATACTCGATCTCTATTCCTGATATTCTTCTTGTGTCGAACTGCACCATTGTTGAATCCTCTCCATTGAATCCTGCGCCCTCTGGCAAATTGATCGCCGAAGCAATCGATTTACCAGGATACAGACGTATCCGTGAGTGATAAATCACCCAGTAGAATAATCCAACCCAACCACCCCTCTTACTTTACAACTAGCAAGCAACAAGATAATAATGATACGAAAAAGCAAATCAGAGATTTTTCACATCAACCAGTTTATTACTATCCATTAATCTATCGTGAAATCTAAGATCTCAATCCACGAGATCTTTCCTCCCTCAACCGCTAGCCATGCCCTGTCCCATGAGATCACTTTCTTTTGCTGTCGCGGATTGCACCCAAGTTATGTACCAGCGTGTATCCCTCTCATTACAACAAAAGAAAGCTTATCATGCCTGAATCATAACTAGGGTTCGCCTATCTTATAAACCACTTCACAATCATCACTGGGCTTACTTTACCAGTATCAAAACATCACTCAACACTGGGCTTACTTTGCCAGTTTCAAATCACATCACTCAACACTGGGCTTACTCTGCCAGTTTCAAAATCATCACACAACACTGGGCTTACTCTGCCAGTTTCAAAATCACGCCTGCAGGCAATCTAAAACAAAAACTTTTCCAATTCATCCATTACTTATCATCGTCTAGGTGATTTCTATTTCGCATACCACCCCATGTCTCTAGGATCCAATCTAACATATCAATCAGCAGTTGGAAATAATAATTAGGCAAACAGGATAATAATTGAAATAAACAATATGCATTAAATCACATAACCTTTTATGAATGGGCCATTGCCCTTAATTCTGTATGATCAACAAGTCATTAATAAGGTAAGGAACTTTTAATAAATAAAAGTTTTAATAAAAAGAATATAATCTAGGCTTGTATAAATTTTTATTTAGGAAAATAATTTGATTAGTGATCATAATAAATACAATAAGTAATTAATAACACTAGAATAGGTAGCATGGCTCTAAAAGGAGTCCTAGGGTCCTACGTAACATGTTCGAGTATCAAAAAGGGGGTCCGGAGGGTTACGGAATTATTTTTAAAATAAAAATGATTTTTAAAGATGTCAAAAGTAAAATAAATGGATAATAAATTGTTTAATAAATAAAATATGTTGAGATTAGCAACATATCATCTTTGGGATGTAAAGAATCTAAAAAAAATATTTCGGGAATTAATTAAATGGTTTAGAAGGTCGTATGGATTTTTCGTTCGCAAAATTTTACATGAAATCAAATAAATAATTAATAAATAGATAATAAAATAAAAAAAATACTCCCTCCGTTCCAAATTAATAGTCCGGTTCGGTCTTCAATACATTTTTTAAAATGTTAATATCTTTCAATCTATAATAAATTTTATGTGCAATATGGATCTCATATGATAGATCTCAATTAGTTCTATTATACAAAGTTTTTAAAATCTTTTAAGACATTATAGATTGAAAGATATTAACAATTTAAAAGTTGCGTTGGAGACCGAACCGGACTATTAATTTGGAACGGAGGGAGTATGACATTAACAAGTTATGATCTTTGAGGTGTTAGAAGTCTAGGAAAAATAGATCGAGGGTCAAAAATTGGTTTCGGAAGGTCGCAAAGTGGTTTCGAACCATGTAGAATTACTAATAAGAGTATTATTAATTTAAAACTTTTATTAATCAACTTTATCTATCAGAATATTAAACTAATATAATTAATACGTTTTATACTAATATGATATTACTTTGTAAGAAAATAATATCAGTTAAATAGTTTTTTATAATATTAATATCCTAAAGATTGTAAAATAAATATCCAAAGAGTCATCTTCTACATAACTAATTACAAATAGGGCGTCGGGATCAAAAATAATATCATAATGGTCAATCTGGCAGAAAATCGCAGTGAGCTATTTTTTTCGTTTCGGCTCGGTTTTTTTGATGCATGGGACCAATTGGGGCATAGGGTTAAGCATATAAACACTTAATATACTTAGAGAAGAGGTTGGAATGAATTATAATACCTCGAATCGGATCGAATTGAATTAAAAACGAAACTTGAATTTTTGGGAAGATGACTTCGGGTTCTTTGATTGGGGAACCTTGGCCTCGAATTAGATGATGTTTGGAGATGCTTGGGGTCGTAGGAAGAGATTGGAATGGGTAATTCGGATCTCGGGGGGTTCTAGAGCACAAACCCACTTTTCTCTCTCTCACTTTCTCTCTCTAAAACTCCATGGATTGGAGTTCGATTTTTCTTTGAATTCTCTCTCTCTTCTAGACTGGTAGGGTGTGAATAATTTCGTGGTGAACCCTAGGGTCGAGCTTAAGGGTTATTTATAAGAGAATTTTCGATGAGGGTGAATAATTCGTATTTGAAAAGGTTTCAAATTCTCGAGTTTCGATGGGGACGGAATATGGACGAAAATATGGTTAGGGGAGTGGTATAGATCGAGTAGGAATAGGAGATGGAGAGATGAAAGGAATTCTAATCATGCATGCAACTAATAAAAGAGATAAATAAGATAATTATATTTTTCTGTATTTATCAATTAAGGAAAAGGATATATATAAAAATAATAATAATAATTAAGATCTAATAATATTAACGCTATTATTTAAAAAAAAAATTGGGTCGAAAATCCGGGTCGTTACACATTCGCTAGTATATATATATGGGTGTGTGGGTGTATGAGAGCCACACAATCATTTTCCTCACCCTCTCTTATCACACACGACACATCTCTCCCTCCCTCTGTCCCACTCTCTATCTCTCTCTCTCTCTCCCACCTCAAGATCTTGCAATACACCTCGAATGCTCGAAGATACACCTCATTTCCATCGTATTCAAGTGTTCTTGAGCCGGAGATCGCGTGAGTAAAGCATGGAAGAGGAGTTTTCGTGGTGGGTATCAAATTTGGAAGCTAGGGCTTGCTCGGGATTTAGGGGTTTTGCTCAAAACCCATTCGGTAGGGATTTCTCACTTCTATTATGTGTTGATTTGGTGTTTGAATTCGTGTTTGATCATCCCATTTGGGCCTTAGGGAGTTCTGTCAAAAATCTGGAAATCGTTGCTCGAAACCATCTGGTATCGATACCCTCGCGTCTGTATTCTTGATAGTCAATTGGTATTGATGCCACTTTGACATGGTATCGATACCCAGGGTCTTAAGACAGATTTTCTTGTAACTTCAAACGGGCATCCGAACACCATTTGGGGCAAATTATATATCAAAATTGATGTACAAAAAGTCTACTTTCTAACGGTAGTGGTCTCATAGCCAAATTCCAAACCAATATGATGCGGTAGCCAAAATAAAATAGATATAGTTGTATCCGTTGGGTATCCCTTTTTCTTGAAATCATTTGAGCGTGACACGGATGTCATTAGGTTCGCCTGAGTACTTAATTGAATGATCTAATGTGGATAGTGGTATGCTTAAGGCTTTGTGGTGGTTGTCGGGTTCCGTAGGAGTCTATCGACATCGAAACGAGAGTTTAGAGAATGTAATGAATATAGGTGAACGAAAGTTATATGTGTTGACATGTGATGCGAGAAACAGACATGTAGGACACTCCTTTAAGCTAAACGACATTAGGTGAGGATATGAGAGATATTTCCCTACGTTTGATATGTGATATGTGAATACCGATATGAAGATATGAGAAATTAATGGCGTAATGATAACGAGTTGACTGAAGTGAAATTATCCCCACCACTACTATGTGAATAAGTCTTCGTTGTGAATTCACTATATGCGATTGAGATGAAAGGCTGAGTTGTAAAGTATATTAGAGAAATTATGGTTTGATAACCTAACCTATGATGTGTGACCTAGATTAGCTCCATCATTGAGGGAGGTACGAGTGGGGAGTAACGGGACTCCATAAATAGCCCGAGAAGAGCATTCGTTCATGATTTGAGATGTTGGTTTACAATGATGATAGATAAACGAGAGAAGGGTTAATGTAATGAATCCATGAGTAGAGTTAGTAGTAACACAATATTTTAAAAGTATACTTGTTTTCTTTAAGCGTGTGTGGTTATGCCTATTGTGGAGTCAAGATGTCGAATTGGTGAATCGGAATAGGATGAAGATCAATGGTAGTCATGAGTAAATCGTATAGATAGTAAGTCCTCGTGGTTATACTAGAATCTTGGTGAGTAATCATTGTACTTCATTTTCGTCATCGACGATGAGATAGTTACTAGTCGTATCTTGTTTCTCATTTGTGACACCGTACCCTGCTTCTGTTATTCATTCTACTTGTCATCCCATTTGCATATAATAGTTGTGTAGATTTCTCTACTAGGCGCGTATTTGCTCAACCCTTCAATTTTAAGGTATGAGCCCGGAGCTGTAGCATGGAGTGATGTGCATGCATTCGAGTGCATACTTTTGAAAGCTGAAAAAGTGAAGATATTTTGTTTACTTCAAGTTCACATTTTGAAGGTGTAATGAAAACTCTTATCATCTTTTGCCTACTGCCAAAACACCAAAACCTCACCGTCCACAGCCTCCATCGCATCCCATCCACTGCCTTGCAGCCAAAAGCTTTGTTGCCACCGAAACCCATAAAAACCCATGCTTCCACCGGAAAATCTCAGAACCGAGATACCCCATCAACACCTCCACTGCGACCACCACTTGAAAAACGGAGACCTGCGAAAAAGAAACCCTTATCTCCTCCACAACCAGATCACCACCGCTACAGTCATCACCGAAAGCAATAACAACAGTGATAATTAAGATCCGCGGCTCCACTTCGCCGTTAAGCAGAGACCAGACCCATCCAACAATGAGAAACAAGTGGGAGCCAGACCGGACAAGAGGA
The DNA here is from genome assembly GCA_018127125.1 of Rhododendron griersonianum. Lineage (NCBI taxonomy): Eukaryota > Viridiplantae > Streptophyta > Magnoliopsida > Ericales > Ericaceae > Rhododendron > Rhododendron griersonianum. Next base: position 19,492,700 of record CM030794.1, on the reverse strand, counting down.
TGGACAAGCCATTATACTACTACATTATTATTATTGTTGTTTTCAATATTATTTTTACAGTTATATTAGATTCGCGTAAGTCTTTCCAAACAATCATTCAACTTGATGAACGAAATTGAAAAAATAATTTTGGAAGTACAAAAAAAAAAATGAATGACCAAAAATCTCAATAACTCACTAAAGATGAAAAAAAAGGAGCAAATTGAGTTTTTCCAGTGTTCATTCTATCTTGACTTCTTTTAGTATTATGGTCATACTTCCTCCGTCCCAAAATAAATGTCCGGTCTGCAAAACGAGGATTTAAAAATACTACGTTTTCTACAAGAAAAAATCCTAACTTTTTTAATAAATTAAAAGAACTCACGGATAACTAGCTGTTGAAAGAAATTTGAATTTTTCTTGAAAAAATCGTATTTTTTTAAGTTTTTATTTTGCAAACCGAACACGTATTTTGAGACGGAGGTAGTATTCTATAATTTCTCGATTCTCGTTGAGGCCGATCACTAATTCCAAATGTTTCGATGAAAATCTAAACAAGAACTTGCTAAAGATTAATGATATCCACTGTCTATAAAAACAACTAATTTTGTCCAAACACGCCCTTTTTTCCATTAGTAAAAACTCCATAGTGAACTCGTTTATCATCGGGTATGGATTCTGGGGTTCAGGGCTTTGGGTACTCTCTGAACTCCCTATGCACTAACATACTAATCTCCTATTAATCTCTGCTAATGTATACAATATTGAGAAGAAGAAAAAAAAAAAACTCGTTTATCACAGGTCATCGGTGCGTGTGGTTCATACCCGAAATCCCAACCCGTTTTATTTTTGGGCCAAAAAACTTTGCTCGAGGGTTAACCCGATAAACCACCTTTCCAATACGTCCTCGGCAATCCTTTTAATTCCCATAAAAACCCCAGGTTCAAAACTTCTCTATCGTTCTTACCCTTTCTTTAAGCGAAAGTAAAGACACAAACGCACGAGTACGAGAGGTTTTCATAAGAAAAATCTTCTCGCCCTCTTCCTCTGCCAAGAAGCCATGGCAGCCATTCAGTACCTCGACTCTCTGCGCAACACCCACCCAGAGCTATCCGATTGGTACAACACCCTGTCAGATCTGTACCACAAGAAGCTCTGGCATCAGCTCACCCTCAAGCTCGAGCAGTTCGTCGCTCTCGCCGTTTTTCAGGTCTCCCCCCTTTTAACTTTCAATAATGTGTTAGGTTTTGAAGAGCTAAATTTGGGAATAAAAGGTTTTTTGTTTTGTTGGTTTTGTGACAGCTTGATTTGTTCAATGACTGAGAATTAGGGTTTGTATATCTCTTTATTTTTAGGGTAAATAAGAGTTTTCGGGTCTTATGCGTTGGCAGAATCCCCAATACTGTTGGGTGCGTTTCCGACTTTCCGCTATATTATTGTACCACGTGCTAAGTCTAAGTTTTTTTCTGCTAAATGGTATTTTAGTTGTTTTATGTGAGGAGAAGAATCGCATGCTAGAAATCCGTGAAAACGTGGGCTTTAGTCCATTTAGTTTTGACTGAAACGCCCCGTTATAGTGAAGTTTTTTTTTTTCCCTTTTTTAGGGCTTCTGCGTCCTTATACTCCGCTTGATGACGTTGTGTTTTCCTTTGATTGAGATAATGGTTTTATATCTCATTAGGTTTTCGGAAATTATGTTTTTAGGCCAAAGTATTCCCAGAATCCACTTTTTTGCTCTGAAGTGTTTCCAGAATCCCAGTCATAACTGTTACCTCAAGTGCTTTTTGGCTAATGAGATACCAGATAAAGTGATACGTACCGAATGTTTGAATTCTTGGCCATTCTATTTCTAGGGCTTTTGCGTGTTTGTTATATGACAATTTGTTCTGTTCATCGACTTATGTATGTGAATGAACTAGGGTTTTGTGGCCTAACGGATTGCCAGAATCCCCCCAAAATTTTTAATCAAGTAGGATTAGTTGTTGTTCTTTTAAGAGACCAGAGGAAGTGCTAAATTATTTGAAGTTTGAAGTTTCGGTGGTTATTTTTATATAGCCGTCTCAAGTATAGGTAATTGTTGTTTACCTACAACAGGATTTAAGCTTCACCATGTGAAATGTGGAGTCGTGGACAATTTTGAAACCTGTATTAATAACTAGGAGAATTATATCATGCACACCCCTTTTCCGGGCTTGTACATTAATGTTCTTGGCTGACTTTAGTGGTGTTTGGTTGTGCATTATGAGTCGAAATATTGTGGTCCCACCTATATGTCAGATATGAACCAAGTGGTGTTTGGTCCCAACTTATAGTGGTGATTGGTGATTGGGTCTGACTTGTAGTGGTGTTGGCTATGGCCAATAGTGGTTGTTTTGGTTGTGTCGATTTGACCAAAAGTGGTCTTTGGTTATCTCCTTGTTCGTGTACCTTTTCCCTTTTTATTAATGGTAAAATGTGTTTTTGTTGCCTATTAGAAAAAAACTTGCTTTTTGATTATCCTGTTTTTCTTGTACCTTTTCGCTCTTTGGTAATGAAATGTGTTTTTGCTGACTGGGAAAAAAATGGGGCTTTGATTATTACCCAAGTGATCCTTTTTATGGAGGAAATTTGTTTCTGTTGCAGACATAAAAAGAGATGGTTTTGGGTTGTGCTGCAAGTTGTGTTTGTTATGAACAAAATAGTCAGCTCAGATCCATTTTTCCTTTATATTCATTTGCTAAAGATGAGCAGGGAAATAAAGCTGCTAAGCTGAACAGTTATTGATCTGAGCCTCAAGTGTTATGAGTTTCATTTTCCAATTTCTCATCTATGCAGCCATATGCCTCTTTAGTCCTTCCGAATGCATTGGAACAACCAATTAGGGTATCCTTTGAAGTTTGTTTGGCCAGCTGCTAATAAGATATTAGTGACAATCGTTCAGATGGGATGATATTAACTGACTTGTAGAGTTTCCTCTTTTTTCGGAATTTTTTGTTTTACCATCTTACTGTGAGGAGTGAGTGCGATTGGTCAAGCATTGATCAAACCTGTTGAAAAGGCTGTCCCTATTATCGATGCAGGATTAAGCTCTTTAATATGAATTTTCTATTGCTTGAAACTGAAAAGCCTGTGCACATTTCATTAAAGCTTGTTAATAGGATGGTTTGCTACTGGTTATCTCTTGGATGTCGCTGTTCACATATTCAAAGGCTTGTGCACATTTAGAATGAGTTAGTTTTTCTATTTTGGTCGGCAAGATTAGACCAAGTGAGTTGATCCTGCATGTTGATGACAATAGCATCATAGGAGAATGGCGGGTGGCAGAGTTGTATCACGAGCGAATGTTGCATTTTCATTGGAGAAATGATTAGTTTCGAATCTTTCGATGATTGGTGGTGCTTTTTATTTTGCTAAGCTGTTCTTCGCACTGCCGGGTGACGGCTCATATGTGGTGTTCTTTTTCTGGTTGGACATTAGTTTCATTGTACGGTCTTTCTGTATGACTCAGCAGGTAGCATAGCTTCTGCTACATGTGTTCTGCTAGTGTTTGACTGGGAAAAGCTTAAACACAACAAGATGCATTGATTGTGCTTGACAGTTGTTTCTTTCTCATGATCTTCAGGCTGGTGATGCTCTCATTCAGTTATATCATAATTTCATCACTGATTTTGAGACCAAGATCAATCTTCTCAAGCTTGCACATTTCGCCGTCATTGTTTCTCGGCAGTATTCAGAGAAAGATGCTGCCATTAGTTACCTGGAAGATGTGATAGAAAAGCTTCGGGCTACTAGAGAAATGCGCATTGAGGAACCAATTCTTTTTATAAAGATGCAAATTGCTATCTTTAATCTTGAGAAAGGCAGCCAAAAAGAGTGCAAAAAACTTCTCGAAGACGGGAAGAGTACGCTTGACACTATGACTGACATCGACCCATCTGTGTATGCCAGCTATTATTGGGTTTCATCTCAGTGTCATAAGTCTCGACAAGAGTTTGCTGAGTTTTACAAAAGTGCCCTTCTTTATCTAGCATATACCTCAGTGGAGTCACTGTCAGACTCATTTAAGCTGGTATGTGACCTGATGTTTAACTATTTTACGAAGGTTAAAATTTGCTGCTATAAATTAATATTAGAGCATGTTTAGAATTTCTGGTTGTACTATTGATGTATATAATTTTTGCGGCTTTCATTCTGTCCTTTCTTGTTACTGCATGCTGCCTGGTTTGAATATTGGCTCTCTATTGTGAAAAGTGCGTTGCATCAAGAATGGTTTTGAGAACATCAATGTTTTTATTTTTTTGGACAATAGGGTTCCTTTAAGCCATGAATGTGTAAGTAGATGTCTTGGACTCTTGGGTTAAAATGGTGAACTAAAGGGATTGGATAAGAATGCCAAGAAGAATGATATAACTTGAGAATGTGGATGTGGATGTGGTATGGGGATGATGTTGCTTGCACTGTAGGACCTTAAAGTTGTCTCAGTGTCCTTACTCTTGGCTAAGAAGTCAGCTTTAGGAGGTCTTGGAATTGTGGATGAGGGATTCTGAATACCTTTTTCTTTTTTAGTTGATAAGAGCATCTGTTTTTATTTAATCAACTTTTGGTTAGAAGGGGTAGCAGAAGAATAGATGACGAGTCTTTTGGACGCAGATTCTTCTCCCTGTTACACGCGTGAATCAAATCTGGATTCTTGTGTATTTTTCATATGACATGAGCTCACATTGTAATTTGTTTTCATACCTAGACTTATGTTAGCCATATCGTACAGAAGAAGAGTGATTTTACATGAAATCAATAGGTAATTATGGATCATTTCTTTTAATGTATTCTTGAGAATATTCCTGCATGGTTTCTTGAGCTTCCCATTTTTTCCATCAGCGGTAATGAATTTTATGTCAATCTCTCGTATGTATCAGGATTTGGCCTTTGATTTATCTCTAGCTGCGTTGCTCGGAGAGAACATCTATAATTTTGGGGAACTGCTTGCGCATCCAATTGTAAGTCAGTTTTCCCTTGCCAAATTGTTGATGAAATCAGCTACACTGTCTTCCCACTTTGCCCTTTAAGAGATTCCTAATTCCATATAGTTGATTGTGACATCCTTTATTTGATACAGATAAAGAGCCTTCTGGGCACAAAGGTGGAATGGCTCTTCTATATTCTTGAAGCATTCAATTCTGGTGACTTAGTTCGCTACCAAGAATTGTGCCAGGTGCATAGAGCTGCGTTGAGTGCTCAACCAGCCCTGGTGGAGAATGAGAAAAAGCTACTAGAAAAGATTAACATTCTCTGTTTGATGGAAATCATCTTCAGGTATGATAGAAAGCCATTTTTCTCCTTGATCCTATGTTTTTTTCACTTCTTGGTGCTGGATTCATTGAAAATGTGGTTCCGTGCAGTCGGCCATCAGAAGATAGAACTATTCCACTACGTACAATTGCAGAACGCACGAAACTTAATGTGGAGGATGTGGAGTATCTTCTCATGAAAAGTCTATCAGTAAGTCCTTGTGATGACACGGAGATTCATTTATCTAATCGTCAAGTGAATAGGAAGCTTATACTCTCTCTGTCTTATTTTGTTTTTCCCTTTTTTGACGGTTGCATCCTTTTTCCTTTTTTGACGGTTGCATCCTTTTCAGGGGATCAGCAAATAATGTATCATCGTGAATTTTTTTTTGAAGTTTTTTGACCAATCAAAGTATCTCAATCAGTTATTGTGTATGAAGTTTTCAAAATAATCTAGAAAAGAATAAGTTAAACATGGACGAGCTTTTGAGATGTAAATGGTCAAACATTGGAATGGAGGGATAATAAACTAGAAAGCTCCGAAATGAGAATTCATGTTTCTCCACTTCAACATAGATATTGTGTCAGTATTCAAGTTTTTGTGTGATATTGCTGGTTAATGGTAATCTTTTGCAACTCAGTTGCCACTGCCTTATCATTGCAAAGCGTTTGATGGACATGCTGTTTATCTTTTATTTGTTAAATAAATACTAATGATTTTTTCTCTGTCCAGATGTTTTTAACTGTTGGAAAATATCACTGCAGGTTCATCTAATTGAGGGGATAATTGATCAAGTTGAGGGAACTGTTCACGTCTCTTGGGTGCAACCAAGAGTGTTGGGTATTCCGCAGATCAAATCTTTGCGTGATCGGCTGGACAATTGGGTGGACAAAGTACACACGGCTTTGTTGTCAGTAGAGGCAGAAACACCTGATCTAGTTGCATCTTAAAGCTTTATTCCTCTGTAATAGTCTAAGGAACACCCAAAAAGAATCGGTAACTGCAGCAAAGAAAAAGATTGTTAGCTGCTCGGGTCATCTTTGTATGCTTCATTTCATACTGATTCATCAGATCTTGAGTTATATTTCTGAAAGGAGCAGGCTCTCGTGCTTTCATTTTTCAGATTTATTGCATTCGTAGATACACATTTTACTTTCTTTATGGTTTCATTGAACAATTTAATGGAAATGTTCTTGAGTTACATCAACATTTCGTCGATGGAGTCCATTTTATTCCACGGTTTGTTCTCTTCATTTACTTATAAGTAATCATTCTTTCTCGAAAACATATGTTTTTGTGTTTCACCCCTTACAGCATAAGTGAGATTTGTACCATGGCTAGGGACGGTTGATTCCTGCTGATAGTAAGCTACTTTTCTGTATTCTTATTCCTCTCTATGTGAGAAAAGGTGTTCATGTGAAAAGTATAGAGAGGTTTTCGGTATATCACTTGGATTTCCATTTGTAAACAGAGCTCTGGATTTTTTTTGCAGAATATTCTTGTATATCGACAAAGGTACACCGGGTTCTTCCGTAAATTGTTTTTGATCTGTAACAATTCCAGTTATATGAAATATCGTAAATTGTATGACTATTAATTTAATTCAACTGTAAATACGAAAATTGAATTTGCTAAAGGAAATTGATATTTGCGCTCCACTTTTTACTGATGCGCTCTACTTTTAACGTGAAATTACTAGTAATTTCATGAACAAAATGGAGCGCCATCAATAAAAAGTGGAGCGCGAATATCAATTTCATTTGCTAAACTCTTATATTCCATTTTCGTTGGCTACAACCTGTCCGACTTGGCACGCATGTTGCACACTGGTTCATACCCCTTAGTTTTTGTACCGCAGTATGTCCAATGTGAGCGGTTCCAGTAGGCAAAAGAAAAAAAAAACACAAAGGCATGGGAAGAAACATTTTACTTCTGCATTGAGCCACAACCCAGAACTGGAGCTCTAATATACACTTCGATACACAACTCCTTAAAAAGATTCAACTCGAACCATCACCACAAACGCTCTGAATTTTTTCCATAAGGAATAAAACAAAAATCAGATAAAGTAACCTTATTTGACATCCCATTTGACCTCTTTGTCTATACAACAAAATACATGCGAAGTAAATATTACCAATTCTTCACTCTTGCCTTACAAACGGCGAGGAGCTCACATCTGTTGTACTGTAAAAAGAATCCTCTTGCACACCGTAGTAATTCTCTTCCTTCTCTTGATCCCACTTTAGAACCTCCCTTATATACTTGAATGCCTCATCAATGGTTACTCGGTCCCTTGCCCTAGCTTGCCACACGAAAAGCTTTCTACCGGTGAGGGAAGCATAAAGGTCTTTGAACTTCATAGCGACGTAGTAGTAAGCTTGGTGGGCCAGCGACTGGTGGTTGTTGTGGGGCCTCACTGGACTGAAATCTGTGAACCACTCACAAGCACTTAGATCTACACGATTGACCTTCTCCTCGAAGAGATCATACTTGTTAAAGATCAAGACGAAAGAGGTGTCCTTGAAGCATGGATGGCCCACCGTTGTTTCAAAGAGAGCTTTGGTTTGCATCATTTTGTTTTCTAGTAGGGTTCCTGAACTGGTGTTTTCTGGGGCAAGACACATCTGATCGTAGTCGCTAAGCGATAGACAAAAGACTACCACGCGGACGTCTTCGAACATTTCTACCCACTTGCAGCCCTCGCTCATGCCCTTGGCATTCACTCTAATAAGTTGGTACCTGGAAAACAAGACATTTGGAGCAGACAATATTTGAATCGCAAAGCAAGAAAGGGAAACAGAAGAATAGCTCGCAAGTCGCAAATCATGTAAAAATAAAATTACTATTGAGGACTATGCATTGCTTCTATGGACGACCACATTTGTGACCAAGTTGTCGTCATTTGAAAAGTGATATTGCACTACCGAAGCTTCTTTTGAAACATGGGGATTCCAGCCTTCAAAGCCTACATTCTACCACCAGCATTGGAAATGGTTTCAGGCAGGAAGTAGCAGAAGCCTGAAGCCACGGCTTGGATAGATATAAGGCTCCATTTGGGTAGAAGTGAATTTCAAATGACCGGATTTTGAGTTTGATTAGCTATACATGACTTGTGAGACTAGAATAAAAGACGGATTACATGTAGTGTAAAGAAAAGGTGTAGTTTGTTGGATCACTGTACAACTATAATCCTTCATGTGAAGGATTTGGTATCACTTCTATTGATAGGTATCCAAAATCTTGTGTCAAAAGTCATCTGATCCATCAAACCTGAATTGGAGTTATAGTCACTGAATAATAATAATATCAAACCCCTTCTGCCCTTCACCTGAGTGGAACCTAATTATGCCTTGTAAGTCAGAGTAGTGCATATGAACATAGTGGAAAAAGAAGCATCAATTACCTGGTTAGAGGCGGGGGTGGAGCTTCCAGATTGTCTGTGTAGGCTTCAGACATTGGGCTACGATCGTCCAGAGAGAACTCCATGAAAGCTAAACCGTTCCCTTGGGTGACCCCTTCTGCATATACTATGTCTCTCTCTGAAGGCTCATACTCGTTGCTTGACACCTCGACAGCCTATAAGACAGGACATCATCAATTAGCCATCCAAGCTCAATTATTTCCTCCCAATTTCTACAGCCTAGTCCGTAAACGGAGAAAACGGGACAAAGACATTCTGGAGAAACTTTTACCCAGTTAACATCCACTGTTTTGGAAAGACATTCCATATTTTAGAAAACGTGGTAGAAAATGGTGAAGAAAGAAAAGAAACGAGAATCTTATCACTTGTTTCGATGTGAGAAATACTTAAAGAGATGAAGCGAAATGATGGATTTTTATTGGTTCATTTTACTTTTCACCATTTCTCACCAAAATGATCCTTTTCACACCATCAACCAAAGGTGCTGGACCTGCTGGTAGGTTCTCTTGACTGCTGTGACACCTATGAGCTATGTAGCATAGATATGGGTATGGACACAGACACAGAATTTCTAAAAAAATGGGGACACGGACATGGCAAAAATAAATACTCCCTTCGTCCCAAAATAATTGTCCGTTTCGCAAAACGAGAACTTAAAAATAATAGTACGTTTTTTGCAAGAAAAATTTCTAACTTTTTTTATCAATTAAAAGAACTCATGAATATCTAGCAAATTGTTGAAAAAAGTTTGAATTTTTCTTGAAAAATTCGTATTATTTTTAAGTTCTTGTTTTGCGGACCAGACAATTATTTTGGGGCGCCAGGCAGAGGGAGTAAATAAATACTCCACTATTTATTTTATACTAGTGAAAACATAGCTATATGTATAAGCACGAAGCATCAACATATACAAACAAAGCATAATATACACATCATATTACACTTTTAACCCAAAATATTAAAAGTACTGCACATTTACCCCCCAAAAAAATTAAAAATTGCATCTTTAACCCCTGCCCTGTCCCTATACGTTCCCTCCCGTGTCCCCAGATTCATCAAATATAACCGACACGCCGGCTTCTAGAAGTGTTGGTGCTTCATAGTCTATGAGAGAACCATGGTTACCTAGATTTAGGAATACACATGTGGATCCATATACATCCGTAAATCACAATTGTATGGGAAGGACATATGCCTTCTTCTTCTTCTTTTTTATTTTATTTTATTGTTCCACTATGGACGCACCTAAACATCAGATAACATGGCTAATTGAAATGAATTGAATACCCGGCTTAAGAAGTATTCCGCAACATCAGGCAGGAAATGAAGCTCGTCCTTTCTCCTATACGTTTGCTGTATAGCAGGATCCCTCCAAACCTCTTCAACTAGGGGAGCATACTCACGCGTAGCCGCAGGGAAGAAAGCATCCAAATCTCCTGTGGCTATAATGTCTAGGAGCCAGTCAGAGAAATGCTTCAACTTAGGGTTGATGGAGTAGATGCATTGACTTTTCGCATTGGAATCGTCATCTGTGACGAGAATCAGTACAATTGTCAGAAATACTGCAGTGCAGTCATCAGTTTCACTTATCATTACGCATTTCACATGTGGACCAATAACATCACCACCGCATACAATCAAACAATTTGTGCATCCTCGAAAATCAAGGAACACAAAAAAAAAAAAAAAAAAAGCAGCCTTGGTTTTCAAATTACCAATAGAACACAAACCTAAGTCAACGAACAAATGAAAATTGTCTGAGAGCTACTTATTAAAGCTTACTCTTTATGGAAAACATGTATCTTAAAGAACATAGAATCGTGAGTTCTATTGCTCTTTTTAGTCCCAAATCGTTTAGCAAGTATAGCAACAGACATGCACACGCAAGAAAAGAAGGGGGAAAGGGAAAAAGGGCAGATCAGTGTTCCTATCCTCGAAGAACTCAGTATCCATTAACTACATCTCATTCAATTAGTAACAAAACATTAACTATTACTCATTCCGTCCCTATTTGTTTATCTACTTTTTGACTTTAACGTGTCCCAAAATGTTTGTCCAATTTTAAGTTGACTTTTAAAAAATTCCCTTAATGCCCTCTCTTTTGAAAAATTATGCATTGAAAATGTGCACTCTCACATTAAATGTCAAAAAAGTGGGGTATTTTTGAAAACTCAAAACTTTTTAGTAGTAATCATTTTGTCCCCTTAAAAAGTTGGAATCCAAAAATTGGACAAACAAATTGGGACGAAGGGAGTAAAATCAAAGTAGAATTTCATCGATAAAGAGGCAGATTGTTTTAGTTTTGACCTGAGGTAGGGTAGGCAAAGGAGGGCTTGCACTGGATACTTGCTAAAACTACTAGCAGCAGATACAATGTTTTTTTCACACTCCATCGGTACACTAAGCATATTGTTCCATGAAAAGGTACAAAGAAAATCCATATGATGTTACGGTAAACACTCTTCCCAGCTGAATGCCTCCAATTCTATTTATCTTATAAGTAGAAACTGTAGACATCACAAAGCCCCAAGGAAAACATGCTCACCAAGCTGATTTGTCATAGAACCAACATTTTCCAGACTGAGGACAGTCCATATTTCAAAATGACATCCCAAACCCACCCTTGCTCAGAAACAGGGCATTAAGGTCCACTTAGTGGTTTCTTCATTGGAACTATATGTCAAATTTTAATGAAGGACAGAAATTTTGTGGGGCATTTGAACATGTCCACACAGTAAAAGAAATCTCCCGCAACCATAGATTACATATGATCTGAACGGTCTTATGGTCCAAAAATACTGGTGGATGAATTTCGAGGAAGACAATGGGAAAATTTCGAGCTACCTATGAACCCCGTGAGTAACTATCATCTTTCTAGACATACCCTTGAGTCCCTGACACAAGGGACCATGTCTTATTTGTAAACAAATATATATAGCTCAAAGAAACTGATACAAATTTCCCCTACCAGCACATTCACTTCCTTAAATTTGAAAATAAATGCATATACCTGTCCCCAGCGGCACTCTACAACTTATTTGGAATCGTTATAAAAAATTCTTCACCAGTTGATGGAAAATAGCAATAAATGCAGACTAGGCAGCTGTATTGTATGATATGAACCCGGTGAAATCTTACTTTACTATGACCGTAGTAGTATGCAAAGGGAAAATGATGATTTGAAGCTAAACATCTGACTTAGATTGTTATAGAAGCTTTATCCATTGTACCTGTCTCAGTACTTTGGTCATAAGAATCTATTGCTTTCATCCTTGACAGAGCCTCCTCTTCAAAGCGCTCCCGTCCATCAAGCAGTATGCTAAGATATTTATACATATTGCTTTGAATCATAAGTTTAATCTCCAGCAATTCTTCCGCATTAAACTTGTTCCCATACAGGAATTTCGCCTGTTAAATGAAGCATAAAGAACCGAAGAAAATGAGCATAAGCACTAGTAAGGCATTCTAACAACTAGGGAAAGAATGACATGCAATTTGTAGCCACAGATCTTCTTTGTTGCGAATCTAAATACACCACAAAACTGATTGTCCCAGTTTCAGGTTTAAGGACCAACTTTTTCACATAAATGCTCAGGAGAATGGACGGTAAGTGCATTTTATAGACAATTTGGACAAATAGTCAATTGAAATTGGATCAGTGAATTTTTCTAGTGCTGCTAAAATGAAAAAACATACTCCCTCTGTTTGTGTTTGTTAGTACGTTTTGGGGATTCCAACTTTTTTTTGGGAAACATCATGATTGCTTTGGATAATTTTATCTTTCAGATTTTACCCTTGCCTTCAACAATCAAAGTGGCACCAGTCTCCATCCCACTGCAAAATTGAGCATCCCATTTTTTAAATGATAAACATGAGTCTGACTCCTAAAACATGCCGCCAAACATGAGTCTGACTCCCAATTTTTTTATGTGATAATTGATCTTTTGGTTTGTTAATTCAATAATTGAAGACAAGGGTAAAAGAGTAAAAGTGACACAATTTGATCATTGACTTTCAAAAATGGACAAACATTAATGGACGGAAAAAATTATGTTTGTGGACCAACCAACACGGACAAAGGGAGTAAAAGCTTTGACGAGTTATAACTGAGGTAAACTGAGAATAGTGTACATTTGGCCTAATAATACGCAAAATCCGCAGTTTTTTTCTTTTTATCTCACGCAAAATATGTACGTGATATTCCTCACGTACGAATATTATGGGGCCACTGGTTCAGTGGTTAAAAAACTCGGTTCACTAACCTTGTTTGTGGGTTCGAAGACAAGAATAGATACTTTGTGCAAATAATATCGAAATTTAGGTTTTTACTCAATCTTTCTCTCTCAGACCCATTAATGAGAATTAAATTGGGTATACTTCAATTTTCGGTATCAATAGTGTATAATTGTTTTTGATAAGTTCTTACCAACAGTAAATTAAGAACATATTATCCATTGACTGCTATATGGTGAATGAAATGAGGGGTAAATATGCCGATCCAAAAAAAGAAAATAAATGAGAATTAAATAGTACACCAGAACCAAACATTTCAACCACCTTTTCATAATTGTTCTAGAATTGGAAATTCGTACATCGACAAAATCAGTCAATATTACCATCTACGTTTGCTGTGATGTATTGTTGAAACAATATGCCATGTACAGAAAGGCACATCAAACAACGCTAAATACATCAAGATATATGAGTTGAACAAGTATTGAAATATTAACAGGTCAAAGTACATATAGTCCTACTTTGGACGTCTTACTAAAAAAGATAGACTTATTGGTTGGGGTATGCCTTTGGATGCTGGTTGTGTGTTGTGTGGAAATTGTGCAGAATCACATGGGCACTTGTTTTTTTATTGTTTATATTCTAAGCATGTTTGGGGCTTGATGCTTCAGAAGAATGGTGTTAGTAGGCTTCCTATGTCTTTGTCTATGGAAGTGAGTTGGATGTTGAGAAATAGATCTGGAAAGTCCTGCTTGCTTATTGTTTTCAAGCTGTCACTTGCTGCCGCCATCTATTGGCTTTGGAGGGAGAGGAAATGTCGCATGTTTCAAGGTAAAAAGTCAGATGCTGCAGATCTTTTTGGCAGAATAGAAGATGAGATCAGAACTTGCTTATGTTCTTGGCGGAATTAAGAAGTTCGATCAGAATAGGTTACTGGTTAGGGGCTGGAATTTGCAATTCTCTGTATTCAGTCCTTGGTTTTTGTTTTTTCCCTTTGGGGGTTCTTGTTCCTTGCTAGGCTTTCAAACTAGCTTGTGTTGTGTAAGGGCTTTTGCCCTCTGGTTTAGTGTTTGTTGTGCTTAATGAACGGTTAATTTACCCAAAAAAATCAATCAACCCTCTATTAAAGACTCAAAAGAAACATGTCCTGTGACCAATTTGAAAACTAAATCCACCTGCACTGCCAGCAATACCATTAATAGCTATCTTATCATAAATCAGAGCCCATTTGATGCCTAAATACCTGCTTAAAAATAGTGCTGGTTCCAGAGCCTTGAGGGCCAAGCAGAAGCAGTTTTTGATTTTTTCTCTGTTCCAGATAATTAGGAACAGTAGTATAATTGCTAGGCTCATCCCGTTGTCCCTGAGGTTGACCATGGGGCACTGGCAAAGAGAATATGGTGCAAACAAGCCGAGTTGAAGCCTGTCTAACAAAGAGGCAAGTATTGATGTTACATAAAGCTTTTCACAACCGAATACAGTTTCCTAAATACATTTGGATTGAAATCTTCAGACGCATACCTTTTCCCAAATGTTTCCCCTGATATTGTTCTGACCTTCTTCCTCATAACGGCCATCATCATACACCCAAAAATGAGTGTCACGTGGACACTGCACATTGGCCAGCTGAAATATGACAAATGCAGGTTTGGGTTGAGTCCACGTGGACTAAACACAGAAGCAAGTGATACAGGGGGGGAAAAAAGGGGGCTAAGAAATTATAAGGAAGCCTGAGGTGTTTACTCCAGAGGACAAATTTAAGTAGAAATCAAGTATAAGAAGCAGACATTCCACGTAACAAAGGATCTAATATGAGACTAGAGTTGTTACGCAACAAGGATAAAAGGTGCACAATACGGCAACCTCAGCAAAAATTTGATTCAAAGAAAAAAACAAGTAATGCACCGTTCAACTTTGAAATGAAAGAAAGCTCAAAAAACAGACCTTTAGGATTCTCAGTTCAAGTTTTGTTATTTCTCGGCCATTGATGTAAACCTCAGTGTTGCCATTGCTTGCATGAGGACCAAGTTTCCCAGAAAAATTTAAGTTTGAACTTATAACCCGATCTGGTTTTTCTCCATCCTGTCACATCAACACATAGAGTCTTACTAGTAGCATTGGTTATCACAAGATACGAACAATTCTTCACGTATAAAATGAAAGCTGAAATAAAACCATGTATATATATATCACTGTAATGATGCACTTACCTGTCCCCAAAGACCAGATTCCTTGTCGTACCAGTACAAGCCGGGCTTCAATTTCCGTGGTGGCAAAGGGCACCCAAGTAATTCGGCCATCTCTTCTGGCTTCAAAGGGTTTCCATTCACAATCAACTGCTCTGGCCGCAGCTGATTAGCAGCACATTCTTTCTCGGCTTTCATTATCTGCTTGACTTCTAAAGGACTAAGCAATCGTGCTAATACCCTTGACTGCTTACCCAGTTTGGACCTCTTCGACTCATCAATTGGGTCACCAATGCAAGTAACACATTTGCGCCCTTCTGGCATTGAACCCATCGCCCTAAGCACGCAACTACTGCAATACTTGGCGTCACAAACTAAGCAAGACTCCTTGGTTTCCCACTTCCCTTTCCCACACCTATAACAGACTTTTGTTTTCTTCTTCTTCTTCCTTTCCTTGGAAACCCCAACATATTCCGGAAAAACTTGCTTCTCCACATCAATGTTTTTTCTTTCGGATCTCTCAATGGTATTGAAAGTGACGACTGGGGCCCGCCTCGCCTCGTTAGCTACTCGTCTAGAAGCATTGTTAGGATGGTTATTTCCCGATCCAGGAGATGCTGAAGGGGAAGCAGAAGAAAAATCAGGGTCTTGTAAAACAGACACTACGGACTCTGAACTTCCAGATGCTCTCGGACTTTGGGATCGAGGGCTTGTGACGCCAGCAAGGCGAGACACTGGAAGAGGGATGGGTTGAACTACAGGAGGAGCATCATAGGTCACCGATCTTCGTGATTCAGAAAGTGGCTCGGCTATGGAGGCGGTGGGAATCGCAATTGAATTTACATCAAGGGGATCAACCCTAGGGAGCTCATAAGAAACCGGTGGGCCCTCATACTCCATTGCTATCGAGTAATCGAGGTCCGACTCGTCTTCTGGCAAGGGAACGCCGGGGGGAAGCATCTTCCTCACCACCTCCCTCCAGTCCCCTCCTCCATCTTTCGCCATTTGTCCTCCCACTAAAAGTACCAATTACCCACCAAATTATGAACTGCAATCTCAAACTACTTCTATAAATACCCCTTATTTTTTATCCCACAAACCAGAAAAAAAAAAAAAACTGGTTTTAATGCCCAGGTAAGACCAAATTCGAAAACCAACAAGCACTAACTCAACAGAGGAAGAGAATATGTGCAATCAAACCACAATACCCACAACAAATAATCAACAAAAGAGGAGTTGAATACGAAAATTCTAGGTTTTTCAAACCTATCAAATATTCCCAAAAACACGACTGAAAATGTCAGCACCACCAGTCTCAATCAAGGCGACCCCTTCAAAAGCCATCAAAATTGAAAAGAACTAATCAAGCACCATAAAAAAGGATTCAACAGTCCAAGCACAAGACATCAGCAAATCGACAGAAAAAAATAAAAAACACACCCATATACAAGTACCCTTATTTTTTTTAACTCAAAATTGTAGATTTTTGAAAAGGGTGAGTCATAAGTGTTGGAACTTTCAGAGTCAAACAAAACAAATCAAAGCCCAGAAGGAACACGACTGCAAAAAAGCATATATACACCTAATATAGAACTAAACATGTGCATGAATACTAAAGGAAAAGATATGGGTTTTATGTGGAAAGGATCAGAAGATTTCACTTTATAGTTAAAATTTCCACTTTCATAAAGAAAAAGATACGAAGTAGAGGGTCAGAAAGGAAGAAACTTTGATTGAATCTGAAAATTCAAATGGGAGAAAGCTTCTCTTTACGAATCCACCATTGATCTTTCATGTGTTGAGAGAGAGAGAGAGAGAGAGAGAGAGGGAGGAGGAGGGGGAAGACTCAGAGAACCATTTCCGGGGGGTGGCTCTACTATAAGAGCACCTCCGATCCAATACTCTATTTGAGAGTATCAAAATACTCTATTTTATTCATAAAGTGATTTTAGAGGAAATCACTATTCCTATTTACTCCAACCACAAACCCTCTATTTTTTCCTCTAAAATAGAGGAGGCTTGAGAGGATGGGTTGGAGGATTTCCATACTCTCAAATGGAGGAATAGAGCATGGGTTGGAGATGCTCTAAGGATACAAATGCCATTTTAAAAGGTGAATAGTATTATAGAGGAGGTCCTCCATATTTTCTCTCATCCTCTAAATATGGAGGATCAAAATCCCATCCTCTCAAATAGAGGAGACTTGAGAGAATGGGTTGGAGGAGTTTTATACTCTCAAATAAAGGAATAGAGCATGGGTTGGAGATGCTATTAGTACTGGAAGTGCGGATTGGATTGATTGATGAAGGCAGGTGAGCACTCCTCTTCTTCTTCCACGGTGGGGGATGCCCACGCGCGCACGTCAGGAATTCTGACCGAGATTATTGTAGACAGTTGACTGTTGGTTCCACGCGCGTTTTGTTTCGCCTGAAGAACAACCTCGTTTTTATAGACTTGCTGTTGTTGTCGTCGAAGACCCCGTTAGAAAATAGTAATGTCAAAACTGTTTTTATTTTTGTCAAAATTTTAGTATATAAAAAATATATGTACTAGAGTTTTGGTACCAACAAAAATAATTTTGATATTATCACTTCTCTTAATTATTACAGACCGTAAATTTTTAGTATCGAGTTGTGTGATGTGTCCGTCAACTAAATTCTTGAAGGGAATGTTGAAGTACTAATTAAAGAAAATCTGGTAATCCTGTGTTAATGTACCCTTCTCACCCTATATTGTCAAATAGTAACACGTGGAGAATATTATTATGCTACATGAAATTGAAGACACGGTCGTATTTTGAGGATTGGTGATTCTAGATTTTGTGTGGATTTTGACGCAATAAATGTGTTTGGAACATAAATTCGGATATAAATTTACGGGAAAAAAGACAATAAATTTGCTTGTTGTTGGGTAGATGGAGAGCGGAAGGTGATGGTGTTGGAGGAGATGAGGTGGGTGGCGGTGCTAATAATACGGTCGTAAGCGTACCAATGGGAAGGTGATGGTAATAGTAGTTTGTATGGTGACATGGTAGAGGTGGAGGGGTACTGGTTGCGTGAGGGTGATGTCACACATGGCGTGAAGTGAGAGGTTGATTTTGGTGACAATAGTGGCGATGGTCCTACTGGTGAGATGGTTGTGCATGGTAATGATGATGGTCGTGCTAGAGGTGGGGTCATGGCGGTGGCGGTGGCGTTGCATGGTGGGTTGTAGAGGGCCCCAAAAGCATTAGGGGTGCAACGATTGAAAATAGTGGATGAGTTCTAGAAAGATTAGGTAGACATTATAATACTTACTATAATTTAATCTTCTATATTTTAGCGGATTTAATTTCCCGACATGAATGGTAATTTCCATTCAAGTTTAATATACATTTAATTGGCTAATACATGCACCACTACATGTTCAATTCTATGATCAAATAACCTCTCAAGTCTCTCTTTAAATCTACACAAGTGAATTGTTTGTAGAGAAAATATTTTACTCAGTCAAGGCTTGAAGTTTAACAAAGTCGTACATATTTGAATGAAGAAAATTTTCGTTACGAAAAAACAAACAAAGATCCAGTGGAGTTAGAAAATTTACTCAATTGAAATTTCAGAAATGCTAAGAGTACATACAAAAGAGTGTATATACGGTGTACATTGCTCTGTGGGGCCCATTACGGATCCCGCACAAATGGTCCTGTCCGTTGATAAATTTTAAAATATTTTTTTTGAGCGCCCTTGCAAAAAAATCAGCTCAATTGAATATGTGTAAGTACTCGATCCCATCTTCTGACTTTTCATTGTCTGACTTCTGAATGAAAAATTAGAAGATCGAGTACTTATTTTTTAAGAAGGTATTCTGGAACGGAAAACTCGACTTAAATCTAGGCCAGTTTGCTTACCTCGGCTCATAGAATTTCCATTGGTATAAAACTCAGACTCGTTAAAAATTTAAATTTAAGCACATTAAAATTCGGCTCGGCTGTTTCATGTCCTACTTGTTGCCGCACACGCCTTGATGGCCGAGTGTCATTAGGAACTCCACACATTATCCTTAATGATGAAACAACGACCATTGGAAATTCGTAGTGGTAGGTTTTTTTTGACAATGGAAAGTAATTAGTGGCTGTCATTAAAACTGGAAAAAATGGAGTCCAGGCATTTTGCCAACCGCAAAAGATTAGGAAGGATTATTGAAAGCAACCGTGCTACTTGCACAGATAATTTTGCACATATCTTGTACATATATTTTTGTGGAGAGTTGCAGGCATTCATATTTTTTAAAATATTTTTTGGAGAGTTCCTGTAAAAAATTAGCTCCAACAGATATCGGTAAGGGTTTTCTTAAAATTGGTAGGGTAAAACAGAATGATTCGCCCTACGATTTCTGAGAAAGCCCTTACCGATATCCGTTGGAGCTAATTTTTTACAGGAACCCTCCAAAAAATATTTTAAAAAAGATGAGCGGTTCGGATCATTTTGTGAGACCCTGATATGGGCCCCACAAAAATGTATGTGCAAGACATGTGCAAAATTATCTGTGTGAGAATCATTACTGTATTGAAAGAGCAGTGATTTTCCCCCTTCTCGTTTTGTACACGTAATTCAGTTTTTTCATCTTTGTTCATACAAATTTATAATGCTCCTATTATTCTACTAATACTCCTATTATTCTACAATTGAATTGTTTTTTCAAAATTTGAAGGGTAACATTGTCAAGTTACACCAATACAGATAAAAAATAATTAAAAAAAAAGGATGGTAAACATTACTCCATTCAGCTCAATTTATTTGTCCCTAATTTTATTATAACCGAACAAAAACTTATTTATATGAAACATGAATTTTGTTTGGTAGAGATACAAAAATATTTCATTAAATCAAGTTTTTAAAGTCATGGTAACATTAACTTTCTAAAAAAACTACTGTAGTAATAAATTCGGACGAAAGGAGTAAATAGGTTGGGATGAAAGAGTAAATAGGAAAGTGCTGAAAACAAATTCCATTCTAAATTTCTCATTTCTCAAAATAATTATTACTAGTTGTATATTTTGGCCAAGATTAATAAATTTAAGGACATGTAGAGGATGACATGATTAATGCCCACTGGACCCACACAGAGGAGTACCCGTTTGAAATGGCAATCAATATTTGAGAAGTTGTGCAAGTTATATAATAGCGCAAGTATTGATAAATTTCTGATACTATTATGTCTGATCTGATAGAGTCATTTCATGCTGGTTTTGGTAAACAACTTCCCTGCATTTTGGTGGGACAAGGGCCCGACGGTGTGCCAATACACTACGGGATTGTAGGACGTCTCGGTGTGCCCGATCAGAATTTCATTATCGTGACATGAACCATTTAGTTTGTAGAACTTGTTGAATGCAATGTGTGAATCAAGAAATCATGTTAATCGGACAATGATATATACATGATTCAAATAGAATTGTCTCGCAGCACATTTTAAAAATTACACAAAATCGTACATTTTGCTAACTCTCTCAAACGAGTGTTTACGTTAAAAATAACATATCAAAGCAAACATATTGTCAGGGCCTTAGAGCAAAATAATGCTCGCATTACTTGATTTGAGCTGCCAAACTTTTATTAGTCCTACAGCATTATGCAAAGATATATGTCCAAAACCAGAGCTGCAACCGAAATAATTTGGGTGTTTGGATGAGGGAGAATATGTAACACTGGCATTTGAAAGTATCATTGGCAAGCAATGTTCAGACTTTGACCTTTCCACCTAGCCCATCATCTACACAATAATAGGAGTATTATTTAAGCACAATTATTTGAACCCCTCACTTGCTCATTACCCATATATACATGGTCAACAACCAAACAAGATTTGATTATATTTCATTCATGGAATAGAATAACATGTTACAAATACACGCGTTGCACACACACTTACACGCGTTGCACTCACACTTACACAAACATTCGTATAATTTGTAGTGTCCGCACAGACCATTGCTTAAACACGAGCCCTTTAGAAAGAAAGAAAAAAAAACAGTTTGAGCCATACCTACTAGTCTGTTGGTACCTTATTTGAGCCATACCTATCACAACAACAATTACAGCAGTTATTCAATGGCCGTTTATTGGTTAGAAGGTCCCAATAACCTCCAAGTCCGGAACACGACTAAAAACCTATTGATGTATAAGAAAAAAAACCCCCACTGCATTTCTCGTTCTGAGAAATGTATAATTTTATTCTACCATGGAACATACACTGGAAGATTGCAGCTTAACTGTTATTAAGCGAAGAAATGGATGATCGAATTTACTTGGTCCGCGGATCCCCAGTTTCCAAAGAAATTCCACGAGGATCTTCTCTCACCAACAAGGCGAGAACGTTGAGTGAACTCCATTCTTTGGCAACATTGCTGCTTGAATTCCCTAAAGTCACGGCAAAAACAGCGTCAAAACCACCTGCTCCAGGAACTCCAGCAAATAGAACTCCTTCCATATTCATAGTAGCATCCAAAAGCTTAGTTTGAGATTCAGGTTCTATCTGTGAAATTGGAACGGAATACAGTCAGTGACTGAATTCGGAATACTGGTAGAACACTCTACACAGAGAGAGAGAGAGAGAAGCATCAAAGTAAAGAGAACCTACTGGTACGCCTGCAGCCTGACCCATCAGGTGCATGTGAAATCTGATCTCAAGCATTGTATCTCTTGCTCCTAACAATGCTTTCACGATTTCTGCTTCAGTTGGTTCACTGGAGAGCTCCATCCACTGTATAGAACCAGGGTGTGTAAGATCCTCCACAATACCATACAAGAATTCTGCACATAATTCATGCCTAACAGAGGGAAAAGCATTGGGCATAGCGCAGAAGCATATGCTGGAACAAACATAATTTAATCTTCCCGTAAAATGAAGTGGGAATGCATAATTAAGTGATCGATTAGTATTTTATCTTGTGTTTTGTCAGCAATGGTAGTTTCAACTTTGAAATGGTATCATACTGAAGCTATAACTCTTATGGAAACTGTGATAGAACCAAAACAAGAAATAAGAGGTCCCCGTGAGACTGGCAACATATTACAAATGTTGTATAACATAGGGATGTTGAGGCAAGTGGTTTACCTCATCCCTCTGTCAACAAATCTACCATTGAAATCACAATGACCAACCTCTCATCTCAGACAACGGTCAAGCTCACAGGTACTTGAAATATAATACAAATTATAGAATCGTATTTTATGTTATACCTGTCTACTGTAGCATTTCAGGTTATGTCGATTAAAAAAGCATACAAGGAAGTTAATCATGTTTGTGCTTCTTTTCAAAATTCCATACCTCTATAGGCTCTATTAGGTCTCTCTCTCTCTCTCTCTCTCTCTATTTTTTATTTTTTTGAACTATAGAGGAAGTTGGTTCCTAATGTTAGAACTTAGTTCTCACTGGTGATCAGTTCCTCTATTACCCCTGTGTAGATTCTTTGTACTGAGGCATTTTGGCCCTATCAACCCTGGCTAGGTGCCCTAGGGCTGCCGAGGTTCAACGGAACAAAAAAGGAGAAAGTCCTTGTTTTGAATTCACAAATTACAAGATAGCATAAGATTGAAGCAGGTTGCAGTACAAAGTTAGACCATAGAATTCATGTACAATAAAATTCCTTTAGTGCATGAATGAACCTCTTCACGCAGCAAACCGAATCAACCAGGGAATTCTATGAACCCTGCTAGTAGCAGATGAAATGTTATACTGAGATACAAGCAGTCCTTTCACTCATTGACATTCCTATTATTAAAAAAAAAAACATCTATAACAACATGATAAAATTTGCTATACCTCTACCAAGGTTTTAGAAGCCAGCTTGGTCGAAGCAAACCTGCCAGTTCCAGATTAACACTGCATCGCTTAACTGGGCAATCGCTAGGCAGGTAATAAGCAAAAAAGGGACGGAAGCTTAGTTAAAGGTGTTTGCAGGCCATAACTTTCTCTGTTTACTGGATGTGGGATTGGGCATTATGCATGAGGGTTGATAGCTATATATCGTAGTTGTGGAGTCAACAGATTCCTTCGTACCCGATGTAGGACAATAGATCATATAAAGGCAGCTAGAATGTGCTCTGATGTAACCCCTAAAAAGCCGATTTTTTCTTTGCCATTCTTTGTTATTGTTTTCGTGAGAACAAATTTAGATTACATGATTGAAATTGATCTGTTCAAAGTGGAAGGTACTAAGGGATCATTCGGTTAACACCATTGTTTTGACAGATTATTATTTAAATAGTTCAAAATGTGCACTATCTTAAAAAGTTGACAACCACAACACCTGATTTCCAATCCGTATCGCTTGATACCTGACACTCAGTACCATTACACACCAAATGTTATGTAACAAGTACTAAATCAGCTATTTAAAACCATGAACTCTGCATGCATAGTGGCTACTCGTCTAAGAAGCTTCTGAATTACCTTTTCTGACTTATGCAAGCTGCATTTGTCAATAATGGATCTATACGAATCCCAGTGTTCTTTTGCCATTGTGCTTAACATATTAAGACGAACTTCAAGTGCTGAATTTGCATCTGACAACTTTTTCCATGTTTCCAGGGCCTTCTGAGGCTCAGATTTTTGCCACTTCTTGACAGCACCAACCATCGATACTGTGGATGACCCTCCAGCACCTGGCTCTCCAAGTAACTGGAAATGCATCACAATTACTAATAGCAACCAACAAAAGGAAATTACAAAGTGCACTTTTTTTATAAAAAAAAAAACAGCAAAGGAGAAAGTGACATTTTCATCAGTGTTCGGCCCCTAGCATACCCATGTCTGCTTGCGAACATGGATTTGAAAGTTCATGTAAATAGCATGGTGAATGATCAGCGTACTTACAAGATTCATCAATGGGGGCAGCGAAAATTTAGTCCTCTCATGGTCCCATTTGCCATTTATCACGTCATTGATGACTTCCTCTAATGATTTTCCTTTAATTGCGTCCTGCAACTCCACATAAGCAAAACTTCAACAATCAGTCAATCAGACAGATTCAAGTGAAAAACTGCAGAGAATCAGTCCAATACTGTGTTTGCCCCTGTTGATGCTATAATTCTCACAATACTTGTAGATTTCGCAGTTTTATGCAAACATGACATAGACAGACATTCCATCAATTCCTTAATCTGCATGTTTCATCAAATACTAGTAACCAGGCGAACAACTCACAACCACCCAGGTTAGGTGGACAGAGGGCGAAATGCAAGAGATCGCATGGTGTAACGTTTAGACTGTACTGTCAACTGTCAAGTGCTAAACACTAGAATCAAGTCAATCCATAGCCCGATTTTAGTGGAGCAAACTGTCAAGTTCGTCCCCAATCCCTTTCCACGACCCTGAAATCTTGATCTGACAAGATCATATTCAGGTAATTGGCTTCTAAAGACATCACTAAATAACTATAATTTGGAAAATAATTCTCTAACAAGAACATCAGTCACAGCCAATTGGTGTCGACATCAACTCCCTTGTTGCACTATGCATGGCACTCATGGTAGCATGAAAACGTAATTTTTTTTTTAAAGGCAAGCAGCATGAATAACGTTGAATACATTTAAAGACTATACAGAGACTTTTACGGTATGAGTTCAAGTCTACATGGTGTAAAGACTTACAAAAAGCACATACTTGCATAACTTTCTTAGCTTCTTTTTTTTCCTTTTCTCCACTCCCTCCAGCATGAGCTCCATTTTTCATGCTACTCCCTTATTAGTGATGAATAAAAAATAATGCCCAAGTGGAAACTGATGCCTTCATACGGGCATAAATGATCACATCCACATAACTGATAAGTAATTTGGCATCCTTAATCCTCGCCTAACAATCCAACCAGAACCCCAACACTCAACCTAAAAAGAAAATGTGTAGATCTTCTATGTTGACAACTTGGACAAACCGATGGTGTAATTTTCTTTGTCCATCAGTCCTTTAGTTGCTAGTAAAAATTCTGATGCTCCCTTGAAAGTAGTTAAGAAAGCATGCTGAGATATGGCATCGTTTCAACATAACGATTATGAGGGAATAATATCCATGAGTCCATGACATTGGGTGTACAAATTTAACACACACACACACACATAGAGAGAGAGAGAGAGAGAGACCTGAGCAGAAGAAAGCACATCTGGCGAAAAGCGTACATATCGTTGACTCCCATAAACTGCAGAACTGACATCAAACCCACTGCCAACTTTCCCTTGTGCAATGCAGTGAGCAGTTTGAGCTATCTCATGCACCACATCAATATCCACAGTACTCTCCTTTTCATGGTGTTGATCTTCAGACAAAGAGGGAAGATTAACAACTGTAAAGTAATGAAGTAAAGCCGCAGTGACTGCAGTTGTCATAGCTGCAGATGATCCCAATCCAGTTTTTGCAACTTCAGGCTTGCGAGTTTCTCCTTTTTCTTCTTCAGTGTTGAAAGTAATAGATGTAAACGGTGGAAGGGAAGCTAATGATTCTGGTGTCAATGGGAGTCCACGTGCTTCAATCTACAGAGGTTAAAGAACAAGGCCACAATACGTTAATCATCAGGTGACAAAAAGAATTCAAATGAAACATAGCTGTAATTCGTAAATGTTTTTTGTTCTTTCAGAAAGGTTTCCTCAGTGCTGGGATTCTACTTGTTGCTCGTTCTTGCCTGATTGTTCGTAACTGAATGCTGTAAAAAATGAAATAAAAAATTTGCAGGAAACCATGGTTGAATACTTGTCAAAGCATGTATCAAAGAGAAGTGATATTTTAGGAAAAGAGATTAGCCAATAAACCCCCTAAAGATAGACAAAGGTCAAGTATAACTGGAAAGGTAGGGTACCTGATTCCGATATGAATAGAAGTCATTGCAACCTAAGATAGTAATATCAAGACCTGCATGACTAATCCATCCAGATATCAGTTATCCATAATTAACTTAACCCTAAGATGAAATGCAGCATCCAAAATTACCCTGCAAAAGTAGTTTGTGTAGAATATCCTTCTTATCCTTGTCAAATTTTGCACGGGCTGCTGCTACAGCATATTGCACAGCAAATTCTACAAAGGGGTTCCTTGAATCACTGAGATTTTAAGCCAATGGTAGTAAGCATCAGCTGAACGATACATAATACGATTTTGTACAGTCACGCTAAAAAGGTTGCTTTCTGGACAGTATTTGAAGAAGTGAACGCGAGAATGAGCAAAATAAGTACTAGGACAATAACAAACATTGTGATACAATTAGATGAGCAAGTATTGTACAAGAAACAGAAACTTGCCTTGAAGAGACACACTGAAGTGTTAAATGTTCTAATGACATTTTGTAAATAGTTTCTCTTGACATCTGAGGAGAAGTCAATTTCACATACGTCCATGCCTGAAAGAGCATGAAGAAAACAGAAATCGGAACACAAAACCCAGCAATTCATAATGGCAAAACAGTATACCACAACAAAATACTTCCCTATGGAGCTAGCAAGGGAAAAACCGATGTAATAAATGCTAAATGATTAATAAACTCAAGTAGAGTGCTTTACTGCTTTAGCAACATTTGAATATTGAGGAGAACTAAATTTCACAGTTCTCCATGTCAAAATGCATTAGGGAAATACTACAATGTCGAATGCAAAAAATAAAACACTTTGCAATAGTAATATTCCCCATGGAGCTAACAACAATTAGTTAATGGTTCAAAATGCCTGCAGAATCAAGAAAGCAAGAAGCCAAATAATGCAGTCCACCCACAAAATGCAGCCAGAAATCATGTTTGATCCTTCCTATAATAATGTCGCAGGATCACTTCAACAGTTCGCCCAACCAGAGGTCTACATGAAGCTTGGGGTAGTCATCTGAATACCCTGAACTTAGAACAATATTACTGCATGTGCCATACTCTTAACAGACGGCATAACCTTTGACCACCCTCTAGCCTCCATGTTGAAAGATCTTCCAAATGTATTCCCCTCTTTTGCTCGTTTTTGGTAGTGCTATCCACTTCATTTCTTATTGTTGCTAGGAAGATAATCAACTTAATTGGCTATTGCTATATTATAATTTTATTCATGTGCTGGTTAAATAGACTATCAGAGAGATTTTTTTTTTTATGTGTACATCAGTACATGGTCAGAAGGCTAGTTATTCAGAAAAAAGAGCACGACCATTTTTGTCTATAGTTTTTTTTTTTTTTTGTATCTCCGTATAATCAGAAAGAATTTTAAAGTTCAAATTACACTTAAAATGACTTATCCCTTTGCGATGAGTTATAAGAGTTCCTGACAAGTTTTTCTAATGGCTACCCTGACAAGAAATTCTGGAGATGTCACTGCGCCCCGAACAAACTGAACATGGCTTTTGAGAGTTCTGAATATCCCTAAACTTCCACATGGTATTTCTTTTACCATTTTAGGAAACTATAACATTATTTCTCTTTCCCTACACAAGGCAGAAGAAAAGAGGAAAATAACACATAAAAATAGTTTACATACTTTAAATTTGGTTGACTCTTAACTGCCAACTAGTCAGCTCAGGTATCAACTCAATGGTGTTGTTCTGTATTCCCCACATCAGCACTATTTTCCCGCAATTTGCATTACATAGATGAATTTGATGGTCTTAGGTAGACCATAATTGTTCATCGACAACATCTAGAAGTCTCTTTGTTCTTTGAGACTACCGATTCAGGCAAACCAATCTTCTATGAATGAAATAAGAAGAAGGGGCGATCTCGGATCTTTATCAGCTTTGGAAAAAAACTATCATATGTACTGAAGGGCCATAACTCCTTATACCAATCTGATGACAATGTTAACTTCATCTACTCAATTCAGTACAAGACTAATGAAGCAAAATCGCACAAAAAAAAAAGGTGCTATGAGGAATAAAAAACACTAAAAAGAAGAAAACCTAAAAATGTAATGAACCAACACTTGTGAGTGAAAGGCTAAATTGTAAAGAATTATCATGCAACCTTACCAAGATTTCGGGATCAATATTATTATTGAGTGGTTTCACAATCGCATAGAAACGGGCATTGGTACTGAGTACAATCCCCGCATTGGGCCTCTCCAAAACAAGATACCCCCCAGTCATCAAGACCTTTCCCGGAGCAGAAGCAACTCTATATGAAAAACCAAAATCCAAATCGATAGACAATCCGATAAATCCAAATCGATAGAGACTACTTAATTCTCTATGAAACTCTTTTTCTTCATATATTGACAAAGTACACACATATTAAACTTCAGTATTTTTTTCCTTCAGGAAAATGAGCAATTGATGATAGTCCTGCAATTGAACAGATGAACTTACACAGCCATTGCTCTTCAATTACCAATCTGACCTCTAAATCCCAGAATCAACTGAAAAAAGCGGCAATCCATGTCAGTAAAATTCGCTTCTGCTTGTATGAAGAAGGAAGAAAAAACCATTTGGCTGAGGGGAATAAAAGAACGGAGAAGGAAAAAAAATTGAAAATCTCAAGTAAAAGCTACGGAGTAAATTATACCATCAACTGCCTGCATAAGTGCATGTATAGCTGCTGATTCACATAGACTTAATACACAACTAACAAAGAAGTGTGGGCCCATGTCAAGCATTGGTGTGGGGCCAACACCCATTGTGTAAAAGAAGCACGGACACGTATGTTGGCCTCACAAAGCCGCGTCCAACAAGTGTTGGTCATGGACACGACAGGACACTCTCCAGACACGTGTTTGGCATGCCTAAATACTTATCCAATTGTTTTATTATGTTTCTTTTACTCAGTCATATTGTCAATACTCTAGGACACACGGGAGATACACCTAGAACATGCTAAGGACACATTAAAAGGTCAAAATATAATTTTTAAAACTTTGCCCAGAGTGAAAATTTCCACAGATGTATAGCTCATCCATACTTATATGTGGACCATTGATTTTCTCTTCACAGCATTACTCTGAATTTGATGAGTTATGTTTTGACTTTCATATGAGTTCATAACAAACCTCTGTAATGCAAATACATTTTACATTCGACGTGTCCGCAAGTCCGTGTCGTGTCCGTATCCCATATCCATGTCCGTTTCTCAAGTCATGGGTTATTACATGAATTTGAAACTGGTATACATCTCCTTCTTCTCAAAATGTTGGCGACCACATTGTGTCCATTAAGTAATCTATGCAAAATTTATATAACAGGGGTATTACATAAAACAGGTTTATAGTAACAAAGTATTTCTACCATTCCTCTATCATAAAAAAATGGGAAAACGGAAAAACAGAAAATCTACTTTCGTGTCTCTCAGTTTCCCTGCAACCAACAACAACAATAACCAAATAGACTAAACGAAACTAAGCCCACAAGGAAACCTTTTGATAGAATCATCAATGATTCAAGACCGCTTTAATTCACTCTTTCCAAGCAACAATAAACTGGAAGAAGGTAAGATGTAACATATTTCAGGCTAGTTACTCCTCAATAACCTTTCATCACTAATAATTCCAGGTATATCTACACATTAGTTAGACATTAGAAAGAACAGAAGAAAAAAAAAAAAGTAATCTCAACTAAAAGCAAATTGTACACTCAATTACCTGCATAGCCATTTCTGTGACAAATACAGTGTCACTACCATTTCCTCTATCACAAACGAACACATACCAAAAAAAACTTTCAATGGACTGATGGAGTAAACGAAATTGCAACCACAAGAAAACATTTCCACGAATTCAACAGTAAAAAATGCATTAATCCACCGTTTCTGAACTCATTATTAACCCCGTAAAAGCTAATACCAAATAAATTTCAACAAAAATTGATCCCCAAAATTTCCAATTATTCTAAACGACCCATTATTCAGAGAATAGAAAGATACCTCTTTCAATGGGTAGCGAGGTCTCTTTTCACCGGAAAATCAGAAGGCAACGCCGGAGGTGAGTCACAGTCGTCTTGCCTACTTCGATCAGCACTCCACTTTATTAAATATATATATGAGTACCTTTTTTCTCGCTTTTGACGTTCCACAATGTTCAAACTTGTATGGCTCATTTAAGATGTTAATTACACCCAACACCCCAAATGTTAACAGGAAATTTCATTTTGCCTCTTTACTCTCAATTGAGAGAGACAACACCCTCTACTTTGAGTTTAGTTGAAATGGAAACATCCCATCCGCTGGAGCTATTAGTGAAATTGACAAAAGCCGGTAAGTGGCTAGTTATAAGAGTGTACTTAGAGCATCCGCATTAATCTCTTTAATTTTTAGACCAAATTATACTTTAAAAAATCACTTTATTACTTTAGCTAGTCCCCTTAGAGTGTCTACAACATCATATTATTTATTTGAAAAAATAACTTAGAACACATCATTTTATCAAATAAAGTAAACTACAGTAAAACTTTTTTTTTGGCGCAGAGGAGAAGAAGTACACTTTACTGGCTCACACCTGCAAGAACAAGACAAGAAATAATTAAATACTCTTTTAACCCATGAACAGCGGCTCGTTAAGGAAGAAGAGGAACTGTTCATTTTTCAAAAGTTGGTGAGGCACAAACGAGTCTGGTGTGGGTCAATTTTTGCAATTTAGCTCGTTAGCCTAGCGAGAAGTGGACAATAACCAGCTTGATGTAGATGCTCTTATTTGGGTTCACCCTTCCTATTTATATATTTCACTAGTCCCATTTCAATAACCAAAGTTACAAATTTTCTGTATATCCTATACTGGTTTCTGCACTTAAGTTGGTGTTCTATGGTTAGATCTCTATCTAGTTAATTTGCATGTGTTTTCCATGCACACAACGTTCTCTGCTTGAGGTGATCGTCACTTGGTTGGCTATTGGTCAGTTTATGTGGAAAAGTTTGTCACTAGTGAAACTACTATTACAACTGTTTATCTTCATTTTGCATGCGCATCTCCGACGCAATATTGTCTTATCAAAGTTCGATGGTGTATCTTTGGTTTTATCACCGTGTTTTCTTTTTATATTGTTGTGCTATCAGTGTTTTTATGTTTGTGCTCCGTTTTATGCGTATTACGTTTTCATAATGTTGTAATAGTTGTACACGACTAATATACTTTCTTGCCACTTGTACCACAAAACAAAATCTATTCTATTCTATAAAGCTTGAATTTTTTACTGTTCATGGTCCTTCCTACACTATGAATTAAAGTACTTTTCTACTCTGGTATATTTTGCACTTTTGTTGTACTAAGTAAATTGTGCTCGCGTGCGTGATGAGTGGTGCTTCCTTTCCTACACCACCATAATTGCATGTCATTGAATTCTTCCAAATCTGAAATTCAAAATTCATGAACTAAAACAAAAAAGCGGGAATACTAAATGTTATGGAGAATCTTCTATTTCAGCTATGGTTGGAAACTTTTGAAAATGTACTCATATTGTTTAAATTTCATGGCGTAACTACTTGATGATTTTCAAAGGCAATTATTATGCTATACAACTTCAAATTGAAATAACAAAAATAAATTCTACACTTATAGGGCTTTCCTGGGCAAGGTGTGTGACCTCACTAGCTAGTAATATGCTAAAGAACAACCATAA
This sequence comes from Rhododendron griersonianum, assembly GCA_018127125.1. NCBI lineage: Eukaryota > Viridiplantae > Streptophyta > Magnoliopsida > Ericales > Ericaceae > Rhododendron > Rhododendron griersonianum. Next base: position 19,461,077 of record CM030794.1, on the reverse strand, counting down.
TGAAGTCACCCAAAAGAACTGAACAAGGTAAAATCTGCCTATACTTTTGATGGGAGCATGAGTAGTATCTTTGTTCTAAAAACAACTTCTTTTAGGGCATGAGAGAAAAGAAACAACTAGAAGGACAAAGTAGTAGATTGGCAAAAGATGGCACTAAGAGCAAGAAACATGTTGGGCACCTAATTTTTTTTTTTTGTCAACTCATAATGTCTAGCGGATGGAAGTGTGACACTCCCTGACTTAAAAGTAAAAAAATTTGTGTTCCACTAAGTAAAATAAGTATACTTATTTTTTGAATTAAAAGTGATATATCGTGAGAGAATGAACTGTCCTGTAAAGTGGGAAATAAGTACTTAAAAAATAAAAAACCTCAGCGGAACGGGATGTGCCAAAAAAAGAAGCAGCAAAAGAGAGTTTAATGATACAATTCAAAGTGAAGAGGCAAAATGGCAAATGTATGTTTTGCTTAAAAAAAAAATTATGCGGGGATGCGAGTTGTAATTAACCCGTCAGAAAACTGAAAGTCTGTCACCAACCTCGTCAACCTACCATTTCGGTGGCTTGTTGACCGATGTCCCATTTTCATATTCCCATAATAATTTATTAACCAACGCAAGTACTACCATTTAAATTTATTAGTATCAAATTACGTTTGGTCGTGTTTCACAATCACCCTTTTAAAGAAGCGTGGATGCGAAATACGATTTGAACAAGAACTGTGGATTTGGCTCTGTTTAATTGATTTATTGGCTTAAAAGTCATTAGGCAAAAGAGTGTCGGGGTTTGGCTAAACTAGTAGTATACTTATTTTATTCGCTTAAAAGTTATTAAGCAAAAAAACTTAATTTTTTTGACCAAACCTGCCAACTTATTGGATCTCAATAAGTCAACTTATCTAGAGAAGTCAAATCCACCCTAAGTGACAAGGAAAAGCGTGATGCTAACTGCGATTTAATGTAGTTTGAGTATGAAGTTCAAGCCTAGTTTGACTAAGGCTCCGTTTCAAAAACCTTCTTAAAAAATAAACAGCTTATTTCACATTTTCAAACTACAAAATAATGTAAATAAAAAATATTTTTTTAATTTTTTTTGCACCGTATTAAAGATCTCAATGAGATCTATCAAACAAAATCCATAGTGATAGGAAAATTATTTGCGTAAGCACATGATTTTTGAGCTTGAAATTGCTTTTTTTAAAAATAAGTACTTATTTGGAGTTGCAGAACGGAGCCTAAATAAGCCGAAGAGACTTATTTTTTGTCTTCACTTAATTGTTCATATTTGTTAGTTTTTTGTGAAATAAATTGAAAAGTAAAAAAATTATGAGCATAATTGAATTTTTTTTGAACAAATATTATTTTGCCAAACTAGGCCCAGATCACGTGATTTAACTGATAAATCAATAACAAGTCGTAAATTAGTTAATGATAGGGGAGAGCTCATGGACTAGCTAGATTGGTCCGATTTTATAGTAATCCGAGAATCAAGTCACTATCTACGGGTTATGAATTTAGACAACCAAATCAACCCATAAAATTCATAAAATCAAACCAATGCAAACGATTAGTATATGATTCAGTGACGGTTTTAAACCACGGTTTACTTGAAATTGAGATATCATCTCCATAAACTATTTATAGTACTTAAAAATTGCATAAATAAATTAAATCAAAACTTACCTTAAAATTAGATATGTTAAAATCACTAACATCAACCAACTAAAGAATAGTAAATAGCACTCCAAAATATCACCATGGAATAAAGTATTAGATTAGAAAATTTGTTACGGAACAAAAAAAATTAGGAAATCAATTTACTAAGCCCAAGCCATGTCTATATAATCTCTATTATAAAACAGAACGGTTTTTCACCAAAATATCTACACATACAAACATAGATGCATCTACAGCCGTTCGATCATACTTAATGATAAGGTTGTAGCCATTGGATCAAAGAAATAAAGGTTTTCTAATGTATTAACCTACATTGCTCTCTCTCTCTCTCTCCCCCCCCCCCCCTACCCCTAAATTACTCCTATTAAGGCCTTATTCAAATGAACACCAATGAATTATGATGGTATCAATGGATTTGTTGCGTTATTGTTTATCGCATAGTTGAATTTTTTGGACACGAGTTGGTGTATTGCACCCAAGTTCAGTAGTAATTAGTTCAGTATTAATTTGCGTGTGGTGATTATTTGAGTCGTATATTGCACGCGAGTTAAGTATTTGTTTCTGTGTGCTAATTGTTCAAGCCGCGCCTTTAGACACGGGCATACGCTAGTCTATATTATAATACAGAGCTATTTTTGTTAAAAATGTCTAGGCATATAAATAAGAGCAACATCTACAACTGTTAGATCACTTCATATTAAATTTATAGCCATCAAATCATTTTTTTTAAAAGATACAGAAAATATTCTCCTAATAAATTTATCCATCTCTACCTTCATTTTTTAGGCAATGTATCTTAATGTAAAATCATGTTGCCTTATATGATCAAATAGAAAAATATCTCAAAATGGTAACTGATGATTTGTGAAGATTACAACTATCACGTAAATCAGTTGGGGAGTACATGCAATTTATTTAAGTTGAGACTATGATACATTCCGACGTGCCTTTAGGCATGGGCATCTGTTAGTCTACATTATAAAACAGAGCGGTTTCTGTTAAAAATGTTTAGGCATATAAACGAGAGCAACCTCTACAACCATTAGATCACTTCATGTTAAATTTGTAGCCACCGGATCATTTATTTTAAAGATATAGAGAAATTTTTTCCATGTAAATGATCGGAACCATTCAATTAATTTAAAATAGGTTTTTAAAGGTTCCTAAAAAAAATCACCCCATTCCGATATCGGTAAGGGCTTGATCAATTTTATCCTGTAAAATTTGACAGGAACCAACTGAATGAATCGATTAAGCACTTATCGATATCCGAATGAGTTGATTTTTTACGGAAACCCTTAAAAATATGTTTAAAACAAATGGAACGACTCCGATCATTTGCTTGGAGCTCCAAAATGGATCCCACAAAAAACTTGTGCCTACATATATATTTTGCTACTTGCAACAATTAATGTACTTCATAATTTCCTTGTTTGGATGCAAATAGGTGCAAAACCGGGAACTGAACCGGTACCAAACTGTCTTGCGGTTTGGTTCTACGTGTATCATGGTTGAGTTCCTATTATCAATTCTTTGGAACCGTACAAAATAGTCCGGTTACTGAATTTTCATAAAATCCGTCCAATCCAGACCATTTACACTCCGATGAGGAACAACTTGTTTTATAAATTTTTATCCGCTCAAGTAACGACCTCGTAATAGGCGGCTGTATTTGGCGGGGAGTGGGTCTGCTGGGAACTTGAAACTACTAACCCCATTCCAGTTTCCAAAATAAGTATCTATTTTTAAGCTTAAAAATAATGAGTTTACCGAAATCAAAAAATATATAGTTAATATGTATCTTGTTTTATAGATCTCATTGAGATCTTTTGAACAATGTAAAAAAAAAATTTGAAAATTTATTTTCGTAAATACATTATTTTTAAGTTTAAAAATTGAAAATAAGTACTTAGAGTATCCACAGTGGTATTTTGAGAGCAGTCACTTTGTGCATATTGTCAAAGGTTAGGTCTGTCTCCAATCCTCCTCCGTCCATACCCCCAATGATTGGATACTACATGGGCTCTGTTGTTGTTGATCAATGCCAAAAGTGGTTTTGTGTCCAATGGGAGACTAAACTAGAAGGACGGATAGAATGTTCGGCTGCGATCATTGGTGATTTTTCTCAGGTTGTTGTTGGATGTTACCAAGGGATCATCTACTTTATTGATCTTCTTACTGCTGTGTTTATAAGTTTTCATGTGGTGGCAGCATCTATGGTTCACCTGTAATTGATGAGGTCTGTCTTGACAAACCTTCACTGTTAATTTCTTAGTCATTCTTGTCCCTCATTCAAATCACTTGGCTGACTCTAGCTACAGCCACACAAATACTATGATTGATTTTGCAATTTATGTCATATTTTATCCTGGAAAGTGTTGAAAATAGTGAAATCTAGGGATCATATTTATCAATTATGCCACCGGCATCACAGCAACTTTAATCTACACCATAGTCCTCGCTTCCTTCTGGGTAGAATCGAAATTCTGGGTACATAGCATATCTTATATACATAATGATGAGGATTGTTGTGTCTAGCCAAAGAGCAAGTTCAAGAAATGACTTGCTGTTCTGTAACTGATTGCATTTAAATGCAGGTTTGCAATACACTTTACGTGGCATCTACCAGTCGCCGTGTTACAGCAATATCCATAAAGGTATGCCATTAAGTGAACTGTGGCTGTGTGAGTTGGAAGCACCAGTTTTTGGGTCCCTCTCCATCTATTCCCAGAATGGAAATGTCCTCGATCTGTTGCTTGGTGGATGGGCACGTTATGGCACTGGATGCAGGTGGGTCCACTATTTGGAATGAATTTGGTAAAGACGTGGTGAAAGAATTTGGTAGGTTGGATCTCCAAGGCAACATTTTTCTTCTCCTGTGATGATTTGTGGCCGGATTTTCGTCGGTTGTAGGGATGATTAATGTATTGCCTTAGGAAGAAATCTGAAGAAGTCAATGGCCTGTGATATTTTATCTTGGTACTTTGATTCCATGAAGTTGGATTGCGAATGGCAGGAGATGTGCCTGTAGTTCACCTAAATTGATGGGGCGGCTCATGCTGCTTATTTGATGTAGAATGCCCAGGGTGGTTCTTGGCTACAGATTGCATGGTAAAAATATTGCCACCGGCCCTTCTCTTGAAAATATTTCAAATCAGTTTTTGGGAGGCTATTTTGCTTATTGTGGCTTGGCGTAAAAAATGTCGGGATCCCTTTTCAGTGAAAACTGCATTCCTTGTAAACACCTTCTCACCTTCTGTCTGTTATAGTACTAATGGTAAGCGAGGTATGTATGTATTGGCCTGGGTGGCGATGGCAGACCACCCCTTTTTCTACCCCTGCATACCAGATATTTATGAAATCTGTAAAAGTTTATGTATGTGTGTCAATACTATAGTGGTCTACTACTTGATGGTAAATTTGTAAAACGAGGAGATCAAACATTTTGTTTTTCTTTGTTTTACAGATAAGTTACTAAAAAAGGTTGAGCATGATTCAACATAGATAATTTTCGACTCATTAATGATGTGGCTGGGTTTCCAAGGTACTTTTCTAGTGTCTTAGATTGATAGCGGGACTTTGTTTCGTTTCTATAAGACTATCCATTTAAGAGTGTTTTTTTTTCCCAAGTGGCCGTTGAGTAGTCCATTGTTTCCTATGTTATTATTAACGGTTCAATCTCCACCATTTTTTTTATTTGCATATTATGTTTTCATAACGCCCGGGTAAGAAAAACTATGATATCACAAAAATCAACATGGTTATGGCTAAATTTCGTTTTTGGTATGGATTAGTGAGATTTTAATTACCAGTTGGGGTAACTAAATTAACGTAAACAGGTAATTTATTCTGCTATTTATCTTATTTTTGTTTCATGATTGTTTATATTATAATAGGTGAAACGATTGTCATGCCAATGCTACAAGAAAGAGTCAACCTACATGCAAATGTCAAACAAGTAATTGGTGTTAAATGAGACACCTCAATATGGTAATCGCCTATGATTTATATCTATTTATGGATTTTAACGTGAAAAGTTTGTCAATTTGACTGGTATTGTTTTTTCCCCCAAAGAACCGAAACTTGTGACTTCCTTTCTTAATTTCTCCTTTTTTAATTTTTGTTTTGTTTTACAAAAATTATATAGCCCAAATCTCTAATATAAAACAGAAGGGTGTGGGGACAAATTGTTGGAACGGATTAGATTTATTTGATCCAAAGGCCGTAGTGCATCCTCCCACTTCCTGGTTAAGTGCCCATGGTTTTCACCTAAATCACACAACTACCATCCCCTTTCAACCGGAATGCGTAGTGCCGTAGGCACGGGCTAACACTAGAATAAGAAAACGCATGAAAGCAGGAAGTGGGGATCAAATCCACAATTCATATTTTGAAAGCCCATGCTTTAGGTGAAACAAGCCGACCCCAAGTGATTGGGACATAAGGCTCGATTTGGTTTGGTATGCTTTAGGTGAAACACATTATGACCTCAGTGAATTTAATCCCATGTCATTGATTTAATTTCATGTGACAATAAAAAAAAATGTGGTTATTTTTTGGATGCAGAAGTTGACGTACATTCAATAGGAGAATTAGCGCAACCTTTGGTTGGTCAGGGAGTGAGTGAAACAGTGAATTTAAATGCTGACCCTGTAAATGGTAATCGGATATTTGATACTATTTATTTTATTTTGTATATTAAAGTTAGAAAAGAAAAATAAGCTAACTGAAAATAAATTTGCCAACAAATTTTTTTTTGCATCATCCCATGAGCGAAGGAGTGGTTGAAGTGGTATGGATGTTGCCCAGCCCGATGGTAAGCAATTACTGTAAGTTTTTGCAATATTTTTAACACATGAGACTTATATTGATACGAAGGCGAAATATACCCGATAAAGAAGTAAAGTTTGATCTTATTTTTTAACATGTACATAAATTTGACACATGCATCCTTCCAGAAAGAAATACTATACCAAATGGTAAGCCCTAACAAATTATGAGTTTGCCCAACATAGCGTGGCTTTTTATTTGTTAGGTTCTTTAAATCTACTTAGTGCATAGCATGGGCTTCATGCCAGTTAAGGGGTTGTTCTTCTAAAAAAGCCATTTGGCTTTACCGCCAAATTTTTTTTGTCCTTATTCAATTTTTTTTTGCAATTTGTGGCTTATTGTCAGTTTTTTTGGGATTATTGCTTCGTTATGACGAGAGGAATCTAAAAAGTAAAAAATTTTGGTCGAAATTCAGTTGAGTTTTAACGTTTAGTACATTCTTTAACAGTTAGGCATCCCATGATTTAAGGGGTACATATGGTTTCAAAAAGATGTTTGTTGTGAAAGAGATTTAAAAGGAATTTTTCTCTCCGTCTCATCTTCTTTCTCCTCCCTTCGAAGTTATATTATCACATCAATTGATATTGAGTGGACTTGAAAAAAATCGAGTGGGCTTAAAAAAAAAAAGCTCAATCCGATATGTATAGGTGCTCGATTCAATCTTCTCATTTTTCAAAAATCGGAAAAACAGATTTCATGTGGTATTTAATTTGCAAGGGTAAAAATACAAGAATAAAAAAAATTATACATAAAAACAATTTCAGGGCAGGTTCCAGGACGGGGTAATGCCTACCCGACCGGATTTCCTCAATTTTCCCCCCACCCGATACCCGAAAAACTTAACAAAAACCCGTCCCGACCGAGGAGGGGTGGGTTGAATTGCCATCTCTAAATTTGGGTTGTCTCTAATAAAAAAAAAAACAAATAAGGTTGTTTTTTTGGGAAAAAGCTTTCAATTACTGTTTTTTTTTAAAATCTCTAGCTGTAACAGTAATTTCTTAAATTACGCTGCAACAAAGACCACATTTAATACTCCATAATCTTGACTTCTAATGATTTACTGCTAATGAGTGGATTAATTTTACGGAGTACGGAGTTTTTCTTTCCTAATTTTTCTCTATTGCATTTTTAGCTTTCTTGGCTGGGAGTATTTACTCCTCCTGATACGAAGAGATCTCAACCTGACTTCACAGATCTCAAAACTCCCTTTCTATTTTCTGATTCACCCTAACAACCTCAAGATTTGCAACCTTCTTACCGTTGGATCATAAAGCTGTAGTAAAAGAGAGGAGCATCCCAATCTCAATACTCCACGCCTCTCTCTCTCTCAAGGTGTAAAAGAGTGGAGCGTCCCAATCTCAATACTCCACGCCTCTCTCTCCATTCAAACTTCAAACAGAGCGCGCGCTCTCTCTCTGACGCAATCAGCCATCTATGGTCGCAAGTGTAGACTGTGATTTCTTCATACCCCTCTCTCCTCCTCGCCCTCGACCTTCCGCCGCGCACCGAGCCCTGCCTCCACAGCTTCCTCCACGTGTCCGACGCCGTGCTGAGGGAGGCCGACGAGATCGACAGGAAGATTGAGCGGAACAAAGAGGTGGGCCCACTGGCTGGAGTTTTGGCTGCAGGACATGCCGACGACGGTCGGGTCTGGGGTTCTGGAAGGGTATCGGCCGCCATTGGACGCCACGGCGGTGAGGAAGTTGTGGGAGAGCGGGGCTATTATTTTTGGGAAGACTAATTTGAATGATTTTGGGATTGAGTCTAGAGTACTACTGATGGTTCTGCATACCAGGTTAGGGTTTTGGTCATTAGTTTTTTTTTTAATTAAAAATTTCGGTGTATCGTTTATTCAGAGTATCAATACTTAAAGTTAATTAGTTATTCTTTTTTTCGGAGGTAAAGGGTCTTCGAAAAAGATTGTGAGGGGTGCAGGATTTGTCCAGAAGAATATGAAGAGCATGAGATGGAGGCTTACATGTAGTGGAACTCTAAAGATGGTTTTTTTTCCTTCTTTTTTTGCTGTTTGGTTAACAAATTTGATTCTGGGTAGTGGGTCCTAAACCCTAAACCCTAGACGAGGACTGATTTAATTTTTTTTAATCAAAGAATATATAGTTTAGAATGCTATTTGGTTAACAAATTTGATTATGGGTAATAAGTTGTATTAATGTATTTAGTCTATGGAGATATATTTTTCCACTATGCTCCCATCCCCTCCCCAATTCTACTAGGATAGAGTAGATTAAGTTTAACGCATGGCAAAAAGAAATTGTGTGTTTTTTTTATTTTTTTTATTTTAAGAATGCCCTACTAGGTGATTATTATTTTTCCTTCGGAAATAAAGCATGTTTGGTTTAGATAAGTTTTGTATTTTTTTGGTTTACTTGGTAGATAATTGCTTTGTACAGACACTTCTTCAAATGGGTTAGAGAATGGGGACTGAATTTGAGCATCATTCATCCTCTCATGGGTTGGAGATATTCACCAAAAATGAGTCTCCAATGGGGCTTGAATCAGGAAATTTTGGGTATTTCCCTTTGAATTCGATATCTTATTCGTGTTTATTCGGATTTGTGTATTTTCCTTGATAATTTTGTGATGGGTTGGGATGTTTCGGTGCATTCAATACAGGAGGAAATGTAAAATCAGGGCACCCTATTGTGATGAATTTTTTTTATTGTAGGCATAGCCATAATGAAGCAAAGGTGTGGTCTTTATTCTTTTATTTGCTATTTCCCCATTTGCTCTTTTTCCCTGTTGAGATGAGATAATATTTGTTCCCTAATTCTCACCTGCTAATACCCCCTTCTCTGATTTATGATTGAACAGACACACTAGACATGGGTCTTGGACATAGTTTGCATGGGGAGGTACTTTTTCCATAAATGCAAATTCTTCTACGATGATGTAAGTTTCATTGTGTTACCTGTTGTTTATTCTTCAAAATATTGGTAAATCTGCTTGATTAAAGAAGGTTATGCCTATCAGGTTTACTTTTAGTACATTTATTCTCTTTTATTCTTTGTTTACTTTCAGTACATATCAGGTTCTGTTTAGTTGTACTGTTGGCATGGTTCATTAGGTGTACTATGGGCGTGATTCATTAGTTATACTATTGGCGTGATTCTGTTTAGTTCATTTGTCTCGCAAACGTATGGTATATGGCTATCTTTATCTATTTAGTTCATTTGTTCAAGATGTTTCCCCCACATGAAAGAGGGTTTTTTTCCCCCACAGATTGTGGTGATGTAAATGTGCTTTGGTATGTGTAGCATCTTAATCAATTTCACAAATTACCAGTTTTTGGGCTTATTGCCTATTACCTGTTTGAATAAGTGATTCAATGAGCAATTCCCTATATTCTTATTCTTTTCTACCTTGACTGCCACCTTCAAAGAATATGTGGCTATTCCAGATGATAGCAAAATCCTCTAGCTATTTTTTCTTTGTTCATGTGAGGAAGTTATGGTACTGCCTTTGTTTTACCTCCATTGGTTTTACTCTCACCCTGAAAATTTTTGCTCAAATTGGTTGTGTTTCTGTTGATATAAATGGAAAGATGAAAGACTTTGAAGCTAAGGGGGTTGAATAACACTGCTTGGGCGAGTCTTCGATTTCCTGTTTCACACGAGAGGCATATACAGATGTTGTATTCCTTGATAATAGGTGTTTCGGGCTGCGCTTACTTTCTTCTTTATTGTTTACAAAGCCTACTCAAAACCCATATATATATTGGTGCACTAATGAATTCTTCAGGAGATTGAATTGGTTTTTAAATATTTTGTTGTCTAGCTTGGTTTATGTTGGGTAACCTGGTTTACACTATCTTTGAGTGTGCTTTTTTAACATGCAAGCTTTTTCGAGCTCCTACTTTGTTTCCCTTCGGAGGGATCTGATTTCTCCTATTTTGGACAGGAGTCATGGATCTATCTTTTATAATGCCACCAAAATTTTTCATGTATTCAGTTAATATTTTCTCAATTTCTGAACCAGGCAAACAAACGAAAGTTACAACTCATGAATGAAGAAGAGACTGGGTATGCACGAAAGTAGATGGAATCAACAAAATCCATTCTTTTCCTTCATGGTACGGTATTGGCATTAAAAGATGGCATTATAATTGCGACACTTAAATAACATTTGTGGTGGGATGAAGAGCTGGATGGGGTGCCTGTGATGTGAATCAGAGATGGATGGGGTGCCCATGATGTGAATCTCAAGCAAACATTGACTACCATTGTCGATTTTGCCAAACCAACGCAGGTTGCCATGGATTCATCCGTTCGAGCTTGGGTATATTCTTAATCCCTTATATCTTTTGAGGGTGCTTATTTTTTGTGGACTTGCACATCATTAGAAGACCTGCACATTGATTTCCCTCGTTCTCTCCCTGATTGCCAGGATAATGTGCGTTATTGCTTTGTGGCGTGGAAGGATAAAAAATTATGCGACAAGGTTCTTTCAACAAAGTAAGACAATTGACAATTAACTACATAATAGGGTGTTGAGTCTCCCTCGTAGGGCATGTGTCTTGACTCCTATCGTATTTATGTGAAGAAACAACCTACCAAGATTGTTCTTTTAGGGAGCTTTGCTATATGTAATGCATCTGTTATATGAAATGCATTAGTGGAATTGGACTGCATTGGTTTCATTTTCTGTATATTATCGTATTTTTCTTTAATTCGCTTGCTGGAATTTGTTAGAGTTGGGTGTGAGGGTGAGTATGATTATCAGAGAAAGATACTTCATTTAGACTGAAATCAGAATATACTGCGCCTTGAAGGCACGGGCAATTCCTAGTAAGTATATATTACCCAAAACCCACAAGCTCAGAGCCTCAGACACAAACTCACTTCCTTCACTCTACGGTATTCATTTCTATTCAGAGAAACAAAGAAAAGACCATATATCGAGAGTGAGAGAGGAGAGATGGGTATAGGGAAGAAGAAGATAGAGATGAAGATGAGGGACGCCAGGGTTTGTTCAAGAAAGCCCACGAGCTCCATTGCCTCACCGGGGCCCACATTGCCTTTGTTGTTTTCTTTTCGGCCCGCCGCCCTTACGTCCACGGTGACCCCTCATTTGACACCCCCCCCCCACTCTCTCTCTTCCCCCCATATTGCCTCCGTCGTTTTTATGATTGTTTTCCCTGTTATTGGCTATTGATTTCCGACTGGGTGAGGTTTCCTAGCGTGTTGGGGTTTCCTCTGATCGTCCATCCTGAAAAAACAGTCGCTCTTGTGAATTTGGACCAAAACTTCTCAATCCAGTCAACTGTACGACAAAATCTCTTTAAAGTCAGATCTACACGCCCCATAGGGTTTCCAGAAAATCTTGCTGTTTTGTATTCGGACAATGAATTTAGGGTTTCGAGAAAATCTAACCGTTTTGCCTGGGTGCGAAATTTTGGGGGTTTGGAGATGGTGAGGCCCTTCGAGAACTGGGAGCGATTGGTGCGGGCGACGCCTTGGATGGAGAAGCTCCGGCACGACGGCCGCGGCAGCCACGAGAGGGCGCCGAGTGGCATCGCCGGCTCTGTTCTGCTGTCGCTCACTTGGGAGACCAACATGGACCTGATCTTGCCGGCCGCTGACAAGATTTAGTCCGAGGACCCCAATGTCGTCCGAATCCGTAAGTGAATTTCTACTCTCGGTTAACGTTCTCTCTTTGATTTGCCGTGGACTTGTCTGTCTTTTGCGGATTTTTTTGTATGACAAAATGCATATATGTTTAATTTAGGAATGCATATGTACTGTTTAGGAAGGCTAGTAGGTTCCAACGGTCCTCCCTCCCTCTCTCTCTCCCCTCTACGTTGTTTCTGTGCCAATGTATCTTTGCTTGCTCTTTGCTTTGTTCGAATCGTGGTCAGACCTTTACGTTGTAGGGTCGATATGCTAGATTTCAACTATACAAAAATCTCTTCCTTACGAGAACCCTCACCCCCCCCCCCCCCCTCTCTTTCTCCCCTTGGTGAACGTCATTGTCTGTTCAAATCTAGCGTTTCAGTCATCAATCCCTCTCATAAATCCCTATTATTGGCTATTGATTTCCCACTGGGTGAGGTTTCCTAAGCGTGTTGGGGTTTCTTTTGATTGTCCATCCTGAGAAAAACAATCGCTCTTGTGAATTTCACGTTCTATTCTAATCTAGGGTTTCAGACTTTAGTCATCAAACTTTCTTTAGATTTCCCTTTAATGTCTACTGTCTAGGTTTCCAACGAGTCAAGTTTCTAGCGTGTTAGGGTTTCCCCTTTCCTCTATTATTTTGATTCTGCACTGAAATAGTTTTAGTCATTAGTACCTCTAGGACTCATTTTCAAATTTTCATTTTTTTTGAAATCTTGGTTCCCTGGCGTTTCATAGGGTCTCTGTCTCTACGTACATGTAGATATAAACACATATTTCCATACATGTCTTTTTGCTATGAAAGAATTATGGTTTACTAAATAGTTGTGAATCGTTTAGTGTTTTCTTATGGCCTTCGTTCTCAACTCGTAACCTAAACGACCTCCAATCATGAGCTCTAATGTTCTTCCTCAGGCACTCTCTCAATCTCTCAGTACATGTGTGTATCTCTATATTTTAAAATCATTGCATGTACTCGTATGTGTGTGCATTCATATTTTCTGCTTGTTTTGTTGATTTTGACAGAAAACAATCGAATATATGTATTGCAGGCCTTGTGTCCCTCAAAATCCTACAACTCTGTCATCTGAAGAGGCTATGGTTTTCCGCATTCGTCTCCCGCCGCCCGTCTCTGCTCGATACAACTCAACTTTGGACTTCCTGCGTTACAATAGGCGCATTTGAGTCAAGTCTCTATCCTCTCTCTGATACACTTTCACAGTGTTCTTTGTTGTTATGTGATTGGTTTTTGTTTTATGAATTTGCCCTAAAATCTAGGTCTACTAGAAAATTTCAAATCAAGAGGACAAAGTTATGAATTTACACAAGCAAGAGGAATGGCGGGACTTGTAGTTTTGGAGGCACGACATGTCTGCAATGCTTATTGATGCTGACCCAATGAAGTCCCCTTTCCTCCTCCATTGCTTCCACCCTATCTCAAAAGTTCACTTTAGCTGGACAATTCTTTACAAAATGGAATCCCTTTGGTAGTTCATATTTGTATAAGTGTATTGAATGTCCTAGTTTTTGATGGGGTTGGTTAAGTTGTTAGATAGAAGAACCAATTAATCCAAATAATCATAGCTAGATCTGCGAGGCTAAAGTTGTTATGCTGATGCAACAACTTCTGATCAAATTTTCCATCCTCATCTTTTCCTCTAAATGTAGTTTTTCGCATTCAGTTGAAATTCTTGACTTTTGGTTTGGAAATTTCCTAGACCTCTTCATGTTGCAAATCCATACCTTAGCCCAGTTTTTAGTTTTTGTAATTGAATGGTTATATCACATATTCCGCCTCTCCCAATCTATTTTCTATGTTTCCTTGCTGTGTTAGCTGTTTGTGCTGTGATGGGATGGATGGCTTGCATTATCCTCCGAGATTGTTGGCTACATTCTCCTCATAAAAGGGTTTCCAAGTCATTTATGCTGTGTTTGGATTGGATTTTGAATTTTTTTTGAAAAATAGTAGGGGTAATAAGTGGAGAGAGATAGAGAGAGAAATGTTGAAAGTAGGGAGAATCTAGGGGGAATTTTTTGAAAAATTCTTTTTGAATTGCAAAGAGAACAAGACATTAATTATTTGCACCAATAACTCATTGACTATCTATCTGTACTTCTTATAAAAGTATAACATGTTTGTCTACTTTTTAATTCCTAAATTGCCCTTTTATTTTGTTTGTTTCCGAGAACTACCCTTTTACATTTCCCGCATTAATAGAACAGTGCTTTTTTGTTGTGTAAAATATCCTTCCTTGGCCTCCAAGCAACACGTAGGTTGGGAAGTGGGAACCGAAATAAAGAAACGACCGCTAAACTGTTTCGAAGCATTCAATCATCCCCTTAACTGAACGACTGTTCTGTCTTCTTTTTCTGCTCTCTCCCCCAAAATTATAGTGCAACTGTCATTATATGGCATGGATACATTACTTCAGTTTATGATTTTGTTTCTATTGGAATACTCTTTATTCCAAAAGCAGGCAAAGCACTATGTGATGCAAAAGATGCTGAAGTTAATAGAAGAGCCCCTGAGAATCAGATTGCGGAATTAGTTTCTCAAACCAATATTGAGGAACAGGAGTGTCAAGCAGAGCTAAATGCTTGTAATCAGGTGATCTGTTTTTCTGTGCCTTCGAAAAACACTTACTTTACTGTTTTCTTTTATCCGGATTCCTAGATTTTGAAAAATACATGCCATTTGTTGCTTCCTTCCTTTGTTAATATTTCCCCCACGGTTTCTCCTAATGATAGTCTATACAAACTGACCTATCTGAAACTCAGTGCAGGTTCAGGCGGAACTAATTGATTAGGAAAGGAAGGCGTTCTTGATGGAGACAATTATGAAAGAAAGCATAGAGTTGCAGGACTTGACCAGATATCCTTACTAAATTTATATTGTTACTATCTACGTAATGTCCACTTGATTCCCATGCTCAAAGATTTTTCGGGTACTATAAGTTTGTCCTTTTGACCTTCTAGAAAAGAGTTTGGTAAAAAAATAACCATCTAGAGAAAAGTGAAAAACATTCCAGGGAAACGAGTTATCTTTTTCCTCTTAATAGATTAGGAAGTTTGTGCATACTCTCTTTAGATCTTTTGTAGATGGAGAAAAGGACATTGGTGGTTGGAGTCTGGACTTATAAAAGTATTTTGAATTATTATCTTGTGTTGGATTACATGCATATGTACCCATACAAAATCATACGCTTCCAAGCCAACGAGCATGTTCTTCATGCGTAGCACATAGGCTATCACCTAACCTAGTAATAAAAGGACCAGTTTTGGGTTGCCATATTTTGCCTCAATTTTTCCAACTGTACCCCCTGATTTTTAGGTGTGCAGTGTAGCCTTGTTTGCTTGATTGGCTGGTGATGATGTGGCATCCTTTTCATTTAAAGGTCATCATTTTCAATACCATATCGTTCGCATTTGAAGGTTATCATTTTCAGTGGGTAGTCGGGACAGTTTTTGTTTCGGACTGCTTTATGCATGTTATTACAACTTAGAGTGGAAGTTGCATGAGAATCATGACATTTCAAGATGCTTCTTGAAAAGATTCAACTTTTCGGTTTCTGTAGGAACAATGGAAGGACCAATGTCCTCTAGGCTACCTTCTCAAGGAAGTTTCTATTGATAAACCATTTGAAGAAGATGCTTGTTGCTGCCAATTCAACTTTGTCACAGCAAAAACCGGGAGCAGCAATTCGGACTTGGTCTTGAAGTTCCTGTGGTTTGTAGGAGAAAGAACTCCTTCAAATTTTATTGCCATCCCAGGGGCCACAGGAGAGGTAAGGGTTTCTAGCTATGTTAATCGTAACTCACTCGTCTCTTCTTGTCTTGTTAATACATTTTGGGACTTCCTACATTCTAAGGGGACATAATGCACACCTCCCTAACAAGTTGATCTGATTTCAATCATTGTCCCTCAAGTCCCCATTTTAGAACTACATAATTTATGAAGGGTAGTTTTGGAAGTGCACCGCTTGTTTTTTTTATTTATTTTTTTTAAACTTGTCAAAGAGGACTAATATCCTTGGACAATAGAAAATGAAATAGAGGAGTGATAATAAGGGATGGAAGGAGTACCGTAGTAATTTCTTGTATTGCTGATAAGTTTTCTATATGTGCAAGGTTATGTTGATAATTTTCTGATTGCTAGGTGTACTTGCCTAAGCACGAGGACATTGGCAAAATTCTGAAAGTGGAGTGCATACCAATCCTTGATGGGACCGAGTATCCTACAATATTTGCTATTTCATCACGAGTTTCACCTGGTATGTTCTTTTCTGTTCTTCGAGATGATTGGTTAATATTGAACTTTCCTCCAAAACATTCCCTGCAAATAATTCTTATGTTGTTTTATCACAAAGGAACTGGATGGCTGAAGGTTTTGAAGATTGATGTCCGTGGGGAACTAATTGAGGGAAACACTATGAGAATCATGACATATCAAGGTTTACTAATTACATATGGTTCTTGAACAGATTCAACTTTTCAGTTTCTGTTGGAACAATGGAAGGACCAATTTCCTCCAGGCTACCTTCTCAAGGATGTTTCTATTGATAAACCATTTGAAGAAGATGCTTGTTTCTGACACTTCAACTTTGTTCCAAAAAAAACCGCGAGCAACAATTCGGACTTGGTCTTGAAGCCAATGGTTTGTAGGAGAAAGAACTCCTTCAAATTTTATTGCCATCCCAGAGGCCACAAGAGTGGTAATGGTTTCTAGCTATGTTAATCGTTACTCACTCGTGTCTTCTTGTTAATACATTTGGGATTTCCTACATTCTAAGGGGACATGCATTTAATGCACATCTCCCAAACAAGTTGATCTGATTTCAAAATCATTGTCCCTCAAGTCCCCACTTTAGAACTAGATAATTTGTGATGGATAGTTTTGGAAGTGAACCGCCTATTTTTTTCTTTCTAACTTGTCAAAGAGAACTAATATCCTGGGACAACAGAAAATGAAATAGATGAGTGATAATAAGGGATGGAAGGAGTACCATAGTAATTTCTTTGTATTGCTGATGATTTTTCTATATGTTCAAGGTAATGCTGATAATTCTCTGATTGCAAGGTGTACTTGCCTAAGCACGAGGACATAGGCAGAATTCTGAAAGTTGAGTGCACACCAGTCCTTGATGGGACCGAGTATCCTACAAGATTTGCTATTTCATCATGGGTTTCACCTGGTATGTTCTTTTCTGTTCTTCGAGATGATTGGTTAATATTGAACTTTCCTCCAAAACATTCCCTGCAAATAATTCTTATGTTGTTTTATCGCAAAGGAACTGGATGGCTGAAGGTTTTGAAGATTGATGTCCGTGGGGAACTAATGGAGGGAAACACTATTAGGGGATACGTTGAAGTTGCATGGTGTGGTGGAACTCCAGGAAAAGGGGTTGCTAGGTATGCCCCCATTTTGTTACTTATCAAGTATTACTTCTTCAATATAAAAAAATGGAAAATAAAAAGTTGTAGCACCATATAAACTATTGTTCTCAAAATGCACTTTCCTCTTCCCTAGTGATTTTCTTGTTCTGAAATTGCCAGCTGGCTATGGAGAAGATGGAATAGCAGCTCAGTAGTAATTGTTGGTGCAGAAGATGAGCAATACCAGCTGACTCTAGATGACATTGATTCATGTTTGGTTTTGATGTACACTCCAGTGACAAAAGAAGGTGTCAAAGGAGAGCCTCAGTATGCAATCACTGATACTGTAAAAGCAGGTATGGGTGGAAAAACTTCTCTGAATTTTCTTTGCTAAATTTTGGTTTTTCTTGTTCTTCAAATTCATTCTCACTTTACCATAGTAGTCCTGATTGACTTTCTTGGCAATATCAGCATAATTGCCTCCACCATTGCCTCCTTTTTTGGAGGAAATTTTCATGTTTTTAATTTTCTCTTTGATGGTGTCTCATGTTGTTCATCTGACATTGGTGTTCTAAAATATTTGTCTTGTGACCCTCAAAGCATCTTGTTATCAGCAGTCAGTTGATTTTCGGGTCATTAGTTGTGATTCAATATCGTTGCTTATGCCATTTTTTGTTTTAATCTTGTCACCAAACTTCGGAGTTCAATATGGTAGCTTATGATGTTCTATGCTTTTACTACTGTTCGCTGGTTTTCTCTTCCTAGAGTTCTTGTTCTTTGCCCACTTGGTTTTAGTTGCGGAATCTTGAAGGCATGATAACATCTACTGATTCAAAATTACCATATTATTGCAAGCTCAGCCTTCAGTCAATGATGTGCAAATTATCGGTGAGGTTGTTGAAGGAGGTACCATCAAAGGTGTTGGAAAATACTTTGGAGGAAGAGAGGGTCTGAGCAAATTTGAGTGGTTGGGTCGTGAGCATAGGAACATCGGGTTAGTATTCTATTACCAAGTGGTTAGATTTCTATATGTTTTTTTTTGATAAGCTAGATTTCTATATGTTGGTTTAACCATTCTTAATCTTACTTTTCAAAGACACAGAAGTGTAGATCTGGTGTTCAATATTCTCATGCTTTTCTGAAACTGCCATTTCAGCTACGTGGTCTAAGTCTTTTATGGGGTACAAAATTGCAATTTCTTTTCTGCTAGACACTTATTTTTCGGATTTGCAACATGGGTAAATATAGCGTGGTGATGGTTTGGGTCTGCTAGTTGCAAATGTCGGGTGGTCAGGTGGGTTATGCATGTGGTATGTTTTCTTCAAAACAAAAAGATGTAAGCGAAGTTCATCTTTGGTTTAGTTGTATGCTGTCTATGTTCAATCGTTGTTCTCAAATCATAAGAATAAGGGTTTTGCTTTCATTTTTCTCTTTCTTTCTCCTCTGAATGCGTCAGACTATCTTGTTCTATTGTTGGAAGCCACTCTTGCTTCAAACTTGAGGGGCTTGTGTCCACCTTTTACATCACGTAGAACACATATGTTTTAAGTTAACGAAGTACCTTGTGATCTATTGAAAAACAAAAAAGATGTAAAATTTACCTACTAAATCCAATAACAATAATAGAGCCCATCTAGTCCCCAATCATGGGGGGTATGGGCGGGGAGGATTGGAGACAAAACTTACCTTTAACAATATTTGCACAAAGTGGCTGCCTTTTCACAAATTTGGCAAAGAACTAATTTCTCTTTCATAAATTTATAGAGGACTTTTTGTTCACTTTGTTTTTAGTATAAAGAATGTGAGAAGATTTCTTTTGGGATATAACAGATGATAATATTTAAGTGGATTTGCCATGTAGAAATATTAAGACATTATTTCATGTACATTCATCTGTGTTTCTTAAATTCTAATGATACATCAGTCTCTTTTCGTGGTCCTTGTATGTATTCCCAACACGGGGACCTTCTATTATTTTGGGATTTTATTCAAAAAATCCGTAAAATTAGTAACCTGAACAACATCATTTGAAATCAATGAAAGTTCCATTTGAATGAAGTTGATTTAACATCCTATGCTAAAAATTTGTATTTCTTTTGGCAGGGAGTTTGTATATACTTGTGTCAACAGGTACACCAAGTACATTTTAACCAGAGAAGAAATTGGCCTGCGCTTGGCTTTTGTATATCTGCCCATCAATCTTGAAGGTCTGCTTATTTTGTTCTATCTTCAGGAAGCGATTGCTGCTTCTTATTATCCAACTCAGAGATTGTACGTCTTTACTTTTCTCTTATTCCATTTAATAGGGCAGGAAGGGGAGTCTGTGTCTAACAATTTCGCAGATAGTTAAGCAAGGTATCTGAATCTAATATGTGAAGTTGAAGTACTTATTGTTTATGGTATTCTAGTATTCTACTCATATTTATGTGTTTTGATTGCATCTTTATAAATTCCAAATTTGCTAGAGACCAAGCCTTTTTGTCCTT
Organism: Rhododendron griersonianum; assembly: GCA_018127125.1. Lineage (NCBI taxonomy): Eukaryota > Viridiplantae > Streptophyta > Magnoliopsida > Ericales > Ericaceae > Rhododendron > Rhododendron griersonianum. The sequence continues at coordinate 19,441,085 of CM030794.1, read as the reverse complement.
ATTTGGTATTTCTCATTTGACCTTCTGAAATCTTCTTGTATTTAGTCCACCACATATGATAGTGTAGACTTGCAGGCTTCTGAATTGCACAAGCTGAACTTTTTTTAGCCTTGATGCATTTGACTTCATAATCTGGCCAGGCATATATGTATAAGTATAGCCACTTGCAGTTAAAAAAAAAAGGTTTTTCTTGGTCAGCAGGCTCAGCAGTGTTTCTTAGACTCTAACTTTGTCAAATTAATTTGCCATTTTCAAACTTTATTTCTGTAGCAGATTATGTGGAGGTGGGTGTATTAAATAAAATAGTGTCGGTTGGCCATTGCTGTTAGTAGCACGGATAGGTAGGGTGCATGTTCCTAGACTGCACTTGGCAGGGGCTGCAGTCTAAGACTGCACACAGCAAGCATTGCGGACTGAGCACGATGAACGTAGTGGCTTTAAAGCAGCGTTCCGTATTGTATGGACATGAAAGTATTGGTGCAGTATATACGCGTGAGGGAACCCTTACTTGAAAAGCAAGCTTTTGGAGTTGATTTCTACTGATGGTCGTGTAACAGTGAGACATGGAGCTCTACAAGTTAAGGTTGTCTGCACAGTCTTGCAAATCTAGCTTTGCAATATCTTTTCCTCATTCTCCCAAATTTTTAGGTTTAAGCCTTTAGAATCACAAGTGCTCTGGATTTGGGCTCATTCTTTTATCTTCAGATTCAGATGAATAATCATCACAAGTTTTGATTGTAGAAGCTTTAGATGTGGTCTTTTCCTAAAGGAGATGGACATTGGGTTGAACTATATCAGAACCTCCGTGGACCCATCTTACTTCTAGAGGCTTTAGGTTTCTCCTCTTCTACTTTCTTAGTCAGTAACGCCTTTCCTGCCTCGACTAAAGCTTCATCAAAATCTCTTTCACATCTCTCATTGGAGTTTTTTAGAGCTATGCTCTTTTTCTTTGGTACTACAGTTTTCATTTTGAATGCTTCAGTTAACGCCACAAGCTCTTCGCAGTATAAATCGAATCATCTGCACCAAAATTTGCCTACACAAATAATGTGGATCACACTCTTGCGGAACATTGCTGTATCGATGAATGGAAAGCTCCATTTCCTTTTGCATATGTGTTCTTTTCTCTCTCTTACTTTTTATGATCTATTCAGTTTTATTTACAATTTAATTGGAGATGAGGTGCTTGTGTGTTTAAGCTCTGGTGTTCCACTTCTGTTCCACTACGGTTGAAGGCAGTTTACTGACTGTTGATAAAAAGTATTGGGGTGGCAAATAGGGTGACTCAGTTTTCCGGTGGTTCCGGGTATCTCCTTTTGAAAGCATATTTGCATATCTTTCTCCTGGTCTGGTCTTACAAAGCAATGATCTGAGCTTCCTTGATTACTGCTTGATGTTACCCATTAGATTATAGGAACCGCTTGGAATTTTTGTTACCTGATTTTGAAGCATTGGAAGATAATTGAGAATTGAGATATACTTGTACTGCTTTTGTTGTGCAAGTTATATCTTTGCTGAATAACTTTTATCATTTTTGCAGATTAGTTCCGATGGCAACCAAACTGAAGTTATAGATGCTACTACTGCATCATACATACTCTCAGTTGATGATATTGGCTACCTTGTATTTGTTTCATGTGAACCTGTAAGATGTGATTGGGCTCGTGGTCCTATTGTGCTTTCAGAACAAATTCGACCAATAATACTAGGTATGCAAAATGTTTCATTGCAGCACTTTTGATAATAGTATCTATCCAACCAACCTGTGGTCAGATAAGGAAAGTGCACCCCGTGGTCCTTTCATTAACAAATTGGACCAGTAGTTCCTGGCATGGAAATGATTACTTTGGAGCAGTTTTTGGGAATTTTATCCTAGGGCTATTTCAAATCTTAATTTTCTTTATAAACATGGTGAATTAGCTAGTTAGTCAAGTTATCTTCAATCCAGTTTGCTAGTCTATTTTGGTGCCTAAATATATTTCCTTCCAGGAAACTCATCACTTAAATTGAAATCAAAGTACGTTTGTATTTGATGTGCTACTGCAGGGCCACCTACTTGCCAGTCACTTAAATTTCTTGGATCATTTGTGTAAGGACAACGGTTGAGTTTCATTGCTTCTTATAGTGGAGGGTGAGCCATTTGTCAACCATCATTTTTGGAAATCCCAGAATTCTCGCCTTAATTTGTAGTTCTCAAATTAGCATAACTAAATCTTGATTCTGGGAAAAAGGAGATTGCTTCTATGAGTGGTTTAGATTGGAAAGTAATGGCATCAAGGATAAGCTAAATGCTGGTGGTAAGTTTGTTCACCTCTGAGATATGTTTTTGTTTGTTTGTCTTGAGTGTTATTTTTCCTGGTCCAAATCTGTCTGATTGGACATGCTTTTCCGGCAGAGTTCTTGGACTTGCGTTTGGAGGATGTAGGAAGATGTCTGAACTTGTTTACACACCTGTTCGTAAAGATGGTGTTAAAGGGAGTGCTACGTGTGTCTTGTCTACTGCGGTTTCTCCTGGTAAGTAGTTCCTTGAAATGGAAGTCTTAGCACTATTGTTGAAGCATAAAATCTTTGGTGACTGTTCTTTTGACATTTAGCTAAAAACATTCCCGGAGTAGGGAACAAGTTTCGTCTCACTTAGAGAAAGCATATATAGGGGCCTCCACTGTGCCTCCCTGCCATGCCCAGATTTTGGGAAACATAAAGTATTCTAGGAACCTTTTTCCCCTTATATGTAAATAGAACTCTGCAAGGAATCTAGGAACCTTTTACATGTTAAATATTGTAATATAGTTACTTTACACATCATGTTGCTGTGGAAGATTAACACTGTAAACAACTGTTTATCAAACATCAATGTGTTAGGTTAACTCAACTAAAAGCTTATGCTGTTAGAGTTGGTGTAAGTATATGTATTCCCAGCATGCTCCCATTGCATGTTGCTAGACTTTATTTTGAGTGGTTCAAACTCATGCATATATTACAAGAATAAATTGCTAAGCCCAAGCTCCCCACTCTTTAGAGGGCAAAGCATGTGTAAATTTCATAAATGTCTAATGACATCGGGTTTTGAGCATCGGACTTGTGCATTCTCTTGCGTTCATCAAATTGATTCATCATTTATTCATATCTTATGCATGCTTGACTATAGTTTTTGTTGTAATTGCGGAACCAATGGGTGTGGAGCTTGTAATTCCTGGTTGCTGCGAGGACCAGATCGTGGTCCCTCAAAAGACATACTTTGGTGGACAAGAAAGTGTTGGGGAATATGTGTGGTACAGAACAAAGAACAAATTAAACGAAGCTGATCTCATGGACATCACTGTTATGTGTGAAGATGTCCATGTGTGTGGACAAAGACTGTAAGTTCTGCGTTGTTGTGTCATGGATTCCAGTTATAGAACCGTAGCTCCTTTCGTATAAGCTACATTAAATTGACATTCACCTGTGGCAGAACATGTACACCAACACTGGAAGATGTGGGGGTGTATTTGGCTTTGTATTGGCAGCCAACTCGTGCAGATGGTAAATGTGGAAAGCCACTAGTGTCAAGTTGCTATTCTCGTGGAACTCCTGGTACAACCTTCATGTTCTTTACTTAGTGTTGCAGTGTTGTTTTCTTTTCCTTCTCTTTTTTGTCTACTGGCCGGTAGTATGCCTGACAAAGTTCACCCATAAACATTGTCAGAAGTAGGATCACCTACTTAAAAGGATGGATACAGACACTGACATGAATATGGATACGGGGACACGACAATTCTGAATTCTAATATCGGTACATACAGACGAGGGACATGTCAAAAGTAACTTATATATGTATTTTTCCTTTTTTAGTTGTTTCTATCATTATTGTACACCTAAAGAGCAAAAACTTACGGAAACTTACACGAGTGTAGCAAAGAAATGGAACCATCTTTAATAGATGATCATAAAAAATAGAAGCCACAATGCACAATTAGCAGTTTGTTATTGTTTAACCCCCTCAAGTAAGTGTATTCTATTAGCTACGTCCCCATGCGTTTCAAACTTGAGACACGAACTAAGTAGCAGTATCCTTCTAAAATGGGTGAGCTCCCTTGATGCCGGATTTTGCAAACGGGAAGGAAGAAACGTAAAAGGGATAAAAGGTAACGCTCACCACCCAAGTTAGAAAATCAACGGGATACAAATTGACACCACCCGAAGATTAATTGGGGATACAGGGTGTAGGGATCGCTCACCACTCTAAGGAATCCACCTAAGAGATACAAAAACGAAATAAGAAGATAAACTTCTCACTAGCCAAAGGCTATATTTTAATTCAACACACAACTTAGGATTTCATTCATAGCAACACAATTTATAGGCAACTTGGAACAACCCTCCAAGAATAGGAAAAGACACTTAACATTTTCAAGACACAAATTAAAAAGGTCTTGACCATAGACTAATAGAAAAATACGTTTGACTCTTGAAACTTAAAAAAAAAACACTTTGAAACTTTAAAAGGAGTTAACAGATTCTAAAGAAGCTTAAAAGACAACTTGTTGGCAGTACTTGATTTACTTTGGAACTCAAGTTTTGGGAACCCTGGTGTCAAACTCCCCTGGTTGAAAAAGACTCGTCCTCGAGTCTTCGGCATGCTCTTCAAAATTTCCCCTCTTCTTCCTTGCAAATCTTTCTCCTCAATTAGCAAAAAATCTCTCTCGTTTCATTTTCTCAACTTTTGGAAATAATTTTATACGTTCCCCGTTTACCTTTAACTCGTAAACATTCTCACGACCACGATAATAAACATTTCGATCCCATTGCCATGGTCGGCCCAACAAAACATGACATGAGTCCATTCGCATCACATTGCACCAAATCTTGTCCTCATATTGGCGTCCAATGGAGAATTCGACTAAACATCGCTTAGTCACCAATGTTCTTGCCTCATGATTCACCCAACGCACATGATAAGGATTAGCAAGTTCTTCAGTTGTGAGATTCAAAAATGAAACCAATTTTGCAGACACATAATTACCTCCACTTCCCGAGTCCATGACGAAACTACATTCACATCCTCGAATGACTCCATAAGTCTCAAAAGTTCTGGTATGCTGTTTTAAAACTGATTCATCGAGCCAATCCCAATCATCAACCTTTCGTTTCTTTGAATTCACAGTTGGGCTTGATGGGTGAAGTTGGGGACGCTGTGAGCAGTCAACAATTTCAGCTCTTCCGAATCAACTTCCTCTTCTGGATATTCATCATATATGGGAGGTTTAGACCAATCAGTTTCAGTCTCCATTTTTGCTGCCATCAAAATTTTGGAACACTCATGATCGAATTTTTTTCCAGCTTCATCTCCATCATGGATTGTGACCAAACTTCGACTTATCATAAGCGATACTCCATCCGCATAAGTAATTTCATGATCCAGTTCCGTCTGCCCGTCCCTCGAATCATGTTCATCATTTTCTTCAACCAGAGTAATAATCTTGCGGTTTGGACAATTGGAAGCGATGTGGCCGTACCCTTGGCACTTGAAACACTTGCGGGAGTTGGTATGAGATGAACTTGGATGGCTGCTATCAGTTGTTTTCTCACCTTTAGGAGTTGGCTTCAATGCTTGAACTGGTTTGGATTCCAAGCCACTCCCTTGGTTGGAAATTACATCCTTAAGCAAGGGTTGTTGATTCTTCCCACGACATTCTTTTCCTTGCCTCTCCACCTTGATTGCTAGTTTGACAACATCATTATATGTCCAATAGGGCTGCAATTGGACGACACGAACAATTTCAGTCCTTAACCCTCAAAGATAGCGAGCTATAATTTGCTCCTTCGGTTCGACGATGTCGCCTTGAATCATGAGATGTTCAAACTCCATTGTATACTCTTCTATGGACAAATCATGTTGCTGGAAGTTGTGAAGCTTAAGAAAAATATCTTGTCGGTAGTTTTCCGGCAAAAACTCTCTTAAGTTCCTTTTTCATCTTTTTCCATGTCACAATTCGCTTTCTTCCCTCACCAGCTCGCTGCCTCTTTAAATTCTCCCACCATAACGAAGCATATTTTTTTTTAACTTAATAGCCACAAGTTTTACCTTTTGGTGATCCGACACATCTTTGTACTCAAAAATTCGCTCGATAGTATGAAGCCAATCGAGGAATTCATCCGGCTGCATTCTTCCTTCGAACTCCGGCATATCTACTTTCACATTTAAACTCTCACACTGGACTTCATAATTCTTGCGAGCACGGTGATGAGAAAAATTTTCTTCACTGGATGAGGATTGATTAGGAGCACGATAGAATGGGTTAAAATCTTCCCTACCATCCTCAGAAGACTCTCCCTCGAGGTCTTGGTGTGAACTCTCATGTTCAAAGGACTGTTTTTGCTGAAGTTGCTGCACGTGTTTTCTTAATTCGTCTATTTCGATGTTGCGGAGATCTCTTTCATGAACTGGAATACTTTTCCCCACCAAGATTCAAAGAAATGAGCAAAATCCCATTCAAGGGGATAAACCCCAAAGGGTAGAGAGAGAAACTATGCCTCAACAATATATTCAATATCCTTAATAATAAAAAAGCTACCTGATGAGGGCACAAGACACCTATTTATAGACTCAAAACCCTACACACACTAAAGACAATAAAATGACAACAATACCCCTAAATCCTACTGCATCACAAGAGGTAGTGTCAAAAAATTCATTAGGGTTTGGATGCTCTAGATTGGATGTATGTAGCTGAAAGGACTTTGAGTTGGCTATTCTTTTCATGGAGATAGCTATTATATTGGTGGGCTTTAATCATCTAACAATATGAATTATTTTTACAGAATGAAATCATGTTGCTAACAAATTCAGACCTGAGGGGGCATCCAAATTTGGTGAAGTTTATTGGAATCTGCCGTGAAATTGAACGTTTGGGAGTTGCAATCGGGAGTCATGCCTACGTTGATCCACTTATCAGTTTGACAGGTTTGCATTGTAATGTTCCTTGCATACTTTTTATTTGAAACTCAGGAACATCAATGCAACTTTTATTTAGTTGACTTCCTAATTTTGTCTTAGTATAAGTTTACAGAATTATGGAGTAGATTATGGATAAGAATATGGTTAAAGAAAAGTACTATTCCAGATTTGATTTAATTTATCTGGACTCTCACCTTCAAGCCTTGCTACTAGAGACTCCGATTTTTCGTATGTATTTTTGAAAGATTACTTGCTCGAATTCCTTCCCTAATCTCATAAATTTTGATGGATCCTTTAATTCCTGATTTTCGCTTAAATTTTGTTATATTCCTCTCTCTAAAATTTTTCTTGAGTTTTTGATGCCATATTTTCAGAGTGGCATAAGGTGAGGAGAGGAGTGGTCTGGTGGGTTGGTGGAGAGGAGAAAGAGATGAAGGAAAAACATGAGCAGGGTTTGGGTTAGGAGGGGTATAAGAGTGAGGACACCGGAGGTGCATGGCGGGGGATGAGTGTGGGTTGGGGGTGTTGTCTATAGTGGGTTGCAGGTGTAGGAGGTGAGTGTGGGTTAGGGGTGGAGAGTTTAGTTTTGACTTGTGAAATGTCTAAGGGGCGGGTTTACGTGGCCAGGGGTTGGGAGTGTGATGGGTGTGGTTTGGTCTGTGTCTTCGGAATGGTATGGTCATGTGTCTTGGAAATGGTTTGGTCTATATTGTGGAATGGATTGGTCTGTCGATTGGTTTGGGTCATTGAAGTTGGTGTGTCCCATATAATAGAGTTAGGATTGGTATGTGTCTTGGTGTGCTTGAAGGAGCTTTTTTTTTTTTTTTGGCTCTCTTTCATATGGTCAAGCAATTGGTATACCTGGTTTCTACTGCTACTGAGGTCTCTTTTGTTTTTGCTGCTGCTTTCGAAATCAAAGCCTTTGGTCTCCCTTCATAGTACTGCTACTATTGGTGTTGCTTTTGTCATTGAGTTCTGGTTTCTATTGCTGTTTGAACATGTTGTGCTGCCTAATTTTACTGCTTCCGGCATTGTGTAATTGCTGATTATGTTGCTTTTAGATCTGATGCTTTGGATGATTCGTTTGTTTCTACTACTGCAATTGATTCCGAAGCTATTGCCGATCAAAAGAAAAATTGATTCAGAAGCCATGGTATAGATTTTGCTGTTGAAGATGCTTTGCTGCTGAGCTGTGGATGTCCTGATGGTTGACTGTTTTGATGCTGACAGTATTTTGAGCTTTGAGGTTTTACTCTGAAGTGAGAGGGTGGTGTTCTTAGTTTGGTTGCTACCTTATACTGTGGAGCATATGAGCTCGCAAGTATTTTCTTTTCATGCTTGAACTTTTGCTTCTTTTCATTCAACATCTCATTGGATGAGAGTTCTTTTTTGGCCTCACATTTAGCCTCATGGTCGTATCATGATGTATATGTTTTGCCTTGCTTCGTCATTTCATCAATGTATTCGTTTTTGAGTTATTTAGATACTTTATCTTTGCCAATAAAATTACACTGGCTGACAAGCATTTTATAAGGACATTAGTGGGGGTTAGTGAAGATAACCTTTTTGCTATGAAAGGTTCCCATCTATTGAGTGAAATCCTACGGCACTAATCGCGGGTTAGATTATGTCGATTTATAGTGTAGAGAACATGATAGAGAATGAAGAAACAATAGGAGCTCTAGATTGCAGTGTCAAGCATCATTAGTGATTAACAGGCCACAAATCAAGAGGGATTGCATCCCTACGGAACAATTGTCCGTCGAAAGGTCTGAATTGATAGAGTATTAGCATTCTGTCCTGTCTTGCGTTTCTGATATCCCGGTTAAATTACGCATCATTTCTATGCAATAGGTATTCCAGTTATTATTATAATATTGCTGAGTTAAGTTGTGTTTGTTCTATTTTAGTTTTAAGAGTGTCAAGAGATTGGTACACGTGGTAGGTGGTTTCCTTCAGGCAAGTTGTAATTTATTGCGGCTGTCTTAGTTTTAATTAGTAGCCGCCACATTATTGCTTTCTTTTTTTCACAAGCATGTTTAAATAGCTGCCGTCATAATTGCTTTCCTACTTTTATTAAGTATGTTTAAATAGCCATCATGTTAATTGCTTTCCTGTTGAAACCTCAATACTTATTTGAAACCTTTTCTTCAAGTAGTTCACAGTCTAGGGCAGATCTATTGACACTTGGTTTGACAACAACCAATATTCTAGAAGGATTTGTATGGCTGTCAATCCAGCCAAAAACTATAGTAGCGGTGAGGACTCCACATTCTTTTTCTTCCCGATTTAATTGCCCTCCTCCCTTGGTTGAATTTCCACCAATTCAATCTTAGAATGGTTAAAATTTTGGCTGCAGGTAAGTCCTCAAGGCGTGGAGTGTCTGAGCCTGAGGCTAAATTCCCATCTTCCAGATTTTGTAATTTCTGAGCTGATATGGTGTGAAGCTTCTGTAACTTGTGCACTATGTCCATTTTGTTTAGTTCCAGTGAATCTTCGTATCATTATAGGAAAGTAACATAGAAGTTCGAACACAAAATATAGCTGTATTCTTGTCCATGTGAAAAGCTAGAACTGTTTATTTTCTAACTGATGAATTTCTTTAAATATCATAAGAAAAATAGAGGATCCAAGCGTCAACATCTGTTTTAGTACGTGAACAAATATCACACATACCCTTCTGAACCTACTATCTAGATTTCTGTGATGTTATGTGCCGATGGATTTTCCTGAGTTTTATTTTTATGTTTGCCTTTTTTCTGTCCTGTTCAGTAAAAAAGGCTTGAAGCCGTTTGAAGTGGCTCGGTCAATTTTTGGCCGAATTTTCCAATTGAGCCCCTCAATTGGCCGGCCTCTCCTTATAACTCTAAGAGTAATTTCGTCTTCCCAACTCTAACACTATGCTTGCATCATCGTGATTGGATTGTGCACGTGCACCGATATTCCTTAAACACGTTTCAAGGAGAGCATGTTTCTAGAGCCCTCACCCCTGGTTTGCCTTTCCAGATCCTTCTCCCCCACCCCCACCCCCTCACACACATACACCCATACGCATACAGATTACAGGATGTGAAATATCCTAAAGCTTCACCACGCCATGGTTGTCCACACTCATCTATTGGTTCGCCGCTGAACAAACTGTTCGCTTGGGCTCCAGCGCCACCAGCCAGCTTCGCCACCGCCAACGACCAGGTTCCGCCACTGTTTGGAATTTGAGTGTGGGTTTGGGTTTGGGTTTGGGTTTGGGTTTGGGTTTGAGTCAACATCAAATTTTAGTTATTTAATGTTGGATTTGAGTAGAAATCAAATTTGAGTTGAGTTTCAGTTTGATTAAGGACTAGAACACCAAAGGAGAGTTTTTACTAAAAAAAGTTCTGATTTTGAGTTTAATTTTGGTTCAGGGTTGGAGATGCTCTAATACAACACCCATATGCACACACGCAATGATGGTCCGGGTAGGGTTTTAATGGCAAGTAGGTGTTCAATACCTGATTGCTGCCACATCAAAGGATATTAATCGGTATGTGTTCCTCTCCATAATTGATTTTGATGGTCAGAACTTGATTGCTTGGGTCATTATAAATATGATGATTTTCCATATTTTCCTCTCCATCCTTTTTTTTAGGGCTTTCTCTGTTTCTGGTGAGAAGGTTTTGGTAAAAATGCTGCTGGGTTACTGGGTACGGAGATGACAGTAATTTTTTTTTTTTGCGTTCAGATCTTTTTAAGGTTGGATTGTTTTATTTTGCGTCCATTATTACATGCTCTTGTGTTTCATCTGTTTCTAGCTTTAGATTTCATAAGCTGTAAAGGAAAAATCGTTAAAGCCAATTTCATGGCTTGCCCAATTTTGGCCGATTTTACCAATTGAGCTCCTCAATTGGCTGGCCTTTGCTTATACTAGGGTAATTTCGTTTTTTCATGCAGATGCGTGTGAATGGATTGCTGTGGTGGGCAATTAGGTCTGAGGCTATATACTGATCGTTAGATCTGGTTTGTATACAAAAATAGAGTATCGTCTGAGGCTGTATGCTGATCATCGGAGGTTTGCCGGAGGTCGGAGAGCTTCGCCGGTGGTCTAGGTGGTCTCGCCGATGGTGTTCGATGGTCGTCGGAGGTCTGGGTGGGTGTGCTTGTTGGAGGCGATCAGTCGATTCACAAAGAGAGAGAGAGAGAGAGAGAGAGAGAGAGAGAAGCTGTGAACGACGTGCTGTTTTTAAAAATAAAGAGAGAGGCGATCAGCTTTTCTATTAAAAACGCAGCTTTTATATATATTATATTATATAATGCACCTATACTTCCTTTCTCTTTCTTTCTATATATATTATATAATATAATAATACACCTACACCTATACTTCCTTTCTCAGCATTACTGTGAGAGAAGTACAGCATCTTTATATATATATATATATATATATATTCTCAGCATTATTTTGACTCAGTTGACGTCTTATTTTGGTTTGTGTCAGCGTGCATATGGGTTTTGCAGGTAAAGTAATGTGTGCAGCATAGAAAAGTGAATAAGCATCTCTTTTTTTAGTGGGCACAACTGTACTCTCTTTTTTTCATGGGTACTTTAAAAATTAAAACTAATGGCTACCATATGGGCCAAAAAAAAAAAAAAAACCCGCCAAACTGCTTGGTGGCCGCCTATGCGGGCTTGGCACTGGGAGGTGGGTCGCCGCCCGACTGGCGCCAAGCGCCATTTAGAACACTAAGCACTTGGTTGTCGGGTGGTATTTGCCGTTCTTCTTCACTATCGGATGCTGCGCGGTGAACTTAATCGGATTGGTGGGTTGATTTACCATGCTGAGTACTCATTTCGCCTGGTTGGGCTCTTCTTTCTCCGATAGGGTCTACAAGTGGTCCGTTTTTTGTGTTCTCTGATATGATTGTTTTATTAGGTATCCTGTGCCGCTTGCGGTAGTTGTTCGTTGTAAATCACTGGTATTGAGTCCATAGTTTTGCCATCTGTGCGTTTGGGCGATATTTTTGCATCCGTATTTTTCTTGGGTATTGGTTTTATGGATTGTGTGTTTTGTGATTTGGTTAGGGTGTTCTTAGTTGCCACATTTTCTATCGAGGGTTTATTTGTTCTTTTTTCTTGGTGATCTTGGAGTTGTAGGTGCTTGCTATTCATGATTTTGCAATATTTCAATGACGCATGCCCTGGGACCAGGGTGCAGTCTGATTTAAGAAACTTTGGGAGTTTTTCCCTGACCATAGGGCAGTAATATAGTTCCGATCGTTTGCTGTTGTTGTGTTTACCTCTTGTCAATGCTTTTTATGCGACCTGTTCCCTGTCAACAGTGTTGGAGTCGATTTATGTCTACTGTGGAAATAGAATAAATTTGCATGAGACTTTTGATTTGATTAGTTTATCTAGAAATTTCGGATTTGTATATAAAGTTCATGTCTGCCGATGTGCAATGTTTATGCTTATTTTGTTTGGAAGTTCTTTAGTTCATATGCAGATTAATAACTCCCGGTTCATTCCTGCTTTTTTGTTTTGGTGCAGTAGTATTATGGTGATCTGTGTTCCCTTTATCTGTTGGTTTTATTAAAAAACATCCAAGTCATTTGAATGCTAACTGCAATCGGAGGCTATTACTATGTCATTACTGCTGGAGGTGATGAGACAATTGCTGGCCAAGCAAAGCATCGAGAAACTAATCATTTGATTTATAAAGCTCATGATTACCTTAAGCATGACTATGCATATATCTTGGATCTTAGTGATAATCTAAAATGGGATCTGAGAGGTCAGATTGTGGGGTGGTCAGATGCACTGGTTCGTAATTCATTTGTACACTATAGCACTGTGGGTATGTCCTTGCTGCTTTTAGATATCATTGTGCCCATAAATTAGTAATTCTAGATATCATTACTGCTTGTAGTAACTTGCTTGTGAGTTCCTATTTCTCTTGGGGTTTAAAGTTTTTTTTTTTTTTTTTTTGTCTTTTTTAAGGAAGGGAAACTATTGCAATATATTTGACCGATGGATTTGCATATGATTCGGATTGTGATTGTTGGTGTTGATTTTTGCAGAGAGGTAAGTTGGTTCTATGGTTCTTTGGTTGGAAATTTCTTCACTTTAAACTATTAATTGCAACGATTTGTACAGGGATTGGGACCTTATTCTACCAGTATCAACAAAGCGGAGAAGGAAAAAAAAATGGCCAAGAAGGTCGACGATTTGTGCGGAATGTATCTTTCTCCAGGCTGGATAAGGTAGTGTAGTTTAACTAAGCTTTGATTAGTGTTATGGCATGTTCTTTGCCAAATCACTTTATAAAAAAGTTTCTATTACCCTTATACTTCTTCACTGATAGGTGGAATTAGAACATGAATATATGGAAACTAAAGATTTGGTCTATCTCTTACCATATGTATCAAGGAGTTTGACACTAGCTTAGTGGCACCCAACCAATAGGATCTTGTATCTGATAAGAAAATTTTGCCAGAGGAGCAACCATGCAATACAAGTATGGTTGCTAGCTATTTGACTATTTTCTTCTCCTTTTTTTTTTAATTTTTTTTAATGGTAACTGACTATACTAACCACCGATGGTTTTGGCAACCAGGTGGCAAGGTGCATGAAGATCATCAACCCAAACATATGCTCTTTATTTTGGTGTGCGATCATATTTATATATCTTCTTTTTTCTTCAAATTGATCCTGAAATTCTTGTCTTTTGGCAATAAAATATCTTTCGTTAAATAATCTATGTAGGAATAGAGTGGAAACTTCTGTTCATTAATGAACAACATCTAATGACTGGTTAAGCAATGAAATACCTTATGGTTTTACATTAGCCAATAAGATGCTAATAATGAAGGAAAGGAGACGTTATTGGAGTACTTAGTTAGATGATAATAGTGAACCGTAAACCAAGGACATTGTAGGAGAAAGAATTCAACTTATATACAATAGTGATTGTGAAAACTATAGCAATCAATAATCATTTTTTCAATGAAACTTGGCATTTGAACAAAGTGGAAGTTATGGAACTTGGACTATTATGTAGGGATCATGTTTATAAAAAATCATTAGTTTATTTTCCCTTTTATATGCTCTGAATTATTGTTCATGGAATCCATGGTTCAGAGCTGATTTGAATAATGATCGTGCAAATTTTTTTTTTTTTTTGCATTACGCATAAAGGAAACATTGCCACAAAAAGATCATATGATTTCACCATCTTCTGACTATTGGTTATTCACTGTCAAGTTTTGTTATGACCTAAGTCACATAAGGTGGGCGCATGAATGAAAGTGAGTGAGAGCGTGAAAATGCCTTTCAATAACAACCCATAGGAGCCATTCTACTAAATTTAGAAAGAGTGAGAATTGAAAGCAAGAGTGGGTATCACGAATTGTAAGTGAGAGCGGAGTATCCTACCAGTTGATTATCTGACCTAGGTTATGACTGAAAAAACTTTCTCAAAAGCCTTTTAATTTCACCATATGTAGCACTTATCGGTGGCTGAGGATCAGCGGAATGCTCCTTGGGGAAGTGTCTACTTTCCCTCTCTTCTTTTATTGCACTATTACCTGCGAGCCGGAGGATTGGATCGAGCGGATCGAACTCCTCGTGTTTGTGTGATTTGATTGATATATGAATTGTTTCATTATTCGTTATTTCTGGGTCTTTTTGTTGCATTCACTTACAACAAGAAACAACCACCGGTGTTTGGTGCAGCACTTGCATTTTGGTGGGGGGATCGAGGGGGGTTACGTCCTTTATGAGTTAATGTAGCTATTCCACCCTGCCATTCCCGACATGAGGAGTGAATGGAGTAAGGGGTGACCTTCTACTGAGAGCGAGAATTGAAGAAAATAAGGTTTTCAAATCCGACAAAAAACGATTCAACGACGATTTCTATGTAGAAAAACCTAGATCATGGATGAAAGGCTATAGCTAAGAGATACATTTCTTGAAAGTTTCTCTTACTTTACTGATTTCCTTGCCTAGTATTCTGAGGGCTTTACGCTTTACAAACTAGAATTTTGCCAGATTTTCATCTTTTTCCTCTATCTTGAGAAATTATTGTGCAAGAAGTTGAAGTTTTGGAGCTGTATATTTTCACTCTCGAATATCCTTTATTGACAGCTAGAGCATCAGAATAGCGGCGTTGAAGCATTAGTTGCTGCAATTCAAACAATGAAGTTCAACCATGAGGCTTTCAGTTCTATGAAAGATGCACAGTAAGTGTATCCCCTATATTAAATGTGGGCTTGTGTCACTTTTTCCATTATAACTGAAGAGAGCTTCTAAATATTTACATTCTTTCATTGCCTTTTAATTCTATTGAATGCTAATAGAAATCTAATGGAGGTATTTGATGCAAGTGCCACGAGAGTCTTGGCTTTTATGAGTTTGAGCTAGAAAACAAGGCTCTAAAGGAGCGCTTTCTTCCTTCTTGGTCCTTCTAGCTGGTAATCAACAATCTACTTTCTTGGCTAAAAGAAACGCTCCTGCTATCTATCCCTATTTACAGGGGGACTTTTTGTGTTTTCGGATGTAATAACTGGTTATCAAATGAAATAGGTTGCTGAGTTTGTGAGTTAAAGGCATTGTGTTGAAAGAGTAGGCTTATGTTTACCTAAATGTGCATGCCTAAAACCTTCCTCATGAAACTTACTACAACATCACAGGCACGAAATTCACAGGCATGAGACTTCGCGTGCTAGCACGCGCGCTCACCTAGTTTAAACTAACTTGCTATGTTTGTGGCTCGTAGACATGATTTCAACTCATCCCAAAACCGTCTTATAATTGTTCGTTTCAAGTTGATGGATTTGATGAGAAAGTAAAGGATTAAGGGCTACAATTAAATTGGGTTTTTATGGAATCAATTATACTATATGTGGTATTGATATCTTACCTGTTAAGTAAAAGAGGACTGCGCTCAATTTTTTCGGTGGGGCCTTTTGGACTGATTTTTCCAATTATGCCCCTCAAATTGGCGGGCTTGTCTTTTGGTTAATGGGTATTTAGGTCTTTTTAGTCTGCAGTAGTGACGACGTCGTATTGAGGTGTGCTGATCTCCGTGGTTGTGATTTGATTTGTCCATAAATGTGTATATATTTCATAATGTCTTTGGATTTTGTTTCGAAATTCCTTTAATTGTTCCCTTGCATTGTTAGCTGTATGTGCTGTGATGGGATGGATGGCTTGCATTATCCTCCGAGGTACATTCTCCTCACAAAAGGGTTTCCAAGTCATTTAATTCTTTGCACCAATAAATTATTGACTATCTATCTATACTTCTTATAAAAGTCCAACATGTTTGTCTACTTTTCAACTCCTAAACTGCCCCTTTATTTTTTTTGTTTCCGAGAACTACCTTTTTACATTTCCCGCACTAATAGAACAATGCTTTTTTGTAGTTTAAAATATCCTTCCTTTGCCTCCATGAGGATGGAATTTGTCAAAATCTTGTTAGACCAAGTATCTTTGATGGTTATAACTGTTAGTATACTAGTATTATGTGTTTAGTCCCACATTGCTTGATTACATTATGTAACGAACTACATCTTTATATAAATAAATGATTATGTGTGAGGGTTAATTTAACACCCTACACACTTTTCCTCTCCAAACAACATGGTATCAGAGCGGGTTCTTAAACCGCCCTTGAAACCCTAAATCCTTACCTCTGACAGCCGCCACCATAGCCAACAGCCACCGCCCCCACTCCCCACCATAGCCGCCATCACCCAACCCATTCTCGGCAGCCTTCTCCAGCCCTAAACCAACCCCAACCCTTGTACACGCCAACCCAGGGCCTGTCGACCACTGCCGATCCAACCCCTGCCTCCGGCGACCACTGCTCAGCCTCCGACGACCAAAGTCCAGCCGCCAGCGACCCTCCTCAGCCCTACCCATCCTCCGGCGACCCCTCCTCCACCCTTCCAGCCTCCGGCGACCCTTCCCAGCCACTCATCGGCGCTACCCAGATTCGCCCAGCCCCCGCTGGCCCATCCCAGCCTCTCGTCGGCGCTACCCAGACCTCGCCGCCCGTCGTTCGCCCTCCGGCGTCCCTCGCCGCCCCTCGCCCAGCCTCCGGCGACCCTTGCCGCCGGTCGTCAGTCTCCGGCCAGCTCTCCAGTACCCTCCGGCAAGCTCTTGGCTGCTGGTTCTTCCATCTGTTGCTGCTTCCAGTGGTTTCGTAGTTTATTTTTTGCTTCAATGATCTGATCTCTACTCCCCCCGGTTGTAAGTTGGGTATTTCAGTTTGGTACTCATGATTTGGGGTTCTGTTGCAACTGTTACTGTTTGGAGTTATTTGGGACTACTGTTGCTGTTTATTTCAGCATCTGTTTCTTAGGTTACTGTTCTAGTTTGCTGATAATGGTGGCATATTGATGTTTGTGGCTGTCTCTGTGTTATTGGCCTAATTTCTTATTGATTGCTCCATTTTTGGATTACTAAGGCAATTTGCAATGGGCTCCGGTACCGAATCTGCTTCTAATTCTCTATCTACAGGTAGTACTATGACTTCCGCTGTTAGTCGCTCTTCTCGATCTCGTGAGAGATTATCTATTACCTCCACCTTATTGAATGGTCGAAATTATGCTGTTTGGGCTAAGGCTGTTGAAGTTTATTATTTGGGAGAGTCAGAATATCATTTTCTTACTGATGATCCTCCTGCGGCGACTGCCGCATCGTATGGTGCTTGGGTCCCTGCGGATGCTAAGATTCGGGTTGAGTTATGGAATAGTATGGAGGACACTATTAAGAATACTCTGGTTTTCTTACCTACAGCAAAGAAGGTGTGGCTGAAGGTTAAGGAGATGTTTTCTGGGGCTGATAATCTCCGTCGCACATATGATCTTCATCAACAATTCTTTTCTCTTGAGCTTGGCAGCTCATCCTTGGAGGAGTATTATGCCAAGTTTTGTGGTGTTTGTGAGGAGCTCAACACTTGTGAGCCCATTTCTTCAGATATTCAGGTTATGGAGCGCCAACGTGAGCGTTTACAGGTGGCTCGATTTCTGTTTGGGTTACCTTCCCCGGCATATGACTCTATCCGGTCTAATCTTCTGGGTGATAAAGACTTACCTTCTCTCAGTGCGGTATTCAGTCGCGTTCGCCAGGCATCTGTTTTTGACACCAGTATTGATTTGACACCGGCTGCCCGTTCGGCTTTAGTTACCACGGTCTCTCGTGGTGGTGCCTCTTCTCGTGGTATTGACCGTCGTGAGTCAGGGGGAGGCAGTCGGGGTACTTTTGGCCGTGGATTTAGTCGTGATTTTAGTAGCGGTGGTCGGGTGTCGCCTGTTGGGGGCCGTGATTCTGGTGGTAGTCGTGGTCGTGGGCCTCGTTATTGCACACATTGCAATGGTACTAATCATACTGCTGAGTATTGTTGGATCCTTTATGGCCGCCCATCTGCTCATCAAGCTACAGTTTCTGAGGATGATGGGTCCATGCTGTCTAATTCTGTGACCAGCTCCGCCCCGCGTGTTGTTACTATTCCAGAGGATGAGTACCATCGCTTGATTTCCTAGCCGACTTCTCACGTGCCTTCCTCCTCCACTGCTACATTCGCTCAGAAAGGCTCCACTTTTGCTGGCCTGGCCTCTAATAACCCGTGGGTTATTGATTCTGGTGCTACGGATCATATGACAGGTCACTCCATCCACCTCTCTGACTCTCGGCCTCTTGCGAAACCTTCTCGTGTCGCCTTAGCCGATGGTTCTTCTTCTGATATTGCTGGTTTGGGTTCTGTTATTTTACATTCTTCCCTTAAATTAGACTCTGTTTTACATGTTCTTCGTTTTCCCCATAGCCTTATGTCTGTTAGTCAACTTACCAAATCTTTAAATTGTTCGGTCACATTCTTTCCTGGTTATTGTGTTTTTCAGGATCTCCAGACGGGGAAGAAGATTGGTGGCGGTGTTGAGCGTGGTGGTCTGTACTACTTTGATACTGGCGAGCTTCCTCCCTCTGTTGCCCTTCAGACTTCCATATCTCCGTATGAGTATCACTGCCGTCTTGGTCACCCATCTCTTCAGACTCTCAAACAGTTAGTTCCGTTGTGTCGAAGTCTTCAGTCTTTGCCATGTGAAGCCTGTGAGTTCAGTAAACATCGTCGTGTTTCTTTTAAACCTAGAGTAGAGAGTCGGGTGTCTCGTCCTTTTCATTTAGTTCACTCAGATATTTGGGGTCCTGTGCGTGTTGCGTCCCGTGGTGGCTTTCAGTATTTTGTTATTTTTGTGGATGACTATTCTAGGCTCACTTATGTTTATCTCATGAAAAACCGGTCGGACTTGTACTCAATTTTAAAATCTTTTTATATGGAAATAAAAACTCAGTTTGATGTTTCTCTTCGTATTTTCCGTTCTGATAATGCTGGTGAATATTTCTATAGTGTTTTGTCTAACTTTTTTAATGAGCATGGAATTATTCATCAATCTTCGTGTTCGCGCACTCCCCAACAGAATGGGGTTGCAGAACGCAAGATCCGTCATTTAACTGAGGTTGCCCGCGCCCTTTTAATCCAGATGACTGTTCCCAAATCCTATTGGGGCGACGCCATTCTTACTGCCGGATATCTTGTGAATCGTATGCCCTCTCGCGTTCTGGGAGGCCAGATTCCCTATAGTATTTTGCACCCTGGCAGCTCTTTATATTCCTTACCGCTTAAAATTTTTGGGTGCACGTGTTTTGTTCATACCCTAGATCCTGGCCGTGATAAACTTGATCCACGCTCTATCAAGTGTGTTTTCCTGGGATACTCTCGGACTCAAAAAGGTTATAAGTGTTATTCTCCCACCCTGCGTCGCGAGTTTGTCTGTGCTGATGTTACGTTTCACGAGTCGTTACCCTATTTTCCGCCTTCATCTCATGGGGATCAGTCTGAGTATATGCGTATTTTAGTTCCTTCCGGACAGCCTCAGCCGCAGCACCCCCAAATGCAACAAGTATATGTTCGCCGTGCCAAAACTGCACCACCACCACCTCCGCCTGCCACTGCGTCAACTCCTTTGTTGCGAGATCCGAGTCCACCTCCTCCCAGTGCTCCACCTTCTCCTCCCATTGCTCTTCGTAAAGGTATTCGCTCTTGTACTATTTCTCATCCTATTGCGAAATTTGTCTCTTATGATCATCTGTCCCCAACCCTACGTGTTTTTACTGCCTCTGTTTCCTCTGTCCTTGTTCCTAAAACTGTTCAGGAGGCCTTGTCTATTTCTGAGTGGCGGACAGCTATGGAGGAGGAGATTTCTGCGCTCCATGATAATGGGACTTGGGAGTTGGTTCCTCTACCCTTTGGAAAGACAACTGTGGGGTGCCGCTGGGTATTCACTGTGAAATATCATCCTGATGGGTCTGTTGAGCGTTACAAAGCTCGCCTTGTTGCTAAGGGCTACACCCAGACGTATGGTGTTGACTATGCTGAGACCTTTTCCCCAGTTGCGAAACTTGGTTCTGTTCGTCTCCTTATTTCTCTTGCAGCCAATCTTGGCTGGCCTTTATTCCAATTGGATGTCAAGAATGCTTTCTTACATGGCGACCTGCTTGAAGATGTTTATATGGAGCAACCACCTGGGTTTGTTGCTCAGGGGGAGCGTTCTCAGGTATGTCGCCTTCGTAAAGCTCTTTATGGGCTTAAACAATCTCCCAGGGCCTGGTTTGGCAAGTTCAGTGATGCGGTTTTGAAATTTGGTATGAGTCGATGTCAGTCTGATCATTCTGTTTTCTCTCTCACATCTACTCGAGGCAAAGTGTTATTAATTGTGTATGTTGATGATATTATTATTACGGGTGATGACCAGAAAGGTATTGATGCGTTGAAGGCCTTTCTGCAGAGCC
Source organism: Rhododendron griersonianum (assembly GCA_018127125.1). NCBI lineage: Eukaryota > Viridiplantae > Streptophyta > Magnoliopsida > Ericales > Ericaceae > Rhododendron > Rhododendron griersonianum. Next base: position 19,420,324 of record CM030794.1, on the reverse strand, counting down.
AATTTCATACTAAAGACTTGGGTAGATTGCGATACTTTTTAGGTATCGAGGTGGCACGATCTAAAGATGGTATTAGTTTATCGCAGAGGAAATATGTGCTGGATATCTTAGATGAGACTGGTTTGTTGGGGGCGAAACCTATCGATACCCCTATGGATCCCAATGTAAAGCTATGTGTTGATCAGGGGGAGGCACTGTCTAGTCCTGATCAATATCGCCGTTTGGTTGGTAAACTGAATTATCTCACTATTACACGTCCTGATATTTCATTTGCAATGAGTATTGTGAGTCAGTTTATGTCTGCTCCTCGTTTGCCACATTGGGAGGCCGTTCTCAGAATTGTCAAGTATCTCAAGTCTCATCCTGGACGTGGTCTATTTTATAGAGCTAATGGTCATTTGCGTATTGAGGCCTTCACTGATTCTGATTGGGCAGGAGGCCCATCAGACAGGAGATCAACCACTGGATATTGTGTTTTTCTTGGCAGCAATCTTGTTAATTGGAAGAGTAAGAAACAGACCGTGGTTGCACGGTCTAGTGCAGAGGCCGAATATAGAGCCATGGCTCACACCACATGTGAGATTGTGTGGGTGCGATCTTTTCTTGAGGAGATAGGATTCAGTGTGCGATTGCCTATGAATTTGTATTGTGATAACCAAGCAGCAATTCACATTGCATCTAACAGGAGATCAACCACTGGATATTGTGTTTTTCTTGGCGGCAATCTTGTTAATTGGAAGAGTAAGAAACAGACCGTGGTTGCACGGTCTAGTGCAGAGGCCGAATATAGAGCCATGGCTCACACCACATGTGAGATTGTGTGGGTGCGATCTTTTCTTGAGGAGATAGGATTCAGTGTGCGATTGCCTATGAATTTGTATTGTGATAACCAAGCAGCAATTCACATTGCATCTAACCCCGTATTTCATGAGCGGACTAAGCATATCGAAGTTGATTGTCATCTGGTGCGAGAGAAGTTAACTGATGGTGCTATAGCAACTCCCTTCGTATCTACAAATGCTCAATTGGCTGACATATTCACCAAGTCATTATTTAAGCCCCGGTTGGAGATGTTATGTGACAAGCTGGGTTTGTGTGACATCTATTTCCCAGCTTGAGGGGGAGTGTTAGTATACTAGTATTATGTGTTTAGTCCCACATTGCTTGATTACATTATGTAACGAACTACATCTTTATATAAATAAATGATTATGTGTGAGGGTTAATTTAACACCCTACACACTTTTCCTCTCCAAACAACAATAACATGCCACTTTTGTTTGAAACTGTTGTTGCAGCATCACCTATGACATTCCTTGGAATGGACACTAGGACGTTAGGTGGAGGTTTGCCTTTTGGATCAAATGTGAGCCTTGGTGCATATGGTGTTGGTTTGCCATATCCTGGGAATCCCTTGGCTAGTCCTGTCATTCTAAACTCTCTTGTTGGATTTAATATGCGATACCCTACTTGGATGAGAAACTTAGGCGGGGGTTTGATGGGACCTTGGCACTTACAAACTGGTTCTAATTCGGAAGATAGCTTCACATCATCTTTGCTAGAAGAGTTTAAGGGCAATAAAGCTAAGCGTTTTGAGCTTTCTGAAATTGCAGGTCATGTCATTGAGTTCAGGTATGTTCTATTTTTGTTTTTGTTTTTTTGGGCTTGAATACTATTTGATCATGACGAATTCTAGTTGGTGATTAAACATTTTGTAAGAACAGTGCAGATTAATATGGAAGCCAATTTGATTCAACAAAAGCTTGAAACAGCTACAACAGATGAGAAAACCTAACTTTTCGAGCATGAAATGGCATCCCAGAGGAGAGAACTGGATAGCAAGCTTTTTGGGAATGTGCTGACACTTAGCCTTCTGATGTATGGTTGTCGAGTGATCTAGAAGGTATCATCTGATGTCAAACTTCTTTTCATGTTGCTAAATGTTGGTCATGATTAATTTCTTATATTGATCCTTTTCATTTAATCCAGATGAGATCTTCTTGAAACCATATATGTGGCTTTGGCATGTTTGTGATCTTACATTTTTATTATATTGTTACAATTCAATCCATTTCCTTGGTATCGGTCTAGAATTTTTTGATGACAATGGTATTCTCCGAGATGCAAGTTATATGATTTTTTACATGTTTATTTGTCTCATATCTTTCCACTCTATCATTCTCATGTTCCTTGTCTTCAAACGACCAATAACCCTCGACCTCCAATAAATCACTGCATTATCATTCTCATGTTCATATCAATAAAGCATACAGTCTTGAACACGAAGTTAAAATGCCAAAATTCTGACCAGGTCCCCTGTGAAACTTCTAGTTTTCCTTTTTCAAATTATGCAATGAGTTGCATAAAGGTATCCTGAGACTCGCCATCAAAGTCAAAATATAAAGAAGGGGGTATCCTGAGATTACTCAAACACCCATTCCTGTCTCTTCGGGGAACTAGGTTGAATAACTGAAGGATGGTGATTGGTTTGGCAAACTTTATGTGGAAAAGAAGGGTGTATTGCTTTATGGATGAAAAAGAGATGTGGAAAAGAAAAAAGCAGTGTGGGATTGACTGGAAGAGTTGATTTTAATATTCATACAATTTCCTCTCTCTACTATAGTCAAAGGTTTAGTTATTCTTCGTTAGTTTTTTAATATCTTGCAGACTGATAAATTTCATTTCAATCTCACAGGGTCCAAGCATTGATACTGGAACCGACACAGGAACTAGTTACTCAAATAGAAAAGACGATATTAGCCCTTGGGAATATCATTAATGTACAGGCCCATGCATGCGTTGGAGTCAAAAGTGTCGGTGAGGATATCAGAAGACTAGAAAGTGGAGTTAATGTGGTGTCTGGAACTCTTGGGAGAGTTGGTGACATGAGCAAGCGGAGAACATTGCGGACAAGAGCTATCAAAATGTTGGTTCTTGTGAGTATAAGTTCCTGTATTTGTGCTTTTTTCCCATTTTGTTATTTCTGCTGTTTTTCTCTGTGTCCGGTTCTTTTCGTAGAGATTATTGTTAAATGTTGAGGATATTCACTTGGGGAATTTATTTCTATGTAATTGTTATTCACTTGGGGAATTCAAAGGATTAAGAGAGCCAACACCTCTAAAGATTCCGGAAAATGCTGGCATTTCTTTCAAGCCGTACATGGTACAAAGTAGCAGCTGGAGCAGGTTTATACACTAAATGCTGGTAACCATTCCCAGTCATGATATCCCAGATGACTTCTTGATCTAGGCCTTACTGGACTTATAAGCGTTCCACACCTCCTCATCAGGTCCCCCAAAATGTGTGAAGAAAAGGAACACTGAAAAAACAGATGGCCATGGCTCTCTGAATCAGATCCGATTGATCCGCAGAGCACGGACATACTGTCAGTAACTAAACCCCAACTTTATATATATCCTTGGTTGATAATCTTCCAAGGATAACAGCTCACCTTAGAACATGGTACTTAACCAAACCATTTTCTAGCAAGGGGTACGGGTCTGACTTCCCTCACAGCCTCCCAAGCAGATTTGATTGTAAAGCCTTGTGCATTGAAGGTCCACACCATAGAAAGCTCTAGGGTAGAATTAGGGATTAATGATCTAGAAGTGTTGTCCATGATCTCTATAGTGACAGCATTCTTCCTCCTGGGCCAACACCAAGAATTATTTCAAATCAAAGTGTCCACTAGTGTCCACTTTGATTAAGATGAAGGGACCCTCCCTAAAATGAACACAATCCTGTCACCAAATCTGGAAAAGAGGCGACCAAAAGGATGCCAATCGTAAGCCAAAGAAAAGTCCTACCACCATTGTCCATTATGTTATGTGCTTTATCCAAGGTTGAACCATCAACCACACCCCTCAGCTTGAATATTTTCCTGATATCTTTGTGTCCTTTTTTGGTTGTGGGTTTTTCAAAAACATAAAAATACGACATTACCAAACAGAGCCTAGAATGTCTGTTAGTTGAGTAACGAAGAAGACAGCCAAGCCAAAGCAATTGTATATGTACATCATGAAAAGGATTCATGTAGCCGACCCCAAGTGATTGGGACATAAGGCTCGGTTTGGTTTATGAAATGGGTAACGTAATGATGATTGATATGTGTTTTGTTACATGTACAGAAACCACAGAGGGGTATTTAGGGATGCAGCAAAATCATTTACCTCTTGATATTATAGGGAAAGAAATTTGAAAAGCAGGTAAGACATGAGCCAGATTCTAAAAGCAAACAGCTTTTTCTATATTCTGCGAATGCATTGGATCAACATACTCAGCTAATTAGAGTGTGAAACAGCAGAACCACGAAAACTGGCCTGCCAATTCGAATGGTATTTTTGTACCCAAAAAGATAGATAAAGGTGACTAGGATTCTAAGTGCATCTCAAACAGCTTAAGCAAACCTGGATTTTGGCTTAAATGGCTACCAAACACCAAAAAAGCATGACTCAACAGACTAGCCCCAAACTCTCTCCACTCTCTTTTGCTAAAATGGCCTAAATAGGCGAATAACTTAAAGTTATTCAGAAAGTGTTACATGTTTCTGTGGGAAAAGTTACCCCTTGCAGTGTCTCAAGATCAGCCCCATGGATCATACAGTTGCCAAGTCTCACAACACCCAAATAATTGCCTCGCTGTAATATTCTCAGAACTCAGTAGTTGATAGCGTCCAGCTCTCCAGAATAAGCAGGAAGTTTTGCTCGTAAGTAATTTCTCAAAAATGAGAAGTGTTCTACCGTTGGACATCAAAATGCAACCTTTGAACTTTGATAGCATAGCTGTTTCAACTCTGTAAATGTGTAGGTGGTGTTATCCTTTTGGCATTGTGTCTAATGATATTTTCATGGTTTTCTGTTGAGCAAAAAATATTGTTCTGGATTTTTTTACTTCAGCTGCCCCACATATGGTATATTTGTATAAGTTGAGAACGTGTTTGGTCTAATTTTGCCTATCTTTCCAACAGGTAATACTCTACCAATTTACTCAAAATTACTGATAAATTTTTGATATCTGCATTTTAAAGTGAGCAAGAATTGAATGATCTATTTCACTGTTGAGTTGCAATAGTTGTGGTACTCTGGCTTCTGCATAAAAAGGGACTCTTTGATCCTCTTTATGATTGGCGGGTAGATCATTTTTGGGCTTCTGATTATCACTACTATCTGCACCATGCCCATAAGGACAACTCTGGACGAGCACAGAGTTGGACGAAGGAAGGGCACCAGCATTATGCTGTAGATTTACCTCCATAAAGGACAGCATCTTCATGTGGGCCAACGCAGATGCAGAAAACAAAAGGAAGCCATAGATTGGCCATCTTAAGTTGCCAGATACAGTGATGAAAATCCAGAATATCATTACAAGCACAACATGTGCTTTTTGAAGAAAAACATTCTAAAGCTTAATACTAAACAAAGAGAATAGTTTGAGTTGTTACCGCTTTTACTGTCAATTAGGCATTTGTCTAGTTGAACGGAAATCTTTCCCCATATTTTCCCTCTCCCAATTTTGGTTATTTTCTCTCTCTTTTGGGGGTATGCTTGCTGGCGAGTTACACGTAGAGGTAGGTAACACATGACTTCTCGCAGGTGCAATATTCTATTACTAAGAGACGGTATCCACAATGGCGACGCTTGGACTCTTAAATTTCTGATGTTGATGATTATTCAAAATCATCCTTGCACATACTTTTCTCTTTATTTCGCTTCACTTGTTTTTCATGTCTTTAACATATTGTGTTCAAACAGCATGAACATGAAAGCTTAAGACCTTTTTCTTTTGTGACCTTAAGCAAAAACGTATTCTTGCTCATTCTTAGTTTGTGAAGAGATCACTGGAATTGCTTTCCCATTGTCTTTACAAACTTGGATATCTTTGTCTGGTGAATTGCTTTTACACATTCAGGATGTTAAGTTTTTACCTGTACTTGGTAACCAAGCAGTGGAGGAGGATGGCCATTTGCACTTTGGCGAAATCTGTTCCAAGTCAAAATCTCATGCCACAACCAAAAGCCATGAAATGTTTGGATGCACCAGTTAATTCCATTTCCTGCATGTCATCATTTCGAATAGGTAATGGGATGAGAATTCCTGATAGATGGATGGGATTTTCAGAACTATAACCAACTGTTGGATTCTGGAATGCGGGAGGAAATGAAATGAGTTAGAAGAAAAAATAGCAGGTAACTCTTGAACAATCTACGTACCTCCCATCTCCGTGGATTGAACTCAAGGGGATCTTTATATTTGGCAGGGTTCATGTGTACAGCTGGAGGACAGACCATAACAAACCAATCGGCTGGAATGGTATAGCCTCATTATTCCCAGGTTTTGTATCAAGGTATGTTAAAAACAAGTGTTTTCATTTCTATGAACAATGTCAAATTGCTATAATTAGAAATTGACCAGTTGACCATATGTATATATATGTACCGAGAAACTTGATTTCTTCCAGTGTCTTTCTGAAGATTCTTGGAGCAATGTTTGCCATCCTGACTGTTTCATTCATGAACTACAATTTTACTTGACAGTTACTACCTTTAAATTTAAATACTTGTAGAATTTTTCTTCAAAAAATCAGGTTTGGCCTACCTGAAAAGTGAATTTCATTGATTTATATTCTTTCCATGTAAATCCAGAATCTGAATTTTCCCATCTTGTTAGAATTGCCTCATGTTCTTCCTGCGTTGGGTTTAGAGAGTCTGTCAAGTGGGGTAACAATACGTGATTTGACGTTGCAATGGAGGATTTTATTCCGGAATAGCTTATATTCACTGAATGTTAGTTCCTTGAGCACCAAAGGATTCTCCAAAATAAATTTGGTGGCCATTGTTATTGCCAGGAAAGTTGTCTCAAAGCTGACAGAGAGTAGCACAAACACTAAATCCAGAGCCATCTCCTCTGTGAGTATTGTATCCTCTTTCCCAAGTTCTTCAAGGACATAATCAAAGAAATCACTTTGTTTCTCCCTAGGATTTGACCTCTTTCTTGTAACAGGTCTTCAACATCCTCATTGAATTCTTCCTTCCCTGAACACACTTAGAAGTGTCATATGTTCAAAAGATTTCCTATGTAGGAATGTTACTGCCTACTGGTCCACTTCGTCATATGGTAATAAATAGTACCGGTTCGCCACTTTCATTATGGTTTTAGTGGTGGTTTCAAGAAAATCTTTATCTACCCACTATCTCCATTTTGTTAAAGTTAAGTCTTCTTATGGTGGAAGATTCTACCAGTCTTCTTGAAAATCTGTTTGTAGCTTATGATATCCATTAATCAATGCACTCAAGTCATACTTGTGCATAGGTTAGAAGACACTTATCTATAGCGTGTAAAAAAGGATCATATCCCAAATTAGCGTTAATAGTATTCAACTTGAACAATATGGCTAGAGGTACATGTATAATTTATCTTACATCAAAGGCGGGTTTTCCCCCAAAAAATGAAGATATCCCATGCTTCTTTATATCCAGTATGCAAAGCTTGCGAGAAAGCGAGATTGAAGAGTGAACAAAAATTTGAAGTTGTAGTGACATCCGGTTTACCAAACTCTTTCAACATAAATTTGTACAAGGTGCATGTTTTCTGTCATTAAGACTAGCATGGAAGGTTTTGCATACCTGTAGACACTTGTGAAATGCCGTTCTAGGAATGTTCAAAGTGAAGGAAATCAATCCTGTAGTGAAATCTACAAAACTCTCCCTCAGATTCTCAGATGACTTCTCTTGATTGTAACTGATCAATTTCTTTGCAGTCAGATCAAATATCATTTGTAAACACCAAATTACCTTAAGAATTCAAACTCCATAAAGCTAGTTTATTCTAATAAGGTAAGCCAGTGATTAGAACCTGAACTTACATTTGCACTTGTGTCCTTTGGTTCAACAGACTCCTGACTCAACCACTTCATAAATTTGTACATGTTGCCCGTTCAACTTTAGGGAGCATCGTTTTCAGGCTCTCAGGACCAAATAAATTCAATGCCATTTTCTTGAGGCACTTGTGTATGATCCCATGCAAAGCATGTTCTGTTTTCCAAAGATCTCTACAAACGTATCTGGATACCTGCTTTGGAATAATTTCCCCTCTCCCCACCAAACTTCTTCGGAATATTGGACCGTATCTGAGAAATGAATAGCAGATCGATCAAACATGTTAGTATAATCACAACATGATCAAAAAAGATGATGTGAATGTTACTGATGGCAATGCTAGTATTGTCAATTGCAAATGGTGATTAATTAGGTGGAACACTAGGTAATGAATGTATATAAATGTACTGTTGATTCTCTCCTTGATGAAAGGAGGAATGTCGGAGGAAGTGGTGAGGGTGAAGAACTGAAGAGTCTCGCCCAAGAGTGGCAAACCCATGCAACCTGGTGGGAGTTCTCCATTGCATTTGGGATTCCTCCATCTGTAAATCCAATGTGTAATGCTTATAATCACCAAAGAGAATACACAAAGCAACTTGCCCTATATTTACTTTAGGGGAAAAAAAGAAAGAAAGGCAGATATATAACATCTTTAGCTTATGAAACTAAGAACAATAATGTTGAACGGCTTTCCCTGAGAAACAATGGTTAAGGTGGGAGATGTGGGAATGAGAAGAAAGTGCTGGCTTGTAAGTATGTACTACTGGAGAGAATTCTTGAGGACACTTAAGTTAGCTGTCCTAGTTATATAGGCAAGCAACTAGGTAAGAATATACTAACTAGTACTTGTAACAAGAGATTAATTCTTTCCACCTTTTGTGGAAAGATTTCTGCCACCGTTGTGAGCCTCATCATGCATTCTTTGCTGTAATTTGAATTTTTCATCTTGTAAAACCCGCAGAGTAGTATATTCACACAAAAAATTAGCTTGATCGGGCATTCATAGGGGTATCAGATTTGAAAATTTTGGTTTATAAAATAGGTCATGGACAATTTAATTCGACAGAATTAGATCCATCCATTTTAATTACTACAAAACTAAACTTCAATTTTTTATTTTTTATTTTTTATATGCCTATTGATGTCCAATCAATCTCATTTTTTTTGCATGGATATAATATTCTACGAGTCTTTCAAGATAAACGGTTTAGATATTAATACAATAAATACATAATAGGGCCCAGAAATGGAGGTGGTGAGAAACCACTTATGGTGAAAAGAATTTATTCTCATTTATTAAAGTAGGTGTTCAAATCTTGAAGTTGAGTGGCTTGAGTATTCACGATGGAGTAGATTCACCTAAAATTGTTTTATACTACAAATCTAGGGGTAAGATGAAAGGTTTTGTTCGAATATTTTGGTGGGCCTAAATATGAACAAAATTAATTTGAAATATGAATGATAATTGTCTCATTATAGGAATTGAAAATGCCAAGTGACACGAGTTGCGCGCTCGCCCTCATGGAATATCTAGATGAGATCGGGGCCTGGGCCTGGGCCAGGACTCAGGATTCGTGTGCCAGTGGCGGAGGGAAGAAGGGACCCCCACTGGATTTTTTTTCCCACTTTTAGTTTGTATTCGAAATAAGTGATAATTTATTTCTTTGCACAAATATGAACATATCCATGACGGTATATTTTGTTCACTCACTAAAAAATAGGATGAACGTTACCTACTTCATTTGGGATCTATACTACTAGGTCCCACCCAAATGATCTAAACTGTTTATTTTGTAAGCCTTTTTTTTGATCAAATTCTCTCAGAAAAATCATATAAATTGCACATTTGTAAATGCTCGAGCAAATTGTACAATTATTATTTTTGTCTAAAATCTAAACGATAAGAAGCAAGACACGTGTTATATGATCAAATTGTAACAGCTATAGAGATTAACTAATTTTTTTTGCTCAAATTATTTAAAAATCAAGCCCTACAATGGATGCTTTTTTTATTTATATTTATTTTTTATCAACGTAAAAACTTGAGGTGGACCTACGCGAATTTGAGTAATTTTTACACAAAATAGCACCCTACACTAGCCTAATACTTCCCTTCATTTCTCACACTGCAAAACGGAACATGCCTTCGCATCGCCAACAACCATCAACTCATGGGCGTGTGAGTTATTGTCAGAACTTTGTTATTGTCGATGGTCTCATGACATAGTGCCCCTACTAATTCACATCCGTGGCTATGTCACTGGTCATTATGATCATTATGAATCAGGAATGATCATCTTACCATCCATCTTTGGAAGTTTCACTCTTATTTGATGCATCAACTATGAGAAAGTCTAGGCACAACCACATGCACAACATGTTTATGTGGCAATATTTCATCGGAAACAAGTTTAATTACTTAGGATTCAACTACAATAATCAATGAGTTACTGTCACATAGATATGTTGTGCAAAATATTTTGTATCTTTGCGCAAGAAAAGAAAAGAAAAAGAGCTCCTTTCATATTGGAAATCATACTGACAAGATTGAGTGGCATTTTTTCATCTAATTTTGTGAAGAAATGTGTTTTACAAGCAAAGCTAAGAATTTTTTTATTTTTTTTTCAAAATTAACATATCCGATCATTTGTGTGAGACTCAATGTTAACTTGCACATTGTATTTGTAGACTTTTGGTCCCTGAAATTAATTTGTATGCATAGTTTTATTAATAGATAAATAGATGAACACGTGATAATTTATTTTAATGCATATAGTCGAGGTGCACAAGTTTGCCCAAGTTGGTCATTGAAAAACATATTCACTATAAAATGTTGTTATTTTATCACGAATGCGAAGATTATTTTGGTGTGATAGTGCTTAATTGCTCATATTTTACTGTTACAAAAAATTGGTGCCCCCACTATGTCAAATTCCTTGGTCCGCCATTGTCGTTCGTGTGTGGATGGTCCAGGTTCGGAATCAGTTGTCTGCGGCTAATTAATACTGGGTTAATTGCTCAGATTAATACTCACGTTTTTATTCAAATCATGGCGTTAATAGCTGAATCAGTCTTTTCTCCAGAATTGAAGACCCCAAATTCAATTCCCCATATAGGCTATTCAGTATTGCATTTTGTATTAATTGTACAGGCTCCTCCTACAGCTATAATATAAAGAGGGTCCTTGGCTTAGTTTCAATGAAAAAAGAGAGAGAGAGCTCTTCTACTCAAATTCTTCTTCTTTCTATAGAGAGTGTACAAACACGAGTTCGTTTGACGAACAGTTAAAGACAGTGCTCTTGCGGCTGAGTGAGAGAGTCAACCCTAGGAGACCAATACCAACACAACCTCCAGCACCGGAGAGGCGACAAATTAGCCTTAAGGGCACCGTGTAAAACACAGGCCTCGATTTCCTATTCTTACCACTTTACAGTTTTCTGTCTTGTTATTTTAGTCACTGCAATTTTTGTTCAAGTTGTAAATTCCAAAAATTAGCAAAAGTGTTTATTGTTTTCCACACTATTTTCCTACAATCTTAAAGATGAATCCATTTTGGAAAACGGTGTTTCTGATTTGATAAAAACAGTTCTGGAAATTGTGAAAATGGGGTTTTCATTTCTGTATAAGAATAGAAGTACTTCTTTAGGGTGAGTTCTTCAAAACTTTTAAGAAAAAAAAGTTGGTTGTCCTTATTAATTGGTCTCAATGAGTGGAATCAAAAAAATAATTTTTTTTTTTACTTTTACCCAAATATTTTAAGGAATAACCACTTTTTAGCAAACAAAAAAAAATAAAATGAAAAGTGGACTTTTACCAATTTTGGTATGTATGTAGTATTTGTCGAACTCTACAATATCAATGGTTCAGATCTAATTTTTAGTACATGAGATGGAGTGGTTAGATTCAAAGAAGAAGATGAATCAAGCGAGAAGATGAGGGCATATCGGACTTTTAATGCACGTCCGTCATACTTAACGTTATTATGGACGGAATTGGGTGTTATGTGCACACTTCACAAACAACACGGTGTTATGTGCACACTTTTAAACCATAGGAGGTGTATCCGCATATAACTCAAACCACAGGAGGTCAAAGTAAATTTTGCCAAAGAAGAAGTTAAATGAATAAGAAAAACATACACCTTGAATTTATCGTAGAAAATTCAAAATCCATGCACAATATATGCTAGTATGAGAGGAAATATAAACTTCATATGAACGCACACTCTATAATCTATTTGGTCATGAGATTCAACCAAATGTGGACCTGTGTGATTGTGATTCCAAAATCTTGAAGACTGGGTCAATGTATTGCCACACATAAAATTACCATTGTCATCCAAATTGGTGCAATTGGTAACTTTCCACTAAGTGCTAACGTGGACGTGGAAAATAATACTAGCACAAGACAAGATTCTGGCAATTTCCACAACCATTATTATTAGGGTTTCGTTAAATTGGTGGAATTGGACAAACTTTCCACGACGTGCTAAGTTGCTAACACAAGCATTATTAAATCAAAACCCGCTGCATTGTTTCTCAAAGTGCAGGGAAAATGTAAAGAACAAACTTTTTGGTACCATAAAGTGTGGGGTGGGGAAATTAGCAATATATACATACTAGCGAATGCCCGTGCCTGAAGGCACGACGCAACGATCAGTACACACAAATAAATACTGGACATTGAACCTAATACTATATCAATCCCTGCCCAATAAATTCAATTTTGGGGAAAACAATAACCCAAATATATTTATTGACCTGTTTAACTTCAATCGGCAAGTAAAGAGCAAATAATTTTTCAATCCCTAACTTCTGCATGCACAACTCAAACGCATAAAAATTTGATAAAATAAAAAACATCATCCAAACACCAATTCAAATAAAAAATAATACATAACAACAAAAATGCGTGTCTCGAGTAGATATATAAAAAGAACACACTAAGATTTTCTCCCAAGGAAAGTCTATCCACAAACACAACTAATGTCGAAGTTAATATGGTCTTCCACAAACACAGCTCTCATCCCTACTATATGAAAAAAAAGCCAAATTAAATTGTCAGAAACTAACCATTAATTAATAGGTAACAAAGTGAATCAAACTATCAAAATAGAGAACAAAAACTGATCTACCGCTTCTTCTTCTTCTTTTTTCTTTTTTGGCTATGTCCATAATTGATTAATTGATGGTTTAATGACAGCAAACTATCCATATTTAGTGTATGGGTGAGATTTTAAATCCTAAAAGAAATCCTGGCCGTTGGATTGTTAGGGGTGAGAAGGAAAGAAGAGAGTCCAAATCTCAGTAGAATATGAGGAAATCATCCACCAAATTTTGCTTTGTCGTTACGGTAATCATGCACCAAATTTTGATCCCAAAAAAAAATAAAATCATTCTGAATAAATGTAACCTATTTTAGAGAGAGAGAGAGAGAGAGAGAGAGAGAGAGAGAGAGAGAGAGAGAGAGAGAGAGAGAGAGAGAGAGAGAGAGAGAGAGAGAGAGAGAGAGAGAGAGAGAGAGAGAGAGAGAGAGAGAGAGAGAGAGATGAGAAAATCAAATTTCCAAATTAGGCACGGGAAGGTGTGTTTGGGAGATGCTCAAAAAATGTGAAGTATTTACGGGCCTGCCATTGTAGAATGGAGGGTGTAGATTTATGCAGGGTATAATTCTGGACCGTTGGTTGTCTTTTGGATTCAAAACCAGTCCTATCTTATTATATAGATATAAATAGATATAATATATACACACAGTCCGATTTAAGTCACGGATTCCAGATTTTGTTACGGTCAGGACCTCGTGCAGAAGTCCACTTTTCCGATCAAATTTTGATGATCCGAACCGTTCAATGTGTTTAAAACGTATTTTTAAGGGTACCCGCAAGAAATTAGCAAAAAATATGACCGGGAAGACTTGATCTGAGCAGTTTTTCATAAATATGACCGGTCATATTTTTTGCTGATTTCTCGCGGGTACCCTTACAAATACGTTTTAAACACATTGAATGGTTCAGATAATCTAAATTCGATCTGGAACAATGAGTTCCTTACCGTAACAAAATCTGGGATCACTGACTTGAACCGGACTGTATATACATATATAAATAGATATACTGTAATTAAGTATATACAGGGCAGATAGTTGGGACGTCTGGATTTTGTGTTAGGTCCAGACTTTTGTTCTAAGCCGTTGGATTGTGTTTTCAATGGCCGGATTCGAGGAAAATCTATTCATGCGAATAGATATCTATTCGCGCGAATAGATTGTCCGTGCATTCGGACCACTGAAAATACAATCCAACGGCTAAAAAAAAGAGAAAAAAATATATACTATATATCTGTTTGGCTGGAATTTTTGGCTACTTCAGAAATATGATTGTGTGCGAGCGTGCCAGAAAAGATTTGTAATTATTCTTTTTCACATTAAACTTAATAAAAGCCAAACTTAATCAGGCAATTGTGGTGTCGGTTCAATTACCTCAACTAAGAGAATTTTTCTATCTAAAAGTATTGAAAGGCACAACGATCCACTTAGAAATCCAACAATCAAAAAGAGAAACAAGATACCTTGATAAATTCAAAACAACTTGCATTCCAAAATGATTCACTTCAAATAACACGAACAGAACAGATTACAATGTAATACTACTACTCCTCACTACTTCGAACTAAGACTAAGTTTTTAATCTACTGCCTAATGGACAAACCAAGCATAGCATAGCTGTTTGTTTGGGATTTTTCCTTATTTCATTTCTTCTATTTATAGGCAAACTCTTGGATCTTCTCAACGGCTTCCATTCTCCCGCCTAGCTGCCTTCGAAATAACTCCTTGCTTTTGAATTCAAACTTTCCCTCCATGATTTTTGCTTGTAACCATTCATGGTGATTCAGCTCTTCCATTACTCCACTTCTCTTAACTGTATCGTGCCTGAAGTGGGTGGTTTCATGCTCAAATCTCAACTTCTTTGACTGTGTCAAATTGGTGTAACCGCTCTCGTTTGAATGGCTCAATTCGCGCCTTTAGGCTTCAAACTGCCTATCTTTCTGAATTATTCTCTGAGTGACATATGACAATGGTTGCCCTTACCTATAAAACGACGTTGAATTAATTAGAACATCATTGTTCTTTTAATTGTGTGATTCCATACGCTTCAATCTATACATACTCCACTTTGTTCAATATAAATGGCCACTTGTCATCTTCTAATTGGGCCAATAAATTCTCATGCAAACAATATCATCACAGAAATTGATGGAATTGATCAAACTTTCCACGACGTGCTAAGTTGCTAACATACTGTCGTGGAAAATTGGTGGTATCTGATTGATATAAATCTTCTTTTATTGTAGAGTTGATATTGCGACCATGTCAAATGAATTTATTTTGTCTGATGACTGTTTAGAGGAAACAATCACTGAATTGGAATTAAGAGGCGCATGAATGAATCTACCTAATCGTCTTTGTATAAAGGTCCTGTAGAGCCATGCGTTTGGGAAAACAATTACGTATTTTTCGTGTTGTATCAACAAGCAAAATAACAAAGTGAAAAAAAGAGAAACATGGAGTCAATTTAAAAGACAAGCTAACTAAAAAATGTGACCAAAAACTCTAATTTATTTTATGATATATATATATTTGCGGTTTCTCCGCAACAAACTTTTGTTCTCGCTGAAAATTTTGGCACCAAATCGGAGGAATATTTTGGCGCCAAAAACTTTTGTTCTTCCTGTTCGGTTTAGATTTTGAGGGTAATAAATAGAGAGAGATAGATAGAGAAAATTAATTGGAGAAGGTATGCAAAAATTTTGAAACCCCAAGCGAACAAGGCCGCATCATTTGTTAACAGATGGAGTCATAGCATCGGTGAGTTAACGTTATTGCCTTGAATGGGGTTAACTCTAGTTAGTGGAGAGTTAGGAGTGAAGGCATCAATTAATGAGAAGAGCTGAGGAGGCATGCAACTTAAGAAAACTTCAATTAACCGGTTGCTCATCTCATCTAGGTACGCTCTGGTCTTTCCAACACCAGAGGTGCCATGCAGCTTAAAGTTTTCTCTCTCCAACACCTTCATCACCATTCATCTTTTGCCAAATACAGAAAATTAAACGGTTGCTCATCTAGGTACGCTCTTGTCTTTCCTGTTATCGGAAATTGAAAATACTGCTCTCTCCCTTTTTTTTTTTGGGTCCTTCTGAATGTTATAACTTTAAACAGATGATAGATGCTCTTAGAAATTGTCTAGAAAAGAAACTAAAAACACATTTTTTTCGAAATACAGACGACACACCTATTAATGCACAAATACTCAAAATAGACCCATGGCAAGCTAGGACTTGAGCAAAACAACCCAGTTTGTATCCACCTTAAGAATAACTTATTTCCTAATTGTGGCAAATATATCTCTATTTCCACTTTCACTCTTGTTCATGTTTTTTTTTTTGGGTGTGGTAAGTAAAGATCTTATAAGAAATAAAAAAGGAGAAACAACTCACGGGGGCATACCCCTGAAACAATACAAGCAAGCAAAACAAGTGGATTAGGCTAAGCCCTTGCTTTAGGGGCAAAGCCTTGCAACATAGAAAACAACTAAACAAAGCTAAGCCATCTAACTAGACAAATGAGCCATTGAAAACACATTACAGGGAATGAGCCAAGCCAAAAAGATGGCCTGGTTTGTTGCAGATTTCTTGACATTTTTCCGGAAGCAAAGGTAGAGTCTAAAATCATTTACAATTTTCTGGACCACTGCCTCAGCGTCCTCGCTTCTATGCTGGATCTAACTTAATATCTTCGTGGGTTAATTTTCAAGCCATCTAACTAATCTAAAACCTATTGGCCAGAAGGATTTGAAACTTCTGAAACATACAAACTGGTGTGGTGTGGTAGTATGTAGAACTGATAGCAATAGAGAATTGAATTGCTCAAGTGGCCACCAAAAGCTTAGGCTTAGATATCATGTTAAGTTTGACGGCAGGTCTAATTGACGATTTCTTGACATGGTATTTGTTTGTACCCAAATATGACCGTCCAATGAAAATGTGTCACGTTAAGGTTACTTGGTAAGAAACATTGAGCAAAGCCCCTGATTTTTTCCAATGCCAAAGTGCTACGTGGATCTAGCGTGACTAAGTGGCAGTGAATTGGTTTTATCTTCGTGAAATCATGGACCCTTGACGACAATTGGGTACAAAAACAGAAACACTTATAGATAGTGCACCATGATCCCTAAAGTTTCTGGAATATCAAGAGAAGTTATAGATAGGATCTTAGTTAACAATCATTTAAAACAAAAACATTTTATTGGTACAAAGAGAAAGCATTGCATACAGTGACAAGGATTGGAATGTTAGTGGCAATGCCATGAAACTCACTTTCATCACATACATAGCTTGTTTGATACAGAGTAAAGCAAGGAGGGGCTGATGCAGAGAGATAAGAGAGTTATTTCTATAACATCAAAACAACCTACATGCATGATACAGTTAAGAATCATTCGACCTGACCATGTTGCCGCTCTTGTTCCCTTGCCCCGAGAAATACATTTCTAATCTTGTGCAGTTCCGCAAGGACGTCTCTAGCATTCATTCTCTCATTGGGCCGTGCAGCACAACATGAAACACCAATTTGAAGGACTGAGACAAGGCAAACTTCGAGTTTATTAGTGCTTGGTGTGATAGTTTGCCTAGTCCTACTTGGTTGCCTTTCTTCTTCCAATATGATCTGGGGATCGACGATCTATAATACCTTGTCTGGAAGAAACCTTTTTGTGTAACTAGAGAGGCTAAGAGTGTCATTGAACATGCAATCAGTTGGACTTTTTCCGATGAACATTTCCAGTAGTAACACTCCATAGCTATACATATCACCTTGTGTTGATATCTCTTCGCCCAAACCATATTCTGCAGCGAAACCATACAAGAAAAGTTATTCTTGATATTGATACCATTAACCGAAATTCTGTGGTTACCTTCTTTTGTTAAAAGAATTTCTCCAACATTTCAAGAAAAAGAAATACAACGAGGGCCCATAAGAAGGTTTGTTAGAGTTTTCTCCTCTAGCTAAACCTGCATTGTCTAACAACATGGAAGAAACAGTGATGGGAAATTATCTTTGCATTAAGAGGTTTGATTTATACGTTAACAATGAAACTAATTAATTAAATGGATAGAGCAATAAATTATAGACAATTACCTGGAGCAACATATCCAATTGTTCCTCCAATGCCAGTTGAACTTGATTGTTGTTGATTGTTTGATCTATATGTGGTTGGTAAAAGAACCTTTGCAAGACCAAAGTTACTCACATGGGCACAAAAATCAGCATCAAGAAGAACGTTGCTTGGCTTTAAGTCGCGGTGAATGATAGCTACTTCGCAATGATAGTGAAGATAATCCAATGCAGAAGCCACATCAATGGCGATGTTTAAACGTTGAATAAGGTTCAAGCTCGCAGTTCCACGTTGCTCATGAAGACATTCTGGGTATAACCAGTTATCTAAGCTCCCGTTTTCCATGAACTCAAAAACTAAAGCCTTGAAATCGTTCCGCTTAAAATCGATGCTTGAGCAAGATGTGATTATCTTGACGAGATTGCGATGGCGAATGTTCTTGAGTGCTTCACATTCTGATTGGAAACTCCTATTCCCTCCACGTTCTTGAAGTTTTAATACCTTCACAGCAATTGTTTGTCCAGTAGAGTCAAGAATCCCTTTGAAAACAGAACCATATTTTCCCTCACCTATCAAGTTGTCAGAAGAGAATCCATTTGTTGCTTGGTGAAGTTCTGCATAAGAGAGTTTCGGGTGCTCCCTTTGGAAAGGTAAGGCCGTAGAAATTTCTCGTCTTGACCTTCTGATTCGAAAAATTATTGTTGCGACACAGGAAAGGATGACAACAATAAACGACTTAGTGATTACCGGTATTATCACTTTATTCTTGAGCAGCCCTTTCCTTTTTTGCAATACTTTTGTTGGACATGCTGGAAGTTGTAGTTCTTCAACCCCTCCGCATAACTTGCTATTTCCGACAACTGAAAAAGCACTAATATTCTTGAACAATCCGTCAATTGGAACCTCACCTTCAAACATATTGTATGAGAGGTTGAGACTTTGAAGTAAATTCAACTCACCTAAGAACTTGGGAATTTGTCCGGACAAGTTATTGCTAGACAGATCTAGGAATTGAATACCTTTCAGTTGATTGAGGGATTCGGGAATCGGACCTTCAAAATGATTTCCAGCGAGAGAAAGGACTTCCAACACTTGGAAACTGCTAAGAGTTGCTGGGATTCCTCCTGATAATTTGTTTTCTGATAAGTCTAGCTTTCCGAGATTTCTCAAGTTACCGATTTGCGTTGGTATCGGTCCTGTTAACTGATTATGACCTAGGAAGAGACCAATAGATAGGTATGAAAGCTCGAAGATTTGTCCTGGTATGGTTCCGGTGAGGTTATTGGAACTGAGATCGATTCCTAGAAGACGTTTACAATTTCCCAAGGAATCAGGTATCCTTTCCTCTAACTTATTTTCAGCAAGGGAAATGATGCTTAGCTGGCTGAGGTTTCCAATGGAGGATGGGATTTTTCCTGAGAGCTTATTTGTGTACATCCAAATTTGTTCCAACTTGGAGAGTTTACCAATTGATTCAGGAATACTACCGCTAAGCATGTTCTCCACTACTGAGAAACCCTGTAAGTTCAGAAGGTTCTCAATCCCAACAGGTATGCTTCCAGATATATAGTTCTCTCGAAGAGTCAAATAACTCAGAAATTTTGAGAGATTTGCGATGGAATGGGGCAACAAACCACTAAAGTTATTTGCCCCTAAACCCAACACTCGTAGATTGGAACAGTTGGACAACGTATTCCTAATGTTATGCAATTCATTCCCGCTATTAGTTCCAAGTGAATTGCCAGATGCCGTAAATATTTCAAGATCATTAAGGTATCCTAGACTTTTTGGTGTGGCCCCGTTAATTGCATTGTCTGTAATATCGAATCCCGAAAGTCTAGAAGAATTGCCTATCGATGAAGGAATAGGCCCAAAGAAATGGTTTATACCGAAAAAAAATTCTTGTAGATTTGGAAGAGCAAATTTTTGTAGGGTTCCATGCAATTGATTGGCGGTTAGAAAAACAGAGCTGAGTAACGACATGTTGTAAAGCTGGGGAGGAACCATACCAGTCAAGTTGTTCAAACCCAGCGAAAGCCAACGTAATTTGAAAAGTCGTCCAAGTTCGAACAAAAAGCTTCCGGTTAGCTTGTTGTCCGCCAAAGAAAGCATAGGCAGCTCAGAGAGATTTCCGAATGAGGCCGGTATCGATCCCCTGAAATCGTTTAGAGCAAGTCCCAGTCGTGTGAGACTCGGCAGAGAGCTCACCCCAAACAGGCAGTTCGCCTCCTAGGTGGTTATTATTTAGAAGTATTTCTTTGATGTTCGACCAACGAGTGATATTGGTAGGTAGCTTGCCTTCAAAGGAATTATTCCAAAGAATAAATTGTTGAAGTCGAAACAACCTTCCAATTTCACTCGGGATGGTTCCATGGAAGCTGTTATTGCCGAGATCAATTGTCCTGAGGAAGGTAAGGTTCCCTGCATGAGGGGATAGAAAACCCACCAACCCTCGGGATGATAAGTTTAGAATGGTCACACGTTGATGCTTACGACCGCATGTAACTCCTTCTCACTTGCAGAAGTGGATGGAGTGATTCCAGGAGTGAAATACCGGAAAAGCATCACCTTGCACCAAATCCTTGATAGCAAGCAAAGCTTGACGGTCTGTCTCATTTGACATGGGGAGAGCAGTGGTGCTGCTCATGGCCAAGGTGAAAATTGTTAAAATAAAACAGCGGACGGACATTGCAATTCCTGGCCTTAGAAACATTATTTTGGTGCTAAAGGAGAAAAGGACATGAAAGGGGAAAGGTGGTGATGAGATTCGTACTCTAACTGAAGGTCAAGATATATAGAGGCTGCTTCTAGGGGGATCAGCTCATTTACATTCCTCACCCCTGATCCCTCCATACTTTTTTTTTGTATTTGTTCCGGGTCCACATCTATGATCTGAACCGTTTATCTTTTAAAATCCATAATGTAGAATATGAATGCAGAAAGTTACACTAATTCAAATATCGATTGGTACGTACGTGAACGAGTTGCATTTTATTTTGTGAAGTGGTGTGTTTTCAATATATTTTGCCGTGAATTTTAAATAATGAGATGCAACTTGTTTGATATCCAATCGAACAGAATTTTCACAGTCATATTCTTGGTTGGAGGTTCTACGAAGCTGATCTCGTTTGGAAAATTGATTAATAAGACAACTCGATCCAGGGGTCAAGTCAAGATATTGTTAAGCATCCTGTCTCAAGCTGACTAACGACAACTTGACTTGCTATTTGGTCTTGCGCCGGTTTGGTTTCTTTTTAAAAAAAATCTGGTTGTTACTCCTACTATCACATATTGTTGGTCTTTCACGAAAAACGTGCGTGTAATTTTTTTATCAAAAATAAATTCCTCTTGTGCTTAACTTTTTAAATTTTCTGACATCAAATAAAAAATCTCAATTAGTCTTTTATTTTGGTGTCAAGAAATTTTAAAAATTATGCACGGAAGTACTTTATTTTTTTTCCAAAAATTGTACGTCTTTCTGCAAAGGACCAACCGCATGGGAAGGAGGGAGTATTTTTTCGGTTTCTCATATTTGACGAGTCCTCACGAGGGAATTGAAAAAGCAAAAAGATTTGTGAACCAAATTCTAAAAAAAAGATCTACATTTTTGGTTCTTGTAAAATGCTCTAAGTTTCAAATTTGTCCCTATAACGTGTCAATTTCATCCTTATATTTTCTGAGGAACTTCAATATTGCCCTTTCCGTTAACTCGTTAACGAAACGGATCAACCTCTGGCTGTTGACTGATGTGGCAACGACGTGGAAAATAACCTCTTGTTCACCATCACTCATCACCCCAGCTCCCTCCATCTCTTTGTTTTTTGACACCCCAGCATAATTAAACCCACACCAATCTCACGATTATTGAATGATTCCGTAAGTACGAATTATCATAATGGAGACTATAGATACCGGTGCTCAAATGATGTTTTATTCCCCTTTTTAAGATTAAACAAAAATGTTCGTAATTATTCTAGTGAGAGAAGCAAATTGGATGTTTGGGGTTATATGTTGTGGGGGAGAGACACCCATTATACGATATCGGGTTTGCTAATACACACATAGAGAGCCAGTTCAATTCTTCATATTTATAATGTGCGGTTTGTTATGGTTGGTAATTTGAAGAGTGTTCCCAGGATTTTCATATTTACATCGGGTTCATCCCAATAATTAGTTGATGATTTCTTGACAACTTCATAGGAGTATCTTTAATTAAAGTTTTGAGAAGTTCCAGTGCTTACGGACATTTGAGTGAAAATTATGCAGTATTTTTTAAAATTTTCCAGTGTACGTAATGCATAGCTTGAAATCATTCTTTACAGCGCATAGGGGGATAGGGACTTGTTTAACAGGTGTGCACAAATTTATGGGTCGATAAATAAAGATCGGGAATCCTCCATCCGTACAGGGGGTGTAGGACTCCCGCACAGGGGTGTAAGTGAAATTTTCCCTTCAATTTACCAAAATCCTTCAGAATTGCAGGTCATGATGTGCACAAATTTGAAAGTTACATGTACGAGAAGTTTGAATCAAGACATTTTAACTGCAATATTCAATACGATCACCAACACACATAACCCGTAGTTGGAGACAAATAAATTCACGGGAAGTGTAACAAAAAAAAGAAGTTGGAATAAATCCATCAGCTAACGAGCTAACGAGCTCAGTGAGTAGCAAAGCATGTATATTAAATACAGCTCTAAAACAAGGATTAAAATAATTTACCATGTCAACAAAAATTTGGCATACAGGTGAACAATAAAATAATCAATTAATCCAATAAACAATTCATCCGATAAATCTTACTGGTGATCTCAACACAATCTCCAACAACAATGGGGAACCACAACCAATACCAAATAGTACCAAGTGCCAGTAAACAAATATCTTAAAATTGGATCTAATATCGAAACTTAGAGTCACCACGAGTATAGATACACAACACATGGCATATTTTTGGATGTACGTGGCCTTTTTTTGGTATAGGGCTTACAAGATACTAATGGGTGAATGGGTGTTGATATGTATCAACTGTTATGTAAAGGTAAGCAAGTATGACTTAAGGATATGTAATCTATGGATGTACTGAAGTTATGGGTATTGACTCTATTTAGTATGGCTGTGTACTACAAATTATTGGCTTAAAGACTTATTTGGTCCTTACAAATAAGGCTCGATTTCAATTTCGTCCTCCTAAAATTTTTCGTTTCAATTTTACCCTTATAGTTTTAACACGATTTCAATGTTACCCTTCCTGTTAAATTTGGATGGAAAATGCTTGTGTGGCAAATGGTTGGGTGATTGTGGGACATTTTTTTACACAGTCATCCTCCACCTGTAAAAGAAAAAAACCCTAAAAACCAAAATCCATTCCCTACTCTTCGTTTCCCCCCAATTCTTGTTCCTTCAGTGACTAAAACCTAAACCTAAACCAGCTGCACCCAAAAACTCTTCTCTTAAATCTCTTCTCCCACTAAATGCGATCTCCAAAAACCATCACGAACCTTACCAAAAACCCTCACCATCACAAAGCAGATGCATCGTCGACCTTAGTAATGGCTACCTCTTCATCAAATAGCAGTGCAAGCAGTCGAAGGGATCGGGTTTGCAAGTGCGGCGAGAAACCAGTGTTGACGACTTCATGTTACAACTAATGCCAAAACATGTGTCATGTTACAACTAATGCAGTGCACTTCATTGCCAATCCCATGAACCATTGATCAATTGCTTGCGACCTTAATGTGCGTCAGAATAAGATTACCCCAAGCGTAGGGCTAGGTCGGTTGAAAGCATAATAAAACCCGTAAGGCCGGGGTCGATTCCGCAGGGAGCGCGTCCATAACTTAACTTCGGAGATTAGCGAATGTCGAGAGTTTTAGCGTTAGGGCCGCCAACCAAATTCGGCGTTGAGACGGCCAACTGACTGATTTTGGGAAAATGGCTACTTAACCTAACTACGGCTTTTTAACTGGAGATTTAAACTAAAGGTTAGGTTTAGGGATAGTTAACACCCATAACTCAAGGGTGAACTCAATTCTTCCCTTCTTCAAAAAGATGTTAAACATGACTAAGGCTCTTTTTGGTTCAGTTTGACAAACCCGAAGAGGGACATAGCTCAAAGCATCAAATGTGACAAATAGCCTAGCCCTTGCCTACACTTGATCAAAGAGATTAACTCCTCTACGTTTTGATACATAAAATCAGCCATATGCCATGTTTAAGCTAGAAAACGGGATTTTACAAGAGAAGACCAAGTCACACCCATGGTTACGGGATGCTAACCATCCCACAACCTAGCCTTACTACACTACTCACACATATCGAAAGGAGAAATGAAATGAACTAAGGTAGAGACAAGGTGAAAACTAAACATTAATAATACTTGAAACAAAGACAAGATCCTTGAAGAGGAGAGAAATTCTTACAACTTTAATGAAGCACACCCACCTCAAAACCCAACAATCAATGCTCTTTAAGGAGGGATTGAGAGTTGAAGAAGAGAGGGAGGTAGAGAGAGAAAGCTCTAGGTTAGTAAAAATGAAAGATAAGACTGAAAAAGAGGTTAAAGACTATTTATAATCCCAAACATTCGGGATACAAAAGACTAAAATGCCCCTAGATCAATTCTTGGTCGGGCACAAAAATGCCAGAAATTCCAGGTTGGTACCGGTACCAAGTTTTGAGTGGTACTGGTACCAAACTTCTCTGGAGGCCAAATTGGTGCTTTGGTACTGGTACCAAGTTTTGAGTGGTACTGGTACCACCTGGGCAGATTTTCCCCTTCCTTGCTTCATCTTCAAATCACCCTTGGCCGTTCCGTTCACACTCCGAGGCTTCTTGCTATGACTTTTTGAGCTCGTCCACGGGATTCCACGTGGTCTTGGGGCCTTGGATGTTCTTGGAAGCCATTCATGGTGCCAAAACACGCCTTCTTCCCACGTTCAACCTATAATGGTCAAAAATGCAAACTACGCGCAATATCATTCAAATCAAAGTAATTGTGTGCGTGAGTGTGACAAAAATGAGAGAGATAAGCCCTTTTATTTACACTATTTAGGGCTTATCATCAATCAAGGACCAGAAAAAAGTAGCAGAATTACATTCCAAAATCAGCTTGCACCACAAATCTCCATAGTGATTGACAGAGCTAGTTACCATAGCAGAACCAAATCCATGTCTTTTAACATGGCTTACCCCATGAGCCAAATCCAAAGCAGAACCAACAGCAAACAACAACATAGTAAAAAAAAAATTCAGCATAATGGTAGCAGATTCAGCAAAAGAAGCCATCACACAAATCAAAGTTGCTGTAACATAATGGTACCAGATTCTCATCAGATTCAGCATCATCACAGTTAACCAAAAAGACACTAAAACATTGGAGACACAACTTCAATAATTGCCCAAGAGAAGTCATTTCATAGCCAGGCCTGCTCCAAAAGTCATTACATTACCAAATACTATTAGAAGCCAACTTCAAGTTTGTGGCCATTACAATTAACTTCAATAATTACCCAAAAGATGCCAACTTCAAACATTACAATACCATTAACTTCAATAATTACCCAAAAGAAGCCAACTTAAAGTTTGTGGCCATTACAATACCTACTAGGATTGCATAAACAAAAAACATTGACTGGGACACCATATTTAACAATTTGTACGGCCCAAACTTGTTGTTTAGGTCCAGTCATAAATGTCCTTCAATCTGACATTGCTAACCCTTGATCTTTTCAACCCTCTGTTTGGGCCTTGGGTGGTGGGCTTCTTTCTCATTGTGCTGGGGCCAGGTGGAGCAGAACTGGAGGTTGGAATTGAGGTTGGTGGCTGGAATTGGGATGGAGTCACAATGGTTGGAGGTGGTTGGGTCAAACTTGCCGGAATGGACCTCCGTTGTGGGCCACTGGAACCATCTTTTTGAGCCTTCTTAGGACCACCATTTGGAGTTTTCTTTGGGCTAGCTTTGGGACCACCATTTGGAGTTTTCTTTGGGCTAGCTTTGGGACCACCATTTGGTGCCTGCTTTTGACCTCCCCTTGGACCAATAATACTCTTGTCTGCCCTAGTACCCTGCACCAATATATAAACCATTACAAAAAGGTACAGTCAAGACATAAATATACAGTTAAGCATTAGAAAAAGGGGGTACGGCTTGCATGTTACCTTTGACTGTGTTGCTTGACTTGATTCCCCAGGCAAGTCTTTATTGCCTCCAACCAATCTCTATTGTGGCCTTTGTTTTTTCAACGAATACAATATAAAAAGATGTTGTTTAAAAATAAAAATACTATAATACTAGTATTTGTTACCCAAGTATTATTTAAGATAGATTTAGCCGACAAACCAATAACCTCAATACCATTGATTTACCTTGGCTTTAGCGCGTACGTACCACTCCTGTTCGAGTTGTTGACCCTTGCGCGTTGTTCTTCTTCTCTTGATTTCGCCAAGATTGTCGAGTTAAGGGGTGGGTTTCGGCAGAAAAATTTAGTGAAGGTGTTTGTTCGCTGGGTTTGGAAGGAAATGATTTGGGGGATTTAAGTTTAGGGTTTTTAGTCGCTAGGGGAATGAAAATTGGGGGGGAAACGAAGAGATAGGGAATGGATTTTGGTTTTTAGGGTTTTTTCTTTTACAGGTGGAGGATGACTGTGTAAGAAAATGTCCCACAATCACCCAACCATTTACCACACAAGCATTTTCCATCCAAATTTAATGGGAAGGGTAACATTGAAATCATGTTAAAACTATGAGGGTAAAATTGAAACGAAAATTTTTAGGAGGACGAAATTGAAACCGAGCCTTATTTGTAAGGACCAAATAAGCCTTTAAGCCCAAATCAAATTATTTGTAGTGCTAAAGTCCATCCATACAGGGGGTGTAGGACTTACTTTTTAGGTCGTTGCCATGCGTATTATTTTGGCATCGCCTTCACTTCACAATATTGAAATTTCTAGTTTTTATAGACTGTTCCCGGAGAACTGATACATTTTCTATTACATTATACTGATTCTTAGATGGTATTAGATCTGCAGATGCAGTCATTTGGAGGAGTGGTGCAATTACGGTAAAGTGCAGCCTTAAGGGGAAAAATAGACCAAAATCGACTTAAGAGGATGTTGTTCGAAAGATATAATTTGTGTTGAATATCACGAAACACGATGCTTTTTGACAGAGCTTAATGAAGAGAAAATGAATTCATGTAGCTGATCCAATTGATTGAGACTTAAGACTTGGATCGGTTTGGTTTTGTTAGTTATATGTAGAGGTGGCAAATTAAACTCAAACCCATTAATCAACCCAAACCCATCCACTAAAATACAAACCCAACCCAACTCAGTCCATTTATTAGTTGGATCAAAATGGGTCAAACCCATCAAACCCATTTATTAATTGGGCTAAAGTGGATCTTAATTGGGTCAACTTAAATGACCCAATAAATCATGAACCTTACCCAACAACCCAACAAGAAAGACCCCGTATCACTATCAGTCGATCTATCTCGCCGAGTGAATTGGTCTCGTTCGTCTCTTCAGGTCTTTCTCTCACATCTGTGTTTCGTGGCTTTGTTTGATTATTGTTTATTAAATAATTCAAGGTTCTGATCATATTAAAGTCAGTCGTTCATAAATTAATAATAATCTCCTCTGTAGTTTGCTCGCATCCATAATTTTTGTTAATTCTTTTTATGCCTACCGGTAGGAGAATTACATTCCAAGAGTTACAATAACGGAATCAGGGGCCTGTAGCGAGCTGCTACTGGAGCTTCCAACGCCCCAAAACCCTGTCATTTTTGGGCCAAATTAGGAACAACATTCAGCCCTTGCTCCTCCCCTCATACGTTACTAATCGTTGTGTCAGGTTTACTTTTGGTCCCACACATTTGATCTGAGCCTTTTATTAATTTTATAATAATAATTCGAGTGATCTCGTAAAAAATGAGCTCAATGTGTATGCATTTGTTATGTTGGTATCTTTCATTTCTGGCGGGAAAGTTTTTGCACATACAGAAAAAGCAAAAGAAGGGTTTTTATTTTTTTCCACCAGTCATGGGCAGAACTCTAGTAGTATTATATTGGTATTATACGTTGTTTTGAGTATTATTGGTGCAAAATGGTTCTCTGCCGCCCGTAGGGATAATATGGTAATTAGTGTACATGGGTATTTTAGTCATTTAGATGTACAAGGATAATATGGTTATTTCAGTGCATGTACCTGGGTATTTTAGTCATTTTAGATTTTAATGGATAAGTAATCAGTTTAATGGGCGGGTCGGGTTTAATTTTAAATAAATATGGGTCGCCTTGGGTATGGGACATTGACCTCATAACTAATGGGTTCTAAATGGGTCAATGACCCATTAGAAACTCAACCCACTTACAATTTATTCAATTTGGCTCAAACCTGCCCATTTAACACCCCTAGTTATATGAATTGTTAACCAATCAAAACAAAGGTCAAGTCAAGAAAGGAACACTTCTACTACTGATTTGTCCATTCAATTGAATCAGTATGACAAATGACAATCTCAAACAAATTCTAAGGAAATTATCTATCTTCCAGTTTTCTTGTCTAGAATTATAGAGCGATAGAACTGAAAACCCACCACTGAACGTTGCTAAAGAGGTCTCTACGGTATCTTACCAAACGACTCGAGTTGGTCATGTGGAACTGATAGCAATAGAGAATTGAATTGCTCAAGTGGCCAGCAAAAACTTAAGCTTAGATATCATGTTAAGTTTGAGGCAAGTCTATTTGACGATTTCTTGAAAAGGTATTTTGTTTGTACCCAAAAATGACTGTCCAATAAAAATTTGCCACGTTGCGGTTTCCTTGTAACAAATACTATTGAGCAAAGCACCTGATTTTTTCTTATGCCAAAGTGCTACGTAGGTCTAGCTAGTGTGACTAAATGGCAGTGAAGTCATGTGTAGTGCACTCCATGGTGGGACACTTCGCAACACTTGGAGGTAGTGCACCATCATCCCTTAGTTTCTGGAACATCAGGAGAAGTTATAGATAGGATCTTAGTTAACAATCATTTCAAAAACTAACACATTTTATTGGTACAAAGAGAAAGCATTACATACAGTGAAAAGTGGCAATACCATGAAACACCACTTTCATCACAAACATAGCTTGTTTGATACAGAAGAGTAAAGCAAGGAGGGGCTGATGCAGTTAAGAATCATTCGGCCTAACCATGTTGCCGCCCTTGTTCCCTTGCCCCGAGAAATACATTTCTAATCTTGTGCAGTTCCGCAAGGACGTCTCTAGCATTCATTCTCTCATTGGGCCGTGCAGCACAGCATAAAACACCAATTTGAAGGACTGAGACAAGGCAAACTTCAATGTGATTAGTGCTTGGTGTGATAGTTTGCCTAGTCCTACTTGGATGCCTTTCTTCTTCCAATATGATCTGGGGATCGACGATCTCTAATACCTTGTCTGGAAGAAACTTTTTTGTGTAACCGGAGATGCTAAGAGTGTCACTGAACATGCAATCAGTTGGTCTTTTTCCGATGAACATTTCCAGCAGTAACACTCCATAGCTATACATATCACCCTGTGTTGATATCTCTTCACCCATACCATATTCTGCAGCGAAACCATACAAAAGAAGCAAGAGAAGTTATTCATGATATTGATACTATCAACCGAAATTCTGTGGTTACCTTCTTTTGTTGAAAGAATTTCTCCAACATTTCAAGACAAAGAAATACAACGAGGGTCCATTAAAAGGTTTGTTAGAGTTTTCTCCATTTGCTAAACCTGCATTGCCGTACAACATGGAAGAAACAGTGATGGGAAATTATCTTTGCATTAAGAGGTTTGATTTAAACGCAAACTTATG
Source organism: Rhododendron griersonianum (assembly GCA_018127125.1). Taxonomy (NCBI): domain Eukaryota; kingdom Viridiplantae; phylum Streptophyta; class Magnoliopsida; order Ericales; family Ericaceae; genus Rhododendron; species Rhododendron griersonianum. Next base: position 19,390,432 of record CM030794.1, on the reverse strand, counting down.
TACTTAGGTTTCACCACAATATTGACTAATAACAATGAAACTAATTAGTTAAATAGATAGAGCAATAAATTAGAGACAATTACCTGGAGCAACATATCCAACTGTTCCTCCAATGCCAGTTGAACTTGATTGTTGTTGATTGTTTGATCTACATGTGGTTGGTAAAAGAACCTTTGCAAGACCAAAGTCACTCACATGGGCACAAAAATCAGCATCAAGAAGAACGTTGCTTGGCTTTAAGTCGCGGTGAATGATAGCTACTTCGCAATAATAGTGAAGATAATCCAATGCAGACCCAACGTCAATGGCAATGTTTAAACGTTGAATGAGGTTCAAGCTCACAGTTCCCCGTTGCTCATGAAGAGTTCCTGGGTACAACCAGTTATCTAAGCTCCCGTTTTCCATGAACTCAAAAACTAAAGCCTTGAAATCATTGCGCTTAAAATCAATGCTTGAGCAAGATGTGATTATTTTGATGAGATTACGATGGCGAATGTTCTTGAGTGCTTCACATTCTGCTTGGAAACTCCTATTCCCTCCATGTTCTTGAAGTTTCAATACCTTCACAGCAATTGTTTGCCCAGTAGAGTCAAGAATCCCTTTGAAAACAGAACCATATTTTCCCTCACCTATCAGGTTGTCGGAAGAGAATCCATTTGTTGCTTGTTGAAGTTCTGCATAAGAGAGTTTCGGGTACTCCCTTTGGAAAGGTAAGGCCGTAGAAATTTCTTGTCTTGACCTTCTGATTCGAAAAATTATTGTTGCGACACAGGAAAGGATGACAACAATAAACGACATAGTGATTACCGGTATTATCACTTTATTCTTGAGCAGTCCTTTCCTTTTTTGCAATACTTTTGTTGGACATGCTGGAAGTCGCAGTTCTTCAACCCCTCCGCATAAATTACTATTTTCGACAACTGAGAAAGCACTAATATTCTTGAACAATCCGTCAATTGGAACTTCACCTTCGAACATATTGTATGAGAGGTTGAGACTTTGAAGTAAATTCAACTCTCCTACGAACTTGGGAATTTGTCCGGACAAGTTATTCCTAGACAGATCTAGGAATTGAATACCTTTCAGTTGATTGAGGGATTCGGGAATAGTACCTTCAAAATGATTTCCCGCGAGAGAAAGGAATTCCAACACTTGGAAATTGCTAAGAGTTGCTGGGATTCCTCCTGATAATTTGTTTTTTGATAAGTCCAGCTCTGCGAGATTTCTCAAGTTACCGATTTGCGTTGGTATCGGTCCTGTTAACTGATTATGACTTAGAAAGAGACCAATAGATAGGGATGAAAGCTCGAAGATTGGTCCAGGTATCATTCCGGTGAGTTTATTGGAATCGAGATCAATTCCAAGAAGACGTTTACAATTTCCCAAGGAATCAGGTATCCTTTCCTCTAGCTTATTTTCTTCATTGGCAAGGATGCTTAGCTGGCTGAGGTTTCCAATGGAGGATGGGATTTTTCCTGAGATCTTATTTGTGTACATGTAAATTTGTTCCAACTTGGAGAGTTTACCAATGGATTCCGGAATACTGCCGCTAAGCATGTTCGCACCTACTATGAAACTCTGTAAGTTCAGAAGGTTCCCAATCCCAACAGGTATGCTTCCAGATATATAGTTATCTTGAAGATTCAAATAACTCAGAAATTTTGAGAGATTTGCGATGGAATGGGGCAACAAACCACTAAAGTTATTTGCACTTAAACTCAAATGTCGTAGATTGGAACAGTTGGACAACGTATTCATAATGTTATGCAATTCATTCCCGCTATTAGTTCCAAGTGAATTGACAGATGCCGCAAATATTTCAAGATCGTTAAGGTTTCCTAGACTTTTTGGTGTGGGCCCGTTAATTGCATTCTCTGTAATAGCGAATCTCAAAAGTCTAGAAGAATTGCCTATCGATGAAGGAATAGGCCCAAAGAAATGGTTTCCACCGATAAAAAATACTCGTAGATTTTGAAGAGCAAAATCGAAATCTGGGGCGAGGCTTCCATGCAATTGATTGCCGTATAGAGAAACTAAGTTGAGTGACGACATGTTGTAAAGCTGGGGAGGAACCATACCAGTCAAGTTGTTCAAACCCAGCGAAAGCCGACGTAATTTGAAAAGTCGTCCAAGTTCGAACGGAATGCTTCCGGTTAGCTTGTTGTCCCCCAAAGAAAGCCTAGACAGCTCAGAGAGATTTCCGAATGAGGCCGGTATCGATCCTCTAAAATTATTTCGACGAAGTCTCAGTTGTGTGAGACTAGACAGAGAGCTCACCGCAACAGGGATTTCGCCTCCCAGGTGGTTATTATTTAGAAGTATTTCTTTGATGTTCGACCAACGAGTGATATTGGTAGGTAGCTTGCCTTCAAAGGAATTATTCCAAAGAATAACATGTTGAATTCTAAACAACATTCCAATTTCATTCGGGATGGTGCCATGGAAGCTGTTGTTGCCGAGATCAATCGTCCTGAGGAAGGTAAGGTTCCCTGCATGAGGGGATAGAGAACCCACCAACCCTCGGGATGATAAGTCTAGAATGGTCACGCATTGATGCTTACGACCGCATGTAACTCCTTTCCACTTGCAAAAGTGGATGGAGTGATTCCAGGAGCGAAATACCGGAAAAGCATCACCTTGCACCAAATCCTTGATAGCAAGCAAAGCTTGACGGTCTGTCTCATTTGACATGGGGAGAGCAGTGGTGCTGCTCATGGCCAAGGTGAAAATTGTTAAAATAAAACAGAGGACGGACATTGCAATTCCTGGCCTTAGAAACATTATTTTGGTGGTAAAGGAGAAAAGGATATGAAAGGGGAAAGGTGGTGATGAGCTTCGTACTCTAACTGAAAGCCAAGTTATATAGAGGCTGCTTCTAGGGGATCAGCTCCTTTACATTCCTCATCCTTCCATACTTTTATTTTTTGTGTTCGTTCCAGGCCCACATCTATGATTTGGACCGTTCATCTCGTAGAATCCATAATAAAGACTACGATTGCGAAAAGTTGCATTAATTCAGATATGGATTTGTATGTGAACAAGTTGAATTTTTTTTCGTGAAGTGCTGTGTTTTTAATATATTTTGCCGCGAAATTTACATAATGAGATGCTATTAACTTGTTTGATATCCCATGCCGATAAAAAAATAATAATAATAACTTGTTCGATATCCAATCTAACAGAATTTTCGCAATCATATTCTTCGTTGCAGGTTCTACGATTTGGAAAATTGATGTCGCGCTTTAAGCGTCCTATCTCAAGTGTGTGGCCATGCAATGCCCAGGTTCCATAATCACTTTCAGTCCACTACCTCCTCTATCCCTCCATCTCTGTGTTTTGCGAAACCACAGCGTAATTAAATCCACAACAATCTCACGATTATTGAATATATGATTCCGTAAGTATGAATTATCATAACGGAGAATGTAGACACCGGTACTCAAATGTATTTTTATTCTCCCGTTCAAGATCAAATAAAAATGTTCACTATCATAATTTTTCTAGTGAGAGAAGCAAATTGGGTTTTTGTCATTGTAAGAGAGAGAGGGGGAGAGATTATTTTGTGCCCCAAGTTTTTTCCCATCACACATTATGTTGGGGTCCACATACTTAGTCTCATGTCCCGCAAAAATTTGTGGTTGAGGAGAACTTTGGAGCACCACCACGTATGTATAATGTGTGGTGGGGTCCCCAGGAGGAATGTATATTTTTTCCATAGAGAGAGCCAGTTTAATTTTTAATACAACGTATGATTTTTTTGGTCAGTAGTTTGAAGAGTTTTACCATGATTTTCATATTTACATTAGGTTCGTTCCTATAATTAATTGATGATTTCTTGACAACTTCATATGTTTAATTGAAGTTTTGATAAATTCCAGTGCTTAAGGACATTTTAGTGAAAATTCTGCAATATTTTTGAAAATTCACTCTAATGGATAGTTTGAATAAGAAATTAAATAGGCATCCTATTTAGAAGACTTATTTAGGTGACCATCTATGATGTCATCACTGCTTATGTTCCCATCTATGATGTGTTGGAATATTGCCCCAACACATTTTTTTTTTAATTTTTTAATGATCATTATATAGCTACTTGGAATTTATGAAAACGGTACTACGTACTCAAGGGACCGTTTCACCTATACAAATGTGTTGGGGCAATATTCCAAGTCCCAACGGGATCGAGTACATAATCTCTCTCTCATTTTGTTCCCCTCTCATATATGTAGACTATATATGCTTCACACCTTAAAAAAATTTGGTTACCAGAAAAATGTAACTCTTACCAAAAAAAAAAATTAAAACATAACATAACTAACACTAACTAAACAATGCGTAACTAACCGAAAAAATTTGGAACTATTAATTTTGAGGTGTACCGTACACCCTTATCCGTAACTTCAACCAGAAAATAGGTAATTGATCATACCAACAAAATATGTAACTAGTCATGAGCAAAAAATATGTGAAATTTCATGGACCAAAAACACTCGTAATAGGCACAAAAGTATGCGTATCATCCTCCAAAACTATCCGTACATACCATTTAAGCCCAAGGTACACTGATTTCATTACTAACCAAAAACATGTGCAACCTAAAGCAAAACTACTCGTAGGCTCGTAGCATACACCAAAAAATACGTAACATTAGTTCTATGGTAGACCTTTACCATATATAGCTTAGTACTGCCCTGGAATACACACCGAAATTTTGTGGACGCTTGGAATTTTGTGTTAATGGGTATGACTCAATTAGGAACCATTGTGCCTGTACAAATGTGTGACAACAAGAGTGAGGAAAATTATCCAATACTCTCAGTGTATATTTCCTCCCCTCACATAATCAAGTAAATAATCTCAATTCCAAAGCACAAAGTCAACAATACATGCAAGGGGCAAGTCAAGATATTGATTTCATAGCGTTTAAACATCGCCACTTGACATAAAGACAGCAAGACTTGACTCCATTTCTGGCCACTGAATTCAGGGAGTAAAGACAGTAAGACTTGACTCCATTTCTGGCCATGCATCATTTTCGCATCGGCTTCATTTCACAAGACTGGAATTTGGAGTTTTTATTGACTGCTTTCGGAGAACAGATACATTTTCTCTAACATTTATGCTCAATCGATATTACATCAGTAGATGCAGTAGTTAGGAGGAGTGGTATGTTATAATTATTTTTTACTTGACAAAAGTCAACATTGTTAGTTGGATATCATGAAACAAAACACTTTTGTATAGGCGAAAACGGTCCCTTGAGTCATAGCCATATATACAAAATTTGGGTGTGACTTGCAAGATTGCGATAAAGTGTAGCATTATTTTTTTTTAATCAGCAAAAGAAAAGTTTTCATATCATTAAAATAAGGTGAAATTATACGAAGACCCCCTCTCACCTGTACGTTTTGGATACAAACACCCCCTAACCTTTAAAACACCCAAAAGCAACCATTCATCTATAAACGTTAACCAATCAGAACCTTTCTGTCAAATGACCGTTAAGATGAAGAGTTCAGCATGGACAATTTTTTATAGATGAGAGGGTCATTGTGGGCGAGTTTTAAGGGGCAGAATCGTCATTTTTCTCTCATTTCATTAACAGAGTTGACCAATTTTTTATTCTATATAGATGGGGTGCGTGAAACGGCGATTTTGGTGCTAAAGAAGAAAAGGATATACTCCCTCCGTCCCTTATTTAGAGTCCAGTATTCCATTTTGAGCTGTCCCTTAATAAGTATCCATTTTGTAAAGTTAGTGGATAAAAGTTGGTGCATTGTCTATTTTGTCCCTAAAAGTAGATTCCATTTTAAAAAGTGAGTGAGTAAAAGTGTTAATGATGATAGGTAAGTAGGGAAAGAAGAGGAAAAAGTTGATGTGAAAGGTATAATGAAGATGTATTTTTAATAAGTTGGAGTTACGAAACAAAACACTTAAAAAGGGATGGAGGGAGTATGAAAGGGGAAAGGTGGTGATGAGCTTCGTACTCCTAACTGAAAGCCAAGTTATATAGAGGCTGCTTCTAGATCTCCGGGGATCAGCTCATTTACATTCCTCATCCCTCCATACTTTTATTTTTTATTTTTGTTCCGGGCCCACATCTATGATCTGAACTATACATCTCGTAGAATCCATAATGAAAAATATGATTGCAGAAAGTTACATTAATTCAGAGAGAGTAATTAAATTATATACACCGGCAGTGTAAATATTTATTTCTTCCAAATCAATTACATTGTGCCACGTCGTCAAAACAGTGGTGGTCCCAATCAAAAGAACAGGGCGACGTGGCGCAATGTAATTGATTTAGAGAAAACAAATGTTTACACCGCTGGTGTAAAGAATTTAATCTCTAATTGAGATATCGATTGGTACGTGAACGAGTGGCATTTATTTTGTGAAGTGGTGTGTATTCAATTTATTTTGCCGTGAATTTTACATAATGAGATGCAACTTTGTTCATTATCCAATCAAACAGAATTTTGGCAGTCATATTCTTGGTTACAGGTTCTACGAAGCTGATCTCGTTTGGAAAATCGATTAATAAGACAACTCGATCCAAGGTTCAAGTCAGGATATTGTTAAGCATCCTGTCTCAAGTGTACATGTGGCCATGCAATGCCCAGGCTCCATTAATTATAACTTTCATGTCACTGTAAATCAATTTTTTCTATGGGCATTGCATGGCTGCGAATAAAAGTAGTGTTCCGAATATCGTCGACTTGACTTATGAAACTCAAGTCCACTACTTGATCTTCCGGGAAAAAGTTTGAGCGAATCTTGACCATTTATTATAACAATGGATGAATAGAGATTGGTTGTGTGTTGTGTTTTACGCAACGGTTGTGTGTGTAGCACTTTTGAATTGGATATTTGGGGTTATTGAGAGAGAGAGAGACCCATTAACCCATTAAAAGGCTATCGGGTTTGCTAATACTGTAATACAGAGAGAGAGAGCCGGTTTGATTCTTCATATTTCAAATGTGCGATTTTTTTGGTTGGCAATTTGAAGAGTTTTTTTCCAGGATTTTCATATTTACATTCGGTTCATCCCTATAATTAATTGATGATTTCACTCTAATGGATAGTTTGAAATCATTCTTTATAGCGCATGGTGGATGGACTTGTTTAATATGCGTCCACAAACTATGTGTCTCGATAAATAAATATCTGCAGTCCATCCCCCATATAATGTGCACAAAGATGAATGCAAATTGAATTTTCACATTCACATTCTTCGTCGCAGGTTCTAAGAAGCGGATCTCGTTAGGAAAATTGATTAAGCCAACTCGATCCAGGAGTCAAGTCAAGAAATCTCTTTCTAGGCGGGCTCACCTACTAACTAACGACGACTTGACTTGTTATTAGGTCTTGCGCCGGCTTGGTTTCTTTTTAAAAAAAATCTGGTTATTACTCCTACTATCACATATTATTGGTCTTCCATAAAAAACGTGCATGTAATTTTTTATCAAAAATAAATTCCTCATGTGCTTAACTTTTTAAATTTTCTGACATCAAATAAAAAATCTCAATTATTCTTTTATTTTGGTGTCAAGAAATTTTTAAAATTATGCACGGAAGTACTTTATTTTTTCTCCAAAAATTGTACTTCCTCCGTTCCTTTTTAAGTGTCCTGCTTCGTAACTCCAACTTATTAAAATAACATCATCATTATACCTTTTACATCAACTTTTTCCTTCACTTTTCCTATTTACCCATCATCATTACACTTTTACTCACTTACTTTTCAAAATAGAATCTACTTTTAGGGACAAAATAGACAATGCACCAACTTTTACCCACTAACTTTATAAAATGGACACTTATTAAGGGACAGCCCAAAATGAAATACTGGACTCTAAATAAGGGACGGAGGAAGTATGTCTTTTCGCAAAGGACCAACAGCATGGTACGGAGGGAGTATTTTTTCGGTTTCTCATATTTGACGAGTCCTCACAAGGGAATTGAAAAAGCAAAAAGATTTGTGAACCAAATTCTAAAAAAAAAGGTTTATCTACATTTTTGGTCCTTGTAAAATGCTCTAAGTTTCAAATTTGTCCCTATAAATACATACGTGTCAATTTCGTCCTTATATTTTCTAAGGAACTTCAGTGTTGCCCTTTCCGTTAACTCGTTAACGGAACGGATCAACCTCTGGCCGTTGACTGATGTGGCAATGACGTGGAAAATAACCTCTTGTTCACCATCACTCATCACCCCTGTTTGATCTTGAACAGGGGAGTAAAAAATTATTTGAGCACCGGTATCTACTATCTCCATTATGAAAATTCGGCAGTATTTTTGAAAATTTCCACTGTAATGCATAGCTTGAAATCATTCTTTATAGCGCATAGGGGAATATAGACTTGTTTAATAGGCGTGCAAAAATTTATGTGTCTTTAAATAAAGATCGGGAGTCCATCCGCACAGGAGTGTGAGTGAAGTTTTCAGAATTGCAGGTCATAATGTGCACAAATTTGAAAGTTCCATGTACGAGAAGTTTGAATCAAGACATTTTGAAGTGCAATATTCCATATGATCACCGACACACATAACCCGTAGTTGGAGACAAATAAATTCACAGGAAGTATAACCAAAAAAAATTCATTTGCGTTTGAGCACGCCACTTGACTTACTTTTTAGGTCGTTGCCATGGGTATTATTTTGGCATCGCCTTCACTTCACAATATTGAAATTTCTAGTTTTTATTGACTATTCCCGGAGAACTGATGCATTTTCTATTACAATATACTAATTCTCAGTCGGTATTAGATCTGCAGACGTAGTCATTTGGAGGAGTTGTGCAGTTACGGTAAAGTGCAGTGTTAAGGGGAAAAATAGACCAAAATCGACTTTAGAGCTGTTGTTCGAAAGATATAATTCTTGTTAATTCTTTTTATGCCAACTGGTAGGAGAATTACATTCCAAGAGTTACAATAACGAAATCAGGGGCTTGTAGCGAGTTGCTACTGGAGCTTCCAACGCCCCAAAACCCCGTCGTTTTGGGCCAAATTAGCCACAACGTTCAGCCCTAGCTCTTCCCCTCCTACGTTACCAATCGTTGTGTTAGGTTCACTTTTGGTCCCACACAATTTATCCGAATCGCTTATTAATTTTATAATAATAATGCGAGTGATCTCGTAAAAAATGAGCTCAGTGTGTATGCATTTGAAATGTTGGTATCTTTCATTTTTGTCGGGAAAATTTTTTGCACATACAGAAAAAGCAAAAGAAGGTTTTTTTTTTTCCACTAGTCATGGGCAGAACTCTAGTAGTATTATACTGGTATGGTATTATACGTTGTTTTGAGTATTATTGGTGCAAAATGGTTCTCTGCCGCCCGTCGGGATAATATGGTAATTAGTGTACATGGGAATTTTAGCCATTTAGATGTACAAGGGTAATATGGTCATTTTAGTGTACCTGGGTATTTTAGTCATTTTAAATTTTAATGGATAAGTAATCGGTTTAATGGGCGGGGCGGGTTTAATTTTAAATAAATGGGTCGCGTTGGGTATGGGACATGCATTGACCTCATAACTAATGGGTTCTAAATGGGTCAATGACCCATTAGAGACTCAACTCACTTACAACTTACTCAATTTGGCCCAAACCTACCCCATTTGACATCCCTAGTTATATGGATTGTTAACCAATCAAAACAAAGGTCAAGTCAAGAAAGGAACGCTTCTTCTGATTTGTCCATTCAATTGAATCAGTATGACAAATGACAATCTCAAACAAATTCTAAGGAAATTATCTATCTTGTTAACCAATCAAAACAAAGGTCAAGTAAAGAAAGTCACACTTCTACAGATATGTCCATTCAATTGAACCAGTATGACAAATGACAATCTCAAACAAATTCTAAGGAAATTATCTATTGTGGTAACCAATCAAAACAAAGGTCAAGTCAAGAAAGGAACACTTCTACTGATTTGTCCATTCAATTGAACCAGTATGACAAATGACAATCTCAAACAAATTCTAAGGAAATTATCTATTGTGGTAACCAATCAAAACAAAGGTCAAGTCAAGAAAGGAACACTTCTATTGATTTGTCCATTCAATTGAACCAGTATGACAAATGACAATCTCAAACAAATTCTAAGGAAATTATCTATTGTGGTAACCAATCAAAACAAAGGTCAAGTCAAGAAAGGAACACTTCTACTGATTTGTCCATTCAATTGAACCAGTATGACAAATGACAATCTCAAACAAATTCTAAGGAAATTATCTATCTTCTAGTTTTCTAGTCTAGAATTATAGAGCGATAGAACCGAAAACCCACCACTGAACGTTGCTAAAGAGGTCTCTAGGGTATCTGACCAAACGACTCGAGTTGGTCACGTGGAACTGATAGCAATAGAGAATTGAATTGCTCAAGTGACCAGCAAAAACTTAGGCTTAGATATCATGTTAAGTTTGACGGCAAGTCTATTTGATGATTTCTTGAAAAGACATTTTGTTTGTACCCAAAAATGACCGTCCAATAAAAATTTGCTATGTTGCGGTTACTTGGTAACAAATACTATTGAGCAAAGCACTTGATTTTTTCCTATTCCATACAGTGAAAAGGATTGGATACAGAGTAAAGCAAGGAGGGGCTGATGAAGAGAGATAAGAAAGAGAGTTATTTCTAGGGCATCAAAACAACCTACGCGCATGATACAGTTAAGAATCATTCGGCCTAACCATGTTGCCGCCATTGTTCCCTTGCCCCGAGAAATACATTTCTAATCTTGTGCAGTTCCGCAAGGACGTCTCTAGCATTCATTCTCTCAAACACCAATTTGAAGGACTGAGACAAGGCAAACTTCAAGTTTATTAGTGCTTGGTGTGATAGTATCCCTAGTCCTACTTGGATGCCTTTCTTCTTCCAATATGATCTAGGGATCGACGATTTCTAATACCTTGTCTGGAAGAAACCTTTTTGTGTAACCAGAGAGGCTAAGAGTGTCACTGAACATGCAATCGGTTGGTCTTTTTCCGATGAACATTTCCAGTAGTAACACTCCATAGCTATACATATCTCCTTGTGTTGATATCTCTTCACCCATACCATATTCTGCAGCGAAACCATACAAAAGAAACAAGAGAAGTTATTCATGATATTGATACCATTAACCGAAATTCTGTGGTTACCTTCTTTTGTTAAAAGAATTTCACCAACATTTCAAGAAAAAGAAATACAACGAGGGCCCATAAAAAGGTTTGTTAGAGTTTTCTCCTTTAGCTAAACCTGCATTGTCTTACAACGTGGAAGAAACAGTGATGGGAAATTATCTTTGTATTATGAGGTTTGATATAAACGTATACTTATGTACTTAGTTTTCACCACAATATTGACTGATAACAATGAAACTAATTAATTAAATGGATAGAGCAATAAATTAGAGACAATTACCTGGAGCAACATATCCAATTGTTCCTCCAATGCCAATTGAACTTGATTGTTGTTGATTGCTTGATCTACATGTGGTTGGTAAAAGAATCTTTGCAAGACCAAAGTCACTCACATGGGCACAAAAATCAGCATCAAGAAGAACGTTGCTTGGCTTTAAGTCGCGGTGAATGATAGCTACTATGCAATGATAGTGAAGATAATCCAATGCAGAAGCCACATCAATGGCGATGTTTAAACGTTGAATGAGGTTCAAGCTCGCAGTTCTCTGTTGCTCATGAAGACATTATGGGTATAACCATTTATCTAAGCACCCGTTTTCCATGAACTCGAAAACTAAAGCCTTGAAATCATTGTGCTTAAAATCGATGCTTGAGCAAGATGTGATTATCTTGACGAGATTGCGATGGCGAATGTTCTTGAGTGCTTCACATTCTGCTTGGAAACTCCTATTCCCTCCACGTTCTTGAAGTTTCAATACCTTCACAGCAATTTTTTGTCCAGTAGAGTCAAGAATCCCTTTGAAAACAGAACCATATTTTCCCTCACCTATCAAGTTGTCAGAAGAGAACCCATTGGTTGCTTGGTGAAGTTCTGCATAAGAGAGTTTCGGGTACTCCCTTTGGAAAGGTAAGGCCGAAGAAATTTCCCTTCTTGACCTTCTAATTCGAAAAGTAATTGTTGCAACACAGAGTAGGATCACAACAATAAATGACATAGTGATTACCGGTATAATCACTTTATTGTTGAGAGGTCCTTTCTTTTTCGGCAATACGTTTGCTGGACATCCAAGAAGTTGCAGTTCTTCAACTCCTCCGCACAGCTTGCTATTCCCGACAACTGAAAAAGCACTAACATTCTTGAACAATCCATCAATTGGAACTTCACCTTCGAACATATTGTATGAAAGGTTGGGACTTTCAAGTCTCAACTCTCCTAAGAACTTGGGAATGTTGGAGGTGGGAGTTCGTTAACAGTTTAAACCCGGAGAGGTTACACACAAAGCACTCACAAATCTCTTTATTGATTCAGTACATAAATCTGAATATTACAAACTCACTCTTACACACTTATATCTCACCTCACGGCTCACACACTTCACAAACTGAATTCACTACACTCTCTCTCTCTCTCTCACACAGATTATTCTCACTCACTCTCTCTCTCTCTCTCTCTCTCTCTCTCTCTCTTACAGCAAACTGAACTCCCACGCACACTTTGATACAATACACATGCACACTACTTTATACACTACCTCACAACTAACTTATACACTACTTGACAAACTACTTAATGACTACACAACCACACAAAGTAAATGCACCGCAAATACAATTCAAAGACCTCTCTGACTTGGCCTTACTCTCACCTCCCTCTTTACTCCTAGCCTCCACTTTGTCACTCAACAAGAGAACACATAGGCCCACCTCACATGTGCAAGATTAACTTTCAACAAGGAATTTGTCCGGACAAAATATTGTGAGACAAATCTAGGATTCGAATACCTTTCAATTGATTGAGGGATGCGGGAATCGGACCTTCAAAATGATTTCCAGCGAGAGAAAGGACTTCCAACACTTGGAGACTGCTAAGAGTTGCTGGGATTCCTCCTGATAATTTGTTTTCGGATAAGTCCAGATGTCCGAGATTTCTCAAGTTACCGATTTGCGTTGGTATCGGTCCTGTTAACTGATTATCAGATAGGAAGAGACCAATAGATAGGGATGAAAGCTCAAAGATTGGTCCAGGTATCATTCCGGTGAGTTTATTGGAACCGAGATGAAGTGATTGAAGACGTTTACAATTTCCCAAGGAATCAGGTATCCTTTCCTCTAGCTTATTGTCATAGAGGGCAAGGATGCTTAGCTGGCTAGGTTTCCAATGGAGGATGGGATTTTTCCAGAGAGCTTATTTGTGTACATCCAAATTTCTTCCAACTTGGAGAGTTTACCAATGGATTCAGGTATACTGCCGCCAAGCATGTTCCCAAATACTGAAACAATCTGTAAGTTCAGAAGGTTCCCAATCCCAACAGGTATGCAATGGAATTGGGCAACAAACCACTGAAGTTATTTTCACCTAAACCCAATGTTCGTAGATTGGAACAGTTGGAAAGCGTATTCATAATGTTACTTAATTCATTCCCGCTCTTTGTTTCAAGTGGATTCCTAGCTGCCCCAAATATTCCAAGATCATTAAGGTTTCCCAGACTTTTTGGTATGGGCCCGTTAATTGAATTCTGTGTAATTTCGAATTTCCACAGTCTAGAAGCATTGCCTATCGATGAAGGGATAGGCCCATAGAAATGGTTAATAGCAATACTAAATTCTTCTAGATTTGGAAGGTTCCATGCAATTGATTCGTGATTAGAGAAACAACTCTGAGTGACGACATGTTGTAAAGTTGGGTAGGAACCATACCAGTCAAGTTGTTGTAGGACAGCACAAGAACCCGTAATTTGTAAAGTCGTCCAAGTTCGTAAGGAATGCTTCCGGATAGCTTGTTGAACACCGAAGAAAGCACAGACAGCGCAGAGAGATTTCCAAATGAGGCCGGTATCGATCCTCTGAAATTGTTTCGACCAAGTACCAGTCGTGTGAGACTAGACAGAGAGCTCACCACAACAGTCATTTCTCCTCCCAGGCTGTTATTAAATAGGTTTATTTCTTTGATGTTCGACCAACCAGTGATGTTGGTAGGTAGTTTGCCTTCAAAGGAATTATTTGCAAGAATAAGTTGTTGTAGGCGAAACAACCTTCCAATTTCTTTCGGGATGGTACCATGGAAGTTGTTGTCGCCGAGATTAATCGTCCTAAGGAAGGTAAGGTTCCCTACATGAGGGGATAGAGAACCCACCAATCCTCGGGATGATAATTCTAGAATGGTCACGCGCTGATGCTTACGACCGCATTTAACTCCTTCCCACATGCAGAAGTGGATGGAGTGATTCCAGGAACGAAAAACCGGAAAAGCATCTCCTTGCACCAAATCCTTGATAGCAAGCAACGATTGACGGTCTGTCTCATTTGACATGGGGAGAGCAGTGGTGCTGCTTGTAGCCATGGTGAAAATTGTTAAAACAAAACAGAGAACAGACATTGCACTTGCCAGCCGTAGAGTTAGAAACATTGTTTTGGTGCTAAAGAAGAAAAGGATATGAAAGGGGAAAGGTGGTGATGAGCTTCGTACTCTAACTGAAAGCCAACTTATATAGAGGCTGCTTCTGGGGGAATCAGTTCCTTTACACATTCCTCATTCCTCATTCCTCCATACTTTTTATTTTTTTGTGTTCGTTCCGGGTCCACAATTTTATGATCTGAACCGTTCATCCCATTCTCGTAGATTCCGTAATGAAGAATACGATTGCGAAAAGTTAAAATAATTCAGATATCGATTGGTACATGAACAAGTTGAATTTTATTTTGTGAAGTGGTGTGAATATATTATTGTGCCGTGAATTTTACATAATGAGATGCAACTTGTTCAATATCCAGTCAATTAGAATTTTCGCAGTCATATTCTTTGTTGCAGGTTCTACGAAGCTGATCTCATTTGGAACGTACCAATAATCCACAAAAGTTTAACTCAAACCTAACAAATGCAAAAATTTTAAATTAAGACAAAAATTCCAAAAAAAAGTTATGTGAAACAGCCACTAATATGCACATTTATAAACTGACCCGAATGCCGATCATTAAAAGAAAAACCGTTCTGGTTGTAAAAGTTTACGAACGATACTTTCTTTTTCTTTTTTTTAATCGAGAACCAACCTTACACCTAGGCCACTAAATAAATCCGACTGCACTTCCCAAATCTTCGGAGGAGCTAGCACAGCCACACCAGTTATGACCCCCTACTTACTTCAGGGTACTCACCCGGTAGGAAATCAAATCCCAAACCATGAGAATTACTCCCATATACTGGACATCCGTCCGAACCATTGGGACAACCCAGGGCGTGTACCATTCCAAAATTAGGAAAAGTATAGAAGGTCACCATCGTAATTGTTTCCATTATGTATGGTCATTCCAAAATTAGGAAAAGTATAGAAGGTCGTCTCACCAAATTCCCTGCATCTGTCATTGCATTAGCCTTTTCTCCAACCAATAGGAAAAATGTGCATATTTTCGAGAATTTGGCAGGATGCGTTGCGTCGCTTGAGGTAGGAGCGGGTCGCCGTAGATTTTTGCACTACAATTTATTGGTTTTTGTAAAGTTGTTAATACTAAATTAAAACATCTAACGCATTTTTTTCTTACAAAGACGAAAAATATTTTCTACAATTTTTAGTTTAGTGAAAACAGCTTGATTACAAATAGCTATTTGAACAGCTTCTAGCTTACCAGAATCAGCGCCGTAATCGTATTTGTCGTATTTAAAGTAGGATTTGGGTACTCTGCATTTCAAATTTAAACTGCAAAGAGTGTTTTCGGGTATTATAATAATTCAAAAGTAATTTTATGGAGAATAAGTTCAAAGACTTTAATATAATATACAAGAATCTACTCTTAACCTTTTGATCAGATAAGATCAAAATATTTTAACTCCACATAAATCAATAATTTTGAACATGAAGATAAGGTTAGATTAAACACCGTTTCGTCCGTTTATAATTAATTGATGATTTCATTCTAGTGGATAGTTTGAAATAATTCTTTACAGCACATAGGGGGATGGACTTGTTTAATATGCATAATGCATGCGCAAACTTATGTGTCAATAAATAAAGATTGCGAGTCCATCCGCCAGGGGTACAAGTATAGGGCTCCTAAACGAACCAAATAGCTTGAGCTCAGCTCGAGCTTGACTTGAATTTTGGCTTGATCAAACTTGTTTATAAAAAATATAAGTCAAACTCAATCACATTTTCTTTTGTTTATGAATTCAAGCCAAGGTTGAACATACTCAATAGGCTCATGAACAAATGAATCATTCTGTAAATAATAAACATAAAAATATAGGGGTACGTTAATAAATATTCCAAAATATGATATATGAGTTACGTTCAATATAGATATGTCACAAGTTTTATATAGTACTATTGCATCAAAAAGAAAACCTCCTAGGTGAGATACAGAAATTTAGGGCTACATTAAATCGTATACAATTCTTCCATGGAGCAATTATTGAGCAAATTTGGGGCTGCTATCACATTCTTCTAGTTAGGATTTTCTCAGGACAGATTAGAGAGGCAATTAAGTGGTAACATACTTTATCTTCCCTTCTTCCATTTAAACTCTACGTAGCTTGCTTTTTCTAGGTAATTGTTCTTCCTGAAAGCTCAAAACTTCATGAGCCTAAACTCATGCTTGGAAGCTTGAGATTGGCTTGTATATTTTACAAGCCAAGTCAAGCTTCTAATCACGAGCACAAAACTAATTGTGCAATCCAAGCTTGCACAAATATTAGTCCGAAAAAGTTCTCAAGCTCAAGCCAAGCTTGAACACTGGTTACAAGGAGTCAAGCCAAGCCCGAACAATGCTATATTTGGCTTGTTTGGCTAGATTAGCACCTCTATGTAAGTGAAGTTTTCCCTTCAATTTACCGAAATGCATCAAAATTGCAGATCATATAATGTGCACAAATATGAACGCAAATTGAATTTTCACATTCATATTCTTTGTTCCATGTTCTATTAAGCCAACTTGATCCAGGGGTCAAGTTAAGATATCTTTTTCAAGGGGGCTCACCGACTAACGACGACTTGACTTGCTATTAGATCTTGCGCTGGCTTGGTTTCTTTTTTAAATATTCTGGTTGTTACTCCATCTGTTACATACTATTTGTCATCCACAAAAAACGTGTAATTTTTTTTCAAAAATAAATTCTCCCTATTAACTTTTGAAATTTTCTGACATCAAATTAAAAATCTCAATTAATATTTTAATTTGGTGTCAAGAAATTTTAAAAATTATGCATAGAAGTAATTTTTATTTTTATTTTTGAAAATTTTACATCTTTCCGCAGAGGACCAACATGGGATGGAGGGAGTATTTTTTTAGGTTTCTTATATTTGATGAGTCTTCACAAGAGAATTGAAAAAGCAAAAAGATTTGTGAACCAAAATTTTAAAAAAGGCTTATCTATATTTTTGGTCCTTGTAAAATTATCTAAGTTTCAAATTTGTCCCTATATATATCCTTATGTGTCAATTTCGTCCTTATATTTTCTGAGGAACTTCAATGTTGCATTTTTCGTTAACTCGTTAAAAGAAACTGTTGACTGATGTGGCAATGACGTGGAAAATAACCTCTTCTTCATCACCATCACCCCTGCTCCCACTCTTTCTCTCTCAAGCACACAATAGGTCAACCCAATCACAACACCCATTATTAAGCAACCCTTTCTCCATGTTTCTATATTCCATATATGAAACCTCTAAAAAACCCTAGTCCACTACCACTTCTATCCCTCCATCTCTTTGTTCTTTGACACCCCAGCATAATTAAACCCACAACAATCTCACAATTGTTGAATGATTCCGCAAGTAAGAATTTTCATAATCAGGGATGCATTCAGGAATATAGCCTAGTGGGGGCGAAAGTTCATTTTTTTAGTCAACCATAGTAAGATTGTACAAAATTATGGCATGTATCACTAACTACAAAAGTTTATACGCGAACTTTAAGTTAAATTAGGTAAAAATGAGCACAAAATCTCATACAAAAAATTTAAAATATGTTTTAAATGAACGTCGACAAGTTTTAGAATGATTGAGCTAGTTTTGTTAATGATTTTATTTTAAAAGAGAATCAAGAAAGAATAGTTCCAAATAGACAAATAGCTCGTAAAGCAACAAATATAAATACACCATATGGCGAAATTCAGGCATAAAACTAATTCTATATATGTATTTTCGAGATATATTCAAGTGTGTATATTTATATATTAGCACACTTTCATAATTATGCTAATCTATACAAAATATATTTTAAAAATATTTTAATTTCGAGTGAGGGCACGCATTCACGCGGGGCACGTGCCCCCGTGTGCCCCCCTTTGAATCCGTCCTTGATCATAATGAAGAAGGTAGATACCGCTGCTCAAATATTTTCTTGAATCAACAGTCCAACATATATGTTTCTTGGATCGCCTTATGAGGTTCCTTAGATTTCTGAGCTTAGTATTGCCGAAAATTGATTTTTGAGATTTCAACGTCAAGTTCGTTGGAGACCAAAGTTCACCAGACTCGACTTCTATTCCTCTCTCTCTCTCTCTCTCTCACTCAGGTTTCGAGGGCATTTCTGAGATTTACAAGGGGTATTTTGGTAATGTGAAAGCCGGATAAAATTTGGACACCTCAAGAGGTGTCTAAAACTTTACCCCTCTCCAGTACATATATCTGAGAAGCAAAACCGAAACAAACACTGGATATATTTAACTTGGGCATGTATATTTTTCTAATTCCAAATTCATTCACAATATATGCTAGTATGAGTAGAAATAAACTTCATATGAACGCTCTACAATCTATTTGGTCATGACATTAGACCAAATGTGGATCTGTGTGAATGTGATTCCAAAATCGTGAAGGCCGGGTTGATGTATTGCCCCAAAAAAGAGAGGAAAAAAAATACTATCTTCACGGAAATTTGTGGAATTGGTAAAACTTTCCACGATGTCCTAAGTTGCTAACATGGACGTGGAAAATATTAATAGCACAAGACAAGATTATGGCAATTTCCACAACTATTATTAAATCAAAACCCGCTGCATTATTTCTCAACTGCACCAAGCAAAGGATTGTGCTATTGAGGGAAACTTTTTTGAATTTATAATATAACTTGAAATTTATTTTTTTTTGGTTGCCCCAGCCTGGGGGTTGCCCAAGACCGAGGGCTTACGGGGCCGGCCCTGATGATAAAGACTTGTAAGTCAAGTGGAAGTCCTGAAATATATATTACTGGTAAATGAAGACTGTTAGGTCTCCCACAAATCATATTTAAATGGATAATTTGATGGTATTGTAAAACATTATGAATGAATTTATATTATAAAACAGAGCAGTTTCTGTTTAAAATGTTTAGGCATATAAATGAAAGCAATCTCTATAGTCGTTAGATCACTTCAGGTCATAATTTATAGCCATCAGATCATTTCTTTTTTTAAAAATACAAAAAATATTCTTCTAATAAATTTATCTCTCTATACTCACTTTTAGGGGTGTTCAAGAAAACCTCCCAAACCGTAAAACCGGTCCGATCCGGACCGAACCATCCTATTTGGTCCGGTTCTGCGGTTCTACGGTCAGGTTATGGTTCCAAAAAAATAAGAACCATTAATTTTGGTTCGGTTACTGGTTCTCAATTAATGAACCGTGGTTAGAACCGAACCGAATCGTTTAAAACTAAGATAAATATAAAAATACATATGTGTGTAATTAAATATGTATTTGAATTTGATAGGTTAATCTTTTCCTTGCTAAACTTAATTTATTTAGAGATGAAATCTTATTTGTTAGGAAAGCTTTTATTTTCTTCCTTCATTTCCTATTCCAGCAGATTATCTTCCTATTTCTTTAATTTTATGAGTTCATATTTAATTGTGAATAAGTGTTTGGATGCTTATTGAATAGAACCGGAACCGAACCAAAACCGGACCGGTCTTACGGTTTGGTTCTGGTTAGGTTCCATGCATATATTGGTTCGGTTCTGGTTCCCAATTTTCTAGAACCGTTTGAAATGGTCCGGTTACTGGTTTTATAGAGAACCGGACCAATCCGGACCGTGTACACCCCTACTCACTTTTTAGGTAATGTATATCTATGTAAACTAATGTTACCTTATATGATCAAATAACAAAATATTTCCTCAAAATGGTATCTGACGCTTTGTGGAGATTACAACTATTCTGTAGAGCAATCGGACGTGTCAAAAGGCACGGACATTCGCTAGTTTTTACATAATCTTGCTCAAGATTATGAGGAATTTGAATTGTACATTTGAGCCATCATTTTAGTAAGTGAAACTTTTGTTGTGTGAACAGTGAAAAAGAGGTATTCTACTCTCTTTCTCTTGCCAGTGCCGGCTCTGAGTTTTTTGGGGCCGGATGCGAACTTTATATTTGAGGCCCATTATATAATACACAAAGAAAAGAAAAGAAAGACTAGAAGAATTAAAAACAATGATAACACAAAACTCAATAATCATTATATACTTTAATCCAAAATATATTACTTAAACATCACCCTTCTCGCATTTTTTTGCAGCAAAAGTAGTAATTAAGCTATTATAATCAAGTTTCGACACCATATCTTTTTCAATGGATAACATAGCTAATCCATTTAACCTTTCTTGCGACATAGTTGACCGAAGGTAAGATTTGATCAACTTTAACTTCGAAAAGCTTCTTTCTCCGGAGGCAACCGTGACTGGTATAGTCAACAATATTCTATAAGCAGTCCACGCATTGGGAAAACAATCACCCATTAACTTCAAATAATTAAGCACTTCCATTGGTTTTCTCTTTTCTTTGGAACAAACATCCTTCATGACTTTCAATTCTGAAAACAAATTTCTCCCATCAATATCAGAATGCTCACCATGTCTCAAACATGTTTCAAGGTTGGCACAGTAGGTCATCAAGCAATCGTCATTCGTAGACTTCAATTTCTCCAAATCAAACAAAAACCCAAAAACCTATACCTAAGGGTACAAAATATATAGGGGCCCACAAAATTCGTGAAAATTTAGGGGCCAGATGCGGCTGCGGCCGCATCACTGGCGTATGTCCAAAGCCGGCTCTGTCTCTTGCCTTTATATTGCCAAGTCCAATGACAAGACAACAAAACTGACCCGTAGTGAGCTGACTTGGAACAGTAAAGTCCCTCAGCTTTCACTCAAATGTCTCATAAGTACCTGAGCTTAAGAAAACTTTAATTAAATAACTGAAATTGTTGAAGATTCTTCAATTACACCCCAACATCAATTTTTTTTTTTTTCCCGAGGGACTCGGCTATTTTTCGGACCCATAATAGCTATTTTCTATCCATAATCCAAACCAGAATACCCACACACAGCTCATCTTTTTTTCTCTCTCCAACACCTTCATCACCATTAATCTTTTTCCAAATACAGAAAATTAACCGGTTCCTCATCTAGATCGTAGACTAAGAAGGGCCCGACCACACACACAAAATGCCTTTCATAGGTCTTGCACCTTCAATCATCTATACTTTCATGCAATTCTATATTTCGATCAGTTCCTAGTTGTAACTTTCATTTACGGTAATGGAAATCCCGAGCCATTTGAAAGGCACTTGTTACGTTTGAGCAGCACGCTCATTTCTTCCTTTTACATCGCTTCAGAAAATTTGAAGTCCTATTTGGTGAGGCAAAAAAGAACTGGTGGTGGATTTCATCTACCGCGCACAATTTGTCTATTCAGAAGTCAATCCATCTACACTTGGACCAACTGTGGTCCCTACACACCTGCGCATCTCGATCACACAGCCATGCAAGGCGGTTGTTTCGCTTTTTTCGAGGGAAACAGTATTTAATTAAATTTAGTTTTTGTTCAGGTGTTTATGAAACATTTGAGTGAAAATTTATTAGTATTTTTGAAATTCTTCACTCTAATAACGCATAATTTAGAATCATTCGTTGCAGCATAGAGGAGGACGGGCTCCATGGTGGCAATTCGCCACTCAGGCCACATTGGCGGAACAATAGATCTAATTCTTGTCAGAGAAACATTTTTGTACACCGGGTATACGAACATCCTTGGTATCCCCTCCGGTCTATTTCTAATTTTTCGGCCACTTTCCGATCACACTTGGATGATCAACTCCGTTCATTTTGTAGAGTTTGGCGAAAACCTTAAACATACCAAAAATTGTGTTCATCGAATTTTTGTAGATACATAATTTTTTTTTCGAAATAGCAAATTTTTTATTAAGATAAACTTGACAATGGGTACATCGAGGGGAAAGAAAGAAGAAGAGATAGGGGGGAGAGGGGAGGGAAACTTCCAACAAGAAGTTGAGAAGAAACAAAACCAAACTACCGATACCAACACCAAAAGAAATTCCAATAAAAAAACATGACACCAGTAGCATGCACTCCCACGAATCTGCATCCATTTTAGCTGGCAGCCGGTGGGGTAATCAGTGAATTGATTGGAAACAAATTAGTGAGGCCAGAACCAGTTAACAAAAACTCTTCGACAACAAACCAGCAGCATGCACTCCACCAATTATAATTGCATCTCAAAGCCTATTTGTAGCAGAAAGCATCACACTCTTTTGAGAAAAATGGATCGAAAGCACATAGAGCCTACCACCATATACATTTTAATCTCAAAGGCAGCATCATCAGGTAGCAATTATCCAATCAATCCCAAAAGATCTCTTAGCCCTCCACAAATTAGGAGTTGAAAGAGATGTCAAAACAGAAAGATCATTCCTCCCGTAGCAAATCTAAATCCTCCAAAAGATTGGAGTTGAAAGATATACAGCACCTTGCCAGACATGAAAGAGCTCTGACCCTAATATGGAAGCTCATACTAATGATCTCTTAGCCCTCCAAACTAGGAGTTGTAAAGAGATAGGCCAGAAAGCAGCAATCAAAACAACAGAGACCCAGAACCAGAGACAAAATACTTGAAAGCTTACATGACATGGGTGTCTCTTGAAATTTAGCTCCTCTGTAGCTACTGTCTACTTTCTAGCCCAGCTACAACAAAAGCAACTTCCAAACAAAACCATTACACCGGCGTTCTTCCGAGAAACTTCATCCACAACCATCCATCCGTTTTAACTAGTAACAGTTGGCGTAAGTAGAGGATTGTTGGAAACAAATTTGTGAATCCAGAAACCAGCCAAAAAAAAAAAACTCTTCGACAAACTCCTCACAAGACAGATCAACCATCTATCCACATCATTCGACATTACACTTGAACAAATATCAGTAACAATCATCAACAATCCTCAGAATTCAACGTCGAATGGTGGAGACAACCAGCGGTTAGCATACCGGATTCCTCTTGCAGCAAAAATGACTAGCTATCGAAATTCAAACCCCATATCTCTTAGCTCACCACAGCACCTTCAGCCTCTGAAACTGCATAATCAACCTCACTATTCTCCCAAAACCTCTGTAAATTAGTAGCTTCAAACTATTGCACCTGTGTTTCCTGAACCATCATGATATTTGGGCAAACGATCTTTGATCAATTTGGACTGCCCAAACCTCTGATGCTCCAAGAGATGATCTTCATTTGTATTCAGCATCTTCTTCTTCAATCAACTTAGCCATTGCCTTGATATGTTTCTCTGTGAATTCAATTCCCAATCTTTTACCCACCTCAGTAGTGGATTGAATTGCGTTTAGAGGTCTGTTAATGCCCGGGATACTACTCTCTGTTCTAGTTTCACTTTCCTCCACACTCAAGGACTCTTCATACAATTGACTTCTAACTTCTTTTCTTGTTAATGCTGGTCGGAGTTCCACCTGAAGAGTAATGCCATGCAGTTGGGAGCTTCTAATATTATTTCCAACGCCAATCTCCACTGGACCATTTAATAATAGTGGACCCAATCGTGTCAATTCCTCTTCATTTTGATTGTTTCAAACTTTGGCCTTTCAACTTTGGGCCTCAATACCCTCTTGCTCCACCTCCTGCTCCTGTTGAAATCTACATGAAAACAGTCCAAGAGAGTCGGCAACTCTTGGTTTCTGTATTGCCGTCATAACTCTTCTCTTTTTCGAAATTCTCTTCAAGTTGTTCCAATGGATGCTCAACCGGCAGGTCCCCCTCTTGATCCTTGTTTCCAATTGGTTGATTGTTAATAGCCAGAGAGTCACCTACAATAGACTCTTCAGCTTCTTCATTAATAATTTCCAATCTTGGACCCAGCACATTACTTGAGCTCCCATCCTTCAGCAGTAAAGTGATTGGCATATCCCCCTTCGTTTCTCGAACATCAGGAGAAGTTATAGATAGGATCTTAGTTAACAATCATTTCAAAAACAAAAACATTTTATTGGTACAAAGAGAAATTAAGCATTGCATACAGTGAAAAGGATTGGAATGTTAGTGGCAATGCCATGAAACCACTTTCATCACATACATAGCTTGTTTGATACAGAGTAAAGCAAGGAGAGGCTGATGCAGAGAGATAAGAAAGAGAGTTATTTCTAGAACATCAAAACAAGCTACACGCATGATTCAGTTAAGAATCATTCGTCCTAACCATGTTGCCGGCCTTGTTCCCTCGCCCCAAGAAATAAATTTCTAATCTTGTGCAGTTCTGTAAGGACGTCTCTAGCATTCATTCTCTCACTGGGCAGTGCAGCACAACATAAAACACCAATTTGAAGGATTGAGACAAGGCAAACTTCAAGTTTATTAGTGCCTGGTGTGATAGTTTGCCTGGTCCCACTTGGATGCCTTTCTTCTTCCAATATGATCTGGGGATCGACAATCTCTAATACCTTGTCTGGAAGAAACCTTTTTGTGTAACCAGAGAGGCTAAGAGTGTCATTAAACATGCAATCAGTTGGTCTTTTTCCGATAAACATTTCCAGCAGTAACACTCCATAGCTATACATATCACCTTGGGTTGATATCTCTTCACCCATACCATATTCTGCAGCAAAACCATACAAAAGAAACAAGAGAAATTATGTGGTTACTTTCTTTTGTTGAAAGAATTTCTCCAACATTTCAAGACAAAGAAATACAACGAGGGCCCATAAAAAGGTTTGTTAGAGTTTTCTCCTTTAGCTAAACCTACATTGTCTTACAACATGGAAGAAACAGTGATGGGAAATTATCTTTGTATTATGAGGTTTGATATATACGTATACTTATGTACTTAGTTTTCACCACAATATTGACTGATAACAATGAAACTAATTAATTAAATGGATAGAGCAATAAATTAGAGACAATTACCTGGAGCAACATATCCAATTGTTCCTCCAATGCCAGTTGAACTTGATTGTTGTTGATTGTTTGGTAAAAGAATCTTTGCAAGACCAAAGTCACTCACATGGGCACAAAAATCAGCATCAAGAAGAACGTTGCTTGGCTTTAAGTCCCGGTGAATGATAGCTACTTCGCAATGATAGTGAAGATAATCCAATGCAGAGGCCACATCAATGGCGATGTTTAAACGTTGAATGAGGTTCAAGCTCGCAGTTCCCCGTTGCTCATGAAGACATTCTTGGTATAACCAGTTATCTAAGCTCTCGTTTTCCATGAACTCGAAAACTAAAGCCTTGAAATCATTGCGCTTAAAATCGATGCTTGAGCAAGATGTGATTATTTTGACGAGATTGCGATGGCGAATGTTCTTGAGTGCTTCACATTCTGCTTGGAAACTCCTATTCCCTCCACGTTCTTGAAGTTTCAATACCTTCACAGCAATTGTTTGTCCAGTAGAGTCAAGAATCCCTTTGAAAACAGAACCATATTTTCCCTCACCTATCAAGTTGTCGGAAGAGAACCCATTGGTTGCTTGGTGAAGTTCTGCATAAGAGAGTTTCGGGTACTCCCTTTGGAAAGGTAAGGCCGAAGAAATTTCTCTTCTTGACCTTCTAATTCGAAAAGTAATTGTTACGACACAGAGTAGGATCACAACAATAAACGACATAGTGATTACTGGTATAATCACTTTATTGTTGAGAGGTCCTTTCTTTTTCTGCAATACGTTTGCTGGACATGCAGGAAGTTGCAGCACTTCAACTCCTCCACATAGCTTGCTATTCCCGACAACTGAAAAAGCACCAACATTCTTGAACAATCCATCAATTGGAACTTCACCTTCGAACATATTGTATGAAAGGTTGAGACTTTCAAGTCTCAACTCTCCTAAGAACTTGGGAATTTGTCCGGACAAGTTATTGCGAGACAGATCTAGGAATCGAATACCTTTCAATTGATTGAGGGATTCAGGAATAGTACCTACAAAATGATTTCCCGCGAGGGAAAGGATTTCCAAAACTTGGAAACTGCTAAGAGTTGTTGGGATTTCGCCTGATAATTGGTTTTCTGATAAGTACAGCTGTCCAAGATTTCTCAAGTTACCGATTTGCGTTGGTATCGGTCCTGTTAACTGATTATTATATAGGTAGAGACCAATAGATAGGGATGAAAGATCAAAGATTTGTCCAGGTATGGTTCCGGTGAGGTTATTGGAACTGAGATCAATTCCTAGAAGACGTTTACAATTTCCCAAGGAATCAGGTATCCTTTCCTCTAGCTTATTTTCTGCAATGGCAAGGATGCTTAGCTGGCTGAGGTTTCCAATGGAGGATGGGATTTTTCCTGAGAGCTTATTTTCGTACATGTAAATTTGTTCCAACTTGGAGAGTTTACCAATGGATTCAGGAATACTGCCACTAAACATATTATCATTTACTATGAAAAGCTGTAAGTTCAGAAGGTTCTCAATCCCAACAGGTATGCTTCCAGATATATAGTTCTCTCGAAGATCCAATGCACTCAGAAATTTTGAGAGATTTGCGATGGAATGGGGCAACAAACCACTAAAGTTATTTGCACCTAAACTCAACTCTCGTAGATTGGAACAGTTGGACAACGTATTCATAATGTTATGCAATTCATTCCCGCTATTAGTTCCAAGTGAATTGGCATATGTGCTAAATATTTCAAGATCATTAAGGTTTCCTAGACTTTTTGGTGTGGGCCCGTTAATTGCATTGTATGTAATATCGAATCTCCGAAGTTTAGAAGAATTGCCTATCGATGAAGGAATTGGCCCAAAGAAATGGTTTCCACCGATTAAAAAACTTTGTAGATTTGGAAGAGCGAAATCGAAATCTGGGGCGAGGCTTCCATGCAATTGATTGGAGGTTAGAGAAACAGAGCTGAGTGACGACATGTTGTAAAGCTGGGGAGGAACCATACCAGTTAAGTTGTTTGAATACAGAGAAAGCCAACGTAATTTGAAAAGTCGTCCAAGTTCGAAAGGAATGCTTCCGATTAGCTTGTTGCCCGCCAAAGAAAGCACAGACAGCTCAGAGAGATTTCCGAACGAGGCCGGTATCGATCCTCTGAAATCGTTTAGAGCAAGTCCCAGTCGTGTGAGACTCGGCAGAGAGCTCACCCCAACAGGCAGTTCGCCTCCTAGGTGGTTATTATTTAGATTTATTTCTTTGATGTTCGACCAACGAGTGATATTGGTAGGTAGCTTGCTTTCAAAGGAATTATTCCAAAGAATAACATGTTGAAGTCGAAACAACCTTACAATTTCATTCGGGATGGTTCCATGGAAGCTATTGTTGCCGAGATCAATCGTCCTGAGGAAGGTAAGGTTCCCTGCATAAGGGGATAGAGAACCCACCAACCCTTGGGATGATAATTCTAGAATGGTCACGCGTTGATGCTTACGACCGCATGTAACTCCTTCCCACTTGCAGAAGTGAATGGAGTGATTCCAGGAGCGAAATACCGGAAAAGCATCACCTTGCACCAAATCCTTGATAGCAAGCAAAGCTTGACGGTCTGTCTCATTTGACATGGGGAGAGCAGTGGTGCTGCTCATGGCCAAGGTGAAAATTGTTAAAATAAAACAGAGGACGGACATTGCAATTCCTGGCCTTAGAAACATTATTTTGGTGCTAAAGGAGAAAAGGATATGAAAGGGGAAAGGTGGTGATGAGCTTCGTACTCCTAACTGAAAGCCAAGTTATATAGAGGCTGCTTCTAGTTCTCCGGGGATCAGCTCATTTACATTCCTCATCCCTCCATACTTTTATTTTTTGTTTTTGTTCCGGGCCCACATCTATGATCTGAACTATTCATCTCGTAAAATCCATAATGAAAAATATGATTGCAGAAAGTTACATTAATTCAGAGAGAGTAAATTATATACACCGGCAGTGTAAATATTTGTTTCCTCTAAATCAATTACATTGTGTCACGTCGTCAAAACAGTGGTGGTCTCAATCAATAGAACAGGGTGACGTGGTGCAATATAATTGATTTGGAGAAAACAAATGTTTAAACCGCCAGTGTAAAGAATTTAATCTCTGATTGAGATATCGATTGGTACGTGAATGAGTTGCATTTTATTTTGTGAAGTGGTGTGTATTCAATTTATTTTGCCGTGAATTTTACATAATGAGTTGCATTTTATTTTCTATTACATTATAGTCGGCATTAGATCTGTAGATGCAGTCATTTGGAGGAGTGGTGCAGTTACGGTAAAGTGCAGCGTTAAGGGGAAAAATAGACCAAAATTGACTTTAGAGGATGTTGTTCGAAAGATATAAGTTGTGTTGAATATCACAGAACACGATACTTTTTGACAGAGCTCAATGAAAAGAAAATGAATTCATGTAGCTGATCCAATTGATTGAGACTTAAGGCTTGGGTCGGTTTGGTTTGGTTTGGTTAGTTATATGGAGGGGTGGCAAATTAAACCCAAACACATTAATCAACCAAAATCCACCCATTAAAATACAAACCCAACCCAGCCCATTTATTAGTTGGGTCAAAATGGGTCCAACCCATCAAACCCATTTATTAATTGAGCTTAAGTGGATCTTAATTGGGTCAACTTAAATGACCCAATAAATCATGAACCTTACCAACAAGGCAACAACCCAACAAGAACGACCCCTTATCACTATCAGTGTTTCGTGGCTTTGTTTGATTATTGTTTATTAAATAATTCAAGGTTCTGATCATATAAAAATCAGTCGTTCATAAATTAATAATAATCTCCTCTGTATTCGCATCCATAATTCTTGTTAATTCTTTTTATGCCAACTGGTAGGAGAATTACATTCCAAGAGTTACAATAACGGAATCAGGGGCCTGTAGCGAGCTACTACCGGAGCTTCCAACGCCCCAAAACCCCGTCGTTTTTGGGCCAAATTAGGCACAACGTTTAGCCCTAGCTCCTCCCCTCCTACGTTACCAATCGTTGTGTCAGGTTCACTTTTGGTCCCACACAATTAATCTGAGCCGCTAATTAATTTTATAATAATAATGCGAGTGATCTCGTAAAAAATGAGCTCAATGTGTATGCATTTATTATATTGGTATCTTTCATTTTTGTCGGGAAAGTTTTTGCACATACAGAAAATGCAAAAGAAGGTTTTTTATATTTTTTTTCCACTAGTCATGGGCAGAACTCTAGTAGTATTATACTGGTATTATACGTTGTTTTGAGTATTATTGGTGCAAAATGGTTCTCTGCCGCCCGTAGGGATAATATGGTAATTAGTGTACATGGGTATTTTAGTCATTTAGATGTACAAGGGTAATATGCTCATTTCAGTGTACTTGGGTATTTTAGTCATTTTAAATTTTAATGGATAAGTAATCAGTTTAATGGGCAGGTCGGGTTTAATTTTAAATAAATGGGTCGCATTGGGTATGGGACATTGACCTCATAACGAATGGGTTCTGAATGGGTTAATGACCCATTATAGACTCAACTCACTTACAACTTACTTAATTTGGCCCAAACCTGCCCATTTGACACCCCTAATTATATGGCTTGTTAACCAATCAAAACAAAGGTCAAGTCAAGAAAGGAACACTTCTACTGATTTGTCCATTCAATTGAACCAGTATGACAAATGACAATCTCAAACAAATTCTAAGGAAATTATCTATCTTCTAGTTTTCTAGTCTAGAATTATAGAGCGATAGAACCGAAAACCCACCACTGAACGCTGCTAAAGAGGTCTCTAGGGTATCTTACCAAACGACTCAAGTTGGTCATGTGGAACTGATAGCAATAGAGAATTGAATTGCTCAAGTGGCCAGCAAAAACTTAGGCTTAGATATCAGGTTAAGCTTGACGGCAAGTCTATTTGACGATTTCTTGACAAGGTATTTTGTTTGTACCCAAAAATGACCGTCCGATAAAAATTTGCCACGTTGTGGTTACTTGGTAACAAATACTATTGAGCAAAGCACCTGATTTTTTCCTATGCCAAAGTGCAACGTGGGGTCTAGCTAGTGTGACTAAATGGCAGTGAAGTCATGTGTAGTGCACTCCATGGTGGGACACTTCGCAACACTTGGAGGTAGTACACCATCATCCTGAAATTAATTATAGATAGTGCACCATCATCCCTAAAGTTTCTGGAACATCAGGAGAAGTTATAGATAGGATCATTTCAAAAACAAACACATTTTATTGGTTCAAAGAGAAAGCATTGCATACAGTGAAAAGGATTTGAAATTTTTTTTTTTTTTTTGAAACGGCAAAATTTTATTTGAATGTTAGTGGCAATACCATGAAACAAGAGAATCAGCTCCTTTACTGCGAAAATGCAAAGAACAAACTTTTTGGTACCGTAAAGATTGGGGCGGGGAAATTAGCGAGATAGCACAACAATTCTTTTGACAAAAACTACTTCTCCTGTTATCTTGTCTGATGATGATAAAGACTTGTAAGTCAAGTGGAAGTCCTGAAATATATATACTGGTAAATGAAGACTGTTAGGTCTCCCATAAATCATATTTAAATGGATAATTTGATAGTATCGTAAAACGTTATGAATGAATCTATATTATAAAACAGAACGGTTTCTGTTTAAAATGTCTAGGCATATAAATGAAAGCAACCTCTATAGCCGTTAGATCACTTCATGTCTAGGCACATAAACACCTCCTCAACTATCACTTTTTCTCGTAAACAACCCCTCACATTTAGAAGCGCCCATGGAGACCCCCTCAACTACTAGAAACGAAAAAAAATGCTAACTCCGTTAACGGAATGGAGGAAATGACCAAGATACCCTTTTCTATTATACCCTTAAAGGAAAATTTTGAAAAAAAATCCTAAAATTATTTACCCCATCGCTCCGAGAGAGAGAGAGGAGAAGGAGGAGGAGGAGGAGGGTGATCGGCGACCACCACCACCGCCACCGGCAAAACTTGCTCGGATCGACTGTTAGCTTGGCCCACATCTCGGGCCCAGAGAATATGTCCCCAAACGGCGACGACGAAGGTGACGGCCGTGACTTAAGGGCGGCAGATCGATCGTCTTTGAGGCTGGACTGTAAGGCCTCATTGGTGGGGGTCGAGGTCGAGGCCTTTCATGTAGGCAGAAACGACGCCATCGTAGCTACGGAGGCATACGTGGGCCGCGCCGAGGCAGGAGTAGCCCTTGGGCCAGTCAGGCTTGAGCTCGACGGTCTTCTGTGCGTCAGCGTAGTTGCCGGCCGAGAAGGCGGCATTGCCTTTGGCCTTGGCTTTATCGGCCATGTGGGGGTGTCAATTGGAGGAGTGTTCTATTCTAGGGGATTGTCAAAGGGCATTTTTGTCTAAAAAATACCCAATTTGCTGACATGTGACCTCCTAGCAAACAGCTCTGAGACGGAAGGGTGTTACTTTGGATAACGGGAATAGGTGAGGGGGTCTCCATGGGCGCTTTTAAATGTGAGAGGGTATTTACGAAAAAAGTGATAGTTGATGGGGTGTTTATATACTTTCACCTTTCTTTTTTAAAAGATACAAAGAATATTTTTCTAATAAATTTTTCCCTCTCTATACTTACTTTTTAGGTAATGTATATCTACATAAAATAATGTTACCTTATATGATCAAATAGAAAAATATTTCAAAATGATAACTGATGCTTTGCGGAGATTACAACTATTCTGTAGAGCAATTGGACGTGTCAAAAGGCACGGACATTCGCTAGCTTTTACATAATCTTGCTCAAGATTACGAGGAATATGAATTGTACATTTGAGCCATCATTGTAGTAAGTGAAACTTTTGTTGTGTGAATAGTGAATTTGACCCGTTCGCCTAAATAAGCTAATTGACTTCTTTTTTTGTCCTTAATCAAATTTTTTTTCGTATTTGTTAGTTTTTCGTCATTTTTTGGGGATTATTGTATTGTCATGACGAGAGGAATCTAAAAATTAAAAAATTATGATCGAAAATCCAATTTTTTTTTGAATAAAGACGAAAAAATTGGATTATTGACTTATTTTTGTCTTTATTCAAAAAAATTAGGTAATGTGAAAGCCGGATAAATTTTTTTCTCTCTCTCTTTCTCTCTCTCTCTCTCTCTCTCTCTCTCTCTCTCTCTCTCTCTCTCAGGTTTCGAGGGCATTTCTGAGATTTACAAGGGGTATTTTGGTAATGGGAAAGCCGGATAAAATTTGGACACCTCAAGAGGTGTCTAAAACTTACCCCTCTCCAGTACATATATTCGAGAAGCAAAACCGAAACAAACACTAGATATATTTAACTCGGGCATGTATATTTTGTCTAATTCACAATATATGCTAGTATGAGTAGAAATAAACTTCATATGAACGCTCTACAATCTATTTGGTCATGACATTAGACCAAATGTGGAGCTGTGTGAATGTGATTCCAAAATCGTGAAGACCGGGTTGATGTATTGCCCCAAAAAAGAGAGGAAAAAAATACTATCTTCACGGAAATTCGTGGAATTGGTAAAACTTTCCACGACGTGCTAAGTTGCTAACATGGACGTGGAAAATAATAGCACAAGACAAGATTATGGCAATTTCCACAACTATTATTAAATCAAAACCCGCTGCATTATTTCTCAACTGCGAAAATGCAAAGAACAAACTTTTTGGTACCGTAAAGAGTGGGGCGGGGAAATTAGCGAGATAGCACAACAATTCTTTTGACAAAAACTTCTTCTCCTGTTTTCTTGTCTGATGATGATAAAGACTAGTAAGTCAAGTGGAAGTCCTGAAATATATATACTGGTAAATGAAGACGGTTAGGTCTCCCACAAATCATATTTAAATGGATAATTTGATAGTATCATAAAATGTTATGAATGAATCTATATTATAAAACAGAGCAGTTTCTGTTTAAAATTTCTAGGCATATAAATGAAAGCAACCTCTGTAGCCGTTAGATCACTTCATGTCTAGGCACATATACACCCCCTCAACTATCACTTTTTCTTGTAAACATCCCCTCACATTTAAAAGTGCCTATGGAGACCCCCTCAACTACTGGAAACGAAAAAAATGCTAACTCCGTTAACGGAATGGAGGAAATGACCAAGATACCCTTTTCTATTATACCCTTAAAGGAAAGTTTTGAAAAAAAATCCTGAAATTATTTACCCCATTGCTCTATGAGAGAGAGAGAGAGAGAGAGAGAGAGAGAGAGAGAGAGAGAGAGGAGGAGGAGGAGGAGGGTGATCGGCAACCACCACCATCGCCATTGGCAAAACTTGCTCGGATCAGCTGTCAGCTTGGCCCACATCTCGGGCCCAGAGAATATGTCCCCAAACGGCGACGACGAAGGCAACGGCCGTGACTTAAAGGCGGTGGATCGATCGTCTTTGAGGCCAGACTATAAGGCCTCGTTGGTGGGGTCGAGGTTGAAGCCTTTTTCAGTAGGCGGAAACGACGTCATCGTAGCTACGGAGGCCTACGTGGGCCATGCCGAGGCGGGAGTAGCCCTTGGGCCAGTCGGGCTTGAGCTCGACGGTCTTCTGGGCGTCGGACAGGGCTTCGGCATACTGGTTGAAGGAGGCGTGGGCAGCGGATCGGTTGGAGTAGAGGACGTGGTTGTTCGGGGAGAGGACGATGGCGTTCGTGAAGTGGCAGATGGCGTCGGCGTAGTTGCCGGCCGAGAAGGCGGCGTTGCCTTTGGCCTTGGCTTGCTTGGTTGGCCATGTGTGGGTGTCGATTGGAGGAGTGTTCTATTCTAGGGGATTGTCAAAGGGCATTTTTGTCCAAAAAATGCCCAATTTGCTGACATGTGACCTCCCAGCAAACAGTTCTGAGATGGAAGGGTGTTACTTGGGTAACGGGAATAGGTGAGGGGGTCTCCATGGGCGCTTTTAAATGTGAATGGATGTTTACGAGAAAAAGTGATAGTTGAAGGGGTGTTTATGTACTTTCACCTTTCTTTTTTAAAAGATACAAAGAATATTTTTCTAATAAATTTATCCCTCTCTATACTTACTTTTTAGGTAATGTATATCTATGTAAAATAATGTTACCTTATATGATCAAATAGAAAAATATTTCAAAATGATAACTGACGCTTTGCGGAGATTACAACTATTTTGTAGAGCAATCAGACGTGTCAAAAGGCACGGACATTCGCTAGCTTTTACATAATCTTGCTCAAGATTACAAGGAATATGAATTGTACATTTGAGCCATCATTGTAGTAAGTGAAACTTTTGTTGTGTGAATATTGAATTTGACCCGTTCGGCTAAATAAGCTAACTGGCTTATTTTTTTGTCCTTATTCAAATTTTTTTTTGTATTTGTTAGTTTTTCATTTCATTACAAACACCCAAAGGCAAAAGATTTTTCATCACAATAAACAAGAAAGGAATGAACCAAAACTACTAAATCTAAGGCTCCGTTTGTTTCAATGTAAAATGTTTTATAATGTAAAATATTTTTTCAAAAAATAAACTTCAAATTTTTATTTTCCAATGTTTGGTTGGCACTTGAAAAATACCTCCAAAAATGGTTTTCCACATATATCGCGTGTCTTGTCTCTATTTATGTTTATTTTTCTGCTGCTTAATTATATTGCTCAAGGGTGTGTGTATGACATTTTGGAAGAGGTTGTATTTTGGCTCAAGCATAACTATTTTCTTACTAAAGCAAAACAACCTTTTTATCTACACGAAAATTTGTCATATAAATTCTAACCCTTTAGTCCATTTTCGTTGGCTATGCTAGGATAAACCAATCACACAACATAAGGTTAATTAGCTTCATGACTGCTTTTAAAAAGGGTATAATCTAAATATTTTTTTATTTGTCCTATTCACCCCCCTCTAGGACAGGTTTACACTTCCGCATAATTTCAATCCATATCAATTGAAAAGAGATCTCCATATTGTGGGAGAGATAAAGACCCATTGAAGAGAGACCGGGTCAATGCAGTACCACCAAAAAATAATATTATCATGAAAATTAGTGGGAAGGTAGTGGAATTAAAATTAATTAGTATCACAAAGACATGATTATGGCGCTTAATTTCCACACCATTATCACAGCTCAGTGGGAGCCGAGACGACTAAGTTGAAGGGTGCCAAAGTGCGAAATTTTGGTATGATGATTGTGCTAGAAATTTATTTTTTTTATCCGCACTAGAAATTTATTCATTCGAGTATTTATGTTATGCTTTTCATAGATTGAAGAATTAATTTCAAGATATTGGTATTATCATAATCATCTAATGACACGCAGTATTGTTATCGCACGTTATCATTCACCGTAATTTTTTTTTTTTTTTGCTTTTTAAATATCATTGAACATTTTTTCAGCGCTCGCACCCCCCCCCTTCCCGCCCTCTTTTTTTACCATTCGTTAAATTTAATTTACTCTATTTTAGGGGGCTTGGGAGGGGATAGGTGCTTACCGAAATCGAACCCTGTCCATGTGCATGAAAGTATAAGGGAGACACCAATTACACTTCACCCCACTTGCAAAGGTCATTTTTAAGTTAAGTGCGGGTGCTGGGAAATTAGTGAGGTAGTTAGGCATATCGACTACGACTACCATTCTTTTGATATATCCATTGCGATTATTTAAGTAAAGTCAAGTGGAAGTCCCCATATATATATACTCCCTCCGTTTCATATTGATGGCCCATTTTTGACACACGTGTTCTTCAGAAAATTGTCTATATCTTACAATTTATAATATTTTATATGATTGTAAAATTTTTTTACAATCAATAATATTTATTTGAAGTTAGAGAAATTATTGAATATTTTGAATCCCTTGTTAAGTTTGTCATAAATCAGTGATCCACGCACTAGAGCTGTCCAAGAAAAATCGAGAACCGTGAAACCAGTCCAGACCAAATCGATCCGTGCCTTTTGGATTTTGTCCTTGGATTAATGGTCCGGACACGGATTCCAAAATTAAAAAACCATGAGATACGGATTAGGATTGGATTTTCATTTCAAAACTGTGGATTAACCGAACCGGACCGTGAGATATTTAACAAAATTAAAATAAAATAATATACATGTGTATGTGTAATATTTATAAATAATTTTAACTGTACTAATTGTTATGATTTTTTTTAAAACAATTTTACATTAATGTGACGATATATAAAATTTAAGGGATAATAAGTGTAATGTTATGGAATGTCATAACTAATACTCCTAAGTGTTTGCACTTTTCATTTTTAATTGGCAGTAGCATCATTTTATTTTTATGGAAGGAAATCCGTGGATAAAACCAGGACTGAACCGTAAGTCACGGTTCAGATTGGAACCGAACCGTGAGACTTTTGGATTAGGATTGGATTGCATTTTCTAAAAACTGTGAGATACAGATTAGGATTGGATTCATAGGAATCCGATCCAATCCGGACCGTGGACAGCCCTACCACACACAATCAAATACACATGTCGGAAACAAGTAATCAGAAAAACACGATAATTCTTAAACCAAGCTCTGATACGGTGATACCGCATGTGTATTATACTTAATGGTGTTAGATAGTATGATACAACCCTTGGGTAGAACTTATCCATGAAAACCGGCTTACAAGAGTGGGTGTCCAAGAGCTTATATGCACATGGCCAAGCCCATATTTAGCTGATGTGAGACATTAGGATCATAACATACCACCACGCTCCGCAGCCGACGTCCACGGTGGCCCATTGTTAGAACTTGTGGCTCATTTGATAATATGAAGAGATACTAAGAAGTTCTAGAAAGAAGCCAGATGCTAGGAAAAAGCCAGATGCCGGAGCGTAACGGAGCGAAACGAGTGGAGCGAAGCGCAGCGAGTGGAGCGGGGGGCGCAGTACGGTACGAT
The DNA here is from genome assembly GCA_018127125.1 of Rhododendron griersonianum. Taxonomy (NCBI): domain Eukaryota; kingdom Viridiplantae; phylum Streptophyta; class Magnoliopsida; order Ericales; family Ericaceae; genus Rhododendron; species Rhododendron griersonianum. The sequence continues at coordinate 19,353,277 of CM030794.1, read as the reverse complement.
ACAGTGCAGGGGTATTTTTGGAATACAAGTCAAATACCGGATTAGGGTTAGAATAGAGTAGGTATAAATACTCTATGTTGTAAACCATGTTTCAGTTGATTGAATAAGAAACAACTGCCGCTCTTGCTCATGGACGTTCCCGGTATTGGGGAACAACGTATATTCTGTGTGTTGATTTCTTTACTGTTTTCTATTTGTATATCGTGTGTGTGTGTGTTTCGGTCCTATACCCATCACTCTATTGGCATGGAACTCTCGTCCAATCAATAGGTTGCCTCCTTCGGGAGTTGAACTGCGAAACAACCTTCCAATTTCTTGCGGGATTGTTCCATGGGAGTTGTTGGTACCGATTTTAATTGTGACATGGAAGTTGTTGGTACCGAATTTAATCGTCCAGAGGAAGTTAAGGTTCCCTAAATGACGCGATAGATGACCCACCGACCCCCTGGACAACAAGTCTAGGATGGTCACACGCTGATGATCGGTCATATTTTGACTAGGGGAAAGTGTTTGTGCTGCTTGTGGGCATGGTAATTAGTTCTAGGGAGTTCATGAAAATGAAAACAACAAAGAGGACAAGCCTTGGGGACATATTTCATTGGTTTGGTGTTAAAACAGGTAAAATGGTAGTAAAACTTAAAAGGAGGTGATGAGCTCATACATATAACATTATTTAAGGAGAGCTGATATTTCTAGAGTACTTGTTGAATATTTTGGCTCATGTTAGTCATAATTAATAGGATAAAGAGACAAGTTGGCAAAAAATCAAATTTGGTTGGAGTAAGCAGAAGAAAGATTTTCCATGTTTGCTTGGACAAAGAAGATTGGTGATAGGCGCGTAAATGTTTACATTAGCGCTTCCTAATTTATCTTTGTTAAGTCCCATTTATATTATTATTTGAAACTTAATGTTTAATATTGTGTTGTAGGTATTTGGAAAATTTGATACAAAAATATGCAAAGTTGAAATATTAAACGGTGTTCGACGTTGGCCCGTTCGAATTCAATCAAGTGGAAGGTCTGGACTGCAATCGGATTTAATGATTCGCAAGTCAAATTGAAGGAATTAAAATGTTTAGTAAATTAGAGGCCGATCCTCCCTTTTAGGTTCGGTTTGAATCCAACCTGAAATATTTTTGCCGAACCAGCATAGGCTTGGTTACGTGCGTAATGACTTTTTTGCCCGAGAGAGGGACCTGGCACTATTACTCCCCGACGACGACGATCGATCAGAAGAATCTGACAACACCGACAACCTCATTCTCCCGCCATACACCTATCTCTCCTCTGAAATACTCCATCTTATTCTCCGATTTCCCCAAATCAAACCTCACAGATCTTCAACCAAGCCGAATCGAGCCCATACTAGTTCGGTTCTTGAGATGACAACGACGTGGCCATGGCCGACAAACGTACACGGATGCCGTGGACGTCGTCAGAGACTTGGATGAGTTTGAGGCCACCGTCCTTGACGACGACGTTGACGGAGTGGAGCCGGCGTAGAGGTTGTTCTCGATCAGCTCCTTCACGGAAGAGATTGGCCGCTAGATCACTTCTCCGGCGGCGATTTGGTTCACCACGGACACGTCCAGTTCTGTTCTCGAGATGACGACGTGACAGATCGACACAAAAGGGGGTGGTGGCGATGGGCAGTGGAGTGCTCAAGTTGATGGGCTCTGGCCGATCGACGGCGGTGGTGATCGATTGACGTAGCGGTGTTGATCGATTTCATAGAATCTTCTTCATCGTAGACGTCAAGTTCTTCATCGGACGGCGGTGATTCCACTGTTTTATCATGAGCGCAGCTGAGATATGCCCTTTCTCTTTCTCTTTTACGAAACACTTTTGAAAAGAACGAATAAAAATTTGGGAGAAGATGTATAATGATTTGTGTAGAAATTGCATTACTGTTTTCCCTAGAATTGCAGTAGTTTACGAAATAGTAGAATTGCTATAGTTTACTAGAGTTAAAAAAGTTAACAGTTTGGGCAAGATAACTGTATTTGATTTTGAGAATTGCATTACTGTTTTCTCTGTTTGGATTTTGGGAGAAGTGATGAATCGAGTTCACTTAGTGGTGATCAGGCCAATCCGAACCTATTTTTTCTATGAGAACTAGTTCATATAGCCAATTCACATAGTTCGATTCTCATAATCAGTTCATAAAATTAGTTCTCTATGAGAACAGTCATAAAACTGACTATGAGACTTGGCAGTTAAAAATTCAATTCTAAATCAATTTATTTCCTATGTGAACTATTACTTTTTTACTTTGATTACTTTGTTAAGACATGACAGTAAGAACATTTATAACTATATTTGATTTTGATTACCTTTTGTTTTTGTTCAATTTTTGTTTGTGTGTGTATTTTCTATGAGAACTGTGTATTTTTTTTATGAGAACTATGTGTTGTTCATGAGAACTGTGTATTGTTCATAAGAACTGTCTATTAGAACCGTGTATTTTCTATGAGAACTATATATTTTTTATGAGAATTGTGTATTTTAGTATGTGGTAAGACTATGTGAATTGTGTATTTTTCAGTTCACATAGCCAGTTCACATAGTCCAGTTCTCATAATCAGTTCACAAAGCTCTCTATGAGAACAGTTACTTCTCATAGCCAGTTCACATAGCCAATGGTATTTTTGTCCTAAATAATATGATTCAGGAATTGATTCTAAAAATATAGCTCTCATAGCCTCAGTTCTCATAACCATAGTTCAGGGGTATTTTTGTCCAAAATAATATGTTAACTCGGGCTATGTGAACTGGCGGGAATATTTTTGTTCGAAATATTATGTTAACTGGCTATGAGAATTGGCAGTTCTCATAGTCAAGGGTATTTTTGTCCGAAATAATATGGGTCAGGAGTTGATTCTAAAAATATAAATTTTACTAAAAATGGATATGTACACAAAAAGTTAAGAAGAATGGACAAAATAGTAAAAATAAATGAAAAGTCAAGAAAAAGGATTAAAATAAAGAATGAATATTTTTGTCAAGACTAAATTAAGTCCAAACCTACTTTTTTGGGCCGGCCTAAAAATTCCCCATTAATGTTCACTGGAAGTAAAAGAATTGGACTTTGAACTTATGTCTACTAGGTGGGCCCAATGGTCCACAATTAGTTTGACTAAATGGTGGGCCTTCCAAAGGCAATTCTTGGCTGGCAATTAACAAGAAGAGAAATATAGGGCTATTAGATGAGTCGGCTACGGAAAGATATTTAAGGGAGGAGAGGGCTGCGCACGAACAGGGGGGAAGTTCCGAAAATTACTTTTGCAGCTTCAGATTTTTGTTCTTTCATTCAGAGTTTTTTTTTCCTTCAAGTTAGAGTTTTGTTCAATTACTCATCTTTCGATAACTCGTACTACGTTTTGTTCTTAGGCTCCGTTTGTTTGGACGTAAAATATTTTTCGGTAAAATGTTTTACCTATTTTCCGGTGTTTGGTTGTTGAAAAAATGAGGAAAACATTTTACATGTAAAACATTTTCAATCAATTGGATGAAAATAACTTACCTTTAAATCTTCCGTAAGTTATTTTCCGAAATGAACCCGCTGCCTTCTACTACAATTCTCACTGCTCAGTTTCCTCGATCGTTAGTCCTGACTCACGTTCAATTCCAATAATCTCATATCTCTCCACCGTTTAAGCTCCCCATCTCTCTCTCTACACTATTTTGTTGTTTTCTGAAAATATTTTCAAGTACCAACCAAACACCGGAAAATAAAAGTTTGAAGTTTATTTTCTGAAAAAATATTTTACATGGAAAATATTTTACATTGTAAAACATTTTACATCGAAACAAACGGAGCCTTAATTAAAGTTATTCGTTTGAGTTTTCTTAGTATTAATCTTTTGTTTGTTTTCTCTTCTGAGCAATAGAAGCATGTTTCAATCTAGAATTTCTTTTGTTTATAGCTTAATAATGAGTGAGTAGTCGTTTAGGTAGGGTCGTGGGGCAATTAGCACGCCGTGACCCGGGCGTTGCTCCTTTTTTCAAGCAATGGAAAAAACGATTTTAGATTGGAAAAATACTTCCCGTGGACGAACCCGGGCATTGTCGGAGCCCATGTGAACGGGGGGATGGGGGTCCAAAACTCATTTCCCACTGCGCATGGGTAAACGGCGACCATAGGGTCTCGCATCTTACGGGGTATCTTTTTCAATCTAAAATTGAGCGTTTTTAAGAATACTGAATGGAGCAGGTTAATCCGGATTGGTTACGAGTGCTAAGAACCCTACGACCGTACCTCCTTTTAATTATTTGAAAAGACCCAAACAATTTCTAGGTTTAGTTAATCTTTCATCAATCGATAAGGGGTGGCTACCTAAGAGCCCGTTTAAATTATAACAACCTGAGTTTTTAAGTCAGCACACATCACCGTCTTTGTGGATTCGACTCCGGTCTTACCGGATATTGTGTTACGTTGGTTTCCGCCCTACGCTTGGGGCAACCCATTAATTTAGGACTAGGAAATCATCAAGCAATTGGGATCACTTAACAAGAGTGAACAAAAAAATTACAGGACTTGTATGCTTCTGAGGGGAAAGGTTATTTGTTTCATCCTATTGTAAGTTGTTATTTGGGTGGTGAGAGTGGGTTGTTCTTGGCCTAACTACGTAAATTCTTGTGTCTCCCTCTTTAGAGTTTTTTTTCATCGTCATGCATTCGCCTGTAGTTCTAAATATTTTTGGGTGGTGAGAGTGGGTTGTTCTCGGCTTTGATTTGCTTCCACTAAAATCCCAACAGTACTGTCCCGGGAATATACACCCGAACATCACTGCTTGGAATTTATGAAAATGGTATGACTCAAGGGACAATTTTGCCTATACAAAAGTGTAGGGGCAGTACTCCAAGTCTCAACGGAATTGAGTACATAATCTCTCTCTCTCTCTCGTGCTGCCCCGGAATAGACACCCAAACTTTGTTGCTTGGATTTTGTGTAACGGGTACAACTCAAGTTTTCCCTGTTCAAATGTGTGGCTACTTAAGTGATGGGGCAATGTCAATTTCAGAAAGGCTACAAAGTCCAGAAATTGATTTGGGTATAAACATCGCCACTTGTCTTACTTTTTAGGTCTTTGGCGCCACTTGAGGTTTGGCCCCTGAATCCAGGGAGTAAGACTTGACTCCATTGCTGGTACGTTTTCTCTAACATTTATACTGATTCTCAATTAGGATCAGTAGATGTGGTAGTTAGGAAAGTGGAGTGGTTTACGGTATAGAGTAGCATTAAAGGAAAAAATAGACCAAAACTGACTTTAAAGGCGATAGTTCGAAAGGATGGATATTTCGAATTACGATACCTCTCGCGCGCAAAGCTCAATGAAGAAATTAGATTCAAGTAGACAATCCCCATTGATTGGGACTTAAGGCCCGGGTTGCTTTGGTTTGGTTATTTATACCAATTCTCAAGCAATCAATCAAAACTATTAAGGTCAAGTCAAGAAAGCAACACTTCTACTAATTTGTCCATTCAATGGGACCAGTGTGACAAATGACAATCCCAAACAAATTGAAAAGAAATTACCTATCTTCTAGTTTTCTAGAACTGTGGAGCTATAGAACCAAAAACCAACTGAACATTGCTGAAGAGGTCTCTAGAGTATATGGTCTCTAGAGCTAGAAATTACCTTCTCGTTTCATCATGCGGACAGACTTAAAACTTTAGTCGTGAGCTATGGACTTGATCAAATGCGGTGATTAATAAATCAAAGAACCAAAAAGAAAAAGAACAAGGGAAAAAAACTTGGCTCGCTTAACATATAATAATTTTTGAGGCATCTAATTTAAAATCATTGTGCATTAGCTTTCGAGTCATCTAACTAATCGAAAATCAATTGGCAATAAGGATTTGAGACTTCTGAAACATGCAAACTGGTGTGGTGCCGTAGTATGTACAACTGATCGTAACAGGGAATTGAATTGCTCTAGTGGCCAGCAAAAAAAACTTAGGCTAGCTTAGATATCATGTTGAGTTTGACGGGACCAACAAATTGAATGGCATAATCCTGCAAGTAATAGGAATCGAAACATTAGAGTGAAAACTCATCAGTACTATTTTTGAAAATCTTCACTTTAATAACATATTGTTTAGAATCATTCTTTGCAGCTTATAGGAGTACGGACTCCTCTTATGTATGAACATGCAATCAGTTGGTCTTTTTCCGATGAACATTTCCAGTAGTAATGTTGGAAAATCGGTCTTCAGAATGATGAAAGTAATGGGATCGTCTCTTCAAAATCTGGAAACAAAAGAAACCATTCGAGTCGTGTTGAAGAACGCTTTCCTAAAGACAGCATTTGCCCCCACCAGAAGGTGTGCACCGGGTTATAGCAAATCCGCCTTCAAGATAAATCGAATCCGAACTCTAGGTTCTTTTTGTTTGCGTTTGCACAAACGAAGACAAACGGAATATCCACTTAGCGAACGTAACAGAACCAATGACTGATATTCTATTTCTGTGGAATAATAGAATATCAATTTGCTATTCTAGGAAGAGAATGTATAGAGAGAAAGAGAGCAATTCAGTATGGAATTTTCCAATGTCTCAAATGACTTAACCAAAGGCCTATTTATAGACTTATAGGCACCCTTGTATGAAAGGTTATGTCTCTAGTAAACAACCATAAGAAATGGTCATGTCTATTGAAGACAATTAAAGGAAAGAACATGCCTATTAGTAGGCACCCTTTAAACAAATAATTAGGAAGGGTCGTGCCTCTTGGAGGCACCCCATGATTCACATCCCTTCCTAATAATCACATCTTTCCCAAACAAACACACCCCAATTTAATGGGTGTTACATCCATTTACATAAAGTCACAACTCATGTGAAAAGGTGTAGCAACCTTTCACAAAATCCTCACTTAGTACCTTTCCAAAAATTCCAAACTAAAATCCAATTTTATTTTGAAAAACTCCAACAAGTAACACTCCATAGCTATACATATCACCTTGTGTTGATACCTCTTCTCCCATACCATATTCTGCAGTGAAACCATACAAAAGAAACAAGAGAAGTTATTCATGATATTGATACCACTAACCGAAATTCTATGGTTGCCTTCTTTTGTTGAAAGAATTTCTCCAACATTTCAAGACAAAGAAATACAACGAGGGCCCATAAAAAGGTTTGTTAGAGTTTTCTCCTTTAGCTTACCCTGCATTGTCTTACAACACACAAGAAACATCACAAAATTATCTTTGCATTATGAGGTTTGATTTATACGTAAACTTATGTACTTAGTTTTCACCCCAATATTGACTGATAACAATGAAACTAATTAATTATATGGATAGAGCAATAAATTAGAGACAATTACCTGGAGCAACATATCCAATTGTTCCTCCAATGCCAGTTGAACTTGATTGTTGTTGATTTTTTGATCTAGATGTGGTTGGTAAAAGAATCTTTGCAAGACCAAAGTCACTCACATGGGCACAAAAATCAGCATCATGAAGAGCGTTGCTTGGCTTTAAGTCCCGGTGAATGATAACTACTTCACAATGATAGTGAAGATAATCCAATGCAGAGGCCACATCAATGGCGATGTTTAAACGTTGAATGAGGTTCAAGCTCATAGTTCCCCGTTGCTCATGAAGACATTCTGGGTATAACCAGTTATCTAAGCTCCCGTTTTCCATGAACTCGAAAACTAAAGCCTTGAAATCATTGCGCTTAAAATCGATGCTTGAGCAAGATGTGATTATCTTGACGAGATTGCGATGGCGAATGCTCTTGAGTGCTTCACATTTTGCTTGGAAACTCCTATTCCCTCCATGTTCTTGAAGTTTCAATACCTTCACAGCAATTGTTTGTCCAGTAGAATTGAGAATCCCTTTGAAAACAGAACCATATTTTCCCTCACCTATCAAGTTGTCGGAAGAGAATCCTTTTGCTGTGTGGTGAAGTTCTGCATAAGAGAGTTTCGGGTACTCCCTTTGGAAAGGTAAGGCCGAAGAAATTTCTCTTCTTGACCTTCTGATTCGAAAAATAATTGTTGCGATGTAGAGTAGGATCATAGCAATAAATGACATGGTGATGTTTACACCCATTTTTGGCCAGAATTCAGAAGATCAATTGGTCGGTTAGAAGGTGGCCTTGAATGCTAATCTCAGGCCTTGAAAAGCCTTGTAAATCGGCCACCAGCGGAATTGGGCCGATATGAATGATAAAGGACCAATTGAGCTTGCAAAGGTTTGAAACATACTAAGGCCTAAGATATCTCTTCCATAAAATTAGGCCCAAGGCTGGCCAAGGTCTTGAAGTCGACCCACTAGGCCTGAGCACTTCATCCAAGCCTAGCCCAGCTCTAAGAAACGATCACTACAAGAAAAAAGGGAATACCCGGCAGTTTATTTCCAGCGTTTTTACAAAACCCCACTAAAGTTACTGTAGCGGAGCATAACTCTACCCTAAAATTACACTATCTCCTTTTAGATATTACGCTATCCCCCTTTATCTAAAGCCGACCCAACTTCGGCGTAGAACAAAAAAGCAAAAAAAGAACCAGCGCTCCTCTCGATCTAGGGTTCCTCCGCTTCGTCCGTTCGCCTCCTCTCCATCTGCGGCTCCTTCCTCTTGGTACGTTCTCTCTCTCTCTCTCTCTCTCTCTCTGTGTATCTTCTCTTCGGTATTCATGCGGGGGATTGGGAGTTGGGGTCGCAGGGTCGTAGGCTTCAACTACGATTGGGTTCAGAGGGAAGGGATCGGGTTAGGGGTGGGGAAATCAATAGCACTCGATCTCGTTGAACCACGCTTCTCGCGTGATGAACCCTAGCTTCCACATAAAGAATCGAACATCATAACTTTTGAAAATTTCTCCTTCTCTGTTCATTATGCCTCTTTTATTTGAAATTCTTAGTTAAACAGTCTCTCTTTCCGTATGGGTATGTATGTGTGTATATGTACACTTGTATGTGTGCTTAGTTGTGAAATGGATTGCTTCAACCGACTCGATTTGGTCTCACGCTCAGTCAAAGAAAAAGGTTTTGTATCTAGGTCGACTGATTTTGTTAGGGAAGTTGACATATTGGTTCCTGCAGGTGTACTTGGAAAATTTGTGCCTTAAGGAAGTTGGTACAGATGTACTAATCACTGCGTATGAGCCCATCTTAATAAAGTAAGTATCAAGAACAAGTAATTTTGCTTTTTACTCCAATTAATCTACATTTTGATTCAGTAAAAGGGTTATTTCTCATTATGTAGATGTAAGACAGTCTGTAATGGAAACAAAATGCACAACAATATCTCCCCTTCTACTGCCTGGATTTTTTTCTTCTCTTTTTGGCTGGGGTTCAATAGTTTTATCTTCATTATGTACATGCTTTCAAGCAAGAAAATATTCATGCAAGTCGGCTTATAGTTTGCTTTGTGTTATATGTTCTGAGAGTTACAGTGGTCATATTGAGCTATATTTGTTTTTGACACTTTTTTCAATCTTCAAGCAACTGAAGGAGTAAGCACTTTAGGACTTGTAGAGAGATGGTGTCCCACAAGATTTTAGGGTCACGTAGAGACCCCCTGGGTATGTTATGAACACAAGAAAAATCAGGGGTTAGTTCCAAGGTCTAGAATTCAGGGCCACTCCTTTTCCTTTGTCTGTACTAGACTCAACCTCACTGGCTTACAATTTTGTTTCAAAATTATTTATAGATACCTGTATCATTGTTGCTATTGCTGAGCATGTTTGTTTAACTTTCGTTGCGAAATTTTGCTTAAACATGAAATTAGTAGGTTCGATTCCTCTACCTCATCCACCCAAGCATAGTGGCTCAGAAAACCTGGAAAACATGGTGCAAACATACTTTACGACTTTCGATAGGAACACTGTTTATAAAGATTAAAGATTAAAGAATAGGTGGTTGTTTTAGAGGATTTATGAATAATTCCTCCTCCTCAATCTGCTGTATCGAACATATCTAATCTGACGTAAACATAGGAGAAGTGGCATGTTACAATATGATGTGTTTCAACCCTTTTGACCTTTTTTGGTAATGTGAGTGCAGCCCTTTGAGTGAAAGTGCTAGCTCGGTTGGTGCTGGTCTGGCTGCCCCTGCTGCAGAGTCCGGACGTATGCCGATGGCGGAGGTTTTCAAACTTGCAGTCTCTAGCTTCAAGGTGAACGACTGGGGCCTTTTTGGGAATGCCACAGGTTGAGAAATTATAAATGGCTGGTTATGAACACAAGCAATTGGTATTTTTTTGAATCCTTTTGTATTGTTTCTCTATTGCAGTTTATCTTATGTGGGTTTTGCAAGTTCTTATTATGAACCCATTTTTAGGTAGAAGGGTAATCTTTTTTTTCTGTTGACATAAAATCTAAGTGTTTGGGCCCAAGTTTGACTTGATTTGCTTGTCAGAGTTCTTTATTGGTAGTTTTCTTTCTGTGATCTTCTTGATCTTTGTTAGCAAGTGCTTAGCTACATACTGAGACTTCTGCATTTAGTTGATGATGTGAGTTATGCCTCATGGATCAGGAGGGAGGGACAACAATATCCACAATAGATACAATTTCTTCATGAATCTCCAACCATCGATCACACTCTTTTTAAATTAATGTGAGGAACAACAATTGAATATATCTTGGAGACTACTTGTTTGATGTTCCTGTGATCAATCCAAGTTTTTATGGACTAGTTTGGGACTCATACATTAGCTTTAAGTGTGCCTGTAAGGCACTGATATGGACAAAATTGGTCCATAAAAACTAGATGAGAGAATCTCATCCCTACTTTGGACCTACCTTTGCAAGGTAAACCTCGAATATGTGTTGGATAAATTCATACTAGTGATTTCGATACACAAAACCTTGAATATAAAGCACAAACAGGCACAAGAGATATATGTGCTGGATAAATTCATACTAGTGATTTCAATACACAAAACCTTGAATATAAAGCCAAAACAGGCACAAGAGATATACCAGGCAATTAATAGTTTTATGTGTGGACTTTTGATATATCCTGTATGTTTTGTACATTGATTTTGGCACCCTTGAATTTGGTCAACAGTTCAGGAAATACTATACAGAATCATAAAATGAATTTTGTCCGCAGGACATGCTTTTCCACCATCCACTACCGGCATACATTCAATAGCTGTTGTATTGTGTGATCACCCGAACTGATTTATTTTCAAGTGAAGGCACATGTTTTTACTTTAGGCTTCCTTGCCCTCGAAGAATTCAAAAGAATTAATTAAGGCGTATATGGGGGTAGCAATGCTTTCCTTTTCCCATATTTTTTTTTTGGTTTCCTTTTACTTTTATGCGGTCTTATGCATTGGGTTTGTATTTCTAGTGGTAATAAGGGAAATGTGGGAAGCTCCTGATAACAAGATTGTTGTGTAAGGCTTTTCTTTTTCTTTTCTTTGACAATGATTTCCTTGTACGAACAAGAATATTCTTCCAGACAATACAACCGCATGCTAGTTATCAATTTTGTTTGAATTTTGTTAATTTGGTGTATGCCTACCTTGTGAAAATCCACGTCAAACATTTTGAAGTATCTCTATCGCTTTTCAATTCGTGTGGCTTCTTCTGATGAAGTCAGTCTTGGATTATTTCTTGTTTCTATTTAGGTTCAAACAGCAGTGGATGCGATTTGAAAGAGTGCCACCAGTAGAATGAGCAAGCTACATCAGAAAATGTCAAACATTCAAGATTTGACCACTTTTGTCCAAGTAGAATGGACAAATTACATACAGAAGCTCAGCAGTCTAGAACTGAAGGCAAGTATTCAAATGCTTAATAGTTGTTCATAGTCGTTATATTTTGGACTAGTCTTCACAGGGACCTGGGAATTTCTCAGGGTGGTTGCCTTGAGAAATTATATGCCATGTCTGTGTTCGAAATACAATCATTAGCATCATATAACTCCTGAATTCTTTTTCTTTTTGTTGGCTAAAACAAAGATATATATAGCTACCTTGATTTCTAGAATCTGTCATTTATGGGAAAGGCTAGAGTTGATTTGCACTTCGTTTGCTACGGCCTTGACTTTTCTGGTTGATAATCCATATTGAGGGCTGTGAATATTAACTTGAGAATGACGTTTTGAGGAGAAGTTGAAGAAAACATAGAGTAAACAAGGAAAAGGCTAACCCTTGCAAGGGCTAAGCGAGACACTCAAACACAATATCATCGAGTTTTTTGGAGGTCAACTCAATAAATTTAAGAATCATGTCAGTTTTTATTGGCCGATATATATTTCATATTCCCACTAGGACTTTGGCTCACAAATCGCAAACGAATAGTCCTTGCTAGTGGTGAACATTGTAAACCTTCTAAATACCAACGAAAGACCTGAAAACTTAACTTGCCCCCTATCACAACTTGAGGCGACCCCCATAACCTTGTCCTACTGAACTGGAAACTATTGAAATTGAAACATGGATCAAAACTGTTATGGATAGAGCTGTTGACAGTGTGGCACCTTTGATGATCTTCGCAGGAGCTGTTGACAGTGGCGAGAGCAAAACTGATACTAGCTGATTTTGTTTTGCATAAGATGATTACATCATCCGAATTTGATGGAATTTTTGCAATAGAACATGATGCGGGTACAGGTAATGATATTTTTATGCACCTTACTATGGGCCTACAGCTTTTGTAAAACATACGATAATGATCTCTTTTCTATATTGCACAATATCGCAAGGGGTCAAGGGCCTTTGCCAGGATCTTCTCTCTATGATCCTGCTACTGTTATTTTTTTTGGGTAAATTGATCCTGCTACTGTTGGCTGTTGTGCTGCACTATCTTTGTTGACGAAAATGATTCTGATTTCCTTGTTAGCTGCTTTAATGCTGAACTCTTGTAAGCTTCTAGTGTTGCTTCATGATATTGTTGATTGGATGTTATGTGTTACAGCTGCTCCTTGATGTTCGCGCTTGGAATGTTTTGCTGTTGGGAAGCTGCTTAGGTTTCGTCCGTTGCTGTCTTTGGAGTGCTGATAATGTCTTTACCATGTTGTTTTTATTTGGTTTGGATTTTTATCTTGGATGTACCATTTGTCGAGTTTTAAAATTTTTTGTCGATTTGTATGTGTATTTGTTATTTATTACTTATATGTTTGTTACGTTGAACGTGAGCAGATGTTAATGAATTATGAACAGGTGAAAATAATAGTAAATGAGGAAAATGGCATAAGTATTTTTTTTTTAATAAAAAAGGGACTATTCCCGGCGTTTAATAAATGCTGGGATGCCAGTATTTTTTTTTATAAAAAAAAAGGACTATTCCCGGCGTTTCGTAAACGCTGGGAATTCCCTCGCCGGCTTCTTGCCGGAAAACTTTTCTCGGGGTTTTCATAAACACTGGGAATTCCCTCGCCGGAGGCGGTATCAATTCTTACCGAAAAACTTTTCCCGGGGTTTCATAAACGTTGGAAAAAACGCGGGGATTATTCCCGGCGTTTATAAAACGCCGGTAAGTATTCCCGAGCCCGGCAGTCGCGGCGTTCACGGAAAACGCTGGGATAAACGCCGGGAAGACTTTTACCGGCGTTTATTTTACTTTTGCCGGCGTTTAAAAAACGCCGGGAAAGCCGTGATTTCTTGTAGTGGATAAGGCCTTCAAGTAGGTCCAAATCAGTTAAAGTTTGGGTTTTTCTCCAGGCTTGGGCTCACAAGGCTTACAATGGACTAAGGCCTATCTTGCACCTCAAATTTAGGCCCAAGTATTGGGTGGGCCTGCTTCTTAGAAACATTGCATATGGGCCTCAATTGGCAAGAAAAGGCCTTAAGCTGCTCACAAACTGCTCCAAGGCCTAGAATGTTCTCAATAGGCAGGTCTAGGTAAGCTACTTACAAGCAGCTCAAAGGTCTAGGAGGTTCTCTCTAGTAAGCTGCTTAATGGTGATTGTAAGCAACTCAAAGGCCTAGAATGTTCCTGCTGGACAGGTCTGGGTAAGCTGCTTACAAGCAGCTCAAGGCCTAAGTCTCACTATCCTTCAGCATGAAGCAAGGCACACAAGCAGCTCAACCAGGCCTGCGTTTTTGGCCTTGGTGGGCCCAAATATCCCTTTTTTACAAGCATCCATGCATACAAGCTGCTCACAAGCAGCTCAAAGGGCCTAGGGATGCTATGTTGCTGCAAATTCCTTTTGCTTTGACTGGTTTTTAGGCAAAAATGAAGCTTTTCAGACCTGCAGCCATTTTCTTGGAGTGGAGAGCAAGGCTTAGACGAATGGTAGCTTCCTATTGGAGCATTCAGAAGCAGCTCAAGCCTAAGCCCTTACCAGGATGACACTTGGCAGCCATGCATGAAGGCCTGTGGAAGCAGCTCAAAACCTGGAATTGCTGCCTATAAATACCAGTTTTGAAGGCCTTATCAAAGGTCCACGACCAAACAAGCCCAAGGCTTATTCAAATTACATTTCAATTATCATTTCCAGCAAATGTCTTTATCTTTTAGTCCAATCTAGCCCAGCCTAGGTCTTATCTTTCATTTCCTTGTACCAATTTCATTAAACCGTTAATGAAGTTCTTTTAATTTCATCGCACCTTGTTTTCTTTCCTTTCCATTTTCTACACGATTAGGAAATTCTAAGTCCTTATCCCGACAAGGCAAAACCACGAACCACATACGGCCTCACCCCTTAGGTCGTACGCAATCGCTCGATACGAAGTCAGATTGAGGCATCTAGGCCTTGATACGAAATTGGACTGCAATCCAGTCTTGGCACGCCCGCACAAGGCCTAGAACTGCACTACTCGCTGTTCCTAGGCCTGTTTTTAATTTGGAAACAAACAGGTGATTACAGGTATTATGACTTTATTTTTGAGAGGTCCTTTCTTTTTTTGCAATACTTTTGCTGGACATGCTGGAAGTTGTAGTTCTTCAACTCCTTCGCACAGCTTGCTATTTCCGACAACTGAAAAGGCACTAGTATTCTTGAACAATCCATCGTTTGGAACTTCACCTTCGAACATGTTGTATGACAGGTTGAGACTTTGAAGTGAAGTCAACTCTCCTAAAAACTCGGGAATTTGTCCAGACAAGTTATTACGAGACAGATCTACGAATTGAATACCGTTCAGTTGATTGAGGGATTCGGGAATATTACCTTCAAAATGATTTCCGGCAAGCGAAAGGAATTCCAACACTTGGAAATTGCTAATTGTTTCTGGAATTCCTCCTGATAATTTGTTTTCTGATAAGTCCAGCTTTTCGAGATTTCTCAAGTTACCGATTTGCGTTGGCATCGGTCCTGTTAGTTGATTACCATCTAGGAAGAGACCAATAGATAGGGATGAAAGCCCAAAGATTTGCCAGGTATCGTTCCGGTGAGGTTATTGAACGAGAGATCAAGTCCTAGAAGACGGTTACGATTCCCCAAGGAATCAGGTATCCTTTCCTCTAGCTTATTTTCAGCAAGGACAAGGATGCTAAGCTGGCTAAGGTTTCCAATGGAAGATGGAATTTTTTCAGAGAGGTTATTTCTCTGCATGAAAATTTGTTCCAACTTGGTGAGTTTACCAATAGATTCAGGAATACTGCCGCTAAGCATGTTCTCCCGTACTGAGAAAATCTGTAAGTTAATAAGGCTCCCAATCCCAACAGGTATGCTTCCAGATATATAGTTATCTCGAAGATACAAATGACTTAGAAAGTTTGAGAGATTTGCAATGGAAAGGGGCAACAAACCTCTAAAGTTATTTGTATCTAAACTCATCACTCGCAGATTGGAACAGTTGGAAAGCGTATTGATAATATTAGTCAATTCATTCCCGCTATTAGTTTCAAGTAGATTTTCAGGTGCCGCGAAAAATAAAAGATTATTAAGGTCTCCCAGACTTTTTGGTATTGGCCCGTTAATTGAATTCAATGCAATATCGATTCTGAAAAGTCTAGAAGCATTGCCTATCGACGACGGAATAGGCCCATGGAAATTGTTAGAACCAATATAAAACTCTTGTAGCTTTGGAAGAGCCAAACCGAAATCTGGGGCAAGGCTTCCATGCAATTGGTTCGCGGCTAGAGAAACAAGTCTGAGTGACGACATGTTGTAAAGTTGGGTAGGAAACATACCAGTCAAGTTGTTAAAAGCCAGCTGAAGAAATTGTAATTTGAAAAGTCGTCCAAGTTCGCAAGGGATGCTTCCGATTAGCTTGTTGGCCGCCAAAGAAAGCATAGACAGCTCAGAGAGATTTCCGATTGAGGCTGGTATCGATCCTCTGAAATTGTTTCGGGCAAGTCCTAGTCGTGTGAGACTAGGTAGAGAGCTCACCACAACAGGCATTTTGCCTCCTAGGTGGTTGTTAATTAGATTTATTTCTTTGATGTTCGACCAACGAGTCATATTGGCAGGTAATTCGCCTTCAAATGAATTATTAGTAAGAATAAGTTGTTGTAGGCGAAACAACCTTACGATTTCTTCGGGGATCGTGCCAAGATCAATCGTCCTAAGAAAAGTAAGGTTCCCTATGGAAGGGGATAGTGAACCCACCAGTTCCTGGGATGACAAGTCCAGGATGGTCACGCGCTGATGCTTACGACTGCACGTGACACCTTCCCACTTGCAGAAGTGGATAGAACTATTCCATGAGCTGAAAATGAGGAAAGGATCTCCTGGTATAAGATCCTTAATTGCCAGTAAAGCTTGACGGTCTGTCTCATTTGACATGGGAAAAGCAGTGGTGCTGCTTGTGACCACAGTGAAAAATGTTAAAACCAAACAGAGGATAGACATTGCACTTCCTAGCCTATGAATTAATGGAAACATTATTTTGGTGCGATAAAAATATGGAGGGGAAAAGATGGTGATGAGCTTCTACCCAAAATGACATCCAAGATATAGAGAGAGAGGCTGCATAGAAACAGTGATGCAGACGCTGCTTCTTGGAGATCAGCTCCTTTACATATATACCTCATCCCTCCCTACTTTTATTTTGTGTGTTTGTTATGGGCCCACAACAATATTTTGTACCGCTCATCTTGTAGAATCCATCATGAAGAATAAAGCTGTTGAAAATTAGTTTGATCGGATAGCGATATGTATGTAAACGAGTTGCATTTAATTTGTGAAATAGTCTGTTTCTAAGTTCAAACTAAATTTGGTGTGAATTTGCCGGGCATTTTGCAGACAAGTTCTTCGTTGCAAGTTCTTTGAGATGAACCGTTCGGATCATTATTCTAGACTCGCTTTGGGTGCACTCATGGGAGTTTAAAGGGGAACAGATGGGTCAGGTATGTAGAGAAGCTGAATTCAAGTTGGACAAATGATTAAGCAAACTCGGTCCAGGGGTCAAGTCAAGTAATTGTTGTGTCCTGTCTCATGTGTGTGGCCATGCAATGCCCAGGTTTCATTATCACTTTATTGTCATGGAAAAATCTCTTTATAGGGTTGACTTGACTCGCTATTAGGTCTTCCACTGGCTCGGTTTCGCATAAACTTTCTGGTTTATTATTTGCTTTCTCATATTTGATGAGTCTTCTAAAAAAGACAATGAACCAAATTCTCAAAAAGTTTTCTAGTAAAATAAAATAAGCCAAGATTTTCAGCTTATTTTTGGCTTAGTTTCTTTTCTGACTCTTAGCTCTGTAGTTTTCTATAGCACTAGAGTCTTTCTGAAACTTGAGTCGGCCGTAGTATCGTGGAATTGCCCAAACAGTAGCATAATAGTCAGCGAAATGGCAAATCAAGAATGAATCAGGCTTCACAAATCAAACAGATAGCTAGTCCCTAGTCCAGCAGCCCTCAGTCCATCCCTGCCGTGATTTAGGAATCAGCTTCTACGAGTCTTGGTGATCCATCAATGATCAGAAGGAGCTTACAAAAGCCCAGCCATTTCACTGAACAAAGCCTGAAATCCAATAGCGGAAACAATGTGACTTTATTTCGGCAAGGCAATTAAATTAACCGGTTGCTCGTCTAAGTACGCTCTTAAAATACTGCTTTTTGCTTTTTGGTGCTTTCAACTGTTGCAACTTCTTTAATTTGCATTTGTTAATAAACAGATAATTAATGGACGCTAAGAACCTAAAAATACTTATCCGAAATACACGCAACACACTTTTAAATGCACAAATAGTCGCAGTAGACCCATGTCAAGCAGGACCTGAGCAAAACAACCCAGTTTGTATCCACCTTCAGAAGGGAGAACTTATTTCCTGTCTGTTTCCAAAAATGTCTATTTTCACTCTTGTACATGTTGTGTGGAGAGCGTCTAGAAAACTCGCACACAACAATATGAACAGATATAGGTGCGGCGACTATCAATGAAAAACACTAGGCAACATCTTAATTTACTAATACTACACACCACCATTTAATTCAAGGCCAAATCATCTTAATTTACTAATACTACACACCACCATTCTCTCGTTTGGCACTGCAACAGAACAGGAAAGTCCAATTTGAGGGACTGATACAAGGCAAACCTCCAGCCTAGCAGTCTTTGTGGTAGTCTTTTGCCTGGTCCGATTGGCTACTCTTCCTCTTCTAATAAAATTCGGGGATCAAGGATCTTCATTACCTGATCAGGAAGAGACATACTTGCATAGATATGGAGGCTAATACGTTCTGTAAACAAGGTACTAGTAGGTCTTTTTCCGATGAACACTTCAATTATGTAACAATACTCCATAGCTATCCATATCTGCTTTTGTGGACGCCTCCTAACCCAAACTATATTCTGCAGCATAAAGCAGTAAAAAAGAAGTTGGTATGCACGATCTTTAAGTAGGTAATATAATTTTTCCCCGCTTCTAGTGAAGAATTAATCCAATTAATTGCTTTTAGCGTTGTGGAGTTTACAGAAAACCACTTGTGATCATATTGAAACTAGTTAATGAAACAACATAAGTATATATAGGATTTGATTTTTGTTTCCATAATCTAGCACTCCGCTCTTATATATATAAATGCAAGACCCTATGTATACAAAGTTATTCAATCAAAAAACAAATCTCTTTTCTCCTTAATATTGTAATTTCCGCAAGAGAATGGAATCCCAGACAAGGAACAGATCTCTTGACATCAAGTGCTAATGGAATCCCAGACAAGATCTCGATCTTGACATCAAGTGCTTGATTCGGAGAAAAAGCTTGACGTCCGTCTCATTTGACAAGGGGAAAGTAGTGGCGCCACTTTTTTTCGTGGCCATGGTAATCAAACCAAGGGAGTTCATAAAAATAGAAATGAAACGCAGGTCTGATATTGCACTCAGCACTCTTGGCCACTGAAAGTTAAACACATTACTATATAGTTGGCTTGGTGTTAAAATTCGGAAGGAAAATTGGAGCTGATGAGCTTATAACTTAAATGAGAGCCAATACATATAGACTGCCCCAAAAGGATATTCATTTAGTTCGAGCATTAATCTTGTAATCCCCAAGTTAAAATGTAATTTTAGGCTTTGTAGTTTCTTACAAAGGAGGACTTTGAAATGTTATACGACCTTTGTGTTTTTGACTTTTCAAAATAGACATGTACTTTGGGAAGACGGAAGGAGGTAACACGCATGATCTCTTTATTTCTATAATCAAGCAATAAGCAACTAGATACTAATGGGCAATGAATCGAATGGACCCTACATGTAATTGATATTAAGCAAATCCAACACTAATAACTACTATCATTGTCGACCGAGAAAAAAGCAAACTGCATATCTACTGAGATATTGCTCGTAATTTTTAAATTACTCATTTGTCAAAGTTGTCAATGAATGTTGGGTAGCAGATCATGAAGTGATATGTGTAAGGTGGTGAAGGATATTGGTAGAGCATTTCGAATTTACCTACTTTGGGCAAGGCCAGGCAATTTTTATTTTGAAGTGCACAGACATTGTTCTGCAAAAAAAAATTATTGAGTTGGCAAATGGTTGCCCTTTTTGTCTCTTGGACGTTGTATCATTGATGCATTTGGTGGCTCATTACTCAGTCATTAGAGCATCCGCATTGTAATAAGCAAATGTGTGTGGATAAGCAAACTTAACAACAATGTTAAAAAAACACTCCACATTGTAATAAGTAAAGTTACAAGTCTTTTAGCAAATAATCAAATTCCACCCATTCCATAATCAAACTTAACAACTTTTACCAATAATCAAAACTCAATAATCAAATTCAATAAGCAAACTCAATAACTCAAAAACACCCCACATTGGAATCGTCTCATCGAGACGAATAATTTGGTGTGTTCTGGTGTGTGATTGGAACTCGTTTGCGATTTGACATATGTGCATTGTGTATTGTGGGGATTTTTTTGGTTAGGGATGCAAAAATAACCAATGTGGAGGTAGAAGTTGTTAAGTTTGATTATGAATTAAATAGATAATCAAATACTGATGTGGCACATTTTGGTTATTGGTTTTGATTATTCCCATTGCGGATGCTCTTAGGTTATGAGAGATTCTAATTCTTTCCCTGCTTTAAAAAAGTGTGTCGAAATAGCACTACAACAAATTAGGTGGTTTGCGATAAACACACTAGTCACTAGTAGCTCCAAATTGGTCACCAAAATGTTTTGCGACCAAAAATTTCAATCGCAAACTTAGTCCCAGTATGCCCGTCCTCCTAGGTATTGGGCGACCAACAGGGGCAGAAGGACTATGATCTCTTTAATTACTCATTTAAAAATTTGATGGTTTGTAGCAAAAATTTACTACTTTGACCTCACAAGAAATTTCAGAATTGCTCAAACTTGCTTCAGATAGATAGATATCACAAGCATTGTCTTCTTTTAGGAAGTTAAATCAGGCTATAATGCATCAATTTCAAAATATATTACGTATTTGAGACCAATTGTAATTTAAACAAAATCACATTTAGCACATCACTAACCAAAAATTCTAGCTCCACCCCTCCCGACCAATGAAAATTTTGGTCACCAAAGGTCAAATCTTTTTTTATATATTTAGCACATCACTACACTCGTACATACACGAACAGTTGCAGCTGGGTTTCGTATGGCTTTGTTGTACTGCTGTTTCCTCCTCCAGCAGACTGCTCACTACTAATTTCAACATGAAATTTTAGGCTGCAATCTGTTTTTGCGGACCAAGGAAATTTAACGGAGTTTCAACGAGCTTCACCAAGGAAATTGGACTGAGCAAAGCTTTTTTTTTTTTCCCTTTTTTGTGGTAGATTGACCAAGCCAAGCTTGAACATACAAGTTGTTTTAATTTTTTTGTAGATTTCAAGCATTCGGATATGTTGACATACAAGTAGCTGCTTTCATTTGTACATTTCAAGCATTCGGATATGTTGAAATACAACTTGTTTGTTTGCAGTTTTGGGTCCATTACTGGTCTGCTCTACTAAAGGGAATTTAGTAGGGCCTTACTCATATCTTCACTCAGGCCACATTGGCGACATAATAGATCTAATTCTTGTGACTTGTCATCCCTTTGTTTCCCTTGGAGTGAAACAATTTATTATTGATTTGGACATTGGAACTAAATAATTTGATGAAAGGAGACCAAATTAGATACGATTAAATGGTCATATATACTGGGATGCCCTAAAGTTTCAAGAACATTAGGATATATAAGGTATAGATGCGATCTTAGTTATCAATCATTATGATCTTAGCTATCAATCATTTGAAAGACAAACATTTATTGATACAAAGATTCTTGTTACAGAGTAATGCAAGGAGGGGCTGATGAAGAGTAAGAGAGTTTATTTCTGGAACATAAAATTAAAACAAGCTACGTACAAGCATAACTTCAGTTAAGAATCATTCATCCTACCTTGTTGCTTCCCTTGTTCCCTCGGCCCGATAAATAGATTCCTAATCCTGTGCAGTTCCCCAAGGACATCTCTAGCATTCATTCTCTCACTGGGCAGTGCAGCACAACATGAAACACCGATTTGAAGGACTGAGGCAAGGCAAACTTCGAGTTCATTAGTGTTTGGTGTGATAGTTTGCCTAGTCCTACTTGGATGCTTTTCTTCTTCCAATTTGATGCAGGGATCGATGATCTCTAATACCTTGTCTGGAAGAAACATTTTTGTGTAACTAGAGAGGCTAAGAGGTTCAGTGAACATGCAATCTGTTGGCCTTTTTCCGATGAACATTTCCAGTAATAACACTCCATAGCTATACATATCACCTCGTGTTGATATCTCTTCACCCAAACCATATTCTGCAGCAAAACCATACAAAAGAAACAAGAGAAGTTATGCATGATATTGATACTATCAACAAAAATTCTGCAGTTACCTTTCTCCAACATTTCAAGATAAACAAATAGAGCGAGGGCCCATAAAAACGTTTGTTTGATCGTTTTCTCTTTTAGCTAAACCTGCAATGTCTTACAATATGGAAGGAACAGTGATGGGAAATTATCTTTGCATTATGAGTTTTCACCACAATATTGACTGATAAAAATGAAAAGGATAGAGGAATAAATTAGAGACAATTACTTGGAGCAACATATCCAATTGTTCCTCCAATGCCAGTTGAACTTGATTGTTGTTGATTGTTTGATCTACATGTGGTTGGTAAAAGAATCTTTGCAAGACCGAAGTCACTCACATGGGCACAAAAATCTGCATCAAGAAGAATGTTGCTTGGCTTTAAGTCGCGGTGAATGATAGCTACTTCGCAATCATAGTGAAGATAATCCAATGCAGAGGCCACATCAATGGCTATGTTTAAACGTTGAATGAGGTTCAAGCTCGCAGTCCCCCATTGCTCATGAAGACATTCTGGGTATAACCAGTTATCTAAGCTCCCGTTTTCCATGAACTCGAAAACTAAAGCCTTGAAATCATTGCGCTTAAAATCGATGCTTGAGCAAGACGTGATTATCTTGACGAGATTGCGATGGCGAATGTTCTTGAGTGCTTCACATTCTGCTTGGAAACTCCTATTCCCACCACGTTCTTGAAGTTTCAATACCTTCACAGCAATTGTTTGTCCAGTAGAGTCAAGAATACCTTTGAAAACAGAACCATATTTTCCCTCACCAATCAAGTTGTCGGAAGAGAACCCATTGGTTGCTTGGTGAAGTTCTGCATAGGAGAGTTTCGGGTACTCCCTTTGAAAAGGTAAGGCCGAAGAAATTTCTCTTTTTGACCTTCTAATTCGAAAAGTAATTGTTGCGACACAGAGTAGGATCACAAGAATAAACGACATAGTGATTACCAGTATAATCACTTTATTGTTGAGAGGTCCTTTCTTTTTCTGCAATACGTTTGCTGGACATGCAGGAAGTTGTAGTTCTTCAACTCCTCCGCATAGCTTGCTATTCCCGACAACTGAAAAAGCACTAACATTCTTGAACAATCCATCAATTGGAACTTCACCTACGAACATATTGTATGAAAGGTTGAGACTTTCAAGTCTCAACTCTCCTAATAACTTGGGAATTTGTCCGGACAAATTATTGCGAGACAGATCTAGGAATCGAATACCTTTCAATTGATTGAGTGATGTGGGAATCGGACCTTCAAAATGATTTCCAGCCAGAGAAAGGAGTTCCAACACTTGGAAACTGCTAAGAGTTGCTGGGATTCCTCCTGATAATTTGTTTTCTGATAAGTTCAGCTTTCCGAGATTTCGCAAGTTACCAATTTGCGTTGGTATCGGTCCTGTTAACTGATTACGACCTAGGAAGAGACCAATAGATAGGGATGAAAGCTCGAAGATTGGTCCAGGTATGGTTCCGGTGAGGTTATTGGAACCGAGATCAATTTCTAGAAGACGTTTACAATTTCCCAAGGAATCAGGTATCCTTTCCTCTAGCTTATTGTCAAAAAGGGAAAGTATGCTTAGCTGGCTGAGGTTTCCAATGGAGGTTGGGATTTTTCCTGAGAGCTTATTTGTGTACATCCAAATTTGTTCCAACTTGGAGAGTTTACCAATGGATTCAGGAATACAACCGCTAAGCATGGTCTCCCTTACTGAGAAAAGCTGTAAGTTCAGAAGGTTCTCAATCCCAACAGGTATGCTTCCAGATATATAGTTATCTCCAAGATCCAAATAACTCAGAAATTTTGAGAGATTTGCGATGGAATGGGGCAACAAACCACTAAAGTTATTTGCAGCTAAATTCAACACTCGTAGATTGGAACAGTTGGACAAAGTATTCATAATGTTATGCAATTCATTCCCGCTATTACTTCCAAGTGAATTGGCAGATGCCGTAAATATTCCAAGATCATTAAGGTTTCCTAGACATTTTGGTGTGGGCCCATTAATTGCATTGTATGTAATATCGAATCTCCAAAGTCTAGAAGAATTGCCTATCGATGAAGGAATAGGCCCAAAGAAATGGTTTGTACCGATTATAAAAAATTGTAGATTTGGAAGAGCCAAATCGAAATCTGGGGCGAGGGTTCCATGCAATTGATTGGTGGATAGAGAAACAAAGTAGAGTGACGACATGTTGTAAAGCCGGGGAGGAACCATACTATAGAAATCCATGTATACAGTACACCATTAATCCATAACAGAGAAGAAGAGAGAAGGAAGGTAAAGCTAGAGAGAGAAAAGAGTATTCTATTATTGATTTCCCAAATTCTCAACTAGTTACAATCGGGGGGAGATTCCCCACTTATAACCAACAGCTTGGCATTACAACATGACAGCTCAGCCAACTAACAACCTCTACTAAACTAAACACTTAAACTAATCCCTAACTACTGCAACTAATTACATCACATATTACAGATTAGTAAACTCTAATGACCTTGCTTGACACACCCCTGCAAACTCATGGGTGTGTGAACAACCATGAGTTTGGCTTTAAGGAATTCAAAACGTGCCACTGAAAGGGATTTAGTAAAAATATCAGCTACTTGATCTGAGGTGCCAACATGATGAACAACAAGCTGTTTGGAGAGCACCTTTTCTCGGATAAAATGATAATCAATCTCCACATGCTTGGTTCTAGCATGAAAGATGGGACAACGCATGATGAACAGCCAGACTAAGCACAATTCGAACAGTAGGTTGTTTGATCACAGGACTGAATGTGTCTGTGAAGTCTATGCCCTCAGTTTGTTGATTTCCATTTGCAACTAAACGAGCTTTATAACGTGCCACACTTCCATCTGAATGACGCTTAATTTTATAGATCCATTGACAGCCTATAATGTTTGCATGCAATGGTGGGGGTACAAGGGTCCATGTGCCTTGCTTAACTAAGGCTTGATATTCCTCATGCATGGCCTGTTGCCACACAGTGGACTTAATGGCTTCAGAAAAATGAACAGGTTCATGATCTGGCAAAGGCATGTTAGGACCAACAACATTCAATCCAAAAACAATTTTAGGTTTAACAATTCCATGTTTAGATCGAGTAATCATAGAATGTTGATTTTGAGGAAGAGGTTGAATAGAAAAAGTGGAACTAGAAGGGTCAGAATCAGAAGATGCAGAAGAAAGAGGAACCTGAGCATTAGAAGGGTCAGAATCAGACACATGATGAGTTACAGATGAAGGAGGCATGTGAGAAACAGGAAAGGAATCATGAGAAACAGAAGAAGAACTAGGAAGATCAGAAGTAGGAGAAAGAACAGATGTGGGAACAGAAACTGAAGGGGATTCTATTCCTGAGCTAGTTGTTGTAGAATGTAAAGGAAAACAAGGAACTGTGATAGCTAGATCCTCAAAACTTGTTAATGGTACACTAAAGGAAGTAGGAGAGATAGAAGTATGAGATGAAGATGACACGGCTAAAATTGGATAAGGAAATTCAGTTTCAACAAATTTAACATGTCTAGAAACATAAACCTTTGTTGTGGAGGGATCATAACATTTGTATCCCTTGGTATGAGGACAGTAACCTAAGAAGATACAAGGAGATGATTTAGGAGACAGTTTATTTGCTGCATATGGTTTTAACCAAGGATAGCAGCAACATCCAAAGGGCTTGAGAAACATATAGTCAGGTGCAGAGTTGAACAATAAGGTATAAGGAATCTGAAATTTGAGACTAGTATGTGGCAATCTGTTTACAAGATATACAGTAGTGGTAAGAGCTTCAAGCCAAAAGGTAGAAGGTAAGCGGGATTGTAAAAGAAGAGTGATAGTGGTTTCAATAAGATGCCTATGTTTCCTTTCAACTAAACCATTTTGCTCTGGGGTATGAGGACATGAAGTTTGATGTATCATACCACTCATAAGAAAGAGATTAAGAAGGAAGTTATTAATAAACTCACCCCCATTATCACTTCTTATAGTCTGAATAGTGGTGTTAAACTGTGTGGAAACATAAGCCTTAAATTGAACAATAGCATGTTTGACCTCAGACTTGTAATGAAGAGGAAATAACCAGGTATATCGAGAAAAGTCATCAATAACCAGCAAATAGTATCTAAAGCCTTTATGAGAAGGCACAGGGGAAGGCCCCCACACATCCATATGAATTAATTGGAAAGGAGCAGTAGTACTAGAGACAGAAACAGGAAATTGAAGTTTATGGCTTTTGGCCATATTACAGCATGTACAATGAAGCAAATGAGGTTTAGAAACAGGTAAAGCATGCTGTTTTATTAAAGCTTGAAACAAAGGGAGACTTGGGTGACCTAGCTTTTGATGCCACAGATTTGCAGAAGAAGAAGATGTACTGACAAGGGCTGTGGATGTGCTGAGACCAGAAGTGTACTCAGAGGAGGTCAGAATGGGGTACAACCCCTGATGACACGGCCCCTTGTACAGGATTTTGTGAGTATTCTTGTCCTGGATTTCAAGTCCAGAAGAATCAAAAATTAGAGAACAATGATTATCTCTAGCAAACTTATAAACTGAGATGAGATTGTGAGTAATATGAGGTGTATGAAGAACATGAGGTAATTGAAATTGTTTTGAAGGAGTGGGTAACAGACCTTTGCCAATATGAGAAACCTGAATGTGAGAACCATTGCCAACCATTATACCATCAGTCCCATTTGCAGGTTGTGGATTAGCTAGATTCTGAAGATTATTCGTGATGTGATGTGTTGCTCCGCTGTCAAAATACCATGGTTGAGCAGAAACACTGGATGAGCTTGCAACTGAAGGAAGCACTGAATTAGAAACATTAAACTGAGCTCCTCTGACCCCTGCTGGAGAAGAAGCAAAAGACGGATATATTCCTGTGTAACAACCAGAATAGTAATCCATAGATGGAACAGAAACTGCTTCAGTAAAGCCAGCAAATGGAGTTTGAGGTGATGGAATGGGAGCACTAGATGTCTGAGAAGGTCCAAACTGCTGAGAAGGTCCAAATTGCGGAACCATAGGTGATTGAGATTGTGGGATTTGAGGTTGATACATAGGCATGCCAGAGGGATATCCATGGATCCATGGTGTAGAATAGGACATCCATGGAGCAGTTTGAGCAGGAGGCCTCCACTGAAGATTGGGAAAATATGGTGATTGAGGCCTATAGTGACAATAGTTTGTTGAATGATTACTCTTCCCACAGATCTCACATGGCATACGTGGACCTCTCCCTCTGCCTCGATTAAAATTCCTGAAGGAAGGTTGAAAGAATTGCTGAGAAGTCTGAGGCAAAGATTGTGGTCCAGTTGGTCCAATGTACTGAAGTGGTTGAGATTGGTAAGAACCATATGAACTTGGAAAACCAGATGACAGTTGAGAACCATACTGTTGAGAAGGTCCAAGTTGCCCAAAAGACTGGGTTAAGCCATTGTAAGACGAAGCTGTTGATGATGGTAGTTGTGGTACATTCAGAGTAGAAGATGATGGTGATGCCATGGATCCTGTTGGCATTTTCCCTTGACCATGAGTAGCAACCAAGACAGAACCAGTTTCAATTTCTGCAGAGGATTCTTCTAGAAGCTGAATATCTTCTCCATGAAGCATAGTGACAACTTCGTTAAATGTGAGACTATGACCACCTCGTTGTAGCCCTCTAACTGTGGTCTTAAAACCATTGAAAACTTTAGGAAGACCTCGAAGAGTATGAAAAATGAGGTCGTCGTCGTCAACCGGACTTCCTGCCGCAACTAATTTTTGGGCATATTCTTTGATAGTATCAACATACTTCTCAATTGTAGAGGTCTTGGTAATAGAATACAATTTACTCTTGATTTCTTGCACATTACTTTTTGAGAGAGAGTTTAGCGGTTTGACAGTGAATCCCAAACCTCATGAACATGATGTAACCCTAGAACATAGGGCAAAGTACAAGGTGACAGAGATGCCGTTAGGCAGGAAAGAAGCTGAGTGTCTATCAGTTTCCACAGAACAAATGCAGGGTTAGAACTTAGGGTTCCTTCAGCAGAACTAATCTGAGATGGTGGACATTCAACAGTCCCCTCTAGATACTCATAAAAGCCATTTGCTTGCATAACATTTTCCACTTGCAGTCGCCATAACAAATAATTTGTGCTATCCAACTTTATATTTACTAGCCAATGAAAATTAGCAACAAGGAACATGAGAGAAGGAGGTAAGGTTACCGCTGTTGCTGTGGAAGCCATGACGAAGAACAAACCAGAAGAGAAGCTTTAATTCCGTGAGACGAAGAATTGAAAAGCGAGCGAGAAATCGTGAAGATTCGACCTCAAACGTGTGATTTCCACCGCCGTTTGAACAAGCTTGAAGTTAGGGTTTCACGTAAACACAAAAATCAACCAACAGAGAATTGAAAATCGAGCTAGAAATCGTGAAGATTCGACCTCGGACTGGTGTGATTTCCATCGCCAGTTGAGCAAACTTGAAGTTAGGGTTTCAGGTAGACACAAAAATCAACCAACACGAACATGAATTTCAGAACCAAGAAGAATCGTTAAGATTCAGCCTCAGGATCGTGTGACTCTCGTCGTAAGCTTTGATACCATATAGAAATCCATGTATACAGTACACCATTAATCCATAACAGAGAAGAAGAGAGAAGGAAGGTAAAGCTAGAGATAGAAAAGAGTATTCTATTATTGATTTCCCAAATTCTCAACTAGTTACAATCGGGGGGAGATTCCCCACTTATAACCAACAGCTTGGCATTACAACATGACAGCTCAGCCAACTAACAACCTCTACTAAACTAAACACTTAAACTAATCCCTAACTACTGCAACTAATTACATCACATATTACAGATTAGTAAACTCTAATGACCTTGCTTGACACATACCAGTCAAGTTGTTTAAAGACAGCTGAAGAAAACGTAATTTGAAAAGTCGTCCAAGTTCGAAAGGAATGCTTCCGATTAGCTTGTTGTCCCCCAAAGAAAGCTCAGACAGCTCAGAGAGATTTCCGAACGAGGCCGGTATCGATCCTCTGAAATCGTTTTGAGCAAGTGACAGTCGTGTGAGACTCGGCAGAGAGCTCACCCCAACAGGCAGTTCGCCTCCTAGGTGGTTATTATTTAGATTTATTTCTTTGATGTTCGACCAACCGGTGATATTGGTAGGTAGCTTGCCTTCAAAGGAATTATTCCAAAGAATAACATGTTGAAGTCGAAACAACCTTCCAATTTCATTCGGGATGGTGCCATGGAAGCTGTTGTTGTCGAGATCAATCGTCCTGAGGAAGGTAAGGTTTCCTGCATGAGGGGATAGAGAACCCACCAACCCTCGGGATGATAAGTCTAGAATGGTCACGCGTTGATGCTTACGACCACATGTAACTCCTTCCCACTTGCAGAAATGGATGGAGTGATTCCAGGAGCGAAATACCGGAAAAGCATCACCTTGCGCCAAATCCTTGATAGCAAGCAAAGCTAGACGGTCTGTGTCATTTGACATGGGGAGAGCAGTGGTGCTGCTCATGGCCAAGGTGAAAATTGTTAAAATAAAACAGAGGACGGACATTGCAATTCCTGGCCTTAGAAACATTATTTTGGTGCTAAAGGAGAAAAGGATATGAAAGGGGAAAGGTGGTGATGAGCTTCGTACTCCTTACTGAAAGCCAAGTTATATAGAGGCTGCTTCTAGTTCTCCGGGGATCAGCTCATTTACATTCCTCATCACTCATCCCTCCATACTTTTTTTTTTGTTGTTCCGGGCCCACATCTATGATCTGAACTATTCAACTCGTAGAATCCATGATGAAAAATATGATTGCAGAAAGTTACATTAATTCAGAGAGAGTAAATTATATACACCGGCAGTGTAAATATTTGTTTCCTCCAAATCAATTACATTGTGTTACGTCGTCAAAACAGTGGTGGTCCCAATCAATAGAACAGGGCGACGTGGCGCAGTGTAATTGATTTGGAGAAAACAAATGTTTACACCATTCGGTGTAAAGAATTTAATCTCTAATTGAGATTTCGATTGGTACGTGAACGAGTTGCATTTTATTTTGTGAAGTGGTGTGTATTCAATTTATTTTGCCGTGAATTTTACATAATGAGGTGTAACTTTGTTCGGTATCCAATCAAACAGAATTTTCGCAGTCATATTCTTGGTGGCAGCTTCTACGAAGCTGATCTCGTTTGGAAAATCGATTAATAAGACAACTCGATTCAGGGTTCAAGTCAGGATATTTGTAGACACCTCCCAAACGGGGCATCACCATACAGATTGATCACATTGTGTTTGCTCGATTAGTTGCTCACTTCATAAACCAAAATCATGGACATTCCCATGGCTAGGAACATCGCCACATGATAGTGGTTATCATCAAATAGAGTCGCCACCCAGTTTATTTAAACTGGGAAAATAGATAGAGATTCTGGATACGGGAGCCAAAAGTACAATAAGGGGAAGGTGTTAGGCACCCCTCTTTGCCCAGTCGTGAGACTGGCCCATACTTATTCAACATAAGACATATAGATGCTTTATCTAATTCCAACACATAGTCTGTTTATTTATTCCTTTAAACAGATAAAGGTGAGCCAGGACTGTAATTGAAAGCATGCATAGAAAAGCAGGAAACAAACAAAACTGTCCCAGGGAAATGGATCTCGCGGCCAGTGAATAGATGTCACGGCCGAGAGATCCTCCTGGTTTGATGTACCGGCCGAGGGTTCGAAGCCCCGGTCGGTGTTCTTCCTCACACCAGACAGAAAGATTAACGGATAATCGAAATGCTACGGTTAGTTAGAAATACAGTAAACATAGACAAACCAGAGGCCGTTGGACCTCACCACCTTGATCCCTCAGTTGCTTGATTGCTTCGGATTGGGTGTGATTGATTGATTGCTTGATCGAGAACCCTAGGGTTAGGGCTTGAACTTCGGGGTTTGATCGCCGGATTGACGGCTGCCTTCGGGAGGTTAGGGCTTTTGAAGTGTGGGATTGAGGGAGTATTTCTGCAGAGTTTCGAGGATTGATTGAGTGTATAGGTATCTCAATTTTTCTGTGTTTATTTCGGAGCCCAAAGGCCCCTTTATATAGGCATAGGGATGACTCACTCCGGCCAATCAAATCACGAGATGGCAATTGCAATTGCAATGCATCTCTAACTCTACGTCGTGATCTCCGAACGTAGCCCGAACGCATCGGAAAGGTAGTGTAGTTGGATCAAACGTCTGACAGAACGTTCCAGAGTCTGGAAAAAGGTCGATCTGGCGGCCGAGCAAAGGATGTCGCGGCCGTGGAATGGATGTCTCGGTCGAAGGATAGATCTTGCGGCCGAGGAATTGATCTCTCAGGGAGATTTTGCTGGCAACAGGTTGCTCGGGCGAGGGATTGATGTTATGGCCGTTAGATCGATATTACGGCCGTCAGATGGATTCTCCTAGGCTTCTGTATTTCTGTCTGAAAGGCTGTATGGCTTTGAATTGGGTCCTCTAAGTGGTCAAAGTTCTCATCGAAAGTCCTAAGGTCCTCAAGGAAGCAATCATCAATCATTGTATCCATTTCATCATCGGGATTGTCCCAAGGTGGGACTTGAAATAATCGTTAGGCCAAATTGGGGTGTCTACAGATGCCCCTCTTTGACTGAACTCAGACGGATCGCGAGACATGTTTGAGTAAGAGTCAAAGCTGTAAAAAGCAACTCAATTTGGTCCAACCACTATTCCAAGGGTTTTGAAAAGGTTTTGTTATGGTCGGGCCGGGAGGCTGCCTCGTATTCCACAAGGGAAATTCGGACCAATCGTAGTTCGGGCAATAAAGAAAAGTAAAAAGTTTGGAGGGTTAGAGGACAGAAGACGTACCTTAGGGCTTAAAAGCCATAGTGTGACGTACTAGAGCCAGGGTTTTGGCGAAGAGTAGTTGAAGGAGCGCGGGGCTACAGGGGAATTGCCGAGAGCTTCCTTAGTATTTTGGGGTAGATCGGTAACACTGTAGGTGCGTTTGCTTTTCTTGATCATCCTTACTTTGGCTGAAAAGAGCTCGGTAGAGTAGCCTATCCTTGCGAATGAGTGGAAGGAATTGATGTAATGGGGTGGAATCCAAACCATGCTGCTAGGATGAGTTGGATGCCGGTTTGTTTTTGAGATATGGGGGCGCAGGCTGGAGCACGGAGCTTTGGTGATGAGGAACCGAGGCACGGAGGCAGTTGTAGTCATGAGGCGAGAGCATGAGGTGATGGAATTGAGGCGTGGAGCATGTTACAATCTTGAGGCAAAGGCCTGAGGAGATTGGATAGGACCGAAGCGCGGAGCTGGTGTTGATCATAAGGCGAGAGCCTGAGGTGATTGATAGGACTGAAGCGCGGAGCTGGTGTTGATCATAAGGCGAGAGCCTGAGGTGTCAGAGCTTTGAGCTTGACGTGATGAACCGAAGCGCGGAGCTGGTACAAGGCAAGAGCCTGAAGTGAAGGAACTGAGGCATGGAGCCTGAAGTGATTGAGGCGTGGAGCCTGCATGCAGTCTTGAGGCGAGGGCCTGAGTTGTCGGAGTTTAGAGCTTGACGTGATATAAACCAAAGCGTAGAGCTGGTTGCATTCTGATGGTCTGTGCACGGAGCTTTTCCATCATAAGTGTTGGCGTGGAGCCAAAGGATCGAGGTGTTGGGCCGATCAATAAAACCGAGGCATAGAGCCGGTTTGGTTGCAGGGTTGACCTGTTTCATGAGAGATATGCAGAGTGTATATGTGCGATGATGGTTGTTAGATGTGAACAGATATGATGATGCAGACTCGATGTGAAAATGTTGATGCAAATGTGCACGGGCCCGTGCGTGTGTGTTTGTTTTAAGCTTAGAGCTTCTATCAAGTTCCGGACTTGAGCATTCAGAGCGTAGAGCTCGAGCATTCGGACGGCAGAATCCGATCATTCAAAGTACAGGCTTTGAGCGTCCAGTACGCAGTGGTTGGGCATCCAAGCGTAGAGCTTGAGCATTCAAGTGTATAACTTGAGCATCCAGTACACAGTGGTTGGGCATCCAAGCGTGGAGCTTGAGCATTCAAAAATGTTAGATTTTTGAGCATTCAGGCGTAGAGCCTGAGAATAGATGTCTTGATTGTTGGGGCGGCTTAGAGCCTGCTGCTTGTTTACGGCTTCGAGCCAGTTGAGATAATGGGCTTGGAGCCGCTGAGATTGTTTGTTATGGCTTTGAGCCATTTCAGATGGTAGATACAGGCTTCGAGCCTGTTGAAGTAATGGGTTTTGAGCCGCTGAAGTAGACTTGATTGTTACGGCTTCGAGCCAGTTGAAGCGGTGGGCTTGGAGCCGCTAAGTTGGTTGTCACGGCTTCGAGCCAGTTGAGATAGTGGGCGTAGAGCCGCTTTGGTGAGATAACGGGCGTAGAACCTGTTGTTGTGATAGCGAGCGTAGAGCTGCTGAGTCGAGGGCTTGGAGCCGCTGAGATGGTAGACATAGGCTTCGAGCCTGTTGAGGTAATGGGCTTCGAGCCGCTGAGATAGTTGCTATGGCTTTGAGCCAATTAAGATGGTAGATATAGGCTTCGAGCCTGTCAGGATAGTGGGCTTGGAGCCGCTAAGTTGAGGGGTGAAGGCGTAGAGCCGCTGAGTGAGTGAGTACAGGCGTAGAGCCTGTTGATAATAGGCTTCGAGCCGCTGAGATTGGTTGTTTACGGCTTCGAGCCAGTTGAGATGGTGGGCTTGGAGCCGCTGAGTTGATGAGTATTCCATCTTCTATCTTCCACGAGGTTTGATTGGTTCCTTATGCTTGGGATGTTTCCAAGGCTAGTTTTGAGTATGCTCGGGATTGCCCCCAAGGCTAGTTCTTGAATATGCTCGGGATTGCCCCCAAGGCTAGATTCCATATGCTCGGGGTTGTCCCCAAGGCTAGTCCTTAACCATATTCCAATTTGTTAGGGAGATTTCCATTACCTCCACTACTGGGAGTGTCTTCCGGAGGCCAAACGCCTTCTAGCGACTCAAATGTCTTCTGGTGGCTAAATGCTTTCTGCAAGCTGGCAACGCTTTCTGGAAGCTAGCAACATAAATGCCTTCTGGAGGGTGCATTGAGTGGAAGCCGCAGGATTGTTTTGCTGGCCTGCTGAGCGCGAGGTTGTGCACATGGCGTGGCATAGAGCTGTTGAGGTGTGGGCGTAGAGCCGCTGAGCAGCACTTGAGCGTCCTCAATGTTTCGATAAGCTTCCTGAAAAGTAAAAGGTTTACTTTAGTTCGGAGTTTTAATTTGTATGATTTAAGAGTGAGTTTTTTTGTTTTGATTTGCGGGATGAGATCCCTCTTAGCCAGGGGCATGAATGAGAAGGACCCGTGGTTGGGTCGAAGTTGTTCTGTTTAAAGAAGCTAAGATAACTGTGCCCCCTGTTTAGGCAATGCATGCTTTTTAAACGTCGATTTGATGCCCCTAGCTTTTTATTAGTTTATGCAATCGTGAGATTAACTCCCTTTTTGTCCTTGGCAGAGAAATAGGAGACTGGAGGCTCGCAGTGGAGGCAAAGAGGTGCACAAGTGGTTTGTGACGTTGCCAAAGTAGACTCGGGAGTTAGTACGCGCTGTTGGTCTTGAGCCGTCTATTTTAGGCCTCAATCTTCCGAAGATGGATTGATCGTTGATGACCTCGCTGGTTGAAAGGTGGTGGGATACTCCCAACACGTTCCACTTTCCTTCTGTTGGCGAGATGACGATCACGCCAGGTGATTTTTCTTTGCTTACTGGCCTATGAGTAGGTGGAGCTCCTCTTTGGGTTAACCCTAAGCTTTGGGAGCGAGTAGGGGATTTAGAGTGGTTCTTGGGCAAGGTGCCCCCTCTTCACTCGCGTGGTCATGTTGACATCTCTTGGCTGATCAAGACTTTTATGAAGGTTGATATCTTAACTCAGGTGAGTGTTGAGTAGTTGACACGGGCCTTTCTTCTCTACCTCGTTGTTTGTCAACAAGGATAGTTCAGTGCATAGGCAGTCTCTAGCCCCTTTGCAGTATTTGGAGGTTGTTTGGGAGCTTGATTGGGAAGCATCTGTCTTGGCCACCTTGTATGGCCTCCTTAGGGCTTGTTCACGGGACAGGGCTCTTGGCGGTCACTACCGGGTACTTGAGGTATATCCTTCTTCTTTTCTCGCTGTGATTTTTCCCTTACTACGAGCGATGGTTGGTGGGGCAACGGAAGCCACGGTCGCCAATTTTGAGCCTTGGCGACGAGTTTTGAACCGATTGACGGTTGATCAGGTACCCCTTGTATTCCTTGTCTTTAGATCTCCATTCCTCTGTGCTGTGGCTGATTTAGACTTTGTTTGTAGGCGAGGTTCGACCCTCGGAGTGGTGTATCAGAGGACACCCCTCTTGCATGTTCCAGGGTTCCAGATTGTACTCGTAGCCTGTTCGAGGGTCCCTTTTGTTAAGCCTGGTACTTATGTGATCGGGTGGCCAGCCAGTGGCGCCCGCGTGCTGAGGATCTTTAGTTTGTTCCTCCTCCTCCTCCGGCGTTGATGAGGTCTACTTCTTCGATGTCCAAAGTAGACTTGGAGAATGCTCAGATCTAGGCGGGTTTGCTTCTTTAGGCAGGTGACTGTATAGAGTACTGCCATTTTTCCTTGGTTCTGCTTGCTGTTCCTTCAGTTGCTCTTGTTTGGCCACGGGCCCTTTCCTTTGGCTCCTTCTATTTTGATGACGGAGAAGAGGCGCTTGGTGCTTGCCCCTTGTTTTGCATTCTTTTCCTTGTAGCTTGAGGTTGAATGAGCACCAGCTGTCAGTGGGGAGGATAACCAGCAATCCCCTTCTTTGTCTCAGAGATTGTCTTGAAGACGTTGTTACGACCAGCTTTAGGATTTTCTTTTTCCTTCCTGTTCATAGTTAGTAAAGAAAGAAGCAGAAACTGTATTTGTATAGTGAAAGCAACCACAGTGATGATTTCGTAGGCAAGCTTTTGTTCATGAAATGAGAAATGCTTTTTATGCCCCTAGATGTCTTGAGTTTGCATGCGATAGTCAGAACATGGCTTTTTGAACAAGTATTTGCTGATAGACAGTAATTTGTGTGAAAATGAAATACTGGCCGAAGAATTGATTATTCGGCTGAAAAATCGATATTGTGGCTGATGTATAGATTCTTCGGCCGTTACTTTGATTTTTCAAAGGTAGATTTTGTTTTGGCCAAGTGGCATCCTCTTTTCTCTTCCTTCTTATGCTTGGTTTTGATTTTCTTGCCTTTTACTTTTGCCATGTTTCATAGTCCGATTGCCAAACTCGAGAGTTTTCGATGTATCCTGCTCATTGTGTTAATGACCTTCAGGTTAGAGGGGATGACCTATAGCTCTCGTGTCTATTGCTGTTGCCAATTCTTCGAGAAAAGCATACTCATCTTTTGCGAGCTCAATACGCAGGGTTAGCTATACATATCATTGAGTACAAATCTGTTGATGTTTTTCCTTCTCTCCAAATGTTTGGGCCGCATCTCGAATGAGAGATTGCCTACGTATCCCTAACCAAGGAATCAGGCCTCTTACGTAGTTCCAAAATTATCACCTTTGAGGTTGAGTTTTCACTCTTGGTTTTTCTTCTCACATGCTCTTGATTTTGCCTAGGTTACCTAATGGAGGTTGAGTCCCTAGCGAGCTTTTCTTTGAATGCCTTAACTTTTGCCTAGGCTGCATTTTTGCATTTTCTTGCCCTAGCAGGCTTTGCTCTTACTTTTGTTTGGATTTTCAGGTTACCCAACGAGCACTTCTCTCAAGAGGGTTTCTGCGTTTCGGAGAGGAATTTGATGGAGATATTTTTATAAATCTCCCTTGTGTTTGTACCTTCATAATGAGCGAGCTAACCCTAAGTGTTCTCGCGGAGATAGTGTCTTCTTTCTAAGTTTTGACAAAAACCTAGTTTCTTAAGCAACTATAGTTCATCATTTCCTTCCTTTTTGTCAACGACACAAGGAACTTGATTCCTTGAAATTTCCTTTGTTTGGCAAAGAGACTATAGTGTTTGGCAATTGCAATTTAGGAAGTAAATCATTGAATAAGCATAGTCTAGAGGATGAAACAGGAATTCACTTGGTAGAAATTAAATGCCCAAGCAGGGGCTCAAAACATGTTTTAGCTTGATAAAAGCAATGTTTAATGTTCTTTGCCATGTTGTGACTTCTTAGCTATTGTAGCATTTCGAGGTCGTTTTCAAAACCTTTGCCTTTCGCAACTTTATACTCTTTTCCACCATCTTCTTTGCCAAACAAGGCCTTTGAACTGGATCCATCTTCACTGGTGGCTACTTCTTTGAGACATGAGTAGTCCCCAAATGGAAGTGTTGGTCTAGGTTTTCATCACCCTTTCTTCCTCCTTATTGATTGTGTAGTCGTTAGCTATTTCCACTTGATTGAATAGTGATGCTAAGGAAATTCCATCGAGTGGATCATTGTATTTTCCTTCCATTTCGTCAAAGTCATTTTCCCCTTTGCTTGTTTTTGTCAGACATGTCGGGATCGATCACTTCCGATTGATCGGACTCATTGTTTTCTTCCTCCACCATAAAACACTCGTCCTCCTCGGGGAAGGTTAAGATTGGTTTGGTTTGGTTGTCTTGGACAATGTATTGGCCAGGATTGTATGTGGGGTTGTGAGGTAGGTTTATGAGATCAATGTTTCGGGGTGGTGGTTCAGCATTGTGAGTAGGAAGCGGATTGGCTTGCACATCAGGTTTTGGAAGTTTTATAGTTCAGCTATCAATGAGATCTTGAATGTCATGGCAGAGACGCATGCGGTTATCTGTTTCATGCCTAGGGTGTTGGTGGTAGGCGCACTGTTTGTTAGAATCATGGTTTGGGCCATAGGGTGGCTGAGGAAGTGGTTTGTTTAAAGGTTTGAGATGAGGTCATATAGAGATGGTCAAAGTTGCGACGGGGGCGATTTGAGCTTCAGGATGAGCTAATTTTGAAAAGGGTCTTGAGGCAAGGATGTGCCAAGGGCTTTCACGGAGGCGTGAGATGTACGGCTGGAGAAGGTTTCCTTAGGTGGAGGAGTGGCCTCTTCTTTCCCAATGAGTCCTAGTTTGATACCGTCTTCGATTTGCAACCCAGTGGCATGCAAACGTTTGAAATCGGTGATAGCCTGTGTGTAGATGTGCCTGAGATATTTGGGTTGCAAGTTCTTGACAACTATCCTTACTTGATCTTCCTCAGAGGGGCGGTTCTTAGCGGCTTTTTCTCCCCATCTAGCCACAAAGGTTGCAAAGTCTTTGTTTGATTCCTGCTTAGTCATTTCCAAATTTCGAGTTGTTAACTCAATTTGAGCGTTGTATGCATATTGCTCGACAAAAGTATTGGTAATTTCTGGCCAAGTATGATAGTGCACAAACTCCAAAATGGGAAACCAATTAAGAGCGCTTTCAGTAAGAGTCCTTTGAAATAATTGAACAATGAGCTCATCATTCAAGCCTATTGGCTTCAAAGTGTTGATGATATGGCGGACATGGCTAGTGGGATTGCCAGTTCTATTGAACTTCTCAGGTAGTTGAGAATCTGGAAAAAGGCAGAGTCCTTTAAAATCTAGGATTTGGTCCCCTTGTGAACGGGCCAGAGTACGTTTGATCTTCTTGACTTGTTTGGCCAATTCAGGATTTTCTGCCAATACCACTTCTTGAGGATGCTCATCTTCCACCGATTTCTCTTCGTTCTCAGCATCTCTTGCTGCTTTCTCTGCTAGTAAGGTAGCGACTTTGAGCTTGGTGATTAGCAATGATGGCATCGTTATCTGTCATGAGAGTGGGAGGATTACTTGATGAAGCTTAGGATTTGGTAGATGATTGAGTTTGTTGAGGAGATGACCGCGGAGTCCCTGGAAGTGATTGGGACCGTAGCAGTGTAGGTGTTTTGACCGGTGAGAGTGACAGACAGGACGGTTGCAAAGACCTCTGTTTGGCGTGACTTCGAGTGTTGTAAGAGTATAAAATTGGCTGTGGTTGCTTCTTTGTTTTACTTATTGTGTCTGCTTTGAAAAGTAGAGTACCTGTAAGTCAGTACTTGGCTTGTGTAGGGTTAGGATTTGGGCTGGAAATCCCAACCCTCCTGCACAGAAAGAGTTAATTACAACAACAGATGGTACAAGGTGTGAGGAAGAACTTGGAAGCGAAAATGCAAGTAGGTTCCTAGCCTATAGGTTCCTGTCTTAGTTTGATAAGTTCTATGGCTTTCTAATACATGCAAGGTTTTGGTAGTCTCAGGGTGCTCCGTTGTCAAAGGGCACCAATCCTCTCACGAGCCCATCATAGGCGGTGATTGGGTGATTCCCTTTTTGATATACCACTAGGTACGAGTGACTGTGGAGTTTGCTGGAACCCCCAACATAGCCCGTGTCATGCCAGGATATCAGGTGAACTCAACGGGTTGCCCGCTCGATGCATATGATAGATGAATTAAACAAGACATGTATTAGTCTTATGTTGAACTTTTTGGTTATGGCTCTCATATTCCCCAGCAGAGTCGCCAAAAACTGTAGACACCTCCCAAACGGGGTATCGCCATACAGATTGATCACGTTGTGTTTGCTCGATTGGTTGCTCACTTCATAAACCAAAATCATGGACATTCCCATGGCTAGGAACATCGCCACATGATAGTGGTTATCATCAAATAGAGTCGCCACCCAGTTAAACTGGGAAAATAGATAGAGATTCTGGATACGGGAGCCAAAAGTACAATAAGGGGAAGGTGTTAGGCACCCCTCTTTGCCCAGTCGTGAGACTGGCCCATACTTATTCAACATAAGACATATAGATGCTTTATCTAATTTCAACACATAGTCTGTTTATTTATTCCTTTAAACAGATAAAGGTGAGCCAGGACTGTAATTGAAAGCATGCATAGAAAAGCAGGAAACAAACAAAACTGTCCCAGGGAAATGGATCTCGCGGTCGGTGAATAGATGTCACGGCCGAGAGATCCTCCGGTTTGATGTACCGGCCGAGGGATCGAAGCCCCGGTCGGTGTTCTTCCTCACACCAGACAGAAAGATTAACGGATAATCGAAATGCTACGGTTAGTTAGAAATACAGTAAACATAGACAAACCAGAGGCCGTTGGGCCTCACCACCTTGATCCCTCATGTAAGGACCCGTAATTTCAAAAGTCATTAAAAGATTTATTCGATATGATTATTGAAGGAAAAAAATGGAATTTGTTAAGTTTATTTGATTTGGGGTTAATGTGAAAGGATTGTTAGTGGAGGGAGTGCAAGTGTGATTAGTGTGTGTCCTAATATAAGTGTGTGTGGTGGAGATGTAGGGAATTAGAATTCCCATCTCACTCTCTCTCATCCCTCCCGATATCTCTCTCTCGGCTCCACTCTCTCTCTCTTTCTCTCAACCAAAAACCCATCAAAATCACTTAAAACCCACACAAACCAACCTCCATTCCACCTTCCTCACGCGTTATTGAGCTTGAATTTCGTGGGTCTTGACCGGAGGAGGAGTATTTCGGTCGATTTCAAGATTTCGGAGTCAAAGGCTTGCGTGGCCCGATCTCCTTTCGTGTTTGCTCTCCAACTTCGAGGTAGGGATTTCTTGCTTATTCTATATGCTTATGAGTTGAATTTGTGTGTTGTTCGTGCTTGAAAATGTTGGTTTGATTGTTGGGATTGGTTTCGAAAATCTGCAGAAAATCTACTCGAACAGCCTTTGTTATCGATACCTTAGCCCTTTGTTATCGATACCTTTGTGTTCCAAAACCCAGAAAATCCTTTGTTATCGATACCATTTGTCATTGGTATCGATACCCTTGCGTCTGGAGTCATTTTTGACCCAGAGGTATCGATACCTTTGCCTTAGGTATCGATACCTGTTGCTTATCTCCAGCTTTTGCTGTTTTACTTCGTACTTCACCGTTTTGGTTTCCAATCACTTCTAATACCTCTAAGGCATCTTTAAACCTTCCTTAAGCTTGGTTGCTCGTCCCTTGATGATCCGTTGATCGTTCTTATTCCCTAGGCTTTGGTTAAGCGTGATCTTAGTATATATTATTGTAGACGGAAAACGTATTGTAGAGTGTTATGAGTACCGTACGTTTTATGAACATCGTGATGGGTATAGATGCTTGATGAGAGTGGTACAATAACTTTAAAGGGTAAGGTAGTAACTTGTATCTTCACGATTCGTTGAACCTATCGATTCACCTTGGTACACTTGCTACGGGATTCAAGTATAGGAGCTAGTAAGTCGGGTACTTTAGAGGTTGCTTGTGAGTAGCACGCTGTGTCGGTGCGGGGATATACTTAGAGATACGGTGAGCATGTGTGTCTTTGCTTGTATGTGACACGGTAGATTGTGGGTTTTGTGAGACCATGCGATTGATTAAATGGTCTTTGGATTTGATTGGATGTTTTGAGGTTTGTGAAATGAGAAGTGGAATGAATGAGGACAACAAATGAATAGAGTATTGTAAGATTTTATTTACGGGCTAGGTACGTTAAGTAAAATGCAGAGTGTAAGTTAATGAAAAGGGCATGAACATGTACATTTGTGGAATTAGGAAACGGTGGATTAAAGTTCAGTGGTACGACCGACAGATTGATGATGAAGTTGGTTATGAAATGACGAAATGGTCGGTTAAGCGATGTGCGTTTCCGCTAACCAGTGATTACTAGTGAGGGAATAGACTCGGGGTGACCTTGCGCTCGAGGGAATAGACCCGAGGTGACCCAAACGATTGTTATTTAGGGAATAGACTCGGGGTGATCCTACGCTCGAGGAAATAGACCCGATGTGACCCAAGTTATTATTATTATTATCAAGGGAATAGACTCGGGGTGACCCTGCGCTCGAGGGAACTAGACCCGAAGTGACCCTAGTGACTATTGATGGGAATGTCTGACTAAAAGGAAAGAAAGACTCTGTGATGAAGGGATTGGACAATGATGACTG
This sequence comes from Rhododendron griersonianum, assembly GCA_018127125.1. Lineage (NCBI taxonomy): Eukaryota > Viridiplantae > Streptophyta > Magnoliopsida > Ericales > Ericaceae > Rhododendron > Rhododendron griersonianum. Next base: position 19,311,194 of record CM030794.1, on the reverse strand, counting down.
TAGACACGAGAACGATTGTGGTATTGTATAAAGAATAATAAGATGAATTGGAATGACACATGAACTAGTGTGGACTGACGTAAGTTCATTGATGTATCTAGTCTGAAGAGTAACGATTTGTGACATTCCGGTGGAGTCTAGAATCCTCTGCTCAAAGCGCATAGCTCGTTGGTAATCATTCGTTCTGTGGGCATCTCTATCTATGTTTATTCATTCTCGATGCATGATTCACTTCTTTTTCATATAGTTTGAGCATAGAACTCTCTACTGGGCACGTGTTTTGCTCAACCCTATCCTTCTTTCAGGTACACTCAGAGATAGCGACATGGAGTGCTTGGCTTGCATATTTTGACATCATCCCTTTGAAAGCTGATATGGAAATTGCTTTGGCATGTTTTGTAAAACCCTTTGGCAGTGTAATGTTGACTTCTATTATGTCTATCGTTTGATCATGGGGATCTGTAAACCCTAAAACTTCATTTCTATTATGTTATTTGGATCGTCAAGCTTGACAAGAAACGATGAAATTTTGGTTTGCAATTATGGGAGTGAACCATGTTTTGGGGGTAATATCTGTATTATTGCGAGGTATTGTTTATTAAAAATCTTTATACTTTATGTTGAAAATCGAGGGCGTGACACCTCAGTTGCTTGATTGCTTCGGATTGGGTGTGATTGATTGATTGCTTGATCGAGAACCCTAGGGTTAGGGCTTGAACTTCGGGGTTTGATCGCCGGATTGACGGTTGCCTTCGGGAGGTTAGGGCTTTTGAAGTGTGGGATTGAGGGAGTATTTCTGCAGAGTTTCGAGGATTGATTGAGTGTATAGGTATCTCAATTTTTCTGTGTTTATTTCGGAGCCCAAAGGCCCCTTTATATAGGCATAGGGATGACTCACTCCGGCCAATCAAATCACGAGATGGCAATTGCAATTGCAATGCATCTCTAACTCTACGTCGTGATCTCCGAACGTAGCCCGAACGCATCGGAAAGGTAGTGTAGTTGGATCAAACCAAACGTCTGACAGAACGTTCAAGAGTCTGGAAAAAGGTCGATCTGGCGGCCGAGCAAAGGATGTCGCGGCCGTGGAATGGATGTCTCGGCCGAAGGATAGATCTTGCGGCCGAGGAATTGATCTCTCAGGGAGATTTTGCTGGCAACAGGTTGCTCGGGCGAGGGATTGATGTTATGGCCGTTAGATCGATATTACGGCCATCAGATGGATTCTCCTAGGCTTCTGTATTTCTGTCTGAAAGGCTGTATGGCTTTGAATTGGGTCCTCTAAGTGGTCAAAGTTCTAACTGAAAGTCCTAAGGTCCTCAAGGAAGCAATCATCAATCATTGTATCCATTTCATCAACGGGATTGTCCCAAGGTGGGACTTGAAATAATCGTTAGGCCAAATTGGGGTGTCTACAATATTGTTAAGCATCCTGTCTCAAGTGTGTGGCCATGCAATGCCCAGGCTCCATTAATTATCACTTTCATGTCACTGTAAATCATCTCTATCTATGGGCATTGCATGGCTGCGAATAAAAGTAGTGTTCAGAATATCGTCGACTTGACTTATGAAACTCAAGTCCACTACTTGATCTTTCGGGAAAAAGTTTGAGCGAATCCTGAACGTTTATTACGACAATGGACGGATAGATATTGGTTGTGTGTTGTGTTTTACACAACGGTTGTGTGTGTAGCACTTTTAAATTGGATATTTGCGATTATTGAGAGAGAGAGAGAGAGAGAGAGAGAGAGAGAGAGAGAGAGAGTAGCACTTTTAAATTGGATATTTGGGGTTATTGAGAGAGAGAGAGAGAGAGAGAGAGAGAGAGAGAGAGAGAGAGAGAGCCATTAACCCATTAAAAAGGCTATCGGGTTTGCTAATACTGTAATACAGAGAGAGAGAGAGAGAGAGCCGGTTTGATTCTTCATATTTCCAATATGCGATTTTTTTGGTTGGCAATTTGAAGAGTGTTTCCAGGATTTTCATATTTACATCCGGTTCATCCCTATAATTAATTGATGATTTCACTGTAATGGATAGTTTGAAATCATTCTTTATAGCGCATGATGGATGGACTTGTTTAATATGCATGCACAAACTTATGTGTCTCGATAAATAAATATCGGCTGTTATGGCCTAGAATTTATTTTTATTTAATTAATTACGTTGCCATTTATTAATTGAGTATATTGGTTGGGTTCTAATTAATTATTTTGCGCGCGCTATGGGTATTATTGACACTTTTGTAATCCTTGGAATATGAGATTGATTTTAAGTAAAATAGTGGTACTGGATGGCAATTTTATAAATTTGTATAACATTCTATCTAAATTCTAATTAACTACTTAGCTATAATTTAGGGTGCAACGTGTGTTAAGTGGGTAGTTTTGTAAAGTTACTTTTAAGGAGATATATACACGGCGTAGGGTTATATCTGGAGGGAACATTTGAGATAGAAAGTTTGAGAGAACTTTGCGTGAGAGAGAAGCCGCAGTCGAGGGTTCAGTTTGTGGTGATCGATTGGGTAAGCAATTCTTGTTCTCTTTATTCTTGCTTTATTTTCGTCCTTTTGTTGTAGATGGGTTGGATTAGAGTTTGATTTTTATTGGGTAGTGTAGGGCAGTGGAGAGAGTTTGAAGGGTTTGTATTGGTTTTGCAAAGTTTTAATGGCATCGATTGTTTCCTTTTAAATCTACTGGACCGTAGAGTGTTGGAGGTGACTTGGGTTAAGGTTGAAGTGTGGCGGTGCGGTGCGTGGCAGCCGTGTGGTGATTTTGTGTGAGGTGTGTGGTGCGTGGCTGTGAAGGATGAATTGATGTGGTGATTTGTGTCATTCTTTTGCTGGTAGTATATATATACGAAGTCTAGTTTTATATTAGGGTTGATTTTGGAAGGGGAATCAGGTATTGCTCTTGGGAAACAAATAAACCTGGGGGTTTCGTGGGTGGATTTTTGGAGGCTACTGGTGGTTTAGGAATTAGGAATGTGTTGGGTTGGGATAATTCAATAGTAGAGGTGTTACTAATTTGTATTGCCAGTATTATATTCAATTAGTTAGTCACTTGTATAATCTATTTTTATTCAGGTTAGCATCATTTTGCGTACTCGAGTTGCATTACTTTTGGACCCAGGTGAGTGGTTAAGCATGTTATGTACTTGCGAACTTCCCCGTATCCCTTAAATTATTGTTTTAGAAAATTAATGATTGAAATTGGGATCATGTATTTGATTTATTTGGTTCTTGAAATTGGCTTGCGGATTGGTGAAACTATTTATCGTTCGGATAATCTTTTGGTGAGAACTTTGTGGATATTGATGGGAACATATTTTGGAAGTTCAGGGAAATTAATCCTCTGTGTGCGGGTGACTCTGGCCATTAGGGAAGAGATCGGATTAGGCCGGTGACCCTAATGCTCAACGGTTGTTACCAACCGGATCGTTCTTAGGGAAAAGTTCCACGGGCTGCCTACTCGTGGTGACTCTAAGATTCGATATTGGATCCAATTTTGAGATATTTATTCACTGGCACTTGGTACTATTGATTTTGGTTGTGGTTCCCCATTGTTGTTGGAGATTGGATTGAGAACACCATTAAGACTTATTGGATGAATCGTAAATTGGATTAATGGATTATTTTGTTGTTCACCGCATATGCCAAATTTATGTTGACATGGTAAATTATTTTGATCCCTGTTTTGGAACTGTATTATTATACATGCTTTACTACTCACTGAGCTCGTCAGCTGACGGATTTATTTCAACTTCTTTTTCAGGAAAGTTGGGAATTTAGGCATGGACTCTGGCGGCATCTCGGGGTTTTCGTTTGTTGACCTCCTTAGGGTGTCTCATCCTAGCTTAGTATTTTATTTTATCGCTTCCGCATTGAAACATTTTGTCAGACATCCGGATTCTTTTATTACTGTTGGATCACTGGATACTATTTGGTTCATGGGATGTTTGTGCCCCATTCTTTTTGTGGAATTATTGGTTGTGGATGTTCTGAATAAATAAAAATGGTTGACTATTTGGTGGATCTTTACTTGGGAGTTTTTATAAAATTTCTTTTTAGGCTGCATGTTCTACAAGCTTTGGTCTTGTGATTCATGGCCGGTCACTTCTCATTTTGGGGTGTGACATCGGCAATTCATACCCCCATATAATGTGCACAAAGATGGATGCAAATTGAATTTTCGCATTCGTATTCTTCGTCGCAGATTCTAAGAAGCTGATCGCGTTAGGAAAATTGATTAAGCCAACTAAATCAAGGAGTCGAGTCAAGAAATCTCTTTCTAGGCGGGCTCACCTATTGACTAACGACGACTTGACTTGCTTTTAGGTCTTGCGCTGGATTGGTTTCTTTTTTAAAAAATTCTGGTTATTACTCCTACTATCACATATTGTTGGTCTTCTACGAAAAACGTGCATGTAATTTTTTATCAAAAATAAATTCCTCCTGTGCTTAACTTTTTAAATTTTCTGACATCAAATAAAAAATCTCAATTAGTCTTTTATTTTGGTGTCAAGAAATTTTAAAAATTATGCACGGAAGTACTTTATTTTTTCTCCAAAATTGTACGTCTTCCCGCAAAGGACCAACAGCATGGGACGGAGGGAGTATGTTTTCGGTTTCTCATATTTGACGAGTCCTCACAAGGGAATTGAAAAAGCAAAAAGATTTGTGAACCAAATTCTAAAAAAAGGGTATATCTACATTTTTGGTCCTTGTAAAATGCTCTAAGTTTCAAATTTGTCCCTATAAATACATACGTGTCAATTTTGTCCTTATATTTTCTGAGGAACTTTAGTGTTGCCCTTTCCGTTAACTCGTTAACGGAACGGATCAACCTCTGGCTGTTGACTGATGTGGCAATGACGTGGAAAATAACCTCTTGTTCACCATCACTCAACACCCTTGTTTGATCTTGAACAGGGGAATAAAAGATCATTTGAGCACCGGTATCTTTTTTTGATCGGCAAAAGATGAATTTTATTAAAAATGGTAAAAGGGGAATGGGATCCAACAAAATGTTGGAAAATACATCACAAGGGCAAAGCCCAAACCACCCGAGGGTCTACAAGGGTCCAAGACAAATAAGACATTAAAGCCCGACCCAAACCCAGATAAAACATCCAACAGCTCCAGAACATCAAAACCCGCTCCAAACCTGGACCGGCCCACCCTATCCATCCCCAAAACCCTAACTACAACGGCCACCCCTTTCGTACAAACCACCGGCGTCCCGCCTCGCCGTTAAGCCGAGCCAATCTCTCCCAGATGTAGAGATCGGCGGCGGAAAACGAACCGGCCTACGAAAAAAACAAACGCAACAGTCAAAGCTTGAGGGCCTACCACCACCAACAGCCGCATCAACCCATCTCCACCCCAGCAGCACGGACACCAAACGGCGACAGCAGCAACCCAGAAGCAGCAAAATGACAACCCCACGCCCGATTGAGAGCTCTGAATGGTCGCCGACCGGACTTCAGCACAGAAAACGACCGGAACACCCAGCCATGGGGGCTGCATCCACCCCACCACCACCGGACAGAGACCCTCACTGATTGACACCCCATCTTCACCGATCTTTTGAGATAACAACACCTGCAAAACAAACATTAGAAAAATAAAACTAGCTACACCAATCCGCCACACCACCGCCCACCACGCCCACCAACTCCGCCAGATCTACAATCGCTAGACCCACCACCAACGACCACAGATCTCGAGCCACCCAACGTCGCAAGACATCCGGAGGAAGCCAGGGAGACCATCGGTAGGAGGCGACAGCAGCCGCCTCACCCGCCTACACAAAGGAGGGCGGCGGCCCGAGAAACGCAGGTGAGGGGAAAAGAAATGGGATCGAAGCTGGAAGGAGAGAGGAGAGGAGAGAGAAATAGCGGGAGGGAGAGGAAAGAGGAGCCCGGGGGGAGGAGGGAGGGACGCCTCCCCCCGCGGCAGCGGCAGCAACTGAGAAACCCTCGGTCTCGAGAAAGAGAGAGAAAAATATAGAGAGAGAAGTTTTTGCCAATCCCTAAACAGGCTCATTGAGCACCGGTATCTACCGTCTCCATTATGAAAATTCGGCAGTATTTTTGAAAATTTCCATTGTAATGCATAGCTTGAAATCATTCTTTATAGCGCATAGGGGAATATAGACTTGTTTAACAGGCGTGCAAAAATTTATGTGTCAATAAATAAAGATCGGGAGTCCATCCGCACAGGGGTGTAAGTGAAGTTTTCAGAATTGCAGGTCATAATGTGCACAAATTTGAAAGTTCCATGTACGAGAAGTTTGAATCAAGACATTTTAAAGTGCAATATCCCATACGATCACCAACACGCGTAACCCGTACTTGGAGACAAATAAATTCACAGGAAGTATAATAAAAAAAAAAAAAGAAATTGATTTTCGCACTACAATTATTACCACTTGCGTTTGAACACGCCACTTGACTTACTTTTTAGGTCGTTGCGATGCGTATTATTTTGGCATCGCCTTCACTTCACAATATTGAAATTTCTAGTTTTTATTGACTGTTCCCCGAGAACTGATACAGTTTCTATTACATTATATACTGATTCTCAGTCGATATTAGATCTGCAGATGCAATCATTTGGAGGAGTGGTGCAGTTACAGTTAAGTGTAGTGTTAACGGGAAAAGTAGACCAAAATCGACTTTAGAGGATGTTGTTCGAAAGATATATAAGTTGTGTTGAATGTCACAGAACACGATGCTTTTTGATAGAGCTCAATGAAAAGGAAATGAATTCACGTAGCTGATCCAATTTGTTAGATTTCTTGGAGGGTTCCAACCTAAAATCAATTGGCAATAGGTGGAGTAGCCTCTAGATTTTATTAACCAAGCTTGGGTGGCTTAGATGAGCGATATGGGACAAAGTCTAACACTCCCCCTCACATGTAGCCTGGATGCACGTGGAGGTACAAATTGAGGAAAGTAGGAGATTTGACTCGGGTGACCCTCACGTGCATCCCGAATGCACGTGAAGGTATGAATTGATGAGGTGAGGCGATTGACTCGGGCGATAGAGACTTGACTACACAAGATGAGGCCACCCAAGACCTGGCTCTGATACCATGTTAAATTTCTTAGAGGGTTGCAACCTAAATTTCTTAAATTTCTTAAGGCTTGGGTCGGTTTGGTTTGGTTAGTTATATGTAGGGGTGGCAAATTAAACTCAAACCCATTAATCAACCCAAACCCACCCACTAAAATACAAACCCAACCCAGCCCAGCCCAGCCCATTTATTAGTTGGGTCAAAATAGGTCCAATCCATCAAACCCATTTATTAATTGGGCTTAAGTGGACCTTAATTGGGTCAACTAAAATGACCCAATAAATCATGAAGCTTACCCAACAACCCAACAAGAAAGACCCTTTATCACTATCAGTCGATCTCTCTCGCCGAGTGAATTGGTCTCATTCGTCTCTTCAGGTCTCTCTCTCACATCTGTGTTTCGTGGCTTTGTTTGATTATTGTTTATTAAATAATTCAACGTTCTGATCCAATAAAGATCAGTCGTTCATAAATTAATAATAATCTCCTCTGTAGTTTCCTCGCATCCATAATTCTTGTTAATTCTTTTTATGCCAACCGGTAGGAGAATTACATTCCAAGAGTTACAATAACGGAATCAGGGGCCTGTAGCGAGCCGCTACTGGAGCTTCCAATGCCCCAAAACCTCGTTGTTTTTGGGCCAAATTAGGCACAACGTTCAGCCCTAGCTCTTCCCCTCCTATGTTACCAATCGTTGTGTCAGGTTCACTTTTGGTCCCACACAATTGATCCGAGCCGCTTATTAATTTTATAATAATAATTCGAGTGATCTCATAAAAAATGAGCTCAATGTGTCTGTATGGATTTGTTATGTTGGTATCTTTCATTTTTGTCGGGAAAGTTTTTTGCACATAAAAAAAAAAAAAAAAGCAAAAGAAGGTTTTTTATTTTTTTCCACTACTCATGGGCAGAACTCTAGTAGTATTATACTGGTATTATACGTTGTTTTGAGTATTATTGGTGCAAAATGGTTCTCTGCCGCCTGTAGGAATAATATGGTAATTAGTGTACATGGGTATTTTAGTCATTTAGATGTACAAGAGTAATATGGTCATTTCAATGTACCTGGGTATGTTAGTCATTTTAAATTTTAATGGATAAGTAATCGGTTTAATGGGCGGGTCAGATTTAATTTTAAATAAATGGGTCGCGTTGGGTATGAGACATTGACCTCATAACTAAGGGGAAATTCCTGGCCGGTCCCAAATTTTATATGGGGTTCCATGCAAACCCTTTTTTAAAGTGCTATCCCATCTAGACCCTTTTTAAAGATGCTTTTACTATTTTACCCCTATCACTTTTCATACCCCAAGAATTCACACCTCCCAGAATTCATACTCCCAAGAATTCACACCCCGTCTAAAATTCACACCCCCCAAAATTCACATCCCACAGAATTCACACCCCTTTTACAACCCCAAGAATTCACACCCCGCCCAAAATTCACACCCCAAGAATTCACACACCGCAGAATTCACACCCCCTAGAATTCACACCCCCAAAAATTCACACCTCCCACAATTTACACCCCCAAGAATTCACACCCCGTCCAGAATTCACACCCCCGGCCAGAATTCACACCCCCAAGAATTCACACCCCGCCCAAAATTCACACCCCAAGAATTCACACACCACAGAATTCACACCTGTTTGCAGGAATTCACACCCCCTAAAATTCATACGCCTTTACAGAATTCACACCGTTTACAGAATTCACACCCTTGGATCCAAGGGTGAATTCTGTCTTTTGAACATATGAATTCTGCATTTGGGACTTGTGAATTCTGCATTTTGTATAGTTTAATTGTCTCAAACCATCAAATCTCTCTGCAATAAGAAAATGAAACCACTAAACCACCAAATTCCCCCAAATTCAAAATCTTACCCCATGGATTTGGAATTTTTATTCAATTTTTCAGACAAGTACGTGGATGTAAATATATATACATATACATATATACACATCACAAATAGAGGGAGAGAGAGGTAATAAAAAAGATTAAGGAATTACACCCTAATTAGACAGTACAGCCACAGAAACATGAAGAAATAGCAGAACATGGTGACCAAAGCCAAGGTCTCGACGACGGTAATGACGATCCAGAGGAGTTCCTGAACATGGCGGAGAATTCACACCTCCGAAAATTCACACCTCCCAGAATTCACGCTTCCTAAAATTCACACCCCCAATAATTCACACCTCTCAGTATTCATACCCCCAAGAATTGACACCTTTAAGAATTCACACTTTCCAGAATTCACACCCCATTCACACATTTGCAGAATTCGTACCCCTAAAATTCACATATTTTTTTTGCAAAATTCACGCGCCCATCTGCACTATTCATACCCTCAGAATTCACATCCCTTTCAAGAATTCACACTCATTTTTCGGAATTCACCCCTAAATGCAGAATTCGCAACTTATCTGCACAATTCACATCCACCTAATTACACAATTCACACCTCGTTTGCAGAATTCACATCTCCAAAATTAAAGAATTCACACCCAAATCACGTTTGTATAGTTGTAAAAAATCAAAGTGCTGCATAACAAAACAAGAATAGTTGTAACTATTACACTTTGTACACAAATAACATCTTCTTTTTTTTGGTAAAGACACGTAAACCAAATTTCTCAGCAAAATCATTTCTTTTTGGGGGGAGAAAATCCAGCACCCAATCCTACAGTTTACAACTCTTCTAAAACAAAAATCATCTTCTTCCTTACAAGATCCATACGCAAACATCTTATCTCGATTGTTCGCATACGTACCTGACTCAAATGCGCTAGCAAGTGATCTTCGGCAGCACCAGTCGAGTTATTCAGCTTGAGCAAGGGCTTTAACCTCTCATCGGTGCGACATGCCCCCATGACCTGCAAATCAAGAGCCTGGAGAAACTGTATAACCCTATCAACCCCATCGCTATATCGAAGCGACAGATCTCCATCCCATCCGTCTGCTCCACCGCCGCCGCCAGTCAAACGTCCCGAATTCGACGTTGTTTCACTCCCAGATGCCTCGACGTCACTCGAATCAGCAAAACCATCGCCGTTTGTTTGATCAACCGTGTCCTCGGCGGCCGAGGACTCGGCCTCTCGTTGTTCCTCGGCCTCGGTCTGTTGGCTGTGATGGGGAGGTGGCGGTGCGTACCACGGGTGTGCGCAGTGCCGGCGCTGGTGGTGCGGCACCAGATTAGGAGCTCAGGGCTGTGGGCCAAGGCGATGATGATAGTCCAGAAGCTGCCGACGCCAGTCAAGATGAACACTAGTAATAATGGTAGGGGTATTTTTGGTACATCAATTGAAACAGGGCTTGGGTGGAAAGGGTATAATGCGGAGTGGGGCTGGATGGGTGTGTGGAGACAAAATTGGGCCGGCCAGTCAGAACCCATAACTAATGGTTTCTAAATGGGTCAATAACCCATTAGAGACTCAACCCACTTACAACTTACTCAATTTAGCCCAAAACTGTCAATTTGACACCCCTAGTTATATGGATTGTTAACCAATCAAAACAAAGGTCAAGTCAAGAAAGGAACACTTCTACCGATTTGTCCATTCAATTGAACCAGTATGACAAATGACAATCTCAAACAAATTCTAAGGAAATTATCTATCTTCTAGTTTTCTAGTCTAGAATTATAGAGCGATAGAACCGAAAACCCACCACTGAACGTTGCTAAAGACGTCTCTAGGGTATCTGACCAAATGACTCGAGTTGGTCATGTGGAACTGATAGCAATAGAGAATTGAATTGCTAAAGTGGCCAGCAAAAACATAGGCATAGATATCATGTTAAGTTTGACGGCAAGTCTATTTGACGATTTCTTGACAAGGTATTTTGTTTGTACCCAAAAATGACCGTCCAATAAAAATTTGCCACGTTGCAGTTACTTGGTAACAAAAACTATTGAGCAAAGGACCTGATTTAATTTTTCCTATGCCAAAGTGCTACGTGGGTCTAGCTAGTGTGACTAAATGGCAGTGAAGTGATCATGTGTAGTGCACTCCATGGTGGGACACTTCGCAACACTTGGAGGTAGTGCACCATCATCCCTAAAGTTTCTGGAACATCAGGAGAAGTTATAGCACTGCATACAGTGAAAAGTGGCAATACCATGAAACACCACTTTCATCACATACATAGCTTGTTTGATACAGAAGAGTAAACCAAGGAGGGGCTGATGCAGAGAGATATATAAGAAAGAGAGTTATTTCTAGGACATCAAAACAACCTACACGCATGATACAGTTAAGAATCATTCAGCCTAACCATGTTGCCGCCCTTGTTCACTTGCCCCGAAAAATACATTTCTAATCTTGTGCAGTTCCGCAAGGACGTCTCTAGCATTCATTCTCTCATTGGGCCGTGCAGCACAGCATAAAACACCAATTTGAAGGACTGGGACAAGACAAACTTCAAGTTTATTAGTGCTTGGTGGGGTAGTTTCCCTAGTCCTACTTGGATGCCTTTCTTCTTCCAATATGATCTGGGGATCGACGATATCTAATATCTTGTTTGGAAGAAACCTTTTTGTGTAACCAGAGAGGCTAAGAGTGTCACTGAACATGCAATCAGTTGGTCTTTTTCCGATAAACATTACCAGTAGTAACACTCCATAGCTATACATATCACCTTGTGTTGACATCTCTTCACCTACCATATTCTGCAGTGAAACCATACAAAAGAAACAAGAGAAATTATTCATGATATTGGTACAATTAACCGAAATTCTGTGGTTACGTTCTTTTGTTGAAAGAATTTCTCCAACATTTCAAGACAAATAAATACAACGAGGGCCCATAAAAAGGTTTGTTAGAGTTTTCTCCTTTAGCTAAACCTGCATTGTCTTACAACATGGAAGAAACAGTGATTGGCAAATTATCTTTGTATTATGAGGTTTGATATATACGTATACGTATGTAATTAGTTTTCACCACAATATTGACTGATAACAATGAAACTAATTAATTAAATGGATAGAGCAATAAATTAGAGACAATTACCTGGAGCAACATATCCAATTGTTCCTCCAATGCCAGTTGAACTTGATTGTTGTTGATTGTTTGATCTACATGTGGTTGGTAAAAGAATCTTTGCGAGACCAAAGTCACTCACATGGGCACAAAAATCAGCATCAAGAAGAACGTTGCTTGGCTTTAAGTCGCGGTGAATGATAGCTATTTCGCAGTGATAGTGAAGATAATCCAATGCAGAGGCCACATCAATGGCGATGTTTAAACGTTGAATGAGGTTCAAGCTTGCAGTTCCCCATTGGTCATGAAGACATTCTTGGTATAACCAGTTTTCTAAGCTCCTATTTTCCATGAACTTGAAAACTAAAGCCTTGAAATCATTGCGCTTAAAATCGATGCTTGAGCAAGATGTGATTATTTTGACGAGATTGCGATGGCGAATGTTCTTGAGTGCTTCACATTCTGCTTGGAAACTCCTATTCCCTCCATGTTCTTGAAGTTTCAATACCTTCACAGCAATTGTTTGTCTAGTAGAGTCAAGAATCCCTTTGAAAACAGAACCATATTTTCCCTCACCTATCAAGTTGTCGGAAGAGAACCCATTGGTTGCTTGGTGAAGTTCTATATAAGAGAGTTTCGGGTACTCCCTTTGGAAAGGTAAGGCCGAAGAAATTTCTCTTCTTGACCTTCTAATTCGAAAAGTAATTGTTATGACACAAAGTAGGATCACAACAATAAATGACATAGTGATTACCGGTATAATCACTTTATTGTTGAGAGGTCCTTTCTTTTTCTGCAATACGTTTGCTGGACATGCAGGAAGTTGCAGTTCTTCAACTCCTCCGCACAGCTTTCTATTCCCGACAACTGAAAAAGCACTAACATTCTTGAACAATCCATCAATTGGAACTTCACCTTCAAACGTATTGTACGAAAGGTTGAGACTTTCAAGTCTCAACTCTCCTAAGAACTTGGGAATTTGTCCGGACAAATTATTGCGAGACAGATCTAGGAATCGAATACCTTTCAATTGATTGAGGGATGCGGGAATCGGGCCTTCAAAATGATTTCCATCAAGATAAAGGAGTTCCAACACTTGGAAACTGTCAAACTGCTAAGAGTTGTTGGGATTCCTCCTGATAATTTGTTTTCCGATAAGACAAGCTTTTCGAGATTTCTCAAGTTACCGATTTGCGTTGGTATCGGTCCTGTTAACTGATTACGAGCTAGGAAGAGACCAATAGATAGGGATGAAAGCTCGAAGATTTGTCCAGGTATGGTTCCGGTGAGGTTATTGGAACTGAGATTGATTCCTACAAGACGTTTACAATTTCCCAAGGAATCAGGTATCCTTTCCTCTAGCTTATTGTCAAAAAGGGAAAGTATGCTTAGCTGGCTGAGGTTTCCAATGGAGGATGGGATATTTCCTGAGAACTTATTTGTGTACATGTAAATTTGTTCCAACTTGGAGAGTTTACCAATTGATTCAGGAATACTACCGCTAAGCATGTTCTCCTCTACTGAGAAAAGCTGTAAGTTCAGAAGTTTCTCAATCCCAACATGTATGCTTCCAGATATATAGTTATCTCGAATATCCAATGCATTCAGAAATTTTGAGAGATTTGCGATGGAATGGGGCAACAAACCACTAAAGTTATTTCCACCTAAACTCAACACTCATAGATTGGAACAATTGGACAACGTATTCATTATGTTATGCAATTCATTCCCGCTATTAGTTCCAAGTGAATTGCCATATGCCAAAAATATTTCAAGATCATCAAGGTTTCCTAGACTTTTTGGTGTGGGCCCGTTAATTGCATTGTATGCATTTTTGAATCCCCAAAGTCTAGAAGAATTGCCTATCGATGAAGGAATAGGCCCAAATAAATGGTTTCTACTGGTACTAAATAGCTGTAGTTCTGGAAGAGCCAAACCCAAATCCGGGATGAAGGCTAGACCAACAACTCTGAGTGACGACATGTTGTAAAGCTGGGTAGGAACCATACCAGTCAAGTTGTTCAAAGACAGCTGAAGAAAACGTAATTTGAAAAGTCGTCCAAGTTCGAAAGGAATGCTTCCAATTAGCTTGTTCTCCGCCAAAGAAAGCACAGACAGCTCAGAGAGATTTCCAAACGAGGCCGGTATCGATCCTCTAAAATTATTTCGACTAAGACTCAGTCGTGTGAGACTAGACATAGAGCTCACCGAAACAGGGATTTCACCTCCTAGGTTGTTACCAATTAGGTTTATTTCTTTGATGTTCGACCAACGAGTGATATTGGTAGGTAGCTTGCCTTCAAAGGAATTATTCCAAAGAATAACATGTTGAAGTCGAAACAACCTTCAAATTTCATTCGGGATGGTGCCATGGAAGCTGTTGTTGCCAAGATCAATCGTCCTGAGGAAGGTAAGGCTCCCTGCATGAGGGGATAGAGAACCCACCAACCCTCGGGATGATAAGTCTAGAATGGTCACGCGTTGATGCTTACGACCGCATGTAACTGTTGGAAAAATTCGGCAATAATAGGAATTCCAGAGAAGAATCTCATTGACAACAATATGATTACAAGAATGAAACAAAATACAAGATGCATAACAGTAAACAGATTTATGAAATACGAGATACAAACTGAATTTTCTGAATTGAAACCGAGTCCTGTGTGATACCACAGTCTCCTTAAGAAAGATTCGCCTCCTACCGTGGGTGCTGTAGGATCTTGTTCGGCGTCTTCCTCCTAGGGTTGGCTCGGCTAAACCGCAAGCCGTCGGAACACCACCGTCGACCGCCTTGGCGAACTAACTACTGCATGTCTCTCTCTCACACAAAAAACCGAATTTCAGAGCTCTCAAGGTTGTGAGTTTGCTAGTGTAGAATGAAGAGAGAGCTGCCCATTATATACTGCTCAGGAGCCTTTGAAAGGTAATGAATACGGGAATTGAATTGCATGTAACTCCCACAATGAATTTGAGAATTCAAATCTGCCATTAACTTCATAATGGGGAGGAGTAAACCAGGTTGTAACTCCTGGTCATTAGTCCACGTCCAGATTCGTTGAACCAAATAGAAGCCTATCGGTTGCCTCGAGAGACCCTCCGTATGCCTCGATTTTATTCATCCGATTTTCTTGGAAAAATTCCAACAGTAACTCCTTCCCACTTGCACAAGTAGATGGAGTAATTCCAGGAGCAAAATACCGGAAAAGCATTACGTTGCACCAAATCCTTGATAGCAAGCAAAGCTTGACGGTCTGTCTCATTTGACATGGGGAGAGCAGTGGTGCTGCTCATGGCCAAGGTGAAAATTGTTAAAATAAAACAGAGGACGGACATTGCAATTCCTGGCCTTAGAAACATTATTTTGGTGCTAAAGGAGAAATAGATATGAAAGGGGAAAGGTGCATGGTGATGAGCTTTGTACTCCTAATTGAAAGCCAAGTTATATAGAGGCTGCTTCTAGTTCTCCGGGGATCAGCTCATTTACATTCCTCATCACTCATCCCTCCATACTTTTATTTTTTGTTTTTGTTCTGTGCCCACATCTATGATCTGAACAATTCATCTCGTAGAATCCATAATGAAAAATATGATTGTAGAAAGTTACATTAATTCAGAGAGAGTAAATTATATACACCGGCAGCGTAAATATTTATTTCCTCTAAATCAATTACATTGTGTCACGTCGTCAAAACAGTAGTGGTCTCAATCAATAGAACAAGGCGACGTGGTGCAATATAATTGATTAATTTGGAAAAAACAAATGTTTAAACCGCCAGTGTAAAGAATTTAATCTCTAATTGAGATATCGATTGGTAAGTGAATGAGTTGCATTTTATTTTGTGAAGTGGTGTGTATTCAATTTATTTTGCCGTGAATTTTACATAACGAGTTGGATTTTATTTTCTATTACATTATAGTCGGTATTAGATCGGGAAAAATTCAAAAAAACCCCTGAACTTTGAACTCAATGTCAAATAGGCACCTGAACTTAAATAAACTTCAATTGAGCACCTGAACTTTCACTCCGTTATCAATTTACCCCCTGCCGTCTCAATCCGTGACTTGTCGTTAACGGCACAGTTAAAAAAAAAAACTTACCACCAGTTTGCAATCCTATGAAGCAGAAACGTGATTATGAGAGCCTTAGAGACAAAATTTGATTATGTCTCTTTAGAATAATATGATCAGAATAATAAGATCTTCACACCCGTTCAAACGGATTAAAAATTGAAGCACTTAATTTTTTAATCATATTTTTTAATATATAAACGGTCATAAAAAATTAAGTGCTCAAATTTTCACTCCGTTTTGAATCAGTACAAAGATATTTAAGTGCTCATAAAAAATTAAGTGCTCAGAAAATTAAGTGCTCATAATCACATTTCTGCTCCATCGGGTCCTAAATAAAGAACACATACTTAATATGAGAGCCTTAGAGATAAAAATGAATTACGACCCTTTAGAATAATATGGTAAGAATAAAAAGATCTTTGCACCGATTCGAACGGAGTGAAAATTTGAGCACTTCTTAATCTTAATTTTTTGAGACCGTTTATATATTAAAAAATATGGTTAAAAAATTAAGTGCTCCAATTTTTAATCCGTTTGAACGGGTGTGAAGATCTTATTATTCTGATCATATTATTCTAAAGAGACATAATCAAATTTTGTCTCTAAGGCTCTCATAATCACGTTTCTGCTTCATAGGATTGCAAACTGGTGGTAAGTTTTTTTTTTTTTAACTGTGCCGTTAACGACAAGTCACGGATTGAGACGGCAGGGGGTAAATTGATAACGGAGTGAAAGTTCAGGTGTTCAATTGAAGTTTATTTAAGTTCAAGTGCCTATTTGACATTGAGTTCAAAGTTCAGGGGTTTTTTTGAATTTTTCCCTATTAGATCTGTAGATGCAGTCATTTGGAGAAGTGGTGCAGTTACGGTAAAGTGCGGCGTTAAGGGGAAAAATAGACGAAAATTGACTTTAGAAAGATATAAGTTTTGTTTAATATCACAGAACACGATACTTTTTGACAGAGCTCAATGAAAAGAAAATGAATTCATGTAGCTGATCCAATTGATTGAGACTTAAGACTTGGGTCGGTTTGGTTTGGTTAGTTATATGTAGGGGTGGCAAATTAAACCCAAACACATTAATCAACCCAAATCCACCCATTAAAAAACAAACCCAACCCAGCCCATTTATTAGTTGGGTCAAAATGGGTCCAACCCATCAAACCCATTTATTAATTGAGCTTAAGTGGATCTTAATTGGGTCAACTTAAATGACCTAATAAATCATGAACCTTACCCAACAACCCAACAAGAACGACCCCTTATCACTATCAGTCGATCTCTCTCGCCGAGTGAATTGGTCTCGTTCGACTCTTCAGGTCTCTCTCACATCTGTGTTTCGTGGCTTTGTTTGATTATTGTTTATTAAATAATTCAAGGTTCTGATCATATAAAAATCAGTCGTTCATAAATTAATAATAATCTCCTCTGTAGTTTGTTCGCATCCATAATTCTTGTTAATCTTTTTATGCCAACTGGTAGGAGAATTACATTCCAAGAGCTGCTACCGGAGCTTCCAACGCCCCAAAATCCCGTCGTTTTTGGGCCAAATTAGGCACAACGTTCAGCCCTAGCTCCTCCCCTCCTACGTTACCAATCGTTGTGTTAGGTTCACTTTTGGTCCCACACAATTAATCTGAGCCCCTAATTAATTTTATAATAATAATGCTAGTGATCTCGTAAAAATGAGCTTAATGTGTATGCATTTATTATATTGGTATCTTTCATTTTTGTCGGGAAAGTTTTTGCACATACAGAAAATGCAAAAGAAGGTTTTTTTATTTTTTTTCCCACTAGTCATGGGCAGAACTCTAGAAGTATTATACTGGTATTATACGTTGTTTTGAGTATTATTGGGGCAAAATGGTTCTCTGCCGCCCGTAGGGATAATATGGTAATTAGTGTACATGGCTATTTTAGTCATTTAGATGTACAAGGGTAATATGCTCATTTCAGTGTACCTGGGTATTTTAGTCATTTTAAATTTTAATGGATAAGTAATCGGTTTAATGGGCAGGTCGGGTTTAGTTTTAAATAAATGGGTCGCATTGGGTATGGGACATTGACCTCATAACTAATGGGTTCTAAATGGGTCAATGACCCATTATAGACTCAACTCACTTACAACTTACTCAATTTGGCCCAAACCTGCCCATTTGACACCACTACTTCGCAATACTTGGAGGTAGTGCACCATCATCCTGAAATTATAGATAGTGCACCATCATCCCTAAAGTTTCTGGAACATCAGGAGAAGTTATAGATAGGATCATTAGTGTATTTTTGCACCAAAAAATACACTTGCAGTGGTGTGGTAATAACAAAAAAGGGTGTGGCAAAATCACTAGCCTTTCAAAAACAAACACATTTTATTGGTACAAAGAGAAAGCATTGCATACAGTGAAAAGGATTTGAATTATTATTTTTTTAAACGGCAAAATTTTATTTGAATGTTAGTGGCAATACCATGAAACAAGAGAATCAGCTCCTTTACTGCGAAAATGCAAAGAACAAACTTTTTGGTACCGTAAAGATTGGGGCGGGGAAATTAGCGAGATAGCACAACAATTCTTTTGACAAAAACTTCTTCTCCTGTTTTCTTGTCTGATGATGATAAAGACTTGTAAGTCAAGTGGAAGTCCTGAAATATATATACTGGTAAATGAATACTGTTAGGTCTCCCACAAATCATATTTAAATGGATAATTTGATAGTATCCTAAAACGTTATGAATGAATCTATATTATAAAACAGAGCGGTTTCTGTTTAAAATGTCTAGGCATATAAATGAAAGCAACCTCTATAGCCATTAGATCACTTCATGTCTAGGCACATAAACACCCCCTCAACTATCATTTTTTCTCGTAAGCAACCCCTAAGCGCCCATGGAGACCCTCTCAACTACTAGAAATGAAAAAAATGATAACTCCGTTAACGGAATGGAGGAAATGACCAAGATACCCTTTTCTATTATACCCTTAAAGGAAAATTTTGAAAAAAAATCCTGAAATTATTTACCCCATCGCTCCGAGAGAGATAGAGGAGAAAGAGGAGGAGGAGGGTGATCGGCGACCACCACCACCGGCAAAACTTGCTCGGATCGACTGTCAGCTTGACCCACATCTCGGGCCCAGAGAATATGTCCCCAAAACGGCGACGACGAAGGTGACAGCCGTGACTTAAGGGAGGCGGATCGATCGTCTTTGAGGCCGGACTGTAAGGCCTCGTTGGTGGGGTCGAGGTCGAGGCCTTTCCTGTAGGCAGAAAAGACACCATCTTAGCTACGGAGGCATACATGGGCCGCGCCGAGGCGGGAGTAGCCCTTGGGCCAGTCGGGCTTGAGCTCGACGGTCTTCTGGGCGTCGGACAGGGCTTCAGCATACTGGTTGAGGGAGGCGTGGGCGGCGGATCGGTTGGAGTAGAGGACGTGGTTGTCCGGGGAGAGGGCGATGGCGTCCGTGAAGTAGGAGATGGCGTCGGCGTAGTTGCCGGCCGAGAAGGCGGCGTTGCCTTTGGCCTTGGCTTTATCGGCCATGTGGGGGTGTCGATTGGAGGAGAGTTCTATTCTAGGGGATTGTCAAAGGGCATTTTTGTCTAAAAAATACCCAATTTGCTGACATGTGACCCTTCCAGCAAACAGTTCTGAGACGAAAGGGTGTTACTTGGATAACGGGAATAGGTGAGGGGGTCTCCATGGGCGCTTTTAAATGTGAGAGGGTATTTATGAAAAAAAAAGTGATAGTTGAGGGGGTGTTTATATATTTTCACCTTTCTTTTTTAAAAAATACAAAGAATATTTTTCTAATAAATTTATCCCTCTCTATACTTACTTTTTAGGTAATGTATATCTACGTAAAATAATGTTTCCTTATATGATCAAATAGAAGAATATTTCAAAATGATAACTGACGCTTTGCGGAGATTACAACTATTCTGTAGAGCAATCGGACGTGTCAAAAGGCACGGACATTCGCTAGCTTTTACATAATCTTGCTCAAGATTACGAGGAATATGAATTGTACATTTGAGCCATCATTGTAGTAAGTGAAACTTTTGTTGTGTGAATAGTGAATTTGACCAGTTCGGCTAAATAAGCTAACTGACTTTTTTTTTTGTCCTTAATCAATTTTTTTTCGTATTTGTTAGTTTTTCGTCATTTTTTGGGGATTATTGTATCGTCATGACGAGAGGAATCTAAAAATTAAAAAATTATGATCGAAATTCAATTTTTTTTGAATAAATACGAAAAAATTGGATTATTGACTTATTTTTGTCTTTATTCAAAAAAATTAGTTTTCAATCGTAATTTTTTACTTTTTAGATTCCTTTTGTCATGATGATGCAATAATCTCCAAAAAATTGATGAAAAACTAACGAATACGAAAAAAATTGAATAAGGACAAAAAAATCAGTTGGCTTATTTAGCCAAACGGGGTACTCTCTTTCTCTTGCCTTTATATTGCCAAGTCCAATGACAAGACAACAAAACTGACCCGTAGTGAGTTGACTTGGAACAGTAAAGTCCCTTAGCTTTCACTCAAATGTCTCATAAGTACCTGAGCTTAAGAAAACTTTAATTAAACAATTGAAATTGTTGAAGATTCTTCAATTACACCCCAACATCAAATTTTGTTTTTTTGTTTTTCCTGGGGTTTGCTGACTCGGCTATTTTTCGGACCCATAATAGCTATTTTCTATCCATAATTCGAACCAGAATACCCACACACAGCTCATCTTTTTTCTCTCTCCAACACCTTCATCACCATTAATCTTTTTCCAAATACGGAAAATTAACCGGTTGCTCATCTAGGTATGCTCTGGTCTTTCCTGTTATCAGAAATTGAGAATATTGCTCTCTCTTTTTTTTTGGTTCTTCTGATTGTTGCAACTTTTTTAATATAAACAGATGACAGATGCTCTTAGTAATTGTCTAGAAAAGAAACTAAAAACACTTTTTTCTGAAATACTCGAAGTAGACCCATGGCAAGCAGAACTTGCGCGAAACAACCCAGTTTGTATATCCACCTTAAGAATAACTTATTTCCTAATTGTGGCAAATATATGTCTATTTTTACTCTTGTTCATGGTTTTTTTTTGGGGTAAGTAAAGATCCTATTAGACATTAAAAAGGAGGAACAACTAACAGGAGCATACCCCTGAAACAATACAAGAAGCAAAACAAGTGAGTTAGGCTAAGACCTTACTTTAGGGACAAAGCCTTGCAACATAGAAAACAACTAAACAAAGCTAAGCCATCTAGCTAGACAAATGAGCCATTGAAAACACATTACAGGGAATGAGCCAAGCCAAAAAGATGGCCTGGTTTGTGATTTCTTGACATTTTTCCGGAAGCAAAGGTAGAGTCCAAAATCATTTACAATTTTCTGGACCACTGCCTCAACGTCCTCACTTCTATGCTGGATCTAACTTAATATCTTCGTGCGTTAATTTTCAAGCCATCCCACTAATCTAAAACCTATTGGCAATACGGTTTTGAAACTTTTGAAACATACAAACTGGGGTGTGGTGTGGTAGTATGTAGAACTGAGAGCAGTAGAGAGAATTGATTTGCTCAAGTGGCCAGCAAAAGCTTTAGGCTTAGATATCATGTTAAGTTTGACGGCAGGTCTAATTAACAGTTTCTTGACGAGGTATTTGTTTGAACCCAAAATTGACCGTCCAATAAAAATGTGTCACGTTAAGGTCACTTGGCAACTGTGGTGGCAGGCTTTCTCCGGTTAGACCTTGTGGCTTGGATGGTTGAGGCTTGGACGTGGACGGGCTAGACCTGCGCACGAAACAACCGCGTTAGTGCCCAAACCCGGAGCGTGGTGTCCGGGGCAGGCACTCCGACGCTCTAGTCAGTAAATAGGAGAGGAGATATTGAGGTATAGTTTAGGGTTTTAGAGAGTATTCTGAGCGTACCTTATTCTAGAGGTGAACACCTCCTTTTATAGCCAAAGGGAATGCAGAGTCCAAATCCCATTAGAACACTTATTCGTTGTATGATGAGCTCGCCTATCTTGGATCCAGATAGACATCTCAATCCTGAACCTATCCAATCTCCTATACTCCGTTCTTGAATATAAGGGATGGGATAAGACGCGAGGTTCCCTCCCCCTGCCCATCTCTTCCTAACTTCCTCTTCAAGTTAGGGGACAGGAGGCTCGGCGAGTACAGGTTCTGCCAGACTGCTGGTACGGCAATGATTACTTCAACAGGGGCAATCTCCAGCCCGTTCGACGGGGAACCGCCGAACTAGATCATATCGATGGATACATACGCCGAACCAGACCGTTCCCTTCCATGGATTGGTACTTCGGTTAACTTTAACCAGGCTCGGCCGGACTCGGATCGGCTACCGACCCAGACCGCCAACCTATGGGTAGTAGATTCACTGGTCTGGCTAATTGGTGCAACGAGGCCACCGTCCTGGTCCCTCCGCCGGACCACGCCCTCCACAATAGCCCATCAACCTCTTCCTCCTTTGCAAAAGGTGGGAGGGGTTGACCACATAGGGAAAACTTGCTACCGAGGGCGTCTTGAGGCAAACGTGCCGACAGTATACCGCCGGCCCAGTGAGGGTTAGCAAAGAGCCTTATCGAAACGTTGGGGTAATGATGCATCTGCAGCAAATGGGGGCTGATGGGACCGTTGGGAGCCAGAGATCGAACGGTCCATTAGGAAACCCAAACGGCGTGGGGTGCCACGTGGAGGAAGGGGAAACGACGCTGGTACGAAATGGCGCAGGCTTTCCACGTGTCATGACGAGAGTGGACGGAGCGGCGACGCTTCGGTTCTCGCGTTCGACGCTTAGGGTTCCACCCGTTTCAACCCATCCACTATATATAAGAGGGGAGGCGGGACAGAAGCACACTTTCTGCTCTCGCCTCTTTTGCTCTGCAACTCCAACCGCTGCTGCTACTTTGAACGCCTCCGTTGCTCCGCCACTCGCCGCCATTCAGTCCTAGCATTTCTCAGGTAACTCCGCTACCCTTTCTGAATCTTTCTAAGTACTTCAGAGTGCAACACCCCACTCACATCCCTATGTTTGCACAAAAAATATCATTTCAACTGAATAGTGTTGATCTCCCATGGCTGCTTGCAACCGTGGGCCGTCGTCTGGACCGCTAATAACGGCGGTCCTCCACCGAGCCAATCTCAAACACTTGATAAGAAACCACGACTTCCGCCGAGGAGGATCCTACAGGACCCCCCTCGGCAGGGATTTAGATGCATATGAGCTAGCCATGCTGAAGTAGGAATTCTCATCATCCCTGCTATTTCTTATTCTGCTTAGGTCTTCAGCATGGTGGATCCTAACTCATTCCTGCCGAGCATCGATCCTGAAGATTACCCAGAACTCCAAGAGACCATCCAGGCGCTCGGCCGAGGGTATAGGAGCTTTAATAAAAGCTCCA
This sequence comes from Rhododendron griersonianum, assembly GCA_018127125.1. Classification (NCBI taxonomy): domain Eukaryota; kingdom Viridiplantae; phylum Streptophyta; class Magnoliopsida; order Ericales; family Ericaceae; genus Rhododendron; species Rhododendron griersonianum. The sequence goes on along the minus strand of CM030794.1, from coordinate 19,287,643 downwards.
GCAACTTTGCCCAGCGGTCCGGTGGTCCGATCATCCCCGGCATCCACATCCCCCTCCAAATTGACGACAGGTCCTCCAGGGACATCCTCTATGGGAGGAGTGACTCCCCCGGCGAACCCGCCGAGGAGGACACTCATGGCTCTGTCCCAGAAGAGGCCAACAAGGAACGAACGGCCACCGGGGCCCAGGCCAGCACATCGACGTCAACTGGTGCTCCGTCGGGCACTTCTGACACAACAGGAGGTGCCGAACCTCCTCCGCCGAGGGACGTCAACCTCACCCCTCCACTACCAACGGGCCTTGGACCCATGCCATACAGCTACTTCTACGGCGATGGGCCAGGTGGCTTCACACAAGCCTTGCGGACCAAATACGCGATCCCAGACGATGTTCTCGTTGAAAGGGTAACCACCGAAAGGATTCCCTTCGGCGAAGACTTCATCGTTCTCCCTCTGTATGCCATCATCGAGGGAGGGGTAAGATTCCCTATGAACCCCTTCCTCCGCAACTTCCTGGCGGATTACAACCTTGCGCCGATCCAGGTTGCAGTCAACAGCTGGCGTATCCTGAGCTCGGCGATAAGGCTGGCAGAGACCAACAACCTGCCGTTCACCCTTGGGGACCTGATGCTCATGTATGTGGTATCAAGGATCCCCAAGTATGACAAGTACTACCTCACCACCCGCCAACACTTCGACCACCTGGTGGACCGCCTCTACGACACTGAAAAGTGGTGGATGGTCCTGGTTAAGGTGTCCGGCAATTTTGAGTGGGGTCCCATTAACCCCCAACTCGACTACCCCTTTACAACCAGGAGAGGTTCGGAGATCAAGAGGCCTCACAAGATCCCTCGAGTGCGAGGGTTCCCCGGCTACGGGGACAAGCCCGGTATATATCTCTTTCTATGCATTGTCTTCTATATTGACTTGTATCCTTTATACTGATCTTCTTTTTTTACTTGCAGATTGCTCGGCGCCGAACAAGGGACTCCTTATCTCGGGCAAGTGGACGAACCTGATCGCCCTGCTTCGGAGCCCTAACCAAGACGCGCCGACCCTCCTCGGTTATACCCCTTTCTACCACGGGTACGTCGGTCGAAAGAATAAAGATAACATGGTGAGGAAGAAGGTCGACCTCGCTACTTTTACCGGGCAAGCACTGCAGCAGCAGTACTTAGCCCAAGACCTCTCGTCTTCCGGGCTGCCCAAAAGCGAGGAGAAGGTACAAGCTCCTGTCAGCAAGCCGGAGCCCCAGGGTCCGCCCACCGCCGCTCCTATTGAGAAGACCCGCAACATCCGCCAAAGAGACAAGCGCCCAGTCGCCGGGAGGGAGGATCAGGGGGCTGTGAAGAAGGCTAAACCCGCAAAAGAGGACGCGGAGGTCCTCGAGACTGGTCTCGCCGGAGGTGAAACGTCGGAGCTCTTCGTTCCAGACTTCGAATGCCCAGATGGGCATGTGATCACCCTCGGCGACAGCCTGGGGGAGAACCCTCTACTCGCCATGACTCTCCTAAAGGGCCTGGCCCTCCCTAAAGACATGGAGAACCTAGAGTCGGCGAAGGCCAAGAACATGGCCGAGCTCTGCCTCTTCCTAGCCAAGGTATGGATTTCCTTTGTTTATTGTTTAAAGCTGAATGCCCCTTTTACTGCCCGTTTCAGATGCTAACTCTTTCTTCTTATCTCGCAGGCCGGCCAGTGTGCCAGTAAAGCCTTCACTGATATGGAGGTCCTCCTTGAAACAAGGAAGATCCAAAGGGGGGACCTTCAGGCCATGAGAACGGAGGTGAAGGAGGCCAATGACCAGATCGAGGCGCTAGAGGCCAAAGTTGCCGAAGCCAAGACTGGCTTGGAAGAGAGGGAACTCCTGCTGCTGAAGCTCAAGGACGTTGAAGCCGAGCGGGATCAATTGAAGGAGAGGATGAAGCAGATGGAGGACGAGCTGCCGGCCAAGCTGGAGGAGGCCGGCGATGCTGGTTTCAATGAGACCGGCGATTACTACAAGGAGCAGGTGGAAGCCCTTGTCACCAAGGCTTTCAGGGACGGAGAGCGGAAGGGTTTTGAAGACGCGCACGCCTCCTCTTTCCTCCGCGGGTTCCAGGTCGGCCTAGATTATGCCGAGGTCCCCAAGGATGACCATCGAAGGGAGAACCCCGTGGTGCTACCTGTGGATCTGCCGAGGCACCTGCTTCTTGCCGAATCGGACAAACCTATCGCCGACGTGCCACCAAGCCCCGTCAAGCAGCCCAATCCAACCGTTGTCGAGCCGGCGAAGCCTGCTGATGAACCCATCGTAGAGTAGAATTTAATTTTACATTTTGTAGAACCTAGGGTCGGCAAACGGCAAAAAACATCTTATTCAGCCGAGCCCTAGTTTTGTAATGAATCAAATTTATGAAAGTGTTTGAAGTTTTTCTGTTATGTTTCATACTTTTTGCACTTCATGCGTGTTAAGACTCATATATTGCACTTCATGCACATGGTTTAACAATAAACTCTCTAATAATTATCCGTCCCAGCTCGCCGTACCCAGCCCCTGATTCGGAGGAAACCTTCCACCGAGGTTGGTTCCGCCGGATCAAAAGGAACGGCTGAAGCTGGGAATGCCCCCTTCAGGATATGGCATGCAAAGTCTTTGCCGAACAGAATCTGAAAAGGCGTGCCTCGGGAAACCGAGCACAATAATACCACCGAGGCTAACAAAACACATATTAAAACAGAAACAAACTAGACTTTATTGAAACAAATCTTTGTAAAAAACTGAAGGCTTAACACATAGCCGAGGCGAAAAGCCAAAAGAAAATTAAGCGTAAAATTTTCGAAGAAGCTGTGCGTTCCAGTGGTTCGGTATAGCCGTACCATCCATCTCGGCGAGTTCATATGAGCCATAGCCAACCTTCTTAACCACTCGGAATGGACCTTCCCACTTTGGCATGAATTTCTTTAAATGCTTCTTCTGGACTATCTGCCGAAGGACAAGATCATCCATATTGAAGGGGCGGTTCCGCACATTCTTGTTATAGCTCCGAGCCAACTGCTGCTGATAAGCTGCGTACTTTATGTGGGCATTGTCTCGAAGCTCATCTGCTCGATCTGCTTCGGCGGCTAGCATTGCATCGTTCGTTGGAACGTCAAACGTTGCAGTTCGAGACATGGGTCGAGTAACAGCCACAGGAAGCACGGCCTCGACACCGAACGCCATGGAGTAAGGAGTACGGCCAGTGCCGCGCCGTGGAGTGGTTCGGTAGCCCCATAGAACATCAGGCAACTCTTCTGCCCACTTGCCGCGCTTGTTTCTGAGTCGGCGTTTCAGGCCGGCAGAGATAGCCTTGTTGGCAGCTTCGGCCTGTCCGTTTCCCTGAGGATAGGAGACGGAAGCTGTCTTCATCTGTATGCCGCGCCTCTTGTATAAAGCCTTAATTGCGTCGGCGACAAACTGGGTACCGTTATTTGACACAATGGCGTACGGCACGCCGAACCTTGTAAAAATATGCTTCCAAAGGAAACTCTCCACATCGGCGGCTGTGATCGTTATAAGTGCTTTAGCTTCCACCCATTTGGTATAATAGTCCGTAGCAGTGATGATGTGGGTAAAGCCGCCAGTGGCCTTCGGCAGCTTGCCAATAATGTCCACCCCCCATTGAGCAAAGGGCCAAGGACTAGAGACCGGTTGCAACGGCAGGGTCGGCTGGTTGATAAGAGGAGAATGCTTTTGACAAGACTTGCATTGCTTGGCAACTAGTAGAATGGGCTGGTGACCGCTGCTGGGGACGAGTGCTTGTTTCCCTTTCCTGCTCTTCATATCTCCGCCCCTCAGATCTGTCTGCTCTTTGGTTATCCCGGTGACCTCGCGACCCAAAAAGGTGATTAAGAGGATCTCCCGCGCTCTCTCTTGTGTTGCCGACCCGAGGGAGTCCTTGAGTCTGGTCCGGACTTCCCCTTGACTTCGAACGAGCGCTTGATGCCGTGGCGCTTGTTGCTGGAAATAATGCTCGGCGAACGTTATCGTTTTCGGACGCATCGGCTCGGTGTCCGGGTTCCAGATGGACAATGCCACTAGTATCAATGCGACATAGTGGGCCGAGCCTTGCAAAGGCAGAGGCCCTAACAGTGTCAGCCGTTCGGAGAGCATTCCTCCTGCGTCGCCGTTCCCGCGACCTGGAGACGGGTGGGGCGCTCTGAAGTGCCTGAATTTCTTGTACTTGTGTTCTTAGTCGCATTAATTCCTCCGCCATGCTCATCGGGAGCACTGGTGGGGGAGGAGGAGGGACTGTGAGGCTTGTTGCAGAGCGGTGCACACCATCTATGTGGAACGCCGCTGTTCCTAAATCCTGGTTGCTTGGATCAGGGATGTTCGAACCCGCCACCCTGGGGTCGCCGTGACCCCCAGTGGGGATGCCATCCCGCCCTACCACCGTCCGCTGAGAGGAGTGGTGACCCAGGTTTGGATTGAAATTAGCAAGACCGAGAGGTCGTCCGTCCGGGGTTGTCATTCTGAACTGGAAAGAAAGCTGCACCACAAGATGTGTGTGTCAATATTAGTCCCCAGCAGAGTCGCCAATTGTGGTGGCAGGCTTTCTCCGGTTAGACCTTGTGGCTTGGATGGTTGAGGCTTGGACGTGGACGGGCTAGACCTGCGCACGAAACAACCGCGTTAGTGCCCAAACCCGGAGCGTGGTGTCCGGGGCAGGCACTCCGACGCTCTATTCAGTAAATAGGAGAGGAGATATTGAGGTATAGTTTAGGATTTTAGAGAGTATTCTGAGCGTACCTTATTCTAGAGGTGAACATCTCCTTTTATAGCCAAAGGGAATGCAGAGTCCAAATCCCATTAGAACACTTATTCGTTGTATGATGAGCCCGCCTATCTTGGATCCAGATAGACATCTCAATCCTGAACCTATCCAATCTCCTATACTCCGTTCCTGAATATAAGGGATGGGATAAGACGCGAGGTTCCCTCCCCCTGCCCATCTCTTCCTAACTTCCTCTTCAAGTTAGGGGACAGGAGGCTCGGCGAGTACAGGTTCTGCCAGACTGCTGGTACGGCAATGATTACTTCAACAGGGGCAATCTCCAGCCCGTTCGGCGGGGAACCGCCGAACTAGATCATATCGATGGATACATACGCCGAACCAGACCGTTCCCTTCCATGGATTGGTACTTCGGTTAACTTTAACCAGGCTCGGCCGGACTCGGATCGGCTACCGACCTAGACCGCCAACCTATGGGTAGTAGATTCACTGGTCCGGCAAATTGGTGCAACGAGGCCACCGTCCTGGTCCCTCCGCCGGACCACGCCCTCCACAGCAACAAATGTTGAGCAACACACCTGATTTTTTCCTATGCCAAAGTGCTACGTGGGTCTAGTGTGACTAAGTGGCAGTGATTTGGTTTTATCTTCGCGAAATCATGGAGTGAAGTCATGTGCAGTGTACTCCATGGTGGGACACTTGACAACAATTGGGTACGAAAACAGAAACACTTATAGTGCACTTAGAGGTAGTGCACCATGATCCTGAAACTATAGATAGTGCACCATGATCCCTAAAGTTTCTGGAATATCAGGAGAAGTTATAGATAGGATCTTAGTTAACATCATTTCATAAACAAAAACATTTTATTGGTACAAATTAAGAGAAAGCATTGCATACAGTGAAAAGGATTGGAACGTAAGTGGCAATGTCATGAAACCACTTTCATCACATGCATAGCTTGTTTGATACAGAGTAAAGCAAGGAGGGGCTGATGCAGAGAGATAAGAAAGAGAGTTATTTCCTGGACATCAAAACAAGCTACACGCATGATTCAGTTAAGAATCATTCGTCCTAACCATGTTGCCGGCCTTGTTCCCTCGCCCCAAGAAATACATTTCTAATCTTGTGCAGTTCCGCAAGGACGTCTCTAGCATTCATTCTCTCACTGGGCAGTGCAGCACAACATAAAACACAAATTTGAAGGATTGAGACAAGGCAAACTTCAAGTTTATTAGTGCTTGGTGTGATAGTTTGCCTAGTTCTACTCGGATGCCTTTCTTCTTCCGATATGATTTGGGGATTGTGACAACCCGAATTCTTACATTGCCTGAAAATAAATGCATCTCCAATAATTACAAGTCTCCAAGATAAATATACATGGTGGGCCTAAAAACCTCCAAAATTATCCTGATTTTCCAAATACTCTCTAAAGCTAAATCCTCCAAATACTCCAACTTGGGTCCCTTTACAGCTTACTTGCAGATCTGCACCTGAAAAATATAAAAAGGCTGGGTAGTATATGCAATACGAGGATAATAAACATGGCTCGAACTAAGGACACACTCAATAAAACGATGATAACAAATCAAGCTTAATCAATCTGAACGATAAATGATCATACGTAGCCTCGCACTCAGCTCAGCTCATCTAGGTAACATGCCAAGCACAAATCAGGTCAAAACTCTGTAGAGCCACTTGGGGCCCATAAATACTTTGGACTCCCCGTAGGGTAGTCAATCATACATTTCTTATAACTCTGTGACCCAGTGGGCTTGTGTACATATACTAATCTATTTCATGGCTTTCAACCAAATATTTTTTGTGTCACGATATAAAGTGTGACAATTATCGATTCAATAAGCTTATATAGAGATCAAATTAGTAAAAATATGAGATAATCAAAAAAATACTCTTTACAAAGAGATTTTGCAACAAACGTATTGCATATTACCTAGTACCTGAATTTTCACAAAAGCCATTGGGAAGAACCTGCCATGCTATAAAACCTACTGCCTCACACGTTTTTCCTTTGTCTCTAAAGCATTATGGATTTATTCTTACAAAGGATCCTATTTAAACCAAAGTCTAGAGAACTAGTCTTATCCTATTAGAATACCATGTGTACAACCATCAGGTGGCTAGGTTCACATTTTGCTTATCAACCCTTTTCCAGCCTGGACGTTGCACACAAGGCACCAAATGTCTTTCTTTTGTTCTGTACTTGTTTCCTAATTAAGTTGCCATATTGTCTAAATACCCAATTCAAGAAAATTACTGTTCAGGAAAATACAGGATGTTACAATCTCCCCACCTTAAGAAATTTCGTCCTTGAAATTTACTGGCCTAATGACCTCAAAATGTTCGGTGTCCTATTTACCTCAAGAATCCCAACAACGCTTCCGTTGCGAACTCTGAGGAACGTAAGGTTCCCTACATGAGGGGATAGAGAACCCACCAATCCTCGATATGATAAGTGTAGAATGGTCATGCGCTGATGCATACGACCGCATGTAACTCCTTCCCACTAGCTTGCAGAAGTGGATGGAATGATTCCATGAGTGGAAAACCGGGAAAGCATCTCCTTGCACCAAATCCTTGATAGCAAGCAAAGCTTGACGGTCTGTCTCATTTGACATGGGGAGAGCAGTGGTGCTGCAGTGCCTGTGGCCACGGTGAAAATTGTTAAAACAAAACAGAGGACAGGCATTGCACTTCCTAGTTTGGTAAACATGTTTTGGTGCTAAAATATACGAAGGGAAAAGGAGGTGATGACTGACGAGCTTCTAGGTGGATCAGCTCCTCTACATGCCTCATCCCTTCACACTTTTACTTTGTGTGTCTATTCTAACCCACAACTATGATTTGAATCGCTCATCTCGTTAGAATCTATAACGAAGAATAGGATTGCGAAAAGTTAAGTTGACCGGACGTGGATTGGGAAGTGAACAAGTTGAATTTTATTATGTGAAGTGGTTTAATTGTTTCCACATATTTTGCCGTGAATTCTTACATAATAGTATTAAGACAAGTGTATCCAGGGGTCAAGTCAAGGAATTGGTAAGCGTCCTGTTTCAAGTGTGTGGCCAGTATCACTTTCATGTGACTTTAAATTCTTTTTATAGGGGTGGGCTCACCTTTTGAATACTCCAAAGTTAGCTAACGAATATCGACGACTTGAATTGCTATTAGATCTTGTGCTGGCATGGTTCTGTTTCTCATATTTGACGAGTCTTTCACGAGAGAATTGAAAAACCGAAAGGACTATTATTATTATTATTTTTTTTTTGCCAAAACTGATAACAGGGGTAATTCATTAACCACAAAAACAATACACAGGAGGAAACTCCATCCCTCAAAAACGGAGCAAGAGACCTAACAGGAGGGGATTTAGTTCAATGACTATACCCAACTCCAACACATAACACTGCTCCAAACAGACGGAGCAAAGCCAATAACATCCAGGCAACACCCACAGAGAAAACCTCCCAAACGTAGAAGCATCGCGCCACCGAAAAGATTATGAACCAAAATTTGTTATGAAAAAAAGAGAGAGAGGCTTATCTACATTTTTTGTCCTTGTAATTAATCCCTCTAAATCCTTACATGTCAATTTCGTCCTTACATTTTCTGAGGAACTTCGGTGTTGCCCTTTCCTTCCGTGAACTCATTAACGGAAAATGCTATCCCTCCATCCTCTTTGTTTTATAAACCACACCACCCCCCCACCCCAACAATCTCAATCCTGGACGATTATTGAATGATTCTGTAAGTATGAATTATCATAGTGGAGAAGGTAGATATTGGTACTCAAATATTTGGGGTTATTGTGGGGGAGAGAGAGACCCATTGAACGCTATCAAGTTTGCTAATACATGCACATATAGAGAGCCCGTTTGATTTACAATGTGCAATAGTTTTTTTGTTGGCAATTTGAAAAGTGTTAATTACCACAAAATAGGTAATTCATACTATCAAAATGTCTAACTAATGAGCAAAAACTATGGTTACCATATACCAAAAACACTCGTAACAGGTACAGAAATATGCGTATCATCCTCCAAAACTACTGTAGCATATAATTCCAAGGTACACCCAACAAATCTTATTTGTAAATATAGAGTTTTGTTGGTTGGTTAACTGGTCATGTTTTCTTCATGAAATTGTAACAATTCACAATAGATTGGGTACGTAACGATTTTTTTGAATTTTAAATTAAATAAGTGAAATAGAGAAACCTTTCTCTATTTCACTTATTTAAATGGATCTTACGAAGCTTGCGCATGTACGACATAATTCGGATGTGATCATAAAAAAGATTTCATAACTAACCAAAAATATGCTTAACATACAACAAAATTACTCGTAACATACACCAAAAAGTACTCAACATTCTATAGTAGACCTTTACCATAGCTTTAGTACTGCCCTGGAATACACACCGAATTTTTGTCGCTTGGAATTTTGTGTGAATGGGTATGACTTAAGGGACCGTTTTGCCTGTACAAAGTGTGTCAGGTCTTCGATTTTCAACATAAACATTAAATACGTTTGATGTACGAAAATCCTCACGATAGTACGTACAATACCCCAAAATACAATACAATTCTCAAATCCACGAACTTGTCCAACAGTTACATTGTTCCAAAATAGTAAAAACAATACAAAAATGGTTTATTTTACAAGGATAAACAAGTACTCCCAAAAATTGCTTTAAACAGTGATATTGGCATACACTCCAAGCACTCCATGACAGTGTTCCTATGATGTACCTGAAAAATGATAGGGTTGAGCAAACACGCGCCCATAAGAGAAATCTATACACAAGTTATAAGAAAATATAATGAATTATGCATCCAGAGTGAGTGAACTACGACGGATATACCCAAGGTACATATGACTATCAAAGAATAGCATGCTATGGACAAAGGACTCCAGATATCCTATGTGCAATACTCATCAACTCATATGTCTAACTAGAACCATTAACTTTCCCACATCAATCATAATAAACCAATATCTGGTTTCTCAACAACCGTTTCACCACATTTCATGTATGATTCCACAATCTTTCTGCTTCTCATATCATTCGTCATCAAATTCCTTTTCCCATAGATCATTCTCTTTTGCATTCAAATAGGTGTAATGTAGAGAAATATATGACCTTTAATGGTCAAATTCCGTTGATTTGAGCTTGAATAGCCGGAGTCCATTGATTCTGTGCACGAATACCAGAAACCGTTGATTCGCTCAAGAATAGCTGGAGGATTTTTAATAAAAATCCTTTTCCCTTTAAAACAAGTCAACTTGGTAAAAACCAATATTTCTTCCCTTTTCCGATAATCTCATATTATAACAAACAAGGTTTTCGCATGTATCGCTCGTATTCCGGTTATCTCACTGATTGGTGATACCCATTCATTTGCGTGGTCCGGTCATCCCACCGAATGTCCATGGTGATACTCGTTCATATTATCTGCAGATCTTATCAATTCGTCGAATGTCCATGGCGATACCTATTGTGTCCACACTCAACAATCAATCATATCCCATTATGCTACAAACAATCAACCATCACATATACCAACAAATAGATAAGCACACACATTTCCCTTAAGTATATCACCATATCCTACACAGCGTACTGAACTCATAAGTAACTTTATGACATACTAACCACTAGCCTCTATACTAGAATCTCATGAAACAAGAGCTCAAGGAGTTTAGGGTGATCAACGAGATGAAATCACAAGGATATGAGTTTTAATGTTACCTTTTGGATCACTAGCCAAACTCACGACTACCCATCACACTCACCACAACAATTCATATAACCTACGGTTCACCTAAACAACCTTACGGTACATTTTCCATTTACAACGGTATTAAGATTACGTTTTACGAGTATCGAAGGGATTGGAATGATCAACGAATCATTGGAACTTGAGTATCAAGTTTAGGAATGGTTTAACAATGTTTAGAGTGTGTTAAAAGTGATCGGGAGTCAATACAATCGAAGGGGATTCAACATTTTTAAAACAGTTTTCTGAGCAATACCCGATCATTTTTTTGCTGATTTCTCACAGGTACCCTTAAAATCATGTTTTGAACACATTGAGCGGCTCGGATCATTAAAATTCGATCGGGACGATATTTAACGGAGCCTTTAACGAAATCCGTTAGTCATTCGGACGGAAGGGGGCATTTTGATTAACGGAAGATAACGTTGGGAGTAAAATTGAAGTTTTTAAAAGGTTGGGAGTCTAATTGAATTTTGGTGTAAAGGTTGGGAGGTATTTTGAATTTTTCCCTACTAATTACTATAGTTTTTATTATGTTATTTTAATTATTTTTAGAGCCAATGACTATTTATATTGTCATGCTTTTTTTTTTTTTAGTATACATTTTGCCACTGCTAAGATAAAATCCTGATTCCATCCCTGCTCCTAATTATCTCACTAATTATACTATATTTTCAAGTTAATTGGGAAAAATTCTATTGGATAGGCCCCTGCAAGTCTTTAGAGTGATTTTTTTTTTGAAAACATTTCTATATTAAAAATTTCTATATGAAATGTTTTTTTTTTGATAAAATGCTATATTAAAATTTATATAGGATTCGCCCCTCCCTAAAATTTCAAATTATTAACCATTTTCCGGCCGTGATTATAAAATTAAATGCGGTTATGTATATGCACACAATCTCGTCTTCTTCTTAGAACTAGTAAATAACAATATTTATATTAGAGACTATATTTTTTGTTTAGTGTAAAAATACATGTGATTCGGGCCCCCACTGAATAAAGATCCTGTATCCGCCATTGGTCCTTAGACCCGATGGCATCGAGTAAATAATCTCAAATCGGAAAATATCAAGCCAACACCACAAGGGGTCAAGTCAGGAAATCATTTGCATATATATATTTATCAACACAGGCAATTCATTTCATTACAAACACTTGCAGGCAAAAGATTTCTCATTGCAATAAAAAGTAATGAACCAAAATTACTACTTAAATCGAAGACACGAGCTACTGTGAAAAACACATCAGGCTAACAAGCTCAAAGACACACTGCTGAAGCAAACCAACACTAGGTGTCGGCATAAGAATCCCGTCTGCGACTAAGTAGCAGAAGATCCTAAGGGAACCCCAGGTCAAATCACAAACGAGTAGCACGGATGAAATCATCAATCAGAAGCAGAAACCCAAATTCATTTGCTTTTGAACACGCCACTTGACTGACATTTTAGGCGTTGGCGTCAAGACAAGTAGACTTGACTCCATTACTGGCCATGCGTCATTTTGGCATCGGCTTCACTTCACAATATTGAAGTTTCGAGTTTTTATTGACTGTTTCCGGAGAACTGATATGTTTTCTATTACATTATACTGATAGTCGGTATTAGATCTGCTGATATGGTAATTTGGAGGAGTGGTGCGGATACGGTAAGTGCAGCATTAAGGGGGGAAATAGACCAAAATCGACTTTAGAGGAAGTTGTTTGAAAGATCTAAGTTTTGTTGAATATCACGGAACATGATGCTTTTGACAGAGCCCAATTAAAAGAAAATGAATTCATGTAGCCCATCCAATTGATTGGGGTAGAAGGCATGGGTTTGTTTGGTTTGGTTTGTCAAATATCCAATCATTCAATCAAAACAAAGGTCAAGTCAAGAAAGGCACAATTCTACTGATAGTCCATTCAATTAGACTAGTGTGGCAAATGATGTAGAGACCCGTATTTTGGGACCTGTATTATTATTATTATTTTTTATAATATATATTGTACGGTGTGGATATACGATGGAGCGTATGTACGGTAGGATATAAGCGTAATTACACGAAAGGTGCACGTGTGAGTGTATGGCGCGAGAAGCGTGGGATTACTCCCCAACTCTATAATTCTCCTGGAGAGAATTATTTCTCCCACTTTCCTTTTTTTTTTTTTCTCTCGGCAGCCTCTCTCTCTCGGCTCCTCTCACTCTCTCTAGCTCTCAATCAAAAACCCACCAAAACCATTTGAAATCTATACAAACCCACTTCCAATTTATCTTCCATACGCGATTCCAACCTTAAATTTCGTGGGTCTTGCTTGGAGAAGGATCATTTGGTTGATTTTGGAGATTTCGGAGTTAAGGGCTTGCGTGGCCCGATCTCCTTTCGTGTTTGCTCTCCAACTTCGAGGTAGGGATTTCTTGCTCTTCCTATATGCCTATGAGTTGAATTTGTACTTTGATTGTGCTTGTACTTGTTGGTTTGGTTGTTAGGAGTAGTTTCGAAAATCTGCTGAAAACCGCTCGAATTGAACAGTTATCGACACCTTTGACCTTTGTTATCGCTACCCTTGCGTCTGGACTGAACTCGACCTGAATGTTATCGATACCTTCCTCCAGGGTATCGATAACATTGTGTTTCTGACTGATCTCGACTCATTGTTATCGATACCTTTCTTCAAGGGTATTGATAACACCTTGTACTCGGAAAGTTTTGTTGATTTTGATCCCTACTCCTCTACTTTGAGTCCCGATCACCTTTAACACTTCTAAAACACTCTTTAAACCGTCTCTAAGCTTGGTTGCTCATCCTCTGATGATTTATTGATCTCTTTCCTTCCCAAGTCACTCGTAGAACATAACTTTGATAATGTTGGAGATGAATAAACTACCATAAGGTTGCTTAGGAGTACCGTAGGTAATGCGAGGTGTTCTGATGAGTGTGTTTGGTAGGTGTGAGCTGGTCTAGCGATCCAATGGGTAACTTAGTAACTCGTTCCCTCATGAGCCGTCTCGCTGAACCTATTCATCTTGCATCCTTAATGTCGGTACAAACGGGTCGTAAGCCGTAGAGCTACTATGGGTTTGCAAGTACTTAGAATATGGTGACATACGTGGGGAATGGTACGTGTTTGTTCATTAGCCAATGTTGTGATATAGTTGGTTGTTTAGAATGCTTGGAATGAAATCGATGTTGTGAGGGAACCGTTTAAGATGATATAATAACTTGTGTCCTTGCGGCTTATTGAACCCCTTCAAATTCCTGTAGCACTCACCCTATGCGGTTCAAGCGTAGAAACAAAGGGATAGAGCATAGCATGAATTGTGTATATGAGCTTAATACATTATGTAAGATACAGATGTGTAGACTAATGAAAAGGCATGAACAGGAATATTTGTGGAGTTATGTGAAGGTTGATTAAGGTTTTGTGGTACAACCGATAGACTGATGATGAAGTTGATTATGAAATGACGGATGGTCGGTTAAGCGATGTGCGTTTCCGCTAACCAGTGATAATTATTATTGAGGGAACAGACTCGGGGTGACCCTACGCTCAAGGGAATAGACCCAAGGTGACCCAAATGAGTAATTTATGATTGAGGGAATAGACTCGGGGTGACACTACGCTCGAGGGAATAGACCCGAGGTGACCCAAGTGATGATTTTTTATTAGGGGAATAGACTCGGGGTGACCCTACGCTCGAGGGAAGTAGACCCGAGGTGACCCTAGTGATTATTGATGGAAAATATTTGATTAAAAGAAAGGAAGGATTTTGTAATGAAGGGATTGGATAATGAGGACTGTAAATTCGAGGAAGATTGTAGTATCGCACGTAGAACTATAAGATGATTTAAAATTGGTTATAGACTAAGGTGGATTGATGTGAGTATATCGACGTATCTAGTTTGAGGAGTAAACAGTTAGTGACATTCCGGTGAAGTCTAGAATCCTTTGATCAAAGCGTGGAGCTCGTTAGAAATCGTTCGTACTTTGGGCGTATTTGTCTTTACTCACTCATTCATGGTGCATGATTCATCACATTTTCATATAGTTTGAGTATAGAATTCTCTACTGGGCGCGTGTTTGCTCAAACCTATTATCATTTCAGGTACACCACAAGAGCAGTGACATGAAGTGCATGACAGGCGTATTGTTTTAAAGGCTGTTTTCAGGAGCCATTTATACGTTTGTAAATTAAACAGTATTCCATTGTATTGTTTATTTTTGGGATGTTGTAACGGTTAATTAGGTTATCTAAATGTTGGAAATTGTAATGTCTTTTGGGGTATTATTTATATTATCGCGAGGATTTCAATTATGCAAAGTTATTTATATTTATGTTGAAAATCGAGGGCGTGACAACTTGGTATCAGAGCGTTAGGTTAGAATACCTAGAGACCGTGGGAAGACTTGGTCTCATGGGTTCAAAAAAAAAAATCACTGCATATTTTAACAAAAACACATGTATGCTTGCATGAATGAGTCAGTACATCGTCGAGGCGTTGCATTTTGTAATATTGCAGAGTGACGTAGAGTCATTGACCCATGTTGGGAGGTTGGAAGGGCTTTGATCTCATTATAGTGGTGGTAAATTATGGAGATGTTGACGTGTGAAACAGGATACGTGTTAGCATGTGATAAAAGAGATAGAATATTGATATGATGTACGAGATGAATGTTTGATATGTTTTTACTTGAATTGTGTGGATTATGTGCTAAGTATTATGTGCATGGAGTAAATCCTGTGAGACATGAGTTGTGTTTTAAGTATAAGTACGAGGAGAGTAACGTATATGTTAGGAGATAAGCTAGGAAGTGTCTTAAGGTGTCAGCGGTTGAGGTGACATTTGTGGTTGGTTATATTGTGGGTAGTCGTTAACATGACAGTTATTGAGGTTATGATTGCGAGCATAGGTAGGGCAAGTTGAACCTATATAGTGATTTATATGTAGTTAAGGTTGACTTAGGAAAAGAGAGTTATAAATAGGATGTCAGGATACGGTATGTGTCTTCTGGACACCCAGGCGACTACCGATGAGATCCAATTGAAAGAGGCGCTTGATCACCGCTCCTTCTAGGTGGAAGTCTCGGGAAGTCAATTGGACAATAGGATTATACTTAGGGGTAAGATCTTTAAGTTGGAGGCAGACGACTGTATATAGGAATTTTGTAGGAAAAGGATGTGCTGTGGTATAGTTGTAGTCATTGTAGTGATTGCTGTAGTGGTGGTGTTACGAGGGGTTGGTAGGAGAATATTAGTTGTGTTGTTTGGTAAGAGGGAAAGTAAGACTCAAGGAGAATTATAGTGATGTTACTCAAGTTGAGTGGTCAATGTAAGATGAGGTAAGGAAATTGTTTGAAGTAAGGGCAATACAAGGGTGAACTATTAAGGATGATAATGAAGTGAAGTGTAGTTGGTGTCCTTAGTTGAAATGGTGTGAAAATTGTGGGAGCGAGATCGTTAGAAGTTATTTGTGCGAGTGAACTCGGCTTTGAGTAGTGGGGCGGTAGAAGCCTTAGAACGTAACTAGGAATGTGGTTAATTCTTTCCTTAGATCGGATAGAGTATTGGATATTTATTGGTGCAGTCTTTGTATATACTTTATAGGTGGTAGGATGATGAGATGTTAATAGGTTGTGATGTTGCCGAATCAGAGTAACAAATCGTATTGAGGGTACATGTATTTGGGATGTGATTTGAGGCAGTGAATATGAGAAATGCTTGACATGGTTAGACTAACAGAATAAGAGTATTCGAGATTGATGGGTGAACAGAAAATATGAGAGACATTACGAGATCGAAATAAATGTGATTACTATTGGGCTCTCTAGAGCCATGAATCATGAAGTGATGGATACTTTGTGAGTCCGTTGGACACTTTGTGAGTTCGTGGGATACTAAGTGAGTCAGTTAATGCGTGGAAGTGTTCGGAGTTGTGTGAGTCAATAAATTGTACAATTAGCTTATTGAAATATTTCATGTATGAGATGTGTTGCTATTTAGTTTAGATTTACTTGTTTAACCTGTTGTGTAATCCTAGTGTGTGAAGTTTGTCCTCTGAATGCAGTACTGGGTGGACAATGGTGTTATGTGCAGATACTCGCCACAAGTTGAATAGGTGATCGATAGAAGCGTATTTGAGTGGATTGGCTTGAATCCTTGGGTTAGATGTGACACTACGCAATGATTGAAATCTCTAGTCTCAACCCCTTATTTTGTTGTAGCTTACGATTTGATGATTACTTTGCAGGCCTTTCATTTTCTCGATTATGGTCTTAATGAGATTCTTGATAGTCTAGTTAATTATTCGTGAGATGCTGAATAAGTAAGACTAGTAGGACGTTGTAGACACGTGCCACATATGAATCAGGTTCTCTACTTGGGGCGTCGAATAATTATAGGAGACATGTGAAGTGGTGGATTTTGGTTCCGAGAGCTGTTAAACCTACGGATGTACGTATATATATCATGGGACTCAAAATTTTCTAAAAAAGGGAAATTCTTTGTGAAAACTGATTATTCGTATAGCGCATTTTTTTTTTAAAAAAAAAGGAAATAATACCAACGTGGAGTCAGCTACATTATAGCCGAATTAGCCTCATCGCTAGTTCTTTACTATGTCATCAAGATCGTTGTTGTTTTAAAATGACCATGTGAGGTGTTTTGCGTAATTGTTGGCAATGTCACTCAAAAACGAACATTCCCTTTCAAGTTTCTATAAAATCTCATCACAGATGGGTATGTTTCAACGAATTTTCAGCTACTCGAACTAGAATTTTATTTATTTATTTATTTATTTCAACAGGGCCAGTTTTTCGTCAAAACTACTTAGTGACATGAGGTATTACACTTTTACTTTGAAAATAGTAAGTTGGAAACTCATGATCGTCGTTTAATTTTGATCACATTGTGTCGGACACTTAGACATCGAGCTAGCGTTTATCTTATTGGAAGAACTTGTGTTGAGTTAGCATTGGGAACTATTAGAGCTTTTCTTGTGTGAGTCTTAGGAACGAGAGTAAGTTGGGAAAACAAGAACATGAGGTGGAAGAGAGATGTCTGAACTCGTCTGCCTTGTAAATGTATGTGGAGAACTTTGTGAACCGTGGGATAGACGAGTTGATATTAGAACTTGTTGTTTATATTTTACTTGGCTAAGTTGTTGGGTTATCATGTTACACAATTTTCTGTGAGTTTGGACACGGATGATAGGACAGGAATTGGTTGGGAACGTGATTACGATTCTTGCGGATACGATAACTTTGTGACTTGATGTGGGTGAACAATGGAACTTGGCAATTGCTTCGATGGGAAGCTGAGATAATTGATTGTGGCATTAGTTTTCTTGCATTTTTTTTTCTTTTGACACAAGGTTGGCGGATACGGAGCGTTGTGTAGCGGACACGATATTTGAGACTAGAATTCAGTGCGGATGTCTCCTCGTTTGTTTTGCCCAAATTTCGGGACGAAATTTCTTTAAGGAGGGTAGAATGTAGAGACCCGTATTTTGGGACCCGTATTATTATTATTATTTTTATAATATATATTGTACGGTGTGGATATACGATGGAGCGTATGTACGGTAGGATATAAGCGTAATTACACGAGAGGTGCACGTGTGAGTGTATGGCGTGAGAAGCGTGGGATTACTTCCCAACTCTATAATTCTCCTGGAGAGAATTATTTCTCCCACTTTCCTTTTTTTTTTTTTTCTCTCGGCAGCCTCTCTCTCTCGGCTCCTCTCACTCTCTCTAGCTCTCAATCAAAAACCCACCAAAACCATTTGAAATCTATACAAACCCACTTCCAATTTATCTTCCATACGCGATTCCAACCTTAAATTTCGTGGGTCTTGCTTGGAGAAGGATCATTTGGTTGATTTTGGAGATTTTGGAGTCAAGGGCTTGCGTGGCCCGGTCTCCTTTCGTGTTTGCTCTCCAACTTCGAGGTAGGGATTTCTTGCTCTTCCTATATGCCTATGAGTTGAATTTGTACTTTGATCGTGCTTGTACTTGTTGGTTTGGTTGTTAGGAGTAGTTTCGAAAATCTGCTGAAAACCGCTCGAACTGAACAGTTATCGACACCTTTGACTTTTGTTATCGCTACCCTTGCGTCTGGACTGAACTCGACCTGAATGTTATCGATACCTTCCTCCAGGGTATCGATAACATTGTGTTTCTGACTGATCTCGACTCATTGTTATCGATACCTTTCTTCAAGGGTATCGATAACACCTTGTACTCGGAAAGTTTTGTTGATTTTGATCCCTACTCCTCTACTTTGAGTCCCGATCACCTTTAACACTTCTAAAACACTCTTTAAACCGTCTCTAAGCTTGGTTGCTCATCCTCTGATGATTTATCGATCTCTTTCCTTCAAAAGTCACTCGTAGAACATAACTTTGATAATGTTGGAGATGAATAAACTACCATAAGGTTGCTTAGGAGTACCGTAGGTAATGCGAGGTGTTCTGATGAGTGTGTTTGGTAGGTGTGAGCTGGTCTAGCGATCCGATGGGTAACTTAGTAACTCGTTTCCTCATGAGCCGTCTCGCTGAACCTATTCATCTTGCATCCTTAATGTCGATACAAACGGGTCGTAAGCCGTAGAGCTACTATGGGTTTGCAAGTACTTAGAATATGGTGACATACGTGGGGAATGGTACGTGTTTGTTCATTAGCCAATGTTGTGATATAGTTGGTTGTTTAGAATGCTTGGAATGAAATCGATGTTGTGAGAGAACCGTTTAAGATGATATAATAACTTGTGTCCTTGCGGCTTATTGAACCCCTTCAAATTCCTGTAGCACTCACCCTATGCGGTTCAAGCGTAGAAACAAAGGGATAGAGCATAGCATGAATTGTGTATATGAGCTTAATACATTATGTAAGATACAGATGTGTAGACTAATGAAAAGGCATGAACAGGAATATTTGTGGAGTTATGTGAAGGTTGATTAAGGTTTTGTGGTACAACCGATAGACTAATGATGAAGTTGATTATGAAATGACGGATGGTCGGTTAAGCGATGTGCGTTTCCGCTAACCAGTGATAATTATTATTGAGGGAACAGACTCGGGGTGACCCTACGCTCGAGGGAATAGACCCGAGGTGACCCAAATGAGTAATTTATGATTGAGGGAATAGACTCGGGGTGACCCTACGCTCGAGGGAATAGACCCGAGGTGACCCAAGTGATGATTTTTTATTAGGGGAATAGACTCGGGGTGACCATACGCTCGAGGGAAGTAGACCCGAGGTGACCCTAGTGATTATTGATGGAAAATATTTGATTAAAAGAAAGGAAGGATTTTGTAATGAAGGGATTGGATAATGAGGACTGTAAATTCGAGGAAGATTGTAGTATCGCACGTAGAACTATAAGATGATTTAAAATTGGTTATAGACTAAGGTGGATTGATGTGAGTATATCGATGTATCTAGTTTGAGGAGTAAACAGTTAGTGACATTCCGGTGAAGTCTAGAATCCTTTGATCAAAGCGTGGAGCTCGTTAGAAATCGTTCGTACTTTGGGCGTATTTGTCTTTACTCACTCATTCATGGTGCATGATTCATCACATTTTCATATAGTTTGAGTATAGAATTCTCTACTGGGCGCGTGTTTGCTCAAACCTATTATC
This sequence comes from Rhododendron griersonianum, assembly GCA_018127125.1. Classification (NCBI taxonomy): domain Eukaryota; kingdom Viridiplantae; phylum Streptophyta; class Magnoliopsida; order Ericales; family Ericaceae; genus Rhododendron; species Rhododendron griersonianum. The sequence continues at coordinate 19,267,473 of CM030794.1, read as the reverse complement.
ATTTCAGGTACACCACAGGAGCAGTGACATGAAGTGCATGACAGGCGTATTGTTTTAAAGGCTGTTTTCAGGAGCCATTTATACGTTTGTAAATTAAACAGTATTCCATTGTATTGTTTATTTTTGGGATGTTGTAACGGTTAATCAGGTTATCTAAATGTTGGAAATTGTAATGTCTTTTGGGGTATTATTTATATTATCGCGAGGATTTCAATTATGCAAAGTTATTTATATTTATGTTGAAAATCGAGGGCGTGACAAATGACAATCTCAAACAAATTCCAAGCAAATTATCTATCTTCTAGTCTTCTGGAATTATAGAGCGATGGAACCGAAAACCCACCACTGAATTGCTGAGGAGGTCTCTAGAGTATATGACCAAACAACTTGATTTGGTCATGTGGACAGACTTAATCTTTAGTCATGACTCGTGAACTATGGACATAATCACATGCAGTGTTTATAATAATAAAAAAAAGAAGAAGAAGAACCAAATTCGGCTCATAGAACATATTTTAGTTTCTGAGGCATCTAATTTAATATCTTCGTGCATTAATTTGCAAGCCATCTACCTAATCTAAAACCCATTGGCAAAAAGGATTTGAGACTTCTGAAACATGCAAACTGGTGTGGTGTACTAGTACGTAGAACTGATAGCAATAGAGAATTGAATTGCTCAAGTGGCCAGCAAAAACTTCGGCTCAGCTATCATGTTAAGTTTGACAGCAGGTTTAATTGACGGTTTCTTGACAAGGTATTTAAATAAAATTTTGTTATGTTCAGGTGCTTAAGAAACATTTGAGTGAAAATTCAGGAGTATTTTTGAAAACTTTCGCTCTAATAACAGATAATTTAGAATCATTCTTAGCAGCATAGAGGAGGACGGATTCCATCGTGGCTATTCGGCATTCGGGCCACATTGGCGAAACAATAGATCTAAGGTTTACCAAAAAAAAAGAAACATGCAATAGATCTAATCCCTGTCATATATCCCTTTTTCCCTTTGAGTGAAACAATGTATTATTGATTTAAACATTGAAACTTTAATTTGATGAAAGGAGAATAAATTATACACAATTACATGATCTAGCATTCATTCTCTCATTGGGCAGTGCAGCACAACATGAAACACCAATTTGAAGGACAGAAACAAGGCAAACTTCAAGTTTATTAGTGTTTGGTGTGATAGTTTGCCTATTCCTACTTGGATGCCTTTCTTCTTCCAATATGATCTGGGGATCGACGATCTCTAATACCTTGTTAGGAAGAAACATTTTTGTGTAACCAGAGAGGCTAAGATTGTCACTGAACATGCAATCAGTAGGTCTTTTTCCGATGAACATTTCTAGTAGTAACACTCCATAGCTATACATATCACCTTGTGTTGATATCTCTTCACCCATACCATATTCTGCAGCGAAACCATACAAAAGAAACAAGGGAAGTTATTCATGATATTGATACTATTAACCGAAATACAACGAGGGCCCATAAAAAGGTTTTGTTAGAGTTTTCTCCATTGGCTAAACTTGCATTGTCTTACAACATGGTAGAAAGGGAAATTACGTACTCTTTGCATTATGAGGTTTGGTTTATGTGTAAACACATGTATTTAGTTTTCGCCGTAATATTGACTAATTACAAGGAAACTAATTAGTTAAATGGATAGACTAATAAATATAGACAATTACCTGGAGCAACATATCCAATTGTTCCTCCAACGCCAATTGAACTTGATTGCGGTTGATTGTTTGATCTACATGTGGTTGGTACAAGAATCTTTGCAAGACCAAAGTCGCTCACATGGGCACAAAAATTAGCATCAAGAAGAACATTGCTTGGCTTTAAATCGCAGTGAATGATAGCTACTTCACAATGATAGTGAAGATAATCCAATGCAGAGGCCACATCAATGGCGATATTTACACGTTGAATGAGGTTCAAGCTCGCAGTTCTGTGTTGCTCATGAAGATTTCCTTAGTATAACTAGTTCTCTAAGCTCCCGTTTTCCATGAATTCGAAAACTAAAGCCTTGAAATCATTCCGCTTAAAATCAGTGCTTGAGCAAGATGTGATTATCTTGACGAGGTTGCAATGGAAAATGTTCTTGAGCGCTTCACATTCTGCTGGAAACTCTTATTCCCTCCATGTTCATGAAGTTTCAATACCTTCACAGCAATTGTTTGTCCAGTAGAGTAAAAAATCCCTTTAAAAACAGAACCATATTTTCCCTCACCTATCAAGTTGTTGGAAGAGAATCCTTTTGTTGCTTGGTGAAGTTCTGCATAATAGAGTTTCGGGTACTCCCTTTGGAAAGGTAAGGCCGAAGAAATTTCTCGTCTCGACCTTCTGATTCAAAAAATAATTGTTGCGATGCAGAGTAGGATCATAACAATAAATGACATAGTGATTACTGGTATAATCACTTTATTGTTGAGGGGTCCTTTCTTTTTCTGCAATACTTTTGCTGGACATGCAGGAAGATGCAGTTCTTCAGCCCCTTCGCACAGCTTGCTATTTCCGACAACTGAAAAAGCACTAATATTCTTGAACACTCCGTCAATTGGAACTTCACCTTCGAACATATTGTATGAGAGGTTGAGACTTTGAAGTAAATTCAACTCTCCTAAAAACTTGGGTATTTGTCCGGACAAGTTATTGCAAGACAGATCTAGGAATTGAATACCTTTCCGTTGATTGAGGGATTCGGGATTATTACCTTCAAAATGATTTCCCGCAAGCGAAAGGAATTCCAAAACTTGGAAATTGCTAAGAGTTTCTGGAATTCCTCCTGATAATTTGTTTTCTGATAAGTCCAGCTTTCCAAGATTTCTCAAGTTACTGATTTGCGCTGGCATCGGTCCTGTAAGTTGATTACCATCTAGGAAGAGACCAATAGATAGGGATGAAAGCCAGAAGATTTGCCCAGGTATCGTTCCGGTGAGGCTATTGAACGAGAGATCAAGTCCTACATGACGGTTACAATTCCCCAAGGAATCAGGTATCCTTTCCTCTAGCTTATTTTCAGCAAGGACAAGGATGCTTAGCTGGCTAAGGTTTCCAATGGAGGATGGGATTTTTTCAGAGAGGTTATTTCTCTGCATGAAAATTTGTTCCAACTTGGTGCGTTTACCAATAGATTCAGGAATACTGCCGCGCGCTTAGCATGTTCTCACGTACTGAGAAAATCTGTAAGTTCACAAGGCTCCCAATCCCAACAGGTATTCTTCCAGATATATAGTTATCTCGAAGATACAAATGACTTAGAAAGTTTGAGAGATTTGCAATGGAATGGGACAACAAACCTCTAAAGTTATTTGTATCTAAACTCAACACTCGCAGATTGAAACAGTTGGTAAGCGTATTGATAATATTAGTCAATTCATTCCCGCTATCAGTTTCAAGTAGATTTTCAGTTGCCGCGAAAAATTCAAGATTATGGAGGTCTCCCAGACTTTTTGGTAGTGGCCCGTTAATTGAATTCAATGCAATATCGATTCTGAAAAGTCTAGAAGCATTGCCCATCGACGACGGAATAGGCCCATGGAAATGGTTAGATCCAATATAAACCTCTTGTAGCTTTGGAAGAGCCAAACCGAAATCTGGGGCAAGGCTTCCATGCAATTGGTTCGCGGCTAGAGAAACAAATCTGAGTGACGACATGTTGTAAAGCTGGGTAGGAACCATACCAGTCAAGTTGTTAAAAGACAGTTGAAGAAATTGTAATTTGAAAAGTCGTCCAAGTTCAAAAGGAATGCTTCCAATTAGCTTGTTGGCCACCAAAGAAAGCATATATAGCACAGAGAGATTTCCGATTGAGGCTGGTATCGATCCTCTGAAATTGTATCAAGTACCCTACACACATTGGATGCCGTTGATTCTCGCGCGGGCCCCCTCATTTTTTTTGTTTACAATTTTTGGACGGCTCGGATCAGCCGTCCGGTGGTATATACACGAAAAATAAGGTGTTTGGATAAAACACCCTACACACATCGGATGCCGTTGATTCCCAAGTGGGTCCCCTCGTTTTTCTTTTTTAAGAATTTTTGGACCCTCGTTTTTTTTTCTTTTAGAATTTTTGGACGGCTTGGATCGGCCGTCCGGTGGCCGAAGACTGCTTGGCGCGGCCGTCGGTACGATTTCGGTGGTGGTATATACACGAAAAATAAGGTGTTTGGATAAAACACCCTACACACATCGGATGCCGTTGATTCCCAAGTGGGTCCCCTCGTTTTTCTTTTTTAAGAATTTTTGGACCCTCGTTTTTTTTTCTTTTAGAATTTTTGGACGGCTTGGATCGGCCGTCCGGTGGCCGAAGACTGCTTGGCGCGGCCGTCGGTACGATTTCGGTAGGGGACTATCGGCCCCTATTTTCTATATACCTCATCCCTCCCTACTTTTTATTTGTGGGTTTGTTATGGGCCCACAATAATAATTTGTACCGCTCATCTCGTAGAATCCATCATGAAGAATAAAGCTGTTGAAAATTAATTTGATCAGATAGCGATATGTATGTCAACAAGTTGCATTTAATTTTGCGAAATAGTCTGTTTCTAAGTTTAAACTAAATTTGGTGTGAATTGGCCGGGCATTTTGCAGACATGTTCTTCGTTGCAAGTTCTTTGAGATGAACCATTCAGATCATTATTCTGGACTCGCTTTGGGTGCACTAAATGGGAGTTTAAAGGGGAACAGACGGGTCAAGTATGTAGAGAAGCTGATTTCAATTTGGAAAAATGATTAAGCAAACTCGGTCCAGGGGTCAAGTCAAGTAATTGTTGTGTCCTGTCTCATGTGTGTGGCCATGCAATGCCCAGGTTTCATTATCACTTTATTGTCATGGAAAAATCTCTTTATAGGGTTGACTTGACTCGCTATTAGGTCTTCCATTGGCTCGGTTTCGCATAAACTTTCTGGTTTATTATTTGCTTTCTCATATTTGATGAGTCTTCGTGAGAGAGTTGAAGTAAAAAAGACAATGAACCAAATTCTCAAAAAAGTTTCCTAGTAAAATAAAATAAGCCAAGATTTTCAGCTTATTTTGGCTTAGTTTCTTTTCTGACTCTTAGCTCTGTAGTTTTCTATAGCACTAGAGTCTTTCTGAAACTTGAGTCGGCCGTAGTATCGTGGAATTGCCCAAACAGTAGCATAATAGTCAGCGAAATGGCAAATCAAGACTGAATCAGGCTTCACAAATCAAACAGATAGCTAGTCCCTAGTCCAGCAGCCCTCAGTCCATCCCTGCCGTGATTTAGGAATCAGCTTCTACGAGTCTTGGTGATCCATCAATGATCAGAAGGAGCTTACAAAAGCCCAGCCATTTCATTGAACAAAGCCTGAAATCCAATAGCGGAAACAATGTGACTTTATTTCGGAAGGAAAATTGGAGCTGATGAGCTTATACTTCCTTATAAAAGCCTCTCATGTTTGTCGACTTTTCCATTTCCCAAATTACCCTTCCTACTTCTACTCCCCAAAACAGACGCACCCTTCCTACTTCTACTCCCAAAAAAACAGACGCACCGATTCCTTCCCTATTCTCCCAACTATGCCCTCACAACTACCCACTGCTCCAAATGGAAACCCACTCCATCTCCAACCACCAAAGTCTCTGCCAAGATTTTGCCAATTCAAACTCCCCCGTCCACCGTACCTCTCTATACCGCCAGAGTTTCGGCCACCGGAATGAATTGCCCGGTAAGTCCAACTTAATCCATTGTCCGACCTCCACCTCTATCTAAATACGCATACATATACATCTGCATTTTATCCGTGCTTTGTAATTAATGATAGCATAATGCACACCAAATGTTCGATAGAATTATGCAACTTTAGTTGGCGTTCTGCACATAGTGTTTGATATATTGCTCCTATGAGGATTGAATATGGTTACCATGATTTATGGTTACCCTGATACAAGGCAAAATTAAATCTGGAAATTTGTTTTTGTTGTGGGTTTTGGCGTTTTGGCATTTAGCCTTGATCCTCCTTTGATTTATTGCCAGGATAACAAACGCAAAGGGTTGTTCCATTGGTGGGAAGTCATGTACACTAACTATTTGATATAATTCCTAAGCATTATTGGGTGGTGGTTCCATTGTTTCATTGAAACATTAAGTACTTCTAATATTATGTACCTGGTTTTTGGTGACAAGGGAGTATCGTTTGTTTATGCATAGAACGCGTCAATCGAGAGCAACTTAAAATCATTTACTTAAAAGGAACTCCCTCTTCGTTTTCATTCCTGTATAAAAGAAGGATCTGGAAATGCAAAAAAATTGTTTTCTACAAAGTGTTGAACAAGTTCTTTAGGTTGCGTCATTATATCCATTTACCAAAACATTGCTGATGTCACGCCCTCGATTTTCAACATAAATATAAATAACATTTCGTAATTAAAAATCCTCACAATAGCGTACATCATACCCCAAAAGAGTTCTACTCAAGGCACATCGGCCCAATGGCTTGAGATTACAAAGAGTGAAGGAAGAGTTAAATAGTTTACAATTATCCATTTGACAAGATAGCTAAAATAAAGATGCAATTACATTTTTCAAAGAAGAATGTTACGAGTGTCAATCAAATTTCCCCATGTCAGCTTTCAAAAGATTTCCAATCAATGCATGCACTGCACTCCATGCTACAGCCCCGAATTCACACCTGAAAAATGAAGGGTTGAGCAAACACGTGCCCAGTAGGAAAATCTCTACAAACCTTGTATGCAAAAGAGAAGGTTTGGACATAAAAGAATGAAACCTGAGACGACGAAAGAGAATGTAACCAATGCAACTTCATGAAGGGAACTCAAGACTCAAAAGTATTTCACTTGTCATTTATCAATCTATTAGCCATCTTTTAATACGCCGATAGTGGTCAATCTTCTTCTCACACACCCCTGCATTGAAAGACTCACATTCCGGGTCCTAAGGTCCCCGTATATCTCCATTATGAGCTCAAGTAGCTCTTTCTCCAATAACACGTCGAATGATTTGTTTAAGAAACTTTCCGGGTTTCAGGGCCCCATATACCCATAATGCATTTCCGGGTGCTCAAGACCCCGTACATCCACTTTACATTCCGGGCACTCATGACCCCGTACATCCAATTTCAGTTCCGGGTATCAAGACCCCGTATGCCGACTACAATCCGTTGGTGTTGCATTTCGTCATATATGTTCCTAAAGCTCTGATTTCACGATTCGAAGATAAAGAGAAAGAGAGTGATATTAAGTAAAAGGTTCACTCATCAATTCGTAATCCCATTTGTTTCCAAACTCGTTATCCCAACTCGCTCCTCGTACTACATGGCTTCTAGTGTTAAGTTATCGCGTCACATTTATGATTCATCCAACCTCTTATCTAACAATCAACCTTATCGACATACACATTTAGCATGAACAAGTTCACTGTATCAATCTTAGCATTTCACATTATCACCATTGGTTAAACGAATGTACTAATGAAACATTAGGATGACAATCCATTCCATACGATATTCTTGTTCAACGCAACGAGAGCCAACGAATGAGGTTGACCAAGGAATCATTGGAGCACAAGCAACCATGTTTGGAAGTGGTTTGGAATGGCCAAAAGTGTTCGGAGGTCAAAACAATGAGTTTCGAAGTAAAACAGTGAAAACTGGGTATAAGCTCACTGTATCGATACGGGTAAAATCCGTATCGATACGGGTTGACTACGAGTTTGACCAGCTTGTTCCGTATCGATACGGGTTAAGGGCCGTATCGATACGGAAGGCTTTCGAGCTGTTTTTCTGCAGATTTTCGAGACTTCGATTACAACAACAACAACAACAACAACAAGCACGATTTCATGTACAATACAAACTCAAGAACATACAAAAAGAGAGAGAAATCCCTACCTCGAACTTGGTGAACGAGCTCCAAACGAGAGATCGGGCCTCGGCCTCCAAAATCAACCCCGAGTCAAATACGAACCACCGAGCTCCTACGAACGCGATTCGAGCTCCAAAGCACGTAAGGATGAAAGATTGGAAGGTGTATTGTATGGGTTTTGTGTTGGTTTGGATGAATTTGGGAGAGATTGAGAGAGATGGAGAGAGAACCGAGAGAGAGAGGAGAGACCGGGAGAAGAGAGAGAGAGGATTTGGGATTTTTAATCCCCTACACTCACACCTCTCTATATATACTCACACACCCACCAATTACACTTGCACTCCCTCCATAAACAACTCTCTCACATTAACCCCAAATCACATAATTCGACAAATCTCGCATTTTCTTCCAATTTCCAACATCGAATAATCCTTTAAATAATTTCTGATAATTACGGGTCCTTACAGCTGACAAGCGGAAAGTTTTTCCTAATCATGTTTCTTGGCTTTTAGTGTTTCTAAAAGCATATTGGGCCTATAGCCAATTGCCCAATTGGTATTATTTTTGTCATAGATTTTGTGGTAGAGGCTTCCAGATTTGGATGTATTTATATGTATAATCAGAAGTGTACTTTCCATTCACACTGGGTTGGTGCCTACTTGGCGTTGATTAGGAGATGTAAATTCTCATGAATACACAATGTAATGTGTTGATGCCATGCACTTTTAAAAGACTTTCCTACTTGCTTGTCAAGATTGCTTAGCCCGGTCTGTTCAACTACACACAAATAGCATAAAGTTTATTGACAAATAGAGGAAACATAGGTGAAATTCATTTATTTGTGCTACTTCTAACTTTCCTTCTATTTTCCATTCATCTTTTAACTTCTGAGAGCATCCCCAATGGGGATGTATTTTGGAACCGGATGGATAATTATTTTAGATGCAAAAAGTGGTTAAAAGTTAGTTGGATGTAAAATAGAACCTACCCCTCTCCAATGGTGAGATGTAAAAAAAGGATGGATAATTAACTAACTTTCCCTACTCCTTAATTTTCCCCAACTTTCTTAACCCTAATTCAAGTACTACTTCTGTTGAAAAATAATTTTGGTATCCGGTAATCGAGGACTTAAAAAAAAAATTACAAATTGCTTCATCTTGATCGGAGTTGAACGATTTTCCTCTCGCACTACGACTTTCCTCTAGTAACTTAAATGAGGGCCAATACATATAGACTGCCCCAAAAGGATATTCATTTATGTTGCCTAGAATGTAAAAGTATGTGACTCGAGAGTAGGGATGATCAATTCAGGCCGGCCGGATCGACCACTAGCCCAGAATTCTTAAGGGAAAAAAAGCAGGTACTTAATGGAGTTTGTAATATTGGCTAAGATCATTTGCAATTTGTGTGTTTCAGTCATCCAAGATTTTCGTGGAATACTGCAATATCAAGCCTGGATAGACCCTTAACCCAAAATTCAAAAGGGGAAAGAAAAAAGAAAAGAAAAAGGCAACTACTTATGATAGAATGTAGCATTGGCTAAGAATAGTTGCAATTTTTATGTTTGTCATCCCACGACTATCGTGTAATACTTAAAAATACCGCCTCCCTAAGGTACTTGAAAAATAATTGGAAAACTTTTTTATGCAGGTGGAAAATTACTATTGCAAGTTTTCTTGATATAGCCATGAGAGGAGAGGGGAAAAAAAAAACACAAAGAGATCCCAGATTTCATTTTGGTGACTTGACTTGCCCTGGTGGTCCCTCCTACAGGCCATGATTTATGTCTTTCATGTCGTGCAAAATTCTTGAGGTGGCTCTAGCTACCTCTTAAAAAGACTATAACGACTTGACTCTGCAAAGGCATCTAAGGTATGCCTTCGAGAAGAGGAGGGGATGGGTCTGAATATAGAGTCGAACCGTGGCAAAAGCTGTTGGGGATGCAGACAACTTTCAGCAACAGAGTTCCACGATCCGCGCAGAGGGTTCCGCGACCAGCACGGAGAATTCCGCGACAGGTAGGTACGCGGTCAGGTTCACGGCAGGTAGCACATGACAGGAAGGCTTGCGGCCAGGACGGGCCATGGGCCGCGGTCCAAGTCAGTTGGAGGGGTCTAGCTTTCACTTAGGGTTTGCTTATAAATATTAGTTGTTGTATTCATTATTTCTTGAGCAGAAAAAGTGAGAGGCTGTAGCCAAAGAGAATTCTAGAGAGAGAGTGCAAGAGAAAACTTTTCTCAGAGAGGAAAGAGAAGACTTGTAATCTTTAGTTTTCTTCATTCATAGTGGATTGGTGTGGCTCCCGAAGACGTAAGCAAGTTGCCGAACCTCGTATATCTCTGTGTTCTGTTTTTCTGTTTCTCTTTCTCTGGTTTGTTTTCTGTGACGATAGTATCCCAAGATCCTGAGTATTTTTTGTTCGTTGTGAGTCCGAGCGCGAGGCTCTGATTTCCCAACAACTGGTATTAGAGTCACAGGTTGTGGTAAGGGTGTTCAACAGTTTTCCGTTTGAAGCTTTTGGGCAGTCTAGATTTCCGCGAGAGCTATGGGTTCAGAAGATGGAAAATCGAAGATTGAGAAGTTTGATGGATCAGACTTTGCTTTCTGGAAGATGTAGATAGAGGAGTATCTATATCAGAAAGATCTTTACCAGCCGCTACTGGGTAAAGATGAAGGAAAGAAAAAAGAAGGGGAGACTGACGCGGAATGGGATGTTCTTGACCGGAAGGTGATGGGTCTGATCCGGTTATCACTCTCTAAGTCGGTCGTGCACAATATACTGAAAGAAAAAATCACGTCCGACCTGATGGATGCGCTCGCAGAGATGTATGAACAGCCGTCCGCGGCAAACAAGGTGCACTTGATGAAGAAGTTGTTCAACTTCGAGATGCCCGAAGGAGGTTCGTTTATGAAGCATCTTAGTGAGTTCAATACAATAGTAGACCGGTTGATCTCTATTGGAATTGAGTTCGACGATGAGGTTGAAGCCTTGTTAATCCTCTCTCAGTTGCTAGAGAGCTGGCAGGGTACGGTTACTGCGATTAATAATTCGGCTGGGAAGGAGAAACTCAAACTGAATGATATAGTCAGTTTGATTCTGACTGAGGAAGTTAGAAGGAAATCGCTCGAGGGAGTGTCAGGCTCTAGCTGTTCAAGCTCATCTCTATGTTTTGAGCAGAGGGGCAGAGGCCAGATCAGGGGTGGTCAAAACAAGAACAAGAGCCGGTCGAAGTCGCGTGGCAAGATGTCCCGCGGCAAGACACAGGTCCGCGGAATCAAGGTGAATGTTGAAATTGTGGCCATGCGGGTCACATGTCTTCAGTCTGTAAAACTCCAAAGAAGAATAATGGTGAGTAGGAGGCCCACATCGGATAGGATACACTTAATTTTGTGAAATAGTTTGTTTCTAAGTTCAAACTAAATTTGGTGTGAATTTTCCAGGCATTTTGCAGACATGTTCTTCGTTGCAAGTTCTTTGAGATGAACCATTCGGATCATTATTCTGGACTCGCTTTGGGTGCACTAAATGGGAGTTTAAAGGGCAACAGACGGATCAGGTATGTAGAGATGCTGATTTCAATTTGGAAAAATGATTAAGCAAACTCGGTCCAGGGGTCAAGTCAAGTAATTGTTGTGTCCTGTCTCATGTGTGTGGCCATGCAATGCCCAGGTTTCATTATCACTTTACTGTCATGGAAAAATCTCTTTTATAGGGTTGACTTGACTCGCTATTAGGTCTTCCACCGGCTCAGTTTCGCATAAACTTTCTGGTTTATTATTTGCTTTCTCATATTTGATGAGTCTTCACGAGAGAGTTGAAGTAAAAAAGACAATGAACCAAATTCTAAAAAAGTTTCCTAGTAAAAAAAAGAAAGCCAAGATTTTCAGCTTGTTTTGGCTTAGTTTCTTTTCTAACTTTTGCATATGTTGCTCTCTTAGCTCTGTAGTCTTCTATAGCACTAGTCTTTCTGAAACTTGAGTCGGCCGTAGTATTGTGGAATTGTCCAAACAGTAGCATAATAGTGAGCGAAATGGCAAATCAAGACTGAATCAGGCTTCACAAATCAAATAGATAGTCCCTAGTCCAGCAGCCCTCAGTCCATCCCTGCCGTGATTTAGGAATCAGCTTCTACGAGTCTTGGTGATCCATCAATGATCAGAAGGAGCTTACAAAAGCCCAGCCATTTCACTGAACAAAGCCTGAAATCCAATAGCGGAAACAATGTGACTTTATTTCGGCAAGGCAATTAAATTAACCGGTTGCTCGTCTAAGTACGCTCTTAAAATACTGCTTTTTGCTTTTTGGTGCTTTCAACCGTTGCAACTTCTTTAATTTGCATTTGTTAATAAACAGATAATGGACGCTAAGAACCTAAAAATACTTATCCGAAATACACGCAACACACTTTTAAATGCACAAATAGTCGCAGTAGACCCATGTCAAGCAGGACCTGAGCAAAACAACCCAGTTTGTATCCACCTTCAGAAGGGAGAACTTATTTCCTGTCTGTTTCCAAAAATGTCTATTTTCACTCTTGTACATGTTGTGTGGAGAGCGTCTAGAAAACTCGCACACAACAATATGAACAGATATAGGTGCGGCGACTATCAATGAAAAACACTAGGCAACATCTTAATATACTAATACTACACACCACCATTTAATTCAGGGCCAAATCATCTTAATATACTAATACTACACACCACCATTTAATTCAGGGCCAAATCATCTTAATATACTAATACCTCACACCACCATTCTCTCGTTTGGCACTGCAACAGAACAGGAAAGTCCAATTTGAGGGACTGATACAAGGCAAACCTCCAGCCTAGCAGTCTTTGTGGAAGTCTTTTGCCTGGTCCGATTGGCTACTCTTCCTCTTCTAATAAAATTCGGGGATCAAGGATCTTCATTACCTGATCAGGAAGAGACATATTTGCATAGGTATGGAGGCTAATACGTTCTGTAAACAAGGTACTAGTAGGTCTTTTTCCGATGAACACTTCAATTATGTAACAATACTCCATAGCTATCCATATCTGCTTTTGTGGACACCTCCTAACCCAAACTATATTCTGCAGCATAAAGCAGTAAAAAAGAAGTTGGTATGCACGATCTTTAAGTAGGTAATATAATTTTTCCCCTCTTCTAGTGAAGAATTAATCCAATTAATTGCTTTTAGCGTTGTGGAGTTTACAGAAAACAACTTGTGATCATATTGAAACTAGTTAATGAAACAACATAAGTATATATAGGATTTGATTTTTGTTTCCATAATCTAGCACTCCGCTCTTATATATATAAATACAAGACCCTATGTATACAAAGTTATTCAATCAAAAAACAAATATCTTTTCTCCTCAATATTGTAATTTCCGCAAGAGAATGGAATCCCAGACAAGGAACAGATCTCTTGACATCAAGTGCTTGATTCCGAGAAAAAGCTTGACGTCCGTCTCATTTGACAAGGGGAAAGTAGTGGCGCCACTTTTTTTCATGGCCATGGTAATCAAACCAAGGGAGTTCATAAAAATAGAAATGAAATGCAGGTCTGATATTGCACTCAGCACTCTTGGCCACTGAAAGTTAAACACATTACTATATAGTTGGCTTGGTGTTAAAATTCGGAAGGAAAATTGGAGCTGATGAGCTTATAACTTAAATGAGAGCCAATACATATAGACTGCCCCAAAAGGATATTCATTTAGTTCGAGCATTAATCTTGTAATCCCCAAGTTAAAATGTAATTTTAGGCTTTGTAGTTTCTTACAAAGGAGGACTTTGAAATGTTATATACGACCTCTGTGCTTTTGACTTTTCAAAATAGACATGTATTTTGGGAAGACGGAAGGAGGTAACACGCATGATCTCTTTATTTCTATAATCAAGCAATAAGCAACTAGATACTAATGGGCAATGAATCGAATGGACCCTACGTGTAATTGATATTAAGCAAATCCAACACCAATAACTACTATCATTGTCGACCGAGAAAAAAGCAATGCATATCTACTGAGATATTGCTCGTAATTTTCAAATTACTCATTTGTCAAAGTTGTCAATGAATGTTGGGTAGCAGATCATGAAGTGATATTTGTAAGGAGAAGGATATTGGTAGAGCATTTCGAATTTACCTACTTTGGGCAAGGCCAGGCAATTTTTATTTTGAAGTGCACAGACATTGTTCTGCAAAAAAAAAAAAAAAAATATTGAGTTGGCAAATGGTTGCCCTTTTTGTCTCTTTGACGTTGTATCATTGATGCATTTGGTGGCTCATTACTCAGTCATTAGGTTATGGGAGATTCTAATTCTTTCCCTGCTTCGAAAAAGTGTGTCGAAATAGCACTACAACAAATTAGGTGGTTTGCGATAAACACACTAGTCACTAGTAGCTCCAAATTGGTTGCCAAAACGTTTTGCGACCAAAAATTTCAATCGCAAACTTAGTCTCAGTATGTCTGTCCTCTTAGGTATTGAGCGACCAACAGGGGCGGAAGGACTATGATCTCTTTAATTTCTCATTTAAAAATTTGATGGTTTGTAGCAAAATTTTACTACTTTGACCTCACGAGAAATTTCAGAATTGCTCAAACTTGCTCCAGATAGATAGATATCACAAGCATTGTTTTCTTTTAGGAAGTTGATAGAATCAGGCTATAATGCATCAATTTCAAAATATATTACGTATTTGAGACCAATTGTAATATAAGCAAAATCACATTTATCAGTGTATATCTATCTACCTTATAATCAATCTCTTAATCTAGTTATTTCTTTCATGTCAAAAAAAAAAATCTAGTTATTTCTTGGAATAGCCAAGGGAATGGAAAAATTAAATAACTTGCATATGGGTTTTATTTTTGACCCCACTGATGAAGCAGTTTTGAATCCGGCACAGACCTGATCCTGCAAAACAAAGCTGAAGCAAAAGTCACCGGTGTGGTGGCGTGCCAACCACCCTCCGATGCCTAAGTCAGTATTGAACTTGTTATGTGGTAGGAGAATTGAGATTCTCGGTTATGAGTGGAGCGTACCTTTATTGGAGTTCTACCGTCACTTTTATAGGCATTTGATGGGAGGTTGAGTCCTAGTAGGACTGCATTCCGGGGATATCTGGATTGCTTCGACGAGGTGAGTGGAGTCCTGTCTTAGCTGGAACTCCACGAGCACCCTGCTTTAGCATGGAATCCTTATCCGATGTTATCGATGGTTAGGATAAGCATAATGTGCTTATCTTACTGGTTCTTCTCCCTTATCCCGTAGGATTTGGGTTAATCGCGTGATATACTCGGTGGGTCTGGACCAGCTTCGTGTCATAGCTGGTCCTCAGACCTAGCTCCAGCTCTACCTCTTAGGTGTAGCTGGCGCCCTCTTACCTTGCTGTAGGTATTGCTCTCCTGGGGAGCTTGGGCAAAGCTGATACCTACTCCCCAGGTCTGTACCTTTTACTAAGCTGGCCATACCAGATTTTATCCTACTTATCAGGTACTCCCCTGTTTCCAAGCTCCAGCTGTTCCAAGCTCCAGCTCTCAGCTGGAGGTTAGAAGCATAGTTCAGACCTGAATGGCGGTTGCCGCTTTTCCTCTCCCTTTGAGGTTTTAAATGCATGTCGCATCGTGGGACATGTGTCGATATCCTCGCTATCCTGGTGTTTAGAGGTGGACGACGAGGATCTAGGAGCGTTTATCGGGATTGGTGCTGTGATGCTTAAGCTGGTTCAAAGCTCTGATCAAGATTTCTGCAGTCTGTATTTGGATCATCCCAGGCGATTTTTCTGCACGAAACCCTTCTTCTTCGCTCTTCCTTCGTCGTCTTTTCTAGAGCCCGTCTCCCGTAGGTATGTTCTTTCCTCCTTGGTGTTCTTATTTTCTTTTCATGTTAGATTCCCCTTTTCTTGGTACAGAAACTCCGAGCCCAGGGCGGGCTATTCTAGGGAGGTTTGTTTATGCTAGACTAGCCTATTTTGCCTCTTCCAACCCTAGTCCTGCTGTTATAGAGGATTTCGCTCCATACTCTGTTGTTCTTCAAAACAGGATTTTCCGTGATCTTTTTAGTTCATTGGCTCCTTTACGCCCACGATCATCTATTGTACGGCCAATGTCGGGGGATGCCATCGATTTCTCCTCGATTCTTCAAGTGGAAGAGTCGTCGGTTGATGAAGAGGTCCCATTGCGTCGTAACAATGTAGGTAGGGCCTCTTTGCATGTGGGTCATTCTGGTGGTGTCAAGCTCTCTTCGCCTCCGTCGTCGTCGAAGGGTCCTAGTAGGGTTCCAAATTTTTCAGCTTCCTTGATTCCTTCGACGATTACGAACGAAGAGTTAGCCGTTGTTAGGGTTAGATTTTCGATTCCATCCTCCGTAACTCTCAGGAAACCTTCAGGGTCTGAGCGAGCCTGTTCTGTTGTTGAGAACGAGACGTGTGTTTACGTCGGGGCTTTAGAAGGGGGGCTTCGTTTGCCCTTCCCTACCGTGGTTAGGGAAGTGTTGAGTTTCCTGGGTTTGGCTCCTGGCCAGATTGTTCCCAACTCTTGGCGTTTACTGATCGGTTGTGCTGCTCTTTGGGGAGCCATGTCGGATGGTCTTACGCCGTTGACGAAGGGGCCCTTTCTAAACCAGTTCCAAGTAAAGGAGGCTCCTGGGGGTGTGGGATGGTATTACTTTACCAAGAGACCCGGCGGAGGAGAATTGGTCACTGATCTTCCCAACGTCCATAAAAATTGGAAGGATAAGTTTTTCTTTGTTGGTGGAGACGGATGGGAGGTTTCGGACTGGGAAATTGGGTCCTATACGCAGCATGCTCCCACTAGATGGGGGGAGCCTATTGCCAATTGTAAGATATGGCTTTCTTTTATTTTCTTGAACCTTGCTTTAACACTTCTTTATTTCTTAAAGGTCTCTGTTTTATGCTTTTATGCAGCTCGTGCCTCGTATCCTTCGACCCCGGCTATAGAAGCAGAACTGAAGTTAGCCCGGAGCTAAGAGATTCATAGCTGGGGTTTGCTTGTGACTCCGGAATCTTTGGCCACCTACCTGCTGGGTTCTGAAACATCTAGTGAGGCTTTAGCTCTTTTGAGAGGTATTCCCAGTTTCTGTTTAGGCATTTGAATTGCCTGCTGACTTTTCTTATTGTTCTCTCTTGATTCCTTTTCAGAGGAAGAAGGAGAAGATACAGGGATGGCACCAAAAATGGACAAGAGTTTGCTGGCTCAGCTAAAGGCTGAGAGGGTGAAGCAGTCGTCTGGAGGTGTGGCTCCAAAAAGGAAGAGCTCACGTCTCCAGAAGGAGCTAAATGTTGAAAGTTTCTTGGATGCTGACCTCTCAAAAGACCCTGCTCTTGACTTAGTGGTTGAGCCGCTTGAGGTAGATGGTACTGAGATTTTAAAGAGAAAGGCAAAGGGTACGGCCATGGAGGGTACCCCTGCTTCCAAGAAGATGAAAGCTGTTGCTGGTCCTTCCACTTTGGCCAATTTCCAAGAAGCCTTGGAGCGTGCTTCTGGATTGCTTTGTGCAGCTGATAAGGATTCAATGGCGGAGATGTCTCTCCAAGCAGTGGGGGAGCTTATGTTGGTTGAGCTGGCCATGGTGGGCTTCTCTCTTCTATTGCCTTTTTGTCAGCTAGCTCTTCCAAGTGTTTCTTTACTAATTCTGCCTTCCTTATTGCAGGCTACGGCTCGTGGCCGATTTCTGGTTTCCCAAAGCCTTGGTTTGGGGAAACAAGTGGCTACACTCTCTGAGACCAATATGAGGCTTTCCAAGCAAAATGCCGCCATGGCTGCAGAGCTTCGGGAGTTGACAGCTGAGAGGGACCATGCCCTGAAGTCAAAGAGAGGTTTGGAGGAAGAGAGAGATACTGCTGTGGCGACTGCTCGAAGCTTGGAACTGAAAATCCTTGATTGGGATAAGGAAATGGAAAAGTGTAAGACCACAAGCTTGGGGATGCTGGAGAAGGTAAAAAATGCTCGTAGAGACGCCATTGAACTCTTCCTGCAGTCCTCTGAGTACCGTCAAGATGTTACCCAACAATATTTTGATGGGTTTAAAGCTATGAGGAGCCAGACAGCTTTGGCTTTCCCAAACTTGGATTTTTCCAAGTTTGAGGTTGATGATGAAGAAGGGCCCTCATGCCTTGACGGGGGACAAAAGGGAGGAGAGGAAGGCGATGAAGTGGTATCCAAAGATACATCTATCCCGAGCTCTTCGATTGCATCCCTTCTCCAGACTCCAGAAAAAGTCTCTCTCCCTCTTGAAACTCCAACTCTGGCGGTAACACCTCCTGGCCCATCATCTGGTGATGGGCAGGCTATTAACAGTTCCACCCCGAGCCTTTGAATGGCTCTTGAAATTTTAATTTCATTTGGGTCTGTAACACACTTTTAAATACTTTCGTACTTTGGCTGTGTTTTTCGGGAGTGGCCTTTGGTTTGGCCTGAACACTGCTCTTGATAGTTGATTGAGGATGATCTTTAGGAGATCATATTTTGGGGCCTCCTAAAGGCTTGTTATAACAGGTACAGGTGCTGGTCGAGAATGGGGAAAATACTTTCACTCTATGCTATGGCATTTTTCAATAGTCTCTTATGTGTATGGACATTTTGATTTTGCCAGTTCTTACTGTTGCTGCATCTAGTGCTAGCATCTTTGCAAGTGGCATGCCTTTGCTGTACCGTGTTACGTAGCTAGAATTTTATTCTGAGCTTGTTTGATTTGATTTAAGCAGACATGCTATATTTTCTTCTTGTAGTTAGTTTATACTACGTCTCTACTCCCCTAAGTGTTTTAAGTGCTTGCGTCCAAGTACTTTAAGACACTTATTTATAGTTTACCCTTGGGTTTCTATCGGGGGGCTACATTTTTGTAGTGCTACGTCGTTTGAGCTTTGGAAATTTTCCTAAGCTGTTAAATCAATGCATAGCTGTGCTACGTCTTTTTGAGCTTTGGAAATTTTTCTAAGCTGTTGAATCAATGCATAGCTGTGCTACGTCTTTTTGAGCTTTGGAAATTTTATCAAAGCATAGCTGTGCTACGTCTTTTTGAGCTTTGGAAATTTTCCTAAGCTGTTAAATCAATGCATAGCTGTGCTACGTCTTTTTGAGCTTTGGAAATTTTCCTAAGCTGTTAAATCAATGCATAGCTGTGAGCTGTTAAATCAATGCATAGCTGTGCTACGTCTTTTTGAGCTTTGGAAATTTTTCTAAGCTGTTGAATCAATGCATAGCTGTGCTACGTCTAAGCTGTTAATGTACGAATAATTAATGTGCTTACTTTGTTTACCCCATAGGGTATCCCTCAAGTCTGACGATTATTTTCTTGGAATATCATAATTTCCCATGAGAGGTTGGATTGCAAAGTTCAAGCCGTCTGCAATTAATTGTAAGCTGTCGTTTCAACAGCTCGAGGTAGTGGGGTTTGTAACTTCCCATTATTCCAAGCGGTTGAGGTGGCGGTTTTAATTGCAAATTCGATTATGGTCGTGCTGATTGGTCTATCAAGCGGTTAGTGAACCGCCAAATTTTGGCTATAAATATCAGTGGATGTTTTAGGGATTACTCCCCATTCCATAATCAAATTTCAAACTGCTAATGGCAAGTAGTAATCGTATCACCGAGTTATGTCAGGAGCTGCAGAGCCTGAAGGCAGCCATTACTGGGCTGACTTTGAAGATGGAGACCATGGCGGATTCTCTCTCCGTCATGGAGAAGACGGTCCGCATGGTGCTGATAGCCAACTGGGACCAGTTGGAGGCTTTCCGAGGGCAACCGGCGCCACCAGTTCCTTCCCCTCCGAGGGAGGGAGGTAGTGATTAGATTGCAACTTTGTGGGTTGGTCCACAAAGTTTTTTGTAAAAGCTGTCCACATCCCTTGGGGTGTGGATTATTAATAAAATTTTTGATAATTTTATCTTTTTGTCTTCTCTCTATTTCATGCTTACGAGAAAATTAAATCACGTTTAATGGAAATTTGAAACGATATCCCTCGTGAGGAATTTTATTGGCCACTTGGGCTGGTAAACGAAAAGAACACATGGTTCTAACTAAAACAACTTGATTGCTAAAGTTTTATTGAACACAAAGAGTTTCCTAAAAATAGAAATAAACTTCCTAAAACTGAAACAAATTCGGGCTACAAGTACCTACTTGTAGTACTTCTTCAGATGTTCCGCATTCCATGAGTTTGGTAGCTCTTTTCCCCTTAGGGTTGCGAGTCTATACGCACCAGCTTTGATATGGTGCAAAACCTGGTAGGGTCTTTCCCAATTTGGGCCTAGTTTGCCCACTTTCTTCCCCGTAGGATCAACTTTTCTCAGGACCATATCGCCAGCTCGAAAATCCCTTGGCCTAACCTGTGCCTCGTGATATTTAACCATTCTCTGTTGGTAAAGGGCCAGCTTGGCCATGGATGTTTCCCTTGTTTCTTCTAGGAGGTCTAGCTCTGCCCTAAGAGCTTCTTGGTTATCCTGGGGGTCTGGGCTTGCAGTCCTGTAGTTGAGGAGTTCGACTTCAATTGAGACTACTGCTTCGGCCCCAAATGCAAAAGAATATGGGGTTTCTCCAGTTGTTGTTCGGGGTGTTGTGCGATATGCCCGTAGCACATTGTAAAGCTCGTCTGGCCAAGCTCCCTTGGCCTCTCGAAGCCTTTTCTTGATTCCTTTCTTGATTGTCCAATTTGTAGCTTCCACCTGGCCGTTTGCCTTTGGATGAGCTTTGGAGGCATAATGTACATGTATTCCCTTGGAAATACAGTATTCTTTGAGCTGGGCGTTGTCGAACTGCTTTCCTCGATCTGTGACTATCACCCGTGGTAATCCAAAACGGCTTATAATGAATTTCCACAAGAAGTCGATTGCAACCTCTGCTGTGATTGTGGCCAGTGCCTTGGCTTCGACCCACTTTGTAAAGTAATCGACAGCTACAATGGCATGCTGGACCTGGCCTGCTGCCATTAGAAGTGGGCCAATTAGGTCTACTCCCCACTGGGCAAATGGCCAGGGTCCTCTCATAGGGGTTAAGACAGTGGGTGGCCCATGGATGATATTTGCAAAGCGCTGGCACTTCTCACATTTTTGGACCATGGATTTGCAGTCCTTCTGCATACTTGGCCAGTAATATCCTAGCCTAAGGAGCTTGTAGGATAACATGCGGCCACCTTGGTGATCCCCACATATTCCTTGGTGAACTTCTTCCATAGCCCTTGTAGACTCTAGTGGGATTAAGCACCTAAGGTATGGTAGTGAGAAGCTCCTTCTGTAGAGCACGTCTCCTATCATCAGGTACTTCGCAGCTCTGATTTTCAGTTGCCTAGCTTTGACATTGTCATCTGGTAGTGTTCCATTCACTATGTAGTCGACTATGGGGCCTGTCCATGAGTTGCTGTAGTCGATAGCTTGTACCTGTACGTCCATGGCAAATATGCTAGGTAACTCCAAGTATCGTATCGGTGCGTTTGGTGGGATAGCACCCTCCTTGGCCGTGGCCAGCTTTGACAAGTAGTCAGCTTCGATGTTCTCCTCCCTTGGGATTCGGACAATGCTGAAGCTTTGTAGCTTCGCAATTCGGGCTTTTACTTTATCCAAGTACTTCTGCATTACTTCTTCCTTCACAGCATATTCTCCTAGGACTTGTCCTACTACTAACTGTGAATCACTTTTTGCCAACACATGGTTAGCACCGACGGCCTTAGCCAGATCCAACCCAACCACGAGGGCTTCATATTCGGCCTCGTTGTTAGTTGCTTTGAATTCGAACCTAAGCGCGTAGCTTAGGCGTTGCCCCTTTGGGAAAGTTAGCACCAACCCAGCTCCGCTTGCTTCTCTGGTTGTTGATCCATCAACCTGTAGGATCCACGGTTTAGGTTCTTCCTTGGGGAACTCCTCTGGTTCTGGATATGTATATTCCGCAAGGAAATCTGCAAGCACTTGAGCTTTAATGGCGATACGGGGCTTGTATTCTATATCAAACTCACCAAGCTCTATCGACCATTGAATTAGGCGGCCTGAAGTTTCTGGACAATGGAGAATCCTTCGGAGTGGCTGATCTGTTAGTACTTTGATTGAATGAGCTTGGAAATATGGTCGCAACCTTCTAGCAGCTATTACCATGGCAAAAGCCATTTTTTCAGCTCTGGGGTATCTCAGCTCTGCTCCTCGCAAGGCCCTGCTAATGTAGTATACCGGGAGCTGTGTTCCCTGTTCCTCCCTTAGTAGGACTGCGCTAACAGCATGGGGGGAAACAGCAAGGTACAAGAATAGAATTTCTCCTTCTTGGGTCCTGCTAAGCAGTGGCGGGGACGTTAAGTATTCCTTCAGCTGGTTGAATGCTGCTTCTTCCGTGGCGGTCCACTCAAAGGCTTTTCTTAAGACCTTAAAGAACGTCTGGCACTTGTCAGTTGCCCGGGAGATAAATCTGCTTAAAGCTGCAACTCGTCCGGTTAATTTCTGGACCTCCTTGATGTTCTGGGGTGATTTCATGGTGAGTATGGCCTGAATCTTCTCAGGGTTTGCTTCGATTCCTCTTTGAGAGACCATAAAACCCAAGAATTTCCCTGAGGAGATTCCGAAAGCACATTTTGTTGAGTTGAGCTTCATCTTATATCTTCTAAGGACATGGAAAATCTCTTCCAAATCTGCTATGTGGTGCCATGCCTTGGCACTTTTGACCAGCATGTCATCCACGTATACCTCTACGTTGCGCCCAATCTGTTGTTTGAACATCTTGTTGACTAGCCTTTGGTATGTTGCCCCTGCGTTCTTGAGACCGAAGGGCATTACTTTGTAGCAGTATAGCCCTCGATCGGTGATGAATGAAGTCTTCTCTTGGTCTTATTCATGCATCTGGATTTGGTTATATCCTGAGAACGCGTCCATGAAGGTGAGGAGCTCGTGCCCAGCTGTAGAATCCACCAAGGAGTCAATCCTAGGCAGAGGGAAGCTGTCTTTTGGGCACGCTTTATTGAGATCCGTAAAGTCTACACACATTCTCCACTTGCCATTGGCCTTCTTTACCATAACCACGTTGGCTAGCCAGTCCGGGTAGAGAACTTCGCGGATGGATTTTGCTTGCACGAGCTTTTCAACTTCTTTGGCCGCAGCCTCATTTCGGTCTGGAGCGAAAATTCTCTTCTTCTGCTTGACAGGTCGAATGGTGGGATCCACGTTGAGCTTGTGAGATATGACCCTTGGGTCAATCCCGGGTATGTCCTCGTGGGACCATGCAAAGACGTTTCTGTTTTTCCTCAGGAATTGCAACAGCTCCGTTCTTGCTACTGAGCTCAACCCTGTTCCGATCCTTACCGTTTTCCCAGGTTTTCCTGGCTCCAGGAGCTCCTCCACTAGTTCCTCTACTGGTTCTCCGTGTTGGAGCTTTTCCTCATCTCGAGTATCCAAACTTTCTATGTTCATGGTAATGTTCGCCCCTCTCAGTGAGGTGACATAACATTCTCGTGCTGCCTTCTGATCTCCTCTAACGCTAGCCACTCCCTTTGGTGTTGGGAATTTTATCATCAAATGATGTGTGGAGATTATTGCTCCAATTTTATTCAAAGTTGTTCTCCCTAATATTGCATTGTATGCTGAAGGGCAGTCAACCACTATGAAATCCACCATGCGTGTGATTTGACTTCCTTCTTCTCCCATGGTGATAGGTAGGGCTATTTGTCCAGTTTGATAAACGGGCGTACCTGCAAATCCGACTAGTGGAGACATCATGGGCCTTAGCCTTTCTCGCCCTACTTTCAGTTGGTCATACGCGTGAAGATAGAGGATGTCAGCTGAGCTCCCACTGTCAATCAGTACCCTACGTGTAAGGTAATTTGCTATGACAATGGTGATAACCAGTGGGTCATCGTGAGGAATCTGGACGCCCTTGATGTCTTCTTCTGAGAAAATAATGGGTATTTCCTCCTTTTTCTGGAACTTGTTTGGACGGCCAACCGTGTTGACCTCCAAGCATTCCTCCGTTCTTAGTTTTCTGAGGTGCACTTTTCTAGCGTTGCTAGATTCGCCACCTCCCGCAAATCCTCCGTGGATGACCTTGATCTCTCCAATGTGACCTGATCGGGGTGCTGTGCTATTTCTGCCTTCTTTGCTGGCATCTTCCCTTCTGGGTGGTTTTTGGTGCTTCTTCGTTACAAAACGTTGAAGCATCCCTCTCTGAATCAGGTCTTCGATTTGCTGCTTTAGATCGATACAATCGTCGGTATTGTGACCGTGGTCTTTGTGGAATCTGCAGTACTTGTCCTTAGCTCTTCTGTTGGGATCAGTCCTCAGCTTTCCAGGCCACTTGAGGTCTGGATCATCCTGTAAGTTGCTAAGGATCTGCTCTGCCATAGCTATGAGCGGTGTGAACTGCTTGTACCGGCCCTGAGGTGGTCCTCCTGCTCCTCCACGTTTCGGGGAAGATCTTGAGTCCACTTTCTTGCTCTTTGGTTCCCCTCCGGTTTTGCGAGTTGATTCTCTCCTCTTCCTGTCGGAGGGAGGAAATTCACCGACCTGTGATGGCCCTGCTTGGGGATCAAAGCCATTACGTGTGCATCTTGCGTAAACGGCCTCCTCTGCATTCATATGTTTCTGTGCTCTGAGCATAAGTTCTGCCAAAGTTTTGGGTGGCTCTTGTGATAAGAGGTATAAAAACTGTCCTGAATACAGTCCAGCGATATACGCTGTTATGCTCACGCTGTCATCAGCTTCGTCAATCTGGACTACCTCCTTGTTGAATCTGGTGGTATACTCTCTCAAGGATTCCCATCTTCCTTGTTTCACCGTCAATAGATGTGTAGCTGGTTTGCCGTAGCGTTGACCAGCGATGAAGTAACTTACGAAGCTTGTGCTAAGCTCTTTGAAACTACTGATACTTCCTGGTGGGAGTTTATTAAACCATACTCGAGCACTTCCCTTAAGGGTGACAGGGAATGCCCGACACATCACCTCATCTGGTACTGCTTGTAAATGCATTAAGGATTTATATGTCTCTAGATGATCCAATGGGTCCGTGGAACCATTGAATGTTTCAAGATGGGGCATCTTAAATTTCCTGGGAAGTGGCAGCCCCATGACGTCAGATGTGAAGGGTGAATCCGTGTTCTTTACCAACTCTTCCACCGTGGCGGGAGTTTGTGCTTTAACATGTTTCATTAACCCGTCAATCTGATCTTGCATCTTGTTCAAAACTTCTAGGTCATGGGAGGTCCTTTCCATGGGCGGCTTACCACCCTTCCTTCGATTTTGGCTTTCCTTTTCGCTGGATTTGCCTTTTTCTTCGTCATCCTCTTCGTCCTGTCGATTGTGTCGTGAATTTAAGATGCTTGGTTCGGAGATTTGCCTTCACAGGTCCGCGTTTTCCTGCATCGCAATTTGTAACCCTTGGGTTAACGTCTTTATTTGCTCCTGCATCTGAGCAAATGCCTCGGGGGTTATCTGATCAACCCCAATTCTGAGTGCTGCGGCGGCCTTGGCTGCTTCCGCCGCCTTGGCGGCTTTGTCGGCGGCTAGGGCGGCCTTGGCCGTTTCGGCTGCCTTGGCGGCCTTGGCCGCGGTGGCAGTCTTGGCGGCATCGTCGACGCCCGGTTGCGGGGGGTCTGAAGCCATCGTCGTCTTGTTTGATCGAGTCTCTACCATACAAAACTGTTCACCGTAAGGAAAAAGTCGTTCCCACAGACGGCGCCAGCTGATGAAGCAGTTTTGAATCCGGCACAGACCTGATCCTGCAAAACAAAGCTGAAGCAAAAGTCACCGGTGTGGTGGCGTGCCAACCACCCTCCGATGCCTAAGTCAGTATTGAACTTGCTATGTGGTAGGAGAATTGAGATTCTCGGTTATGAGTGGAGCGTACCTTTATTGGAGTTCTACCGTCACTTTTATAGGCATTTAATGGGAGGTTGAGTCCTAGTAGGACTGCATTCCGGGGATATCTGGATTGCTTCGACGAGGTGAGTGGAGTCCTGTCTTAGCTGGAACTCCACGAGCACCCTGTTTTAGCATGGAATCCTTATCCGATGTTATCGATGGTTAGGATAAGCATAATGTGCTTATCTTACTGGTTCTTCTCCCTTATCCCGTAGGATTTGGGTTAATCGCGTGATATACTCGGTGGGTCTGGACCAACTTCGTGTCATAGCTGGTCCTCAGACCTAGCTCCAGCTCTACCCCATAGGTGTAGCTGGCGCCCTCTTACCTTGCTGTAGGTATTGCTCTCCTGGGGAGCTTGGGCGAAGCTGATACCTACTCCCCAGGTCCGTACCTTTTACTAAGCTGGCCATACCAGATTTTATCCTACTTATCACCCACCAACCAAAAATTCTAGCTCCACCCCTCCCGACCAATGAAAATTTTGGTCACCAAAGGTCAAATCTTTTTTTATATATTTAGCACATCATTACACTCGTACATACACGAACAGTTGCAGCTGGGTTTCGTATGGCTTTGTTGTACTGCCGTTTCCTCCTCCAGTAGACTGCTCACTACTAATTTCAACATGAAATTTTAGGCTGCAATCTGTTTTTGCGGACCAAGGAAATTTAACAGAGTTTCAATGAGCTTCACCAAGAAAATTGGACCGAGCAAAGCTTTTTTTTTTCTTTTTTGTAGTAGATTGACCCAGCCAAGCTTGAACATACAAGTTGTTTTAATTCTTTTGTAGATTTCAAGCATTCGGATATGTTGCAATACAAGTAGTTGCTTTCATTTGTACATTTCATTTGAAACACAACTTGTTTGTCTGCAGTTTTGGGTCCGTTACAGGTCTGCTCTACTAAAGGGAATTTAGTAGGGCCTTGCTCATATCTTCACTCAGGCCACATTGGCGACATAATAGATCTAATTCTTGTGACTTGTCATCCCTTTTTTTTCCCTTCGAGTGAAACAATTTATTATTGATTTGGACATTGGAACTAAATAATTTGATGAAAGGAGACCAAATTAGATACGATTACATGGTCATATATACTTGGATGCCCTAAAGTTTCAAGAACATTAGGATAAGGTATAGATGCGATCTTAGTTATCAATCTTTATGATCTTAGCTATCAATCATTTGAAAGACAAAAACATTTATTGATACAAAGATTCTTGTTACAGAGTAATGCAAGGAGGGGCTGATGAAGAGTAAGAGAGTTTATTTCTGGAACATCAAAACAAGCTACGTATAAGCATAACTTAAGCTAAGAATCATTCCTCCTACCATGTTCCTGCCCTTGTTCCCTCGGCCCGATAAATAGATTCGTAATCCTGTGCAGTTCCCCAAGGACATCTCTAGCATTCATTCTCTCACTGGGCAGTGCAGCACAACATGAAACACCGATTTGAAGGACTGAGGCAAGGCAAACTTCGAGTTCATTAGTGTTTGGTGTGATAGTTTGCCTAGTCCTACTTGGGTGCTTTTCTTCTTCCAATATGATCCAGGGATCGATGATCTCTAATACCTTGTCTGGAAGAAACATTTTTGTGTAACTAGAGAGGCTAACAGTTTCAGTGAACATGCCATCTGTTGGCCTTTTTTCAATGAACATTTCCAGTAATAACACTCCATAGCTATACATATCACCTCGTGTTGATATCTCTTCACCCAAACCATATTCTGCAGCAAAACCATACAAAAGAAACAAGAGAAGTTATGCATGATATTGATACTATTAACCAAAATTCTGTGGTTACCTTCTTTTGTGGAAAGAATTTTTCAACCATTTCAAGATAAACAACTATTGTTAGAGTTTTCTTTGTTAGCTAAACCTGCATTGTCTTACAACATGGAAGAAACACTGATGGAAAATTATCTTTGCATGAGGTTTGATTTATACGTAAAGTCATGTATTTAGTTTTTGCCACAATATTGATGGGTAACAATGAACATGATTAGTTAAACAGATAGAGCAAAAAATTAGAGACAATTACCTGGAGCAACATATCCAATTGTTCCTCCAATGCCAATTGAACTTGATTGTTGTTGATTGTTTGATCTACATGTGGTTTGTAAAAGAATCTTTGCAAGACCAAAGTCACTCACATGGGCACAAAAATCAACATCAAGAAGAACGTTGCTTGGCTTTAAGTCGCGGTGAATGATAGCTACTTCGCAATGATAGTGAAGATAATCCAATGCAGAAGCCACATCAATGGCAATGTTCAAACGTTGGATGAGGTTCAACCTCAGAGTTCCTTGTTGCTCATGAAGACGTTCGGGGTATAACCAGTTATCTAAGCTCCCGTTTTCCATGAACTCGAAAACTAAAGCCTTGAAATCATTGCACTTAAAATCGGTGCTGGAGCAAGATGTGATTATCTTGACGAGATTGCGATGGCTAATGTTCTTGAGTGCTTCACATTCTGCTTGGAAACTCCTATTCCCTCCATGTTCCTGAAGTTTCAATACCTTCACAGCAATTATTTGTCCAGTAGAGTTGAGAATCCCTTTGAAAACAAGACCATACTTTCCCTCACCTATCAAGTTGTCGGAAGAGAACCCATTGGTTGCTTGGTGAAGTTCTGCATAAGAGAGTTTCGGGTACTTGCTTTGAAACGGTAAGGCCGATGGAATTTTTGTCTTGACCTTCTGATTCGAAAAATTATTGTTGCGACACAGATTAGAATCACAACGATAAACGACATAGTGATTACAAGTATTATCACTTTATTCTTGAGCAGTCCTTTCATTTTCCGCAATACTTTCACTGGACATGCAGAAAGTTGCAGTTCCTCAACCCCTCCGCACAGCTTGTTATTTCCGACTACTGAAAAAGCACTAATATTCTTGAACACTCCATCAATTGGAACTTCACCTTCGAACATATTGTATGAGAGTTTGAGATTTTGAAGTAAATTCAACTCTCCTAAAAACTTGGGAATTTGTCCGGACAAGTTATTGCGAGACAGATCTAGGAATTGAATACCTTTCAGTTGATTGACGGATTTGGGAATATTACCTTCAAAATGATTTCCCGCAAGCGAAAGGAATTCCAACACTTGGAAACTGCTAAGAGTTTCTGGAATTCCTCTTGATAATTTGTTTTCTGATAAGTCTAGCTGTCCGAGATTTCTCAAGTTGCCGATTTGCATTGGTATCGGTCCTGTTAACTGATTACCACCGAGGAAAAGACCAATAGATAAGGATGAAAGCCCGAAGACTTGTCCAGGTATCGTTCCAGTGAGGTTATTGTAACCGAGATGAAGTAATAGAAGACGTTTACAATTTCCCAAGGAATCAGGTATCCTTTCCTCTAGCTTATTGTCAGCAAGGGCAAGCATGCTTAGCTGGCTTAGGTTTCCAATGGAGGATGGGATTTTTCCTGAAAGGTTATTTGTGTGCATGAAAATTTGTTTCAACTGGGAGAGTTTACCAATGGATTCTGGAATACTGCCGCTAAGCATGTTCTTAAATACAGAGAAACTCTGTAAGTTCAGAAGGTTCCCAATCCCGACAGGTATGCTTCCATATATATAGTTCTCTCGAAGAATCAAATGAGTCAGGACTTTCGAGAGATTTGCGATGGAATGGGGCAACAAACCTCTAAAGTTATTTGTATCTAAACTCAACACTCGTAGATTGGAAGAGTTGGAAAGCGTATTGATAATGTTATTCAATTCATTCCCGCTATTAGTTTCAAGTTGATTTTCGGGTGCCTCAAATATTTCAAGATTGTTAAGGTCTCCCATACTTTTTGGTGTGGGCCCGTTAATTGAATTTCCTCCTATAAAGAGTTTAAAAAGTCTAGAAGCATTGCCTATCGATGATGGAATAGGCCCATAGAAATGGTTATTACTTATAAAAAATTGTTGTAGCTTTGGAAGAGCCAAACCAAAATCTGGGGCGAGGGTTCCATGCAATTGGTTCCCGGTTAGAGAAACAACTCTGAGTGAGGAAATGTTGTAAAGCTGGGGAGGAACCATACCAGTCAAGTTGTTTGAGTACAGCACAAGAAATTGTAATTTGAAAAGTTGTCCAAGTTCGAAAGGAATGCTTCCGATTAGCTTGTTGTCCCCCAAAGAGAGAAGAGATAGTGCAGAGAGATTTCCGAATGAGGCCGGTATCGATCCTCTGAAATCGTTTACAGCAAGTGCCAGTAGTGTGAGACTCCGCAGAGAGCTCACCGCAACAGGGATTTCGCCTCCTAGGTTGTTACCAGCTAGGATTATTTCTTTGATGTTCGACCAACCGGTGATATTGGTAGGTAGCTTGCCTTCAAAGGAATTATTCCAAAGACTAACATGTTGAAGTCGAAACAACCTTCCAATTTCATTCGGGATGGTGCCATGGAAGCTGTTGTTGCCGAGATCAATCGTCCTGAGGAAGGTAAGGTTCCCTGCATGAGGGGATAGAGAACCCACCAACCCTCGGGATGATAAGTCTAGAATGGTCACGCGTTGATGCTTACGACCGCATGTAACTCCTTCCCACTTGCAGAAGTGGATGGAGTGATTCCAGGAGCGAAATACCGGAAAAGCATCACCTTGCACCAAATCCTTGATAGCAAGCAAAGCTTGACGGTCTGTCTCATTTGACATGGGGAGAGCAGTGGTGCTGCTCATGGCCAAGGTGAAAATTGTTAAAATAAAACAGAGGACGGACATTGCAATTCCTGGCCTTAGAAACATTATTTTGGTGGTAAAGGAGAAAAGGATATGAAAGGGGAAAGGTGGTGATGAGCTTCGTACTCTAACTGAAAGCCAAGTTATATAGAGGCTGCTTCTAGGGGGATCAGCTCCTTTACATTCCTCATCCTTCCATACTTTTATTTTTTGTGTTCGTTCCAGGCCCACATCTATGATTTGGACCGTTCATCTCGTAGAATCCATAATAAAGACTACGATTGCGAAAAGTTACATTAATTCAGATATGGATTTGTATGTGAACAAGTTGAATTTTATTTCGTGAAGTGCTGTGTTTTTAATATATTTTGCCGCGAAATTTACATAATGAGATGCAATTAACTTGTTTGATATCCCATGCCGATAAAAAAATAATAATAATAACTTGTTCGATATCCAATCTAACATAATTTTCGCAATCATATTCTTCGTTGCAGGTTCTACGATTTGGAAAATTGATCTCGCGCTTTAAGCGTCCTATCTCAAGTGTGTGGCCATGCAATGCCCAGGTTCCATAATCACTTTCAGTCCACTACCTCCTCTATCACTCCATCTCTGTGTTTTGCGAAACCACAGCGTAATTAAATCCACAACAATCTCACGATTATTGAATATATGATTCCGTAAGTATGAATTATCATAACGGAGAATGTAGACACCGGTACTCAAATATATTTTTATTCTCCCGTTCAAGATCAAATAAAAATGTTCACTATCATAATTTTTCTAGTGAGAGAAGCAAATTGGGTTTTTGTCATTGTAAGAGAGAGAGGGGGAGAGATTATTCTGTGCCCCAAGCTTTTTCCCATCACACATTATGTTGGGGTCCACATACTTAGTCTCACGTCCCGCAAAAATTTGTGGTTGAGGAGAACTTTGGAGCACCACCACGTATGTATAATGTGTGGTGGGGTCCCCAGGAGGAATGTATATTTTTTCCATAGAGAGAGCCGGTTTAATTTTTAATACAACGTATGATTTTTTTGGTCGGTAGTTTGAAGAGTTTTACCATGATTTTCATATTTACATCAGGTTCGTCCCTATAATTAATTGATGATTTCTTGACAACTTCATATGTTTAATTGAAGTTTTGATAAATTCCAGTGCTTATGGACATTTTAGTGAAAATTCTGCAATATTTTTGAAAATTCACTTTAATGGATAGTTTGGATAAGAAATTAAATAGGCATCCTATTTAGAAGACTTATTTAGGTGACCATCTATGATGTCATCACTGCTTATGTTCCCATCTATGATGTGTTGGAATATTGCCCCAACACATTTTTTTTTAATTTTTTAATGATCATTATATAGCTACTTGGAATTTATGAAAACGGTACTACGTACTCAAGGGACCGTTTCACCTATACAAATGTGTTGGGGCAATATTCCAAGTCCCAACGGGATCGAGTACATAATCTATCTCTCATTTTTTCCCCCTCTCATATATGTAGACTATATATGCTTCACACGTTAAAAAAATTTGGTTACCAGAAAAATGTAACTCTTACCCAAAAAAAAAACCATAACATAACTAACACTAACTAAACAATGCGTAACTACTGGGATTTGTCCCACATCGGTTAATTATCTCCTCCAAAACTAGTATATGAGCCTGGGCGGCCTCTCCACTATTTGCCGGCCAATTGGTTTAGAGTTGGATACTTTAACATGGTATCAGAGCTAGAGTTTCGGAGGCTTTTCCCCTTTGTTTGTGCCATAGTTGCACTTTATTTCATTGTGATCCGTGTGTTCCGGATCCTTTATTGACCTCTCCACGTGCGAGTCAGGGGTCGCACGTGCGGGGGAGTACTGGGATTTGTCCCACATCGGTTAATTATCTCCTCCAAAACTAGTATATGAGCCTGGGCGGCCTCTCCACTCTTTGCCAATTGGTTTGGAGTTGGATGCTTTAACAGTAACTAACCGAAAAAATTTGGAACTATTAATTTTGAGGTGTACCGTACACCCTTATCCATAACTTCAATCAGAAAATAGGTAATTGATCATACCAACAAAATATGTAAGTAGTGAGCAAAAAATATGTGAAATTTCATGGACCAAAAACACTCGTAATAGGCACAAAAGTATGCGTATCATCCTCCAAAACTATCCGTACGTACCATTTAAGCCCAAGGTACACTGATTTCATTACTAACCAAAAACATGTGTAACCTAAAGCAAAATTACTCGTAGGCTCGTAGCATACACCAAAAAATACGTAACATTAGTTCTATGGTAGACCTTTACCATATATAGCTTTAGTACTGCCCTGGAATGCACACCGAAATTTTGTGGACGCTTGGAATTTTGTGTTAATGGGTATGACTCAATTAGGAACCATTGTGCCTGTACAAATGTGTGACAACAAGAGTGAGGAAAATTATCTAATACTTCTGGTGTATACTCCCTCCCCTCACATAATTGAGTAAATAATCTCAATTCCAAAGACACAAAGTCAACAATACATGCAAGGGGCAAGTCAAGATATTGATTTCATAGCGTTTAAACATCGCCACTTGACAGAAAGACAGCAAGACTTGACTACATTTCTGGCCACTGAATTCAGGGAGTAAAGACAGTAAGACTTGACTACATTTCTGGCCATGCATCATTTTCGCATCGGCTTCATCTCACAAGACTGGAATTTGGTGTTTTTATTGACTGTTTTCGGAGAACGGATACATTTTCACTAACATTTATGCTCAATCGGTATTAGATCAGTAGATGCAATATTTAGGAGGAGTGGTTTGTTATAATTATTTTTTTACTTGGCGAAAGTCAACATTGTTAGTTGATATCATGAAACATAACACTTTTGTATAGGCAAAAACGGTCCCTTGAGTATCATAGCCATATATACAAAATTTGGGTGTGACTTGGAAGATTGCGATAAAGTGTAGCATTTTTTTTTTTAATCAGCAAAAGAAAAGTTTTCATATCATTAAAATAAGGTGAAATTATACGAAGACCCCCTCATCTGTACGTTTTGGATACAAACACCCCCTAACCTTTAAAACACCCAAAAGCAACCCTTCATCTATAAACGTTAACCAATCAGAACCTTTCTGTCAAATGACCGTTAAGATGAAGAGTTCAGCATGGACAATTTTTTATAGATGAGAGGGTCATTGTGGGCGAGTTTTAAGGGGCAGAATCGTCATTTTTCTCTCATTTCATTAACAGAGTTGACCAATTTTTTATTTTATATAGATGGGGTGCATGAAACGGTGATTTTGGTGCTAAAGAAGAAAAGGATATACTCCCTCTGTCCCTTATTTAGAGTCCAGTATTCCATTTTGAGCTGTCCCTTAATAGGTATCCATTTCGTAAAATAGTGGATAAAAGTTGGTGCATTGTCTATTTTGTCCCTAAAAGTAGATTTCATTTTGAAAAGTGAGTGAGTAAAAGTGTTAATAATGATGGGTAAGTAGGGAAAGAAGAGAAAAAAGTTGATGTGAAAGGTATAATGAAGATGTATTTTTAATAAGTTTGAGTTACGAAACAGGACACTTAAAAAGGGACGGAGGGAGTATGAAAGGGGAAAGGTGGTGATGAGCTTCGTACTCCTAACTGAAAGCCAAGTTATATAGAGGCTGCTTCTAGATCTCCGGGGATCAGCTCATTTACATTCGGATTCCTCATCCCTCCATACTTTTATTTTTTATTTTTGTTCCGGGCCCACATCTATTATCTGAACTATACATCTCGTAGAATCCATAATGAAAAATATGATTGCAGAAAGTTACATTAATTCAGAGAGAGTAATTAAATTATATACACCGGCAGTGTAAATATTTGTTTCTTCCAAATCAATTACATTGTGTCACGTCGTCAAAACAGTGGTGGTCCCAATCAAAAGAACAGGGCGACGTGGCGCAATGTAATTGATTTAGAGAAAACAAATGTTTACACCGCTGGTGTAAAGAATTTAATCTCTAATTGAGATATCGATTGGTACGTGAACGAGTGGCATTTATTTTGTGAAGTGGTGTGTATTCAATTTATTTTGCCGTGAATTTTACATAATGAGATGCAACTTTGTTCATTATCCAATCAAACAGAATTTTCGCAGTCATATTCTTGGTCACAGGTTCTACGAAGCTGATCTCGTTTGGAAAATCGATTAATAAGACAACTCGATCCAAGGTTCAAGTCAGGATATTGTTAAGCGTCCTGTCTCAAGTGTACTTGTGGCCATGCAATGCCCAGGCTCCATTAATTATAACTTTCATGTCACTGTAAATCATTTTTTTCTATGGGCATTGCATGGCTGCGAATAAAAGTAGTGTTCCGAATATCATCGACTTGACTTATGAAACTCAAGTCCACTACTTGATCTTCCGGGAAAAAGTTTGAGCGAATCTTGACCATTTATTACAACAATGGATGAATAGAGATTGGTTGTGTGTTGTGTTTTACGCAACGATTGTGTGTGTAGCACTTTTGAATTGGATATTTGGGGTTATTGAGAGAGAGAGAGACCCATTAACCCATTAAAAGGCTATCGGGTTTGCTAACACTGTAATACAGAGAGAGAGAGCCGGTTTGATTCTTCATATTTCAAATGTGCGATTTTTTTGGTTGGCAATTTGAAGAGTTTTTTCCAAGATTTTCATACTCCCCTCCATCCCTTTTTAAGTGTCTTGCTTCGTAACTCCAACTTATTAAAAAGACATCATCATTATACCTTTCACATCAACTTTTTCCTCCACTTTCCCTACTTACCCATTATCATTACACTTTTACTCACTAACTTTTCAAAATAGAATCTACTTTTAGGGACAAAATAGACAATGCACCAACTTTTACCCACTAACTTTACAAAATAGACACTTATTAAGGGACAGCCAAAAATGGAATACTGGACTCAAAAAAAGGGACGGAGGGAGTATTTACATTCGGTTCATCCCTATAATTAATTGATGATTTCACTCTAATGGATAGTTTGAAATCATTCTTTATAGCGCATGGTGGATGGACTTGTTTAATATGCGTCCACAAACTATGTGTCTCGATAAATAAATATCTGCAGTCCATCCCCCATATAATGTGCACAAAGATGAATGCAAATTGAATTTTCACATTCACATTCTTCGTCGCAGGTTCTAAGAAGCGGATCTCGTTAGGAAAATTGATTAAGCCAACTCGATCCAGGAGTCAAGTCAAGAAATCTCTTTCTAGGCGGGCTCACCTACTAACTAACAACGACTTGACTTGTTATTAGGTCTTGCGCCGGCTTGGTTTCTTTTTTAAAAAATCTGGTTATTACTCCTACTATCACATATTGTTGGTCTTCCATCAAAAACGTGCATGTAATTTTTTATCAAAAATAAATTCCTCATGTGCTTAACTTTTTAAATTTTCTGACATCAAATAAAAAATCTCAATTAGTCTTTTATTTTGGTGTCAAGAAATTTTTAAAATTATGCACGGAAGTACTTTATTTTTCTCCAAAAATTGTACTCCCTAAGTTCCTTTTTAAGTGTCCTGCTTCGTAACTCCAACTTATTAAAAGAACATCATCATTATACCTTTCACATCAACTTTTTCCTTCACTTTTCCTATTTACCCATCATCATTACACTTTTACTCACTTACTTTTCAAAATGGAATCTAATTTTAGGGACAAAATAGACAATGCACCAACTTTTACCCACTAACTTTACAAAATGGACACTTATTAAGGGACAGCCCAAAATGGAATACTGGACTCTAAATAAGGGACGGAGGAAGTATGTCTTTCCGCAAAGGACCAACAGCATGGTACGGAGGGAGTATTTTTTCGGTTTCTCATATTTGACGAGTCCTCACAAGGGAATTGAAAAAGTAAAAAGATTTGTGAACCAAATCCTAAAAAAAAAAGGTTTATCTACATTTTTGGTCCTTGTAAAATGCTCTAAGTTTCAAATTTGTCCCTATAAATACATACGTGTCAATTTCGTCCTTATATTTTCTGAGGAACTTCAGTGTTGCCCTTTCCGTTAACTCGTTAACGGAACGGATCAACCTCTAGCCGTTGACTGATGTGGCAATGACGTGGAAAATAACCTCTTGTTCACCATCACTCATCACCCCTGTTTGATCTTGAACAGGGGAGTAAAAAATCATTTGAGCACCGGTATCTACCATCTCCATTATGAAAATTCGGCAGTATTTTTGAAAATTTCCACTGTAATGCATAGCTTGAAATCATTCTTTATAGCGCATAGGGGAATATAGACTTGTTTAATAGGCGTGCAAAAATTTATGTGCCTATAAATAAAGATCGGGAGTCCATCCGCACAGGAGTGTGAGTGAAGTTTTCAGAATTGCAGGTCATAATGTGCACAAATTTGAAAGTTCCATGTACGAGAAGTTTGAATGAAGACATTTTGAAGTGCAATATTCCATATGATCACCGACACACATAACCCGTAGTTGGCGACAAATAAATTCACTGGAAGTATAACAAAAAAAAAATTCATTTGCGTTTGAGCACGCCACTTGACTTACTTTTTAGGTCGTTGCCATGCGTATTATTTTGGCATCGCCTTCACTTCACAATATTGAAATTTCTAGTTTTTATTGACTGTTCCCGGAGAACTGATGCATTTTCTATTA
The DNA here is from genome assembly GCA_018127125.1 of Rhododendron griersonianum. Taxonomy (NCBI): domain Eukaryota; kingdom Viridiplantae; phylum Streptophyta; class Magnoliopsida; order Ericales; family Ericaceae; genus Rhododendron; species Rhododendron griersonianum. Next base: position 19,230,447 of record CM030794.1, on the reverse strand, counting down.
CAATATACTGATTCTCAGTCGGCATTAGATCTGCAGACGTAGTCATTTGGAGGAGTGGTGCAGTTACGGTAAAGTGCAGTGTTAAGGGGAAAAATAGACCAAAATCGACTTTAGAGCTGTTGTTCGAAAGATATAATTCTTGTTAATTCTTTTTATGCCAACTATTACATTCCAAGAGTTACAATAACGAAATCAGGGGCCTGTAGCGAGTTGCTACTGGAGCTTCCAACGCCCCAAAACCCCGTCGTTTTGGGCCAAATTAGCCACAACGTTCAGCCCTAGCTCTTCCCCTCCTACGTTACCAATCGTTGTGTCAAGTTCACTTTTGGTCCCACATAATTTATCCGAACCGCTTATTAATTTTATAATAATAATGCGAGTGATCTCGTAAAAAATGAGCTCAGTGTGTATGCATTTGAAATGTTGGTATCTTTCATTTTTGTCGGGAAATTTTTTTGCACATACAGAAAAAGCAAAAGAAGGTTTTTTTTTTTTTTTCCCACTAGTCATGGGCAGAACTCTAGTAGTATTATACTGGTATGGTATTATACGTTGTTTTGAGTATTATTGGTGCAAAATGGTTCTCTGCCGCCCGTCGGGATAATATGGTAATTAGTGTACATGGGAATTTAGCCATTTAGATGTACAAGGGTAATATGGTCATTTTAGTGTACCTGGGTATTTTAGTCATTTTAAATTTTAATGGATAAGTAATCGGTTTAATGGGCGGGGCGGGTTTAATTTTAAATAAATGGGTCGCATTGGGTATGGGACATGCATTGACCTCATAACTAATGGGTTCTAAATGTGTCAATGACTCATTAGAGACTTAACTCACTTACAACTTGCTCAATTTGGCCCAAACCTACCCCATTTGACACCCCTAGTTATATGGATTGTTAACCAATCAAAACAAAGGTCAAGTCAAGAAAGGAACGCTTCTTCTGATTTGTCCATTCAATTGAACCAGTATGACAAATGACAATCTCAAACAAATTCTAAGGAAATTATCTATCTTGTTAACCAATCAAAACAAAGGTCAAGTCAAGAAAGTCACACTTCTACAGATATGTCCATTCAATTGAACCAGTATGACAAATGACAATCTCAAACAAATTCTAAGGAAATTATCTATCTTGTTAACCAATCAAAACAAAGGTCAAGTCAAGAAAGTCACACTTCTACAGATATGTCCATTCAATTGAACCAGTATGACAAATGACAATCTCAAACAAATTCTGAGGAAATTATCTATCGTGGTAACCAATCAAAACAAAGGTCAAGTCAAGAAAGGAACACTTCTACTGATTTGTCTATTCAATTGAACCAATATGACAAATGACAATCTCAAACAAATTCTAAGAAAATTATCTATCTTCTAGTTTTCTAGTCTAGAATTATAGAGCGATAGAACCGAAAACCCACCACTGAACGTTGCTAAAGAGGTCTCTAGGGTATCTGACCAAACGACTCGAGTTGGTCATGTGGAACTGATAGCAATAGAGAATTGAATTGCTCAAGTGACCAGCAAAAACTTAGGCTTAGATATCATGTTAAGTTTGACGGCAAGTCTATTTGACGATTTCTTGAAAAGACATTTTGTTTGTACCCAAAAATGACCGTCCAATAAAAATTTGCTATGTTGCGGTTACTTGGTAACAAATACTATTGAGCAAAGCACTTGATTTTTTCCTATGCCAAAGTTCTACGTGGGTCTAGCTAGTGTGACTAAATGGCAGTGAAGTCATGTGTAGTGCACTCCATGGTGGGACACTTCGCAACACTTGGAACATCAGGAGAAGTTATAGATAGGATCTTAGTTAACAATCATTTCAAAAATAAAAACATTTTATTGATACAAATTAAGAGAAAGCATTCCATACAGTGAAAAGGATTGGATACAGAGTAAAGCAAGGAGGGGCTGATGAAGAGAGATAAGAAAGAGAGTTATTTCTAGGGCATCAAAACAACCTACGCGCATGATACAGTTAAGAATCATTCGGCCTAACCATGTTGCCGCCATTGTTCCCTTGCCCCGAGAAATACATTTCTAATCTTGTGCAGTTCCGCAAGGACGTCTCTAGCATTCATTCTCTCAAACACCAATTTGAAGGACTGAGACAAGGCAAACTTCAAGTTTATTAGTGCTTGGTGTGATAGTATCCCTAGTCCTACTTGGATGCCTTTCTTCTTCCAATATGATCTAGGGATCGACGATTTCTAATACCTTGTCTGGAAGAAACCTTTTTGTGTAACCAAAGAGGCTAAGAGTGTCACTGAACATGCAATCGGTTGGTCTTTTTCCGATGAACATTTCCAGTAGTAACACTCCATAGCTATACATATCTCCTTGTGTTGATATCTCTTCACCCATACTGTTTACACCCGTTTTTGGCACCCAGTCCAAGGCTAGCATTGGATGGCCATTTGGTTAGGATTTAATCGAATTGGGCCATGAATTGAAGGGTTATTGGATCAAAATTAATGGGCCGAGGAAAGAGTACATGGGCCCAATTAATTTCAGTTGGATGTGGGCTTGGGTTCATGAGTGCGGGCCTATTTGCAAAAAGTATTTAGTTGGCCCACGACTTGTTTGAGTTTGTTTGGTGGTTAATGTGGGCTAAGATGATTAGCAGGCCATTTAATTTTGTTAAATGGCCCATTACCCATGTGACCCATAATATGTGGGAGGAGGAGAAATGTTGTTACCTGGGGAAAAGCCATTTGACCGAGTCAAATGGCTGGTAGTTATCAAGTGCCACGTTAGTAGGAGATGGGGGTACCCATTACCCCACTAACTGCTCATGGGTAGGAGTTAACCGGTGGGTAATTGGTATTTACCTCTGGTAATTGCCCACGATGGAGAGAAAGACATATGCAGGATGTTTGTAACTTCTCAACCACCCATGATCCCATGCATGATGGAAGGTCATGGGACACATGTCACCACGAGGAGCAAGGGCGGGAAATTCTTTCATGCAAGAGCCAAAGATCCTTGCCTATAAATACTAGAAGTGAAGACAAGAAAGGGGTTCCCACACCAATCAAGCTCAACGCTTAAAAAACCAAAGCCTTCCCAGCGAAGCAATTATCTCTATTTTCTCACCTTTTACTCAATTACTTCACCAAGTAATTCGAGCTTCGTCTCTCTTGTATCCCAACTTTGTTATTACGCAACATAATAAAGTTATTCATATCTCTCTCCATCCCTTGCTTTATTATTACGATATAGTAAAGTACTTCTACGTTGTTACTTTCTTTCCTACACGGTTAGGAAATTACTAAGTCCTCACACGACGAGGCAAAACCCCGGACCTTCACTGCAATCTAGCCCTTAGGTTTGCAGCACTATCGCTCTCTCAGATCTAGAAGTCAGAAAAGGGACGCCCAATCCTTCACGTTTGGACGCGACAAGTCCTGGCACGCCCGCTCAGTCCTTGAGTCATTTCGGAGCTAAACATCTTTTGGCACGCCCGGTAGGACCCTAATCGTCTAAGGGTTTTATTATGGCAAGGAAGCAACAGCAACAACAGTCGGATCCAGCCATCCCGGATCCACCACAGAGTCCTGAGGGAGTGGCAGTCGACGTGCCAGTACTCCAGGAAGCTGGCCCCGCGGTCAGCACCAAAGATCTTGACGACGCTACTGACAGCATCAAGAATTACATGTTCATGGCAGGACATGAGATCTCCCACGACATCACACAGTCAATCTCGCAATCGTTCACTCAGTCCTTGGAACCTCTGGCCATAGCAGTCCAAAAATTAACTGCTACGTTCACAGAGAGGCTACCGCTCACTCCTCAGCAGCAGGGCTTTCCACAGTTTGGTATTTTTGGCAACGGTCAAGACCAAGCTGGCCTACTAGGGGGACCACCCCCTCCTCAAACATTCTATCATGCTACTTCTTCTAACAGTCCTGCACTCGGGGGGCAAAGGGAGAAGGGAGTCGTGATTGGAGGAGCCCAGACGCCTCCAGCAAATGAAGAACGAAGGTTTGTGTTGGCAGACGATCAGCCCAAACCTGACAAGACGGACAAAAGGCCTCCGCAAGGAGGCCAGGGCTCTGGAAAGGACAAAGGAGCGGCTCCCACTCCTCAAACCTCTGAGACTCGGGGGGCAAGTTCAGTCCAGGACCAACAGGCACAAGAGGTGCATCCACAGCCGCCTCCTGTGCCAAACATGCTCATGGGACGGGATCAAGTCCTGAACTTGCTCCAGGAGCAGTTAGGACCGGGGTTCAGACCTTTGGGAAGACCGATGTACAGAAAGCCTCAAACCGAAGAGGTGGACAGAACACCTTTCCCGAAGGACTACAGAGTTCCAGAGTTCCAGACCTTCAACGGGGAAAACATGCATTCAACGGTTGAGCACATTGCCAGGTTTCAAGTCCAATGCGGAGAAGCTGGGGCCATTGATGCTCTGAAGTTGAGGCTTTTTCCCAATTCTCTCACTGGGACAGCCTTTACTTGGTACATCAACCTTCCACCCAACTCCGTGCAGACCTGGGCTCAACTGGAGGAGATGTTCCACCAACAGTTCTACAGGGTAGAACCAGAAGTGACGTTGGCAGACCTGTCATGCTATCGTCAAACCAATCTTGAATCCGTGGAGTCCTATCTCCTGCGTTTCAAGACTGCTCGGTTCAAGTGCAAGATAGTCCTTCTAGAGGCCGAATACGTGCGTATAGCACTAAACGGCTTGGGCTTTGAGATGAAGAAGAAGTTTTATGGGACAGAATTCAGAAATCTGTTTGAATTGTCCTCTAAGGCTTCTCATTACAAAAGGCTCTTGGCGGAGGAGCAGGACAGGAAGACATCATCCAAAGGGACGTACTACCGCGACCCTAACTACGAGGTGGCTGCAGTGGAAGCAGAGGCAGACCCAGACGTGGCTGTGGCGGAGATCATCAACAAGAAGCCATACGTCTGTAAGGCCTTTGTCAAGATGGAACCCACGAAGCAACCTATCCAGAACAGTCCTAATAGGCTAACCAGGGCCTATACCTTTGACGTGGGAAGGGCTGAGGCTATTTTTGATCAACTCCTTGCTGACAAGCTGCTCAAATTGCCGTTTGGTCACAAGATTCCAACCGTGGAAGATATGAAGGGCAAGGAGTACTGTAAGTATCACAACTCTTGGAGTCATTCAACGAATAATAGCATAGTATTTAGAAATGACATCCAGGATAAGATTGAGCATGGAGAGTTCAAATTTCCCGAGAAAGATAAGCAGCCCATGGGGGTAGATGGCAATCCATTTCCTTCAGGGCTGAGCACAAACATGGTCTCTATCGACATGAGAGGCATGCCTAGGACTGCTTCTAGGCAGAAGATAAGTTTGGGAGCCCCTTCCAGAGAAGTTCACAAGTCCAGCCCAGGCAGGTACTGGGATCCTTACTGTGAGGAAAGGGATTTCAGGACTGAACGGGTCAGAAGGTTCGAAAGGCAGAATTCATGGTGGTCCAGACCTACAGGACTGAAGAAGCCAGAGAAACCAACTTGCTCGTTGGTTTGTACAGAATGTGGACATCATGCCAGTCCTAGCAAGCCAGTTCTGAAGAGCGTTATTGTGGGAAGGACTGAAGAAAGGTCTGAGGAGCCGCTCAGGCCTATGGGAAGGAGGATTGCACGAGCATCAGTATTCAACCGAATCCAGCCGGGGTTGGTTGAAGTGGAGGACGAGCTTGACAACCTGAGGATATCTGCTCCGTCCAAAGGGAAACCTAGGGCTGTAAGACCCCCAGCCACTCCTCCAAATGAGTGGCATAGGGTTGAGCATCCCAAGTTTCCTTCTCCTCCTCCACCTTTGTCCAGATCTCAGAAGAGGCACCGCCAACGATTCAGGCAGGCAGTCAGAAGGGCTGAGGAAGAAACAGATTTGCTGGACGATCCAATGGTCGAAGATGACTCCTATGGGGAGTTGAAGATAGAAGTCCCAACACAGGAGCCTCAGGTTGAAATGCCTAAGGCTAGGAGAGTACACAAGCCCTTGGAAAGGACTGTGGAAGAGGCTATCATTGAGCCTCCTCCAAGGACTTTACCCAAGAAGCAAGTTCCTGCGGGAAAGACATACAAAGAGGCCGTTGCCAAGACGCCTCTAAAACAAGCTACTGTATCCAATAATCAACCACTCTTGGAGAGAACCCTAGAAGAGGCTAGGATTGAGCCTTCTCCAAGACCAGTGACGCTGCTCAAGAAGACAGCCCTCCAACCAAGGAAGCCAGACTCGGGGGGCAAGTCAGGGTTGAATCCACAGGCAAAGGAGTTCAAACCTGGCCAGGGGCCCAATATGCATTGCAACATGGTGGTGATCCTGCCAGCAGAGCTGGAAGCCAAAAACAACGCTCCAATTGCCTTGGAGGGAGATTTTGTGGAAATGGGACAAACGGCCGAAATTTTGAACGAGTCCTTCTCCGTAGGACTGAACGGGCCTTCAGTGATTGTGCTGAAGGACGAGACTGGGGGAAGACCTGAGGATAGGGCAGCCAGTGTAATCTTTGAGAGGCCAAGCCCTGCAATGAACAAACACATCAAGCCTTTGTACATTGCTGGTTGCCTTGATGGAATGCCAGTCAACCGAATTCTGGTGGATAATGGGTCTGCCACCAATCTCATTCCTAGGTTCATGATGCAGAAGCTTGGGAAGACTGATCAAGACCTGGTCTCATGCACTTCGACCTTGACGGATTTCACAGGAAAGGAGACAGCTTGTCAAGGTATTCTCATTATGAATTTAACAGTAGGATCCAAGACATTGACAACACCTTTCTTTGCTGTTGATTCACGCTCTTCCTTCAACGTTCTGTTGGGGAGAGATTGGATTCACTCCTGTCAAGCGGTTCCCTCAACCCTTCATCAGTGTCTCATTTTTTGGAATCTTGACGACGTGGAGGTCATATGGGTCGACCGCAGACCTTTCCAGGCCTCTACTAACCATGCAGAGGCCCATTTATACGACGAAGGGGTTGGTCCCATGAAGGTGGCAGGGCTTGACAAGTATGGCCGCCACAAGATAGCCCCTATACATGGTAACAAGTCAGCTGAAGAGGTGAAGGCACTTTTTCAGGAGTTAATCGGTCCTATGATCACGGAATCAAGCAGGCCGATTACCGCTTCATCCAAATGCCCTTCCCAATGTCAGTAAACCCTTCAGAAGTAGAGAAGAGTGTGGCCCTTCAGGCCACGTTATCGAAGTTTGAAGCCTACTTGTCACGACCACCATTTTCAACATAAAATATAAAGAGTTTCTTAAGCAATTACCTCACAATAATCCGCACGTTACCAAAATATCATTAATTACCCATAACCATACTCCAAGCCCAAGAGTTCAAAAATATTACATCTTTGGCACAACGGCCCCAAATAAGAATAGACATCAAAGGTCAAGAGTTTAGAGTTTACAAAATATCCCATAGTCAATTGAACCATCACTTAAGTTACAAATACATCTTCAAAAGGAATTTACAAAGATGCCTAAGTAACTCTACCATGTTAGCTTTCAAAACGTTGTGTCCGATACCCAAGCACTCCAATCATGGTCGCTAATGTCCAGAGTTATTACCTGAAAAGAAATAAGGCTTGAGCTACACTAGCCCAGTAGGAATGCTACGCAGACAATATATGCAAGAGAAATGCGAAAGTGATAATACGACGTATGCAAAGGATAGCCCAAGCAACTAACAATCGAAATGGTTCAACAATCCGACAAACAAGCCATGAGATTTAGAATACCCCTCAACCTTTAACCATTATCATATCTCGCATATCCAAACCGTCTCGCGTTATGTGTCATGAGCCGAAGCTCCTGCCGGGCTATTCATGGGACCCCGATATCCCCTGCCAAGCACCCACCTCGAAGGTTGGGCCTTGAATAATCAATACGAGCATTAGCTCCTGCCAGGCTATTTATGGGACCCTGATATCCCCTGCCAAGCACCCACCTCGAAGGTTGGGCCTTGAATAATCAATACGAGCATTAGCTCCTGCCAGGCTATTTATGGGACCCTGATATCCCCTGCCAAGCACCCACCCGTCGATGGGCCTTGAGTGTTCACGCGTTGTGTCAACAAGTTTTGTGTGTCTCAAATTTCATAACGTCTCGTTCCATGTCAAGTTCATACGATAATTAAGACAACTTTCATCGAACGAAAGTAAGGAAGTGCCAAGAACGCACAAGAGCCCAACAAGGGTGTTCAACAATGATTAGGAGGGTTTTAGAAGTCCTTGAAACGAGTTGAAAGTGATCGGGGGTCAAAACAATGGGTTTCGGAACAAAACAGTAAAATCTGGAGATAAGCTCACTGTATGGATACGAGAAAAAAATCCGTATGGATATGGGTTGGTTACGAATTTTACAGCTTGTTCCGTATGGATACAGATTTTTGGCCGTATCCATACTGGAGGCTTACGAACAGTTTTTCTGCAGATTTTCAGAGATTCAACAACAACAACAATGGATACGATTTCAAGCAAGGAAAACACTTCTATTACATGTATTAAGAGGTAGAATCCCTACCTCAAAGCCGAAGAACGAAACCCACAAAGTTACGAGCCCTAGCTCTCCGAAAACTTCGATTCGAACGGGATACGACCTCCTCGAGCTCCAATGAACGGGATACGGGCCGCAATACGCGTAGAGGTCGAAGGATTGAAGGTTATATTGGTGGGTTTTTGAGTGATTTTGGTGAGAGAGCAAGAGAGAGTGAGAGAGGCGTTGGAGAGAGAGACCGGGAGAGAGAGACGTGAGTGAGGGTGAGGGGAAAATGATCCCATGCTCCCTCATCTCCCCTATTTATACTCTTAAATCCACAAATCACACATTACCTCCTTCCACAATCAATTCCTTCGTTTTAACCCCAAATCACATAAATACAGTTATTCCATTATCCTTTTCCGAAAATTATGCATTTAATAAATATCAACTATGGATAAAATAAAAACGAGTCTCTACATTCTACCCTCCTTAAAGAAATTTCGTCCTCGAAATTTTCATGCCAAAGCTAACCACTAATGCATCATGCATGCATACAACATTCACAATTTCATCATCATGCAACAAGTCAATTATCGAAAGGCTCAAAGTGTAAATACTCACATTGGCTCATTCCAGAAATAAGTGCGGGTATTTCTCCCTAATTTCGTCCTCTCTTTCCCATGTCGATTCCTCGCTACTCTGACTTCTCCACAAGACTCGCACCAGTGGTATCGTCGTACCCCTCAAAACTCGGTCACGCGAATCTAGGATACGTGTCGGTTCTTCCCCATAAGACGCGTCGGCCTCTAACCCAAGTTCGGACCACTCTAATACATGCGACGGATCCGGTTCATACTTTCTCAACATAGACACGTGAAACACGTCATGGACACCCATTAGCTTCGGTGGCAAAGCCAAGCGATACGCAACCTCCCCAATTTTCTCGATAATGTCAAACGGCCCGATATAACGCGGCGATAGTTTCCCTTTCTTCCCAAAACGTGATAATCCCCTACGAGGCGATACCTTAAGAATACGTGATCCCCTTCTTCAAAGGACAACGGGCGACGACGACGATCGGCATAACTCTTTTGCCTACTTTGCGCGGTCAATAATCTTTGGCGAATCACCTTGACTTGTTCGGTCGTTCTATCTTGAGCTTCTTTAAGGCGTTGTCGAATAGCTCTCATACTCTCGGAGGTCTCCGTGATCATATCCGGCCCCACTAGTGTAGCTTCTCCCAATTCGGTCCAACATACCGGCGATCGACACGGTCTTCCATACAAAGCATCATACGGTGCCATTTCGATACTAGATTGATAGCTGTTGTTATACGTGAATTCGACTAACGACAAGTGATCCTCCCAACTACCCCGAAAATCCATCACGCAAGCCCGAAGTATATCTTCTAGAATCTGAATCGTTCTCTCGGATTGTCCATCGGTTTGAGGATGATAGGCGGTGCTAAACAAGAGATTGGTGCCTAAAGCAGCTTGCAAACTCTGCCAAAAACGTACGGTAAACCTCGGATCACGATCGGATACGATGGATACGGGAATCCCATGAAGACGGATGATCTCCCGAGTATACAAACGACTCAAGGTTTCTACGGAATCGGTAACACGAATAGGCAAAAAAATGAGCGATTTTGGTCAAACGATCCACGATTACCCAAACAGCATCATGCTTCCTTTGCGACCTCGGTAAACCCGTAACGAAATCCAACTAATAGTACCTCCACGTTCTCTTCTTCTTCTTCTTCTTTTTGTTTCATTTTACCATATACCCCTTGAACTTCCTAGAAGGACATTTTGAACTGCTTATAAAACTCAAATTCTAAACTCTAAGCTTCATCTTTCCCAATTTACATCAACCCACGAATCAATTCTTTACTCACCAACCCCAAGAACCTCAAATAACATCTACTAGAACAAAAGCTAAAAGCCTAGAATCCTTAAACCATATAATGACTCATAACCCGTTGCTCAACTATACCCACTCACTCATCATTCAAACCCCTCACTTGACTTCAAGTATAAACACATCTCACAACTAATTCATCTCTATTAATACTGCTATTAATCGACAGCAACACCACTCCCGTGACACTTCCCAAATGGCTCCTTGCCTTGTGGCACTCACTCCCCTCTCATAAGGACACAATTAACCTCCATTGATATCTCGAAACACTTATATCTCAAAACTGCCAGCCATTACCTCCATTTCATATCCCTATTACCCACATAACTCTTATATCAACTCTACATAAACCTCTAATGCCTTTTCATCCATCTAACATTCAAACACAACTAAGGGTCGAACACTACTCCACCTTTTTCCACTCTGAATCATTACTAGTTTCTAACCCAAACTCACTTCTATGAAAATGCGTCCCCTCTACGTAACTTAATACAACGCAATATCAATACCGTTCAGGCAAACTCTCAAATTCACTATTTTTCTTATCACCAGCCATTAGCTAAGGATTGACATATTGCAGATACCTTCCGTGTCTAACCTTCTAATCGTATCATACAAATAAAGTTTAGTAAGGACACGTTCCAGATTCTAACTAAAGATAGTCTCTCCCGTAGCAAAATCTACGCACACATCAATGTCTACCCTGCACCGTAACTATGAGCAAATTACACACATCGAGATTGCACATCAAGTCAAACACATATGTTAACACTAAACAACAATAGATTTCGTACACGAAATATATATCAACAAACCATCCATACCAATTAATGGCTCAGACAACATCCGATTCACCCACATATTAACTAACTCGTTCGGTACCCAGTACTTCATATCTCATGGCTCTAGCAAACCCAACAGTAACCACAATCATATCAGTCTCGTTCTTTCTAATCTTGTAATACCTCACGCGATGTCTATTCACTTTACCAATCCCGAGCATTCTCGTTCATTTAGTCAAATCAAATCACGTATTTCTCATATTCACAATTGAAACATTACATCACAAATGCACGTATAATCAATACGAATCATTCCTCTATTTCAACAACATTACAACTTAACAGCATCTCATCATCCTAGCACCTACACAATGTGTCCAATAGCTGCACCAACTAAAATACAATACTATTGATTGTTTCTATACTAAAATTCGACACCAACACAAACGAATTGACTGACTCCTCCCTAAATGCCCACAAGACTTAGGGTTTTCAAATGACAACATGTCTATACTCCTAGTTACGTCTAAGGCTTCTACCGCCCCATCACTCAAGAGGTGAATCCACTCACACAAATAACTTCTAACGATCCCGCCCACTACAAACTTCACGGCTCACAAATTTCTTTCTCTCCACCAAGCAATCATATTGACATTCATATTTCTCAAAGACACCACCATAATTACACTCAACCTCAATCATAACAACCACACCATTCCCATCACCATCACTACTATCACTATCACCATTATCCCTTAATCTCTCTCAAACAAACCTATCATCCCAACGACATACCCCAATCTATCCCCTACTGTCATCAGTCTAGTCTACATTTTCGAACACACATCATACAGTTTCTTTACGCTCTAATCGTTCAACTCACAACGTTCCGTTTCCCTCTCACATTTATCACTCCAAGCTTCCCGCCATTTCAAATCAGGACACACCAACTACTCTTCACTTCGTTTCCAACCACGATAGTTCACATTCATAAATCCTTACAAACTTCAAACACGTTCCCCACCACATAACTCACGTCAACCACTCGACTTCAAATACATCAATATAGTTCTCCTTCAATCACATAACTCACTAAGCAACACTACAACTGTTATCCTACCATCTTGTTATAATGACATCACCATGACAATTATTTCAGCAATGACAACAACAATACCATAGCGCTTCCATTTTCTACAAAATTCTTATAGACAGTCATCTACCCCAAGCCTAGATATCTAGCCCTTATGTATAACCCTAATGTCCAGTTGACTTTCCGAGACTTCCATCCAGAAGATGCGGTGATCAAGCGCCTCTTCCAATTGGATCTCATCGGTAGTCGCCTGGGTGTCCAGAAGACACAAACTGTATTCTAACACCCTACCTATAACCCTCATTTTCCTATATTAACCTTAGATACACATATCTCCTTATGTAGGTTCGACTTGTCCTACCTATGCTCACAATAACTGTCTCAATAACAACCACTACAACAATCAACTATAATTTCATCACAACAAGTCTTTACCATTTCCAAACACATTCAATACACGCACTAACTCAATTCCCATCGCATATATTACTCACCTTATACTTATACCCTATACAGCTCATCTCATACAGGTTTAACTTAGCACATAATCCGAGCAATTTCAATTAAAAATACATCTAACACTCATCCCGTAAGTCAAATCAACATTCTATCCCTTTTATCACATGCTAACAAATATCCTTTCTCACACATCAATATTGTCACCACTCATGCCCATCTAACATCTCATATAAAAGACATCTTACCACAAATGGTACAGACCAAGACCACCAACTGTAATGATATCAATAACAACAATCGCAACCACAATCACTACAATGAGGTCAGAGCCTCCAACTTCTCAACACGGGTAACTAACTCTACACCACTCTATGATAACAAAAACACAATGCCATGTAGTCACATAAATGTTAGTCACGCAAGCATGCACAATTTATGTTAGAGGGCGCGACATTTTGAACCCATGAGGCGAAATGCCTCCCCACGGTCTCTAGGTGTTCTAAACCTAGTGCTCTGATACCAAGTTGTCACGACCACCATTTTCAACATAAAATATAAAGAGTTTCTTAAGCAATTACCTCACAATAATCCGCACGTTACCAAAATATCATTAATTACCCATAACCATACTCCAAGCCCAAGAGTTCAAAAATATTACATCTTTGGCACAACGGCCCCAAATAAGAATAGACATCAAAGGTCAAGAGTTTAGAGTTTACAAAATATCCCATAGTCAATTGAACCATCACTTAAGTTACAAATACATCTTCAAAAGGAATTTACAAAGATGCCTAAGTAACTCTACCATGTTAGCTTTCAAAACGTTGTGTCCGATACCCAAGCACTCCAATCATGGTCGCTAATGTCCAGAGTTATTACCTGAAAAGAAATAAGGCTTGAGCTACACTAGCCCAATAGGAATGCTACGCAGACAATATATGCAAGAGAAATGCGAAAGTGATAATACGACGTATGCAAAGGATAGCCCAAGCAACTAACAATCGAAATGGTTCAACAATCCGACAAACAAGCCATGAGATTTAGAATACCCCTCAACCTTTAACCATTATCATATCTCGCATATCCAAACCGTCTCGCGTTATGTGTCATGAGCCGAAGCTCCTGCCGGGCTATTCATGGGACCCCGATATCCCCTGCCAAGCACCCACCTCGAAGGTTGGGCCTTGAATAATCAATACGAGCATTAGCTCCTGCTAGGCTATTTATGGGACCCTGATATCCCCTGCCAAGCACCCACCTCGAAGGTTGGGCCTTGAATAATCAATACGAGCATTAGCTCCTGCCAGGCTATTTATGGGACCCTGATACCCCCTGCCAAGCACCCACCCGTCGATGGGCCTTGAGTGTTCACGCGTTGTGTCAACAAGTTTTGTGTGTCTCAAATTTCATAACGTCTCGTTCCATGTCAAGTTCATACGATAATTAAGACAACTTTCATCGAACGAAAGTAAGGAAGTGCCAAGAACGCACAAGAGCCCAACAAGGGTGTTCAACAATGATTATGAGGGTTTTAGAAGTCCTTGGAACGAGTTGAAAGTGATCGGGGGTCAAAACAATGGGTTTCGGAACAAAACAGTAAAATCTGGAGATAAGCTCACTGTATGGATACGAGAAAAAAATCCGTATGGATACGGGTTGGTTACGAATTTTACAGCTTGTTCCGTATGGATACAGATTTTTGGCCGTATCCATACGGGAGGCTTACGAACAGTTTTTCTGCAGATTTTCAGAGATTCAACAACAACAACAATGGATACGATTTCAAGCAAGGAAAACACTTCTATTACATGTATTAAGAGGTAGAATCCCTACCTCAAAGCCGAAGAACGAAACCCACAAAGTTACGAGCCCTAGCTCTCCGAAAACTTCGATTCGAACGGGATACGACCTCCTCGAGCTCCAATGAACGGGATACGGGCCGCAATACGCGTAGAGGTCGAAGGATTGAAGGTTATATTGGTGGGTTTTTGAGTGATTTTGGTGAGAGAGCAAGAGAGAGTGAGAGAGGCGTTGGAGAGAAAGACCGGGAGAGAGAGACGTGAGTGAGGGTGAGGGGAAAATGATCCCATGCTCCCTCATCTCCCCTATTTATACTCTTAAATCCACAAATCACACATTACCTCCTTCCACAATCAATTCCTTCGTTTTAACCCCAAATCACATAAATACAGTTATTCCATTATCCTTTTCCGAAAATTATGCATTTAATAAATATCAACTATGGATAAAATAAACACGAGTCTCTACACTACTTGCTCGAGAAGAGGCTTATGGGAAGTGAAGAATCAGAAGATGATCATTCGGCCTTTGCGGCCGAAGTGATCAATGAGGATGATAACCTGGTTGAAGATCTGGACGAAATCCGCCTTGAAGACCTTGAAGCAGCTCCAGCCAAGTTAGATGATCTGAGGGCTGACGTGCAGGATCCGTTGGAAGAAGTTAATCTGGGAGACTCAGAGAATCCCAGACCTGTGTACATAAGCCAACTTCTGCCAGAGGATGTCAAAGTAAAGCTCATCGAGCTCTTGAGGGAGTTCAAATCCTGCTTTGCTTGGGATTATGAGGAGCTTCCAGGTCTGTCCAGAGGTCTAGTGGAACATAAGCTGCCCATTCAACCAGGGTTCAGAGCTTTCAAACAACCACCAAGGAGGATGTCCAATAAAGTCTATTTGCAAGTCAAGGACGAAATTGAACGCCTCTTTAACGCTGGGTTCATACGTACAGCCAGATATGTCACTTGGCTCTCTAACATTGTGCCAGTCCTCAAAAAGAATGGCAAGGTCAGAGTATGTGTGGACTTCAGAAACCTCAATTTGGCATCCCCAAAGGACGAGTACCCAGTGCCAGTTGCAGATCAGTTGGTCGATGGGGCTTCTGGTCACAAGGTTGTGTCCTTCATGGACGGGCATTTTGGTTACAATCAGATCTTCATTGATGAGGCCGATACGGCTAAGACTGCTTTTAGGTGTCCTGGCGCCCTAAGAACCTTTGAGTGGGTCGTAATGCCCTTCGGCCTAAAGAATGCAGGTGCCACGTTCCAGAGAGCTATGAACGCCATATTCCATGATTTCATTGGCCGTTTCATGGAGATCTACATCGATGACATCTGTAGACACCCCAATCCGGACCTCGAAGGGTCTTTGATCACCCCGATGATGAAATAAAGGAAACAAAGCCTTTGTGAGCTTGAATGAAGTATTCCTCTAGCATCCGCAGCCCAAACCAACCATCAGCCCAGAAAAGCCCAAAAAACTCAGAAGCCCAGAGAAAGCCCTGGATCGAACCTAAAGTACCGTGCGTAACACTTCTACACCGCACGGCGTATCGAAATTTAATACACCGCACGCAGTCACGAGGTTAACCGCACGGCATTTTGGATAAAGTTCTGACTGGCTCAGAAAGCTGTCGGTCACGCCTATTTGAGCCACAACTGCAATACGGCTCAGCCAAAAGCACACTTCTGGCCCGCCCAGAAAATGCCTCCAACTTTCAAAATTCAAAATCCAAGGCTCTTGCCTATAAATACACCCCTCCACTCAAGGAAAAAGGGCCCTTGATCACCATTATACCCTTTCTCTCTCTTCTTGCTTTCACACCCACTTTCCCATTTCCAAGCCTTGAGAATGTTGTTCTTAAAAGACATTCTCTAGGCCTTTTACTCCATTTTTCTCCTCACCATTGAAGTTAGTCCCTTACTAACTTTGAGGTCCCAACCACCCAATATATCCATCTATTACACACATCCACACTTCTACTTTCTTTTTCCACCAACCAACGCCCATCCTCCTTCATCAAAAGCACATTCAAGCTCCGGATCCAAGGTAAAAATCAAGTTTCCTTGGGCTAGGCTGTCCCTGAGGGGACCTTTCTATTTTCAGGCGTAACCCTTTTGGTTGAGATCTGACCCAAAACCTCTTTTTACAAAACAAAACCAGTGTCTGAAGGTGTGCTAAGCCGTGCGGCTCTTTAGAGCAACGCACGGCGTAGCATATACACGCACGGCATTTCAAAAAGGAATATTGCTTTCTTGTTCAGTTATGCGGATCATGATCGTCGTTGTTGGGATCCTGTCGATACCAAAAAATGAGACCATTCTACAAGCCATGTTTTAAACTCCATAGATCTTTTCAAAACAAGCAAACGTATCAAAATGGTTTTCCCTTCATGGTTTGAAATAATGGTGTAGATCTGAGATGATCTGACAGCTGTGAGTCGTCTAAAGTTTTAAAAATAAAACCGTGCGATGTAATGGTACACCGTGCGAAGCTTTACAAAACAATAAAAGTTTGGTATCAAGATCGGAACCACGCACGGCATATCGATAAGCCGCGCGTTATGAACCAATATGCCGCCTGACGGAGGATAGTGATTCAGACAGTCTGTTTTGTATACTTGTTTATATTATCATGCCATCTTTATCATCTCTGTACAGCAAGCACCACTAGCACGGCAACGTGTTATGATTTATCTTGTTCCCCTTTCCCTTTTATGTGTTTTCGAGGTTTTCCGAGTTGTATTAATCCCCCCATTTAAAATGCTTAGTAGAGACCGATTTTCACCGGGCGAGCGGGGTGCTTTTCAACAAAACCTTCCCCGTTCGTAACCTGGCTCCCGGATCCAAAATCTCAAACAGTTTCGCTAGATCAAAAGGCCTTTTCTTTTCAAAACAAAACCCCTCGGTTCCTCGGATCATCCATCTCAAAAATCCGGGTGGCGACTCTGTCATAATATCGCACATTCGGGCGCGGGAGCCCACAGTGGCGACTCTGCTGGGGACTTTATTCAAAACTTCTTTTTTTTAAAAAAAAAAAATACATAAAGGAGTGTTGGATAATCAAGAGGGCCAAACTTGAAAGGCATTTTACTTGGGGGACTTAATACAATTTGGAGAACTTAACTTTCTTTTACACTATGCACCGCACAAGCCGCGTTAGCGTGTTTTGGCTATCTTGCCCAGTTTACCAGTGACAAGCTCTCCCGGAATGCCTAGCAACCCTCGACTATGATGGGCCATCGTGCTGTTTGACCATTGTCTTGCAATACACTCGACATGGGGTAGTACATCTTGGCTCTAGTCCGGGGAACCCCTCTCAAACCAAAATCGGCCTTTGCACTTGTACATAACCATAGTACTTTCCCAACTAGGACAGGGACCCATGGCTAGGACTTATGTGATATATCATGTCCATGTGTATTTCTTTATACATACATATCATTCATGCATCATTGCATCTTGCAGGCTAGAGGATTAGGCTCCCTTAGAATTCTTTAGGACTTTGCGGTCAGTCTAGGAGACTGTAAATCCATGGAGGTTGCGATACCTCCGGTGTTTGCCGTGCCCGAACGGCTCCCTTGACATGGGATTAACCTTGGAAGTGTGCGTATTTGGATTCTGACGGTCATATTGCCCTGTCTCGGATGGTCAAGATAAGGAGATTGGCTCTGGTTCCGAAAACGATCGGAATTTAACCTGCCTGACAGCACCTACCTGGGTCGTCAGAAATCTTCTGTACAAATGCCCCAAGTGAAACTCAAGTCACGGTAGGTTCTAGGACCTAGAGAGTACGTAGAAGGTAGGATAGACGCTTGGGGCGGATTTTGAAGATGTTCCCTTTTGCTTTGCTATAAGTTCAGA
The DNA here is from genome assembly GCA_018127125.1 of Rhododendron griersonianum. Taxonomy (NCBI): domain Eukaryota; kingdom Viridiplantae; phylum Streptophyta; class Magnoliopsida; order Ericales; family Ericaceae; genus Rhododendron; species Rhododendron griersonianum. Next base: position 19,212,063 of record CM030794.1, on the reverse strand, counting down.
AACATTGGACACCTGCAAAAAGAAGAGGCTTTACCCAATTGGTTTCGTCCATCTCAAAGATTGGTCCGCATAGATACCCTGGAAGAAACCCAACTGGTTGAGGTCCCCATAGAGCAGGAAGGTCAACCACCATTAGCAGTTTCGCTAAGCCCAGCAATACAGGAGCCCTCGTCACTTGAAAATCTCTTACCCATGGCTGACCAGGGAAACGGGATAGAAGAGATTAGGCAGAACATGGCTGCTATGGATGCTCAGTTTAAGCAATCCCTTGCTGGGATGGATGCGCAACTCAAAGCTTCGGTTGCATCCATGAAAGACACCATGAACATGATAATGGAAACCATGCAAGAGGTTTGCGACAAGCTTTTGGTTAAAACCGATGTACCCAAGGAAGAAACGCCACCCAAGGACACGCCGGCAATTGATCCCAATCTAGCCGCCCTTATGGTTAAAATTGGGAAGTTGGAAGAATCAATGCAAGAAAACAAGCGATTAGGAAGAGGAGAGATTGACATGAACAAATTGTGCTTGTTCCCCAACGCGAAGTTACCAGAAAAGTTTAAGGGTGTAGATTTCGCAAAGTTTGATGGTACCGGAGACCCAAAAGCTCACCTCCAAGGGTATGTTGGTTCACTCACCATGAGAGGGATCGAGAAGGAGGCCATGGCCCAACTATTCCATGAATCTCTGTCAGGACCCGCTTTGCAATGGTTTCTTACCCTAGAACCCTCTAAGAAAAGGACTTGGGAAGATATTGGGACGGCTTTTGTAGCTCAATACGATTTCAATGTCGATTTAAAGATGACCACAAGGGAGCTAGAAAGCACCAAGATGGGTGAGAAGGAAGGCTTTGCCGACTTTGTGAAACGTTGGAGGGCTAAGGCTACTCAGATGCAAATCAAACCAGATTTAAAGGAACAGATAAGGATCATTACCAAGAATCTCCCAAACTCTTTTGCTCCACACATGGTTCTTTCCTAGGCAGCCCCGAATTTCGAAACTTTCTATGACTCGGGCCTGGCTGTAGAAGAAGCACTGCGAGACGGAACATTAGAAAGCAAGGAATCAGCAGCAAAGCCCAAGAGGGTATATTCGGGGAACAACAATGTCCTCTACGGGAATTCCAATCAGGCCGGGACTTCATCCGCCAAACCAGCAGAAGTAAACCAAATTTCAGAAAAAACCAAAGTCCCAACAAAGAACCTTTACCCAATTCAGCACTCCTAGATCCGCTTTGCTCAAAAAGCTCACTGAAGTAGGAGTACTGAATCCCCTTCAGCCACCACAAAATATTCCACCCAATCTAAACCAAAATGTCTACTGTGATTTCCACCAAATGCATGGCCACACCACTGATAACTGTATCCGCCTCCGTAATGAGATTCAAAACCTCATCGACAATAAAGTCATCGATACCCCTCCTTCTGACAAACCAAACACCATGACAAATCCCTTACCACAGCATAATACCCCATTCCATATCAACCAAATCACCCAAGACAAAAGCCAAGACTTCAATCCTACCTCTTTCATAATTCCTGATACCGAACCAAAGCCTGTCGTAGAAGTTCCCGAAGAAATCACCCTCTGTTACCTCTGGGATTGGGGAGATTCGATTGATGATTGGAAAGAGTTTGAAGTCGCTAATTTCCAAGAAAATATAAACCCGTCCTTTGAGCCAGAATGGAAAGTTGATTGGCAAAACATTTATGCTGACCCTCTCGATGGATTCTCTTTGAATATGATGTTCAACTTGTCGGAAATGCCTGAATGGGAATGGAATCCAATCGCGGATGAGTACCAACTTTTGGCTTGGAATGACCCTTTAGATACCTTCTCTGTACCCATGCTGTTTGCAGAAGAATACCAGCCACCGGCAGTGATCTATGACTGGCCTGAACCGGTTCCGTTTCGACCAGACTTCTCCTCCTACCTCCACGATCTCATAGCCAACGACCCATACAACAACGTGGATCTTGCTCCATACTCAGAACCGCCAGGTCCCGAAGAACATATGGCTAGTAATGAGTTCAACCCGATGGATTATCTGGTTGACGAAGTTAAGTCAGAGTCATCTGTCACCTTCCCAAAAGAGTCTGATGTTGCCATGATGAACTTGTGGGAAGACGAACCAGGCGCTAAGACAAACCTATGGGGGGATACGGATATCATCAACATAAAAGTGGGGAACGAAGAATGGACTGTAAACAGGACGGTGGCAGAAACTGAGAAATGGAAGCCCGAGGATCTGTGGGAGGACCTGGTTGTCGCTGACTTGGCTGCCAATCTCCAAGGCACTACCATTGGAAACAAACGCAAGGCCCTTGCGGATTTGTGGAATGAAGAGTCCAAGTATCAACAGATTGGTCAATTAACCAGGAGTGGTCGAGTATACCAACCCCCTAATCTTCAAATCGGAGAATCCTCCAACCCTCCAGCTCCACTGACCAAAGAACCTTCCAACCCGTTTGTGACCCCAATCAAAGATACTTTCCAACCCTTTGCCCCGCCAGTTAAAGAACCCTCCCGTCCTGCGAAAGACCCAGAAAAAATGATCAAGCGCCAACTCGAACAGACTCCAGCCAAAATGTCTGTTTGGGACGTGCTTGTTCATTCCACCCGCCATCGCGAAGGATTCATCCAAGCTCTCTCTCACCTAAAAGTCCCCTCTGCCATAACCCCTGATGATGGCACTCATCAAAACCATACCCGTCAAATATGCTATCACCTTCACTGATCGAGATTTGCCCGTTGATGGAACTGATCACAATCGGCCGCTCCATATCACTCTAAAATGCCACGGAAAATGGGTACCGGTAATCCTCATTGACAACGGGTCGGCAATCAATGTCTGCCCGCTCCGTGTCGCTTATTGCCTGGGATACAAAAATAGCAATTTCTCTCCATCAGAAGTCAAAGTTCGGGCATATGACAACACCCGTCGGGATGTGACTGGCACTCTCATGCTTCCTATGACTTTTGGACCCTACCAAATAGATGTGGAGTTCCATGTGGTAGACATTCCCGCATCCTTCAACCTGCTGCTGGGTAGACCTTGGATGCATCGACCTGATATCATGGCAGTTCCTTCAACACTCCACCAGAAGGTTAGACTGGGATGCTCACCATTCATGGCGATTCTGGGATTCGTGCTCCTGGAAGACAATGCCCCACTTTTGGAGATACAACATGGGGAAGAGGACGTTGCTCTGGGCGGTTTCTCTCTTGACACCTCTCATTCTGTTTTCACTGTCAAGATTGATGATGACTTCGTCGTTAGTAATGTGGCCATAAAGATAATGAAGAAAATGTCCTACATGCCAGGATTGGGGTTGGGAAAGAATCTTCAGGGGCCAGCACAGTTTGAAGAACCAGGAACTTTAACCCGCGTAACAGGTGTGGGATACCACCCTTCCGAGGATAGGAAGGAAAAGAAAGGAGATAGATTGGAAGATTATTTTGTCAAAGAAAAGGCAAAGCAGATTTATCAAGGGCAGCCGGAACCATTCTGGGACAAAGAAACCAACACCTTCCTACCGGGATTTGAGATATTCGCCAATGATGTCTGGCCCGAAAGTGATGAAGAGCTAGAAGCAGTGATCAAAGCAAAGATGGCCGATTGGGTTGAAACTCTTGCCTTGGGTAGCTTGGCGACCTTATTTGAGAGGACGAACCATTGGGTATAGTTGTGGAAGCGGAAGTGCTAGGGCAGGAGGCCCCGAAGATCCAACTTCACTTATCATGGATGTCCTGGAGATTATAAGAATTGGACTTTCATACCAAGCGCAACCTATCATGAGTCCGAGTCCTTTGAGTCTTCTGAGTCTTCTGAGTCTGTCGAGTCTGGGTCGGCGCCTCTTGGCCCAACTCCTCAGAGTCTGTATTTTGAGTTTGAATCTACCCGCGTGTACGGTGCCCTCGAGGCCTCCGTTAATAATGAAATAAATGAATCTGATTTTGCCTACTCCCCTGATTTTGAAATAAATTGTGTCGACCCCAATGATGAAGAGATCGATTTTGAGGGGGAAATCCCTGAAGAAATTCGGTCACTAATCGAAAGGGAAGACGAAAGGCATGCTCAGCCTGTAAAAGAAGAAGTTGTTTCGATAAATTTGAGGGACGAAGGGAATCCTCGAATGGTCCAGATCGGTTCCGCGCTGTCAGAAGAAGAGCGTCAGGCTCTTGTGGAGTTGTTAAAAGAATTTGAAGACGTTTTTGCATGGTCGCACGCTGATATGCCCGGAATTGATCCTGAAATAGTGGAACATCGGATTCCCCTTCACCCTGATGCGAAACCAGTAAAGCAGAAACTGAGACGCATGAGGCCCGATTGGGTGCTTAAAATAAAAGAGGAAGTGACTAAACAAATCAATGCCGGGTTCTTAATGGTAACTAAATACCCTCAGTGGGTTGCTAACATCGTTCCCGTTCCAAAGAAGGATGGCAAAATCAGGGTCTGTGTGGACTTCAGGGACTTAAACAAAGCTAGCCCCAAGGATGACTTCCCTCTACCCCACATCGACGTGCTAGTTGATAACACCGCGGGACATGCCTTACTTTCCTTCATGGACGGTTTCTCAGGATATAACCAGATTCTCATGGCCCCAGAAGACCGAGAGAAGACCACGTTCATTACTGAGTGGGGAACCTATTGCTATCGGGTCATGCCTTTTGGGCTGAAAAACGCAGGTTCCACTTATCAGCGAGCTGCTATAACCTTGTTGCATGATATGATCCATAGAGAGGTGGAGGTTTACGTTGATGACATGATCGTTAAAGCGAAAGAGCGAGAAGGTCACTTACCCGCGTTAAGAAAGTTCTTCGAAAGAATAAGGAAGTATAGGATGCACCTCAACCCTGCTAAATGTACATTCGGAGTCACCACCGAAAAAATGCTCGGATTCATGATCACCACCCGAGGCATCGAAATCGATCCATCCAAGATTAAGGCCATTCTGGAAATGGAGCCGCCACAGACAGAGAAAGACGTAAGGAGTTTCCTTGGCAAAATACAATTCATCAGCCGGTTTATCGCAAAGCTGACTTCAACATGCGAACCCATATTCCGATTGCTCAAAAAAGGAACACCCTTCGCATGGACCGACAGATGTCAGCAAGCTTTCGAGGCCATCAAAGCATATTTAAGGAATCCACCAGTCTTAATGCCGCCAGAACCAGGAAAACCTTTGATCCTATACCTGTCAGTCACCTCGTCTTCCATGGGGTGTATGTTGGCACAGGAAGGAGATGATGGGGTTGAAAGGGCCGTCTACTACCTCAAAAAGATGGTTGGGTCCGAAGAACGCTATACTCCCTTGGAAAAGACGTGTTGGGCACTTGTTTGGGCTTCCAGAAGTTAAGACATTACATGCTTTGGCTTATTCGGTGAGATTGATATCCCGAATGGATCCTTGAAGTACTTATTTGAAAAGCCAGCACTCACAAGAAGAATGGCACGATGGCTATTGATGCTGTTGGCAGAATTTGAATTAAAGTATGTCAGTAGAAAGCAGTAAAAGGAAGGGTTGTCGCTGAATTCTTAGCCGATTGCCCAATCGAAGGAAAGGAAGATGCCGAATTTGAGTTCCCGGACGAAGGCATATTGACCATAGTTGAGGACGTGTGGCAATTGTATTTCGACGGAGCAGCCAATCAGAGAGGATTCGAAATTGGTGTGCTGCTAATTTCACCGGATGGGTCGCATATCCCGCTTGCATTCAAGCTCAACTTCGAGGTCACCAACAATCAAGCGGAATACGAAGCTTGCATTGTTGGCATGGAAGCAGCCATTGAAATCGGTGTAGAAAAATTGGAAGTCGTGGGAGATTCCAACCTGGTCGTTTCTCAAGCAAACGGTGATTGGAAGGTCAGGGAAGAGAAGTTAAAACCATACCATCAAGATCTCGAAGATCTCATTCCCCATTTTAACAAAGTAACCTTCACCCATGTCCCGAGACTCAGGAATCAGTTCGCTGACGCCTTGGCAACATTAGCCTCCATGGTCGAAATCCCTATCGGTGTGAAGTTAAGACCAATTATGATCGAGCAAAGGGATACCCCGGTATACCAACATATCATGTCCATCAATGAACCCGAAGACGGTCATCCTTGGTTTTACGATATCTGGAGATTCGTGGAAAGAGGAGAATACCTCTCTGAAGCAAGCAAGAAAGACAGGATCGCCCTTCGAAGAATGGCAGCTCAGTACATCATTTGTGGAGGGAATCTATACCGAAGGTCTCACTGCGGAACCCACAAGCTGTGTATTCATGGTGAGGAAGCCAAAATAGTGATGGAGGAAGTCCACGAAGGAATATGCGGTCCTCACATGAACGGCATGATGCTTGCCAAAAAGATTTTGAGACAAGGCTACTTCTGGTCCACTATGGAGACGGAATGTGTGGAATACGTACGATGTTGCCGTAAGTGTCAAATTCACGCTAACCTCACGCATGTTCCGCCACATGAGTTGCAGCAAACGACCTCACCATGGCCTTTCTCGACGTGGGGTATTGATGTCATCGGAAGGATTGTGCCAGCAGCTTCTAACGGCCACAAATTCATCCTGGTAGCCATCGACTACTTCACAAAATGGGTAGAAGCAGCCTCGTATGCAACCCTGACCGCGGTTCAAGTCGCGCACTTTATCAAGCAAAACGTTATTTATCGGTATGGGGTCCCACAAGCGTTCGTGTCCGACAATGGGGTGCATTTCAAAGGCCGAGCAAGGGAAGTCTTGGAGGAATTCCAGATCCAAGTACACAAGTCAACAACCTATCGGCCGCAGACCAATGGGGCCGTGGAGGCAGCCAACAAAACAATCAAAACCATCTTGGAAAAGACTATTCAATCTGCAAGGGATTGGCACGAACGACTACCTTTGGCATTGTGGGGATATCGCACGTCTGTGCGTACGCCAACGGGAGCAACTCCGTACTCTTTGGTTTATGGCATGGAGGCCATACTCCCCATAGAATTAGAGGTGCCATCCCTCCGGACTATGATCGAATGCGATGTACAAGAGGCAGACTGGCTGAGCAACCGGTTTGAAGAACTGATGTTGTTCGATGAACGTCGTTTAAAGGCACTTTACCACATTCAAGGGTATCAAAGGAGAATTGCACGTGCATTTAATAAGAAAGTGAAGCCCAGGGATTTGGCAGAAGGCGACATGATTCTAAAGGAGATACGAGCACCAGTTTACGATCCACGCGGAAAGTTCCGCCCAAAGTGGTCTGGGCCGTACATCATCAAGACTGTCCTATCTGGAGGAGCTATGCAGCTCATTGACTTGGATGGAAACGAATTCTCAACTCTGGTCAACCTGGATCAACTCAAGCGCTACTACCCCTGAGAGAAGCTCGCTGGGCTGAAAAACTGCAAGGGCGGACAGTCCCAGACAAAAATTAGAGCAAAAGCCTGCTAGGATGAAAACCCGTAAGGGCATCGTAGGCAAAAGTTAAGGCATACAATAAATAAGCTCGCTAGGCCGAAAAACCCGAAAGGGCGGTACTAGGCAAAAGTTAGAGTGCAAAAGGAGAGTGTCAAAACCAGAGCGAACCATAACCTGAACTACGTCATGACCAGATTCCTTTACCAAAAGGATACGTAGGCAGTCTCGCTATGGGACTCGGTCACGATCAATCAAAACAAAAATCCAGGTTGACAGAATCCAGAAAGGCAGAATCAGAGAGGGGGGACCCTTAACTCACTTTATTAAAATAACCGCTTCTAATACATAAGGCTGAGCATGATTTTCGAAAATAAAAGGCAATACAATAAAAGGAGGTCCACGATTTATTCAATAATCAGGGTAAGCAGGGTCGAGTCAGTTTCCTTGGGCGCCCGCCCTCGCAGCAATGTCCCTCCTGAGCCATTTCCTGTAACTCCCACGCGCTGCCACAGAAGGGTAAGGATGAGCATCGGTCACCTCACGAGACCTCCAGAGTCGCTGGTAGTTGCATAGAACCGAATGACGAAAGAAAGGCAGGACCACATCCACCAAGACCTCTGCAGGAACCTCCTGCCTTAAACCAAGCTGACGCTGAATCCGATAAGGGATGTAGAAGGTAAAAGCCTCCAGCCCAGGAAGAACCACCCACTGGGAACCCATATAATGCACAGTCATGGGCGGAAGATCCAGCCAAGAGCTCCTCCAGGAAATCGTCTCAGTCTGTCGACGCTTGAAGAAGGTGATCCACTCGGAAACACGCCTGTCCGCAAATTCGAATCACCGACAGGAGAGTAATCTAGCGCCATACGCCAAGTTGCCAGGAAAGAGAGTCAATATGTTCACCTTGTCACACAGCCAAATCTGCCAAAGAGAGGAAAAGTGAAAAACCACAGGAAACCAAGCCTAACATTAAGCAGAGTAGGAAGAGCTGAAAAGAGGCAAAATGAGGCAAAAACTAACCTGCAGAAGAAGGGGGCAGCCCCCAAAAGTCTCAGTCTCTCCAGAACGAACTCTGTCTAAACCCATCAGTGTCTCGGCCAATACCATCGGAATCACATCCTTCCGCGCCCCAATCTGCACTGCAATGCTGACTAAGGCCGAGCTAGCACGACCAGTGGAAGGAACCAAGAAGTAAGCGGCAAGCAAGCACATGCAAAGAGCGGTCATGCGCCGAGAGTGGTAGGTTACGTCCGCTAAGTTGCCAAGAGGAGAGAACATCTCAATAAGTCGCATCACGTTGAGATGACCATTGCTAACCAAGTAACGGGCGACACCGTCATTCAAGCCAAGAGAGGCGGCAAGAACCTTGGACATGTTCTCGCGCACGGGAGGGACAATGACATCTCCAGAGCCGAAACCGCCAAGATAGGTGCGAAACTCCTCGATCGTCGGGCAAAGCTCTTGTCCACCAAAGCGGAACACATGCACCTCCGGGTCCCAAAGACTTATGGCAGCCTTCAGGAGCTCAGGGCGAAGGCGGATGTTACGAAGGTATCTCATAGAATAGAGACCGTGCGCCCGAAAGTTGAGCCAATCCACCCCTTCCATAGAAATCAACCATGGCCGAAGCGAACCGGTGAGAGAAAGAGCCATTAGGAGAAGATGAAGATTTGAAGAAGAAGAAGTATGGTCAATATGAGACCTAAGGCCTGAATTTATAGAAGGATAGAGGAGACACTTTCAACTTCCAAAAAGAGCCTTGGGTTCCAAAAGTGTAGATTTTCCATGAAGTCTTACATGGGGAAAAGCTTGGTCATGCTCTAAAAGAACAAAGCAGACATGCATTGGCACGAATATGGTAGGGGACAGGTCAAACTTTAAACCTCGTGCAATCTGTCTTGGGAAGCAGCAAGTGGCCGGATGTCAGAGAAAAGGAGCCGCACGGCGTAAAGAGATGGCGCACGGCATACCAAGACCAAGAGAAAACCACGGCATAACACGGATACACCGTGAAATCAGAGGAAGCCCCGCACGGCTCTTTGCAGCCCCGCACGGCATATTAAGACTGCATTTCTGCAGACTTTGACAGCAGAGGTTAGAAACCATTTCAAGACACCCGCAGGCACCACCAACCCTCAGAACATGTCTTAATGGGTATTTGGGACATCAGGGAACCCCCACTTCAAGGCAACTCTCAAAATTCGACGTAAAGGCACCAAAAGGTCAATAAAACCCATTTCCCAAGTCATGACAAGGTATCGGAGTCCGTTTCAGGCCATTTCAAGCTGGTCTTTTGGGTCCTACAAGTCATGATGACCGATGGTGACCTAATCCAAGTTCCGTTTCGTGGTCAATGTCAAAATCTGAAAATATCACCCTCCAAAATCATGGTTTTCTCGCTTTCTGGGCATATTTTTAAGAAGTTTTCAGTTTCCAATAAGAGTCAGGGCCCGATAGTCACGTGTCAAGTATCCAGGGTCGTTATTGATGAACAAGAGTCCGCAACAGGGGTAGTTTTGTAAAGTCTTGTACAAAGGGATCAGTTTTTCAAAAGTTATTCATTATATCTTCCTTGATTTCTATTCCAACGTTAATGAATCTTTGTCCTAACATACTGCTCATCATAAAGCTCAAAGTTCGCTTCAGATTATGGCTCAAAGGACTAGTCGCATGCATTGGTTAGTGTTTCTGTTATTCAATCTTTCTTAAAACAGACAGCAATAAGGGAAATTGAATGACGTAAACACTGAAAGAAATAAGCTTCTCTATATATAATCTCTGAAATATCCATGAGTCGAAGTACCAAAAGGCGCGCAAGCCTCAAAATCCTATCTACTGAGGGTAAACAGGCACCCTTCCAAAAGAAGCACGCAGGCTCCAGTCAAAAAGCAAAATAAAAGGGAACTCTACTCTAGTCCTCATCCTCATCGTCGTCCTCACCCTCCTCGCTATCCTCCACAGAGGCCTCCTCTGCCGGAGAGCTAGCCGCCTCCTGAGTACCAGACGCCCTAGGCACTGTACTCCCCGAGGTGTCCGAAAGGTCAACGTCCGTCGGCTCCTCAGTCTCGTCGGAGACGTCAACTGGCTCCTCCTCAGTACCCCCAGAAAGCCGTCGCCTCTTTGACGGAGGCTCCTCCCGCGAACCTGCAGAGGAAACCTGTGGTGCCTGCATGCGCACAGACTTCCTGCGCAGCCCACGCGAAGCCCCTCCTCCAGCCTGCAATGACATGGTATTCATCATTAGCATTATAGCCATGAAATAAGCAATAGAAAATAAAAGCAGAGAGTTCGAAAGCTTTACCATGGTCCCACCAGCACGAGGAAGCACCTCTGGGACACGCCCTATGGCGTACTGCCTCACCAGCTGCTCCAGGCCCATCATGGCCTCACCCATCTCTCTCACGTACTCCGGAGTCGCCTGCACAATAGGTCAAATGTTTAGAACATACTGTGATACTAACAAGTAAGTGCAAATGGGCGAAAGAATGAAAGTCATACCTGAGCAAGAAACTCCGGAGCTGCGGCCGTGGGACGCGGCACCACCACCACACCAGAAACCCCCTGGGCAGTCGTCACGTCCACGGTCCAGGAGAGTCGAGGCAAGCTGGCCCCGCTCGGGCCTGCGCCGTCACCTCGACCTCCGACGCTACCCTCGCGTCCTCTGCCTCTCCGTCCTCGTCCGCCTCTACCACCAGCACCAACTGACGCTCGAAGCGTCGCCTCCCAAGCAGCATCCCGTACCCTGAAACTCGGCATCAGGTACCGAGTCCGGTACTCAGAGTAGTCCACGTCTGCCTGGAAGAGCGGCTCTAGCTCGAGGTCCGGTCGTGTGAACCGCTCAACCTCTCCCCTGGTGTACAGGCTCGTCCGCTGCACCAGAGCAGGAAGGAGACCAGGGACTCTAAAAGTGTCCAGCCTCAGCGACTGACGTGACACCCGGTCACCCAGGTACCACTGCCAGCCGTTGGGGGACTCAAGCAGTACTCTCCCCCTCGTCACCTCCCTGCTCCGCACTAAGAAAGGAGACTCGCAGCGGTCCCACACACGCCAGCGGACCTGCAACCAGAGATGAATGATATCAAGCATCAGATTTGAATAAGAACTACCAAACAAAGGGAAGCATGCGAGGTGTGATCATACCCGGTCAGGACGAAGCTCGTCTAAGAAAAGGCGATAGGTGTTCAAGTCGCCCTTCCCTTTCTTCACTCCCCGGAACTCCTTGGACCAACGTAGGGCCCGGGGAAGCACTGCGTCACTAGGGCAGGAGGTCTCAGGAGGGTACATGTCCAGTACCTCGTACGTCCACAGCTGCAGAATCAAACATCAGGGATTAGTACAGGATATGCAGTAAGTGAATAGAAAGACAAATAAGTGCAAGAGAAGTTCGAAGTGTACCTCCCAGACCCTCCAGTAACCGCCGAGGCTCTTCCCCGCTCCTCGGGAAAGAGACCCCATGAAGGCGTAGCACGCCCCCAAAGCTGCACCGCCCCAGTAAAAAACGGGCTATCTCCCTGACGTCCCTCAAGGCCGGTAGGAGCGAAAGGTGTACCCGGTTGCGCCTGTTGGAAAACAGGGACGCACCAAGCAAGTACAACAAAAAGCACCGCGCCATCTGCTCCTCCCGCACCCTGTCAGTCGGAAGCTCCTCCCTCCAAAACTCTAAAAGCTGGGCGTACTAGGCGTCCTCCTTCTCTGCCCTCAGCACGTACCCCAGTGTCTCCCGCTGGAGCACCGCGCTCCTCCCTGTAACAGCGTTGTAGGGGATAGGGTCACCCCCGACCCTCAGACCAGTGATCGCCGCAAAGTCCAGCGGCGTCACCGTCAGCTCGCCAAAAAGGAAGTGGAACGTGTTTGTAGTGTCCCACCACCTCTCAGCCAGTGCCCTCACCACCTGGCGATCGTTGCTCGCCCTCGTGAGCACACTCACGAACTCTCCGAAACCCGCCTACCTCACTATCTCCCTCACAGCCTCAGGGAGTCTCTCCCAGAACGTCGGCACGTCGGCCGCACCACCGTAGCACGAGATGGTGATTGCCTGTTGCAATGGGTTGATAACATTCAGTAAACAGGTATACTATTCAATGCAAATACGACATTCAGGAAAAGAAATGAAAGTACGATACATTGGAACTTGAAATGCAAAGTGTACCTCATCTCGGCGCAAAGAAAGGTGCTGCTGTGGGTCCCTCAAGACCAAGGCCTCGTCGTACGTAAGCCGCGCCGGCCTGTAGGCGTCTAAAAGCGTAGGAACCACTACGTGCTGAAAAGGCACGTAAGGCCCCGCCTCGTAAGGTCCACGCCCCTTCAGGGCCGCTGCCGCCTCCTCCACAACACTCCTCCGAGGGCCTGTCCCACCTCCGGCAGCCTCCTCCTCTGCCCCCTGTGGCTCTCCAGTGGCCCCCGCCTCAAGCTCAACCTGGAGCACCCTCTCCTGGGCCTCAAGTAAGGCCGCAGCCAGTCCAGGTACCCCCCGTAAGGTCTCAACCAAGTCCTCGAGGGACGCCTCCTCGAGGAAGTCACCTAAACCAATGGGCCGCGACGACCCTGCGCCCTCGCCACTGCCTACAAACATGGCCGGCGTCTCCCTCTCCTCCACCAACTCCTCCTCAACAACGGGACCCTTCCCCAGGTCCGTCCGAGGCTCTCTCACAGGAGAGGCCTCTGTAGCCACCTCCACTCCGTCGGGCCTGTCACTACCGTGGGTCTCCGTAACCCTCTCCTCCAAACCAACTGCACCCTCCGTCCGGCCTGTCGCCTCGTCCTCACCCCTGGACTCCACTGCACTCGGAGTCTCTGTCCCCTGGCCATACCCAGCCAACACTCCGCTGCCACCGTCATCGCCGTCCCTACCCACCACCGCGGCAGCCGAGGCTGTAGACTCCTCGACCAATGCCGCCGGGGCCAAGACCCCCATGGTCTCCGACCCCACCTCGGCTGCCACGTCGCTCACCGGGGCCACCATGGCCGGCACAACCTCGACCCGTGGGGGTTGATCACCCCCGGGTGTATCCGCGCTATCCATGAGAGATAGAGAAACGGGAGAGAGAGAGAGAGCAGTACGAGAGAGAGAGAGAGACAGAGAGAGACAGCGAGAGAGAGGGATGATCGAGAGAGAGACGAGAGAGAGAGAGAGAGACCAGAGAGAGACAGGAGAGAGAGGAGGGAAATTCGAACGATCGGGGCGTACTGTGTACGCCCCGTATGTATATATATATATCCCCTGAACCGGTTCGTCTAGACTTTAAGTGGACCGGGTTTGAAGAAAGGTGCACCGCACGGTATACTGGATCAAAGCGCGCGGCATATTGGCTTAACTGGATGAAAATTCTCAAGTTCCCTCGACGCACGGCATTACCCATGCTGCGCACGGCATACTGGGTTATTTCGACAATTCAGATTCTGAGAGCAGGCTTCTGACCATGGCATTCACATTCGGTCTCGTTCATGAACAGTATAAGCAATGAAAATACAGACAAACAATGGCAAGAAGGGGAGATTTTTCATTCCATCAAACCCGAAGAAGTCCCCGGGATTTTCATTACATTGTTCAAAAAAAAAAAAAGAAAAAAAAAAGAAGAGAAAGGTAGAAAATCAAAAGAAAATCCTACTGTCCCTCTTCTTCATCAATCCTCTCCTTCAGTCGCTCCCTCCGCCGAATGCACCATCACCGGAACGGTCATCCGAGCCATTCGGGTTCCCCTCCGAGTCCTCTGCAGTCCCATTCGAATCATGCCCCGGCGCATACTCCGGGTCGTGTTTGCTGTCCATCTGGTCAAAAGCGAAGTCCTGAAGGTTGGACACCGCGCGACGGAGAGTGCGAATCGTTGAAATGAGCCTCGCAATTTGTTGGTTCAGTTGCTCAATCTCCTCACGGTAAAAGCCCATCTCGGCCTCCAAAGAGATCACACGCGCTGTCAAGTCGTCTGCCGCCATGTCTCGCGAAGTAGATTATGAATCTAGGAACCTAGAAAGATTTGGGAGAAGAGTGCATAGAATGAGGCACCCCCATCCCTTTAAAAGAGGTTCTGACCAACGAAAGGGCATGCCTGTATTAATGGGCACCCTTAAACCAGCCAACTGATCTCGAAAATCGAAGAGGTGCATGGGAAAACGAAAAGCCGCGCGCCCTTATGATCGCCCGCAAGGCATTTTGACTTCAGAAGAATAAATGTATTTTCTCAGAAATTGAGTACTCTAGCCACCAAAATCATCTCGGAAACCAAAAGGCTCCAGCCGTTTTGCAGCAGAAATCCTTTGGAATAGCGTGCATTAATTCCTAATCCCCCGGGACTCGCAAAATTTCAAATCTCAAATCAATTTCAAAAAAAATTCGCCTCATGAAGGCTCGTCTCAAGTCTCAAATCAATTTCAAAAATTTGCCTCCCGAAGGCTCGTCTCAATTCAAGTCTCACGTCTCACGTCTCAAGTCTCAAGTCTCAAATCAATTTCAAAAATTCGCCTCCTGAAGGCTCGTCTCAATTCAAGTCTCAAGTCTCAAATCAATTTCAAAAATTCGCCTCCCGAAGGCTCGTCTCAATTCAAGTCTCAAGTCTCAAGTCTCAAATCAATTTCAAAAATTTGCCTCCCGAAGGCTCGTCTCAATTCAAGTCTCACGTCTCAATTCAAGTCTCACGTCTCACGTCTCAAGTCTCAAGTCTCAAATCAATTTCAAAATTTGCCTCCCGAAGGCTTGTCTCAATTGAATTTTTCGCATTGTTTGCTACGTTTGCATCGTCCCAATTGAACTACGTTGGTCTGATCCCTACAAACGGGGTACGTAGGCAGTTCCACGAACGCGACCACCATCATCATTTACTTGCATTTTCAAAACATTTTGTTGTTTCTGTTCAAAGACTTTAGAGCAAATGGATCGGGATGCCTATTCTTTAAGCGTCACTGTAGAGACTCGCAGACTTGTTTTAATTTCGGAAATCATTTATTCCGTTAAGTATATATATTGTTAGTAAAATCGCTCGTATGTTGTGGGGGTGTACGGAGATACGTATCCGGATGTGTATCGGACTCTCGGAGGATGGTAAAATGTTAGTTTTGATGTTGTATTGATGTTTGGAAGTGTTGGTACCAAGTCGGGTTTGTTTCGGTGTCCGTGAAAAAAATTCTTTTTTCTGCCCTTCATGAACCGGTACGCATTTTACCCGTACCGGTACATGGTGTCCAGAAGTTGTGCTTTTTGACTCTTCGAAGGTTCATGAACCAGTACGCATTTTCCCCGTACCGGTACATGCTCCTTTTTCTGCACTTTTTCAGCACGCTTTTTGGACCACTATAAATACCTCCTTTTTGGCATTTCTCACTCCAAAACCCACGAAAAACACTTGGAAACACCCCCTCTCACCTACCCAACTCCAATCTCACCCAAAACCCTTGATTTCAAGTTCAAATCTTCAAGATCCAAGGGTTTTCTTCCTCAAAATCACAAGATTCTTGCATTTGGTGAACCAAGGGTGAGTTCTATGTACTTGTTCTCACTCCTAGAGGCTTACCCACGTTTTTCTCTCTCTCCTCTCGATTATTGGTTGATCTTTGTTTGTTCTTCGTGTTTGTGAACTTTATTCACTCTAGATCTTGTACCCAAGCTCGGGTGAGGCTTGTTTTTGAGGGATTCAAGTGTTTGGCTCTCGATAGACCTAGGGTTTTGCTCAAAACCCACTTCGGTAGGGATTTCTCTCATTCTCTACATGTTCTAAGTTGATTAAGCATGTTTTGGGTGTTTGAATGCTACTTATTGTTGAATTGAGTGAATGTGGCTTGGTGATTGCATATTCCATTGAAAATGGGCACAATAGTCTTGATTGTTATGGTTTATGAGCTTGTTGTAACATATTTGATAATGTCCGTATGCGTTAAATGTGGTTAAGGCACCGGTCTTGATTGTGGTGATAATGGAGTCGTTGTTGTGAGATGAATGTGAAGTATATTGTGACGCAAGGGGTGGGAACACAAGAATCGCAAGGGGTGGATTATATTGTGACGCAAGGGGTGGAAACACAACTCGCAAGGGGTGGAGATGGGTTGGAGGATGTGTGTGTGTGAGAATTGGTACGTTACTTGAAATAGTATTGACTTGCGTTGTAGGACCTTGTCATGAAATTCAGTGTGCCACATTCATGCTTATCAATCTTATTGCATATAGAATCTGTAGAATTTCCTACTGGGCTCTAGTAGCTCAACAAAATCCTTCCTTTCAGGTTTAAACGCCGGTCAGTAGCGTGCATGCCTTGAACCTGAGACGTGGAGACTTTTGGAGGCTTACTTGACTTTGTTACTCATCCATCTTTGTATTTAGTTTACTTTTGGGTTTGAGATGGCCTTGTAACAAAATTTGTTTTTGAACGATCTTTTGCTTAAAGTTGTAACGTTCTTAATACTTGTACTTGAATCGAAGTTTAACTTGGGCCGGAGTGCCAATGTTGTATATTTTGAAACTTGGAGACTTGGCGTGTAATTAAACAGGCAGGAACTCTCTTTTGGGATATTATTTACTTAATGCGAGGACTTTTATTGAAATGGTCATTTATTTATGTTTAAAAATCGAGGGCGTGACATTGGTATCAGAGCGTCTAGGTTTGAATACTTTGAGACCGTGGGGAGACTTCTAGTCTCATGGGTTCAAAAGTCACGCCATTTGCATAACATAGAGGTGTTTATTTGCATTGATCGTTACTTGGCTTACGTGGCATTGCATTTTAAACATGATAGGATGGTGTTGAGTTGATTTGGCTCTTGTTGGGGTAGTTGGGGGTTTTTAACTTCATTAAGTGATGTTGTTGTTGATGAGTTCCTCTTTTTATGCCTTGTAGCTAGATGCCTCCGAGAACGCATGCTAGAGCGGGTGAGGCCGAGGGTCGGGGTGGCCGTGGTCGTGGCCGTAGGGGTGGCCGTGGTCGTGGCCGGAGGGAACCGGTTGAGGATGAGGTTAGCCATCATGCTGAGAATCCGAGTGGGAATTTGGGGGAAGGGGCCGGAGGTGGTCGAGGAGAGGAAGAACCGATAGTTCAAAACCCTTTTGCTAGGGACTTTGTTGCGGCTCTTGCGGCTGCTAACCTTCTAAACCCCGCACCGAGGGAAGGTGCCGATAGTCGTGCTTTGTCGGCTATGAGGGAATTTAGCCGTAGGAATCCACCAACGCTCGACGGGTCGAGTAGTGACCCTCTTGTGGCTGATCACTGGCTAGCTCAGATTCGAAAGCTTTTTAGGGCTCTTGGGATTACAGAGGATGACTTACGGGTAAACATCGTGGCCGTACAACTTACCGGGGAAGCAAATGAGTGGTGGGAGTCAGTCCTAGAATCGAGAAAGGATGCGAGGAGGGCGGCGAGGACCGCGGCTCAAGCAAATGAGCCGGATGTGGAGAGCTTAACTTGGGTCGAGTTCGAAATGCTCTTCGAGGAGCAATATTTTCCACAAACTAGCCGTGACCAATTGAGGGAGGAGTTTGAGAAGTTAGAACAGGGAAATATGACCGTGTCGGAATACGCTTTAAAGTTCCAGTCCTTATCCCGTTTTGCGCCGGAATTGGTGGCAATTGAAGAAAGAAAATGTAGGCGGTTCGAGAGGGGTTTACACGAGACTGTGAAGAAGTTTGTGGTGGCACAACGCAAGGGGAAGTTTTCTGAGGTTGTGGAGTGTGCGAGGAGTATTGAGACTCCGAGGGAAGCGCCGAGAAATCCGAAGGCTTGGGAACCAAGGCAACCGGTTGGAGGCGTGAGCTCTTCTTCGGGGAGTTTTGGTAGTCAGGGGAGGAAGAGGCAACGAGATCAATTTTCGGCTTCGCAGGGTCCGTCAAACTTTAGACCTCAATCTTCTTCGTCGTTTGGGACCCGGGGAAATTCGAATAGGCCTCCGATTGTGTGTCACGAGTGTGGTCTAGCGGGGCACATCCGAGCTCAGTGTTCGCGGTTATTGGGTACGTGTTTTACTTGTGGGAAGGCCGGTCACTTTGCTAGGAATTATCCGCTTGGGGAAGGGACACGAAGCGAATCGGGTTCGGTGCAGCAACCGAGGGGTGGTCAGAGTTCAGGTCGGCAATCATTTCGGGGTAATCAGAGGCAGCAACAGTCTCACTTCCGTCAGACCACGTCAGCTCAGGGATCTCAGGCTGAGAGAGGGGCGAGTTCGTCAGCACCTACTCGGGGTTCTGGTCAGCGGGGTGGACACGTTCAGGGTCAGATGACTCAGGGAAGGGCTTTTGCTATCACTTCAGCCATTCCGCCACCACCTCCTATCACTTCTCAGACCCCAGAGGCTTCGGTCGTAAGGGGTACATTTCTATTGTTTAATTCCTTTGCTAGAGTATTATTTGATTCTGGAGCATCACATTCGTTCATTGCTGCATCTTTTGCTTGTGCTTTGGAGTTGGAATTTGAGAGTATTAGTCCTCCGTTGTTCGTTGAGACGCCTATAGGAGGTAGGTCGCCATTAGATCGTATTTGTCGGGATTGCGAACTTATCATCCAAGATCGTCGTTTCACTTTTGACTTCATTGTGTTGAATATGTCGAGTTTCGATCTCATATTGGGAATGGATTGGTTATCTACATTTCGTGCAACCATTGATTGTTTCAAGCGTCGGGTCCGTATCTGTCCGCCTGAGGGTCCTTGTTTCGAGTTTTTCGGGGAACGTCGGGAACCGTTAGAACCGTATTTGTGTGGGTCTCGGGAACGTGAGTCGATGTATGCGTTACTAGCAAGTTTGGCCTTAGATGAAAACGTATCCGCGCGTGGGGAGTTACCCCTTGTTGTTTGTGACTTTCCAGACGTATTTCCGAAGGAGTTGCCTGGTTTGCCACCCGAAAGGGAAATCGAATTCTCTATTGACTTGCTTCCTGGTACTGCTCCCATTTCTGTACCTCCTTATCGTTTCGCGCCCGCCGAGTTGAGAGAATTGAAGACGCAGTTGCAAGAGTTGGAAGGTTTGGGGTTTATTCGTCCGAGTACGTCACCATGGGGAGCACCGGCCTTATTTGCTCAGAAGAAAGATGGGTCGCTTCGTTTGTGCATCGATTATCGTAAGCTGAACCGTGTCACAATTAAGAATAAGTACCCTATGCCTAGAATTGACGATTTATTTGACCAACTTCGAGGCGCGACTTGTTTTTCTAAGATTGATCTGAGGTCCGGTTACCACCAATTGAGGGTTCGAAGGGAAGACATTCCTAAGACCGCATTTCGTACTCGTTATGGCCACTACGAATTCGTTGTTATGCCTTTTGGGTTGACGAACGCACCGGCAATGTTTATGGACTTAATGAACCGCATCTTTCGTGCCTATCTTGATCGTTTCGTGGTCGTTTTTGTAGACGATATCCTTATCTACTCACCTTCGGAGGAGGAACACCAATCTCATCTTTCTATCGTTCTTGAACTCTTGAGAGAGAACCAACTGTACGCCAAACTTAGCAAGTGTGAATTTTGGTTGTCCGAGGTTAAGTTTTTGGGTCACGTCGTATCGAAGGATGGGGTGTCCGTTGATCCGGGAAAGATAGAGTCCGTGATGAATTGGCAACGACCGAAGAGTGTTTTTGAAATCCGTAGCTTCTTGGGCTTGGCCGGGTACTATCGTCGTTTCGTTCTCGATTTCTCCCGTTTAGCGGCTCCGATGACGAAGTTGACTCGTAAGGGAACTCGTTTTATTTGGAACGACGCGTGTGAGAAGGCCTTTGAAGAATTGAAGAGGAGGTTGACTACCGCGCCAGTTTTGGTTGTGCCTGAACGGGGAGTCGGTTATTCAGTGTACTGTGATGCTTCGAAAGAAGGGTTAGGGTGCGTATTGATGCAGTTGGGGCGAGTGGTAGCGTACGAATCGCGGCAATTGAAGACTCACGAGCGGAATTACCCTACCCATGATTTAGAACTTGCGGCCGTCGTTTTTGCATTAAAGAGTTGGCGTCATTATCTTTACGGTGAAAGATTCGAGGTATTTTCGATCATAAGAGTCTTAAGTATTTGTTTTCTCAAAAGGAACTCAATCTACGTCAACGCCGTTGGATGGAACACCTGGAAGACTACGACTTTGAGTTACAATACCACCCGGGAAAGGCGAACGTTGTAGCGGACGCATTGAGTAGAAAATCGACGCATCTTGCTAGTTTAGCTATCCATGAGTGGAAAACGATGAACGACTTAGGTTCGTATGCTTTGCATTTTGAGGAGATTCGAGAGGGAATCACCTTATGTAACTTAACCGTTCAATCAACCTTGTCGACTCGAGTAATTGAGGCCCAACAACAAGATGAAGAAGCGGGAGAGTTTCGCACCAAGTTTCTTAGCGGAAACGCTCGAGAGGGGTGGATGATTCATGCCGATCAAGGTTTGCGATACCAAGGAAAATTGCTCGTACCCACTTCGTGTCGGGAGGAAATCTTGCGAGAATTTCACCATTCGCCTTTAGCCGTGCATCCGGGGGGAACGAAAATGTACCATGACTTGCGTAGACAATTTTGGTGGCCGGGAATGAAGAGGGACGTCGTCGTTTTCGTATCCAAATGCCTTACGTGCCAGCAAGTCAAAGATGAACATCAACGACCCGCCGGGGAGTTGCAACCATTGCCAGTGGCCGAATGGAAGTGGGAGAACGTGACTATGGATTTCGTTACCGATTTACCAAGGTCGCCGAGGGGGCATGATGCCATATGGGTGATAGTTGATCGATTGACCAAGTCAGCGCATTTCTTACCTATTCAGGTTTCGGATTCGATTGAGACGCTTAGCCGTTTGTATATCCGTGAGATTATCCGCCTTCATGGGATTCCCGTTTCTATCGTGTCGGATCGAGATCCAAGGTTTACCGCGCGCTTTTGGCAAAGTTTGCAGGCCGCTCTTGGCACCAATCTTTTATTTAGCACCGCGTATCATCCTCAAACGGATGGGCAATCCGAGAGAACGATCCAAATTTTGGAAGATATGCTCCGGGCTTGCGTTATGGATTTTCGAGGTAGTTGGGAAGATCACCTACCGTTAGTCGAATTCGCTTACAATAATAGTTACCAATCTAGTATCGAGATGGCACCGTATGAGGCTTTGTATGGGAGACCGTGTCGATCACCTGTTTGTTGGACCGAGTTGGGCGAGGCTACATTGGTCGGGCCGGAATTGATTCAAGAGACTTCCGAAAACATGAGAGCGATTCGCCTACGTCTTCTTGAAGCACAAAAGAGAACCACCGAGCAAGTCAAAGTGATTCGTCAACGATTGTTAACCGCGCAAAGTAGGCAAAAGAGTTACGCTGATCGCCGTCGCCGACCGTTATCTTTCGAAGTGGGGGATCACGTGTTTCTTAAGGTATCGCCACGTCGGGGACTATCTCGTTTTGGGCAAAAAGGGAAACTTTCACCGCGTTTCATCGGACCGTTTGACATTATCGAGAAGATTGGAGAAGTTGCCTATCGACTGGCCTTGCCACCGAGGTTATCGGGGGTTCACGACGTATTTCATGTATCAATGTTGCGAAAGTACGAACCGGATCCGTCTCATGTCTTAGAGTGGTCCGAATTAGAGTTGGAAGCTGATGCGTCTTATGAGGAGGAACCGATACGTATCCTAGATTTCGCGTGACCAAGTATTGAGGGGCAAGACTATTCCGTTAGTGCGAGTCCTATGGAGTCATCTCGGGAAGGAAGAGTCGACATGGGAGAGGGAAGACGAGGTTAGGGAGAAGTATCCGCACCTATTTTCAAGTTGAATCAATGTAAATCTCGAATTTTGGTTGTGTGAGTGTTGATTTGATCGTTTCATGATATGTGTTGTGGTATAGGCAAGACTACTTGATGCATAAGTATGTTTGACTTGAATTGTAAATTTCGGGACGAAATTTCTTTAAGGAGGATAGATTGTAGAGACTCGCAGACTTGTTTTAATTTCGGAAATCATTTATTCCGTTAAGTATATATATTGTTAGTAAAATCGCTCGTATGTTGTGGGGGTGTACGGAGATACGTATCCGGATGTGTATCGGACTCTCGGAGGATGGTAAAATGTTAGTTTTGATGTTGTATTGATGTTTGGAAGTGTTGGTACCAAGTCGGGTTTGTTTCGGTGTCCGTGAAAAAAATTCTTTTCTGCCCTTCATGAACCGGTACGCATTTTACCCGTACCGGTACATGGTGTCCAGAAGTTGTGCTTTTTGACTCTTCGAAGGTTCATGAACCGGTACGCATTTTCCCCGTACCGGTACATGCTCCTTTTTCAGCACGCTTTTTGGACCACTATAAATACCTCCTTTTTGGCATTTCTCACTCCAAACCCACGAAAAACACTTGGAAACACCCCCTCTCACCTACCCAACTCCAATCTCACCCAAGACCCTTGATTTCAAGTTCAAATCTTCAAGATCCAAGGGTTTTCTTCCTCAAAATCACAAGATTCTTGCATTTGGTGAACCAAGGGTGAGTTCTATGTACTTGTTCTCACTCCTAGAGGCTTACCCACGTTTTTCTCTCTCTCCTCTCGATTATTGGTTGATCTTTGTTTGTTCTTCGTGTTTGTGGACTTTATTCACTCTAGATCTTGTACCCAAGCTCGGGTGAGGCTTGTTTTTGAAGGATTCAAGTGTTTGGCTCTCGATAGACCTAGGGTTTTGCTCAAAACCCACTTCGGTAGGGATTTCTCTCATTCTCTACATGTTCTAAGTTGATTAAGCATGTTTTGGGTGTTTGAATGCTACTTATTGTTGAATTGAGTGAATGTGGCTTGGTGATTGCATATTCCATTGAAAATGGGCACAATAGTCTTGATTGTTATGGTTTATGAGCTTGTTGTAACATATTTGATAATGTCCGTATGCGTTAAATGTGGTTAAGGCACCGGTCTTGATTGTGGTGATAATGGAGTCGTTGTTGTGAGATGAATGTGAAGTATATTGTGACGCAAGGGGTGGGAACACAAGAATCGCAAGGGGTGGATTATATTGTGATGCAAGGGGTGGAAACACAACTCGCAAGGGGTGGAGATGGGTTGGAGGATGTGTGTGTGTGAGAATTGGTACGTTACTTGAAATAGTATTGACTTGCGTTGTAGGACCTTGTCATGAAATTCAGTGTGCCACATTCATGCTTATCAATCTTATTGCATATAGAATCTGTAGAGAATTTCCTACTGGGCTCTAGTAGCTCAACAAAATCCTTCCTTTCAGGTTTAAACGCCGGTCAGTAGCGTGCATGCCTTGAACCTGAGACGTGGAGACTTTTGGAGGCTTACTTGACTTTGTTACTCATCCATCTTTGTATTTAGTTTACTTTTGGGTTTGAGATGGCCTTGTAACAAAATTTGTTTTTGAACGATCTTTTGCTTAAAGTTGTAACGTTCTTAATACTTGTACTTGAATCGAAGTTTAACTTGGGCCGGAGTGCCAATGTTGTATATTTTGAAACTTGGAGACTTGGCGTGTAATTAAACAGGCAGGAACTCTCTTTTGGGATATTATTTACTTAATGCGAGGACTTTTATTGAAATGGTCATTTATTTATGTTTAAAAATCGAGGGCGTGACAGTCACTCGTATCAAAACAATGGTATCCGAGTTACGTTAAAGAGGGACTACTATAGACACCCCAATCCGGACCTCGAAGGGTCTTTGATCGCCCCGATGATGAAATAAAGAAAACAAAGCCTTTGTGAGCTTGAATGAAGTATTCCTCTAGCATCCGCAGCCCAAACCAACCATCAGCCCAGAAAAAGCCCAAAAAACTCAGAAGCCCAGAGAAAGCCCTGGATCGAACCTAAAGTACCGTGCGTAACACTTCTACACCGCACGGCGTATCGAAATTTAATACGCCGCACGCAGTCATGAGGTTAACCGCACGGCATTTTGGATAAAGTTCTGACTGGCTCAGAAAGCTGTCGGTCATGCCTATTTGAGCCACAGCTGCAATACGGCTCAGCCGAAAGCACACTTCTGGCCCGCCCAGAAAATGCCTCCAACTTTCAAAATTCAAAATCCAAGGCTCTTGCCTATAAATACACCCCTCCACTCAAGGAAAAAGGTCCCTTGATCACCATTATACCCTTTCTCTCTCTTCTTGCTTTCACACCCACTTTCCCATTTCCAAGCCTTGAGAATGTTGTTCTTAAAAGACATTCTCTAGGCCTTTTACTCCATTTTTCTCCTCACCATTGAAGTTAGTCCCTTACTAACTTTGAGGTCCCAACCACCCAATATATCCATCTATTACACACATCCACACTTCTACTTTCTTTTTCCACCAACCAACGCCCATCCTCCTTCATCAAAAGCACATTCAAGCTCCGGATCCAAGGTAAAAATCAAGTTTCCTTGGGCTAGGCACTGTCCCGGCCCTGAGGGGACCTTTCTATTTTCAGGCTTGACCCCTTTTGGTTGAGATCTGACCCAAAACCTCTTTTTCAAAACAAAACCAGGGCCCTGTACGAAAGTATGCTAAGCCGTGCGGCTCTTTAGAGCAACGCACGACGTAGCATACCAAAACGCACGGCATTTCAAAAAGGAATACTGTTTCTTGATCAGATTGTCTGAATCATGATCGTCTGTTATTGGGTCCTTTCAGTATACCAAAAGCTGTCTCAGAATGAGACCATTTCCACAAGCCATGTTTTAAACTCCATAGATCTTTTCAAAACAAGCAAACGTGTCAAAATGGTTTTCTCTTCATGGTTTGATAGAATGGTGTAGATCTGAGATGATCTGACAGCTGTGAGTCGTCTAAAGCTTTAAAAATAAAACCGTGCGATGTAATGATACGCCGTGCGAAGCTTTACAAAAAATAAAAGTTTGGTATCAAGATCGGAACCACGCACGGCATATCGATAAGCCGCGCGTTATGAACCAATATGCCGCCTGACGGAGGATAGTGATTCAGACAGTCTGTTTGCATATCTTTCTTGTTTACATTATTATCATGCCATCTTTATCATCTCTGTACAGCAAGCACCACTAGCACGGCAACGTGTTATGATTTATCTTGTTCCCCTTTCCCTTTTATGTGTTTTCGAGGTTTTTCGAGTTGTATTAATCCCCCCATTTAAAATGCTTAGTAGAGACCGGTTTTCACCGGGCGAGCGGGGTGCTTTTCAACAAAACCTTCCCCGTTCGTAACCTGGCTCCCGGATCCAAAATCTCAAACAGTTTCGCTAGATCAAAAGGCCTTTTCTTTTCAAAACAAAACCCCTCGGTTCCTCGGATCATCCATCTCAAAAATTCAGGTGGCGACTCTGTCATAATATCGCACCTTCGGGCGCGGGAGCCCACAACATCGTAGTCAAGTCTCAGTCCTATGACGAACATTTGCAGCATTTGAGGAGATCTTTCTTGAGGATGCAACAGTTCGACTTGAAGGTGAATCCCTTGAAGTGTGCCTTCGGAGTTTCCGCAGGCAAATTCCTTGGATTCTTAGTCCACAACAGAGGGATTGAGGTTGACAAGAACAAGGCCAAGGCAATCGTGGAAGCAAAGCCTCCTACCACCAAGAAGGAGTTGCAGAAGCTCTTGGGTTCATTTAACTTCTTGAGAAGGTTCATCTCAAACCTTGCAGGGAAGGTCCAGGTCTTTTCCCAACTCTTGAAGCTGAAGGACCAAGACACTTTTGTGTGGGAGGAAAGCCACCAGAAGGCCTTTGATGAGATCAAAGGCTATTTAGCTCAGGCTCCAGTCCTTATGCCTCCCATCAAGAACAAGCCCTTGAAGCTTTACATCTCAGCAGCTGAAGGCTCTATTGGAGGCCTTTTAGCTCAAGACAACGCTCAAGGAAAGGAACAGGCGGTTTATTATTTAAGTAGGTTGCTGACTCCATGTGAACGGAGATACAGTCCTATTGAAAAGATTTGTCTTGCCTTGTACTTTTCAGCAATAAAGTTGAGGCACTATATGCTTCCCGTTTTGGTTTACATCATGAGTAAAACAGACCTAGTTAAGTACTTGCTTTCTCGGCCCATCATGAGAGGCCGAATTGGCAAATGGTCTTTAGCTCTAATGGAATTTAGTTTCCAATACATTCCTCAAAAAGCTGTAAAGGGCCAGGCCTTAGCAGATTTTCTTGCTGATCATCCATGCGTGGATATCGGCGATGAATCTGAGATAGGACTGAGTGCCCTTGAAATATCACCCACTCCTTGGACATTGCTTTTTGATGGATCAAGGACTCAGGAGGTCTCAGGCTGTGGGATAATTATTGTTTCTCCCCAATGCCTGAGGACTGAATTGTCCTTTCAGTTTGATTTCCCATGTACCAATAATCAAGCCGAGTATGAAGCAGTCGTTATAGGCCTTGAGATCCTTAGAGATCTAGAGGCCAGGGAGGTAAGGGTTATTGGGGATTCACTCCTTATAATCAATCACTTGGCAGGGACATTCAAGTGCTATAGTGAGGAGTTAGCTCCTTATTACATGGCAGCCGTACAGTTAATGCAAGTTTTTGACAATGTCGCTGTCAAACACGTCTCAAGGAGTAAGAACACTGAAGCCAACAGCTTGGCTCAGGCCTGAAGCTCTCTCCAGGAACTATTCACAAGATCATCACAGTCCAGAAGAAATTGTTACCTTCTGTTAGAAGAAGGGGTCTAGGACTGGAGGTATTCACTTCAGACTTCACTGGTGAAGAGTCAGACGATGAACCCGAGAACGATTGGCGTACACCTATCATCTCTGTCCTCAAGAGGCCTTACTTTAGTGCCTCTAGGAAGGTGAGAAGGAGGGCCATCAGTTACATTCTCGTTGGGGATGAATTGTACAAGAAAAGCCTTGAAGATGACTTACTCTTAAGGTGCCTAGGGCGCCCTGAAGCCTTGAAGGTTATGAGTGAGGTCCATGAAGGAGTCTGTGGAGCTCATCAATCAGGAATAAAGATGAGATGGCTAATCAGAAGGTATGGGTATTATTGGCCAACCATTTTGGAGGACTGTATTCGCTTTTCCAAAGGATGTCAGCCCTGTCAAGCCCATGGCCCAATTCAACATGCTCCTGCAGCTAATTACCATGCTGTGGTCAAACCTTGGCCATTTAGGGGCTGGGCTTTGGACGTTGTTGGAAAGATTTATCCTCCTTCCTCTGAGAATCATACTTACATCTTGGTAGCCACGGATTATTTCACTAAATGGGCAGAAGCAGTGCCATTAAAGTCTGTGGATCAACAAGAGGTAATCAAGGTGATTAAGGAGAGGATCATCCATAGGTTTGGATTGCCAGAACACTTGGTTGCAGATAGGGGTACAATATTCATGGGTCAACGAGTGGTCAACTTTGCTACACAGCAAAAAATCATTATGTCCAATTCTACTCCTTATTATGCACAAGAAAATGGTCAGGCCGAGTCCACCAATAGGACTCTGGTCAATATTATTGAGAAGATGGTGGAGGATAACCCAAGGTCTTGGCATGAGTTACTTTCTGAGGCCTTATGGGCCTACAGAACCTCAAAGAAGGAAGCAACCAATATAACTCCTTATATGTTGGTTTATGGGCATGATCCAGTCCTACCAATGGAGGTTGCAGTATAGTCAGCAAGGTTAGCATATCAACATGGCCTCACCCCTGCAGATTATACTCAGGCCATGTTGATAGAATTGGAGGACTTGGATGAGGTCAGGCTCTCAGCCCTGGACCATATGCTGGTCCAGAAGAGAAGAGTTGCTAGGTCCTATGACAAACGTGTAATGAAGAAGAGCTTCTCCGAAGGTGATTTGGTTTGGAATGCTGTTTTTCCTCTAAATGAAAAGAATCCAAGATATGGCAAGTGGTCCCCAACCTGGGAAGGACCATACCAGATCTCCCAAGTCCTTAGAGGTAACGTGTATCTTCTTATGGATTTAAATGGTGGTTTGTTTAAGCAGTTAACAAATGGGAAGTACTTGAAGCATCATTATCCTACTATGTGGGAGATGAGAGATTTTGGGGAAAACCAAGTTGACAAGCCATAGAAGTGTTAACCAGCAAGGCCTGAACAGAGGCCAAGACCTATTCTTGCAAAAACATAAAGGCCTCAAGTTTAGGCCACAGAAGTATTATCCAAACCATACCAAAAAACCCTTGCCTTGGCCAAATTAAAGGAAAGTTCTAGGCCAGGCAAGGAGCAGATAATACTAGTTATTACAAAACCAAACTTCGAAAGTAAAAGTTTTTGAGGTCCAGACCTACAGAAGGCCCTCGAGACTGCTTTTGAGATTTGTCCAGGAGGTGTTGAGGCTGGCAAGTTGAGCTTCAAATGTGTCCCGTTGCCCACGAAGGCTTGGGACCTCTTCAACCAGGAGGTTCATCTTCATTTTCTGGCTTTTTGATCCAGCCTTCAGTTCTTCATGATGTTGGGCCAGGATCTTGGACTCCTTCCGAAAATCTTCCATTCGGCCTTCAGCCTGTGCCAATTGGGTTTTGAGGTTTTGAATTTCAGTGGAGGTGGAAGTGATGCTTACCTCATTAACCTTGATGTCCTCCTTCAGCTGATTCCATTCTGAGCTGAATTTGGTGAACTCCATTTCAACCAAGTCCAATTCTGCCAATTTGGCATTAACCTTGGTAAGCTCGTGGTTGGAAGAATCATGGGACTTGATCATGGTAGGAAATTCCTTCTGGAAATAGTGAAGTGAGGTCTCCTCTGCACCCAAGGCCTGGGACTTTACAAGTACATCCATAGCCTTTTTGACATTTGAGGCTCGAGCGGGGTGGGCAATTGCTTTGAAGTTTTGCAGGAGGGCCATTCTAAGGGCTGTTTTTGCTTCAGTAACTTCCTCCATAGTGAATTCAGACTGTGAGGTGGAGCCAAGACCACTACCTGAGGTGCCTGAGGTGGCTGCTTTCAGCATATCTTGGGCAGATTTGAGCAGGGAGTCCAGGTCTTCGTCTTCTTCTTCCTCTGCTACATTGACAAGGCCAGGATTGACAAGTGGGTCATCCAGCAAGATGGGGTCAGCAATTGGGGACCTAGGTTTTTCTGGAGTCCAGGAGGAGGCCTCATGTTCAGGTTCCTACTCCGAGGGCTCCAGTCCTTTTTCTTCTGCCTCTACTTCTTCTTCCATATAGTCATCGAGTTCCTTGGGATCAGAGACAAGAGGGATTAGATGGTAATAAGGAGCCATGAATGCTGGAGAATTCAGGTCATAGTACATCCTTACTATAGGGTTGTGTTCGGTGGCGGAGATGGTGGTTTCTGAATCTACGGGTACTGCGATCTTTCTCCTCAATCTCTGCCTTGTAGGGGTGGGGCTAGCCTTTTCTTCTTTGATCTTAGAGGCGCCCTGTATGGAAATAAATGTTAGTGGATGCATCCGGATAGGGAGAATTGCAGTAACAAGGACTGTGCAGACCTGCTCAGAGGGGTCAGATTCAGGTGAGCTAGTCTTCGCACCACTTCTCGTTCTACCAGCCACAGTGGTTTGAGGGGCCTACAATGGGGAGTAAGGAATGAGTGGTATGTTCAAGGAGTTAGTAGGTGCTAAAGAATTATACCTTTGGTGCCTGCCTACATGCGAGCATTTTTATCCTTTTGGGTTTTTGCGTTGTAGTTTCAGCAGGAAGATCCTCGGGGATGCTCTCTGGTCCTGGAAACAAGAAAACAATCAGTCCAAACCTCGGCAAATTCAAGCACAGTTGATGCATTTAAACAGCAAAGATCTGGGGCTTACCTTTTCTTTTGGAAGTCAGGGAAGGAGAAGGACTGATCTGTCGCAGAGGTACGGTGATGCCTGGCTCAGGAGCACCAGTGGATTGTGGGAAGAGTTTGGTTAAAACATCCAGATAAGGAGCATGGAAGTGCATTCTTGTATAACCTCCCCACCAGCTATCAAATTTGGCTCCCTTATCGGTACGTTCCACGAAAGTGTGAAGGGCAAATCTCTTCCTCAGATCAGGGAGAACGTTTCTAACCCGTTCCAGTTCTCTCGGTTGGATCACAGGCCTATCACTAAAATCCTCATTCAAAGATTGATATGGAGGCAAAGGGGTAAGTTGGCAGAGCCCAAACTGCCGAGCGAATTGGGCTGCATTGTAGTATTCAACCCCACATTTGTAATTGGTTGGGGTGAAAGCCATCCCATACATCAAGTCTCGGGAGATCAAAAAGCTGCTCCAGATCTCAAGGTGATCATCAAAGTCATCCCCTGGGTCTGAAGCCCCTCTTTTTAACCACCAAGGTACGGTGTCTCTTTCAAATGGCAACCAGTTTTTTCCCAGAGTTATGAGTTCATGGTAGAAGAATTTGAAGTAAGTCCCAAAGGCGTATCGAGGTCCACGGGCCTCAGCATAGTGGAGACCATAACAAGTGTTGTCTAGTTTCTTGTTCATTGGGGGAGCGTACTTAGGAAAGTAGGACCACAGCCAAAGGGTCATGATCCACAGGGGGCCAGGGGCAAAGATGAACTTGTTATTGATTAATTCCTTCATACCTCGGTAGAGGTGGGCCAGGACCAAGGGGCCTAGTGCCAGCTTCTGCCCTGAAGCTAGGGCACAGGCCAAATCAATAAAGTCCTTAGTGACTCTGTTCGCAGATACACAGAAAACAAATTTATTCAACCAGTATAGGAGGAAGGCGACGTGTTCGTCGTCCTCAACGGGGTCTTTCTTGGCGTAATGGCTTATGAAAGGGGTGTATGACAAGGGGTCCTTATATTCGAAATAGGGGGTTTTATGTGACAAGAAATAGTTGGCCTCTATCCCATGTGGACGGAGGCCTGTCAGAAAAGCCAGATCTTGGAGAGTGGGGCTCATGAGGCCTACCTTGAAGTGAAAGGAGTTGGTGGTGACTGACCAGAACTGTGAGGCAGCAAGAAAGAGGTTCTTGTCCATGTCAATAATGGATCGACTCAGGAGTATGGCGTCTCTAATCCCGATCTGCTTCCATAAATCTCCTTTGGCTTCCATCATTCGGTCAAGCCATTCAACATATTTGGCGTCAGGTCTGTGCCAGAGTCTGTTGGGGATGTCTGTGGTGAAGCGATTCCAGTCAAGGCATGGGGATTCAAAGGGGAGAACCTCACCTGCTAATGGATACATAAGTGCAAGCTGAGAGGGGAACCCCAATTGGAAGGCGGGGCCAAGCCTAACTCTGTCAGCATTTGCGATCACTAGAACGTTGTTAGTGATCGCAATGTGTTCGTCGGCCATGATTTTGCGAATTTGCACCGAACGGCTGTTAGGGTTTGGTGGAGGAGCGTTGGCCTTATGCGTCGCCATTGTTGGGTTATAGATCAGAGACTCAGAAAGACGAAGCAGGTGTTAGGGTTCTTTGTTTGGTTTTCGTTTGGAACAGAGAAAGATGATCAGAGAAGTAGAGAGAGAGAACGGAGACCCAATAGTGGATTTTTATGGGTAACGGTGCAAGAATCAAGGGACACCGTTGCATTTATCTCGCGTGATCATTGAAAGGGTTGGACTCTTGATTGATGCAAGGAGTCCTGACGGCTTCAAAAGCTGCATGCAGCCAATGCAAGGCCTGGGAAGATGACACGTGGCCCACTAGGCCTAGGATGGTGATGATTTTGGCTGCCAGCGGGACTCTTCGGTGGGGTTTTTTATCTCGGAAATGGTGGAGATTTGAAATAGAGAGTCCAAACCCAATTAAGAGACGTGCTTTGGAACTCAGAAAGTGGTTAGGCCTAATTATGGCCTGATTATCTTTCAAGTTTAATTTCAAGAAAGGATTTTTTAGGCTAGGTGAGCCTAGTTTCCTTGTTGTTTTTTTCAAACCCAAGGATAAGGACTCGTTTGGCTCGCCAAAAATCGTATTCTGTCTTAAGCTACAAGCCTAGATCTTGAAAAAAGATCAAGGCATGGGGGGGCATTGTTTACACCCGTTTTTGGCACCCAGTCCAAGGCTAGCATTGGATGGCCATTTGGTTAGGATTTAATCGAATTGGGCCATGAATTGAAGGGTTATTGGATCAAAATTAATGGGCCGAGGAAAGAGTACATGGGCCCAATTAATTTCAGTTGGATGTGGGCTTGGGTTCATGAGTGCGGGCCTATTTGCAAAAAGTATTTAGTTGGCCCACGACTTGTTTGAGTTTGTTTGGTGGTTGATGTGGGCTAAGATGATTAGTAGGCCATTTAATTTTGTTAAATGGCCCATTACCCATGTGACCCATAATATGTGGGAGGAGGAGAAATGTTGTTACCTGGGGAAAAGCCATTTGACCGAGTCAAATGGCTGGTAGTTATCAAGTGCCACGTTAATAGGAGATGGGGGTACCCATTACCCCACTAACTGCTCATGGGTAGGAGTTAACCGGTGGGTAATTGGTAATTACCTCTGGTAATTGCCCACAATGGAGAGAAAGACATATGCAGGATGTTTGTAACTTCTCAACCACCCATGATCCCATGCATGATGGAAGGTCATGGGACACATGTCACCACGAGGAGCAAGGGCGGGAAATTCTTTCATGCAAGAGCCGAAGATCCTTGCCTATAAATACTAGAAGTGAAGACAAGAAAGGGGTTCCCACACCAATCAAGCTCAACGCTTAAAAAACCAAAGCCTTCCCAGCGAAGCAATTATCTCTATTTTCTCACCTTTTACTCAATTACTTCACCAAGTAATTCGAGCTTCGTCTCTCTTGTATCCCAACTTTGTTATTACGCAACATAATAAAGTTATTCATATCTCTCTCCATCCCTTGCTTTATTATTACGATATAGTAAAGTACTTCTACGTTGTTACTTTCTTTCCTACACGGTTAGGAAATTACTAAGTCCTCACACGACGAGGCAAAACCCCGGACCTTCACTGCAATCTAGCCCTTAGGTTTGCAGCACTATCGCTCTCTCAGATCTAGAAGTCAGAAAAGGGACGCCCAGTCCTTCACGTTTGGACGCGACAAGTCCTGGCACGCCCGCTCAGTCCTTAAGCCATTTCGGAGCTAAACACATACCATATTCTGCAGCGAAACCATACAAAAGAAACAAGAGAAGTTATTCATGATATTGATACCATTAACCGAAATTCTGTGGTTACCTTCTTTTGTTAAAAGAATTTCACCAACATTTCAAGAAAAAGAAATACAACGAGGGCCCATAAAAAGGTTTGTTAGAGTTTTCTCCTTTAGCTAAACCTGCATTGTCTTACAACGTGGAAGAAACAGTGATGGGAAATTATCTTTGTATTATGAGGTTTGATATAAACGTATACTTATGTACTTAGTTTTCACCACAATATTGACTGATAACAATGAAACTAATTAACTAAATGGATAGAGCAATAAATTAGAGACAATTACCTGGAGCAACATATCCCATTGTTCCTCCAATGCCAATTGAACTTGATTGTTGTTGATTGCTTGATCTACATGTGGTTGGTAAAAGAATCTTTGCAAGACCAAAGTCACTCACATGGGCACAAAAATCAGCATCAAGAAGAACGTTGCTTGGCTTTAAGTCGCGGTGAATGATAGCTACTATGCAATGATAGTGAAGATAATCCAATGCAGAAGCCACATCAATGGCGATGTTTAAACGTTGAATGAGGTTCAAGCTCGCAGTTCTCTGTTGCTCATGAAGACATTATGGGTATAACCATTTATCTAAGCACCCGTTTTCCATGAACTCGAAAACTAAAGCCTTGAAATCATTGTGCTTAAAATCGATGCTTGAGCAAGATGTGATTATCTTGACGAGATTGCGATGGCGAATGTTCTTGAGTGCTTCACATTCTGCTTGGAAACTCCTATTCCCTCCACGTTCTTGAAGTTTCAATATCTTCACAGCAATTTTTTGTCCAGTAGAGTCAAGAATCCCTTTGAAAACAGAACCATATTTTCCCTCACCTATCAAGTTGTCAGAAGAGAACCCATTGGTTGCTTGGTGAAGTTCTGCATAAGAGAGTTTCGGGTACTCCCTTTGGAAAGGTAAGGCCGAAGAAATTTCCCTTCTTGACCTTCTAATTCGAAAAGTAATTGTTGCAACACAGAGTAGGATGACAACAATAAACGACATAGTGATTACCGATATAATCACTTTATTGTTGAGAGGTCCTTTCTTTTTCGGCAATACGTTTGCTGGACATCCAAGAAGTTGCAGTTCTTCAACTCCTCCGCACAGCTTGCTATTCCCGACAACTGAAAAAGCACTAACATTCTTGAACAATCCATCAATTGGAACTTCACCTTCGAACATATTGTATGAAAGGTTGGGACTTTCAAGTCTCAACTCTCCTAAGAACTTGGGAATGTTGGAGGTGGGAGTTCGTTAACAGTTTAAACCCGGAGAGGTTACACACAAAGCACTCACAAATCTCTTTATTGATTCAGTACATAAATCTGAATATTACAAACTCACTCTTACACACTTATATCTCACCTCACGGCTCACACACTTCACAAACTGAATTCACTACACTCTCTCTCTCTCTCTCTCTCTCTCTCTCTCTCTCTCTCTCTCTCTCTCTCTTACAGCAATTGAACTCCCACGCACACTTTGATACAATACACATGCACACTACTTTATACACTACCTCACAACTAACTTATACACTACTTGACAGACTACTTAATGACTACACAACCACACAAAGTAAATGCACCGCAAATACAATTCAAAGACCTCTCTGACTTGGCCTTACTCTCACCTCCCTCTTTACTCCTAGCCTCCACTTTGTCACTCAACAAGAGAACACATAGGCCCACCTCACATGTGCAAGATTAACTTTCAACAAGGAATTTGTCCGGACAAAATATTGTGAGACAAATCTAGGATTCGAATACCTTTCAATTGATTGAGGGATGCGGGAATCGGACCTTCAAAATGATTTCCAGCGAGAGAAAGGACTTCCAACACTTGGAGACTGCTAAGAGTTGCTGGGATTCCTCCTGATAATTTGTTTTCGGATAAGTCCAGCTGTCCGAGATTTCTCAAGTTACCGATTTGCGTTGGTATCGGTCCTGTTAACTGATTATCAGATAGGAAGAGACCAATAGATAGGGATGAAAGCTCAAAGATTGGTCCAGGTATCATTCCGGTGAGTTTATTGGAACCGAGATGAAGTGATTGAAGACGTTTACAATTTCCCAAGGAATCAGGTATCCTTTCCTCTAGCTTATTGTCATAGAGGGCAAGGATGCTTAGCTGGCTAGGTTTCCAATGGAGGATGGGATTTTTCCAGAGAGCTTATTTGTGTACATCCAAATTTCTTCCAACTTGGAGAGTTTACCAATGGATTCAGGTATACTGCCGCTAAGCATGTTCCCAAATACTGAAACAATCTGTAAGTTCAGAAGGTTCCCAATCCCAACAGGTATGCATCCAGATATATCATTTTCTGATAGACAAAACTGACTCAGAACTTTCGAGAAATTTGCAATGGAATTGGGCAACAAACCACTGAAGTTATTTTCACCTAAACCCAATGTTCGTAGATTGGAACAGTTGGAAAGCGTATTCATAATGTTACTTAATTCATTCCCGCTCTTTGTTTCAAGTGGATTCCTAGCTGCCCCAAATATTCCAAGATCATTAAGGTTTCCCAGACTTTTTGGTATGGGCCCGTTAATTGAATTCTGTGTAATTTCGAATTTCCACAGTCTAGAAGCATTGCCTATCGATGAAGGGATAGGCCCATAGAAATGGTTAATAGCAATACTAAATTCTTCTAGATTTGGAAGGTTCCATGCAATTGATTCGTGATTAGAGAAACAACTCTGAGTGACGACATGTTGTAAAGTTGGGTAGGAACCATACCAGTCAAGTTGTTGTAGGACAGCACAAGAACCCGTAATTTGTAAAGTCGTCCAAGTTCGTAAGGAATGCTTCCGGATAGCTTGTTGAACACCGAAGAAAGCACAGACAGCGCAGAGAGATTTCCAAATGAGGCCGGTATCGATCCTCTGAAATTGTTTCGACCAAGTACCAGTCGTGTGAGACTAGACAGAGAGCTCACCACAACAGTCATTTCTCCTCCCAGGCTGTTATTAAATAGGTTTATTTCTTTGATGTTCGACCAACCAGTGATGTTGGTAGGTAGTTTGCCTTCAAAGGAATTATTTGCAAGAATAAGTTGTTGTAGGCGAAACAACCTTCCAATTTCTTTCGGGATGGTACCATGGAAGTTGTTGTCGCCGAGATTAATCGTCCTAAGGAAGGTAAGGTTCCCTACATGAGGGGATAGAGAACCCACCAATCCTCGGGATGATAATTCTAGAATGGTCACGCGCTGATGCTTACGACCGCATTTAACTCCTTCCCACATGCAGAAGTGGATGGAGTGATTCCAGGAACGAAAAACCGGAAAAGCATCTCCTTACACCAAATCCTTGATAGCAAGCAACGATTGACGGTCTGTCTCATTTGACATGGGGAGAGCAGTGGTGCTGCTTGTAGCCATGGTGAAAATTGTTAAGACAAAACAGAGAACAGACATTGCACTTGCCAGCCTTAGAAACATTGTTTTGGTGCTAAAGAAGAAAAGGATATATGAAAGGGGAAAGGTGGTGATGAGCTTCGTACTCTAACTGAAAGCCAACTTATATAGAGGCTGCTTCTGGGGGAATCAGTTCCTTTACACATTCCTCATTCCTCCGTACTTTTTATTTTTTTGTGTTCGTTCCGGGTCCACAATTTTATGATCTGAACCGTTCATCCCATTCTCGTAGATTCCGTAATGAAGAATACGATTGCGAAAAGTTAAAATAATTCAGATATCGATTGGTACGTGAACAAGTTGAATTTTATTTTGTGAAGTGGTGTGAATATATTATTGTGCCGTGAATTTTACATAATGAGATGCAACTTGTTCAATATCCAGTCAATTAGAATTTTCGCAGTCATATTCTTCGTTGCAGGTTCTACGAAGCTGATCTCATTTGGAACCAATAATCCACAAAAGTTTAACTCAAACCTAACAAATGCAAAAATTTTAAATTAAGACAAAAATTCCAAAAAAAAGTTATGTGAAACAGCCACTAATATGCACATTTATAAACTGACCCGAATGCCGATCATTATAAGAAAAACCGTTCTTGTTTTCTTTGGTAAAAGTTTACGAACGATACTTTCTTTTTCTTTTTTTTAATCGAGAACCAACCTTACACCTAGGCCACTAAATAAATCCGACTGCACTTCCCAAATCTTCGGAGGAGCTAGCACAGCCACACCGGTTATGACCCCCTACTTACTTCAGGGTACTCACCCGGTAGGAAATCAAATCCCAAACCATGAGAATTACTCCCATATACTGGACATCTGTCCGAACCATTGGGACAACCCAGGGCGTGTACCATTCCAAAATTAGGAAAAGTATAGAAGGTCACCATCGTAATTGTTTCCAATATGTATGGCCATTCCAAAATTAGGAAAAGTATAACCAGATCGTCTCACCAAATTTCCTGCATCTGTCATTGCATTAGCCTTTTCTCCAACCAATAGGAAAAATGTGAATATTTTCGAGAATTTGGCAGGATGCGTTGCGTCGCTTGAGGTAGGAGCGGGTCGCCGTAAGTTGTTACACTACAATTTATTGGTTTTTGTAAAGTTGTTAATACTAAATTAAAATATCTAACGCATTTTTTTCTTATAAAGACGAAAAATATTTTCTACAAATTTTAGTTTAGTGAAAACAGCTTGATTACAAATAGCTATTTGAATAGCTTCTAGCTTACCAGAATCAACGCCGTAATCGTATTTGTCGTATTTAAAGTAGGATTTGGCTACTCTGTAATTCAAATTTAAACTGCAAAGAGTGTTTTCGGGTATTATAATCATTCAAAAGTAATTTTATGGAGAATAAGTTAAAAGACTTTAATATAATATACAAGAATCTACTCTTAACCTTTTGATCAGATAAGATCAGAATATTTTAACTCCAGATAAATCAATAATTTTGAACAATAAGATAAGGTTAGATTAATCACCGTTTCGTCCGTTTATAATTAATTGATGATTTCATTCTAGTGGATAGTTTGAAATAATTCTTTACAGCACATAGGGTGATGGACTTGTTTAATATGCATAATGCATGCACAAACTTATGAGTTGATAAATAAAGATTGGGAGTCCATTCGTCAGGGGTGTAAGTGTAGGGCTGTTAAACGAACCAAACAACTTAATTGAGCTTGACTTGAATTTTGGCTTGTTCAAACTTGTTTATAAAAAATATAAGCCAAGCTCAACCACGTTTTCTTTTGTTTATGAATTCAAGCCAAGCTTGAACATACTCAATAGGCTCGTGAACAAAGGAGTGCATTCTGTAAATAATAAACATATTGGGGTACGTTAATAAATATTCCAAAATATGATATATGAGTTACTTCAATATAGATATGTCACAAGTTTTATACAGTACTATTGCATCAAAAAGAAAACCTCCTAGGTGAGATATAGAAATTTAGGGCTACATTAAATCGTATACAATTCTTTCACGGAGCAAATTTGGGGCTACTATCACATTCTTCTAACTAGGATTTTCTCAGCAAAGATTAGAGAGGTAATTAAGTGGTAACATACTTCAACTTCCCTTCTTCCATTTAAACTCTACGTAGCTTGCTTTTTCTAGGTAATTGTTCTTTTTGAAAGCTCGAAACTTCATGACTCATGCTTGGAAGCTCGAGATTGGCTTGTATATTTTACAAGCCAAGTCAAGCTTCTCACGAGCACAAAACTAATTGTGCAAGCCAAGCTTGCACAAATATTAGTCCCAAAAAGTTCTCAAGCTCAAGCCAAGCTTGAACACTTATTACAAGGAGTCAAGCCAAGCCCGAACAATGCTATGTTTGGCTCGATTAGCACCTCTATGTAAGTGAAGTTTTCCCTTCAATTTACCGAAATGCATCAAAATTGCAGATCATATAATGTGCACAAATATGAACGCAAATTGAATTTTCACATTCATATTCTTCGTTCCATGTTCTAAGAAGCTGCTCTCGCTTGGAAAATTGATTAAGCCAACTCGATCTAGGGGTCAAGTTTTTTTTGATCGGCAATAAAATTTATTAAAACGGGGGAAAGGGAAGGGGAATGAATCCAACCAATAGTTGGAAAATACACCTCAAAGGCCGAAGCCCAGCACTCCTAGGGTCTAAGCAGATACAAACAATAAAAGCAAAAAAAAAGCCCAAATCTGCAACCCAAATAAAACATTAAAGCCCACACCACAAATCCAGCCCAACCAAGGGCCGGCCCGCCCAAATCCAACTCTAACCCGAGAGACACCGCACCCCACCGCCGCCGCACAAACCACCGGAGCAAAACACCTCGCCGTTAAGCAAACGCCAGCCACTCCCAGATGTAGCGGCCGGCGGGGAGCACCGGCCTACGAAACGACAGGAGGAAACGGAGACATCTCTTAAGATATCTCTTTCTAGGGGGCTCATCAACTGACTAACGACGACTTGACTTGCTATTAGATCTTGCGCTGGCTTGGTTTCTTTTTTAAATATTTTGGTTGTTACTCCATTTGTTACATACTATTAGTCCTCCAAAAAAAATGGGTCATTTTTTTTCGAAAATAAATTCTCCCTATGCTTAACTTTTAAATTTTCTGACATCAAATTAAAAATCTCAATTAGTCTTTTAATTTGGTGTCAAGAAATTTTAAAAATTATGCACGGAAGTAATTTATTTATTTTCTGAAAATTTTACATCTTTCTGCAGAGGACCAACATGGGATGGAGGGAGTATTTTTTGGGTTTCTTATATTTGATGAGTCTTCACAAGAGAATTGAAAAAGCAAAATGATTTGTGAACCAAAATTTTAAAAAAGGCTTATCTACATTTTTGGTCCTTGTAAAATTGTCTAAGTTTCATATTTGTCACTATATATATCCTTACGTGTCAATTTCGTCCTTAAATTTTCTAACGAACTTCAATGTTGCATTTTTCGTTAACTCGTTAAAAGAAACTGTTGACTGATGTGGCAATGACGTGGAAAATAACCTCTTCTTCATCACGGCAAAGGCTATGATGCTCCCATCCAAAACCACTGGTTTTGGGAGTATGATACTCCCATCAAATTTGAACCGTAGGATGTGGTTCTTTTAATCCTGTCCATTCATCAAATCCCCTCCTTTCTTTCTCTCACTACCACCTGTTCCCGGTTGCTTCCGAGTAAAAGGAAAAAAAAAAGTTACGCATCACAGGTAAATATTTTGAAAGCCCTAAATTATCATCGTCTACCTCTCCGATGCCTCCATAGCCGGACGCCTCCACCTCCACAACTCTAAACACCTCTATCTCTCTCCCTTCTGCACGGTCGACGAAAACCCTCACCGCTCTTCCACCTCTATACCTCCATAACCCCTAAACAAACAACACAAACAACGACGAACCCTCTCTCGTCCTCAACGGTCGGTCACAACGAAAAGCTCTCTCCATTGTGCGAGGTATTTCTCTCTCTCACTCTCTCAAACACACAGCCACCACTACAATACACAAACACCCCTGCACATAGGGTTTTGGGGGTTTTGTAGGTTCTCTGGAACAGAAAACCAAAAGACAGCTAAGAATCCGAGAGTATGGAACAGAAAACCACACCTCTGCTCCTTCTTCTTTCGACAATTTTTTTTTTTTGTTGCTAAGATTTGATGTGGGTTTGTTGGCTTGTTTTGTTTTAACGTGGGTTTGTGGGTTCTCTTATGAACTGATTTCTATTATTTTAGTTGAAAAACTAGATCTGTACATGATTGGCTCAAGTTTCGACACGTTTCATTATAGTCTGTAGTTGAAAATTCCAATTGTTTAGTTTGTTTGACTTGGGGTTGTGGATTTTGCTTTCTTTAGTCATTGTACCTCAGGAGTGTTTTTTGGTTTGCTCTGTAGATAGTCATTGTACCTCAAGAGTGTTTTTTTGTCAATTACTTTGATTTGGAGCAATTTAATGAGGAAGAAGCCACTAAGGTATAAAATTAGTTCTTTTATTCATCTTACAGTTACAATTCGTTTGGACCACTCATTATTTCTAATCTTTGGTTATTTTGTTAAATGTAGTTGAGATTCCCTTCTGAAGAGGGTAGGAACAACTTGATTTTGGACTTGATCCTTTGTGGGGAGAACGTAATCAGGAATGAAGTCATCCGAAAGGCTCAAGAAAAATACCGCAACACTAGAAGGATAATTTGATACCACTTGTAGTTCTTTTTGTGAACTTGATGATATGGCAAAATTCAATCATGTTGTAAACTTGATGAATGTGAAGTGCCTTTGTGGCTTTTGTTGTAAACTTGATATGGCAAATACTACCTTCTTTGGCTTCTTTTATTTTACTGTTTCTTAGTTTTCTGCTGCTAGTTATGGCTGTGCTACTGCCTTGTTGTTGCTGCAGCTGACTGTTATCTCATGGGAGTAGTTGATATTGTAATGGTTATTACTTGAGCCAGAATGGTATATTGCTGCAGTTGACTATTATCTTAGTTGCTACTGTTATGCTCCTTGTTTATTGCTGCTGTCTGATCAAATGACCAGCTGTTATGGTGATATGTTTTGTTATGGGATTGTTCTGGATAGTTTTCTGTTGCTACTGCTATTTCTTCTGCTGTTCAGGTGTTGGGTAATCTGTTGGATGGCTATTTTGCTATTGAATTGCTGCTGCTGTCCAGGTGTTGTGCTGCTGGCTGCTATGCTCCTATAACTGTTGCATTTACAAAAATCTAGGCATACTTCTCATTTCCAAAGAATTACTTACCATTTATACAGGGTGGGCTTACTAAAATCTGGGAATTCTTACCATTTTAATAACCGTACTTAAAATCTGAGCGTAATTCTCATTTCCATAGCATTACTTACCATTTTATACAGGGTGTGCTTACTAAAATCTGGGAATTCTTACCATTTCAATAACTGTACCTAAAAAAATCTGGGCGTACTTCTTATTTTCATAGCATTACTTACCATTTATACAGGGTGTTGTTACTAAAATATGGGGATTCTTACCATCTCAATAACTGACAGAAATCTGGGCATATTTCTCATTACCAAAACAATACTTACCATATAAACAGGGTATGCTTGCTAAAATCTGAGCATTGTTACCATTTCAATAATCGTACTCACTGCCTTAGCATGAGTACAAATAAGTTCTTGTCCAGATCATTACCTTAGTTTTACTGAATTAAAAGATTACAATAAACTTCTTGTCCCTACTTAATGCCTTAATACAAATAAAGGTTACATTTATCCTTCACAATCCTTGTCCGAAATCATCTTCCCATCCTCCAACGTTGCTGCCATGGAACTAGGTTTGCACACTCTCGGAATTTCTTGACCAATTAGCAGTCTACAAAGTTCAAGTTTGAAAATTAGTGAATGGACAAATAAATAATATTCTATCAACTAACTAGATAGTAAGAGGCTTGTTTTATGTGACTTGTTTTAATACCTACTTTATGCATAGTATTGGCCGAGGCTTTATCAGAACTACTAACCTTCCTGTGGGAGCGGAGAAAAGGAACACCACAAGGCCCTATCATGGGATGGTTGTGGATGCTCACAAAGTTATTAACCAAGTACTTGCCAGAACTTCTCTCCAATGTAACACTAAATACAACAGGACATCCAACTCTAGTAAGTGCCTGCAGCCCTCTTATTCGATCTTCTCTCTCCAAGTATTTAGTGTCTCTATATCCTTCTTTTGAGTATACTCACTTTCTTGACTTCACGATACCAGCATTGTCCTTGTGCATATTATAGTTCCGAATACTAAAGCCGTTAACTTTGGCATAAGCATTATAGAATGTTTCTCCATCCTCATGCATGTCAAATGTCATTTGATAAACTTCTTCTTCCGTTAATTCATCCAACCGTTTTTCGTCATTTCCGTCATCATTGCGAGAGTCGTCACAAATGTCAATCACTACATTCTTTCCATTCCGCTGAACATTGTCATCCATCTCTCAAAATCTGATCCAGACAATTAGGTTCACAATTAATGGTAAAAACTAACATATATATGTTAACCATAAATACTATATTACCTACAGTATGGCAAGCAAAACTATGTTACCTACAGAGATTACCTACCATTTTCATAATCACAGTTACCATAATAAAAGGGTCTTTTACTAAATTCTGGATATACTTACCACGAATATAGAGAACATATTCTCCTGATACTTCCTAAATACGGTTTTCATCCGTAGTAAAAAGACCATAAAAAGAGGTAAAAAAATCCATAGCAAATGGTAAGTATAACCATAAGGTCCATAACAAACGTGAAAATCTGGGAAGCTTCATTAGATTGTTGTGAAACACTTATTCGAGATTCTTCAACTTATGATCATTTGGTAAGTTGGTATGAGGTAATCATCACAACTAATTTCAGTTTATTCTTCAAAAAACTTACTTGGTAAGCTTCTTCAACTTGTTATGGAGTTTCTTCTTAAATCTTCATTTTTTGGACAAGAAAAGAAATGAATGGGAGCTTTTTGGACAAGAGGAGATATGAATGGGAGCTAGAGGAGTTAGAGTGGATAAGTTTGCAGGGTTTAAGGTAGGTATGGAGAAATCTAGTACCATTAATGTCATAATTGGTGGTAGGTGAACAAGGCAATTGGCAAAACGTAATTAGTTTGTGTGGTTAAACTGGTCTAAGGATATAGTTGTTGTTCCCTTATTTCATGGTAAGTATTGTCAACCACGTGGTAAGTTTTATCAACGAATATTAGTCCATCGTAAAAATTCAGTTTTTATGGTATCTCTAGCCATATTCTTTGGTAAGTAAACTTTATTCTATAGTAAGTATGACATTAATGACGGGTAGGTATACATTAATGTATATCGCCATTATTGTATATCACCATTGATGTTTTATTACCTACCACATTAAATTTTATTTGGATATATTGTATTACTTTTATGATAAATTAAATAAAAGCAGTCATATTAATAAAATTACTTTTAAAAAAGGATCAAATA
The DNA here is from genome assembly GCA_018127125.1 of Rhododendron griersonianum. Lineage (NCBI taxonomy): Eukaryota > Viridiplantae > Streptophyta > Magnoliopsida > Ericales > Ericaceae > Rhododendron > Rhododendron griersonianum. The sequence continues at coordinate 19,167,867 of CM030794.1, read as the reverse complement.
AATGAGATATTTCAATTTACTGGTTCACTAATAGTTATTCTTACATTAGCAAAGCGATCAATGTTAACCTCAAAGACTGTTACTCCTTCATTTGTTAAGTGATCATTGTTAACCATCAAATAACCATTTTTGAAATTTGCTAATTGTGTAACTTGAATGATTGAAATAGATAAGTCTGTGGTTAAGCAATTAAACAAATTAGTCAGCCTACTTTAGCTAGTTATATTAATTTTCACTAATTACTATCATTCAACATAATTGTTAACTACCACATCTGCCAAATATGATCTTAATCGATTCAAATTGTTTGATCAATTGGCTGAACATATAATCAGATCAATCAATTATAAATGAATCAATTCTCGTTGATTGATCGCTGCCAAATATATTAGTATCAACACTATTAGTTGTTAGATTTGTAAAATATATCATATTGATCACTATAAACTATATTAATGAATTTGAATAGCCTAATTTCATTAAATACTAGAGAATTTTACAAAATTATTCAATCGCTATTAAACAAAAATATATTTATCGTACAATGTTGTTGTAACAATCAACTTGTAGCGTCATTTTATAATATATATTAACTAAATTTGTAAGCTATCAAAATATTAATAAATATCTTGTTTTTTCCATAATATTTAAATCTAAGTTACTTAAATATATCTATAATAAAGGATTATTTAAAAATTAATCAATTAAATACATTTATAATGTCATTTGAAAATTATGGAAAATATTTTTCAAATTTTTATATTTTCATAACCAATTAAAATTAAATTTTTTATAATTTTTAGATAATTCTTCTAATATTTAACTCCCTAAAATTGCAAATTTTCCCGCCAAAAAATCAGATCCCTTTTTATTTTTATTTTTTTACTTAATGACAACTTGTTACCTGACCAACCGGTTGTAGTAAGCGTTGCCTGTTTGTGTGGTAAGTGTTACCTTATACAATGGTAAGTGTTGCCTTAGTAAATGGTATATGTTGCCTGTTCTGTGGTAAGTAATTCTCCGTTTTTTTTTGTCAAAACTACCTCGTTTTCAACAAAACTACCCATGTTTTACTTTTTGGTTACAATCCAAGGGCTGAGGTTTATCTATTTTCAATCCAATGGCTCTAATTCAATGGGAGTATGATGCTCCCATACCACTTGGGAGCATCACAGAAGTTTTGCTTCATCACCATCACCCATCATCCCTGCTCCCACTCTTTCTCTCTCAAGCACACAATAGGTCAACCCAATCACAACACCCATTATTAAGCAACCCTTTCTCCATGTTTCTATATTCCATATATGAAACCTCTCAAAAACCCTAGTCCTCTACCACCTCTATCCCTCCATCTCTTTGTTCTATGACACCCCAGCATAATTAAACCCACAACAATCTCACAATTGTTGAATGATTCCGCAAGTAAGAATTACGGAGTATCATAATCAGGGACGGATTCAGGAATACAGCCTAGTGGGGCACCTGTTAATCATAATGGCGAAAGTTCATTTTTTTTTAGTCAACCACAGTAAGATCGTACAAAATTAAGGCGTGCATTACTAACTATAAAAGTTTATAACGAGTACTTTAAGTTAAATTAGGTAAAAATGAGCACAAAATCTCATACAAAAATTTTAAAATATGTTTTAAATGAACGTCGACAAGTTTTAGAATGATCGAGCTAGTTTTGTTAATGACTTTATTTTAAAAGAGAATCAAGAAAGAATAGTTTCAAATAGACAAACAGCTCGTAAAGAAACAAATATAAATACACCATATGGCGAAATTCAGGCATAAAACTAATTCTATATATATATTTTCGAGATATATTCAAGTGTGTATATTTATATATTAGCACACTTTCATAATTATGCTAATTTATACAAAATATATTTTAAAAATATTTTAATTTCGAGTGAGGGCACGCATTCACGCAGGGCACGTGCCCCCTCGTGCCCCCCTTTGAATCCGCCCCTGATCATAATGGAGAAGGTAGATACCGCTGCTCAAATATTTTCTTGAATCAACAGTCCAACATATCTGTTTCTTGGATCGCCTTATGAGGTTCCTTAGATTTCTGAGCTTAGTATCGCCGAAAATCAAATTTTGAGATTTCAACGTCAAGTTCGTTGGAGACCAAAGTTCACCAGACTCGACTTCTATTCCTCTCTCTCTCTCTCTCTCTCTCTCTCTCTCTCTCTCTCTCTCTCTCTCTCTCTCTCTCTCTCTCTCAGGTTTCGAGGGCATTTCTGAGATTTACAAGGGGTATTTTGGTAAGTGAAAGCCGGATAAAATTTGGACACCTCAAGAGGTGTCTAAAACTTACCCCTCTCTGGTACATATATCCGAGAAGCAAAACCGAAACAAACATTGGATATATTTAAGTCGGGCATGTATATTTTTCTAATTCCCAATTCATTCACAATATATGCTAGTATGAGTAGAAATAAACTTCATATGAACGCTCTACAATCTATTTGGTCATGACATTAGACCAAATGTGGATCTGTGTGAATGTGATTCCAAAATTGTGAAGACCGGGTTGATGTATTGCCCCCAAAAAGAGAGGAAAAAAAATACTATCTTCACGGAAATTTGTGGAATTGGTAAAACTTTCCACGATGTGCTAAGTTGCTAACATGGACGTGGAAAATATTAATAGCACAAGACAAGATTATGGCAATTTCCACAACTATTATTAAATCAAAACTCGCTGCATTATTTCTCAACTGCACCAAGCAAAGGATTGTGCTATTGAGGGAAACTTTTTTGAATTTATAATATAACTAGAAAAAAAAAATGTGGTTGCCCCAGCTTGGGAGTTACCCAAGACCGAGGGCTTGCGGGGGGCTTACCCGGGACCGGCCCTGATGATAAAGACTTGTAAGTCAAGTGGAAGTCCTGAAATATATATTACTGGTAAATGAAGACTGTTAGGTCTCCCACAAATCATATTTAAATGGATAATTTGATAGTATCGTAAAACGTTTTGAATGAATTTATATTATAAAACAGAGCGGTTTCTGTTTAAAATGTTTAGGCATATAAATGAAAGCAATCTCTATAGCCGTTAGATCACTTCAGGTCAAAATTTATAGCCATCAGATCATTTCTTTTTTTTAAAATACAAAAAATATTCTTCAAATAAATTTATCTCTCTCTATACTCACTTTTAAGGTAATGTATATCTATGTAAACTAATGTTACCTTATATGATCAAATAAAAAAATATTTCCTCAAAATGGTAATTGACGCTTTGTGGAGATTACAACTATTCTGTAGAGCAATCGGACGTGTCAAAAGGCACGGACATTCGCTAGTTTTTACATAATCTTGCTCAAGATTACGAGGAACATGAATTGTACATTTGAGCCATCATTGTAGTAAGTGAAACTTTTGTTGTGTGAATAGTGAAAAAGAGGTATTCTCTACTCTCTTTCTCTTGCCTTTATATTGCCAAGTCCAATGACAAGACAACAAAACTGACCCGTAGTGAGCTGACTTGGAACAGTAAAGTCCCTCAGCTACACCCAAATTCACACCCACACTCACATGAGTGGTAGGCCCCATACACACACTAGAGTGTGTAGTGTGTGTGGGACCCACCACTTATGTGAGTAGTGGGTGTGTGTTTGGGTGTGTCCCTAGCTAGCACCATTGTTCACTCAAATGTCTCATAAGTACCTGAGCCTAAGAAAACTTTAATTAAATAACTAAAATTGTTGAAGATTCTTCAATTACACCCCAACATCAAATTTTTTTATTTTTTTTCCCGGGGTTTGCTGACTCTGCTATTTTTCGGACCCATAATAGCTATTTTCTATCCATAATCCAAACCAGAATACCCACACACAGCTCATCTTTTTTTCTCTCTCCAACACCTTCATCACCATTAATCTTTTTCCAAATACAGAAAATTAACCGGTTCCTCATCTAGATCGTAGACTAAGAAGGGCCCGACCACACACACAAAATGCCTTTCATAGGTCTTGCACCTTCAATCATCTATAGTTTCATGCAATTCTATATTTCGATCAGTTCCTAGTTGTAACTTTCATTTACGGTAATGGAAATCCCGAGCATTTTCCATTTGAAAGGCACTTGTTACGTTTGAGCACCACGCTCATTTCTTCCTTTTACATCGCTTGAGAAAATTTGAAGTCCTATTTGGTGAGGCAATAAAAGAACTGGTGGTGGATTTCATCTACCGCGCACAATTTATCTATTCAGAAGTCAATCCATCTACACTCGGACCAACCGTGGTCCCGGCACACCTGCGCATCTCGATCACACGGCCATGCAAGGCGGTTGTTTCGCTTTTTTCGAGGGAAACAGTATTTAATTAATTTAGTTTATGTTCAGGTGTTTATGAAACATTTGAGTGAAAATTTATTAGTATTTTTGAAATACTTCACTCTAATAACGCATAATTTAGAATCATTCGTTGCAGCATAGAGGAGGACGGGCTCCATGGTGGCAATTCGCCACTCAGGCCACATTGGCGGAACAATAGATCTAATTCTTGTCAGAGAAACATTTTTTACACCGGGTATACGAACATCTTTGGTATCTCCTCCGGTCTATTTTTAATTTTTTGGCCACTTTCCGATCACACTTGGATGATCGACTCCGTTCATTTTGTAGAGTTTGGTGAGAACCTTAAACATACCAAAAATTGTGTTCATCGGATTTTTGTAGATACATAATTTTTTTTTTCGAAACAGCAAAAATTTTATCAAGATAAACTTGACAATAGGTACATTGAGGGAAAAGAAGAGGGGAAAGAAAGAAGAAGAGATAGGGGGGGAGAGGGGAGGAAAACTTCCAACAAGAAGTTGAGAAGAAACAAAACCAAACTACCGATACCAACACCAAAAGAAATTCCAATAAAAAAACATGACACCAATATTCCTCCCATGAATCTGCATCCTCATCCCATTCTTCCATTTTAGCTGGCAGCCGGTGGGGTAATCAGTGAATTGATTGGAAACAAATTAGTGATGCCAGAACCAGTTAACAAAAACTCTTTGACAACAAACCAGCAGCATGCACTCCACCAATTATAATTGCATCTCAAAGCCTATTTGTAGCAGAAAGCATCACACTCTTTTGAGAAAAATGGATCGAAAGCACATAGAGCCTACATCCATATACATTTTAATCTCAAAGGCAGCATCATCAGGTAGCAATTATCCAATCAATCCCAAAAGATCTCTTAGCCCTCCACAAATTAGGAGTTGAAAGAGATGTCAAAACAGAAAGATCATTCCTCCCGTAGCAAATCTAAATCCTCCAAAAGATTGGAATTGAAGGATATGCAGCACCTTGCCAGACATGAAAGAGCTCTGACCCTAATATGGAAGCTCATACTAAACCAGCAATAACAATAATGATCTCTTAGCCCTCCAAACTAGGAGTTGTAAAGAGATAGGCCAGAAAGCAGCAATCAAAACAACAGAGACACAGAACCAGAGACAAAATACTTGAAAGCTTACATGACATGGGTGTCTCTTGAAATTTAGCTCCTCTGTAGCTACTTTCTAGCCCAGCTACAACAAAAGCAACTTCCAAACAAATCCATTACACCAGCGTTCTTCCGAGAAACTTCATCCACAACCATCCATCCATTTTAACTAGTAACAGTTGGCATAAGTAGAGGATTGTTGGAAACAAATTTGTGAATCCAGAAACCAGTCCAAAAAAAAAACTCTTCGACGAACTCCTCACAAGACAGATCAGCCATCTATCCGCATCATTCGACATTACACTTGAACAAATATCAGTAACAAACATCAACAATCCTCAGAATTCAACGTCGAATGGTGGAGACAACCATTGGTAAGCATACCGGATTCCTCTTGCAGCAAAAATGACAAGCTATCGAAATTCAAACCCCATATCTCTTAGCTCACCACAGCACCTTCAGCCTCTGAAACTGCGTAATCAACCTCACTATTCTCCCAAAACCTCTGTACATTAGTAGCTTCAAACTATTCCACCTTTGTTTCCTGAACCATCATGATATTTGGGCAAACGATCTTTGATCAATTTGGACTGCCCAAACCTCCGATGCTCCAAGAGATGACCTTCATTTGGAGTCAAGGACTGAGAAACGGTTGTTTCCCAGCAAACAATTGTATTCAGCATCTTCTTCTTCAATCAACTTAGCCATTGCCTTGATATGTTTCTCTGTGAATTCAATTCCCAATCTTTTACCCACCTCAGTAGTGGATTGAATTGCGTTTAGAGGTCTGTTAATGCCCGGGATACTACTCTGTGTTCTAGTTTCACTTTCCTCCACACTCAAGCACTCTTCATACAATTGACTTCTAACTTCTTTTCTTGTTAATGCTGGTCGGAGTTCCACCTGAAGAGTAATGCCATGCAGTTGGGAGGTTCTAATATTATTTCCAACGCCAATCTCCACTGGACCAGTTAATAATAGTGGACCCAATCGTGTCAATTCATCTTCATTTTGATTGTTTCAAACTTGGGACTTTCAACTTTGGGCCTCAATACCCTCTTGCTCCACCCTCTGCTCCTGTTGAAATCTACATGAAAACAGTCCAAGAGAGTCTGCAACTCTTGATTCCAAATCAGAATTCCAACTCTTCAGCTTCTTCATTAATAATTTCCACCCTTGGACCGAGCACATTACTTGAGCTCCCATCCTTCAGCAGTAAAGTGGCTGGCATGTCCCCCTTCGTTACTACTTCGTCTGCTAGCTGAGCATCCAACACAGTTGGTTTTGATTGGTCAAAAACCCTTCTCTCCTCCACGTCATCATCACTACCGGTGACATCCTCTCTGGACTTAGGATTCGCTGCAGGAGGAGAGATGTGGTTTTTGATCCAATCTCGAATGTATTTCTCGTTGAATGGATCATCACAATCCTCTTCCCAAACCCTAACACTGTAGTTTCTTCCTCTTACTGTAATATTGGCACGCATGAAAATTGAAGAAAATCAAAATTGGATCCAAACCACACTGAATTGGAACCCAGTTTTGGTTTTTTTTTTTTTGCAATTTTCACGTGTGCTGATCATATACCTATTAAAGTCCGATGAACATGATTTTTGGTATGATTATGGTTCTCGTCAAACTCTACAAAATGAACGGAGTCCAAGTGTGATCGGAAAATGGCCGAAAAATTGAAAACGGACCGGAGGGGATACCACTCTCTTCTTGTCATCCCTTATTTGATGAAAGGAGACCAAATTAGATACAATCACATGGTCGTACTTGGATGCCCTAAAATTTCTGGAACATCAGGAGAAGTTGTAGATTGGATCTTAGTTAACAAAAATATTTTATTGGTACAAAGAGAAATTAAGCATTGCATACAGTGAAAAGGATTGGAATGTTAGTGGCAATGCCATGAAACCACTTTCATCACATACATAGCTTGTTTGATACAGAGTAAAGCAAGGAGGGGCTGATGCAGAGAGATAAGAGAGTTATATAACGGAAAGATTGAAATTCACAGGTGAACCGGCCGATACCCGATATGTATCAGTCCGTAACCGATTTGCCTGGACCGGTTCCCGGTTCGTACCGGTTCGGCAAAAAAAAAACAGAGCATCTTCCACTTTTTTTTTTTTTCTCTAATAGGTAGTAGGCACATCTTCCACTTTTTAAAAATTCACGACCGCGACACCCGATTCCCGCGACGTATCACCGATACGTTCCGATACCGAGATTTAAAACTATGCGCGCAGCCTTCTCCCGGCACGTGGCACCTCCCCTGCCTCCTTTCAACACGTGCGACACAGATATGGAATCGTGTGGGCACGGCGAATAACGTGTGGTTTCAAAAAATTGTTTCTGCTCACTCCAAATTCTGCGCTAAATTTGGGTGACCAAAAAACTCTCCGATTAGGCTATGATACCACTTGTTGGAGGTGGGAGTTTGTTAACAGTTTAAACCCAGAGAGATTACACACAAAGCACTCACAAATCTCTTTATTGATTCTGTACATAAATCTGAATATTACAAACTCACTCTTACACACTTATATCTCACCTCACGGCTCACACACTTCACAAACTGAATTCACTACACTCTCTCTCTCTCTCACACACACAGATTATTCTCTCTCTATATCTCTCTCTCTCTCTCTCTCTCTCTCTCTCTCTCTCTCTCTTACAGCAATTGAACTCCCACGCACACTTTGATACAATACACATGCACACTACTTTATACACTACCTCACAACTAACTTATACACTACTTGACAAACTACTTAATGACTACACAACCACACAAAGTAAATGCACCGCAAATACAATTCAAAGACCTCTCTGACTTGGCCTTACTCTCACCTCCCTCTTTACTCCTAGCCTCCACTTTGTCACTCAACAAGAGAACACATAGGCCCACCTCACATGTGCAAGATTAACTTTCAACAAGGAATTTGTCCGGACAAATTATTGTGAGACAAATCTAGGATTCGAATTCCTTTCAATTGATTGAGGGATGCGGGAATCGGACCTTCAAAATGATTTCCAGCGAGAGAAAAAACTTCCCACACTTGGAGACTGCTAAGAGTTGCTGGGATTCCTCCTTATAATTTGTTGCGAGACAGATCTAGGAATCGAATACCTTTCAATTGATTGAGGGATGCGGGAATCGGACCTTCAAAATGATTTCCAGCGAGAGAAAGGTCTTCCAACACTTGGAGACTGCTAAGAGTTGCTGGGATTCCTCCTGATAATTTGTTTTCGGATAAGTCCAGATGTCCGAGATTTCTTAAGTTACCGATTTGCGTTGGTATCGGTCCTGTTAACTGATTATCAGATAGGAAGAGACCAATAGATAGGGATGAAAGCTCGAAGATTGGTCTAGGTATCATTCCGGTGAGTTTATTGGAACCGAGATCAATTCCTAGAAGACGTTTACAATTTCCCAAGGAATCAGGTATCCTTTCCTCTAGCTTATTTTTTGCAATGGCAAGGATGTTTAGCTGGCTGAGGTTTCCAATGGAGGATGGGATTTTTCCTGAGAGCTTATTTGTGTACATGTAAATTTGTTCCAACTTGGAGAGTTTACCAATGGTTTCCGGAATACTGCCGCTAAGCATGTTATCATTAACTTCGAAAAGCTGTAAGTTCAGAAGGTTCTCAATCCCAACTGGTATGCTTCCAGATATATAGTTATCTGGAAGATTCAATACACTCAGAAATTTTGAGAGATTTGCGATGGAATGGGGCAACAAACCACTAAAGTTATTTGAATCTAATCTCAACTCTCAATACACTCATAATGTTATGCAATTCATTCCCGCTATTAGTTCCAAGTGAATTGCCAGATGCCTTAAATATTTCAAGATCATCAAGGTTTCCTAGACTTTTTGGTGTGGGCCCGTTAATTGCATTTAATGCAATATCGAATCTGAAAAGTCTAGAAGAATTGCCTATCGATGAAGGAATAGGCCCAAAGAAATGGTTTCTACCGATAAAAAATTCTTGTAGATTTGGAAGAGCCAAATCGAAATCGATCTGGGGCGAGGGTTCCATGCAATTGATTGAAAGATAGAGAAACAGAGCTGAGTGACGACATGTTGTAAAGCTGGGGAGGAACCATACCAGTCAAGTTGTTCGAAGACAGCTGAAGAAAACGTAATTTGAAAAGTCGTCCAAGTTCGAAAGGAATGCTTCCGATTAGCTTGTTCTCCACCAAAGAAAGCACAGACAGCTCAGAGAGATTTCCGAACGAGGCCGGTATCAATCCTCTAAAATTATTTCAACCAAGACTCAGTCGTGTGAGACTAGACAGAGAGCTCACTGCAACAGGGATTTCGCCTCCTAGGTTGTTACCATTTAGGTTTATTTCTTTGATGTTCAACCAACGAGTGATATTGGTAGGTAGCTTGCCTTCAAAGGAATTATTCGCAAGAATAACATGTTGAAGTCGAAACAACCTTCCAATTTCATTCGGGATGGTTCCATGGAAGCTGTTGTTGCCGAGATCAATCATCCTGAGGAAGGTAAGGTTCCCTACATGAGGGGATAGAGAACCCACTAACCCTCGGGATGATAAGTCTAGAATGGTCACGCGTTGATGCTTACGACCGCATGTAACTCCTTTCCACTTGCAGAAGTGGATGGGGTGATTCCAGGAGCGAAATACCGGAAAAGCATCACCTTGCACCCAGGGACGGACGTACACAGGGGCACGTGGGGGCACGTGCCCCCACTCAATTTATTTTTTTTTTAAAAATTTACTCGGAAACGTTAAATATAAATATGTGGAAATACTACACAAGTAGAACTTTGGCTCAGTGGTTGGTGATTGTGTTTCAAGTCTCCGGAGCGGGGGTTCGACTCCCACGGCTTGAAGCCATTATAACCTTTTTCCCCTTCCCAAAAACTCTCTCTCTCTCTCCATAAATTCTCACTAATTAGAAATAAAGATGATTCATTTAGCATTAAATTTTTTTTCACAATTTATATTTTTACTGTATGTTTCATTGCAGATTATGATGATGTTAATAAACACGTAAATTAAATTCACAAACATGTCAATTTATAGACTTATATGAATAAATTACGAATTACAATTCCTTCCTTTTTTACACTTGGGGTGAAAGAGGGACTCCCATTTTCCCCGGCATCCCTTCAAACTTGTTAATTTATTTGTCAAATCTTTTTGGTGCTCACCAAATGAGAAAGCACAACGTGGTGGCTCTTCCTCTTAGAGATTTGAATTTATGCTACTTGTTATGAGAGAAAATGGAATGCAGCGGGCTCCCCCTACTAGAGATTTGAATTTATGATGTCCGTCGGGAGAGAAAGCGGGATGTAGTGGTTTTCCTTATTTCAATTGGTATCAACCCCGTATTCAAATTCAAGCTTCGCCACTGATTGGGTGGTAACTCTTTTTTAAATAGAAATTGGTGCCCCCACTATAACAAATTTCTGGATCCGTCCCTACTTGCACCAAATCCTTGATAGCAAGCAAAGCTTGACGGTCTGTCTCATTTGACATGGGGAGAGCAGTGGTGCTGCTCATGGCCAAGGTGAAAATTGTCAAAATAAAACAGAGGACGGACATTGCAATTCCCGGCCTTAGAAACATTATTTTGGTGCTAAAGGAGAAAATTAAGGATATGAAAGGGGAAAGGGGAAAGGTGGTGATGAGCTTCGTACTCCTAACTGAAAGCCAAGTTTTATAGAGGCTGCTTCTAGTTCTCCGGGGATCAGTTATTTACATTTCTCATCCCTCCATACTTTTATTTTTTGTTTTTGTTCCGGACCCACATCTATGATCTGAACTATTCATCTTGTTGGAGATATGCCTTGAATTTGAGATGGTCGAAGAAAGGTGTTTGACTTCCTAAATTTTTTTTTTCCTTATCGGTTTAGACTTTGGGTGTAAGGAATTTTGTTTGGGCAAGTATTGGTTTTAGGAAGGACTCTATGGCTATAAATATAGCCTTATTCTCTTCATTAGATTTTGGACTTCTTGAGTGAATCCCTTTGGAGAGGCCCCTAGGGGGTCTCTCATGTTGAAGATTAGATATTAGGGTTTCGGTTTATGCTCTATTGGGTTCCACCTGGGGTTTTAGTATCTCTATCGGGTTCCGCCAGAGATTTGTCCCTAGATATCTGTAATTGGATGCTTCAACGAGAGTTACGGGTATAGCCGGCTCTTTGTTTATCTCTCCATTTATAGTGGATCCTCTTGCTCTTCTCCCGTGGACGTACCCAATTTGGAGAGCCACGTAAATCCTTGTGTTTCGTTTATCGCTTGTTGATTTGTTATATTCTCAATTTCGTTTTCGGCACAACAAATTGGTATCAGAGCTCCGGGTTTTCAATCTGAGGCTTTCATTTACCGCTGTGTACTGTGCAATTGGTGATCGTTTCAATAGCGACTTGTTATGATTTTGAGAAGTTTGTTCAACAAGGATTTGTAACAACTCCGATTTTTAGTAAATAAAAAAATCTCGTTGTAATATTCGAAAATCCTTTATTTATTCTTGGACTGCTTCATAAATTTCCTTGTAATTCTAATAATCCATCATAATTAGATTTAAGACTTATAAAATTAAATTTCATCACACCGGACAATCTAGTCATTTTCTAAAAACAAGTGTGCTTATAAAAGCACTAGTATATTTTCCTAATAATTGAAATAAAGTTTTAAAATTATATTTATTGGCTAGAAATCCTACTTGGCAAGTATAGTTAACTTCTAACCAATTAGTTGAAGAAACCTAACTACCATTTCACTTAGTTACATGCTCCTAACTCTAGATGAACCTTATGAACCTTTCAAACCCTAATGGAACCCTTTGGACCAAGGTAGTTATAATTATATATATATATATATATATATACACACACACACACACACACACTCAGGATCCTATGAGGGATCCCTTACGGTCTTACCATAAGGGACTCTCCTTTCCCAATCGAATTACGACGATCCGAGCCGCTCAATGTGTTCAGAACGTGATTTTAAGGGTATCCGCGAGAAATCACCCAAAAAAAATGACTGGGAAGAGCTTGATCCGAACAGTTTTGCATAAAATGCATTTATAGTGTTTTTATGAAAAACTGCTCGGATCAAGCCCTTCCCAGTCATTTTTTTGGGCGATTTCTCGCGGGTACCCTTAAAATCACGTTCTGAACACATTGAGCGGCTCGAATCGTTACAATTAGATGGGGAAAGGGGAGTCCCTTACGGTAAGGCCGTAAGGGATCCCTTATAGGATCTTGACTGATATATATATATACGGGGCGGTTCCAGAGACATTTATAAAAACACTTAAAAAAACACTTCATAATTCCCGATCAAATTTTAATGATCCGAGCCGCTCAATGTGATCAGAACGTGATTTTAAGGGTACCCGTGAGAAATCAGCAAAAAAAATGACCGGGAAGGGTTTGATCCGAACAGTTCCATATTGTTTTTTATTGAACGGTTCAATTAAAAACTGCTCAAAATAAGCACTTCCCGGTAATTTTTTTTGTCGATTTCTCGCGGGTACCCTTAAAATCACATTCTGCACACATTGAGCGGTTCGGATCATCAAAATTTTATCGGAAACTATGAGATTGAGATTTGGAGTGTTTTTTTAAGTGTTTTTATAAATGTCTTTGGAACCACCCCGATATATATATATATATATTTATTTATTTATTTATATATATTCATTTGACTAGTCAAACCAAGACCATATTTGTCACCTTATTCTCTTACCCATTGGTTAATAAATGTTAGGGAAACTTTTACCCTTTGGATAAACCTAGACTTAAAGCCCTAAATCTAAGATTCCTACCAAAGTCAATTTCCTAGATTTTCCAAGTACACTTGTAGAGACCCGTATTTTCCGAAAATGATTTAAAGGTTTTATAAATGCTAGAATATCGAATAAAAGAGAAAATTTTTGAGTTTATTAGATTTGGGGCTCAAATGATAGGATTGAGACTTGAGGGAGTGTGGGTGTGATAAAAAGATATAGGGGTATAAATAGGGGATGTGTGTGTAGGGGATAATTGTATCTCTCCTTTTTTCTCTCTCTCATCCGGTCTCTCCCTCTCTCTCTCTCTCTCTCTCTCTCTCTCTCTCTCTCTCTCTCTCTCTCTCTCTCTCTCACACACAAAACCCCACTCAATCTCACAAAGAACTCAAGGATCCATCTCTATTTCATATCTAGAACGCAACCTCGGGCTCGTATCGCGCTGGGTGAGGCTCGGGGGGAAGATCTTGGAGGATTTCAGAGTTTTGGAAGCTAGGGCTCGTGTGTTTGGGTTGGATCTTCGTGTTTACACTTCGAGGTATGGATTTTTTACTCACTTTATGTGTTTATGAGTTGATTTCGTGCTTTAATCGAGTTTTGATCGTCCTCCGTCGTTCATTTGAAAAGCTGTCAAAAAGTGCAGAAATCGCCCAAAATCGCCCAGGGATCGATCCCCAAGCATGAGGGATCGATCCCGCTTTTCAAATCTGGAAATTTAGCTTGGGGGATCGATCCCCATGAGAGGAGGGATCGATCCCTCCCCTCTCTGGAAAATTCTACTCGCTTTCTGGGTTTCAGCCCAACTTCAAACGGCCGTAACTTCCTCGTCCGAGGTTCGATTCACGCAAACTTTATATCGATTCGAAGGTCTTGAAGTCAGCTTTCATTTGCCACCAGAATCACCTTAAACCTCTTAGTACACAGAAAGTTATGACCATTTGAGTATAGGTGTGTCAGTCAGCCGATGTCTGTGACTATTCCTAAGGTTGTTCTCGTTCCGTGTTTTGATTCCCTATATAATTAGAATATGTTTAAGTCACTTTTGAGCATGATTGCTTGTGTCCTAATGAACCACTGTTCGACTTTGTTTCTTGGCACTCATTAGAGCATAATATCAACGACGTTGGTTAGGGAATGTACCGTAAGGTTGATAGGAGTACCGTGGGCTATAAGGGATAAAGTGGTGTGTGTTGTGAGTAGACATGAGCGTGTCTAGAGATCCGATGGGCAGTATTGTGACTCGTATCCTTGCGCTTCGTCTTGTTAAGTTCCCTTGGTTCCTCTGGCACTCATTCTATAAGATTCTCATTTAGAACCTAGCGGGTGGTGTGTCGAGAAGTCAATTGTGTTTTCGATACGTAGAGAAGGACGTTGTGATAGACTTAGAGAAATAACGTGAACTTAAGTTAATTATCAATGTACGATGTGACATGTTTACGAGTTTGTATTACAATGTGAGTTTGGGAAATGTTACCTGCTTGTACATTGAACGATGGCTTATATGTGTGTATGCTTGAATTGAGAATTTGCATGCCCGCAACGCAAGGTGTGGTAATGCGGAAATCCAGGTGGAGAGAATTCACTGTCACGCAAGGGGTGGTAACACAGTTGAATGTCTCTCCAGGATGAAGAGAATTTTGATTGATTTTAGAAGTTTATGTTGAAGTTTGGATAGTTTGTTGCTTGGGATCGTGACTGTCGAAAAAGAGAATGAACGGTTGATTCTATTAAGTTTTTATTAAAGAAAGGATTTTGGATTTTGAAAAGAACGGTTCCGGTATTTGGGCACAAATCAACGGACTCCGGCATTCAAGCTCGAATCAACGGAGCTTGACCTGTGATGGTCTTGAGTTTTCTCTAAATTGTTTTGGAAATCAAAAAGGAAAGTTTTATGAAATAAAGCTCTATGGTGAATGGTATGAAATGAGGAAGTGGCTTGTGGCATTCATTCGAAAAGTTATGAGATGGTTGAACTATTGTTGTTATTTGTTTGGCTGATGTGAGTTTAAAAGCTGCTTCTAGTCGACGTGTTGATGGTTAGGGTTATCTCTAAGATGTCCGAAATCCCGAAGTCTAATCGTCTGTTCATTTTGGTAACCCCTCTTGTGTCTCTTGTCCTTTTTTTAAAACTCATTCACTCTTATTGCATGTTTCATCGCATTTACATATAGCTTGAGTATAGATTTTTCTACTAGGCTAGTGTAGCTCAACCTATTATTTTCAGGTAAAAAGCACGGAAGTTGGATTGGCGTGCATCTCGTGCTTGTTGACCATATGTTTCAAAGGTATAAAGGAGGAATTAAATTTGCTTTTGAAATGTAAATAGTAATTGGGAGAATGATTAATGAAAACTGTAATATTATTTTTGGCATTTGTATAACTTGGGCTTCGAGCCAAAATTGTAAATTTTGAATGTGACTTGAGAACGGGAAAAGATATGTCTTTTGGGTATTATCGACACTTCAGAAAAGATTTTATTTATTGTAAACGACTATTATTTATGTTGAAAATCGAGGGCGTGACAACACTTATATGTTTATAAATAGGCACATGTACCACCTAGCCTATTATTATATTTCTAAGGAATCCTAGACCATACTCATAACCATTACCCATTGGATAATAAATATTAGGGGAATTTTTATCCCTTGGATCATAGAAAACCTATATTTGCCATTGACCACCAAGTTATTGTCCTAAGATTTCTAAGTACACATATATGGCTATATATAGGTATATGTACCTTATAAAGACAATATCCTAGATCTCTAGTACACATATATGTTTATATATAAGTACATGTACTTCTTAGCCTATTTATTTATTCTAAGGGAATCTTGACCATATCTTCCTTAGTTGACACTTGAAAGCCTTACTAGATCACATAGTACCTAAGTGTACTTATATATATATATACACACACATAGACACATATATAGTACTTGAGAGAGAGAGAGAGAGGCCGAGAGAGGGAGAGAGAGAGAGAGTGTGTGATGTGTGTGCATGTGTTTGCTCACTCAAACAAGTCATCTTTATGACTACTCTCACACTCAACTAATTAAGGACAACATGACAACCAAATCTAGACTTTCTTTTACCCTTTCATACAAGCAAGCCTCCTAAGTACAAGACAAGACCAAAAACCCCTTTTTGTAATCTAAAGTTTGTCCTAAGATGGAAGTACAAGGGAGGAAAGTCTTTGTATGCTTTCAAGCATGATATGACAAGACCATGGAGCAAATCCATGGGAGAGATAGAGAGAGAGAAGGCCGGCCATTGTGAGAGGGAAAGGGAGCCAAGTTTTTGCTATAAATAGCACATCATTCTTACCATTCAACTCACACCTTCAAGCATTCCAACTTCTCTCTTTAGAATTCTTAAGTTTGTTCTTTGTTCTTCTTGTTCTTGAGTTGTTCTTGAGTTCTTCCTATATTCTTCAAGAAACTCATCTAAGACCACCACTAAGCCGCCACTCGAACCCTCTCGATCCAAAAGTTTTAGTAGTATTAGTCAAGACTTAGTTTCGAGAGAAACCTTTCTCTTTCGAAGCTACCGGAAGCCTCCGTAAGAAGTTACTCCGCCCGATCACCGACGTACTTTCCGTAGCCACCCTACCGCCAAGAAGAACAGTAGATTAATCTTAACCCCTATCTCTAAGTATACGTAGTTTGTCCTCGTACTTTAATTCTAAGTATAATAGAAGGGTGTTATTGTTGTATGTTGAAATGCATGATAGTTAATAAACGTAATTTTGCTATTAGAAGTATAAACATGTTTAGTAATCACTTTTACTCCAATAGGTAGTTTGTCCTCATACTTCTACTGAAATATTGCTCGTAATTTTCAAATTACTCATTTGTCAAAGTTGTCAATGAATGTTGGGTAGCAGATCATGTAGTGATATTTGTAAGGTGAAGGATATTGGTAGAGCATTTCGAATTTACCTACTTTAGGCAAGGCCAGGCAATTTTTATTTTGAAGTGCACAGACATTGTGTAACGCCCCGCTTTTTCGGGAGCAAAATAAAATAATTTCTTAAGAAAATTTGCTAAATAAACATAATTTTTCAAAATAAAGGTTTAGCTATTACAATCTCAAGATAAATTACTGATCCAAAATACATTTACTTCGCTGACTCTAGGTTTGATACGAATCCCAAGCATACTCGATCTCCATTCTGATATTCTTTTTGTGTCGAACTCTGCACCATTGTTGAATCCTCTCAAGTGAATCCTGCGCCTCTGGCAAATTGATCGCCGAAGCAATCGATTTACCAGGATACGACGTATCCGTGAGTGATAAATCACCCAATAAATAATCTAACCCAACCACCCCTCTTACTTTACTAGCAATCAAGCAGGATAAATATGGTACGAAGAAATATAACAAAGGTATTTCATATCAATCAGTTTATTACTATTCATTAACCTGACGTGTGATCTAAGATCTCACCGCGAGATCTTTTCCTCCCTCAACCGCTAGCCATGCTCATTCCCATGAGTTCACTTCCCTTTATTGTCGCAGATACACCTAAGTTATATACCGAGTGTGCACCCCCAATAACTACAACAAGGGGAAAGCTTATCATGCCTGCATCATAACTAGGGTTCGCCTATCTTATATACCACATCACAATCATCACTGGACTCTCGCCGCCTATCAATTCATCACTGGACACCCGCCAGTTTCAATCTCATCACAATCTCAAAATCACGCCTGCAGGCAATCTAAAAACAAAAACTTTTTCCAATTCATCCATTACTTATCATCGTCTAGGTGATTTCTATCTCGCATACCATCCCATGTCTCTAGGATCCAATCTAACATATCATTCAGCAGTTGGAAATAATAATTAAGCAAACAGAATAATAATTGAAATAAACAATATGTATTGAATCACATAACCTCTTATGAATGGGCCGTTGCCCTTAGTTCTATATGATCAACAAGTCATTAATAAGGTAAGGAAATTTCAATAAATAAAAGTTTTAATAAAAAGAATATAATCTAGGCTTGTATAAATTTTTATTTAGGAAAATAATTTGATTAATGATCATAATAAATACAATAAGTAAATAATAACACTAGAAATAATTAGCATGACCTTAAAAAGGTTCCTATGATTCTTCACAGTGGGATCGAGTGTCAAAATCGAGTCTGGAGGGTCGTGAGATTTAATTTTAAAAATAAAAACGATTTTTAAAGTCGTCAAAAGTAAAATAAATGGGTAATAAATTATTTAATAAAAAAATATGTTGAGGCTAACAACATATCATCTTTGGAATGTAAAGAATTTAAAAAATATATTTCGGGAATTAATAAAATGGTTTATAAGGTCGTAAGGATTTTTCGTTTGTAAACTTTTACAAGAAATCAAATAAATAACTAATAAATAGATAATAAAATTTAAAAAAAAATGACATTAACAAGTTATGATCTTTGATGTGTTAGAAGTCTAGAAAAAATAGATCGGGAATCGAAAACGATGTTTGGATGGTCGCAAAGATTAAAAACTTTTATTAATCAACTCAATCTACCAGATAAATTAAACTGATATAATTAATACGTTTTATATTAAGATAATATTACACTGTAATAAAATAATATCAGTTCAGTAATTTTTATAATATTAATATCAGAAAGATTGTAATATAGATATCAAAAGGGTTATCTTCTACGTAAATAATTACAAATATGTCGTCGGGTTCAAAAATAATATCAGAATGGTAAATATGGCAGAAAATTGCAGTGAGCTATTTTTTTTTCGTTTCAGCTCGGTTTTTGATGCATGGGATCAATTGGGGCATATGGTTAAGCATATAAACACTTAATATACTTAGAGGAGGGGTTAGAAAGGATTATAATACCTCGATTGGATCGAATTGAATTAAAAACGAAACTTGAATTTTTTGGAAGATGACTTTGGGTTCTTTGATTGGGGAACCTTAGGCTCGAATTAGATGATGTTTGGAGATGCTTGGGTTCGTAGGAAGAGATTGGAATGGGTAATTCGGATCTCGGAGGGTTCTAGAGCACAAACCCACTTTTCTCTCTCTCACTTTCTCTCTCTAAAACTCCATTGATTGGAGTTCGATTTTCTTCGAATACTCTCTCTCTTCTGGACTGGTAGGGTGTGGGAAAATTCGTGGTGAGCCCTAGGGTTAGACTAATGGGATATATATAGGGAATTTTGGAAGAGGATGAATAGTTTGTATTCGAATAGGATTCCGATTTCTTGGGTTTTGATAGGAGAGTGATATGGACGAAAATAAGATCGAGGAAGAGGTAGAGACCGAGTAGGAGTGGGAGAGGGAGAGATGGAAGAGTTTTAATCATGCATGCAACTTAAAAAAAATAGGATTGGATAATTTTGTATTTATCTATTTAAGGGAAAAAAATTTAATTACTACGATTAATACTTTTTAAATGAAAAAAAATTTGGGTCAAAAATCCGGGTCGTTACACATTGTTCTAAAAAAAAATGAGTTTGCAAATGGTTGCCCTTTTTGTCTCTTGGACGTTGCTTCATTGATGCATTTGGTGGCTCATTACTCAGTCATTAGGTTATGGGAGATTCTAATTCTTTCCCTGCTTTGAAAAAGTGTGTCGAAATAGCACTACAACAAATTAGGTGGTTTGCAATAAACACACTAGTCACTAGTAGCTCCAAATTGGTCGCCAAAACGTTTTGCGACCAAAAATTTCAATCGCAAACTTAGTCTCAGCATGCCCGTCCTCTTAGGTATTGGGCAACCAACAGGGGCGGAAGGACTATGATCTCTTTAATTTCTCATTTAAAAATTTGATGGTTTGTAGCAAAATTTTACTATTTTGACCTCACGAGAAATTTCAGAATTGCTCAAACTTGCTCCAGATAGATAGATATCACAAGCATTGTTTTCCTACTTTTAGGAAGTTAATAGAATCAGGCTTTAATGCATCAGTTTCAAAATATATTACGTATTTGAGACCAATTGTAATATAAGCAAAATCACATTTATCAGTGTATATTAGAGGTGGCAATCTCAATCCATATTTTTTAACCCGCCCACTTATAACCCAACCCAATCCGCCCATATTGTATAATGGGTTGATATGGGTTGAACTCATATCAACCCATATTTACTTGGGTTTAGATGGGTTAAATATGGGTTAGAGTTAAAAACCCACTCAACACACTCCAGCCCATACATTCCACACAAATCTAACAATTCTACGAGTACCCGCCCATAAATCACACACTCTCTCTCTCTCTCTCTCCCTCCTGGCTGAACTTCTCTCTCTCTCTCTCTCATGCTAATAAGGGTCTCCCTACGAAAATGGATAGTCAAAATCAAACCAAATTACTCTCAATTTTGATCGGTTCTAGCTCGAACAAAATCGAGCCGACTGATTCTTTTAAATTGCTTTTTACTAAACATATAGGTGGCATACTTATCCAAAAGAACATATAGGTGGCATTTAATTTTTATTCTCTCCTTCTGTAAAAAGGAAAAAACCACTTTCGTCTAATTTAATTTTTATTCCCGGTTTTGTACGAGGAATTTTTTTGGTGCCTGGTCAGTATATCCCACGCGGTATCCGCTCGGCATATTTGGGCCGTCAAATTCATCCACACAAATTCTCTCTCTCTCTCACCAGTCCCTTGAGCTCCTCTCTCTCTTTTGGGCTTTTTTTCGTTTTGTTCTTATTCGACTTTTTTCGTATTTGTTGTTTTGCGACAAGTATTTTACGATTTTTGATTCGCTCCAATCGGAAAAGTAAAAATTATGACTTTTACCCAAATTACTTTTTCGATTCTCTCGTCAAGACGAATTAATAAGGGTAAAAAATTTGTCGCAAAACAAGCAAATACAAAATAAAAAATTGAATAGAAAAAAAAAAGTCACTTGACTTTTTAATCCAAACCTAAGCGGTTGCTTCGGCTCTTCATAAGTATCTCTCTCTGCATACATAAACTAACTATATTATGTACCCATATTTTTGTACAAACATCATTGATTTTAATAATAAAACCAGAGACCATTTCGTGTTTTTTTTAAGGCATAACTTGGGGGTTTTTTCTTATTGATTTTGAACGGTTCGTAGATGTGGTGTTTTTGTTCAACAAGTCTGAGTTTTGATATAGGGGAATTAGTTTTAACAAAAAAAACAAAAAAAAAAAAAAAAAAAGGAAAGGAAAAACGGTTCGGGTCGGGCGGGTTTGGGTTTGGCTTGACCCATATTCGAACCGACCCGTTTCAACCCGCTAACTTTTTGACCCATATTTGACCCACGACCCGTTTCAACCCGCCCAGACCCACCCGTTTGCCACCTCTAGTGTATATCTATCTACCTTATAATCAAAAAAAAAAAAAAAATCTCTTAATCTAGTTATTTCTTGGAATAGCCAAGGGAATGGAAAAATTAAATAACTTGCATATGGGTTTTATTTTTGACCCCACCAACCAAAAATTCTAGCTCCACCCCTCCCGACCAATGAAAATTTTGGTCACCAAAGGTCAAATCTTTTTTTATATATTTAGCACATCACTACACTCGTACATACATGACCAGTTGCAGCTGGGTTTCGTATGGCTTTGTTGTACTGCTGTTTCCTCCTCCAGCAGACTTCTCACTACTAATTTCAACATGAAATTTTAGGCTGCAATCTGTTTTTGCGGACCAAGGAAATTGGACCGAGCAAAGCTTTTTTTTCCCCTTTTTTGTGGTAGATTGACCGAGCCAAGCTTGAACATACAAGTTGTTTTAATTTTTTTGTAGATTTCAAGCATTCGGATATGTTGACATACAAGTAGCTGCTTTCATTTGTACATTTCAAGCATTCGGATATGTTGAAATACAACTTGTTTGTCTGCAGTTTTGGGTCCATTACTGGTCTGCTCTACTAAAGGGAATTTAGTAGGGCCTTACTCATATCTTCACTCAGGCCACATTGGCGACATAATAGATCTAATTCTTGTGACTTGTCATCCCTTTGTTTCCCTTGGAGTGAAACAATTTATTATTGATTTGGACATTGGAACTAAATAATTTGATGAAAGGAGACCAAATTAGATACGATTAAATGGTCATATATACTGGGATGCCCTAAAGTTTCAAGAACATTAGGATATATAAGGTATAGATGCGATCTTAGTTATCAATCATTATGATCTTAGCTATCAATCATTTGAAAGACAAACATTTATTGATACAAAGATTCTTGTTACAGAGTAATGCAAGGAGGGGCTGATGAAGAGTAAGAGAGTTTATTTCTGGAACATAAAATTAAAACAAGCTACGTACAAGCATAACTTCAGTTAAGAATCATTCATCCTACCTTGTTGCTTCCCTTGTTCCCTCGGCCCGATAAATAGATTCCTAATCCTGTGCAGTTCCCCAAGGACATCTCTAGCATTCATTCTCTCACTGGGCAGTGCAGCACAACATGAAACACCGATTTGAAGGACTGAGGCAAGGCAAACTTCGAGTTCATTAGTGTTTGGTGTGATAGTTTGCCTAGTCCTACTTGGATGCTTTTCTTCTTCCAATTTGATGCAGGGATCGATGATCTCTAATACCTTGTCTGGAAGAAACATTTTTGTGTAACTAGAGAGGCTAAGAGGTTCAGTGAACATGCAATCTGTTGGCCTTTTTCCGATGAACATTTCCAGTAATAACACTCCATAGCTATACATATCACCTCGTGTTGATATCTCTTCACCCAAACCATATTCTGCAGCAAAACCATACAAAAGAAACAAGGGAAGTTAAGCATGATATTGATACTATCAACAAAAATTCTGCAGTTACCTTTCTCCAACATTTCAAGATAAACAAATAGAGCGAGGGCCCATAAAAAGGTTTGTTTGATCGTTTTCTCTTTTAGCTAAAACTGCAATGTCTTACAATATGGAAGGAACAGTGATGGGAAATTATCTTTGCATTATGAGTTTTCACCACAATATTGACTGATAAAAATGAAAAGGATAGAGGAATAAATTAGAGACAATTACCTGGAGCAACATATCCAATTGTTCCTCCAATGCCAGTTGAACTTGATTGTTGTTGATTGTTTGATCTACATGTGGTTGGTAAAAGAATCTTTGCAAGACCGAAGTCACTCACATGGGCACAAAAATCTGCATCAAGAAGAATGTTGCTTGGCTTTAAGTCGCGGTGAATGATAGCTACTTCGCAATCATAGTGAAGATAATCCAATGCAGAGGCCACATCAATGGCTATGTTTAAACGTTGAATGAGGTTCAAGCTCGCAGTTCCCCGTTGCTCATGAAGACATTCTGGGTATAACCAGTTATCTAAGCTCCCGTTTTCCATGAACTCGAAAACTAAAGCCTTGAAATCATTGCGCTTAAAATCGATGCTTGAGCAAGACATGATTATCTTGACGAGATTGCGATGGCGAATGTTCTTGAGTGCTTCACATTCTGCTTGGAAACTCCTATTCCCACCACGTTCTTGAAGTTTCAATACCTTCACAGCAATTGTTTGTCCAGTAGAGTCAAGAATCCCTTTGAAAACAGAACCATATTTTCCCTCACCAATCAAGTTGTCGGAAGAGAACCCATTGGTTGCTTGGTGAAGTTCTGCATAGGAGAGTTTCGGGTACTCCCTTTGAAAAGGTAAGGCCGAAGAAATTTCTATTTTTGACCTTCTAATTCGAAAAGTAATTGTTGCGACACAGAGTAGGATCACAAGAATAAACGACATAGTGATTACCGATATAATCACTTTATTGTTGAGAGGTCCTTTCTTTTTCGGCAATACGTTTGCTGGACATGCAGGAAGTTGTAGTTCTTCAACTCCCCCGCACAGCTTGCTATTCCCGACAACTGAAAAAGCACTAACATTCTTGAACAATCCATCAATTGGAACTTCACCTACGAACATATTGTATGAAAGGTTGAGACTTTCAAGTCTCAACTCTCCTAAGAACTTGGGAATTTGTCCGGACAAATTATTGCGAGACAGATCTAGGAATCGAATACCTTTCAATTGATTGAGTGATGTGGGAATCGGACCTTCAAAATGATTTCCAGCCAGAGAAAGGAGTTCCAACACTTGGAAACTGCTAAGAGTTGCTGGGATTCCTCCTGATAATCTGTTTTCTGATAAGTTCAGCTTTCCGAGATTTCTCAAGTTACCAATTTGCGTTGGTATCGGTCCTGTTAACTGATTACGACCTAGGAAGAGACCAATAGATAGGGATGAAAGCTCGAAGATTGGTCCAGGTATGGTTCCGGTGAGGTTATTGGAACCGAGATCAATTTCTAGAAGACGTTTACAATTTCCCAAGGAATCAGGTATCCTTTCCTCTAGCTTATTGTCAAAAAGGGAAAGTATGCTTAGCTGGCTGAGGTTTCCAATGGAGGTTGGGATTTTTCCTGAGAGCTTATTTGTGTACATCCAAATTTGTTCCAACTTGGAGAGCTTATTGTCAGAAGGTTCTCAATCCCAACAGGTATGCTTCCAGATATATAGTTATCTCCAAGATCCAAATAACTCAGAAATTTTGAGAGATTTGCGATGGAATGGGGCAACAAACCACTAAAGTTATTTGCACCTAAACTCAACACTCGTAGATTGGAACAGTTGGACAAAGTATTCATAATGTTATGCAATTCATTCCCGCTATTACTTCCAAGTGAATTGGCAGATGCCGTAAATATTCCAAGATCATTAAGGTTTCCTAGACATTTTGGTGTGGGCCCATTAATTGCATTGTATGTAATATCGAATCTCCAAAGTCTAGAAGAATTGCCTATCGATGAAGGAATAGGCCCAAAGAAATGGTTTGTACCGATTATAAAAAAATGTAGATTTGGAAGAGCCAAATCGAAATCTGGGGCGAGGGTTCCATGCAATTGATTGGTGGATAGAGAAACAAAGTAGAGTGACGACATGTTGTAAAGCTGGGGAGGAACCATACCAGTCAAGTTGTTTACAGACAGCTGAAGAAAACGTAATTTGAAAAGTCGTCCAAGTTCGAAAGGAATGCTTCCGATTAGCTTGTTGTCCCCCAAAGAAAGCTCAAACAGCTCAGGAACCATACCAGTCAAGTTGTGTGAGACTCGGCAGAGAGCTCACCCCAACAGGCAGTTCGCCTCCTAGGTGGTTATTATTTAGATTTATTTCTTTGATGTTCGACCAACCGGTGATATTGGTAGGTAGCTTGCCTTCAAAGGAATTATTCCAAAGAATAACATGTTGAAGTCGAAACAACCTTCCAATTTCATTCGGGATGGTGCCATGGAAGCTGTTGTTGCCGAGATCAATCGTCCTGAGGAAGGTAAGGTTCCCTGCATGAGGGGATAGAGAACCCACCAACCCTCGGGATGATAAGTCTAGAATGGTCACGCGTTGATGCTTACGACCACATGTAACTCCTTCCCACTTGCAGAAATGGATGGAGTGATTCCAGGAGCGAAATACCGGAAAAGCATCACCTTGCGCCAAATCCTTGATATCAAGCAAAGCTTGACGGTCTGTCTCATTTGACATGGGGAGAGCAGCGGTGCTGCTCATGGCCAAGGTGAAAATTGTTAAAATAAAACAGAGGACGGACATTGCAATTCCTGGCCTTAGAAACATTATTTTGGTGCTAAAGGAGAAAAGGATACGAAAGGGGAAAGGTGGTGATGAGCTTCGTACTCCTAACTGAAAGCCAAGTTATATAGAGGCTGCTTCTAGTTCTCCGGGGATCAGCTCATTTACATTCCTCATCCCACCATACTTTTATTTTTTATTTTTGTTCCGGGCCCACATCTATGATCTGAACTATTCATCTCGTAGAATCCATAATGAAAGATATGATTGCAGAAAGTTACATTAATTCAGAGAGAGTAAATTATATACACCGGCAATGTAAATATTTGTTTCCTCCAAATCAATTACATTGTGTCACGTCGTCAAAACAGTGGTGGTCCCAATCAATAGAACAGGGCGACGTGGTGCAATGTAATTGATTTGGAGAAAACAAATGTTTACACCCGCCGGTGTAAAGAATTTAATCTCTAATTGAGATTTCGATTGGTACGTGAATGAGTTGCATTTTATTTTGTGAGGTGTGTATTCAATTTATTTTGCCGTGAATTTTACATAATGAGATGTAACTTTGTTCGGTATCCAATCAAATAGAATTTTCGCAGTCATATTCTTGGAGGCAGCTTCTACGAAGCTGATCTCGTTTGAAAAATCGATTAATAAGACAACACGATCCAGGGTTCAAGTCAGGATATTGTTAAGCATCCTGTCTCAAGTGTGTGGCCATGAAATGCCCAGGCTCCATTAATTATCACTTTCATGTCACTGTAAATCATCTCTTTCTATGGGCATTGCATGGCTGCGAATAAAAGTAGTGTTCAGAATATCGTCGACTTGACTTATGAAACTCAAGTCCACAACTTGATATTCCGGAGAAAAATTTTAGCGAATCCTAACCGTTTATTACAACATTGGACTGATAGAGATTGGTTGTGTTGTGTTTTACACAACGGTTGTGTGTGTAGCACTTTTAAATTGGATGTTTGGGGTTATTGAGAGAGAGAGAGAGAGAGAGAGAGAGACCCATTAACCCATTAAAAGGCTATCGGGTTTGCTAATACTGTAATACAGAGAGAGAGAGAGCCGGTTTGATTCTTCATATTTCCAATGTGCGATTTTTTTGGTTGGCAATTTGAAAAGTGTTTCCAGGGATTTTCATATTTACATCCGGTTCATCCCTATAATTAATTGATGATTTCACTGTAATGGATAGTTTGGAATTTATGAAAACGGTACTACTCAAGGGACCGTTTCACCTATACAAATGTGTTGGGGCAATATTCCAAGTCCCAACGGGATCGAGTACATAATCTCTCTCTCATTTTGTTCCCCTCTTATATATGTAGACTATATATGCTTCACACCTTAAAAAAATTTGGTTACCAACCGAAAAATTTTGGAACTATTAATTTTGAGGTGTACCATACACCCTTATCCGTAGCTTCAACCAGAAAATAGGTAATTGATCATACCAACAAAATATGTAACTAGTGAGCAAAAAATATGTGAAATTTCATGGACCAAAAACACTCGTACGTAATAGGCACAAAAGTATGCATATCATCCTCCAAAACTATCCGTACGTACCATTTAAGCCCCAAGGTACACTGATTTCATTACTAACCAAAAACATGTGTAACCTAAAGCAAAATATATTACTCGTAGGCTCGTAGCATACACCAAAAATACGTAACATTAGTTCTATGGTAGACCTTTACCATATATAGCTTAGTACTGCCCTGGAATACACACCGAAATTTTGTGGACGCTTGGAATTTTGTGTTAATGGGTATGACTCAATTAGGAACCATTGTGCCTGTACAAATGTGTGACAACAAGAGTGAGGAAAATTATCCAATACTTCCGGTATATACTTCCTCCCCTCACATAATCGAGTAAATAATCTCAATTCCAAAGACACAAAGTCAACAATACATGCAAGGGGCAAGTCAAGATATTGATTTCATAGCGTTTAAACATCGCCACTTGACATAAAGACAGCAAGACTTGACTCCATTTCTGGCCACTGAATTCAGGGAGTAAAGACAGTAAGACTTGACTCCATTTCTGGCCATGCATCATTTTCGCATCGGCTTCATTTCACAAGACTGGAATTTGGAGTTTTTATTGACTATTTTCGGAGAACGGATACATTTTCTCTAACATTTACGCTCAATCGGTATTAGATCAGTAGATTCAGTAGTTAGGAGGAGTGGTATGTTATACAATAATTATTTTTTACTTGGCGAAAGTCAACATTGTTAGTTGGATATCATAAAACATAACACTTTTGTATAGGCAAAAACGGTCCCTTGAGTCATAGCCATATATACGAAATTTGGGTGTGACTTAGAAGATTGCGATAAAGTGCAGCATTTTTTTTTTATCAGCAAAAGAAAAGTTTCCATATGATTAATATAAGGTGAAATTATACGAAGACCCCCTCATCTGTACGTTTTGGATACAAACACCCCCTAACCTTTAAAACACCCAAAAGCAACCCTTCATTATAAATGTTAACCAATCAGAACCTTTCTGTCAAATGACCGTTAAGATGAAGAGTTCAGCATGGACAATTTTTTATAGATGAGAGGGTCATTGTGGGCGAGTTTTAAGGGGCAGAATCGTCATTTTTCTCTCATTCCATTAACAGAGTTTACCATATTTTTATTTTATATAGATGGGGGTGTGTGAAACGGCGATTTTGGTGCTAAAGAAGAAAAGGATATATGAAAGGGGAAAGGTGGTGATGAGCTTCGTACTCTAACTGAAAGCCAAGTTATAAAGAGGCTGCTTCTGGGGGAATCAGTTCCTTTACACATTCCTCCATACTTTTTATTTTTTGTGTTCATTCTGGGTACACAATTTTATGATCTAAACCGTTCATCTCGTACAGGGCCGGCCCAAGACCCAAGAGGCCTAGGCCTCGGACATCTAAAAAATTTTAGATTTTAGAGGCACTTCAATATTATTTGTAAATTAATATATACTATATTATTTGTTCATTTTATAACACAAAATGTCTTTACTAGCTCAATGGTAAGTTGATTTTAATCCATGTGGAGTGTTTGAGTTCAAGTCTTCTGGGCAACTTTTTCTTTTGAAAAGTTTTTTCCTCAAAAATAATGCTATTGTAACTACCAGGTTTCGAAACCAAGTCAAGTAGAATTCAAGCCAACCACTTTGGCCGTTGGTGACAAAACAATTAACATACATTATAAAGTCTAAAGTAGTAATATAAAGAAACATTTCTATCATTGTTGTTTAATTCTAAAAATACGTAGGACAACACCTCACAATTTAGCCTTGGGCATCCAAATCCCTCAGGCCGGCCCTGATCTCATAGAATCCATAATAAAGAATACAATTGCGAAAAGTTACAATAATTCAGATATCAATTGGTACGTGAACAAGTTGAATTTTATTTTGTAAAGTGGCGTGTTTTTAATGTATTTTGCCGTGAATTTTACATAATGAGAAGCAACTTTGTTCGGTATCCCATCAAACAGAATTTCCGCAGTCAATATTCTTCGTTGCAGGTTCTACGAAGCTGATCTCATTTCGAAAATTGATTAAAAAGACAACTCGATCTTGGGGTCAAGTCAAGATATTGTTAAGTGTCCTGTCTCAAGTGTACATGTGGCCATGCAACGCCCATGTTCCATAATCACTTTCATGTCACTGTAAAATCGACGACTTGACAACCCCCCCCCACTACGACACAACCCCACCTCCTTTCCCGTTTGGGGGAATTGCTTTTCAGTGGGTGTTGGGGCTTTTTATTCCCAATTGATGGACTAGTTTTTCAGAATCCATAAGTCATGGGAAGGAGAACACTAATTCCCAATACATGGTATTCATAATTTGTCCAGACAAAAATACCCCTGATTGGTATTGAAAAAGGGAGCAACGCACAATGAAACAACACCTACCCACGACGTAGAAACCGCAACAACCGCAACGTTTTGGTTTAAAAAAAAAAATTCTTACCATCAATTTGCAATCCTATGGAGTAGAAACGTAATTATGAGAGTTTTAGAGACAAAATTTGATTATGTCTCTTTAGAATAATATGATCAGAATAATAGGATCTCCATACCCGTTCAAACGAATTAAAAATTGGGTACTTAATTTTTTAACCATATTTTTTAATATATAAACGGTCTCAAAAAATTAAGTGCTCAAATTTTCACTCCGTTTGAATCATTGTAAAGATCTTGTTATTCTAATCATATTATAACCCTTTAGAATAATATGATAAGAATAATAAGATTTTTGCATTGATTCAAACGGAGTGAAAATTTGAGCACTTAATTTTTTGAGACCGTTTATATATTAAAAATATGGTTAAAAAATTAAGTGTTCCAATTTTTAATCCGTTTGAACGAGTGTGAAGATCTTATTATTCTGATCATCTTATTCTAAAGAGACATAATCAAATTTTGTCTCTAGAGCTCTCATAATCACGTTTCTGCTCCATAGGATTGCAAATTGATGGTAATGATTTTTTTTTTTAATCAAAACGTTGTTGTTTTAGTCGTGTGGGTAGGGGCTACTATGCCATGGAGGCAGCAGAGCCCCCGGGTACCAATTTATTTGGATTGAAGGAGCAACTTATTTTCATACAGCGAGCAATTTATTTTCATACAACGAGCAACTTATTTTCATACAATGAGCAACTTATTTACGAGCAACTTATTTACATACAACGAGCAACTTAGGGGGTAACTTAGATTCATACACGGTACAACTTAGGTTCATACAAGGGAAACTTCGGATCATAAGCATCATAAATACCTCCAGATCTTCGAGTAAATATACCAGATCTTTGAGTGAAATAATATCATAAGCATCATTAACACTAATTTCCGATATACCCCAAAAAAAAAATTCATTAACACCACCACAACCCCCGCCTCCTCCACCATCACCAGATCCCGCCATAGTCGCCACCCACCGCCACCAAATCCCGACAGCCCCCAAATCCACCCCGCCCTCCACCGAACACGAATGAAAGGTATGGCTATGAGGAGCAAACTGTAAAAAAAAAAAAAAAAAATTCTTCAAAACTCAACAAACAAACTATTAAAGAGTGTCCAAATCTTCGTGAAAATATGAACAATTCTCCCCCCAGATCCCGACAGCCCGTCCAAATAGGTCCAAACCCAAATTCAACTTAGGTCCATAGAATGAGCAATTTAGATTCATAGAAGGGGTAACTTAGGTCCAAATTCAGATTCAACTACATATCGATTCATGATCTCATACAAGGGGAAACTTAGATTCATAGAAGGGGCAACTTAGATTCATAGAAGGACAATTTAGGTCCATAGAAGGGGCAACTTAGCTCCAAACCCAGATTCAACTTTGGTTCATAAAAGCGACAACTTAGATTCATAGAAGGGGCAACATAGGTTCAAACCCAGATTCAACTACATATCAACTCATGATCTCATACAATGGGCAACTTAGGTTCATAGAAGGGGCAACTTAGGTTTATAGAAGGAGCAACTTAGGTCCATAGAAGGAGCAACTTAGGTCCAAACCCAGATTCAACTACAAACTGATTCCATGTATGAGGAATTTCTTTTTCTCCGTTTCATGTATTGGGAGTTTCATTTTCTCCATTTCATGTATTGGGAGTTTCATTTTCTCCGTTTCATTTATGTGTAGTTTCACAAAAACTTAAGGGCATAATAGTCATTTTAGGTGACCCTTTCCATGTATTGGCAATTTCTTTTCTCCTTTTCATATCTAGATGAATTTGGAAAAATGTGGTCCATGAGTGGGGCATTATTTGCCCCTCTTACCACTGTCTGGTAATTCCCCCTTCCCATTTTACCACCCCCGCCCCCCTAATTCTTTTTTAATTTTTTAATTCTTTATTTATTTACTTACTTTATTTATTTACTTAATTTCATACCTTTATTTATTTAAGCACCACTCTTCAATTTTAATTTGGTTAACTCAAATTATATTTTCAATTAAAATTGAATTTATATTTAAGAAATTTATATTATTTTAATTTGTTAATTAATTTGTCTTCACAACGAATTATAAAAATAACTTCTAATCAACAATAATAAATTTTAAAAAAAATTCATTTTATTATAATTGAGTACATATTGTCAATACATGAAAATACATAAAAACACAAATTCTAATCAATATTTCCTCCAAATTCTACTCCCGGCGCGTTTGTACCCATTACTTCGTACCATACGTGTTCCATAACTAGCAGCCCATCCTGTAGCTTCATTCGATGCATGTTCCCACCACCATGTTGGGATGGGTGGTACAGGGTAATGAGATTCTAAGAAAACTTGCACGAAGTGATAGTCAACACAGGCAATAGCAATTTCCCGGCGGTCTTTGACTGGAATTGGAAGGGACCTTAATGGCAAGTGAGTAAAACAAATGAAAGCATTCACCTCAAATGTATGCAGTACAAGGTTGTGCCTTGTTGCGATGACAACTCCCAAAGTCATAGACTCCATCCAATGTGCCATTGGTGCCCTAGGCTCGAAGCAATCCAGTAAGTATAGTAGATGGTTTGCCCAATCATGTGCTGAATAAATCACAATGTATAGATCATAATTTTGTCGAATCTCTTCAATAAGCTCCTCTCATACTCGTTTCCAATCATTTTCACTATGTAGATGGAAAGACGACTGTGTAGATGAATTGATAAGCAAGTGTCATGACACGAAAAAGCGCTTCCATTCTGGACCAAGCACACGACTGTAGTTCTTCATGACGCACTGATTTATGTGCCAAATACACAGGATGTGACATGCCGTGGGGAAACATGCTTCAATGGCGTTCATAAGCGCCTTAAATCCCGATCTGAAACAAACACCAATGACAACGATGACCCTTTTGAAGCATCCAGTTTTTTAAGGTATCCAATGCCCATGTTAGTCGCTCTTCTCTCTCATTACCAAGATATGCGAACATAAGCGAGTAAGTTCGCTATGTGGATGTGATACCCATAACCTCCAATAGTGGTATCTAATACACATTGGTCTTGTATGTGGCATCAATGATCAATACGGACGGAAAGTTGAAAAATAGCTCTAGGCTTATAGGATGAACTCAAACAATATCTGTGATTTCGTTGGTATTTGGATTTGTAAGAAATTTATGGAGGTATTCTTTCTGAAGTAATTGACGCATGACATACATACTAAATAGGAGTTAGACTATCCAGTTTGGCTTCTTTGTTTGTAAAAATGGCGTTGTAAACACTCTTGATTTCCGTAGTGTTTGATGGGTCTTTTTCCTTCAAAATATTAAGAATTTTACGAGGCGCGGTGTTGTTCGTCATGTTGACCACAAATTGTTTCTCCATTGGTTTTAGCCTTGACGGGTACTCGTGGCCATCAATATGTTTTGATGTTTCATGGTTATGGAAACCACAAGAAACCTTTAAACCCCACATGACACCGTATGGCGGTTTTGGTATACCTCGCAGTTCAAATGGGCAATCGCATTTTTTAGTCCCAGTATTTCTTTGCAAGGATTGCCCTTCAACCAGATACCGTGGCGGTTTGTATTTTCCTCCTCTTTCACAACCAAGAATGCACTTCAGCAGCTTGTCGCCTTTTAAATTAACAGAATTTATAATAACCACCACAATACCATATTTTAGACCAACGCTCCGCGCCCAAGCTAACATATCTTTTCTACTTTCAAAAATCTATATAAAAAAACGAATATGTATAAGTACAACATTAACCAGTCTTAATATATTTTCTCTACTTATAAAATAAATAACGAATATACAAAACAACAACAGTAATAACTAATCTGGTCAGTAGTAAATTCGGGTGTATAATCGCGACTATTGTGGGAGATGTTCTTCCCACTACGAACATCATTCTTAACTGACCAGATCGGAAGTCCATCTGCACAAGGGTGTAAGTGAAGTTTTCAAAATTGCAGGTCATAATGTGCACAAATTTGAAAGTTCCATGTACGAGAAGTTTGAATCAAGACATTTTGAAGTGCAATATTCCATACGATCACCAACACACATAACCCGTAGTTGGAGACAAATAAATTCACAAGAAGTATAGCAAAAAAAAAAATTTCAGTTTGCATTTGAACACGCCACTTGACTTACTTTTTAGGTCGTTGCCATGCGTATTATTTTGGCATTGCCTTCACTTCACAATATTGAAATTTCTAGTTTTTATTGACTGTTCCCGGAGAACTGATACAGTTTCAATTAAATATATACTGATTCTCAATCGGTATTAGATCTGCAGATGCAGTCATTTGGAGGAGTGGTGCAGTTACGGTAAAGTGCAGCGTTAAGGGGAAAAATAGACCAAAATCGACTTTAGAGGATGTTGTTCGAAAGATATGAGTTGTGTTGAATATCACAGAACACAATGCTTTTTGACAAAGCTCAATGAAAAGAAAATGAATTCATGTAGTTAATCCAATTGATTGAGACTAAAGGCTTGAGTCGGTTTGGTTTGGTTAGTTATATGTAGGGGTGGCAAATTAAACCTAAACCCATTAATCAACCCAAACTCACCCACTAAAATACAAACCCAACCCAGCCCATTTATTAGTTAGGGCAAAATGGGTCCAACCCATCAAACCCATTTATTAATTAGGCTTAAGTGGATCTTAATCGGATAAATTTAAATGACCCAATAAATCATGAACTTTATCCAACAACCCAACTAGAAAGACCCCTTATCACTATCAGTTGATCTCTCTCGCCGAGTGAATTGGTCTCGTTCGTCTCTTCAGGTCTCTCTCTCACATCTGTGTTTCGTGGCTTTGTTTGATTATTGTTTATTAAATAATTCAAGGTTCTGATTATATAAAAATCAGTCATTCATAAATTAATAATTATCTCCTCTGTAGTTTGCATGCATCCATAATTCTTGTTAATTCTTTTTATGCCAACCGGTAGGAGAATTACATTCCAAGAGTTACAATAACGGAATCAGGGGCCTATAGGCTACTGGAGCTTCCAACGCCCCAAAACCCCGTCGTTTTTTTGCCAAATTAGGCGCAACGTTCAGCCCTAGCTCCTCCCCTCCTACGTTGAGCTCAATGTGTATGCATTTGTTATGTTGGTATCTTTCATTTTTGTCGGGAAAGTTTTTAGCACGTACAAAAAAAGCAAAAGAAGGTTTTTTATTTTTTTCCAATTGTCATGGGCAGAACTCTAGTAGTATTATATTGGTATTATAATACGTTGTTCTGAGTATTATTGGTGCAAAATGGTTCTTGGCCGCCCGTAGGGATAATATGGTAATTAGTGTACATGGGTATTTTAGTCATTTAGAT
Organism: Rhododendron griersonianum; assembly: GCA_018127125.1. Lineage (NCBI taxonomy): Eukaryota > Viridiplantae > Streptophyta > Magnoliopsida > Ericales > Ericaceae > Rhododendron > Rhododendron griersonianum. Next base: position 19,132,759 of record CM030794.1, on the reverse strand, counting down.
GTAAAGGGTAATATGGTCATTTCAGTGTATCTGGGTATTTTAGTCATTTTAAATTTTAATGGATAAGTAATCGGTTTTATGGGCGGGTCATGTTTAATTTTAAATAAATGGGTCGCATTGGCTATGGGACATTGACCTCATAACTAATGGGTTCTAAATGGGTAATGACACTTGGAACATCAGGGGAAGTTATAGATAGGATCGGGGGTGTTCAAGTTTCTTTAAAAAATTATGCAAATAATTTTTCTACCAATATGGATATTGTTTAATAGATCTCATGGAGATCTTTTAAACGGTGTAAAAAAAATCAAAAAATTATTTTTCATTTTTGTTATATTTGAATTTGAAATTACCTTCTTTTTGAAAAAAAAATGTTTAAAATGAAAGCGGAACAGGGAACAATCATTTCAAAAACAAACACATTTTATTGGTACAAATTAAGAGAAAGCATTCCATACAATGAAAAGTGGGAATACCATGAAACACCTCTTTCATCACATACATAGCTTGTTTGATACAGAAGAGTAAAGCAAGGAGGGGCTGATGCAGAGAGATATATAAGAGAGAGTTATTTCTAGGACATCAAAACAACCTACGCGCATGATACAGTTAAGAATCATTCGGCCTAACCATGTTGCCGCCCTTGTTCCCTTGCCCCGAGAAATACATTTCTAATCTTGTGCAGTTCCGCAAGGACGTCTCTAGCATTCATTCTCTCATTGGGCCGTGCAGCACAGCATAAAACACCAATTTGAAGGACTGGGACAAGGCAAACTTCAAGTTTATTAGTGCTTGGTGTGGTAGTTTCCCTAGTCCTACTTGGATGCCTTTCTTCTTCCAATATGATCTGGGGATCGACGATCTCTAATATCTTGTCTGGAAGAAACCTTTTTGTGTAACCAGAGAGGCTAAGAGTGTCACTGAACATGCAATCAGTTGGTCTTTTTCCGATGAACATTTCCAAGTAACACTCCATAGCTATACATATCACCTTGTGTTGATATCTCTTCACCCATACCATATTCTGCAGCGAAACCATACAAAAGAAACAAGAGAATTTATTCATGATATTGATACCATTAACCGAAATTCTGTTGTTACCTTATTTTGTTAAAAGAATTTCTCCAACATTTCAAGAAAAAGAAATACGCGCGAGGGCCCATAAAAAGGTTTGTTAGAGTTTTCTCCTTTAGCTAAACCTGCATTGTCTTACAACACGGAAGAAACAGTGATGGGAAATTATCTTTGCATTAAGAGGTTTGATTTATACGTTAACTTATGTACTTAGTTTTCACCACAATATTGATTGATAACAATGAAACTAATTAATTAAATGGATAGAGCAATAAATTAGAGTCAATTACCTGGAGCAACATATCCAATTGTTCCTCCAATGCCAGTTGAACTTGATTGTTGTTGATTGTTTGATCTACATGTGGTTGGTAAAAGAATCTTTGCAAGACCAAAGTCACTCACATGGGCAAAAAAATCACCATCAAGAAGAACGTTGCTTGGCTTTAAGTCGCGGTGAATGATAGCTACTTCGCAATTATAGTGAAGATAATCCAATGCAGAGGCCACATCAATGGCGATGTTTAAACGTTGAATGAGGTTCAAGCTCGCAGTTCCCCGTTGCTCATGAAGACATTCTGGGTATAACCAGTTATCTAAGCTCCCGTTTTCCATGAACTCGAAAACTAAAGCCTTGAAATCATTGCGCTTAAAATCGATGCTTGAGCAAGATGTGATTATCTTGACGAGATTGCGATGGCGAATGTTCTTGAGTGCTTCACATTCTGCTTGGAAACTCCTATTCCCACCACGTTCTTGAAGTTTCAATACCTTCACAGCAATTGTTTGTCCAGTAGAGTCAAGAATCCCTTTGAAAACAGAACCATATTTTCCCTCACCTATCAAGTTGTCGGAAGAGAACCCATTGGTTGCTTGGTGAAGTTCTGCATAGGAGAGTTTCGGGTACTCCCTTTGAAAAGGTAAGGCCAAAGAAATTTCTCTTCTTGACCTTCTAATTCGAAAAGTAATTGTTGCGACACAGAGTAGGATCACTACCGACATAGTGATTAACAGTATAATCACTTTATTGTTGAGAGGTCCTTTCTTTTTCTGCAATACGTTTGCTGGACATGCAGGAAGTTGCAGTTCTTCAACTCCTCCGCACAGCTTGCTATTCCCGACAACTGAAAAAGCACTAACATTCTTGAACAATCCAACAATTGGAACTTCACCTTCGAACATATTGTACGAAAGGTTGAGACTTTCAAGTCTCAACTCTCCTAAGAACTTGGGAATTTGTCCGGACAAATTATTGCGAGACAGATCTAGGAATCGAATACCTTTCAATTGATTGAGGGATGCTGGAATCGGACCTTCAAAATGATTTCCAGCGAGATAAAGGAGTTCGAACACTTGGAAACTGCTAAGAGTTGCTGGGATTCCTCCTGATAATTTGTTTTCTGATAAGTCTAGCTGTCCGAGATTTCTCAAGTTACCGATTTGCGTTGGTATCGGTCCTGTCAACTGATTATGATTTAGGGCGAGAGCAATAGATAGGGATGAAAGCTCGAAGATTTGTTCAGGTATGGTACCGGTGAGGTTGTTGTAACCGAGATCGATTCCTATGAGACGTTTACAATTTCCCAAGGAATCAGGTATCCTTTCCTCTAACTTATTTTCAAAAAGGGAAATGATGCTTAGTTGGCTGAGGTTTCCAATGGAGGATGGGATTTTTCCTGAGAGCTTATTTGTGTACATGAAAATTTGTTCCAACTTGGAGAGTTTACCAATGGATTCCGGAATAATGCCGCTAAACATGTTATGATGTACTCTGAAACTCTGTAAGTTCAGAAGGTTCTCAATCCCAACAGGTATGCTTCCAGATATATAGTTATCATTAAGATCCAAATAACTCAGAAATTTTGAGAGATTTGCGATGGAATGGGGCAACAAACCACTGAAGTTATTTGGACCTAAATTCAACTCTCGCAGATTGGAACAGTTGGACAACGTATTCATAATGTTATGCAATTCATTACCGCTATTAGTTCCAAGTGAATTGCCAGATGCCGAAAATATTTCAAGATCAAGGTTTCCTAGACTTTTTGGTGTGGGCCCGTTAATTGCATTTTCTGCAATATCGAATCTCAAAAGTCTAGAAGAATTGCCTATCGATGAAGGAATAGGCCCAAAGAAATGGTTTTCACTGATAAAAAATTCTTGTAGATTTGGAAGAGCCAAATCGAAATCTGGGGCGAGGGTTCCATGCAATTGATTGAAGGATAGAGAAACAAAGCTGAGTGACGACATGTTGTAAAGCTGGGGAGGAACCATACCAGTCAAGTAGTTCGAAGTCAGCAGAAGAAAACGTAATTTGAAAAGTCGTCCAAGTTCGAAAGGAATGCTTCCGATTAGCTTGTTCTCCGCCAAAGAAAGCTTAGACAGCGCAGAGAGATTTCCGAACGAGGCCGGTATCGATCCTCTTAAATTATTTAGACCAAGATGCAGTTCTATGATGTTCGACCAACCGGTGATATTGGTAGGTAGCTTGCCTTCAAAGGAATTATTCCAAAGAATAACATGTTGAAGTCGAAACAACCTTCCAATTTCTTTCGGGATGGTTCCATGGAAGCTGTTGTTGGCCAGATCAATCGTCCTGAGGAAGGTAAGGTTCCCTGCTTGAGGGGATAGAGAACCCACCAACCCTCGGGATGATAAGTCTAGAATGGTCACGCGTTGATGCTTACGACCGCATGTAACTCCTTCCCACTTGCAGAAGTGGATGGAGTGATTCCAGGAGCGAAATACCGGAAAAGCATCACCTTGCACCAAATCCTTGATAGCAAGCAAAGCTTGACGGTCTGTCTCATTTGACATGGGGAGAGCAGTGGTGCTGCTCATGGCCAAGGTGAAAATAGTTAAAATAAAACAGAGGACGGACATTGCAATTCCTGGCCTTAGAAACATTGTTTTGGTGGTAAAGGAGAAAAGGATATGAAAGGGGAAAGGTGGTGATGAGCTTCGTACTCCTAACTGAAAACCAAGTTATATAGAGGCTACTTCTAGTTCTCCGGGGATCAGCTCATTTACATTCCTCATCCCTCCATACTTCTATTTTTTGTTTTTGTTCCGGGCCCACATCTATGATCTGAACTATTCATCTCTTAGAATCCATAATGAAAAATATGATTGCGGAAAGTTACATTAATTCAGAGAGAGTAAATTATATACACCGGCAGTGTAAATATTTATTTCCTCCAAATCAATTACATTATGCCACGTCGTCAAAACAGTGGTGGTCCCAATCAATAGAACAAGGCGACGTGGCGTAATGTAATTGATTTGGAGAAAACAAATGTTTACACCACCAGTGTAAAGAAGTTAATCTCTAATTGAGATATTGATTGGTACGTGAATGAGTTGCATTTTATTTTGTGAAGTGGTGTGTATTCAATTTATTTTGCCGTGAATTTTAAATAATGAGATGCAACTTTGTTCGGTATCCAATCAAACAGAATTTTCGCAGTCATATTCTTGGTCGCAGGTTCTACGAAGCTGATCTCGTTTGGAAAATCGATTAATAAGCAACTCGATCTAGGGTTCAAGTCAGGATATTGTTAAGCATCCTGTCTCAAGTGTGTGGCCATGAAATGCCCAGGCTCCATTAATTATCACTTTCATGTCACTGTAAATCATCTCTTTCTATGGGCATTGCATGGCTGCGAATAAAAGTAGTGTTCAGAATATCGTCGACTTGACTTATGAAACTCAAGTCCACAACTTGATATTCCGGAGAAAAATTTTAGCGAATCCTAACCGTTTATTACAACATTGGACTGATAGAGATTGGTTGTGTTGTGTTTTACACAACGGTTGTGTGTGTAGCACTTTTAAATTGGATGTTTGGGGTTATTGAGAGAGAGAGAGAGAGAGAGAGAGAGACCCATTAACCCATTAAAAGGCTATCGGGTTTGCTAATACTGTAATACAGAGAGAGAGAGAGCCGGTTTGATTCTTCATATTTCAAATGTGCGATTTTTTTGGTTGGCAATTTGAAAAGTGTTTCCAGGGATTTTCATATTTACATCCGGTTCATCCCTATAATTAATTGATGATTTCACTGTAATGGATAGTTTGGAATTTATGAAAACGGTACTACTCAAGGGACCGTTTCACCTATACAAATGTGTTGGGGCAATATTCCAAGTCCCAACGGGATCGAGTACATAATCTCTCTCTCATTTTGTTCCCCTCTTATATATGTAGACTATATATGCTTCACACCTTAAAAAAATTTGGTTACCAACCGAAAAATTTTGGAACTATTAATTTTGAGGTGTACCATACACCCTTATCCGTAGCTTCAACCAGAAAATAGGTAATTGATCATACCAACAAAATATGTAACTAGTGAGCAAAAAATATGTGAAATTTCATGGACCAAAAACACTCGTACGTAATAGGCACAAAAGTATGCATATCATCCTCCAAAACTATCCGTACGTACCATTTAAGCCCCAAGGTACACTGATTTCATTACTAACCAAAAACATGTGTAACCTAAAGCAAAATATATTACTCGTAGGCTCGTAGCATACACCAAAAATACGTAACATTAGTTCTATGGTAGACCTTTACCATATATAGCTTAGTACTGCCCTGGAATACACACCGAAATTTTGTGGACGCTTGGAATTTTGTGTTAATGGGTATGACTCAATTAGGAACCATTGTGCCTGTACAAATGTGTGACAACAAGAGTGAGGAAAATTATCCAATACTTCCGGTATATACTTCCTCCCCTCACATAATCGAGTAAATAATCTCAATTCCAAAGACACAAAGTCAACAATACATGCAAGGGGCAAGTCAAGATATTGATTTCATAGCGTTTAAACATCGCCACTTGACATAAAGACAGCAAGACTTGACTCCATTTCTGGCCACTGAATTCAGGGAGTAAAGACAGTAAGACTTGACTCCATTTCTGGCCATGCATCATTTTCGCATCGGCTTCATTTCACAAGACTGGAATTTGGAGTTTTTATTGACTATTTTCGGAGAACGGATACATTTTCTCTAACATTTACGCTCAATCGGTATTAGATCAGTAGATTCAGTAGTTAGGAGGAGTGGTATGTTATACAATAATTATTTTTTACTTGGCGAAAGTCAACATTGTTAGTTGGATATCATAAAACATAACACTTTTGTATAGGCAAAAACGGTCCCTTGAGTCATAGCCATATATACGAAATTTGGGTGTGACTTAGAAGATTGCGATAAAGTGCAGCATTTTTTTTTTATCAGCAAAAGAAAAGTTTCCATATGATTAATATAAGGTGAAATTATACGAAGACCCCCTCATCTGTACGTTTTGGATACAAACACCCCCTAACCTTTAAAACACCCAAAAGCAACCCTTCATTATAAATGTTAACCAATCAGAACCTTTCTGTCAAATGACCGTTAAGATGAAGAGTTCAGCATGGACAATTTTTTATAGATGAGAGGGTCATTGTGGGCGAGTTTTAAGGGGCAGAATCGTCATTTTTCTCTCATTCCATTAACAGAGTTTACCATATTTTTATTTTATATAGATGGGGGTGTGTGAAACGGCGATTTTGGTGCTAAAGAAGAAAAGGATATATGAAAGGGGAAAGGTGGTGATGAGCTTCGTACTCTAACTGAAAGCCAAGTTATAAAGAGGCTGCTTCTGGGGGAATCAGTTCCTTTACACATTCCTCCATACTTTTTATTTTTTGTGTTCATTCTGGGTACACAATTTTATGATCTAAACCGTTCATCTCGTACAGGGCCGGCCCAAGACCCAAGAGGCCTAGGCCTCGGACATCTAAAAAATTTTAGATTTTAGAGGCACTTCAATATTATTTGTAAATTAATATATACTATATTATTTGTTCATTTTATAACACAAAATGTCTTTACTAGCTCAATGGTAAGTTGATTTTAATCCATGTGGAGTGTTTGAGTTCAAGTCTTCTGGGCAACTTTTTCTTTTGAAAAGTTTTTTCCTCAAAAATAATGCTATTGTAACTACCAGGTTTCGAAACCAAGTCAAGTAGAATTCAAGCCAACCACTTTGGCCGTTGGTGACAAAACAATTAACATACATTATAAAGTCTAAAGTAGTAATATAAAGAAACATTTCTATCATTGTTGTTTAATTCTAAAAATACGTAGGACAACACCTCACAATTTAGCCTTGGGCATCCAAATCCCTCAGGCCGGCCCTGATCTCATAGAATCCATAATAAAGAATACAATTGCGAAAAGTTACAATAATTCAGATATCAATTGGTACGTGAACAAGTTGAATTTTATTTTGTAAAGTGGCGTGTTTTTAATGTATTTTGCCGTGAATTTTACATAATGAGAAGCAACTTTGTTCGGTATCCCATCAAACAGAATTTCCGCAGTCAATATTCTTCGTTGCAGGTTCTACGAAGCTGATCTCATTTCGAAAATTGATTAAAAAGACAACTCGATCTTGGGGTCAAGTCAAGATATTGTTAAGTGTCCTGTCTCAAGTGTACATGTGGCCATGCAACGCCCATGTTCCATAATCACTTTCATGTCACTGTAAAATCGACGACTTGACAACCCCCCCCCACTACGACACAACCCCACCTCCTTTCCCGTTTGGGGGAATTGCTTTTCAGTGGGTGTTGGGGCTTTTTATTCCCAATTGATGGACTAGTTTTTCAGAATCCATAAGTCATGGGAAGGAGAACACTAATTCCCAATACATGGTATTCATAATTTGTCCAGACAAAAATACCCCTGATTGGTATTGAAAAAGGGAGCAACGCACAATGAAACAACACCTACCCACGACGTAGAAACCGCAACAACCGCAACGTTTTGGTTTAAAAAAAAAAATTCTTACCATCAATTTGCAATCCTATGGAGTAGAAACGTAATTATGAGAGTTTTAGAGACAAAATTTGATTATGTCTCTTTAGAATAATATGATCAGAATAATAGGATCTCCATACCCGTTCAAACGAATTAAAAATTGGGTACTTAATTTTTTAACCATATTTTTTAATATATAAACGGTCTCAAAAAATTAAGTGCTCAAATTTTCACTCCGTTTGAATCATTGTAAAGATCTTGTTATTCTAATCATATTATAACCCTTTAGAATAATATGATAAGAATAATAAGATTTTTGCATTGATTCAAACGGAGTGAAAATTTGAGCACTTAATTTTTTGAGACCGTTTATATATTAAAAATATGGTTAAAAAATTAAGTGTTCCAATTTTTAATCCGTTTGAACGAGTGTGAAGATCTTATTATTATGATCATATTATTCTAAAGAGACATAATCAAATTTTGTCTCTGAGGCTCTCATAATCACGTTTCTGCTCCATAGGATTGCAAATTGATGGTAATGATTTTTTTTTTTAATCAAAACGTTGTTGTTTTAGTCGTGTGGGTAGGGGCTACTATGCCATGGAGGCAGCAGAGCCCCCGGGTACCAATTTATTTGGATTGAAGGAGCAACTTATTTTCATACAGCGAGCAATTTATTTTCATACAACGAGCAACTTATTTTCATACAATGAGCAACTTATTTACGAGCAACTTATTTACATACAACGAGCAACTTAGGGGGTAACTTAGATTCATACACAGTACAACTTAGGTTCATACAGGGGATAACTTCGGATCATAAGCATCATAAATACCTCCAGATCTTCGAGTAAATATACCAGATCTTTGAGTGAAATAATATCATAAGCATCATTAACACTAATTTCCGATATACCCAAAAAAAAAAATTCATTAACACCACCACAACCCCCGCCTCCTCCACCATCACCAAATCCCGCCATAGTCGCCACCCACCGCCACCAAATCCCGACAGCCCCCAAATCCACCCCGCCCTCCACCGAACACGAATGAAAGGTATGGCTATGAGGAGCAAACTGTAAAAAAAAAAAAAAAAAATTCTTCAAAACTCAACAAACAAACTATTAAAGAGTGTCCAAATCTTCGTGAAAATATGAACAATTCTCCCCCCAGATCCCGACAGCCCGTCCAAATAGGTCCAAACCCAAATTCAACTTAGGTCCATAGAATGAGCAATTTAGATTCATAGAAGGGGTAACTTAGGTCCAAATTCAGATTCAACTACATATCGATTCATGATCTCATACAAGGGGAAACTTAGATTCATAGAAGGGGCAACTTAGATTCATAGAAGGACAATTTAGGTCCATAGAAGGGGCAACTTAGCTCCAAACCCAGATTCAACTTTGGTTCATAAAAGCGACAACTTAGATTCATAGAAGGGCAACATAGGTTCAAACCCAGATTCAACTACATATCAACTCATGATCTCATACAATGGGCAACTTAGGTTCATAGAAGGGGCAACTTAGGTTTATAGAAGGAGCAACTTAGGTCCATAGAAGGAGCAACTTAGGTCCAAACCCAGATTCAACTACAAACTGATTCCATGTATGAGGAATTTCTTTTTCTCCGTTTCATGTATTGGGAGTTTCATTTTCTCCATTTCATGTATTGGGAGTTTCATTTTCTCCGTTTCATTTATGTGTAGTTTCACAAAAACTTAAGGGCATAATAGTCATTTTAGGTGACCCTTTCCATGTATTGGCAATTTCTTTTCTCCTTTTCATATCTAGATGAATTTGGAAAAATGTGGTCCATGAGTGGGGCATTATTTGCCCCTCTTACCACTGTCTGGTAATTCCCCCTTCCCATTTTACCACCCCCGCCCCCCTAATTCTTTTTTAATTTTTTAATTCTTTATTTATTTACTTACTTTATTTATTTACTTAATTTCATACCTTTATTTATTTAAGCACCACTCTTCAATTTTAATTTGGTTAACTCAAATTATATTTTCAATTAAAATTGAATTTATATTTAAGAAATTTATATTATTTTAATTTGTTAATTAATTTGTCTTCACAACGAATTATAAAAATAACTTCTAATCAACAATAATAAATTTTAAAAAAAATTCATTTTATTATAATTGAGTACATATTGTCAATACATGAAAATACATAAAAACACAAATTCTAATCAATATTTCCTCCAAATTCTACTCCCGGCGCGTTTGTACCCATTACTTCGTACCATACGTGTTCCATAACTAGCAGCCCATCCTGTAGCTTCATTCGATGCATGTTCCCACCACCATGTTGGGATGGGTGGTACAGGGTAATGAGATTCTAAGAAAACTTGCACGAAGTGATAGTCAACACAGGCAATAGCAATTTCCCGGCGGTCTTTGACTGGAATTGGAAGGGACCTTAATGGCAAGTGAGTAAAACAAATGAAAGCATTCACCTCAAATGTATGCAGTACAAGGTTGTGCCTTGTTGCGATGACAACTCCCAAAGTCATAGACTCCATCCAATGTGCCATTGGTGCCCTAGGCTCGAAGCAATCCAGTAAGTATAGTAGATGGTTTGCCCAATCATGTGCTGAATAAATCACAATGTATAGATCATAATTTTGTCGAATCTCTTCAATAAGCTCCTCTCATACTCGTTTCCAATCATTTTCACTATGTAGATGGAAAGACGACTGTGTAGATGAATTGATAAGCAAGTGTCATGACACGAAAAAGCGCTTCCATTCTGGACCAAGCACACGACTGTAGTTCTTCATGACGCACTGATTTATGTGCCAAATACACAGGATGTGACATGCCGTGGGGAAACATGCTTCAATGGCGTTCATAAGCGCCTTAAATCCCGATCTGAAACAAACACCAATGACAACGATGACCCTTTTGAAGCATCCAGTTTTTTAAGGTATCCAATGCCCATGTTAGTCGCTCTTCTCTCTCATTACCAAGATATGCGAACATAAGCGAGTAAGTTCGCTATGTGGATGTGATACCCATAACCTCCAATAGTGGTATCTAATACACATTGGTCTTGTATGTGGCATCAATGATCAATACGGACGGAAAGTTGAAAAATAGCTCTAGGCTTATAGGATGAACTCAAACAATATCTGTGATTTCGTTGGTATTTGGATTTGTAAGAAATTTATGGAGGTATTCTTTCTGAAGTAATTGACGCATGACATACATACTAAATAGGAGTTAGACTATCCAGTTTGGCTTCTTTGTTTGTAAAAATGGCGTTGTAAACACTCTTGATTTCCGTAGTGTTTGATGGGTCTTTTTCCTTCAAAATATTAAGAATTTTACGAGGCGCGGTGTTGTTCGTCATGTTGACCACAAATTGTTTCTCCATTGGTTTTAGCCTTGACGGGTACTCGTGGCCATCAATATGTTTTGATGTTTCATGGTTATGGAAACCACAAGAAACCTTTAAACCCCACATGACACCGTATGGCGGTTTTGGTATACCTCGCAGTTCAAATGGGCAATCGCATTTTTTAGTCCCAGTATTTCTTTGCAAGGATTGCCCTTCAACCAGATACCGTGGCGGTTTGTATTTTCCTCCTCTTTCACAACCAAGAATGCACTTCAGCAGCTTGTCGCCTTTTAAATTAACAGAATTTATAATAACCACCACAATACCATATTTTAGACCAACGCTCCGCGCCCAAGCTAACATATCTTTTCTACTTTCAAAAATCTATATAAAAAAACGAATATGTATAAGTACAACATTAACCAGTCTTAATATATTTTCTCTACTTATAAAATAAATAACGAATATACAAAACAACAACAGTAATAACTAATCTGGTCAGTAGTAAATTCGGGTGTATAATCGCGACTATTGTGGGAGATGTTCTTCCCACTACGAACATCATTCTTAACTGACCAGATCGGAAGTCCATCTGCACAAGGGTGTAAGTGAAGTTTTCAGAATTGCAGGTCATAATGTGCACAAATTTGAAAGTTCCATGTACGAGAAGTTTGAATCAAGACATTTTGAAGTGCAATATTCCATACGATCACCAACACACATAACCCGTAGTTGGAGACAAATAAATTCACAAGAAGTATAGCAAAAAAAAAAATTTCAGTTTGCATTTGAACACGCCACTTGACTTACTTTTTAGGTCGTTGCCATGCGTATTATTTTGGCATTGCCTTCACTTCACAATATTGAAATTTCTAGTTTTTATTGACTGTTCCCGGAGAACTGATACAGTTTCAATTAAATATATACTGATTCTCAATCGGTATTAGATCTGCAGATGCAGTCATTTGGAGGAGTGGTGCAGTTACGGTAAAGTGCAGCGTTAAGGGGAAAAATAGACCAAAATCGACTTTAGAGGATGTTGTTCGAAAGATATGAGTTGTGTTGAATATCACAGAACACAATGCTTTTTGACAAAGCTCAATGAAAAGAAAATGAATTCATGTAGTTAATCCAATTGATTGAGACTAAAGGCTTGAGTCGGTTTGGTTTGGTTAGTTATATGTAGGGGTGGCAAATTAAACCTAAACCCATTAATCAACCCAAACTCACCCACTAAAATACAAACCCAACCCAGCCCATTTATTAGTTAGGGCAAAATGGGTCCAACCCATCAAACCCATTTATTAATTAGGCTTAAGTGGATCTTAATCGGATAAATTTAAATGACCCAATAAATCATGAACTTTATCCAACAACCCAACTAGAAAGACCCCTTATCACTATCAGTTGATCTCTCTCGCCGAGTGAATTGGTCTCGTTCGTCTCTTCAGGTCTCTCTCTCACATCTGTGTTTCGTGGCTTTGTTTGATTATTGTTTATTAAATAATTCAAGGTTCTGATTATATAAAAATCAGTCATTCATAAATTAATAATTATCTCCTCTGTAGTTTGCATGCATCCATAATTCTTGTTAATTCTTTTTATGCCAACCGGTAGGAGAATTACATTCCAAGAGTTACAATAACGGAATCAGGGGCCTATAGGCTACTGGAGCTTCCAACGCCCCAAAACCCCGTCGTTTTTTTGCCAAATTAGGCGCAACGTTCAGCCCTAGCTCCTCCCCTCCTACGTTGAGCTCAATGTGTATGCATTTGTTATGTTGGTATCTTTCATTTTTGTCGGGAAAGTTTTTAGCACGTACAAAAAAAGCAAAAGAAGGTTTTTTATTTTTTTCCAATTGTCATGGGCAGAACTCTAGTAGTATTATATTGGTATTATAATACGTTGTTCTGAGTATTATTGGTGCAAAATGGTTCTTGGCCGCCCGTAGGGATAATATGGTAATTAGTGTACATGGGTATTTTAGTCATTTAGATGTAAAGGGTAATATGGTCATTTCAGTGTATCTGGGTATTTTAGTCATTTTAAATTTTAATGGATAAGTAATCGGTTTTATGGGCGGGTCATGTTTAATTTTAAATAAATGGGTCGCATTGGCTATGGGACATTGACCTCATAACTAATGGGTTCTAAATGGGTAATGACACTTGGAACATCAGGGGAAGTTATAGATAGGATCGGGGGTGTTCAAGTTTCTTTAAAAAATTATGCAAATAATTTTTCTACCAATATGGATATTGTTTAATAGATCTCATGGAGATCTTTTAAACGGTGTAAAAAAAATCAAAAAATTATTTTTCATTTTTGTTATATTTGAATTTGAAATTACCTTCTTTTTGAAAAAAAAATGTTTAAAATGAAAGCGGAACAGGGAACAATCATTTCAAAAACAAACACATTTTATTGGTACAAATTAAGAGAAAGCATTCCATACAATGAAAAGTGGGAATACCATGAAACACCTCTTTCATCACATACATAGCTTGTTTGATACAGAAGAGTAAAGCAAGGAGGGGCTGATGCAGAGAGATATATAAGAGAGAGTTATTTCTAGGACATCAAAACAACCTACGCGCATGATACAGTTAAGAATCATTCGGCCTAACCATGTTGCCGCCCTTGTTCCCTTGCCCCGAGAAATACATTTCTAATCTTGTGCAGTTCCGCAAGGACGTCTCTAGCATTCATTCTCTCATTGGGCCGTGCAGCACAGCATAAAACACCAATTTGAAGGACTGGGACAAGGCAAACTTCAAGTTTATTAGTGCTTGGTGTGGTAGTTTCCCTAGTCCTAC